>JAPQWN010000004.1:48428838-49767172 GCA_028538565.1 Umbellularia californica
ATTGCTATTGACCTGCAGCTTCGAGAGCTTAACTCCCGCTTCGATGAGGTGAATACTGAGTTACTTCTTTGTGTGGCATGCTTGGATCCAAATAATTCATTCTCAACTTCAAGAAGGAGAAATCGATCCACCTTTCTCAATTTTATCCAGATAATTTTTCAGATTCAGATTGGATGATACTTGATAATCAGCTGGATACTTACATTATTGATATGCGCACAAATAAAAAGTTATTGGAAGTGAAAGGAATGAACGGGCTTGCACAGAAGATGATTGAAACAAAAAAGGACATTGTATATCCTTTGGTTTATTTACTTTTGAAATTGGCGTTAACCCTACCAATTGCCACCGCTACTGTAGAAAGGGTATTTTCTGCTATGAAAATTTTGAAGAACCGGCTGCGCAATCGAATGGAAGATGAGTGGATGAATAATTGTTTGCTTGTCTATATTGAAAAAGATATATTTAATAGCATTGATGATGAGACAATCATGCAAAGGTTTCAAAACATGAAGAACCGTCGAGGGCAATTGTAAAAGCTTTGTTTGAGGGTTTTTTTTGTTTTTTTTGCTAAAGAAAATCTTTTGTAATTAGGTGATCATGACTTTTGATGATAGAATGTTAATTGATCATGTAATTAGATACTTTGTAAATGCAAGAAATTTTCTCTTTTGCAAAAGTTAATGTTAAGAAATACCAACAAAATAGCTTTTGACTTTTTCAAGTGACTATCTTAAGCCCCCTCCAAGTCAAAATCCTGGGTCCGCCACTGCAACAAAGATATCTAACATTTTCGCTATGATACAAAGGAAGACATCTCACCTTTTCCCTTCAACAGTTTTAGCAACTTCATATGATAAGGATCGTCTGCTGTGGGGTGCTTCTGCAAAGAAGGGGAGAGGAATGAGATTTTCCCATGGTGAGGTTTTTTTTCCCAGGGCGGGCAAGGTGGGTGGGACTCTGATTTGGGGAAAAGGCAGGCGGGAGCGGGACTATGATTTGGGGAAGATAGTTTATTATTTATGAAAACACCCCCTGCAATTTATAGGTTTTTTTAGTCAAACCATGGTTGGAAAAGTCTTCGAGTTAACTCTTAACTCTCCTGAATCATCTAGTTTTGACGAATGACCAAGTCAGAAATAGGGTAGAGTCGGCCAAGTTACCTCAGTTTAGTAAGTCATTTACATTTAAACCATTTGATAGTAGATCTTATTTAAAACAGTTAATATTTCTTTTTTAGTAAATAGGCACGAGTCAACAATTTAAAAATGATGATTGGAATGTAATTTGAAGCTTATATTTGATATTTTAATTTCAATATTTGGATTGAACAAATATGTATTATGCAGTCTGTTTCATTTTTTTTATTATTATAATACTTTCCTTGTATGTATAAATTCATTAATTTGAATTTATGATCATGAATGCATGTAAATAAATGAATATTTATATTTTATAATGTTTAATCCATTTTTAAAATAATTTTTAAATTATCTTTTTAAAAAAAGACATGACTCTCTCGAGTCACCGTATTGACTCTATCCGAGTCAAATTTTTTGCATTAGACGAATCGAGTCCGAATCCCGAGTTTTCCAACCTTGAGTCAAACCCATAAGTAGTCTGGTGCATGAGTAGGCGATGGGATGTACAGCAATTCTCACAAGGCTGCGTGGGATTGGCTTACACACAGTAAGCGTATCACATTGGTGATAGAGGATCCTTACTCTTCTTTTATCCATGCATACACAACAGCTACATAGTTGGTCATTAGATTCTCTAAAACATAAGGCACTCAGTTATTTTTAATCAACGCATCAATAAAAACAGATACCTTGCAACAATAATACTTTTTGACAAGAGAAGAGATAAATAATACAATAGTTTCAATCATATAGTTTCAATAGAGTCCCATCATATACTAACTACAAGATAAACTATCGACTATTTACTGATACAGCCAGCCCCAGGTGAAATGCAGCTTGTGCATGTATCAAAATAAGAGAGGAGCATAGTATTGCATAAGATATTCAAGCAAAACAGCAGCTATGTTTTAATGTACCATATAGAGATGAGCATAGAATCTATACACGGATGCTTAGTGTTGCAGACAAACATTGGGGGACGACCATACTTCTATATGAGATCTCTTCCTATCAGTTTCACAATGAAGCATATACACGTAGGATATGTTCCCTGGTGCTTGGACAACCACCACCTCAACAACCACCTCCGCTTCCACCTCCACCACCGCAGCCACCACCCCCGCCGCCTCCACCACCGTAGCCAGTGCCACCGCCCCCATCTCCTCCCCCACTGCAGCCGCCGCCCCCGCCCCTGGCACCGCAGCTGCCACCTCCGCCTCTGAAACCACTGCGTCCATCATGGCTACTGTTACACCCCGCCCCGATTTAACCCTAATTAGTACTAATTAATTATGTTTAAATATTGAGCTATAGTAATTAACGTCTATTAGTCTCTATCTACTGAGTTAGATGAGTTTTATACCTTGTATAGGTGAGTTATAGTGGAGTTGACTCACTTGAGTTGAGTCAAGGACTTTTTCGTAAAATGTAGGTTTTCCTATTTTTCGTGCTTTGCGCGTCACTTTGACATCATCGCGTGTCTTTTGATGAGTATATCGATTTTCATATTAGGCATTTCTTCATTTGGTCAACCATTGTACAAATAGACCCTCATTTGACTCGAATTGGAAATATATTAACTAAGTGGGCTTTTCTGCAATTAGCAACTTATCTTTATATATATACAAATCTTAGCCTTCATTTTCATTTCCTTTTCATTTCTTCGTTTTCCTGCACCTCTTCTCTTCACCTCTTTCTTTCTAAACCCTCTTCTTCTTCTCTAACCACTTCAAGATTAAGACGTGGATTTGAAGAGCTGCTGGAGGCAAACTCAACCTTGTCCTCTTCATCTTCCTCTTTTATAGCCAAGAGATCATCTCCACCATCTTGTTACTCTCTTCACATTTGGACTCTTTGTTGAGGTTAGAGCTAAACCCTCCTCAAATATGAGCATTTGAAGTTGCATTAGAGTCAAGAGACTCTTGAGTAATCTTGCATGCACATTCATTTCATTTTTCCATGATTTTGTGATTAGGGTTGGAGCATTTGGGGATTTTGGGGTTCTTTGAATCAAGTGTGTGAGAAGCTTTGGAAAACTCATATTGAAGGCAAGTATAAGCATAATTTGGGGTTTGCATTTTTGTGCATTTTCGATTGATTCTAGTATTTCTCTTTCTCTCTCAAAAAATTTTGGGTTTTTATGTTGATAGATGATAAATGAGTTGGATTCCTTCATGTGGGTTTGTTTTGGAATATATGGAAGTCTTGTGTATGTGTTATGGGGAGCAAAGAGGCCCATTTTGCAAGGATTCAAGAAGAAAAATTGAACTTCGTAAGTTCTACTGGAAGTACTACAGGTAGAAGTGGCTCGAAATTTGACAGAGAGTTGTAGAAATTGAGAACCCTTAGTTCTACCGGAAGTTCTAACGGTAGAAACAGTAAAAAATGTGGCAGAGAGCCTGGAAAGGGTGATTCAGTTGCTTAAACCGGAAGTACTACCGGTAGAGACGCTTCTACCGGAAGTACTACCGGTAGACGGACCTGACCCCGTTTCTTAGATTTCTTTTGGCTCAAATAATGGTGTGTTGACCCTTCTGGGGTATTTCCACCCTCCTTAATCACTCATTTAGTGGGTTTTGGAGTACATCCTCACTTCCGTAAGAACTTAGGGAATTTTTGAATCTTATGACCATAGAATGGGAACTTTAACCACATAATTGGGCCGATGGATATTCCTATAGTCTAAGACTATGCCATGAAAATTCGTTAGGAAATTCAACGTATTCCCTGTAACTGGTGACACCAAATAAATGTAGTAATTCGTTGATTTTCCCAACCTATTTTGAAATGAACGATAGAGGACTAGAAATATAAAAATCTAGAGTTAAATTGTAAAACAAAATAGCTTGATTTCTAATTCATTGCATTTCATATTGGTGTATGAATTCCCTTCGAACCTCAGAATCCTACTTAATAGATTGATAAATTCTTAGTAATCCCTTATATCTTATCTTTTATATTCAATTGTAATTCCATTTGAATATTTCCAAATTGATGTTTGGTAGAAATGAAGATTGAGTAAGAAATTGAAAAGATGTGATTATCATTTGATTTGATTGCGAATAATGAATATGAGTTTACTCAATTCTACTTTTATTTCGAGTATTATTGATTCTATCGAGTCGGCACTACTTAGCTTCGACCCAGTGATACCCGACGGGGTTACACTCGGTTTATAAATTGAGACTACTGCAGTAAGTCATATGGAGTTCCGGAACTCCAGACCCGGGTAGCCAGCTAGCCTTTGGCCGGGCCGCTGGTGACATCCCAACTAGATTTGCTCTCTCTAGAGAGGATGAGCTTGAGGTAGTAGCCAAGTTATGTGTTTTCTTTCTACTTGATCCATCATGCATAAATTACACATTGAACCCAAAATCTCCAGTTGGTAATTATTGTTGATTTCTATCAATTTAACCGTTTTAAATTCAATTGAAATCTTATGTACTTCCTTATTTTGCTTATGCTTGCTTAATCGTCGTATTAATGATACTACATTTAGTGTCACAGTCTTAGGCGCAGCCTCCAGCCCTCCAAAGGTCGAGGAGAGAGAGAAGGCTACCCATGAGGTACCTTCGGGTTTAGTGGAGTGGCCCGAGCCTGAGGCCCTTTGAGCTTATCTCCCGGGGAGAGCGTCAACACTTTTTGGAGACTCTTTTGTGATGTGGCTAGCCCCTTTTTGTGTGGGCCACACTTAGACTATAGAACTTCTTTTTTATTATAATTTTGGTATTGATGTATGGTGTTCTTTGGCTACCCTCTTTTATATAACAATGTAATTAATTGTATAATTCTTTTGTAATAAAACTTGAATTGTTATGTAGACTGAAGGAATTTGATACCTCACACAAATGAAATACAGCTTCCGCTATGTTTAATTGTTTTAAATGTGGTTAGTGAGTTGTAACTCACGCATGTGGATAGTTGGTTTTTCTCTCCTTCGTGTGTTGACCTTGGCTCGAGATAGGACAGTACACGGGAGTACGTGTGGCACACCTCGGGAATTACCCTAGGCCAGGGTGATTCGGGACCGGGATGTGACAGCTACTGTCGCCGTCGCCACATACAAAGATGATCATGGATATGATTGAGAGCGTGACCAATATGCAAAGCAAGAACAAACCCCCACCAACTTGAGACACACCAGCAGTGGCACCACCCACCAAAACATTCATGGCCCTAGCCATCTTATCAAAGTGTTTAGATTGGTTCTTCATTTGAGGATGTTAATATAGGATATTTGAGACCTCTCTTCCTCTTCCTTGCACCTTCCCTTCCCTTTGCTTGTCCCAAAAGCAAGACCATTTTTATTTTCGTTCATTCTAATAGGTGCCTTGACCGATGGCAAAGTCAGTTGAACGGCCGGACAACGTAACACTACTCCATATCTTGACCCTTAAATCTTCCATGGGCCTTGATTCTTCCAACTTAATAATACAGCATATGATCTATGGGCACATGGGCGTTGGTTTAACAGTCGTTATCTTTATAAATATGTTACAGTTTTGTTTTTGGTGTTTGACTTTAAAGATATTGAGAAGAATCCATCACAAAAAGAATCTAGGAGATGAATTGAAAAGGGAATTTTCTGTATTATACTTAAGAAAATTTGGAAGAGTACAAATAGATGAGTGAGAAGAGGTACTTATAACAACGGAGATACATGACTGATAATGTGATTATCACAATTTTATGCATTATTAATTCAATCTTATGGTGGGGCCAAATCCCATCAAAGTAAAATTTGAAGACATGCTTTTGAAGGGGAGGGCATTCGGTTTTAACAGTTTGGATCATCAGCAGGTGGGCCCCATGGTGGGTTCTGCACATCCCACATGCAGAAAGTTATAATAGACATTAATAAGCAGGAACTATCAGATTAGTCACCTTTCTTGTATCTGAATGACATTCATGGAACTTTCACCTTATCCATCATTACTACGTATTCGATCTCTAAAAACCAACCAAGATTAAGGAATCTGGATATGTGTGTGTATATGCTTAAACTATATGGCCATAACGTTCTACACATAATGATGCTAGGATTGGGAAGAATGAAGTTGCCATCATGGTCATATCTATGATAAGGAACTCCTTTTATTGCTTCAGAATAAAATAATCGTTCTTTATTTTCAGCGCACACTACACCATGTTGAGCCATTGTATACCATTCTATGAAAACACACTGCACAGATGTGTCCACATTTTGCCATTTCTTGTTGGAGGATGCATCTAATGATGTAGGAAGACTAGACGAGCAGGGGAAAGAAAAGAAACAAAAGAATATTCAAAATGGTGTTAAGAGGAAGAAAAGGCAAGGTTTAAGGCACCAATGCCCCCATTAAATATTGAGAACTCTCAAAACAAAACAAAAGGTTCATTTTTCAATTACACCCACCCAAGGACCGAGTACACCTTGCTCCTTTTAAAAATCAACCCGCAGTTACATAATGGCGCCTGAGAAAAAGATAAGCCAAATGGATTGGTATGAAAAGAGGTGGGCGTTCAACCTTGAGAAAACGTGATAATCTCATTATATAATGATATATTTCCGATGGTAGATGGACTGTAAGGTAGTGGGATGGGTGAGGTGGACGACTTGTGGTGTCTCTCTCTTTTTTAATGTTACATATCCCTCCAGGCAACCTAAGAGCTAGGTAAAACCCCTGTGACCCCTAAGTGATAGCACTATGGACTCAACCTTCTGTTCCCGAAGAGGGGGAGCTGGGATCGACACTAGGACCTCTAGCCAGCCCCTTCGAGTTATAATTTGTGGTCTCACAATCTTTCCTTCGAGCATGACTTGTCCATTGTACGGAACACGTAATCGTATATTGGCATGAAGAGTGAGTAGTTTGTCCAGAATTGGGTGTGGTGAAGAGAATGGAATCTGTTTGGCACAATTGCTACAATATGTCAATATCATGTAATGGAGGAGAAACATAGCTAAAACTCTGTGGTCTTTCTCATCAGCACCCACCTTGCTCCCTTTAAAAACCAATATTTACTATTTCTTTGCAAAACTTCTGAGTGATTTCTTGAGACCATATATGGATTTAGTCAAAGGGATTTGACATTTCAATGCTCTTTAAACACTCAATCTCCAATTTCATGGCTAAAATTTTATAAATGTCACCAGAGACGTTTGACTCTGGTACACTTTCTTTTTTTTTTTTTTTTACTTTTTTGCCCTCGATCCCATGATATCACGGGAGTTTAAAAACCCATGATATCATGAAACTCAGGGCAAACAAGTTTTTTTTTTTTTAAAAAAAGAAGTACTAGAGTCAAACCACTGTAGTGACAATTAGAGACTTTTAGTCATTAAATTAGAGATTGAGTGTTTAAGGGGCATTGAAACGTCAAATCCCCTTTAGTCAATCGCCACACCTTACCTGCTCTTCCTAAAATACACAATTTACTAAGAATGACCTCATTTACACACAGAGAAACTGTGGACGCTACTACTTTCATGATCATCAATCATCTGTCATTGTTAGGAAATCCCACATGGAAGAAGTAATTAGATTGCTGATCCACCTTTTAAGTACTTATTATGGCCTTCATTAGAGGGCAAAAGAAATTAGAATGCCAGATAATTAAGTTATTTAGCAAATAATGGGACTGAGAACTTGGGGCCTAGCCCTGAGGATTATGTATTATTTCTTTTTTTCCACCCAATCGGATGTGGATAGGATCCAACTACTGGCTACAGTAGAGTAGTTGCCCCGGTCCTTTAACAATTACAAAATTGGGTTTCAAAATTCATACGGAGACCTAATATATCAGGCCTTAGACTTATCCGGGAAGCTTGCTATAGATCCAAAACATCCAAAACAATAGCTTTCCTCTTTTATTACTGTAAGTGCCTAAATTATTACGGACTTAGTTTAAGTGATGAAGGGGGTTGGGAAAATCCTGTTCAGCTGGTCGGAGAAGTCACCGATGGCCTGAATCCTGAAAAAAGGGAAGAAAGAACAGTCAGGGCCTGAGGTTGCTGTCAGCCAAAGGCACTCCGACGCCTGAGTTAGTGCAGTCACTGAACTAGGGTGAAGTGGAGAAGATGTGGGTGAAATAAACAGGATGTAGACTGTATATTGCTTACCTCTTCTGGGGCTCCCATGCAGGTATATGTAGGAGAGAATAGAAGGTTCTATAGTGGAGGTAGGTGAGGATACTTGTCCCATCAGCCTACTCCTAAGATGGTAGGTGAGGATACTTGTCCCATCGGACGTCCCCTCAACCCCCTCACATAAATGTGGAAGTGATAGGGAAGGTCCCTTATCAGTACTTGGCCACCTTCTGTCAGGGAGGCTCTACTACCATGTAGCCGTCCCATCTCATAAATGGAGATTAAGACGGACATCCATCTCGGTCAAGTGGACCGAGATGAGAATTACCGAGATCAGGGGATGCAGGAGGTCGGTCATGGGTACCGAGGCGCTTAGGGCAGAGCCCGTTATGAACGAGGTCGGTAAGCAGATCGAATCCAACTCCAACTTAGTGACAGCTGGCACTCTTGCCGAACTGGAATAAATCAGGCCGGAGTAACCCCTAATTGGTATTTTGGTGCCGAGGCAGGAGATCACCTCGGTATTTCGTAAGCACTCCACACAATTGCCCCTCAGCTGTCGAGTTCGTCAGCTCGGGGCTGGAACGAGGTCGGGAGCTGGAGATGTGGAAGCTTATATGAATACCGAGCTAGTACACTTTTTATAACCGGCTGCGGATGTCACGGTCTTCATTATGACTTCTTTTAAGAGTTCCATCAATCCGTCGCCAGCCTGTCCGTTGGGAAGCGCCAAAATCGCTGCGCCTGCCCGAGAGAATTAATTACTCTGACGGCGTTTACTGTGGAAACTGCCCTGATCTTGACACGTGGCGCCATCTGGTTTATAGTGCCGTAAACTGAAGCGACGTGTGCGCCTTTTGAGGTGGTGTAATGAGGGCGTGCTTTTGGTTTTCGAAGGGACGTCTTGCTGCCTTATAAAAGCAGCATTTCCTCCTTCCCTCGTCCACCTTTCTGCTCTGAACCTGGGGGAGACTCTACCTGCGTGATTCTCAGACCATCTCTGTATCTTCCCAACCTTTCTGTCCTTCTACGTCTAGTTTACTGTAAGTCTTCTTCTTCCTGATCTTTCCTTTGAGCACCTCTTCTTCCAGTTTCTTCTATTCAGTTAGGGTTTTTCGTTCACCCATCTTAGTCTTCAGAACCGAAACATGGGAAAAGGGGTTTACCGTTGTCTAGCCGATACCCCTGATGCTTTATTTAGGTTTAGGGCGACCTACGATATTCCGGACGACGTCCGGATTAGGCTGGACGATCCAGCGAATCCCTGGGACGGTGATGTCTACCGAGATGGGGCGATGCCCTTCCCATTGGTCTCGGTAGTGGAAGGGGGAGTGAGGTTCCCCGTCCACCCGTTGCTCAGGCGATGTCTGGCAGCGTGGCATCTTGCCCCTTGCCAATTGATGCCGAACAGCTACAAGATCATAATGGGGACGGTAGCACTGAATAGGATTTTAGGCATCCAGCTCGGTGTCCACGACATTGAGGAGGCATATGACATTAGCAAGTCCACCGGGGTGATCGACGACCGTTATTACCTCCGGAGTAAGCCGACGATGGTCTCGTTCGTAAATGCCCTGGAGGACTCAATGCGCCACGCCGGGACCGACAGGTTATTCTTTACCGGCAACTGGGAGATCGGTGCGAACGAAACCGAGGCAGAGAAGAGGTACCGGATACCTCGTCACTTTGGACGCCTCCCAAGTAAAGCACCGAGCTCAAATAGCTTAACTTTTTATTCTGCTATCTTCCTGCCGAACTGACACACGCTGATCTGTTTTTCGTGCAGGTATTGCTGAGAGGAGACAAGCGGCCATTCGTGACGGCTGGAAGAAGAACGGAGGTTGGTTCGAAAAAGTCCAGCACTACCAGGGGCATAAAGGCCGGGCTGCCTGGTGTCTCATATGCTATCTGCCGAGATACAGGCATTATAACAAAAGGCAGGGGTCAGAAATCCTTGAGGTCGGGCCTAGCTACGCACCAGAGGCGGTTGGGCAAGAGCGGCCGATCTCACCCCTTACCGACCCGGAAGAAGCCTCTGAGGAGAATCGGCCCGGTACTGAGATGGGTCAAGATCCTCCTCTCACCAACCTCCGGGAGAAGCTCCTAGGAAAGCGGCCATCTTCGTCGTCGAGGTCGGCTCATTCTTCTTCTTCTTCTAGGGACGCCCATCCGGCTCCCCCATCTGGCTCCTCCCGAGATGATTCAACTGCAGCTAGGGAGGAGAGGCAGACGAAGAGGGCGAAGGGCGAGGAGCCGCGCCAAACCAAGCCCCGGAAGGAGAGGGCTAGTCGGAAAAGCCCGACGGAAGAGGTGGAGGAAGTGCCGCGGGTGGAGGAACAACCTCTGGTTCGCCGAGGGAGGCAGGAGGAGAGGATGCCGGTGACGCCCGGAAGAGAGGGCCCATCCCGGCAAGATCCTGTCCAGCCCTCGGCGCCTCGTGCCCCTTTGGATGAGCCCTGGAGGCCATCCTTCCTTCTGGCGCCAAGGACACCGCTGACCTCGGGACACCATTTACAAGGCTGTCCGGCAGTGGCGGCCGTGCTGGCTGGGGCGTGCTCACTTCCCCTGGACGTTGAGCGCTTCAGGAGAATGGAGGAGGCCACGCTGCATCAGGCCAACCTGTCATCAGCCCTGATGGTGAGCACTACTCTTTGTATATATAGATTTGGAGATATGTTGTGTGCTATTTCTAACTTGTTCCTGTTGTCCAGGTTGTGCAGAGGTCTGTAGTGGCTCTGGAAAAATGCCAACAGAGCCGTGCAGAGATCCAGTCCTTGCAGGCTGATAGACAGAAACTCGCTGCAGCCCTGGAAGGGAGCTCGGAGCACCTGAGGAGGTCCGAGGAGGCATGCGCCAAGCTGAACGCGGAGAACGAGGCTGCCATGGAGGCGATCACCAAGAAAAGCGCCGAAAACTATGGGCTCCAGGCAGCCGCGTATGAGATGGAGAAGAGGGCCAAAGAGAGGGAGGCCGAAATGGAGATCCTGAAGAAGGAGAAAGCCAAGGCCGAAGCTCTGCTGAGAGCCGAGCAGGAAGCCTCAGCCAAACTGAAGGCTGACTTCGAGGCTTCTCGGGAAGCAGAGCTCGAGGCCTCCCTCCAGAAGGGGGTGGCACAGGCGACAAGGCTTTATGAAGAGCAACTCGTTCCGCTGGGAGAGGAGCTCTTCGAAATGGGATGTCTGGCCGTGCTGAAGGAAATGGGGGTTCCCGAGGATGACCTCATTCGTCAAAATCTGCCCAAGCTCCCCCGTGCCGAACCCGAGTCGCCAGCCCCTCCGTTCTCCGAGGCCACTCTGGACCGTGTAGATGACGATCCTCAGGCCTCAGAAGCTCTCCAAGTTCCAGCTACCGAGACCATCGCTGCCGATCTCGGGCCTGTCGTCACCGAGGCCCCTCTTGCTCCGGCTGGTGATGGTGAAGTCGAAGATGTATCCATCATCGATATAGATCGGCTGCCGTGATGTTTCTGTCTTCTTTTCTTGTGCCCATTCGGGGAGATAGATGTAATTTTTTGATGATATATGAAACCTTTCGTTTTGTACATGATATTGACGTGAATGGAATTTTTTTGTATTGGGGGAAGATTTACATTTTTTGGAATAGAATTGGTTTTGCTTCCAATTTTGAACATCCGTGGTGAATGTTTCTTGTCTTGTTTTTTCTCTCTTTATGCGTTTGGCTGAACAACCAGAATAAAGTAAGAAATAAAACAAGTAAATGAGCTCGGTCCATAGCCGTGCTTAATGTATTTTTTTGTAACCCGAGATGCCGTATTGATCCTGCAATCAGAACAGGCAATGACTTCGGTAACAAGTGCTCGGTCCTATGACCAAGGCTGAGTCCGGTTTTACAATCAAAACTTGACTGGCCCAAAGGCCGTGCCGAAGTAATTGACCCTAGTAACCGGGCTGTGTGTATATGCCGAGCTCCAAAACTCGGCCATCTTCTTTGGGAATAGGAGATAATTTGGAGAATACAAACTTATTCTATAAAAAGAACCAGTTTATTACCTTCCGAAATCAGATTACATCTCAAAAATAGAATTTCTTGAGGTGGGCGGCATTCCACGGGCGTGGTAGGTCTTTGCCTTCCATGTCCTCAAGCCTGTAAGCAGAATGCCCAGCTACCGAAGTCACCTTGAATGGCCCTGCCAGTTCGGTGCAAACTTTCCTTCGCTAGGGCTTCTGTCTGCTGGAAGGGTCTTTTTCAAGACCAATTCTCCAGGGGAGAACTTCCGCTCTTTGACCCTTTGATTGTACCCTCTAGCCAACTGTCGTTGGTAGGAAGCGAGGTGGATGGTTGCAGTATCCCTTCGTTCCTCAGCCAAGTCCAGCTCTGTGGCGAGGTTTGTATCATTTTGGCCTTGGTCGAACAGTTCCGACCTGAGAGTCGGGAGACCGACCTCAAGTGGAATTACAGCTTCCATTCCGTAGGCTAGGGAGAAGGGAGTTGCCGAGGTCGAGCGCCTTGGGGTAGTCCTGTACGCCCAGAGGACACTTGGAAGTTCCTCTACCCATCTGCCTTTGGCTCGATCTAGTCTCTTTTTGAGTCCGTCAAGCACCACTTTGTTCGAAATTTCAGCCTGTCCATTACTTTGGGGGTATGCCGGGGTAGAATAGTAGTTCCTGATGCCAAGGTCTTGACAGAAGCTTCTGAAGAAGTTGGAGTCGAACTGGGTCCCGTTATCCGTGACCAAGGCTCGAGGCACTCCGAATCTGGTTACGATGTTTCTCCACACGAAGTTTTTGGTATCCTTCTCAGTGATGGAGGACAACGCTTCAGCTTCTATCCATTTGGTAAAATAGTCAGTAGCTACCAACAGCCATCTTTTGTTTCCTGGAGCTCGGTGGAGTGGTCCCACGAGGTCCAGCCCCCATTGGGCAAAGGGCCAGGGACTGGAAAGAGGACTTAGGTCATGTGCTGGCTGATGGAGAGAGTGGGAGAACTTCTGGCACTTCTCACATTTCCTGGCGTAGACCTGTGCGTCCTTCTGCATATAGGGCCACCAGTATCCCTGACTGATAGCTCGGTAAGCCAGTGACCGACCTCCAATGTGGCTGCCGCAGATCCCTTCGTGAATTTCATAAAGGAAGTCCTGGACTCTGCTCGGGTGTACGCACTGGAGGTAAGGGCCATTGTAGGACTTTTTGTAGAGTTTGCCATCCGGAGAGAGCCAGAATCGGGCTGCCTTTAGCCTGATTTTGTGAGCCTGGTTCTTGTCTTCGGGCAGATGGTCATTCTTGAGATAGGAGATGAGTTCATCCATCCAGCTCGGGCCGAGATCAATACACATGAGCTGCCGAGGTGGTTGAAGTTGTATACTCGGTCTGTCTAGTGTCTCTACTTCGACAGTTCTTCTTTTTCCTGCCTCGACAGCAGAGGCCAAGTTTGCAAGGGCATCGGCGTGAGAGTTGGAGTCCCTGCCTATCTGCCTGACTTCAGCCTTTTGGAACTGAGATAGGAGTTGCTTGGTATGGGCCAGGTAGGCTGCCATCCTGTCATCGCGGGCTTGGTAATCCCCATTGAGTTGGTTTGTCACCAACTGTGAGTCGTTGAAAATCACCAGTTGTTGTGCCCCCAGGATTTTTGCGCTGCCCAGCCCTGCAATTAGTGCTTCGTACTCAGCTTCATTGTTAGATGCTTTGAAGTCCAGAGTTAGGGCTTGCTCAATGACGAGGCCCTCCGGAGATTGAAGGACTACGCCAGCGCCAGCCCTTTTGGAGGTGGAGGACCCATCGACGAAGACTTTCCAAGATGAGGCGAGGAACTGTTTCCAGGACCGCTCCTGTTTGGTCTCGGTAGAAGTTCTCGCCTCCTTGCCCCCCAGTTCGGTGTCGAGAGGGCTCGGTGCCGAACTAGGAGAGGTAAATTCGACAATGAAGTCAGCCAGTACTTGGGCTTTAATGGCCGTCCTGGGCTGATAATTGATATCATATTGCCCGAGTTCGACAGCCCATTTGGACACTCTGCTTGAGAAGTCTGCTCTCCGAAAGAGGGACTTGAGCGGGTGTTCTGTCACAACCGCTATGGAATAAGTCAGGAAGTAGTGGGAGAGCTTGCGGGACGCACTGACGAGTGCAAATGCGAGCTTCTCCAACGGCAGGTATCTTGTTTCGGCGTCCAGCAGGATTTTGCTTGTGTAATAGATGGGCTTTTGCTGCCTGTCATATTCTCGTACGAGGACAGAGCTTACTGCATGGTCCGAAACCGCCAGATATAGGTATAAGACCTCACCCCGAACCGGGGTGGAAAGCAGAGGAGGGGAAGAAAGGTATGCTTTCAGTTCCTGGAGAACACTTTCGCATTCCGGGGTCCATTGGAACCCGGAGCTCTTTTTCAAGAGCTGGAAGAAGGGATGGCATTTATCTGAGGCTCGACTGATGAAGCGGTTCAGTGCCGCGGCCATCCCGGTAAGTCTCTGAACCTGTTTTGTCGAGGTCGGACTCTGTAGGGCTCTAATGGCCGAAATCTGATCGGGATTGGCCTCGATTCCGCGCCTAGTAACCAGGCTGCCTAGGAACTTGCCCGAGCCGACGCCGAATGCACATTTGGAGGCGTTTAGCTTGAGCTTGTACTGTTTGAGGATGGAGAAAGTTGTATGTAAGTCAGTCAAGTGGTCTTGTGACTGTTTTGACTTAACGACCATGTCATCGATATATACCTCGACCGTGCTGCCGAGCTGGTCCTGAAACATTTTGGTTACCAGCCTCTGGTAAGTGGCACCAGCGTTTTTTAACCCGAAGGGCATTACCTTGTAACAGTAGGTGCCCCTGGGTGTTATGAACGCGGTTTTTTCTTGGTCAGACTCATGCATTGGAATTTGATGGTAACCTCGGTAGGCATCGAGGAAACTCATCCTTTCATGCCCGGCAGTGGCGTCGATCAGCTGGTCTATCTTTGGTAGAGGAAAGCTGTCTTTGGGGCAGGCTTTATTCAGGTCGGTGAAGTCTACGCAGACCCTCCAGCTCCCATCCTTCTTTTTCACCACAACTGTGTTGGCTAACCACACAGGGTAGTGGACTTCTCAAATGGCTTCAGCTTCCAGTAACTTGCTGACCTCCTTGGTCACAGCCTCGGTCTGTTGGGTACCCGACCTTCGAATCTTTTGGGCAACAGGTTTATGCTGAGGGTCTATATTTAGCTTGTGGCTTATGACCTCCGAGCTGATGACAGACATTTCGTATGGGGTCCAGGCGAAGACCTCTCTATTTTGCAACAGGAAGTCGAGCATCTTGGCCCTTTCCTCGTCAGCAAGTTGACTACCGAGCAGGAAGAATTTCTCTGGATCGCTGGGGTCGATCCCGACCTGGGTGAGGTCCTCAATGCTCTTCTGCTCGGGAGTCCGGCCCACAGCATCGAGCTCAACTTCGAGCTCGGTCATGTGGACTCGCTGAGGCTCTGTCTCTCCGGGGACCACGGCCAAGAGACATTCTTTGGCCATGTCTTGGTCGCCGCGGACTATGATGACTTCGAAGCTCCCGTCCTTGTTCTGTAACGGGAACTTGAGCTTCTGGTGATGGGTCGAGGGTACAGCCTCCATGTTATGAAGCCAGGTTCTCCCCATGATGGCATTGTATGGAGATTGTGCATCCACCACCAGGAAGTCTGCCGTCATGGGGGCTCCTGCGACCTCGACCTTGAGGGAGATCTTCCCTTTGGGATATACTGTTTTGGAGCTAAATCCCACTAAAGGGGTGCGGGCTTCCAGCAGATCCTCTTCCTTCAGACCCATTCTTTTGAAGCAGTCGAAATAGAGGATTTCTGAGGAGCTCCCAGGGTCCACTAGGATCCTTTTGACGTTGAAGTTTTGTAACCTCATAGTCAAAAGAAGAGGATCATTGTGGGGTAGCTGAACCCCAGCCAGATCTGTGTCTGAGAACCAAATCTTTGGTCTTTCTATGCGGGCCTTCTTGACAGGGGGACCGAGCTCGGCTGCCATTACATGTTTGCCGTGCTGAGCCCTTCTGGCCTCGGCACGAGCTTGATCACTCCCTCTGGGAGCGGGGGCCAGGTGAATGACATCGATGGTGCCTATAGGCCCATCGCTGTCCCTGTCGTCGAGGTGGTGCTGCTGGGCTTGGTTTACCCTTCCCTCCTCTTTGATATGATCTCTGAGGTGCCCTTCTTTTACAAGCCTTTCAAGATGATTTTTGAAGGAGTAGCAGTCCTCGGTTCTGTGTCCTCTATCTTTGTGGTAGGCACAGAACTTGCTCTGATCTCGTAGGGCAGCGTCACCTTTCATGGGCTGGGGCCATTTGAAGAAAGGCTGGGCTTGGATTTTGCCCAGGAGTTTGTAAATGGGCTCCTTGAAGATGGTGTTTACGGCTTTGTGAGGGGTGCCACTTGGCTTCGGCTTTGCGCTGCCTCCCGAAGTGGGAGCAGAACGCGCTGCCGAGCTGGATGGCTCTCGACTTCGGTCCGCCTCCCTCTTAGCAAGCCTCTTTTCCCTCCTTGTAGGTCGGCCTTCCGAAGGTTGGCCCTCGAGGAGTGGGAGCCAAAGATGATGGCTCTCCCGAGCCCGGAGCTCATCTTCTTCCTGCTCTACATACTGGTTCACCCGGGCCATGAGTGCCTTCACTGAGTCCGCTGGGCGACGCGCCAACTTCTTCCGAAGCTCATTTCCTGGTAGCAAACCTTGTTGAAAGGCCGTGACGGCTACCTCGTCATTGGAATTCTCGATTACGCTGTAGATGGTCCAGAACCTTTTGGCGAATCGAGTGATATTCTCTGTCGGCCTCATCTTGATAGAGATTAGGTCGGCATCGGTCTTTGGGATGACCCGATGTGCTTGAAACTTCTTGACAAAGGAGTTTCGGAGCTGTCGCCAGCTCGAAATCGATCCCTCGGAGAGTGCACAGAACCACCGAAGCGGGAGGTCACCTAAGCTGGAGGAGAAAACTTTGCAGTCGAGGTTGCCATCGCCGCTGAATACCGACATCTTCTGGGTGAAGTGTCGGAGGTGAGCTTCGGGGTCTGACGTCCCGTCATAAAGATTGAAGCGTGGGACGCTGAATTTATCGGGGAGAGGATGGTCTGTGATTTCCCGAATAAACAGGGAGGTGCCGTGGATGTCGCCATATCTGGTAGCCAACCGACCTCGAGCGAGGCCGGCATGCTCCAGGTTCTGCTGTACGGCCAGCTTGATTTGCTGATCAATATAAGCAGCCATGTCGGGGTCGGCACCGACCTCCCGCTTTTGCCTCTGGTGCTGACGCTGGTCGGCGCTGGCGTGAGTGTTACTCGAGCCCTCTTCCCGAGCTCGGGCACGTCTCTCGTTTAGTTGCTCCCTTAGGTCTGGCTGACCCTCAGGGACCCGCCAAGCTTTTCGCTGAGGTGGGGGCGTGTGAGAGGCTTCGGGCTGGGGTCCGTCCTTTACCTCCAGCTGTCGCTGGAGCTGGAGGATCTGTGCCTTCTGTTCCTCAATGACGAGGTTCTGAGCCTTGATTGCTTCAGCTTGGGCTTCAACATCGTCCTCTAGGGCCGTGTCGTCGTCACTTTCGTCACCGAGGTGGATGTGGTCCTCCTCCATGTGGTCTTCGTGATGAGACCGAAGAGGCTGAGATTGTTCAGGAGCTCTACCTCGCTGGGGCTGTTCCTGAGGAGGAACGTCCTTGCGGGGTGCTTGGGTGAAAACGACCTCCAGGCGTGGATGCTCCGCCTGGGAGGGCGTTGTCCGGGCCCGTACTGCTACGGGACCGCTACGAGGAGACGCTGGTACACCTCTCGACGATGAGTGTGTCACCGTGACGGGTGACCCTACGCTTCGAACACCAGGATCCCCTTCCGCCCTTTTTGACTGAGGGTTGGGTGGTGTTTGCCTGACATCTCTTTGCTGTCTTGTCCCTAATGCCCCTGCCTGGTTCGTCACCAGTGGAGGCAGCGTGAGAGGCAAGAATATCTCTGGCTGGCTGGACATGGATGGTCCAACAACGCTCTTTCCCTTCTTAGCCTTAGGAGGCATGGCTATTAGGATGAAAGTATGGATTTTGCAGGTCGCCCGTCCCCACAGACGGCGCCAATTGTAAGTGCCTAAATTATTACGGACTTAGTTTAAGTGATGAAGGGGGTTAGGAAAATCCTGTTCAGCTGGTCGGAGAAGTCACCGACGGCCTGAATCCTGAAAAAAGGGAAGAAAGAACAGTCAGGGCCCGAGGCTGCTGTCAGCCAAAGGCACTCCGACGCCTGAGTTAGTGCAGTCACTGAACTAGGGTGAAGTGGAGAAGATGTGGGTGAAATAAACAGGATGTAGACTGTATATTGCTTACCTCTTCTGGGGCTCCCATGCAGGTATATGTAGGAGAGAATAGAAGGTTCTATAGTGGAGGTAGGTGAGGATACTTGTCCCATCAGCCTACTCCTAAGATAGTAGGTGAGGATACTTGTCCCATCGGACGTCCCCTCAACCCCCTCACATAAATGTGGAAGTGATAGGGAAGGTCCCTTATCAGTACTTGGCCACCTTCTGTCAGGGAGGCTCTACTACCATGTAGCCGTCCCATCTCATAAATGGAGATTAAGACGGACATCCATCTCGGCCAAGTGGACCGAGATGAGAATTACCGAGATCAGGGGATGCAGGAGGTCGGTCATGGGTACCGAGGCGCTTAGGGAAGAGCCCGTTATGAACGAGGTCGGTAAGCAGATCGAATCCAACTCCAACTTGGTGACAGCTGGCACTCTTGCGGAACTGGAATAAATCAGGCCGGAGTAACCCCTAATTGGTATTTTGGTGCCGAGGCAGGAGATCACCTCGGTATTTCGTAAGCACTCCACACAATTACATAATTAGGCCAGTGGATGTGTGCACATTTTTATGTGGGCCTCAGCAACCATAATTTGATGCATTCACACACTCTGACCATTCTACTCAAAGATAAATGGTTTTTTTAGGTAAGAACTTAATTATATGATTAAAGAAATTAAATAACACTGAAGTTCCTAAAAGAAACAATTCAGTACAATCTTGATCAGACCCAGAAAACAAATGGTAACATCTGGCCATTTTCATTATTAATCAAACTTATAAAACACATACACATACTCTTTTAGAAGTTAAGACGTGTAAATCTACATTTTTTTTTATTAGCTTCTAGGGTTTCCAAATCTAAACAAAATTACATAGGTGTCAAGAATAGAGTTCCAAGACATTTTCAGTTTCACACTAAATCCAAAGAAAATCAAAATCAAAACCTGAAATGCTGACTCCTTCCGAAGATTTTTAAAATCATATTTATTTTAGCTGTTTTTTGTATCTGTTTTAAAACCAAAACGCTTTCTGCATGCCAATCATTAGAAATAGGTGATGGAAAGTCTTTTGGAATAGCTACAGAACAGGGGCTGCCTGAAGAAAAGCAAGGGAAAATGATGATAAAAATGGCCCAAATATATAAGAGATTAGTGTCCGTTGGGCCATTAATCCTCAATCCATTAATTTTACTACGTGCGATATATATGCAGGATGCACGTCGCGGAAATGTGCCCCATTAAACGCTTTTCGGACACTAAACCCTAGGTTGAACCGGACTCGTGTGCGCGTGTAGAGCTCATGGTAAAAGGCTTCAAAAGTTCTTAAAATTATATAAATGAATGAAAAAATATATAAAGCCTTCTCAAGGTTTTCCGAAAGCCTACGCTACCCATATAAAGTAAAAGAACAAAAGGACAAAACATCTTTTCAAATAATTTTGAATTTTTGAATTTTTTGAAATAACCAAAAAGCCCAACAAGTCTTACTATGGATTTGATGTCAGGGATGGGGGAAAACATCCCCATAAAATCATTGAAACCCTTGCTCAAAATCTCATGATTTCTTAAATCACATTTCCTAAGTGCAATCCAACATTGTGAATAGATTGAACACCTGTCCAAATTGGGTTTTTCATGTCAGGTACCAGCCGGTATAACGGGTGTCCTTCAAAATAGGAGGGGATATTTTGGAGATATATATATATATATATAAGGGAAGTGCTCCTATGAGAGATACTCTCACCAACCATGGTTTAAAATCTCGGTCTCGGTCGCGGTATCGGCCGAGCCGAAAAACCGATATGATATCGGTATCGGTCGCGGATATCCGTCCGTCGCGGTCGTCATGGTGTGAATTTTTATTTTAATCCAAAAAAATTTACAAAAATATCCAAAAAAATCCAGAATATTAGAAAATGCTGGAATACAATATTTTTTTCCATTAGTAACAACAATAAATCAAAATCTCGATCACCTTAAGTTATGAGTCCTGTCTGTGTCGCAGTTCGCTGTCTTCTTTAGTATTTCATATAATGCAACCATTATTGATGCTTATGATCAATTTATTAGTGTAAAATATAAGAAAATAAAGATAACATATCAATCATTATTTAATACTAACTCAATCATCAAATAAGTTGTGAAATTCAAGACCCTGAAGATGACACATTACAATAAAAAACATAATAGTGAGATATATAAATCATAAAGCACTTGGGCATCAAAAGGTTCATGGTTCACCTGAAATTAGAGGGGACTAGTAGAGAGTGATTGATGAGTATGAGTGTATGACAGATTGACAACTTAATTCCAAGTGGAGTGTCGCCCTGGCTCGATATCATCATCATCATCATTTCTCCGGTATTGGCTAAAAAGATATGCTCCATAAAAGTATGTAGATTAATCATTTACACACCATACAATGATTATGAATCATTAAAAGAACATATTTATGATGAAAGCCCCAAAAAATGATATATTATAATTCAAATATTAAAAAATCCGAAAATAAAATAATTAAAATAAAAATCTAAATCATGTTTATGATTATAAGTAGATGTAGATCTATCATCTACACACTATTAATAAGCATTTGGTATCACAAATATTCTAACAAGTAACAACAATTATTTATAAGAATTTTTTTTTTAATAAAATCATTTTCAAAATCCTAAATATATAGATCTAGCATAAAAATATGTAGATCAATCATTTATACACCATACAATGTTCATGAATCATTAAAAGAACATAATTATCATGAAATCCCCAAAAAATGATATATAATAATTCAAATATTAAAAAATCCAAAAATAAAAAAAATTGGAAAAAAATTTCAAAATCATGTGTATGAGTAGATCTAGCATGAAATGATGAAAGTACGTAGATCTAACTTCTAAATGAAGAACACAACACAAATGACAAACCTAATGATTTCTATACTTCATCTAAAAAATTAAAAAAAAAAAACACATAATAAAATGCTTTAGGTTGATTTTCTCTTACTTAGATAATATTTTCTTCAAAAAATTAATGTGGGATTTGAAAATATGCAAGAGGGAGTAGGGCTGCTGCTATGGGTAGTAAGGAAATGAGAAGAAAGGAAAAGAAGATGAAGATGGGGAAAAAGTTGCAAAAATTAGGATTTTTACCCTTTTTATATCATCTCGGCCGATATTTTGAAAATATCGGCCGAGATATCGGTTCACAGCGATATCATCTCATCTCGGCCGAGATATCGGATTTTTTTGGGGATATTTAACCGAATCCAATATCTCAGTGAGATATCGGTTCGGAATCAGCCGATACCGAGTCATATCTGCCGATATGACTCGGTATCGGCCGATATTTAATACCATGTCACCAACTTTATGAGAGATGGCTGGGGGCCCTCACATTTAAGTTGGGGGTCGTTGCATTTAAGTTGGTGAGAGTGGATATGGAAGTGATGGCCCCCACCCATTTCTCAAAAAGTTGGTGAGAGTGTCTCTCATAGGAGCACTTCCCATATATATATATATATATATATATATATATGGAGAATATTCAAGTGCATCCATCCCTCACCATTGTGGAGAATATTCATCATATGGAGAATAATCGACTTTGATTTTGTGGGACCAGTCCCTGTTTCAGCTTAGGATAAGCTAAGGTACAGCCTAGGAGAACTGGCCCATATATATATATGGGAAATGTTCATATACATCTATCCCTCACCATTTTTGGTGAGGGACACCCCTTTTGGGGGTGTTTCAAGTACAAAAGTGAGGAAGTACACTTTTGTACTTTCTCACTTTTATACTTGAAACTTCCCCTTTTGAGGTGTCCCTCACCAAAAATGGTGAGGGATGGATGCATATGAAGACCCCCCCCATATATATATATATATATATATATATGCTCTCTAAACATTTCGGTATTTTGAAATCCAATGAGCCAGAAAAGTTCTAACTATTCCTGAAGCTCTTTGAATTATGTTCCATATTTTCATGTCAAGTTAATATTGGATATTGATTCAAATAATGCAATATCTCGGTTCTCCTCTTTTGTACGTGGTTTCCTCTTGTAGAGATTTCAGTTTCAATTTAATGAGATCAAACCATGAACTTCTATATCCGGGTGAAGAGCATATCAATTGTCTGAATGAAAAATGCTTTTACATACTCTTTGGCTAAACTGCAGGGGTGGATATGGATAGAATGTTTCTTTCGTTTGTTTTCAATATATTTTTTTATTATCCCTTCACTCCCTAGTCCCTTAAATTGGTGTTCGTGTTTCCTCTTGTAGCTCTTTGCTGTTAATAAAATCAGTTTTTTTAGGTAGAAATAGTAAAATCAGTTGTTACCAATAGAAAGAAAAAATGGAAAATCCGTGTGAGATACCTCCCTTGTGAAAGATATTGATATTATGTATCTTTTCCTTTGAGGAACTTTTACCTATAAGATAAAAGAAGAAGTTATGGGAATGATACATTTGAGGAGAACCCACTTGGATCTTAATTAGCCATGTCTAGACCAAGCAAAGTAGGGTGCCAAATCCTGCTTCTTAGCCATGTAGTAGATTCTTTCTTGTGGGTATTGGCCAGCCTACCATGTCTTAAAAGGTTGCTTTCATTTCTTGTATGTCTCCACAAAAGTTGTACATAAGCAGCTGAAAAGATACAACTACATTCATCGTCCATTAACTAATTACAAAAGGGACTCCAGCCAAGCAAACTGACGCTTGTGTGTCTATAGAAAGTCAAAAAAGAGACCAGATCCGAGAGATTTAACACAAATACAAGCTATTTTTTCGGCGGACCGTAGAGTCATTTATTAACAAAACAACTGTCAAAATCTGTTGAGAAAAAAACGACGGCCTAGACCATCGTTCTTGGCGTATTTTTACAATCGCTGGCAGCTAGACTTTGGACTTGTAAAAAGTGCAATGTAAACAACTTGCACCCACAAGGTCAAAACATCCAACCTCATGTAAAAATAAATTTGAGAAATGAATGAAAAATGCAACTTTTGTGTACTCATTATTTCTCATATTTTTCTGTACTTTGATTATTGTGAAACCCACACCAAAATTTCTCACAATCTTCTCCTACAATTTCAAACCAGCCACAAAAAAGCAAAGGGTTTATAAAGGAAAACATAAAGTCTAAGTACATGTAGTGAGAGGCTTTCATATGCGTGGCCACAAGGACGCTCTACTATGTTATCCACACTCCACTCCCAATGCTCTTTGCTCGATGCCTCATGGAACTAGGGTAAAGCGAGGGGATCCAATATTTACAACACCAAGAGAATGAACTTCAGGTTTGGATAAACCTAGCAAACTATAAGATATAAGTAACATCGTATGACGTATCAAATAGAATATAAGACTATAAAGATAATTAACAGATCAACAAAAATAGATGAACTAGGCAGCTATGAATGACTAAAGATATCATTGAGAATCAATAAAAATAATAAGCTACAACAAAATAAACATCCTAACAAAGTAGGCATATCCACATAAGGTAAATCACAACGGGATATGTTGGAGACCTATAAGGAGTACCTTTTTGCAAACCTTATAGAGCGTGTGGTTATTTGAGATTTTATAATCTT
The DNA here is from genome assembly GCA_028538565.1 of Umbellularia californica. NCBI lineage: Eukaryota > Viridiplantae > Streptophyta > Magnoliopsida > Laurales > Lauraceae > Umbellularia > Umbellularia californica. Next base: position 48,452,895 of record JAPQWN010000004.1, read on the forward strand.
GGTGATCTTGGGCTCTTTGGACAAGGAAAGTTATGTTGGGGCACTTTCATCTCCTAGAAATCATCATTTTTTTTTTTTTTTTTACCTAGAATTCTTGTAAAATCCATTTGCTTGATGAATTAGAGCCAAGAACTTCGGTGTAAATAATAGAAATTCACTTAAACTGTATATACCCAGCCCCCTCTTCATTTCATTTCATTCCATCTCATTTCTCTTCTCTCCTACAACAAAGCTCTTTTTTCTCTTCTTCTGTTTTCTCTTTTTCGCTTCTTTCTTGCATCCAAGAGACCAAAGGACTTCATCAACCAAGCTAGAGATGGACAATCCAAACTTCGTGTACCCTTGCTCGTCATCTTCTCTAACAAGATCACTTTTCGCTCTTTAATTCGCTTGGTTTGATCTCTTTTGGTGACCAATTCTCCTACCAAAGTATTTTGCTTGCTTTACTTTAGGATCTACTTGCTAGGGTCTTTGCATAAAAGCATGGGCGGACACGCATATAGTGGTATGGGGGCTAAAGCCCCCACCAAACTGGAAAACTGCTCATGAGGTGTCTTAACTTAAACTAGCCTAGCCCCCACTTAAAAAATTATTCAGCCACCATCTATTTTCTTAAACTCTCTCTCCCTTTGAAAAATCTTCAAATTGGAAGAGATCTCTAAATCACACTCCATATTCGGCATTGGTGCTCCACCGTCGTCCCTCTCTAGGTAGGTATTTTTCATGGCGCGGCGCCGCCGCTTCCCATTTTTCCTTTTGTTTTTAAAAACTCCTCTCTAGGTAAGTCACCTTATTTGTTCAATTTCTCTGCTTTTGTGTACTGATTGCCAATTTGCTTATTTTTTGCTAGATCATTATGAGCATCATTTTCAAGTCTGATTTTTAACTCAAATCAAAGCCTATTTAGATTCAAATACAAACTTTATTTATATTAATATAATGTAACTTAATTTAAAATGGGTTGGAATATTGGACACAAATTTAATTTAATTTATTTAAGTACTTTTGGTACTTGGGACTATAGTTTAACACTCTTGATTAACACCTTTCTATTGGCCATTTTCTTTATTTTTACTTCGTAATATACAATGGCTAAGAAGAGAGGGACAATGGTTGTCTTGGGCTCATTCATTTCAAAAGGAGAGCTTCGTTTTAGAAGGATAGAAGAACGAGAATAAAGAACTTGAAATAATATTGGCTATTTATCTCATATGGTTTTATAAAAAATTAGTATGATTTTTTTAATAGCTCTTAAAACTCAGGCGACATGTATCAATTTGGCCATCACTAAAACTCATCTTTCCAGTTATCATTTTGAATAATAGAAGATTATTTTTTTCAAGCTCCCCTCAAACGAAAATCCTAGGTCCGCCACTGCATACAAGCCCCAATTCCCTTTGTTTATTGTGTAGGAGCTCTATTTGGAGTTAGATTTGGGAATAGCTAGAGAGTTTGAGAGGACTTAGAGATCTAAGAAAGTTTTCACCTAGAACTGAGATATGGCAAGTGAACATCTATAATTACATAACATGAATGCTAGTTTTCCTAGAATTGATAATGGACCTACTCTAGATTATCCAAATTCATGCTCTTTTTTGGTTTTGGGTTAATTACATGTGAATTGGACTGGTTAATGGCTAATTTGTTAGAATTAGGTGTTGCATGTGATGGCTTGGACCTTGAAACCCAACCCTTAGAATGATGAATTTATGTAAGATTTGGCGTATGGAATAAAGCCCCCATCATTTAAATCAATTTAGTTTGTGGGTTGCAAAATTCGAACTTCTAGCTAACCATGAGCCTCTTAAGGGTAGCAGTAAAGCTTCAAATAGTTCATCGTGGTGCTCTTACATTTACAATTCTTAGAGAGGCGAGTTTCAGGGTTTCTATACAACGGCTAGCCGTAACCACTTCATCGGCTAACCATAGGGCTACCCACGGCTAGTTGTAGGTTACGTACTACTAACCTGGAGGTAACCCATGGCTAACCGTAGATGACTCAAGTTCATTCTTAGTTGACTTCTGACCTAGGATTTTAATAATAGTTTGGGACCCATTAAGCATGCCCCATTGTAATTTACTTGTGAGACCATCGTAGGTGGCATTTGAGCTAACATTCACCTATGGATTGATCCAAGTTTGATAAGGCCAATGCTAGATCAAGTTTACGAAGGTTTAGGACCATTGAAATCATTTGATTTTAGAATGCCAAGGTAAATCACAACAATGACACTAGGGACCCTAATACTATGCAAGGTTGGATGACATTGTCTAAGGGAAATTTAAACCTTAGGATGGTACTTGTATCTTGTCCTTGACCTACATTGTCTTATGAATTGTGTCATGTTGTATTTCATTACTCATATGTCTTGCACATGCACCTTCTTTGTCTACACTTTTTTATATTTGATGAAATGATGTGATGGACTGGTACTTAGGATGGACCTAGTAACCCTTGTATAATGGACTTGTTGTATCTCTTTAATTACTTGGTTTACCATGATGACCTAGAGCTAGAAGGACTTGGAAGTGTAAGGCTACACTTGTTGGGTATGTAACTTGCTAGATGGGCCGGTATGTTGTAGCCTACCTCATTACCGTGTCTGCTTAGAGTCACCTTTGATTCACATGTCCGCACCACTTTGCTTTGATCCCATTTTATTCGGACATGGCTTGGTGTGGATTTAGCCTTGTTTATGTTAGTTGTGACTTAGCCTCACATGGGAGTGACTATATCTTCCGGTACCATGTTCAAATATACTTGATGGCCACATATATAGATTTCTTTATGGAGACATGTGGTACCCTCATTTATTACATATTATCTAGCCCTCACCATGAGCACCTTGCTTGTAACCATGCAGCTAAGAGAATGAGCTCACGAGGACTGCCACTTTACTAGATCATACTTGTTAGACTTTTCTTACATGATTCGATTGTGTTGATTTAATATTGCACCACCATGCCTAGCTTTACGCAATTCTTACTACTCTTAGAATCTAATTTTCTTTACTTTTGTATTTGATGCAACATGACTATGTTTATCATATTTGCTTACTTGTTCTAACTTTCTACCCATAGTGTTGTATAGGAGACAGTTCGAACGCACTGAATGCAAATCTTGAGGTGGTTGAGGAGACGCTGTCAGATCTAGTTGAGTGGATGGCAGACGATATCCTGTAGACATCATCTAACGGGAGAGACGATACATTTTGGAGCCTTAGAGATTTGTCGTCTTCCTCTTAGTTCTAGTTGCTTTAGCCCTAGTGGGCATTGGGTTATGTTTAAAACATGTAATGATGGTTTAACTTTTATGCTTCCACACTTTTATGTTGGATCGTTTATGCTTTGATGACAGGATGTCTTATCGTATTACTTGGTTATATGTGTTCCTGATGTTTGGTTCCATTTGTTACAAATACTTCCATTGAAATATGTTGTAAAGGTGATGGAAATTCATACATATCCTCACACATCAAATCCTGTGGAGCATAAGTGTGGAGAAAATTGCTATCCTCAATGGACCATGCCCCAGTTGCACCCCTGGAATTCAGAAAAACCTTTGAAGGTCCAATTTAGGGGTGTGACATATGCTATGTAATTCATATATTGTCACTTGCTTTAGCCTTGAATTGAAGAAAAACCACTCAAATACCTAAATCTCTAAGTCAATCTCCTACAATCAACTCAAATCTCACTATCCTCCTAGATCTAAGGAGCTTGCACACAAATCCAAGGGACAAAAGGGACTAGGGACTGAATTCTACCATAAACCCCAATCCGCCTGGGTAATCCTTAGAGGCAAGACTAGGTCAAGTGATCCTATGAGCCAAGAAAAGGGGATCCTTCCGTAAGGGTAAGCGTGGAGTGCTTTAGTTAGCATCGTGAGGCTTTGTCGAAGTCCTATATCGGAAACATCCAAATCCTGACCCTGGGCTTATAAGTCAAACTCCATCTTAACTCGACATAACGCGTTTTAAAGCCATGCAGCTCGGATCCCATAAAACTCCAAAGTTAAGCCTACTCAAGCGGGAGTAGTACTATGATGGGCGATCGCCTAGGAAGTCCTCGCACATGGTTGTTGATCAAAACAAACAATATCATACTAAGTTGGGCGCAATTTGGGAAAGGAGAAGATCCTCTAATTGATCAAGAGGGAGATGATGGGGATCTTGTTGTTAGCAATGATCTACGATGGTAAACACAAGGAAGGAGGAAGATCTAGATGAGAGAGAGAGAGAGAGAGAGAGAGAGAGAGAGAGAGAGAGAGAGAATGGAGAAGGGAATAGAAAGAGAGAATTAGGAAAGAAATTAAAGATACGTAATGAGAGACTATTGTTAGTTTTGTACTTTTGCTTCTAAAGAAGAAGAGTGAAAACGAGACATAAAGAAGGAATTGGAAAGGATAAAGACACAAATAGAAAAAAAAATTTTGAAATTAGAAATCCCAAAGTAATAGCTCAGATGGTAAGGGACATAAGTGTATGTGTGGAAGTGCGCTGAGTTAGAGTCTCCAATGTTGATGAAATAAAGAAAGAAAGATAGAAAAATAGAAAGTTGAAAGTTGGAGAAGGGAAAAAGGAAAAAGTTCTTTTATAGATTAAAAAAGAAAGACTATAAGGGTGCGTTTGGCATCGTGCCATTTGGATGTTCCCTTGTTCCTACGAGATATGGGTGTAGAAAACATGTTTGGTATGTGTAAATGAGTGTTTCAAATTTTGTTCTCAAGGGAAGGAATCTCAAAATCTTCACCCGCCATCATAAGAAAGTTGGAACAAAAAAACTTTATTTTTTTCAAGAAACAACTTGTTGGCACAATTGTTTCTTTCTTATCTCTTGCCTTTTAAAGAATATCATTTGAAGATCTTAAATCCTCTTACTTATCCTAAATGTAGGCCCCCACGTTCACAATCCCAATGGAGGTGGCCCCACTTTATAATTCCTAGAGATCGGTCACATGGTCACAATTACAAAAGGTGGCCCCCTATTATAATTCTTTAATGGTGGGACCACATTATAAATCTTTTATAAATGTAGGCATCATGTTGTAATTTCTCTTGGTGGGTCCTATGTCCACAATCACATTTTAATGGTGGCCCCATATTCAGATTTCCAAATGTGGGTACCACATTGTAATTTTTTAAAGGTCGGTCCCGTGTTCACAATTAACAAAAAGTATGGCCCCACATTTTAATGATGGCCCCATGTTCGGATTTCTAAATGTGGGTACCACTTTGTAATTTTTTAAAAGTGGGTCCCATGTTCACAATTAACAAAAAGTATGGCCCCACATTGTAATTCCTATAAAGGTGGGCCCGCATTGTAAATTTTATAAATGTGCTACCCCATTTTTTAGTTTTTAAAGGTGGGCACCACATTCTAAATTCAAAAGGTGGGCCCTGTGTCTACAATTACAAAAAATGTGGCTCCACTTTGTAATTCATAAATATGAGTCACATGGTTTTGTTTACAAAAGGTAGACCCACATTATAAATCCTATGCATGTAAGCCCATAATCTAATTTCTAAAGGTGGATCCCATATTTATATTTACAAAAAGTTGGCCCACATTATAATTCCTATAAAGGTGGTCCCACATTATAAATCCAATGGATATGGGTTCCAAGTTCTAATTTTTAAAGGTAGGTACTACGTTGAAACTTCTACAGGTGGGTCCCATATAATAATAGTACTACAAACAATAAAAGGTGAGGTCCCACATTGTAAATCCTATGTTTGCTACTTGGAGCAAAATCCCATATATGATAATAATAATACTACAAACAATAAAAGGTAGGGTCCTACATTGTAAATCATATGTTTGCTACTTGGAGCAAAACTTTTATAATGTCACCAAATAAGTTCCGTACGACATATTTTTAGTAGAGTAATTTCATATAATATTGCCAAACAAGTTCCACAGAATATAGACTCTGCACAATCTGATCTCAGCACAACCTAATCCGAGCACAAAATTGGGAACAACAAGAGAATGATGCCAAATAGGCCATAATGCTCTGAATTAATAGCTACTGTTTGTCCCATCAGAAAATAGGTTATAACTGACTTAAACTTCGTTGGAGGCAAAAACCTCTCGAGCACTTTGGAAAGTTACGTCTATAAATATGAAGAAATCTTCTACACAAAAACTGAATACAATTCATATATTTACCCTTTTTTTTTTTAAGATTTTTCCATCTTTCTAGTGATAGTTTTCAGTTTTATTGTCTCAGAAGATGATGATCTAATTAATCTTTTCTTTTATCCACACACCCACGACAGCTACATAGTCAATCATTAGATTCTCTAAAACATGGGCTCAGTTATTTTTAACCAGAAACATCAATAAAACCTCATGCCATTCAAAAATAATAAATAGGGGCGAGAGAAGAGATAAAAAAATCAAAATAGTTTGACATAGAGCTTGAAACATGTTGACCTTTAAGGGAATAACATAATCCCATCATATACTAGTTACATGATAAACCGTCAACTATGTACTGATACAGCCCAAGGTGACATACAGCTTGTGCATGTATCAAAATAAGAGAGGAGTATAGGATGGAAATAAGATGTTCAAGCGAAACAGCAACTATTTTAGAAGCATACATATAGAGATGAGCATGGAATCTATGCTTCTATATGAGATCTCTTCCTATCATTTTCATAACCAAGGATGCATATAGGATATGTTCCTTGGTGCTTGGACAACCACCACCTCAACAACCACCTCCACCACCGCACCCGCCGCCGCCACCTCCACCACAGCCGCCACCACCTCCACCTCCACCGCCACAGCCTTCACCACCTCCACCTCCACCGCCACAGCCTCCACCACCTCCAACAAAGACTCCACCTCCGGCTCCGAAACTACCGTGTCCATGACGTCTTCTGCGATGGCGTTGACCGCTGCCGCCATCAGCACATACAAAGATGATCATGGATATGATTGAGAGCGTGACCAATATGCAAAGCAAGAACAAAGCCCCACCAACTTGAGACACGCCAGCAGTGGCACCACCCACCAAGACATTCATGGCCCTGGCCATCTAATAAAAGTGTTTAGATTGGTTCTTCATTTGAGGATGTTAATATAGGATATTTGAGTCCTCTCTTCCTCTTCCTTGCACCTTCCCTTCCCTTTGCTTGTCCCAAAAGCAATTTACTTTCATTTTCGTTGATTCTTCTCTGTGCCTTGACCGATGGCAAAGTCCGGTTGAGTGGCCGGTCAAACGTAACGGTACCCCATAATATCTTGTGCCTTCCTTGACTTTTCCAACTTAATAATACAGCATATGATCGATCTGTCGGCACATGGGCGTTGGTTTAACAGTGATATTTTTGTTTTTGGTGTTTGACCTTCAAGATATTGATCAGAAGAATCGATCACAAAAATAATTTGGTGAAACCACCTTGATACTCTGGGGACGTGCTCTCCATGACTCCAACCATCAAAGGAGCCCATTACTTGCACAATCTGATTCTCAATTAGCAAGAGATTCAAAATTATAAAAATCCCCTCAAGAAGGTTGAAAGCTATATGCCTATATCATTAGCATTTTTCATATCAAATCCATTTAACGACCCAATTAAAATGAAAAAAAAAAAAAAAAAAAAAAAGAGATTTGTTTAAATGCCAAAATAACTGCGGCGGGTCATGGGCCAGAATGAAGCTTGTTCAAGCCAAGCCTGCTCAGTGTTGAGTCCACCATTTAAACCAGATCCTTAATCAAGGCCTGAATTTTAGGCCTCAACTCAACCAGCGTGCATTGTTTCGTCTCTGTTAAATGTCATGGTCAAGCAAGCTTATAATGAGCTACTGAGCCAGAAATTAGGCCGAAGCCTGGCCCAATGGCATAAAAAAATTCAATCAAATCAGGCCCAATGAAGCTGAGTTTGGGCTGGGGCCAGTCTGGTCCGGATTTTGTCTAGCCCTAAAAATAACTTTCACATGGATAGAAATGAAGAGATTCCTTACCTCCGCCATTCCATACAAAAATAACTCAACATCGCTCACTTTTACAGCATCTATACCCTTTATCTGTTCCTTTAATCTTCTGTGGATACCTGCACCAGAGATGTGCACTAGGCAATTATCAAACAAGAGAAACAACACGTTGAAAATAACATCAAGGGGCTACTACGTAAGCAGACCCATTATCCATACAAATAAAAGTAATCACAGATTACATGGTATCAATGGTATACCTTCTGTAAGTGCACAAAAACTCACTGACCCGGGGGGAGTGATTTTGAGACTTACCAGAGGAGGACGGAGATTGCACCTCCTTGGTGATGATAGAAGAACCGCTGTCTCGAGCCTGAAAGGGGAAGAAGAAGAAGGTCAGAGGACCCTGGCTTGGCAGCTCAGGGCTCTCCGATGCCTAAGTTAGTTGCAGTTGCAGGACTAAGCAGAGGTAGGAGATGGAGTTTGAGAGGAGATGGCATACCAGTATATGTGGTGTTTCTTGGCCATCCTCGTTCTGGAGCTGTTGCTGTGTTCATATAGAGGAAGAGAGGAGACAAGAGGGAGGCTCTGTCAGAGCCTAATCCCATCACAGCCCACTCTGCAGTCCCATCGGGCCTGACTTTAGGGCCCAGTCCCATCAGGCCATTCTGAGCCATGCACTTGGCAGGGGTGGATATGGGGGGAGAAAATATCCCCACACAAAGCCCCCCAGCTTTTAACTTCTTAGGGTGCTCCAACCCCTTGGAAGTTTGAAAGCTAAATAGCCTGACGTTGTATCAAAGCTTGGTGCCATCACCGAGCTTGATTTTTTGACGCTGGTGCCATCACCGAGCTTAACTGGCTGGTACTGTCACCGGAGCCAGTGTAGTCTGGCTAGCGATCTGGCATTGTTACCGAGATGCACGTATGCCGAGGTGAAGGACGTGACATGCTGGCTCGTCACCAGAGGTGTGGTCCTCCGCCGCGTAGGCGGAATCTGGCGCGTAGCAGAGATGAGGGACGTAACTGGCCGGTGCTGTTACCGAAGCCAGTGTAGTCTGTCGCCATGTAGGCGGAATCTGGCGAGTAGCCGAGATGAGGGACGTAACTAGCTGGTACTATTACCAGAGCCAGTGTAGTCTTTTTTCTCGAGGCTGGTGGCATCACCGAGCCTACTTTTGTGATTTTATCTGAAAGGGCAAATGTTACTGCTGCCGAGCGGGGGAAGGCACTGCTGCCGAGCTGGAGAGGACCGAGTCGTGCTCGCCCAGCTGGTACTGTTACCGAAGCTGGTGGCCTCGATGCACTGCTGCCGAACTGGAGAGTTTACTTCTGCCGAGCTGGAGAGTAGCATTGCAGCCGAGCTGGGGATATATGCGGGGGAAAGGCAGCCGAACTGGAAACATCAGCCAAGCGGGGATGTCTGCTGAGATGCAGAGTTCAGCCAGCTGGGATGCAGTTCTCTGCAGAGCTGGTACATGATGGAAATAAATATTTACAAAATTATGAGTACATGTGTGTACAAATTTATGAGTACATGACATCATCCAAAGTAGTACATGACAGCTCAAAAGTTCTGATGAAAATTCAACGCTGCAAGCAATGGCTTGATCGTGCATAAGGCTCTGACAACACTGTACATGAGAGTTATGAGAGAACTCCTTCTTGATCTCTTAAACCCCACCAACAAAGTTACTAAGCCCCAGAAAGAAAGAGATTGTTGTAGAACTGGGGAGAAGACCAGAGAGCAGAAAAGATCGAAGCCAAGAGAGAGAGATAGAGAGGGAAAGATGGATACAGATACCACGGCGATGGCGAAGCCGGAATATCCGGTGGTGGACCGGAATCCTCCGTTCACGAAGATGGTCGCCAACTTCAACTTCCTCAACAACTGTCGCCTCCTCACCATCACCGCTGGGCTAATCGGCGTCGTGGGAGGATTCATGTATGCTTACCAGAACTCCGCCGGCCGTCTCATGGGTTTTTCGTCCACAAAACAGATAAATGGTGTCCTTTCGGCCCCTTGCACTGCTGTGTTTCTGTTTTGGTGGAGACCCCTTCGTTTTTTACTACTGGGATGTATCTTACATCACTGCCTCTCCTTTGGGCGTCGACCAACTGGTGATTGCTGTGTGGGGGGACTTCTAGCAGTCTCCCGGGGAGATTCCTGTCGGGGGAGTGGCATCAGCTGAGCTGCAGGTCAGCGACCGAGCTGGGGTCAACGACTAACTGGGGTCAGCGACCGAGCTGGGGTGGTGACCAGCTGGGGGTGACTGCAACCGAGCTGGAATGGTGACCAGCTGGGGTGGCTGCAACTGAGCTGGAATGGTCACGCCGTCTTCTGCCGAGCTGAAAGTCTTCCGAGCTGGGAGACTTGCTGCAGAAATCGTCTTCTGCCGAGCTGGGAGTCTTCCGATCTGGGAGACGTCTGCCAACCTGGGACGAGATGCACTCCCTGCCGAGCTGGGATGGGAGTTCAGACGTCTGCCGAACTGAAATGCACCTGGGCTGCCGAACTAGCTGGAGCAGTCGAAATTGTGTGCTACCGAGCTGACAGGAGGATGGTCGAGCTGGAGACATCTGTCATTGAGGTCGTGCCAAGCTGCAGTTATCTGCCAAACTAGGGTGCAGTCTTCTGCCGAGCAGGTGGGCCTGCCGAACTGGAGACGCCTGCCAGCTGGGGACCTCTGCCGAGATGGTGTAGGAGGCCGAGGTGGGCATCCAACTGATGCGGTCAGGATTTCGAGAATGGGGATCCCGAGGGAGAATTCGAAGACACGTCCAGCCTCTGCAGTTTGGCGTTGGAGTCGAGCTTCCAAGGCAAGCTCCGTAGAGTGAGTTGTTCCACAGCAGCAACATCTCTAGGTTCGGGAGCTCACCGATCCCCGACAGGCTATTCACCGACAAATCCAGCACTTTGAGCGAGCTGAGATCCGACAACCGCTCCGTTATTTCCCCCGACAACTGGTTGTTGAACAGAAACAGCGATTCCAGCTGAGTCATGAGACTCAACTCTGCAGGAATCGGTCCGCGGAGAAGGTTTCTAGAGAGATGGAGGAAGGTGAGGCGAGACAAGCCGGTGTAACTCGGGAGATCTCTGCCGAGCTAAATGGGTTGCCAAGCCGGGAGATCTCTGCCGAGCTGGAAGACGTCTACAGAAATCATCGTAGTGACTTCGGGCGTCACCGAGCTGGGAGTCTTCCGGGCTAGGAGACGTCCAAGCTGAAATGGAGTTCTGCTGAGATGGACCTGCCGAGCCAGGACCAAGACCATCGTGCTGTGCTGGGACCAAGCAGGGATGCCTGCTGCGTTGGGGTGCTTCCGAAATGGGCAAGCTGAGCTGGCATTCCGAGATCGTCGTGCCGCACTGGCTGCCGAGCAGGGATGCTGCCGAGAAGGACCTGCCGAGCTGAGACGAGATGGGGTCTCCACCGAGCTGGGTGTGGTGCTGAAATGGGAGTGTACATAAAAATTTCAATATTTGTGTTCCTTACCAGTATATCCGCACGTGAAGGGAGGTCCAGCCCGACTTTTGGGTTCGTCAAAATGCTTACAGAATACTCGAATTTTCCTCTCCACGCAGTTGGCACGTATAACCTGCCGAGCTGGAATACGTGCTGAACCGGAGAGATGAGCCAGTGTCACGCCCCGAGCCCGAGACTGCACCCATCTCGAGGCGCGACAAACGCCCGCATGGGATTCGGGTCAAACTCGTTAACCCTTGTCCCCACGAACGGAATTCACCACAGGATTTCACGTGTGAGGTTTCAAATTTCCTGTTTATTTAAATTTCCACCTGTGTAATTTCTGTCAAATATATATAATCATAATCCAACGTCATTAAATGCATCAAGATATAGAGCATAAGGTTCATGAGCATAGATTAATAGTTCTAGTTTAAGAACTAAAGATATAGAGAGAGAAGTAAGTTAGTTAAGGTTTACAATCCAAATCCTAAACAAGTTATAAACTATAACAAAAGATGTGGTAATCTAAACCACGGTCCTTGGGTCATTTCCGTCCAAATCTCAACGAGTGGATGTCTAGAAGACATCATCAGAAGTCCATTCAGCTACACGACGGGGAGATTCCTCCTCGTTGATCTCCGGGGCAGTGGTATCGAAGTACTCACCTGTAACGCCAAGTGTAGTACCATTAGACTATGCTAAGCAAGGTAAACAGATATAAATCATATAACATGTGACAAATGAATTGTTAAATAGGTGTAAATCATATGAGGTCAAAGTATAATTACTAGGCAAATCTGAGCATGAATAAACATGAGACGTACGAATCATAATTTACAGGTATACATAATAACGTAACTAAATGGCACATCCACATTAGCTAAATTCTCTCAAATTAACCATGTAAACATGTATGTAAAGTGAGAGCAGAAAACAGAGCAGAACAGAACAGGGTGGTGCCACTAGGAGACAGAGGGCCCAAAACTCTCCATTGTGGACCTAGGGTGCTGGTCAACCCTCAGAATATAATCCCATCTGCAGAGGGTCAGAATATAACTAAACCCACACTTAGCTGGGTCCGACTTAGGTAGGGTCGAAGCCAAGTGGTGCCGACTCACGGAACAAAAGGACAAATTAACAGAACATATACAGAACATATCATATCATAATTCAGAGCTTACCAAGGCTTAACTGACCAAAAACGGAAACAAATATAATATAAACAGGTATATAAGCAAGATATACGAAACTAGACAGAAGTATGATCAAATCACACGAGAGTACTGGAAACGAAATGCAATGCATGTACATAGATCATATACGGAATCAAGATATAAGACAAGCCAATCCTATGGTCTTGGGAATACTCGTGGTCTTCACCGTCCAACATGGTGTAGTACTAAGGATTTCGGTGTGGGTGGCCTACAAAAGAACTCTTAGCGTTACTTAATTTGGGCACCGAATCCCTTAGTATAACACATTTGGTTTGGTTCTCAATTTCGAAGAAAACGAGGTCCCATGTGGGTGCACGGTTGCTCAAACCGCATCCACATAACATACAAGTCCATTGGTCATGATAAAATGATCAAGGTATCCATCCTTAGGGTCCAACTATTAGGCCAATTAAGCTAAACATACTACAATTCAACATTTGACTCGCGGTATCATCCGATTAGCATAGCTTAAGATAAAATCTAATTTCCACTTCTTCCCAAAATTTCAAATCAAATATATGTATAGACCATTGGATTCTACTCTTCAAGAGCTTTCCAACGGTATGTGAACCTCCCAAAACGGACGTACGGTCAAAAAGATATGGCCGTTGGAAGTTGACACAATTTTGCATGTGTCAGGTGTGCTCGAGCGGGAAAACCTGCGCTCGAGCGGACACAAACAGCAGCCATGCGCGCTTGTGCGGGCAAGCACGCGCTCGAGCGCGCAGTCCAGAACTCTGTCCCCGAGTTCTGAACCTCCCTGCTCCCTTCCAAGGCTAACCATGGCCATTTTCCAGACTTAAAACCACATTAGATGGATCACTTGAGCCTCCAAAATGCTCACAAACATTCCCATTAACCACCAATATAAACTAATCCATTTATTACACAAATCATGAACAAAAATCAAACTTGAGCAAGGAAATGGGTATCTAAACATGGAGAACATATTAGTAGAATCAATGGAAGAAACATGCATACAATCATATTAGTTTAACTTGCCTTGGGTGTTAGCACACTTAAATCTTACACCTCACACCTCTCCTAGCCAAACCAAGCTCTCCAAGGTAAAAACCCCCAAAATGCAAGATCAAGAAGCAACCTAAAATGGTGAAATGAAATGGAATGAGGAAGAAGAAGATGTATGCACGAATTTTAACATTCTAAGACTAGAAGAAATCAAGAGGAAGTAATTAATAGAGAAGGAGCTTACCAAAAGAACAAGGAGATGGAAAATGGTGGGATGCTTGAGCTTGGAAGATGAAATCTTAGTTGGAGAAGATGGAGAAGATAATGTGGAGATGAAATCCACTCACTTGCAAGGTCACCACCCACTCTTTCTTGAGAAGGTTTGATGAAGTAGTAGAGGGGTAGAGAAGAAGAGGTTTAGTTGAAAATGAAGGAAGAAAGGAAGAAGATGATTGGTGTAGGGTTTATAAGGGTTTTTGCTAGGTTTTGTATGCAAGCCCAGGTAATTCACAGAATTTTCAAGAAGGGGCTTTAAGCATAGAAATGGGCTGGAAATGGTCAAGATGGATCCAAATCCATTGGGTCAAAACATAAGAATTAAAGTACATGCTATGCTCTATGCAATGCACCCAAAAATCCCAAAAATCTAAAACACACATAAAACCCAAAACCACTCCAGAAGTCATAGTCTACCTAGTCCAAGGTCAACCCAACTAAATTCTACATAATCAAGCCCAATAACATTCAAAACATCCATTAAGCTACTAATCTCGGTTAATAAACTCTAAATCGGAATTAAGGTGGTGTTACAGCCAGCTGGAAGATTGGTCGTGTCTGCCGAACTGGAGACGTCAGCAAGATGAAGGTCTCCGCCGAGCTGGTTGGAGCTTGCCGAAATGGGATATCAGGACGAACTCATTGTTTGAATTGCTCCCGTCGGCGCTCTGGATCACGGAGCCCTCGGTCATCGTCGAGATCGAGGACTCCACAGCTGCTCCAGAGATTTCCACGTCGACTGTCTTTGAAAATGGTAGCTCCAGCACCTTAACAGAAAACCCAAGTTCATACCAACTCGTCCCTCTCAGGCTCTTCGAGGCATGGTGTTTTGGAAAGATGGCTTGTTAATCTCTTCCCACAGACGGCGCCAATTGTAAGTGCACAAAAACTCACTGACCCGGGGGGAGTGATTTTGAGACTTACCGGAGGAGGACGGAGATTGCACCTCCTTGGTGATGATAGAAGAACCGCTGCCTCGAGCCTGAAAGGGGAAGAAGAAGAAGGTCAGAGGACCTTGGCTTGGCAGCGCAGGGCTCTCCGATGCCTAAATTAGTTGCAGTTGCAGGATTAAGCAGAGGTAGGAGATGGAGTTTGAGAGGAGATGGCATACCAGTGTATGTGGTGTTTCTTGGCCATCCTCGTTCTGGAGCTGTTGCTGTGTTCATATAGAGGAAGAGAGGAGACAAGAGGGAGGCTCTGTCAAAGCCTGATCCCATCACAGCCCCCTCTGCAGTCCCATCGGGCCTGACTTCAGGGCCCAGTCCCATCAGGCCATTCTGAGCCATGCACTTGGCAGGGGTGGATATGGAGGGAGAAAATATCCCCACACACCTTCCAATCGAGACAGAAGATAAGATGGTACATATTTTCCGTTTACCTTTCTTGAACCCTGATAGGTGCCTGATTTAGCCACTTCTTCTGCCAATCCAACTGAAGTCTGCTCATCCCAATAAATAAAATAAAATTTCTAAATAAAACTAACCACCACTAAACTAAATTGACAGAAGCAACTAAATGTAAGTACTTGCTTTATTTCTCGAAAAGAGTGTTGGAGAGAGGATGTACAGCTGGTAGGAAGAAATGGATCAGAAGACGGGGGTTCAAAATTTTAGGAGACTTGTGGGTCTCTGATCATGTGACCATGGAACTGGTTTCTCTAAAAATTTATAATCTGGTCAGGACATTTGGAAGAGTGGGTGCATGGTGATTACGAAAGGATAAGAGGCTCTCACATTCGGTCAAGAAGAATCCAGAGAATGTCATCGCAGCCCTGCACACCTATTTCCTCTCAAGATATTAACAAAGAACCAACATTGAAAATAAAGAAAGGAGCTGCAGAAGCTGAAGAGCAGGCCAACTAGAAGCCAAAAGCTGGCGCAGGGCCAGGGTTATGATGTTTTCATCAAAGCTTCCCTGATGCTTGGTAGAGCTTCAGTGAAAATATCAACAACTTGAACATCGGCATTGACATGAGAAAGGGTTATGATGTTTTCATCAAAGCTTCCCTGATGTAGTGGCAATCCACTTCAATGTGTTTTGTCCTCTCATGGAAAATAAGCTTTGCTTCACTTTGAATAGCAGTGGTGTTGTCGGCATAAAGAGGAATGACACTATGCGGACTAAAAATCGCAGGTTTAGTTCAGATGATAATGGGGGTTAGCAAGGTGCTGTTTTAGCTGATCGGAGACATCGCCAACGGCCTGAATCCTGAAAGAGAGAAGGGGACAGGGGTCACCGACGCCTGAGTTAGTGCAGTCACTGAACTAGGGTGAAGCGAGGAAGAAGAAGAGCAAAATAGCAGAGAGTGTATGCTGTGTCTTTTGTGTTGCGTACCTGTTCATGGCTTACCATGCAAGTATGTATAGAGAATGATGGAAGGTTCCATAGTGGAGGTAGGTAGAGATACTTGTCCCATCAGCCTTCTTCTAAGATCCTTAGTGGGGGTAGGTGAGGATTCTTGTCAACATTATCAACATTATCAACAGATTTTAAGGGTCCTAAAAATCTAGTTTGGCCAAATCCAACCGTCTATATTAACTCTGTTTAGGATCGAAGTTGGGCCACAGCCTATTCATAAGGTGTAGGCAGATTTGAATGAATTGGATCAGTGGGCCCCACAAGAGGTTTATCATTGAGACATCTCCCGCTTACTCAGCCCAACTTCCACTTTCTCCCACGCTCTGGCCATTGTGTATCATTGATGCCTAGGCCTTTGTGCAATTACTGTGGCCCACCATTAGATTTGTTGCTTGAAATTTGCATTTTGGTTTTACACCTCTTATGGTGGGCCCATTTCTAGATTGATATAAAACACGACCGCAAGGATTTAAGAGGTGGGCCCTGGTGATAGAAGACAGCTGTCACGTAACTTAGTCTCAAGAAAATCCAAAAAATCGTGCACTCAAACTGCTGATAAAAAAAAAAATCGTCCACTGTAGTATGGGATGAAGACAGCTGTAACATAACTTCCTCTCAAAAAAGTAGTCTTCTCTAACTTCCTCTCAAAAAAGCCGTCCTCTCCTCTAAACTAACAGATAATCCACTCTCCACTCCCCTCTGCCCGCATAACTTTCTAAAAAAAAAAAAAAATTAGTCTTCTCCTCTCAACTTACAGATAACCCTAACCCACCAAAAGTATTTATCATAAACAATTTTAGAACAGTATTTTATGATCGATTGGAAAAATCATTAGTATATCACAAAACATATTTTCATATATGTTTTTCTATTAGTAAAATACTGATTTTACTAATTAATATCATAATTATTGATATAGTGGCAAGAGTATATAGTGGGAATAGGTGCATTTCTAATTACACTAATTTACAAACCCATGTGAAAATTAGAACATGGGTTTGCCCTATAAATGGGGTTTGAATTAGAATATAAATTGGTGAATTTGGATTTAGGTTTAGGTTCAAATCTAGAACATGGGTTTTAAAAAAATGATAGAATTCATCAATATTAATATAGTTGGATATTAAATCTGACCTATAAATGCCGCTCCAATATTATTCGGCCCCGGGGAAAGCTGAATATATAGATTTAGGTTGGACTGAGCCCATTCCAAAAGCATGACTGTAACTAACAAATGACCACAGTCATTCGTCTTTATCTAAAATTTCCAATGGTTATATTTTTATGCACGGATTACTAATAGTAACCCGTGCATAAAAAAACCCAATGTCATAAACATTGATAAAAAATTGGAAAAATTGGTACAATTTTTAAAACCACTATATCAATAAAAACCCAAACCCCATTTTGGGTTTGGGTTTTTGCCAAACCAGAAAAGCCATTAAATTATGTATGGGTTTTTAAATTATACTAATTTAAATAAATTACCCAAGACCTAGCCCGGTCCACTCTCCACTCCCCTTTTATATTTAAAAAAAAAGGGGAAGTTAGACATATTTATGCTTGGATTTTGATTTTTTTTTTTTAGCACCACTGTTTGAATCTTCCTCTCTACATATTCCTATCACCATTCTTTAAATCGGGCCAGGCCGGGCTCTGTGCTCTCTATAACTGAGTCCAAGCCTAGCCTATCTATTAAGCGGGCCGAAATAAAATGTCTGAACCTGACTAATAAAACAAAAGGCCCAAGGTCGAGACAAATCGGGATGGGCCGGGGCTGGGCTCGAGCTAGCCACATCCATGAGCACCCCTAATCATAATACAAAACCCAAACCCCGTTTTGGGTATGGGTCTTTGCCAAACTAGAAAAGCCATTAAATTATGTATGGGTTTTTAAGTTATACTAATTTTAAATAAATTACCCAAGACCTAGCCCGGTCCACTCTCCACTCCCCTTTTATATATCAAAAAAAAAAAAAAAAAAATATTAGGGAAGCTAGATGTATTTATGCTTGGATTTCGTTTTTTTTTTTTTTTTTAGCACCACTATTTGAATCCTCCTCTCTACATATTCCTATCACCATTCTTTAAATCGGGTTGGGCCGGGCTCTGTGCTCTCTATAACTGAGTCCAAGCCTAACCTATCTATTAAGCGGGCCGAAATAAAATGTCGTAACCTGAGTAATAAAACAAAAGGCCCAAGGTCGAGACAAATCGGGATGGGCCGAGGCTGGGCTCGGGCTAGCCACATCCATGAGCACCCCTAATCATAACACAAAACCCAAACCCCATTTTGGGTATGGGTTTTTGCCAAACCAGAAAAGCCATTAAATTATGTATGGGTTTTTAAATTATACTAATTTAAGTAAATTACCAGAGACCCAGCCCAGTCCACTCTCCACTCCGCTCCACTCCCCTTTTATATATAAAAAAAAATAAGGAAGCTAGACATATTTATGCTTGGATTTCGTTTTTTCTTTTCTTTCTTGCACCATTGTTTGAATCCTCCTCTCTACATATTCCTATCACCATTCTTTAAATCGGGCCGGGCCAAGCTCTGTGCTCTCTATAACTGAGTCCAAGCCTGGCCTATCTATTAAGCGGACCGAAATAAAATGTCCGAACTTGAGTAATAAAACAAATGGCCCAAGGTCGAGACAAATCGTGATGGGCCGGGGCTGGGCTCGGGCTAGCCCCTAATCATAACACAAACACCCATATAAGCTTGCCTATGGAACATGCTTTATGAGCTACATCATCGCCATTTTCCCGTTTGGCGATTAACGCTTGGACTATCTACCTTTAGCTTCTAACAACGTAATTATGCTTAACTCTAAGAGATATGAAGATTTATAACAGAGATGCGATTAAGCATCCCAATTCACAAACAGAGATTGCACAGTTGTATTTACCTCTTCCGCAGTAGATTATTCATGGGTTGTTGGGGAAACAGATCTGTTATGGCATGGAATGAAGAGAGATTTTAGAGTTGTTAGGGATATTTTGGAATGTGGAGAGACCAAGTGTCTCTTTAAGGTTGAGAATCTGTGGCCATTTATTGGGCCTAAATGGCCCATATGCTACCAACCCCAGCACTTATCCCACCTCTGCCACCTTCCTTGGCCCCTCTTCTGATGAAGATTCTTCATCCACTGCATGTTTGGGAACCTGATCGAGAAGACCCAAACGAATAGTCCCAGACGAATAGTCCAGGAATTATTCATCTAACCTCTGCCCATGTAGTACTGAAGGCTCCACTGAGCCTTGACATAGAATCTCACGCGCCAATCTATCTAGTCTTGACCTTCCCTCAGGCGCCTCTGCGGAATTTGATCTTCTGAGTATAGATTTCTGTGTGGAGTGCTTACATAACACCGAGGTAATCTCCTACTTCGACGCTAAACTGCCAATTAGGGGTTACTCTGGCCTGATTTATTCCAGTTCGGCAAAAGTGCCACTGTCGCCGAGTTGGAGTTCGATTCGGTCTACCTACCGACCTCGTTCATTACGGGCCCTGCCCTGAGCGACTCGGTACCCATGACCGACCTCCTGTATCCCCTGATCTCGGTAATTTCCATCTCGGTCCACTTGACTGAGGTGGATGTCCGTCTCAATCTTCATTTATGAGATGAAACGGCTACATGACAAAGCTCCCCTGACAGAAGGTGGCCAAGTGCTGATAAGGGACCTTCCCTATCACTTCCACATTTATGTAAGGGGGCTGAGGGGACGTCCGATGGGACAAGTATCCTCACCTACCATCTTAGGAGTGGGCTGATGGGACAAGTATCCTCACCTACCTCCACTATGGAAACTTCTATTCTCTCCTACATATACCTGCATGGGAGCCCCATAGAAGGTAAGCAATATACAGTCTACATCCTGTTTATTTCACCTACATCTTCTCCCTCACTTCACCCTAGTTCAGTAACTGCACTAACTCAGGCGTCGGAGTGCCTTTGGCTGACAGCAGCCTCGGGCTCTGACTGCTCTTTCTTCCCTGTTTTCAGGATCCAGGTCGTCGGTAACTTCTCCGATCAAACAGAGTTTTCCTAATCCCTTCCATTACTTAAACCAAGTCCGTATTATTTAGGCACTTACAATTGGCGCCGTCTGTGGGGAAACCTTCGAACCCACGACCTGCAAAACCAATACCTTCATCCCAATAGCCATGCCTCCTAAGGCTAAGAAGGGAAAGAGCGTTGTCGGACCGTCCATGTCCGGCCAACCCGAGATATTCTTGCCTCTCATGCCGCCTCCACTGGTGACGAGCCAGGCAGGGGCATCAGGGACAAGACAGCAAAGAGATGTCAGGCGAACACCACCCAACCCTCAGTCAAAAGGAGCGGAAGGGGATCCTCCTGTCCGAAGCACAGGGTCACCTGTCACGGTGACACACTCATCATCGAGAGGTGTACCAGCATCCCCTCGAAGCGGTCCCGTAGCAGTACGGGCCCGAACGACGTCCTCCCAAGCGGAGCGTCCACGCCTGGAGGTCGTTTTCACCCAGGCACCCCGCAAGGACGTTCCTCCTCAGGAACACCCCCTGCGGGGTAGAGCTCCTGAGCAATCTCAGCCTCCGCGGTCTCAGTCTGAAGACCGCATGGAAGAGGACCATTTCCATCTCGGTGACGAAGGTGACGACGACATGGCCCTGGAGGACGATGCTGAAGCCCAAGCTGAAGCAATCAAGGCCCAGAACCTCGTCATTGAGGAACAGAAGGCACAGATCCTCCAGCTCCAGCGACAGTTGGAAGTCAAGGGCGGACCCCTGCCTGAAGCCTCTCACACGCCCCCACCTCAGCGGGAAGCTCGGCGAGTCCCTGAAGGTCAGCCAGACCTAAGGGAGCAGTTAAATAAGAGACGTGCCCGAGCTCGGGAGGAAGGCTCGAGTAACACTCACGCCAGCGCCGACCAGCGTCAGTACCAGAGGCAAAAGCGGGAGGTCGGTGCAGACCCCGACATGGCCGCTTATATCGATCAGCAGATTAAGCTGGCCGTGCAGCAGAACCTGGAGCATGCCGGCCTCGCTCGAGGTCGGTTGGTTACCAGATACGCCGACATCCATGGCACCTCCCCATTTACTCGGGACATCACGGACCATCCTCTTCCTGATAAATTCAGCGTCCCACGCTTCAATCTTTATGACGGGACGTCAGACCCCGAAGCTCACCTCCGACACTTCACCCAGAAGATGTCGGTATTCAGCGGCGACGGCAACCTCGACTGCAAGGTTTTCTCCTCCAGCTTAGGTGATCTCCCGCTTCGGTGGTTCTGTGCACTCCCCGAGGGATCGGTTTCGAGCTGGCGACAGCTCCGAAACTCCTTCGTAGAGAAGTTTCAAGCACATCGGGTCATCCCAAAGACTGACGCCGACCTAATCTCTATCAAGATGAGGCCGACAGAGAATATCACTCGATTCGCCAAGAGGTTCTGGACCATCTATAGCGTAATCGAGAATTCGAATGATGAGGTAGCCGTCACAGCTTTTCAACAGGGTTTGCTACCCGGAAATGAGCTTCGGAAGAAGTTGGCACGTCGCCCAGCGGATTCAGTGAAGGCACTCATGGCCCGGGTGAACCAGTATGTAGAACAAGAAGAGGACGAGCTCCGGGCTCGGGAGAGCCATAATCTATGGCCCCCACTCCAGGAGGGCCAGCCTTCCGAGGGCCGACCTTCGGACGGCCGACCTACAAGGAGGGAAAAGAGGCTCGCTAAGAGGGAGGTTGACCGAAGTCGAGAGCCATCCAGCTCGGCACCACGTTCTGCGCCCACTTCGGGAGGCAGTGCAAAGCCGAGGCCAAGTGGCGCCCCTCACAAAGCCGTAAACACCATCTTCAAAGAGCCCATTTACAAACTCCTGAGCAAAATCCAAGCCCAGCCCTTCTTCAAATGGCCTCAGCCTATGAAAGGTGACGCCGCCTCAAGGGATCAGAGCAAGTTCTGTGCCTACCACAAGGATAGAGGACACAGAACCGAGGACTGCTTCTCCTTCAAGAATCACCTTGAAAGGCTTGTGAAAGATGGGCACCTCAGAGATCATATCAAAGAGGAGGGAAGGGTAAACCAGGCCCAGCAGCACCACCTCAACGACAAGGACACCGATGGGCCTATAGGGACCATCGACGTCATCCACCTGGCTCCCGCTCCCAAAGGAAGTGATCAAGCACGTGCCGAGGCCAGGAGGGCCCAGCACGGTAAACATGTGATGGCGGCCGAGCTCGGTCCCTCTGTCAAGAAGGCCCGCATAGAGAGACCAAAGATTTGGTTCTCAGACAAAGACTTAGCCGGGGTTCAGCTACCCCACAACGATCCTCTTCTTCTGACTATGAGGTTGCACAACTTCGACGTCAAGAGGATCCTAGTGGACCCTGGGAGCTCCTCAGAAATCCTTTACTTCGACTGCTTCAAACGAATGGGTCTGAAGGAAGAGGATCTGCTCGAAGCTCGCATCCCTTTAGTGGGATTCAGCTCCAAGACGGTGTATCCCAAAGGGAAGATCTCCCTCAAGGTCGAGGTCGGAGGAGCTTCCATAACGGCAGACTTCCTGGTGGTGGATGCACAATCTCCATACAATGCCATCATGGGGAGAACCTGGCTTCATGGCATGGAGGCTGTTCCCTCGACCCATCACCAGAAGCTCAAGTTCCCTTTACAGAATAAAGACGGGAGCTTCGAAGTCGTCATAGTCCCCGGCAACCAAGACATGGCCAAAGAATGCCTCTTGGCCGTGGTCCCCGGAGAGAGACAGCCTCAGCAAGTCCACATGACCGAGCTCGAGGCTGAGCTCGATGCTGTGGGCCGAACTCCCGAGCAGAAGAGCATCGAGGACCTTACTCAGGTCGAAATCGACCCCAGCGATCCGGAAAGGTTCTTCTTGCTCGGTAGTCAACTTGCTGATGAGGAAAGGGCCAGGATGCTCGACTTCTTGTTGCAAAACAGAGAGGTCTTCGCCTGGACCCCATATGAAATGCCTGGCATCAGCCCGGAGGTCATAAGCCATACACTGAATGTGGACCCTCAGCATAAACCTGTCGCCCAAAAGATTCGAAGATCGGGTTCCCAACAGGCAGAGGCTGTGACCAAGGAGGTCAGCAAGTTACTGGAAGCTGACGCCATTAGAGAAGTCCACTACCCTGTGTGGTTAGCCAACACAGTTGTGGTCAAAAAGAAGGATGGAAGCTGGAGGGTCTGTGTAGACTTCACCGACCTGAATAAAGCCTGCCCCAAAGACAGCTTCCCTCTCCCAAAGATAGACCAGCTGATCGACGCCACTGCCGGGCATGAAAGGATGAGCTTCCTCGACGCCTACCGAGGTTACCATCAAATTCCAATGCATGAGCCCGACCAAGAGAAAACCGCGTTTATAACACCTAGGGGCACCTACTGTTACAAAGTAATGCCCTTCGGGTTAAAGAACGCTGGTGCCACTTACCAGAGGCTGGTAACCAAGATGTTTCAGGACCAGCTCGGCAGCACGGTCGAGGTATATATTGATGACATGGTCGTCAAGTCGAAACGGTCGCAGGACCACTTGACAGACCTCCATCAGACCTTCTTCATCCTCAAGCAATACGGGCTCAAGCTGAATGCTTCCAAGTGTGCATTTGGCGTCGGCTCGGGCAAGTTCCTTGGCAGCCTGGTCACTAGGCGCGGAATCGAGGCCAATCCCGATCAGATTTCGGCCATCAGAGCCCTACAGAGTCCGACCTCGACCAAACAAGTTCAGCGACTTACCGGGATGGCAGCAGCACTGAACCGCTTCATCAGTCGAGCCTCAGATAAATGCCATCCCTTCTTCCAGCTTTTGAAAAAGAGCTCCGGGTTCCAATGGACCCCGGAATGCGAAGTCGCTCTCCAGGAACTAAAGGCGTACCTTTCTTCACCTCCTCTGCTTTCAACCCCTGTTCGGGGTGAGGTTTTATACCTATATCTGGCAGTATCGGACCACGCAGTGAGCTCTGTACTCGTGCGGGAAGATGACAGGCAGCAGAAGCCCATCTACTACACAAGCAAAATTCTGCTAGACTCCGAAACGAGATACCTGCCACTAGAGAAGCTCGCATTTGCACTCGTCAGTGCATCCCGCAAGCTCTCCCACTACTTCCTGACATACTCCATAACGGTTGTGACAGAACACCCGCTCAAGTCCCTCTTTCGGAGAGCCGACTTCTCAGGAAGAGTTTCTAAATGGGCTGTCGAACTCGGGCAATATGACATCAATTATCAGCCCCGGACGGCCATTAAAGCCCAAATATTGGCAGACTTCGTTGTGGAATTCACTTCTCCTAGTTCGGCACCGAGCCCTCTCGACACCGAACTGGGGGGCAAGGAGGCGAGCACTTCGGCAGAGACCGAACAGGAGCAATCCTGGAAACATTTCCTCTCCTCTTCCTGGAAAGTCTTCGTCGATGGGTCTTCCACCTCCAAAAGGGCTGGCGCCGGCATAGTCCTTCAATCTCCAGAGGGCCTCTTCATTGAGCAGGCCCTGACCCTTAACTTCAAAGCGTCTAACAATGAAGCTGAGTATGAAGCACTAATTGCAGGGCTGGGCAGCGCAAAAATCCTGGGGGCACAACGACTGGTGATCTTCAGCGACTCACAGCTGGTGACAAACCAACTCAATGGGGATTACCAGGCCCGTGATGACAGGATGACAGCCTACCTGGCCCACACCAAGCAACTCCTATCTCAGTTCCAAAAAGCTGAAGTCAGGCAGATAGGCAGGGACTCCAACTCTCACGCCGACGCCCTTGCAAACTTGGCCTCTGCTGTCGAGGCAGGGAAAAGAAGAACTGTCGAAGTAGAAGCACTAGACAGACCAAGTATACAATTTCAAACACCTCGGCAGCTCATGTGTATTGATCTCGGCCCGAGCTGGATGGATGAACTCATCTCCTATCTCAAAAATGACCAGCTGCCCGAGGACAAGAACCAGGCCCACAAAATCAGGCTAAAAGCAGCCCGATTCTGGCTCTCTCCGGATGGCAAACTCTACAAGAAGTCCTACAATGGCCCTTACCTCCAGTGCGTACACCCGAGCAAAGTCGAGGACTTCCTTTATGAAATTCACGAAGGGATCTGCGGCAGCCACATTGGAGGTCGGTCACTGGCTTACCGAGCTATCAGTCAGGGATACTGGTGGCCTTATATGCAGAAGGACGCGCAGGTCTACGCCAGGAAATGTGAGAAGTGTCAGAAGTTCTCCCACTCTCTCCATCAGCCAGCACATGACCTAAGTCCTCTTTCTAGCCCCTGGCCCTTTGCCCAATGGGGGCTGGACCTCGTGGGACCACTCCACCGAGCTCCAGGAAACAAAAGATGGTTGTTGGTAGCTACTGATTATTTTACCAAATGGATAGAAGCTGAAGCTTTGTCCTCCATCACTGAGAAGGATACCAAAAACTTCGTATGGAGAAACATCGTCACTAGATTCGGAGTTCCTCGAGCCTTGGTCACCGATAACGGGACCCAGTTCGACTCCAACTTCTTCAGAAGCTTTTGTCAAGATCTTGGCATCAGGAACTACTATTCTACCCCAGCATACCCCCAGAGTAATGGACAGGCTGAAATTTCGAATAAAGTGGTGCTTGACGGACTCAAAAAGAGACTAGATCGAGCCAAAGGCAGATGGGTAGAGGAACTTCCGAGTGTCCTCTGGGCGTACAGGACTACCCCAAGGCGCTCGACCTCGGCGACCCCCTTCTCCCTAGCTTATGGAATGGAAGCTGTAATTCCACTTGAGGTCGGCCTACCGACTCTCAGGTCGGAACTGTTCGACCAAGGCCAAAATGATACAAACCTCGCCACCGAGCTCGACTTGGCTGAGGAACGAAGGGATGCTGCGGCCATCCACCTCGCTTCCTACCAACGACAGTTGGCTAGAGGGTATAATCAGAGGGTCAAAGAGCGAAAGTTCTCCCCTGGAGAGTTGGTCTTGAAAAAGACCCTTCCAGCAGATAAAAGCCCTAGCGAAGGAAAACTTGCACCGAACTGGCATGGGCCATTCAAGGTGACTTCGGTAGCGGGGCAATCTGCTTACAGGCTTGAGGACATGGAAGGCAAAGAGCTACCACGTCCGTGGAATGCCACCCACCTCAAGAAATTCTATTTTTAAGATGTAATCTAAATTCGGAAGGTAATAAACAGGTTCTCTTTATAGAATATGTTTATATTCTCCAAAATTATTTCTTATGACCGAGTCATTGAGCCCGGCATATACATACAGCCCGGTTACCAGAATCAACCACTTCGATACGGCCTTTGGGCCAGTCAAGTTTTTTTCTCTGTAAAAACCGGACTCAGCTTGGGTCACAGGACCAGGGCACCTATTACCGAGGTCAACACTGGTTATGATTGCAGGATCAAACACCGCGTCTCGGGTTACAAAAATACATTTAAGCACGGCTATGGACCGAGCTCATAGACTTGTCTTATTTCCTACTTTATTCTGGTTGTTCAGCCCAGCCAAACGCATAAAGAGAGAAAAACAAGACAAGGATATCATGTACAAAATAAATTTGAGCACAAAAAACAGGGGATTCCATTCATTTCGAGAAAAACATGTACAAAAGAGAGGTTTCACTAAACACCAAAACAAAAATTTACATGTAAATCTCCCCAAATAGGCACAAGAAAAGAAGGCAGAAGAATTATGGCAGCCGATCTATGTCAATAATAGACACATCTTCGACTCCACCATCGCCAGCAGGAGCAAGAGGGGCCTCTGTAGCAACAGGCCCGAGATCAGCAGCAGCTTCGGTGGCTGGAACTTGGAGAATTTCTGAGGCCTGAGGCTCTTCATCTACGTGGTCCAGGGGTGCCTCGTAGAGCGGAGGGGCTGGTGACTCAGGTTCGGCACGAGGAAGCTTGGGCAAGCCTTGACGAATGGGGTGATCCTCGGGGACCCCCATTTCTCTCAGCACGGCCAGGCATCCCATTTCGAAGAGCTCCTCCCCCAGCGGAACGAGTTGCTCTTCATAAAGCTTTGTCGCCTGTGCCACCCCCTTCTGAAAGGAGGCCTCGAGCTCTGCTTCTCGAGAGGCCTCGAAGTCAGCCTTCTGTTTGGCTGAAGCTTCCTGCTTGGCCCTCAGCAGAGCTTCGGCCTCGGCTTTCTCCTTCTTCAGGATCTCCACTTCGGCCTTCCTCCCTTTCTTCAAGACCTCCATCTCGGCCTCCCTCTCTTTGGCCGCCTTCTCCATCTTATGCGCGGCTGCTTGGAGCTCAAAGTTTTCAGCACTCTTCTTGGTAATCGCCTCCATAGCAGCCTCGTTCTCCGCGTTCAGCTTGGCGCATGCTTCCTCGGCCCTCCTCAGCTCCTCCGAGCCCTTTTCCAGGGCTGCAGCAAGTTTCTGCCTGTCAGCCTGCAAAGATTGGATCTCGGCACGGCTCTGTTGGCATTTTTCCAGAGCCACCACAGACCTCTGCACTACCTGAACAGCAGAAACAAGTTAGAAGCGACAGACAGCATGTGTCAAAATCTATACGCAGGGTAAATGCTCACCATCAGGGCCGACGACAGGTTGGCCTGAAGCAGCGTAGGCTCTTCCATTCTCCTAAAACGTTCAACGTCCAGGGGAAGTGAGCATGCCCCAGCCAGCACGGCCGCCACTGCCGGACAGCCTTGTAAATGGTGTCCTGAGGTCAGCGGCATCCCTGGGGCTAGAAGAAAGGACGGCCTCCAGGGCTCATCCAGAGGGGCGCGAGACGCCGAGGGCAGGACAGGGTCTTGCCGGGTTGGGCCCTCTTTTTCAGGTGCCCCCGACACCCTCTCCTCCTGTCTCCCTCGGCGAACCAAAGGTCGTTCTTCAACCCGCGGCTCTTCCTCGGCCTCCTCCGTCAGACCTCTCCGGCTGGCCTTCTCCTTCCGGGCCCTGGTTTGGCGCGGCTCTTCGCCCTTCGCCCTCTTCGTCTGCCTCTCCTCCCTGACTACAGTCGAATCATCCCGGGAGGAGCCAGATGGGGGAGCCGGAGGGGCGTCCATAGAAGAAGAAGAAGAACGAGCCGACCTCGACGACGAGGATGGCCGTTTTCCAAGAAGCTTCTCCCGGAGGTTGGTGACAGGAGGATCTTGCCCCATCTCGGCACCGGGCCGATTCTCCTCAGAAGCCTCTTCCGGGTCGGTAAGGGGTGAGATCGGCCGCTCTTGCCCAAACGCCTCTGGTGCGTTGCTAGGACCGACCTCAAGAAATTCCGACCCCTGCCTTTTGTTGTAATGCCTGTATCTCGGCAAGTAGCCTATAAGACACCAGGCAGCCCGGCCTTTATGCCCCTGGTATCGCTGGACTTTGTCGAACCAGCCTCCGTTCTTTCTCCAGCCGTCGAGAATGGCCGCCTGTCTCCTATCAGCAGCGCCTGTATAAAAGAACAGATTAGCGTGTGTCAGTCCGGCAGAAAGACAGCAGGTCAAAAAATTAAGCTATTTTTGAGCTCGGTGCTTTACTTGGGAGGCGCCCAAAGTGACGAGGTACCCGGTACCTCTTCTCTGCCTCGGTCTCGTCCGCACCAATCTTCCAGTTGCCGCTAACGAACAACCGATCGGTCCCGGCATGGCGCATCGAGTCCTCCAGGGCATTTACAAACGAGACCATCTTCGGTTTGCTCCGGAGGTAATAGCGGTCGTCAATCACCCCGGTGGACTTGCTAATATCATATGCCTCTTCAATATCATGGACACCGAGCTGGATGCCTAAAATCCTATTCAGTGCTACTGTACCCATGATAATCTTATAGCTATTCGGCATCAATTGGCAAGGGGCAAGATGCCACGCTGCCAGACACCGCCTGAGCAACGGGTGGACGGGAAACCTCACTCCCCCTTCCACCACCGAGACTAACGGAAAGGGCATCGCCCCATCTCGGTAGGCATCACCATCCCAGGGATTTTCTGGATCATCCAGCCTAACCCGGACGTCGTCCGGAATATCGTAGGTCGCCCTGAACCTAAACAGAGCCTCAGGGGTATCGGCCAGGCAACGGTAAACCCCTTTTCCCATGTTTCTGAGAACTAAGATGGGTGAACGAAAAGCCCTAGCTAAAGAAAGAAACTGGAGAAGAGGTGCTCAAAGGAAAGATCGGGGAGAAAAAGACTTACAGTAAACTAGACGCAGAAGGACAGAAAGATTGAGAAGATACAGAGATGATCTGCACAGAGATAATCTGAGAATCACACGGGCAGAGTCTCCCCCAGATTTTGAGCAGAAAGGTAGAGGAGGAAGAAGGAGGCACTGTTTTCATAGGGCAGCAGGGCGCCTCCTCGAGAAACCAAAAGCACGCCCTCATTACACCGCCTCAAAAGACGCACACGTCGCTTCGGTTTACGGTACCATAAACCAGATGGCGCCACGTGTCAAGATCAGGGCGGCTTCTGCAGTAAACGCCGTCAGAACAATTAATTTTCTCGGGCAGGCGCAGCGATTTTGGCGCTCCCCAGCGGACAGGCTGGCGATTGATTGATGGAGCCCATAAATGAAGTCATTATGAAGACCGTGACAACCGCAGCCAGTATAAAAAGCAGTATGCTAGTTCGGTATTCATGTAAGCTTCCACGTCTCCAGCTCCCGACCTCGTTCCAGCCCCGAGCTGACGAGCTCGGCAGCTGAGGGGCAATTGTGTGGAGTGCTTACATAACACCGAGGTAATCTCCTACTTCGACGCTAAACTGCCAATTAGGGGTTACTCTGGCCTGATTTATTCCAGTTCGGCAAAAGTGCCACTGTCGCCGAGTTGGAGTTCGATTCGGTCTACCTACCGACCTCGTTCATTACGGGCCCTGCCCTGAGCGACTCGGTACCCATGACCGACCTCCTGTATCCCCTGATCTCGGTAATTTCCATCTCGGTCCACTTGACTGAGGTGGATGTCCGTCTCAATCTTCATTTATGAGATGAAACGGCTACATGACAAAGCTCCCCTGACAGAAGGTGGCCAAGTGCTGATAAGGGACCTTCCCTATCACTTCCACATTTATGTAAGGGGGCTGAGGGGACGTCCGATGGGACAAGTATCCTCACCTACCATCTTAGGAGTGGGCTGATGGGACAAGTATCCTCACCTACCTCCACTATGGAAACTTCTATTCTCTCCTACATATACCTGCATGGGAGCCCCATAGAAGGTAAGCAATATACAGTCTACATCCTGTTTATTTCACCTACATCTTCTCCCTCACTTCACCCTAGTTCAGTAACTGCACTAACTCAGGCGTCGGAGTGCCTTTGGCTGACAGCAGCCTCGGGCTCTGACTGCTCTTTCTTCCCTGTTTTCAGGATCCAGGTCGTCGGTAACTTCTCCGATCAAACAGAGTTTTCCTAATCCCTTCCATTACTTAAACCAAGTCCGTATTATTTAGGCACTTACAATTTCCTTACCTTTCAAACTGTTTGTTGGAACTTTAGCAACAGAGGATATACTGAAAACACTGAACTTTCATTGCTAAGGTTCCTCCCCACAACATTAATCTTCTTGATCTAGCATTCATCAAAAAGAAAGGATGCTACGTACCTTTGACATGGATTTAGCTTTATGAGGAACACCCAACCGTTCCACTACCTGCCAAATATCTTCCATCAGATTTTCTTCCCAATAGATCTCTTGAGCCATCAACTTGGATGTTCCTGTTGGCCGGTTTGATTTCAGATTCCTTGATGTTAACCTGAACATGCAGAATTTAGGTAATTGGACTTAACTTGGCTAAATTCAGCTCTCTTTGGAAGTCACAACATCCTGTCAAACACCTGCATTAACTATTTAGTTTTCATAAAATTGTATATTATTTTATTATTTCTATATTCTAATTTTTGAACATTGACACAATAAAATTCTCAATTATTTATCTTTAAAATTCTGACCCGTATCAATACTACTATGACAAATTTTAATTTTTTTATGCATTTATATGTTCATGTTTTAAGCACGGGTGGTTAAGTTAGCTGTAAACTTATTTAAATATTGTCCCCCGAGTGGTTTTTAGGTCCAATATCACCACGTTAGAATTTAAAGTTCAAATTTGACTTTTCAAGAGGTTATTTTTCGGAATTCTAACATTCAAATGGATAATTCTATATATTTTCAAGACATGAACTGTCACCAATATCATAGGGTCCCAGTTATCATGAGAAGAATCTCCAAAGCAACAGCCAAATTGTCCCAAAAATGTGTGTATGTGCCAGACAAATGTTAAGAGAGCTTATTTTTTAAACTGCATATTGTCCTAGGCACATTTGATGTATCTGCCAAAGGCCTTTCCCCACGATATTAGAATGTTCATATCAAAATGCATAAATGCCCTATATGAAAAGAGTTAGAGGTCACCAAGCTTCAGCAAGCTCCATTTATTTTTAATGTGTCTTTCATTTAATTTTTTTACACCTGCCCGAGCTTCAGCAAGCTCGATTTATACCTCACGTACATAAAAAAAAAAAAAAAAAAAAAACCATCTGCAAAAACTCATAAAAATCAAATTAACAACAAAGAAATGACTAAACAGTTTACTAAAGAAATTATTTAATAAAAATAAATACATGTTAGTCTGTGCATTTAGAGGTTCTGTGGTCCGTGCATAGCACAGGGTGTTGCTAGTTTTCTTCTATTAGGATCTTATGAGTCAGTAAGTAATCATTGGAGATAGAAAGTGTTGATTGGATTGAATTTAGTTAGGATTTTGTGGTGCAATTAGTCAACTGTGACAATACATGCACGGTCGACAGTCTACATTAGGTTGTTAGTTTGATTTTCTTGCTACAATTAGATCCGATTAGCATTCTTACTTTAGAAACAATTGTGAGAAGAATTGGGTGATGAGATTTGGTCAAAACTTTCTATGGATCTCTTTAATTAGATTAACACCATGTTTGGGAAGGGGGCAGGGGAGGGGAGGGAAAATTTGAGGGGGAAGGAAAATGAAGGGGAAAGGAGGAGAGGGGAGAGAAAATTAATTTTACCTCCTCTTGTTTGGATAGTCAAAAGGAAGGGAAAGAAAAATGAAAAGTATAATTCTGTTTGTTTGTGAGGTAGAGAGACAATTACCATTTTATCCTTACTTTAAAAAAACTTCAATTTGACAAAAGGGCAGTTTAGAAATTTTTTAAAAAATCCCCTCTTTGCCTCTCATTTTCCCCCCAGTTTTGAAGTGAAAATTTTGGAGCCTCCCTCACACTAATTTTACCCCAAATTCCCCTCCGCCACTTTCCCTCCCCCTTCCCAAACACCCTTAATTTCAACATTCACTCCATTTTCCCCTCTTTTTTTTTTTTTTTTTACTTCTGCTCATTTTTCTTCCTTCCCAAACGATACCTAAATGTAACAATCGACTAGGCATTACACTGTCGACATATTATAACAATTTGAAATAACAGTGGGTTTTTAGCCATTTTCTTATTTGTTTTGCTTCTCACTAGTAATTCCCCCATTGCTTATAAATGTGTATGGGTTTCGGGCTTTGAGTGTTGGCATCTCTTGGTGGATTGACCACTGTTTCCCTTATAAAGTATTTTCAAGTCCCAAGCACACGACAGTCACCATGAACTGCTCTCCGGTATCAGTAAGATACAACTATTTACTGTATACAGGTTCTGTTTAACCCCACGACTGCATCAAAATGCCCTCGTAACAGTCACTTAAATAGTAACAAAATTGGGATATAAAGGTAATCCATATGCTGACATACATACCCATTAAAAAATGCCATAAAAACCCATAAACATACATACTTGGTTGTTGGCTCATTTCATCTCTATTTAATGATCTCAGTTATGTATGCTACTTAATGCATAAACAATAAGTATTGCACAGTTGTTTCGAATCCCTTTCTTCTAGTTTAATTGCTATTGTTTGGGATTTTTATATTATTTTATATATTTTTTCTAGTGCAAAAGAGGGGTATACTCCTATCAATAAGAATACACTTTGCCTTATGAAGTGACTTGGGATCCCAACCAATTCATAACGGTCATTGGTATGTGCAGGGAACATTGAAGATATGGGGTGATCCAAATATCATGAGGCTTTTCCATGTAGCTTACCTCTAGAAATGACTTTTCCCTCCCCCTTCCCAAAGTTTGAATATCCCCCCACAACTACAATTACAATATTTTTGGACTAAAATACCCATAGTGTGGGCTATGATATAAGAAAATTGCATTTTGTGAATGGGTTTGGAGTTTTGACAAACTTATGTTGTTGCATTTGTGGGCTGAAAATGCATTGGTGTAAATGGGTTTAGATGAAAATGTATAGTGTTATTTTGTAATTGAGGAGTGATGATCTAACATGCATTTTCTTATATTCTTTTGGATCTTAGGGCATGGTTGGATAAGCACAGAATAAAATATTTCTAGATTTAAAAAGTAGCATAATAAGATATTAATAAAATATTATACTATTACAATATTGTAGTATTGTTGCTATTTGGCAATTTCCAAAAAACTCTAGATTCTGAACTAAGTTGTTTTCCAGTTATCCCATACTATAATATACATTAAATTCAGGATTGACCTCAATTTTCAAATCAAAGAAATGGTCAGTGACTTTATGATTTTGTTTTAACATTTTTTGTTTGTTTTTTATATGATAAGACGACAACATTTCCTAAGAATTCAATTCCATGAAAATAGAAAATACCCAATTATATTTTCAAGATAAGGAAATCAAGGTAAAGTGTGTTTCTTTGATATTCTAAGAATCCTATTCATGCAAATTACAAAAATTTTGAAGGAATTCATGGTAAATTAAGTTCCTTTGAATTTGTAGGAATTCAATTTCATGTGAACAAATAGGTCCTATCTTTCATGGCATAATAGGTTCCTTTGAGTTTTTAGAAATTTAGATCCATACTAATTGAATGGCACAAGTCCAATCATATTTTAACAATAATGAATTCATTTCTATAAATCCCCGAGAATTCAATTCCATGCAAATAAATAGGCCATGTTATATATTCAGGACATGAAATTAGTGGTAAAGTGGTTCATTATAATTCCTAAGAAATATTTTCATGCAATCAAATCGGCCCTAAGCAAGACGAGCAACTAAAATCTCATGAGTCTTGCATCCTCACCATCTATCAATCAATGTGATTTTTGGTGTTAAGATGTACAATTCGGATCATGGACAAATATACTAGCTACATATTATGATCAGGGGCGGAACCGGAAATTTTTGTTTGGGAGGCCAAAGTACCAAGATTTTTACTACACAATAGGCTCCATGGGACCGTCTTCTAGACCGTCTTCAAATGCAGGACCCTTCCCCTCAAATTTCGTGGATCCTGTCGTGACGAATCATAGTTCGCTCCGAAATCTCACAATATATTTGAGATTTTTTTGGGACACATAAGGATGCTCATTGATCAATATCAATGAAAGAGACTCATATTTAAATTTTAAGTATCATCTAAAAAGGCTTTTGTCCAATCATATTCATTCTGACATATGTATAATTATAACTAAAACATAAGAAAATAACTTTTTTTTTAATTCATAGCGGATATAACTCCATTTGGATTAGAAATTTATGTAAAAAAAGAACACGAGGAGAAAATAATTTTGGCTAGTTTAGATTTTTTTTTTTTGCGAGTTCCAATG
Organism: Umbellularia californica; assembly: GCA_028538565.1. Taxonomy (NCBI): domain Eukaryota; kingdom Viridiplantae; phylum Streptophyta; class Magnoliopsida; order Laurales; family Lauraceae; genus Umbellularia; species Umbellularia californica. The sequence goes on from JAPQWN010000004.1 coordinate 48,487,707, forward strand.
ATTGAAAAATTAATATTGTACTGCGCACGACTATATTTACCAAGTGTAAATAACTAAAGTAAGAAAATTGTAAGATGGTTTTGGTTTTCTTCAACAAACATGTTACCACTCGGCCTCTAACTTTTAAGTTTCTTCAAAATCAAAGATGAGCGTATCCCAGATTTGCTACTCGAAGATGGCATGTGGGCAACTTTTGGCTAATCTAACACAGTAGAAGTCATTAGATTCTCATTTGGTCTGGGCAATAAATTCCTATTTCTGTAATAAATCACTCAATAACATTAGCATGTTCTTCCTTCTTTTAACTCTTCCCTTTCCTTTTCTTTTCTTTCCTTTCTTTTCCTTCACTCTATTTCTTTTCTCACAAATCAATTAAGATTAATGTGTAATGCTACTTTTGGAATCAATGGTTCATACACTTAGATTTGACAATTGATGGGGGGCACCATCATCCATAAAATGGAGGTTCCCCATAATCTAAATAAAGGAGATTTAAAAAACTAGGGGGGGCCTTGCCCCCCTCTAGTACCACCCCTACATATGATAAACCATCGACTATAAATAAAAAGGGTTGCACAAAAAATCCGATATCACAGTAAAACCGGACCGAACCGACCAAACCAGACGGTTCGGATCGGTTTTATGTGGATCGGTTCAGTCAACGGATTGAAAATCATAGAAACCGCTTTATATCGGTCTGTTATCGGTTTGAACCCATGGTTAACTGCCTAAACCGAATCAACGTATGTATTAACTCAAGTATTGAGTTTTGACTATTGTAGCCTTAGGATTTCGTACTTTCATTCAACAACTCACATGAACTCAATACTGTGATTTTACTTTTAGGGTTATCAATTCTGCCTTTTCAGAAATCACATGAAATCCATTTGAAGTGTTATGGCGTATGGAGTTGTTGCCGGAGTGCTGGTAGTTTGAAGTAAAGTTTATGCTTCTTTGGTTATCTGTTCTAATTTGATTTGGGATATGTAATGACTTTAAATATTTATTATGTTTTTATGTTCGATTTGTTTTGAGATGTGATAACTTTAAATATTTCTATTTGATTAAGACTTTAGTGAGTACTTGTGCTACTACTATTTGCAAGTATTTTGGTGATTTCTCTCACCAATTGAACTGCCATTTTTTTGTTAAAAAAACTAAAATTACCATAATCGAACCGAACCGGTTCCTTTCAGTTTAGTTTGAGCACATGGGCGGTTCGGTTCGGTTTGGAAAAATAGAAAACCAATGAGTTCGGATTGGTTGATTGTTTTCCCTCTCAACCGATCCAAACCGCCCATGTGCACCCCAATATACTGATGCAGCCCAAGGTGACATACAGCTTGTGTATGTATCAAAAAAAAAAGAGTAGTATAGGATTGAAATAAGATATTCAAGCGAAACGGCAATTGTGTTTTAATGTACCATATAGGAGCATGGAATCTATACATGGATGCTTCTATATGAGATCTCTTTCTATCATTTTCAGAACCAAGCATACATATAGGATATGCTCCTTGGGGCTTGGACAACCACCACCTCCACCACGGCAGCCACCACCTCCACCTCCACCACCACAGCCACCACCTCCACCTCCACCATGGTGGCGGAGGCGGCGGAGGCCTTGAGCGCTGCTGCCACCAGAACATACAAAGATGACCATGGATATGATTGAGAGCGAGACCAATATGCAAAGCAAGAAGAAACCCCCACCAACTTGAGACACACCAGTAGTGGCACAACCCACCAAAACATTCATGGCCCTAGCCATCTTATCAGAGTGTTTCGATTGGTTCTTCATTTGAGAATGTTAATTTAGGATATTTGAGTCCTCTCTTCCCTTTCCTTGTTGGAAGATGGCTTTGATACCTTGGATAATGGGAGATACACACTAGCTATCGCTTAATTACAAATTACACTAAGAACAAGAACCCACTTTATAAATCTTATACAAATACACTATTACAAAGGCACACACTTTACACACTTACAAGACAGACTCTCACTACACTTTCTCTTAATGTACTCACTCACTTCAACGAAGCACTCGTTGAAATATCTCACTACACACTTTGTTGCACTCTCACTACACACTTTTCTGTGTTTCTCACTTCACTCGTCACTTCACTCACGTCACTTCTAGACTTGACTTGTCTCTCACTTGACTTCACTCGTCACTTACTTGGCTTGTATACAAATGAGGCAAGGCCTCCATATTTATAGGTGTGTATGGTGCGTGGGGAGACCACATGTGGATGGGAGTGGGTCCACGTGGCCCTCTTGATCTTTACAAGTTAAAGTCGGTTAAAGAAAGATCCATGAGGTGGAGTATTCTAGACAAATCATGGAGTTAGCTCTTTTTAGAAGTGGTGAGTCTGTTTTTAAGATTTATCTCCATGAGATGCGGTTTTTAATTTTCTAGAGTGGGCAAGCCAATGGATTTCTAGATTTTTCTAGACATCTCTTGAAGCGAGTTATTTCTAGAGTTTTGGAGAAACAAAGTTAAGGGCACGTTTGTATAGAGGCAACTTCCATGGAAAGATGAAATTGCAACATCAACAAATTCTATGGTTTTTAAATACCAAAGAAAATCTTTTCTGAGGAAGTTAGAAATTCATTTTTGGTGCAAAAAGTTTTTCCTCAATGAATTGGTGCTAATGTTGTTTGGTACAGCTGCGGATTTGTTTAGTGAAAACTACTATGTGGGTGGGTTGGTATGTGTGTGGGGTGGGTGAGGGGGTGGGTGGGGTTGGGAAGAGAGGGAGAAGAAATAGGGTGGCTGGGTGGAGTGAGGGTGGGAGTGAGGAAATTGGGGGTCGGTTTTCCGTGGAAATGGACTTCCCATACCCCCCTAGGAAGTCCATTTCCATGCCTAGGAAGGAAAAAGCTGACGTGGCAAATTCCGCAGAAAACTGCCACACCAAACAAATGAAAAAGAATTTTTCCACAAAAAACCACATCCATTTCTGTTGAAATGGGCTACACAAACATGCCCTAAAAGTCAGTATTTGATTGACATTACTCTCCCTCAAATACTGACCTTCTTAATCTTTTACACTAAGAGTCTTCATTCCAAGCTTTTCTCTTAACCTTGTGAAGGTCTCGGTTGGCAAAGCCTAACTGAAAATGTTTGCCACTTGCTTTGTAGTGCTGCCGTATTCCAACTTCACTATCTTCTGTTTTATATGATCTCTTATGAAATGAAACCTAATGTCAATATGCTTACTCCTTCCATGTTGTATAGGATTCTTAGCCAGCTCAATAGCAGACTTGTTATCCACATGTATAGTTGTTGATTCATCTTGTGGGTGATTGAATTCTTCTAGGAGTTTCTCAACCATATAGTGCAGACTGATGCTGATGCTGCTATGTACTCAACTTCACATGTTGATAAAGCTACAATGTTTTGCTTCTTAGAGACCCACGTGAAAGCCATTGATCCAAGATAGAACGTACACATATTCTGTAGTGCTCTTTCTTTCATCTTGATCACCTCCCTATTCACTATCCGAGTATCTGTATAATTTTACTTCGTCGCCAAAGCCGTAGAAAAACCAAGGTCTTTGGTACCTTTGATGTACCGTAAAATTCTTTTCACTTCGACCTAGTGCGACTCCTTTAGCCTTTCCATATATCGGCTCAAAAGTCCGACACCATAGACAATGTCTAGCCTTATGATTATAAGATACCTTAAGCTTCCAAGCAGGCTTTTAAATAGTTTCAGATTAATGTCTCTTCCTTCTCCTTCTTTCGTTAGTCTCAAGCATATTGGTACAGGCGTGCTCATAGGATTACAGTTGCTCATTCTGAATTTTTCAAGGAGTTCTTTAGCATATTTCTTCTGTGAGACGGAAATACCATCTTGTTGTTGCTTGACCTCTATACCCATGAAGAAGGACATTAGTCAACCGTCTGTCATTTCAAATTCTTTGAACATAGCATGCTTGAATTCTTTGAACATCTAGGGACTGTTCCTAGTGAATAGTAAGTCAGCAACATAGAGGCATGCTATGAGCATTTCTCTTTATATAGATTGAATGCTCATACGGACATTTAGAGAACCCATATTCCTCTAGATAGCCGTCTATACGAGCATTCCAAGCTCGTGGGGCCTGCTTTAGCCCATTTATCGCTTTCTTTAAACTGTATACTTTTTCCTTCTCTCCTTCTACTATAAAGCCTTCTAGCTATTCTACATACACTTCGTCATCAAGTATACCATTTAGGAATGCCGACTTAACATCCAGTTGGTATATTTTCCAAGTATGATGTGCTGTAAGAGAGATAAGCATTCTTACCGTATCAAGTCAGGCAACAAGAGCAAAGACTTCTTCGTAATCCACACCGTATTGTTGTTTGTAGCCTTTAGCTACGAGCCTCACCTTGTATCAATCGATCTCTCCATCGACAGTGCGCTTGATCTTAGATACCCACTTGACACCAATAGCTTTCTGGCATGGAGGGAGTGTAGTAAGCTCCCAAGTGTCATTCTTCTCGATGGCGTGAATCTCTTCTTCCATGGCTCTTCTCCAATAATCTTCGTTCACTGCTTCTTAGAAGGTAAGAGGCTCATGGTCAACATAGAGACATAAGATATTCATCTCTTCCGTTTCTTCATAGATATCCCTTAAGGTTCTCATCTTGATTGGGGTTATAGATGAGGAAGAGCTTCGAGATGATGAGCTGCTTGATGATGATCAATCTTGTCCTTCAGGACTTCTTCCAAATGATGATGTTGTACGCGAAGATGTTGCATCATCTTCCCGACGGCCTTCATTATTTGAGGATGTGTCTCTTGTTCTTCTATTTCAAGAGGCTTATCTTGGACTGCGTTTTCTTCATTCCATTTCCACGTTTCCCCTTCACTAAAGACTACATCTCTACTTACCACCACCTTTTTAGTAAGTGGGTTTTAGAGTTTATAGGCTTTACCTAGAGCTTTCTACTGAAGTCATCGATAAAAGTGATGAGGTATCTATCACCTCCAATAAAAGGTGTCTCCAATGGTCCACAAATATCTATGTGAACCAACTGCAATGGTGCTTTTGCTCTCCATGATTTTCCTACTGGAAACGAATTCCTTTGTTGCTTGCCAAGTGTGCATGCCTCACACATATGCTTGGGCTTTTCGATGGTCGGCAAGCCATGCATCATGTTTGCAGTGAATAATAGCTTGAGCCCGTTGAAGTGGAGATGCCCATATCAAAGTGCCACTTCCATGACTCATTGTTTATAAGTCCATGGAAGCACTTCTCTAGCATCGTGTTAAGATAGAGTGGAAACATGCAATTCTTAGCCATTTGGACCCGAGCTATATGCCTCCCATGTACATCTCTCAATAAAAGAGAGAGATTCCCCATGTGTATTACATACCCCTTTTCCAGGAGTTGCCCAAGACTATGGATGTTGCTTTTCATGTTGGGGCACCTAATACACATTTGATATATATATGCAGGAACACCATCTTTCTGATAAATCTTAATATTTCCCTTACCTCGTACGGGAAGCTTTGATAAGTCTCCGAGACTTACTTTTCCACTGACATCTTTCGTAAGCTCTTTAAAGAGTTCATTCTTCCTGCATATGTGGTTGCTCGCACCAGAATCCAAGTACCAGATATTTTTGTGGCCATACCCTTCCTCTTGTGCTAGGAGACCTGTGGAGACTTCTTTTTCTTCATCCCTTGCTTCTGCGAAGTTTGACCGCTCTTCTCGATCCGCAGGTTTGCTCCAACACTCTGAAGCACAGTGTCCAAACTTGTTGTAGTTGTAGCATTGGACGCTTCTTGAATTACCACGACCATGAGTGAATCCACCTCGGCCAGCTCCTCTTCCGCGATTGTTGGAGCTCTTCGATTGAGATTGCCCTTGGCTTTGAGGATTTTCTCCCCCTTTGCCTCTGCCACAATTGTTGTTGGTGTTGTTGCCTCGCTTCGAACTTCCACGACCTAGCTTTTGCTCACTTAGAGTCAATTTTGAATCTAGTGCTTGTTCCAAGACCATGGAGCCCCTATTCTTTTGCATACATTGCTCATGAACTTGGAGCGATCCCATTAGTTCTTCTATTGAGAGAGTCTCTAAATTTTTGGACTCTTCAATAGCCACAACCACATGCTCAAACTTGGTTGTGAGGGGTCGCAAAGCTTTCTCTACCACTCGGATGTCTTCCATCTTTTCACCATTTCTCTTCAATTGATTAACTATTACAAGCAATCGCGAGAAATAATAAGAGATACGCTCACCTTCTTTCATGTGGGCAGCTTCGAACTCTGCTTGGAGGGTTTGCAAACGGACCCTCTTGACCCAATCAACTTCTTTGAAGATAGTGCTAAGAGTCTCCCACACCTTCTTGCTCGATGTCGCTTCAGCGGTCTTCTCAAAGGTTGCTGCATCTACCCCCTAATAGAGTAGAAACAAAGCCTTCTTGTCTTTCTTTCTTTGATCCTTGAGGGTAGCCTTCTGCTTCGAGGTGTAGACAGCTTCTTGCTCTGCAGTGAGCTCCACGTATCTTTCGGTGAAGATCTCCCATAGTTCTTGCAACCCGAATAACGCCTTCATCTGGATACTCCAGTTCTCATAGTTCTCGTTCGCCAGCTTTGAAATCTGGGGTTAAACCAAGCATGAGGCCATCTCTGCTTGTAGGGGAACTTGGCTCTAATACCACTTTGTTGGAAGATGGCTTTGATATCTTGGACAATGGGAGATACACACTGCTACTGCTTAATTACAATTTAGACTAAGAACAAAAACCCACTTTATAAATCTAATACAAATACACCATTACAAAGGCACACACATTACACACTACAAGAAAGAGACTCTCACTACACTTTCTCTTAATACACTTACTCACTTCAAAGAAGCACTCACTAAAATTTCTCACTGCACACTGCACTTTCACTACACACCTTTCTGTGTGTCTCACTTCACTCACTAAAATTTCTCACCACACACTGCACTTTCACTACACACTTTTCTTTTCTGTGTGTCTCACTCCACACTTCACTCAATCACTTCACTCACGTCACTTTTGGATTTGACTTGTCTCTCATCACTTCCTTGACTTGTATACAAATGAGGCACTCAATCACTTCACTAACGTCACTTCTGGATTTGACTTGTCTCTCATCACTTCCTTGACTTGTATACAAATGAGGCAAGGCCTCCATATTTATAGGTGTGTATGGTGGGTGGGGACACAATATGTGGATGGGAGTGGGTCCACGTGGCCCTCTTGATCTTCACAAGTTAAAGTCTGTTAAAGAAGAGAAATCCTAGGGACAGACGCCAGAGACAAGCGGCGGACAAACGTCTGTGATTTTGGTGCCTTGAGAAGCATGCGTGCCTCTAACGTTTGTCCGCCGCTTGTCTCTGGATGTCTGTCCCTAGCATTGCTCGTTAAAGAAAGACCCATGAGGTGGTGGAGTATTTTGGACAAATCATGGAGTTAGCTCTTTTTAGAAGTGGTAAGTCTGTTTCTAGATTTATCTCCATGAGAGGCGGTTTTGAACTTTCTGAAGTGGGCATGCCAATGGATTTTTCTGGACATCTCTTGAAGTGAGTTATATCTAGAGTTTTGGACACACAAAGTTAAAAGTCAGTATTTGTCGTTATTTCTAGAGTTTTGGATACACGAAGTTAAAAGACAGTCAATCACAAAAAGTAGGATTTGAAGACATGCTTCCGGAGAGGATGGCATTCAACCTTAACAGTTTGGATCATCAGCAAGTGGGACCCATGGTGAGTTCCACACATCGATCCCACATGACAAAGGAAGTTGTAATGGACCACTCAGGCCTCAGGGATCTGGACTCATGAACAATTGCATTGAGTACTTTCACCGAGTTCAAACCAACAATGACATCACTAAACTAGGTGACACTCCGGAGGCTATAGATTGTGTTAAAAGAAATCTATGGTAGGAGGCAAGCAAGGATTAAACTTTGGGTGATTCTAAATGCACCCACCTAAAGTGCCGAACACCCCCACCCTCCTCTATGAACAGTGATTTTAAAATCACTGTTCATAGAGGAGGGTGGGTGTGTTCAGAACAAATGGTGGGTGCACTTAGAATCACCTTTAAACTTTAGAACTACCTCCTCTCTGTGATTTATATTTATATAATTTAAAATTACAAAATTAGAAAGATACATGTATAATATTAGCTAGAAAGCCGTGTGATATCAAATTATCAAAACATAATACAACGCAATGTGTATCCTTTGTGTCAAACAATGTGGATCACTTGCATGGAAGTTTTGCATGGTTTGCATTCCTTTTTAATAGGGTCTTTTTGTCTCTCGAAAAGCAGTTTGTCTATATGGACAAACTCATGGACAGAATTTAGGACAAACTGTCCACGTGGCGCAACGTGATTGGGACAATGCATTTCAACTTTTGAGAGAGCCCAATCACGTTGCGTCACGTGGACAGTTTGTCCCAAATTCTGTCCATAGAGTTTGTCCAAATAGACTTTTTGCTCGAAAAGATATGCCTCTTGGACAAACCTTATCAACAATATTGCTTTCCTTTGTAATAGGACTCTGAATCTCTTGATTGGATGTCTCTTGGACAAATAGTGTGAATGGTATCCTTAATATATTGACATGATATGCTTGCCATATTGAAAGTCTTGGCTGAATGAGTGACTTGTGCCAACTGTGTCTTTCTTGCAAATCTTGGAAGATTTGCTTTGTTTGTCAATCTCTATGCAAGGGCCCACTCTATCACTCCCCCTCAAACTAGTGTGTGAAAGGGTGTGAAAACCCAGTTCGGTCCCCAAATCAATAAATGATAATTAGGGAAGAGGCTTTGTAAAAATATCTGCAAGTTGATGATATGATGAACAAAGCATGTAATAAGAGAGCTGCAGCAACCTTTTCTCTAACAAAATGATAGTCCAGCTCAATATGTTTCGTTCATACATGAAAATCTGGATTTATAGTCATATACAATGGACTTATATTATCACAAAATAACAAAGCTGGGTGAGACTAGGACTGATGTTAGATCATGGGACGATCGATGAGTATGAAATTAGGTCTGATGCTAGATCATGGGACGAAAAGATTATCAAAGGCATTTTACTGATCAAACATGAGCTCCAATGGTCCCCATAGAGCTGGACTGCACTATGCTCTTAGAACATTTTGCTAATTAGCATTCTTTAATTTTATTTTATAATGATTCTCATTATGGTGAACAAAATGATTTTAGTTTCAATTATCATCTGACTTGAGTTCCGTTTTATGATTATTCTTGTTTATCATAATTACCATCTTAGTTTTTTACATGTGATTTTATTCTAATCTCATATTTAAGATAATGTCCCATTTTATTGACATTTACAGTTTTAGGCTCAAATTTATCATTCTTTTTTAGTTTGATTAGAAAGAATTTTACTGAAAAATTAATCACATAATTCTAAGATTTCAAAGAAATAAATCAGAGGATTGTTTGTGTGTGGACTATTTCCACCGATACCGATGTTACCCCGGCCTCGGCAACGGTACCGATCAGAAAAGGCCTTAACCCCCACCTTTCCGGCACAGCAGCATCTCAGCCGTTGTCAAGGTGGGACTGGCCCCGGTAGAAGCACCGACCACATCTTTCCGAGCTCAGCCTCGCGCTAGCATCCTTGTCTGATCTCGGGATAACTGACCTCGGTGTCTTCTCCAGTTCGGCCACTCGGCCGAGGTGAACACTGGGCGTCCAGTTCCCATTATGAGATGGGACGGGTGCTTTATAGAGAGTCCCAGACAGGTAGGGTGGCCAGCGGCCATGGAGAAGGGCTCGTTCCTATCAACAGATCACATCCACATTTATGTGAGGGATTTGAGGGGAGGTCTGATGGGACAAGTATCCTCACCTACCCCCACTAAGGATCCCAAATGTGGGCTGATGGGACAAGGGACAAGTATCCTCACCTACCTCCACTATGGAATCTTTTACTCTCCTCTATATATGCCTGCATGAAGAGCCATGAACAGGTACATGCAATATACAGCCTGCACTGTTATATTTTGCTAAACACCTTCTTCCCCACTTCACCCTAGTTCAGTGACTGCACTAACTCAGGCATCGGAGTGCCTTTGGCTGACAGCAGCCTCGGGCCCTGACTATCCTTTCTTCTTTCTTTCAGGATTCAGGCCGACGGAGATTTCCCAATTATCATCTAAACGAAGTCCGTGATAATTTAGGCACGCACAATTTGGCGCCGTCTGTGGGGAGCGATCTGAAAATCTATATTTTTCATCCTAAACGGCCATGCCTCCAAAGACTAGGAAGGGAAAGAGCGTTGCTGAACCATCCAGGTCCCAGCAACCAGAGACATTTCTACCTCTGCTACCACGTCCACTGGTGATGAACCGGCAGGAGCGCCGGTTACAAGCCAGAGGGAAGCAACCAGGCAGACACCGCCCAACCCCCAGTCAAGGAGGATTGGCGGAGAACCTGGCATTCAAAGCGTAGGATCACCCGTTACGGTGACACACTCGTCGTCAAGGGACGTAGCAGCATCTCCTCGCCACGGTCCAATCCACGACCGGATCAGGCCGACTGCCTCTCAGGCAGAGCGTCCATGGCTGGAGATTGTCTTCACCGAACCACCCCGTAGGGATGTTCCTCCTCAGAAACAGCCCCAACGGGGCAAGCTCCTATGCAGTCCGATCCTCGTCAGTCTCACCACGAGGATCACATGGAGCAGGACCACGTCCACCTCGATGACGAGGGCGATGACGACATGGCCCTGGAGGAGGATGTGGAGGCGCAAGCCGAAGCAATTAAGGCTCAAAATATCGTCATTGCAGAGCAAAAGGCGCAGATCCTCCAGCTCCAGCGACAGATCGGGGCAGAGGATGTAGCCCCGCCCGGAATCTCACACACACCTCCACCTAGGCAGAGGGCTCGGAGGGGTTCCGGGACTCAGCCGGACCTGAGGCAGCAGCTAAACGAAAGGCGTGCCCCAGCTCGTGAAGAGGGCTCGAGTAACACCCATGCCAGCGCTGGTCAGCCGCACCGACAGAAACAAAGGCGGGTGATCGAGGCCGATCCAGACATGGCTGACTATATTGATCAGCAAATCAAGCTAGCGGTGCACCAGAATATGGAGTACGCCGGCCTCTCTCGAGGTCGGTTGGCTACCCGACACAGCGAGAACCACGGCACGTCTCCGTTCACTCGGGAAATCAGGGAATATCCCCTCCCTGATAAATTTAACGTCCCGCGTTTTAATCTCTATGATGGGACTTCGGATCCCGAGGCACACCTCCGACACTTCACCCAGAAGATGTCAGTGTTTAGCGGTGACGGCAACCTCGATTGCAAAGTTTTTTCCTCCAGCCTGGGTGACCTCCCCCTTCGGTGGTTCTGTGCACTTTCCGAGGGATCGATTTCGAGCTGGCGACAGCTCCGAAACTCCTTCGTCGAAAAATTCCAAGCACACCGGGTCATCCCAAAGACTGATGCCGACTTGATTTCAATTAAAATGAGGCCAACCGAGAATATCACTCAGTTCGCCAAGAGGTTCTGGACCATCTACAGCGTGATTGAGAATTCCAACGATGAAGTGGCCACCACGGCCATCCAACAAGCTTTGCTGCCAGGCAACGAACTTCGGAAGGAGTTGGCGCGTTTCCCCGTGGCCTCGGTGAAAGCACTTATGATCCGGATGAACCAGTACGTTGAACAAGAAGAAGATGAGGTCCGGGCTCGGGAGAGCCATAACCTTTGGCCGGAGGGCCGACCTTCAAGGAGGGAAAAGAGGCTTGCTAAGAGGGAGGCGGACCGAAACAGAGAACCATCCAGCTCGGCAGTGCGTTCTGTTCCCACCTCGGGAGGCAGAGCAAAGCCGAAGCCAAGTGGCGCCCCTCACAAGGCCGTCAACACCATCTTCAAGGAGCCCATTTACAAACTCCTCGGCAAAATCCAAGCTCAGCCCTTCTTCAAATGGCCCCAGCTTATGAAAGGTGACGCTGCCTCACGAGATCAGAGAAAGTTCTGTGCCTATCACAAAGATAGAGGACACAGAACCGAGGATTGCCATGCCTTCAAGGCGCACCTCGAAAGGCTCGTGAAAGATGGGCACCTCAGAGATCATATCAAAGAAGAGGGCAGAGTAAACCAAGCCCAGCAGCATCACCCCGACGACAGGGATAGCGATAGGCCTATAGGGACCATTGATGTCATTCACCTGGCCCCCGCTCCCAGAGGCAGTGATCAGGCCCGTGCCGAGGCCAGGAGAGTCCAGCACGGCAAACAAGTGATGGCGGCCGAGCTCGGTCCCTCCGCAAAGAAGGCGCGTGTAGAGAGACCAAAGATTTGGTTCTCTGACAAAGACTTGGCCGGGGTTCAACTACCCCACAACGATCCTCTTCTTCTGACTATGAGGTTACAAAATTTCAACGTCAAAAGGATCCTAGTGGACCCCGGGAGCTCCTCAGAAATCCTCTATTTCGACTGCTTCAAAAGAATGGGTCTGAAAGAGGAGGACCTGCTAGAAGCTCGCACCCCTTTGGTGGGATTCAGCTCCAAGACAGTATATCCCAAAGGAAAGATTTCCCTCAAGATCGAGGTGGGAGGGGCCCCCATAACAGCAGACTTCCTGGTGGTAGATGCTCAATCTCAATACAATGCCATCATGGGAAGAACGTGGCTTCATAACATGGAGGCTGTCCCCTCCACCCATCACCAAAAGCTCAAGTTCCTGTTACAGAACGCAGACGGGGGCTTCGAAGTTGTCATAGTCCGCGGTGACCAGCAAATGGCCAAAGAATGTCTTATGGCCGTTGTCCCCAGAGAAGCAGAGCCACAGCGAGTTCATATGACCCAGCTCGATCTCGAGCTCGACGCTGTTGGCCGAACTCCCAAGCAGAAGAGCGTTGAAGAGCTCACTGAAGTCAGGATCGATCCCAACGATCCAGAGAAGTTTTTCGTGCTCGGTAGCCAGCTCGCTGATGAAGAGAGGACCGAGATCCTTGACTTCCTGTTACAAAACAGAGAGGTCTTCGCTTGGACCCCATATGAAATGCCTGGCATTGACCCTGAGGTCGTAAGCCACAAGCTGAACGTGAGCCCCAAGCACAAGCCTGTAGTCCAAAAGACTCGCAGGATGGGCATCCAGCAAGCAGAAGCTGTGACCGAAGAGGTCAAAAAACTGCTAGAAGCGGAGGCTATCAGAGAAGTCCACTACCCCGAGTGGTTAGCAAACACGGTGGTGGTCAGAAAAAAGAACGGAAGCTGGAGGGTCTGCGTAGACTTCACCGACCTCAACAAAGCCTGTCCCAAAGACAGCTTTCCCCTCCCCAAGATAGACCAGCTGATTGATGCCACCGCCGGGCATGATAGAATGAGTTTCCTCGATGCCAACCGAGGTTACCATCAGATCCCGATGAACGGGCCTGATCAAGAGAAAACCGCGTTCATAACACCCAGAGGCATTTACTGCTACAAAGTGATGCCCTTCGGGTTAAAAAACGCTGGTGCCACTTACCAAAGGCTGGTAACCAAAATGTTTCAGGCCCAGCTCGGGAAAACGGTCGAGGTCTACATCGATGACATGGTCGTTAAGTCTAAACGGTCGCAGGACCACTTGACTGACTTACATCAGACCTTCGCCGTCCTCAAACAATACAAGCTCAAACTGAACGCCTCCAAATGTACATTTGGCGTCGGCTCGGGCAAATTCCTGGGCAGCTTGGTCACCAGACGAGGAATCGAGGCCAATCCCGACCAAATCTCGGCGATAAGGGCCCTACAAAGTCCAACCTCGACAAAGCAAGACCAGAGACTTACGGGAATGGCAGCAGCGCTGAACCGCTTCGTTAGCCGAGCTTCAGACAAATGCCGTCCCTTCTTCCAACTCCTAAGAAAGAGCTCGGGGTTCCAATGGACGCCTGAGTGTGAAAAAGCCCTTCAAGAGCTCAAAAGATACCTCTCTTCGCCTCCCCTCCTTTCCACTCCGGCACAGGGTGAGGTCCTTTACTTATATCTAGCGGTTTTGGACCATGCAGTAAGCTCAGTACTCATAAGAGAAGATGACGGGCAGCAAAAGCCCATCTATTACACAAGCAAATTCTGTTAGATGCCGAGACGAGATATCTGCCATTGGAGAAGCTCGCATTTGCACTCATCAGTGCCTCCCACAAGCTCTCCCACTACTTCCAGACGTATTCCATAGTGGTTGTGACACAACACCCACTCAAGTCTCTCTTCAGAAAAGCAGACTTCTCTGGGAGAGTGTCCAAATGGGCTGTTGAATTAGGACAATATGATATCCAATATCAACCTAGAACAGCTATTAAAGCCCAGGTACTGGCAGATTTTATTGTGGAATTCACTTCTCCTAGTTCGGCACCGAGTCTCCTCGAACCCGAACTGGGGGCAATGAGGTGGAGACGACCACCGAGACCAAAACAGAGCAGGAGCGGTCCTGGACAAAATTCCTCGACTCATCTTGGAAGGTCTTCGTCGATGGGTCCTCAACCTCCAGAAGGGCTGGCGTTGGCATAGTCCTCCAGTCTCCAGAGGGCCTCGTCACTGAACAAGCCTTGACCCTTGACTTCAAAGCATCTAACAACGAGGCTGAGTATGAAGCACTAATAGCAGGGCTGAGCAGTGCAAAAATTCTGGGGGCACGACAACTGGTGGTCTTCAGCGATTCACAGCTGGTGACGAACCAACTAAATGGGGACTACCAGGCCCGTGACGGCAGGATGGCAGCCTACTTACCCCACACCAAGCAACTCCTATCTCAGTTCCAAAGGGCTGAAGTCAGGCAGGTCGGTAGAGATTCCAATTCTCACACCGACGCACTTGCAAACCTGGCATCTGCTGTCGAGGCGGGAAGAAAAAGGACTGTCGAAGTAGAAGCACTGGACAGACCGTGTATAGAGCTCCACCCACAGCAGCAGCAGATCATGTGTACCAACCTCGGTCCTAGCTGGATGGACGAGTTGATTTCCTACCTCAAAGACGACCAACTTCCCGAAGACAAGAACCAGGCCCATAAAACCAGGCTGAAAGCAGCTCGGTTCTGGCTCTCTCCAGATGGCAAGCTTTACAAAAAGTCCTACAATGGCCCTTACCTCCAGTGTGTTCACCCAAGCAAAGTCAACTATTTCCTTTATGAAATCCATGAAGGAATCTGCGGCAGCCACATCGGAGGTCGGTCATTAGCTTACCGAGCTATCAGCCAAGGCTACTGGTGGCCGTACATGCAGAAGGACGCCCAGATCTATGCAAGGAAATGTGAGAAGTGTCAGAAATTCTCACACTCTCTCCATCAGCCAGCTCATGACCTAAGTCCTCTTTCCAGTCCCTGGCCTTTCGCCCGATGGGGACTGGACCTAGTGGGTCCTCTCCACCGAGCTCCAGGAAATAAGAGATGGTTGATCGTAGCAACTGACTACTTCACCAAGTGGATAGAAGCTGAAGCGCTCTCCTCCATCACCGAGAAGGACACCAAAAACTTTGTATGGAGGAACATCGTGACAAGATTTGGAGTGCCTCGAGCCTTGGTCTCGGACAACGGGACTCAGTTCGACTCCAACTCCTTCAAGAGCTTCTGTCAAGATTTTGGGATCAGGAATTACTATTCCACTCCAGCTTACCCCCAGAGCAATGGACAGGCTGAAATCTCTAATAAGGTGGTGCTCGATGGACTCAAAAAGAGACTAGACCGAGCCAAAGGGAGATGGGTAGGAGAGCTTCCGAGTGTCCTTTGGGCATACAGGACTACCCCGAGGCGCTCGACCTCGGCTACTCCCTTCTCCCTAGCCTACGGGATGGAAGCTGTAATTCCACTTGAGGTCGGTCTCCCGACCCTCAGGTCGGAACTGTTCGACCAAGGCCAAAATGATGTGAACCTCGCCACAGAGCTCCACTTAGCTGAGGAACGAAGGGATGCCGCAGCCATCCGCCTCGCTTCCTACTAGCAACAGTTGGCTAGAGGGTACAATCAAAGGGTCAAAGAGCGGAAGTTCTCCCCAGGAGAATTGGTCTTGAAAAAGACTCTTCCAGCAGACAGAAGTCCTAGCGAAGGAAAGTTTGCACCGAACTGGCACGGGCCATTCAAGGTAACTTCCATTGCTGGGCAGTCCGCATATAGACTTGAGGACATGGAGGGTAGAGAGCTACCACGCCCGTGGAATGCCACCCACCTCAAGAAATTCTATTTTTGAGATGTAATCGGATTTCGAAAGTTAATAAACTGGTTCTTTTTATAGAATACGTTTTTACTTTCCAAAATTATCTCCTATTCTCAAAGAAAATGGCCGAGTTATGGAATTCGGCATATACATACAGCTCGATCACAGAATCAGCTTGTATTCTTTGTTCGGTTACCAGGGTCAGCTACTTCGGCCCGGCCAATGGACCAGTCGAGTTCTGATTATAGAACCGGACTCAGCTTTGGTCATAGGACCAAGCGCCTTTAGTTTTACCGAGATCAATGCTTGTTGTGGTTGCATGATCAATACGGCACCTCGGGTTACAAAATTAAATACATTAAGCATGGCTGCGGGCCGAGCTCATTTACTTTTTCTTATTTCCTGTTATTTATTCTGGTTGTCAAACCAAACACAAAGAGAGGAAGAAAAAGAAAAGAAACATTCACCACAGATGTTCAAAATTGGAAACAAAGCCAATTTCATTTAAAGATGGAGAATGATTACAATCTCTCCCAAAAACAAAGATACAAATCTTCCCCCCCCAATGCAGAAAATCAAAAAGGAAATTACATCATATCTTTTTCAAGCCACGGCCCCCTCGGTGCCCCCAGCAGCAGCGCCCTCCACGACTTCGGCAATCACTCCTTGTCCGGCGTCGGCGTGAATTCCAGGGGCAGTGTCTTCGGCTTCCCCAACAGGGACCTCAGGAGCTTGGCTCGGTGTGGGCCGAGGAGGAGGAAACTGGGGGATCTCTGTATGTACAGGGCTATCCTCGGGGACCCCTGCCGCTCTCAACGAGCTCGTCCAACCCAGTCTCCAAGCTTTCAGGCTGACCTTTCGGACCTCTGCGACATAATGATTGGTAGCTTCTGCCACCCCTTCATCGAAGGCCTTGTCAACTTCAATCCGCAGTTTATTAGCCTCGGCGCGAAGTTCAGTCTCCACCTCCTCCCACCTCTGCTCGAGCTCGGTCGTTGCCTTAGCCTGGTTCTCCAATTCTGCTCTGGCCTTCTCGAGCTCGGTTTTAAGACCGGTAGCGTACATCTCCTGCTCGGCCGCTTTCTGTTTCATCCCCCCAAGCTCTGCCTCGAGTTCCGTATTTCTCCTTTCCGCCCTCTCTGCTCGAGCAGCGCTCTGATGGGATTTCTCCACCACACCAGGCCCCTTTGCAGGATCTGTGGAAACAAGTATTAAAGGGCCAATATCAGAAATACAGAAATCAAATGGAGAGCGCAAGCTCAGAAAAGAGAATTACCCCGAGGCCGTCGCCCATCTGAGCCACATCCAGCTCCACCTGGCTCATTTTCCAGTATTCTGCCATGTCTCCAGGCAAAGCACAGGCGTGTGCTTGGGAACTGACAACCGAAGCACCGTCGTTCAACCGGCCGTCCACCGATAATGGCTGGCCGTCCTCCAGCAGGAAGTCAGGGTTACAGTTCGGCGGACCAAGCAGCGGCGAATGCCGGGGGACGGGGTTGGGCTCATCCTCGACTGGATCTACAATCCTAGGCCTTTTTCCCAACCGAACCGAGTCCCGATGGGATTTGGTGGGACGCTCAGTCACTATGGAAGGCTGAAGAGGAGACTCAGTCGGGGGACAGACGACTGTGTCCCCCAAGTTCGGAGGGAGAGCGGTTCCCGAGGGGGTGGGCGAGTCTCCGAAGATGACATCCTCGAGGCTTACAACTGCCGCACGGCGTCGCCCCATCTCGACCTCTTCGTCTGATCCGGAAGACTGGAGGTTCACAAGCTCCTGTTGCCGAGCCTCCTCGGATTCGCCCTCTGATTGGCGCTCCTCTTCGAATTCAGTCTCTGCAGCGGCCTCAGCCTCGGAAGGCCCGACTTCAGCAGAAGCTCGAGAGGGTATGATCTCGGGGGGCACTTGTGCAGACCCTTCAGCTAGAGCTGTTTGCTCTTCGGCTTCGGCAAGAGTTAGAACTTGCTCCCCCCTAAGGTTCTCGTGCCGTCTTCTTATAAAGGATCGGTACACGGGCTCATACCCAAGTAGGGCTGAGGCTGATCGGGTCCGGTGACCCTTGTAACTATAGATTCTTTTTAACCAGGCGACGTTTCGCCGCCACCTGAAGTTCTTCTTCTGTTGTTTTCTCTCCTTGTGACCTACACTAAGCAATTGAGTATCAGTTCGGTAAAGCAGAAACGCATCAAAAGACTGAAGAAATTGAGATATTTACTCGGTGGCACTCCGAGACGACGGGGTATGTGATCCACCCTGGGCTCTCCGGGAGCATACTCCCAGCTCCCGGTGACGTAAAGGCAGTCATCCCCGGCGTATTTTGTGTTGTCCTCGAGCTCGTTGATTATGGGGATTTCCTTCGACCGAACTCAAAGATAGTATGCGTCGTCCTTCAGAGATCGACAGAGGTCGTAGACATCCTCAATATCCTCGACGCCAAGGTCGGTTCCCAATATCCTATTGAGTTCGGCTATACCCATGATTATCTTGTAACCATTGGGCATTAGTTGGCAGGGGGTAAGGTTCCACCTCCTGAGACAGGCCCTCAGGAGGGGATGGACTGGGAATCTCACCCCGCCTTCGATTATGGCCACTAGTGGGAAGGGCATCCACCCATCTACAAGAACCCGAGGTAGGATTCGGTCACCAGGCTCATCCGCCCTAATCTGGACGTTCTCTGGTATCTGATATTTTCTCCTAAGCTCTGCTAAGGCAAGCTCTGTGTCTATCCAGTGTCTATATACCCCCATCTTCCCCAGCATAAACCGGAATATAGGCGACGGCGACGGAGAAAGAAGACACTGCGCAGACCCAAAGAAGGAAAAACGACAGAAGGAAAAATGGCAGAAGGGCAAAGAGGAACTCACTAGGACACAAGGCCGGAAGGAATGTAGGGACAACGGAAACTCGAGCTTCAAAAAGCAACGGATGGACTTCTCGGACGACGAGGCTTCAGGCCTATCTCAGGCAGAAGATCCAAACGCAGTGACAGCAAAAGTAGTCCTCCTTCGAGGACGAGAGCTTTTATACAGAGATAAAAATCTCTTCGTATCCCGAAAGGCGCGCGCGCAGACACCGCCTCAGCACGCCACCCGTCTCCTCGATAAGACGTCACGACCATCAGGGACGTGACACGTGGCAGCACCGCGTCGCCTTCATGATGACATGGGTGGGCTATTACACCGCCTCCAGACAGCCAGGCGCTATTAAATGCGCCTAGGAAAGCAAAACGACACCCCACGCTTTTTTATAAGCTACGGGATCGGTTTTGGAAAATTCCCATCCTATCACTCCTAACCCCGTGGTGTTGTCCAAACCCCCGAGGTCAGGAGCAGGGGGCAATTGTGTGGACTATTTCCACCGAAACCGATGTTACCCCGGCCTCGGCAACGGTACCGATCAGAAAAGGCCTTAACCCCCACCTTTCCGGCACAGCAGCATCTCAGCCGTTGTCAAGGTGGGACTGGCCCCGGTAGAAGCACCGACCACATCTTTCCGAGCTCAGCCTCGCGCTGGCATCCTTATCTGATCTCGGGATAACTGACCTCGGTGTCTTCTCCAGTTCGGCCACTCGGCCGAGGTGAACACTGGGCGTCCAGTTCCCATTATGAGATGGGACGGGTGCTTTATAGAGAGTCCCTGACAGGTAGGGTGGCCACCGGCCATGGATAAGGGCTCGTTCCTATCAACATATCACATCCACATTTATGTGAGGGATTTGAGGGGAGATCTGATGGGACAAGTATCCTCACCTACCCCCACTAAGGATCCCAAATGTGGGCTGATGGGACAAGGGACAAGTATCCTCACCTACCTCCACTATGGAATCTTCTACTCTCCTCTATATATGCCTGTATGAAGAGCCATGAACAGGTACATACAATATACAGCCTGCACTGTTATATTTTGCTAAACACCTTCTTCCCCACTTCACCCTAGTTCAGTGACTGCACTAACTCAGGCGTCGGAGTGCCTTTGGCTGACAGCAGCCTTGGGCCCTGACTGTCCTTTCTTCTTTCTTTCAGGATTCAGGCCGACGGAGATTTCCCCATCATCATCTAAACTAAGTCCGTGATAATTTAGGCACGCACAGTTTGAAATCTGGATTTCCCTAAAAAGAGGAAAACAGAGGAGTAATGCCCCAGAAATCAGTGTCATTCCAAGAAAAGAAAAAATAGGAAAACTTCCCTTGGGTCCTGATCATGGTTTAAAATCTCGGTTTCGGCCGCGGTATCGGCCGAGTCGAAAAACCCATATGATATCGGTATCGGTCACGGATATCGGTCCATCGCGGTCGTCATGGTGTGAATTTTTTTTAATCCAAAAAAATTTGTAAAAATATCCAAAAAAAAATCCAGAATATTAGAAAATGGTAGAAAATAATAATTTTTTCCATTCGTAACAACAATAAATCAAAATCTCGTTCACCTTAAGTTATGAGTCCTGTTTGTGTTGTAGTTCGCTGTCTTCTCTAATATTTCATATAATGCAACCATTATTGATGCTCATGATCAATTTATTAGTGTAAAATATAAGAAAATAAAGATAACATATCAATCATCATTTAATACTAACTCAATCATCAAATAAGTTGTGAAATTCAAGACCCCGAAAATGACATTAAAATAAAAAACATGATAGTGAGATAGATAAATCATAGATAAAATGCTTTAAGTTGATTTTCTCTTATCTTAGATAGTAATTTCTTTAAGAAATAGATGTGGAATTTGAAAATATGCAAAAGGGATGTGGGATTTGAAAATATGCACAAGGGAAAAGGGGCAGCACGTGCTGGTTTTGTTGGGATGAGATTAGCAGGCCCAAATGGGCCCAACCCCACTTGGACCAATCCATTAGGATTGCCCGGGGGTGCAGTTTCATCTAACAGGGTGCATCATCTGATTAAGTGGGTCATGTGGGCCCCCATGGACAGATTTGTCCAAATGCCACTGAATTTGGAAATTGGCAAGATTTGCTGAATTTCCTTTCAATCAGTTGCTAATTTTCTTCTATTAGGGTCTTATGAGTCAGTAAGTAGTCATTAGAGATAGAAAGTGTTGATTGGATTGAATTTAATTAGGATTTTGTGGTGCAAGTAATCAACTGTGACAATACATGCACGGTCGATGGTCTACATTAGGTTGTTGGTTTGATTTTCTTGATACAATTAGATCCAATTAGCATTCTTACTTTAGAAACAATTGTTAGAAGAATTGGGTGATGAGATTTGGTCAAAATTTTCTAAGGATCTCTTTAATTAGAATAAATGTAACAATCGACTAGGCATTACACAGTCGACATATTATGAAAGTTAGGAATAACAGTGGGTTTTCAGCCATTTTCTTATTTGTTTTGCTTCTCTCTAGTAATTCCCCCATTGCTTATAAATGTGTATGGGTTTGGTGCTTTGAGTGATGGCATCTCTTGGTGGATTAACCACTGTTTCCCTTATAGAGTATTTTCAAGTCCCAAGCACACGACAGTCACCATGAACTGCTCTGCGGTAGCAACAAGACACAACTATTTACTGTATACAGGTTCTGTTTAATCCCACGACTGCGTCAAAATGCCCTTGTAACAATCACTTAAAGAGTACCAAAATTGGGATATAAAGGTAATCCATATGCTGACATACATACCCATTAAAAAATGCCATAAAAACCCATAAACATACATACTTGGCTGTTGGCTCATTTCATCTCTATTGAATGGTCTCAGTTATGTATTCTACTTAATGCAAGCAATAAGTATTGCACACTTGTTTCGAATCCCTTTCTTCTAGTTTAATTGCTCTTGTTTGGGATTTTTATATTATTTTATATATTTTTTCTAGTGCAAAAGAGGGGTATACTCCTATCAATAAGAATCCACTTTTCCCTCTATGGAGTGACTTGAGATGCCAACCAATTCATAACGGTCATTTGTATGTGCATGAACATTGAAGATATGGGGTGATCCAAATAATATCATGAGGTTTTTCCATGTAGCCTACCTCTAGAAACGACTTTTCCCTCCCCCTTCAATTCCCAAAGTTTGAACATCCCCCACAACTACAATTACAACATTTTTGGACTAAAATACCCATAGTGTGGGCTATCCCAAAGTTTGAATATCCCCCACAAATACAATTACAACATTTTTAGACTAAAATACCTATAGTGTGGACTATGATATAAGAAAATTGCATTTTATGAATAGGTTTGGTGTTTTGACAAACTTATGTTGTTGCACTTGTGGGCTGAAAATGCATTGGCCTAAATGGGTTTAGATAAAAATATATAGTGTTATTATGTAATTGAGGAGTGATGATCTAACATGCATTTTCTTATATTCTTTTAGATCTTAGGGCATGTTTGGATATGCACATAATAAAATATTTCTAGATTTAAAAACTAGTTGAATAAGAAATTACATAATAAAATATTATACCATTACAATATTGTAGTATTGTTGCTATTCGGCGGTTTCCAAAAAACTCAATTTATAGATTTTGAACTAAGTTGTTTGCCACATATTATAATATACATTAAAATCAGGATTGACCTCAGTTTTCAAATCAAAGAAATGGTTAGTAACTTTATGATTTTGTTTTAACATTTTTTGTTTGTTTTTTAAATGACAAGACGGAGACAACATTTCCTAGGAATTCAACTCCATAGAAATAGAAAATACCCAATTATATTTTCAATATAAGGAAATCAAGGTAAAGTGTGTTTCTTTGATTTTCTAAGAATTATATTCATGCAAATTATTAAATTTTCAAGGGAATTCATAGCAAAATAAGTTCCTTTGAATTTGTAGGAATTCAATTTCATGAGAACAAATAGGTCCAATCTTTCATGGCATAATAGGTTCCTTTTAGTTTTTAGAAATCCAGATCCATACTAATAGAATGGCCCAAGCCCAGTTATATTTTAACAATAATGAATTAGTTTCTTAAAATCCCCGAGAATTCGATTCCATGCAAATAAATAAGCCATGTTATATATTCAGGACAAAAAATTAGTAGCAAAGTGGTTCCTTATAATTCCTAAGACATATTTTTCATACAATCAAATCGGCCCTAAGCAAGACGGGCAACTAAAATCTCATGAGTCTTACATGCTCACCATCTATCAATCAATATGATTTTTGATGTTAGGATATATATTTCGGATCATGGACAAATATACTAGTTACATCGATATGATAAACCATCGACTCTGTACTGATACAGCCCAAGGTGACATACAGCTTGTGCACGTATGAAAATAAGAGAGGACTATAGGATTGAAATAAGATATTCAAGCGAAACAGCAACTATCTTCGAAGCATACATATAGAGATGAGCATATGGAATCTATATACGGATGCTCCTATATGAAATCTCTTCCTATCATTTTCATAAACAAGCATACATATAGGATATGTTCCTTGGTGCTTGGACAACCACCTCCGCCGCCGCCGCCGCCTCAGCAGCCGCCGCCACAGCCGCCGCCACCACCGCAGCCACCACCTCCGCAGCCACCACCTCCACCTCCACCGTTTTTTCTGCCTTTACCGCTGCCGCCATCAGCACATACAAAGATGATCATGGATATGATTGAGAGCGTGACCAATATGCAAAGCAAGATCAAAGCCCCACCAACTTGAGACACGCCAGCAGTGGCACCACCCACCAAAACATTCATGGCCCTAGCCATCTTATAAAAGTGTTTAGATTGGTTCTTCATTTGAGGATGTTAATATAGGATAATTGAGTCCTCTCCTCCTCTTCCTTGCACCTTCCCTTCCATCTGCTTGTCCCAAAAGCAATTTACTTTCATTTTCGTTGATTCTTCTGTGTGCCTTGACAGATGGCAAAGTCCGGTTGAGCGGCCGGACAAACGTAACAGTACCCGATAATATCTTGTCCCTCGAATTTTCCAAGTTCCTTGACTTTTCCAACTTAATAATGCAGCATATGATCCATCTGTCGGCAACAGTCATATTTTTGTTTTTGGTGTTTGACCTTCAAGATATTGAGAAGAATCGATCACAAAAATAATTTAGGAGACGAATTGAAAAGGGGATTTAAGAATATTTGGAAGAGTGCAAATTAAAGAGATATGTGAGAAGAGGTACTTATAAAAAATAAAAAAAAAAAAGATTCATGCCTGATAATGTGATTATCACAATTTTATGCATTAGTAGACCACTAATTAAATTACTTATATTAGCAATCATATATTCAATCTTATAGTGGGATCAAGTCCTATCAAAGTAAGATTTGAAGACATGCTTCTGGAGAGGAAGACATTCAATCTTAACCGTTTGGATCATCGGCAAGTGGGACCCATGGTGAGTTGCGCACATCGATCCCACATGATACAGGAAGTTGTAATAGACCACTCAGGCCTCAGGGATCTAGACTCATGAACAATTGCATTGCGCACTTTTACCGACTTAACTAGGTGACACTCCGGGCAACAACCCGGAGGCTATAGGTTGTGTGTTTCCATAGCCAATGATGGATTGAATTAAACAAATCTATGGTAGAAGGCAAGCAAGGATTAGACTTTATAAAATGAGAGAGTGGTATTTTCTCTTGTTACAATCTCCTCTCTGTGATGTATATTTATATAGTTTAAAATTACAAAATAAGAAAAATACATGGACAATATTTGCTGGAAAGCCGCGCGTGTGATATGAAATTATCAATACACAATACAACGCAATGAGTATCCTTTGTGTCAAACATTGTACGTGGATCACTTGCATGGAAGTTTTGCATGGTTTGGTTTCCTTTTTAATAGGATATTTTTGTCTCTTGACAAGATCGATATGCCTCTTGGACAAACCTTATCAACAATATTGCTTTCCTTTGTAATAGGACTTTGAATCTCCTGATTGGATGTCTCTTGGACAAATCGTGTGAACGGTATCCTTCTTATATTGACATGATATGCTTGCCATATTGAAATAGGCGGTTGTGGAGCCAGGATCTTTGGTTGGGTGGGGCTAAACATTTGCTCGGTTTGTTAACTTTTTTCACATGAATAATTCCAAAAGAGCAAATTTATTGCAGTTAAATAGAAATAAAACCTTTTTTATGCTCAAATCTCCTGCCCAACAGAAAGGTCTTCCCACTACCTCTCCCAAATTCGTGTTATCATCAATTCATTATCATCAAATAAGCTTAATATAACATATTCTTTAACCCTAGGCGTTTCAATTCCCTGCAACGGTGATTTTGGTGAGCACCCAATGACCCAATTTGGGTCCCAAATGGGTTTTATTTGGTTCTAAAGAATTTGATTGCATATACTTACCTTAGCTGTAAAATAATTCTCTATAGCTGGTCATGGGCTTATGGCAAAAAAGAAAAACGGCCACTTAAATGTAACTCAAATTATTCACACATGAACTCTAAGACCAGATTTTTGTATGAATTGAAGATTAAAGTATACCCAATATTGATTTGGTCATCTTGTAGATATGCTCAGATTTAGTTATTTAAGGCTTAGGTTTGGACTAGGATTTGAAAATATGATTTGGATATTAAGGGTTCAAACTTAGATATAGAGTGATTAAAATTATGATACATATGAGGAGGGAAGGAGATTGCTTTATTTAAGATTATTTGGTGTGAGAGAAACTAACAACGAGAGGATGGGCGATGAAAAGTTCAATCGCCGTGAAGAGGATCTCACACTCTCAATAGAAAGGAAATGTTGAAAGAAAACGGCACGAAGATGATCCGGTACTCTCAGCGGGAAGAAAATATCAAAAGACAGAAGTGTTTTTATGAAGGTTTTGTGACGAGGGGCGATCAAACAGGTTAGACATGGGGCAACTATTTATTAATTATAAGTGGGACAGGTTCAAGCCCATTCGGTTCTCTAACATTTTAAAAATAGACCTGAGGTGGTTGCCCCAGGTCATGTGTATGTAGGTCCGCCCGTGGAAAGACTCTCTGGCTAAATGAGTGACTTGCCAATTGTGTCTTTCTTGTAGATCGTGGAAGGTATGCTTTGTTTGTCAATCTCCTTGAAGGGGCCCACTCTATCACTCCCCCTCAAATTGGTGTGTGAAAGGGTCTGAACACTCAGTTTGGTCCGCAAATCAATAAATGATAATTAGGGAAGAGGCTTTGTAAAAATATCTGCAAGTTGACGATATGATGGAACAAATTAAGCATGTAATAAGAGAGCTGTAGTAACCCTTTCTCAAACAAAATGATAGTCCAGTTCAATATGTTTCATTCATACATGAAAAGCTGGATTTATAGTCATATACAATGGACTTATATTATCACAAAATAACAAAGCTGGGGGAGATAAGGTCTTATGCTAGATCATGGGACGATGAGTGTGAAATTAAGTCTGATGCTAGATCATGGGTGTTTTACTGATCAAACATGGGCTCCAACGGTCCCCATAAAGCTGGACTGCACTATGCTCTTAGAACATTTTGCCAATTAGCATTCTTTAATTTTATTTTATAATTATTATCATTATGGTGAACATAATGATTTTATTTTCAATTATCATCTAACTTGAGTTCCGTTTTATGATTATTCTTGTTTATCATAATTACCATCTTAGTTTTTTACATGTAATTTCGTTCTAGTCTCATATTTAAAATAATGTCCCATTTTATTTACATTTACAGTTTTAGGCTCAAATTTATCATTCTTTTTTAGTTTGAATAGAAAGAATTTTACTGAAACATTAATCACATAATTCTAAGATTTCAAAGAAATAAATCAGAGGATCATTTGAAATCTGGATTTCCCTAAAAAGAGGAAAACAGAGGCAATAATGCCCCCAGAAAGGAAAACTTCCCTTGGGTCCTGATTTGGCCGCATGACAAATGGCAAGGGAATTGCTGTCTTCAAAAATGTTGTGGCTGGTATCAATCAACTTATGGAAAGTTGGCATGATCACTGGTCAAACTAGTGAGTTGATATTCTCATAATTATACATGTGGCTGTGTGTAAAAAACCAAATCTGAGGTGGTTGTTTGTAAATAATAGGAAAGAGAAGTGGTTCAATACAAAATCCACCATCCTTTCATTCCAATTTGTACCTTGTAATCATCTAGTGTTCCTCTTTTCTTTTAGATATAAATTTCTTGTTACTGATTAACAAAAAAAAAGAAAACCAACTAATGTATCCTGAATGTAATCCTCCATCATCGAGGAATAATATTATAAATAAGACGTGGACATTTTTTTATAAGAAAAATGCCGCTGTTAGTTGGGCTTACTGGGACACATGATGATCATGGAAGTCCATTGGATGGAAAGATTTATACGAGACCTACCCATGTGCAAAGTAATGACTCCGTAAGATCATCCTAACCCTTTGATCCATGACCATAAAATTTAATAATTTTAGAGGCATCATTTTCTTATCATTTCAATCCAATGGTGAAAAAAATTGGGTGTGTCAAACTTGGAATTGTGACGGGGGGATGGGATTGACTCAAGGTGGGCCCCATTAAAAAAATAAAAAGAACAGTAGGAAGGGTGTTCTTAGGACTTGTTTGGCATCTCTACTCTTTTTTTTTTATAGATCCATCTAAAATAGAGCCATTAAAAAAAAGAGCCATAAAAAAAAAGAGGCTAGAATAATAATAAAAAAACGTATTTGCTAACGCACGAATCTATTTTAAATACCTCGCATCTATATTTTAAGACCCAAAAGCTCTATTTTTTATCTGCCCACTTTTGGAGCATTCGGATTTTAGAGAATTTGCCTCTAAATGTCTAAAGCGGACAAAGTCTAGAATCTTATGCCAAACGCTCTAATTGTTTAAACCGCCATCCGATTTAGACATTTAGAGAAATAAAGGCATGAAATAGAGATGCCAAACATGGGCTTAATGTGAAAGTGGGGCGTTTTGAAGAATTATACTTATAAATAAAGGCTATTGCACATAGGAGATTAAGGCTTATTGGACAAAAAGCTCTCTATCAGACAGCACAATAAGTTACCAAAAACCATCCCTATTGGATCTTGCTAGTAGACAATACGAAAGACGGATATTGGATGAATATTGGTTTGCCCCCTTGACTACCAAGGTCCTTTTATATATTATGATCGAGCCTATCTAAGGAAATTATAATATCTTGATTAGGAATAATACAATCAATGGAGATCAATGTTCCAAGCCAGCAATCTCTTTGGATATTATCATTAGTTGTACATTCATATCTAGTGGCAGTCTAAGTTACTGAATTCTATGTTCATTCACACTCCCGCTCAAACTGATGGGATCAACTAGTATCAATTTGGATATAGGAAATTAATGTCGATCTCGAGTCAGAGCTTTGGTAAAGATATCTACGACTTGATGAGACAAATAGGACACAAGTGAGAGGAGATTTCTTGGAGATTCTCTCGAATAAAATGAAATAAAACTTCAATGTGCCTTGTTTAATCATAAGGAGTCGTCCAACAAGCCATTAGATATCAGAATCATAAGACATGGCATGATACTCAACTTCACTGGTGGTCTGCAACACCAAAGTCTGCATTCCTTCACAGTAGCTATACCAGCCAAGGCCATGGACAAGGAGCATTTTCACCATTTCCAATGTTATAACTGCCTATGAGGATGGTTTTTCTTTTTTTATTTTCTCTTTTTTTAACTGATCCACAATCTGCGCATGAGAGAGAGAACAGACAATACAAATTTGTTTCTCTGCTCGAATTCGTAGATAATATATGATGATACACTTATCTCTGGTGCCAACATTGCACTTACAGACACATACTCGAGTTGTGGTTCATGTCCAGTGCCTGAGGCAAGCACTAAATACAGATGGCAATTCTCTGGTGAAGATACAAACTTGAGAAAATACCAACCAAACATCCATCAATCTTAAGCTACTCCACAATTAAGAGATTGTTTTGCATCAGTCCCTCACCTATAATAGGCAGTTCAGGTGATAGTTGCCACTCACCATCCACCAAGAACTTGATCTCATACCGTCCAGGTCTAAGCTTCAGAACTGTCGAGAATTTGGTGAAACCACCTTGATACTCTGGGGACATGTGCTCTCCATGACTCCAACCATCAAAGGAGCCCATTACTTCCACAATCTGATTCTCAATTAGCAAGAGATTCAAAATTATAAAAATCCCCTCAAGAATGTAGAAAGCTATATGCCTATATCATAAGCATTTTTCATATCAAATCCATTTAACGACCCAATTAAAATGAAAAAAAAAAAAAAAAAGAGATCTGTTTAAATGTCAAAATAACTCCGGCTGGTCATGGGCCAGAACGAAGCTTGTTCAAGCCAAGCCCACCATTTAAACCAGATCCTGCATCAAGGCCTGAATTTTAGGCCTCAAACTCAACCAAGCCCCATTGTTTTGTCTCTGTTAAATGCCATCGTCAAGCAAGCTTATACTGACCTACTGAGCCAGAGATTAGGCCCAAGCCTGGCCTAATGGTATAAAAATGTAATCAAATCAAGCCCAATGAAGCTGGGTTTGGGCTGGGGTCAGTCTGGTCTGGATTTTGTCTAGCCCTAAAAATAACCATCACACGAATAAAAATGAAGAGATTCCTTACCTCCGCCATTCCATACCAAAATAACTCAACATCTCTCACTTTTACAGCATCTATACCCTTTATCTGTTCCTTTAATCTTCTGTGGATAGCTGCACCAGAGATGTGCACTAGGCAGTTATCAAAAAAGAGAAACAACATGCTGAAAATAACATCAAAAGGGCTACCTAAACAGACCCATTATCCATACAAATAAAAGTAATCACATACCTTCCAATCGGGACAGAAGATAAGATGGTACATATTTTCCATTAATCTTTCTTGAACCCTGATAGGTGCCTGATTTAGCCACTTCTTCTGCCAATCCAACTGAAGTCTGCTCATCCCAATAAATAAAATAAATTTCTAAATAAAACTAACCACCACTAAACTAAATTGACAGAAGCAACTAAATGTAAGTACTTGCTTTATTTTCTGAAAAGAGTGTTGGAGAGAAAATGTACAGCAGGTAGGAAGAAATGGATCAGAAGACGGGGGTTCAAGAATTTAGGAGAATTTTGGGTCTCTGATGGTCAGGACATTTGGAAGTGGGTGCATGGTGATTACGAAACGATAAGAGGCTCTCGCCTCCGGACAGAAGAATCCAGAGAATGTCATTGCAAGCCTGCACACCAATTTCCTCTCAAGATATTAACAAAGAATCAACATTGAAAATAAAAAAAAGGAGCTGCAGAAGCTGAAGAGCAGGACAACTAGAAGCCAAAAGCTGGCGCAGGGCCAGGGGTCAAGGGGACTGTTCTTACTAGAAGGTGGTAAGTGCCCCACTTCCAAAAAAGGCAGGCATTTAGCAAATAACAAGGGGAAAATTTACCATATATCTAAAAGAAGATACATGATGAAGATATTAAGAATTACAATTTAAATGGAGTAGCAGAGAGACGAATCTAGATAATGAAGGCGAATATGATCCCAGTAATAAGTTTTACTAACTTGTCTAATCCCCTTGTCTGGGCCAATTACTTCAATATCCCCTTGATTTGGGACTATGAGTTCACATAATTAAATATATATTACGAAGGCAATCCCTCCAAAGATATCCATTATGTACCACATGTAGTTTTTTACCACCTCTCAAATTAATGTTGGTAGTCAACTAGAGCAATTTGTCTGCAAAAAAATTTGATGCTTGGTAGAGCTTCAGTGAAAATATCAACAATTTGAACATCAGCAGTGACATGAGAAAGGGTTATGATGTTATCATCAAAGCTTCCCTGATGTAGTGGGAATCCACTTCAATGTGTTTCGTCCTCTCATGGAAAACAAGCTTAGCTTCACTTTGAATAGCGATGGTTTGTCGGCATAAAGAGGAATGACACACTGGAGGATAATCTATCTCATGAAGGAACCAAAGCCAAACAAAAATCTCAGAACAAGCAGATTTTGCTAAGGTATGTTGCCTTGGGTCTTTTTGTTGGCTTACGCCTATGGGCTAGCTCTCCCTTGGTTGTGCCTCTGTTAGAGTGCAAGTGAGGCAGAGCAGCCCCACATTCTTTGTGCTTTGTACGGCTTCATTTTGGAATATATACTCACTTAGCTTTCTA
Organism: Umbellularia californica; assembly: GCA_028538565.1. Classification (NCBI taxonomy): domain Eukaryota; kingdom Viridiplantae; phylum Streptophyta; class Magnoliopsida; order Laurales; family Lauraceae; genus Umbellularia; species Umbellularia californica. The sequence continues at coordinate 48,518,932 of JAPQWN010000004.1, forward strand.
AAAGAAAAAAGCATAAAGCTCTCAGAACAGGCAGAAAACATGGACCAATATTGTCTCAGTAAAAGATTTAGAGACTCAACCTTGCTTTTTTACATTTTCATGAAATTGGGGCATTGCCAAGATATATACACCAAGTATTAGATCAAAGAGTGTTGGGGCATCCAGCCTAATCAGCGTCACAGTAGGCTGCAAGTAGGCCTCTCAACCTAGCCCTTAGACGAGGGGGAAAAAACAGGGGAAAAGGGGCAGCACGTGCAGGTTTTGTTGGGATGAGATTAGTAGGCCCAAATGGGCCAAACCCCACTTGGACCAATCCATTAGGATTGCCCGGGGCTGCAGTATCATCTAGCAGGGTGCATCATCTGATTAAGTGGGGTCATGTGGGCCCCCATGGACAGATTTGTCCAAATGACACTAACTTGGCAAGATTTGCTGAATTTCCTTTCAATCAGTTGCTGATTTTCTTCTAATAGGATCTTATGAGTCAGTAAGTAGTCATTAGAGATAGAAAGTGTTGATCGGATTGAATTTAATTAGGATTTTGTGGTGCAAGTAGTCAACTGTGACAATACATGCACGGTCGACGGTCTACATTAGGTTGTTAGTTTGCTTTTCTTGCTACAATTAGATCCAATTAGCATTCTTACTTTAGAAACAATTGTTAGAAGAATTGGGTGATGAGATTTGGTCAAAACTTTCTAAGGATCTCTTTAATTAGAATAAATGTAACAATCAACTAGGCATTACACAGTCGACATATTATAACAGTTAGAAATAACAGTGGGTTTTCAGCCATTTTCTTATTTGTTTTGCCTCTCACTAGTAATTCCCCCATTACTTATAATTCCCTTTGTGGAGTGACTTGGGGTGCCAACCAATTCATAACGGCCATTTGTATGTGCAGGGAACATTGAAGATATGAGATGATCCAAATATCATGAGGCTTTTCCATGTAGCTTACCTCTAGAAATGACTTTTCCCTCCCCCTTCCCAAAGTTTGAATATCCCCCCACTAAAATACCCATAGTGCGGGCTATGATATAAGAAAAATGCATTTTGTGAATGGCTTTGGAGTTTTGACAAACTTATGTTGTTGCATTTGTGTAAATGGGTTTAGATGAAAATGTAACGTGTTATTATGTAATTGAGGAGTGGTGATCTAACATGCATCTTCTTGTATTCTTTTGGATCTTAGGGCGTGTTTGGATATGTACAGAATAAAATATTTGTAGATTTAAAAACTAGAAGAATAAGATATTACATAATAAAATATTGTACCATTACAATATTGTAGTATTGTTGCTATTTGGCAGTTTCCAAAAAACTCAATAGATTTTGAACTAAGTTGTTTGCCAGTTATCCCATATTATAATATACATTAAATTCAGGACTGACCTCAATTTCAAATCAAAGAAATGGTCAGTAACTTTATGATTTTGTTTGTTTTTTAAATGACAAGACGACAACAACATTTCCTAGGAATTCAATTCCATGAAAACAGAAAATATTCAATTATATTTTCAAGATAAGGAAATCAAGGTAAAGTGTGTTTCTTTGATTTTCTAAGAATTCTATTCATGCAAATTACTAAATTTTCAAGGGAATTCATGGTAAATTAGTTCCTTTGAATTTGCAGGAATTCAATTTCATGTGAACAAATAGGTCCTATCTTTCATGGCAAAATAGGTTCCTTTGAGTTTTTAGAAATTCAGATCCATACTAATTGAATGGCCCAAGCCCAATCACATTTTAACGATAATGAATTTGTTTCTTTAAATCCCCGAGAATTCAATTCCATGCAAACAAATAGACCATGTTATATATTCAGGACAAGAAATTAGTGGTAAAGTGGTTCCTCATAATTCCTAAGAAATATTTTCATGTAAGCAAGACGGGCAACTAAAATTTCATGAGTCTTACATCCTCACCATCTATCAATCAATGTGATTTTTGGTGTTAGGATGTACATTCGGATCATGGACAAAAAGACCAAGTTTGTTTATAGAAATGGTGAAATAATTAATTTATCCTATTCAAGGGCCGCCTTTCATTATTCAAAGCTGACCACATGAACAACCATTCCCAATATGTTCCTTGCATTAGATTTCACTTCCATATGCAAATATGAATTGTTCACATAGAGGTGAGCCACACAGGTCGCAATAACCTAAGGTTTGGTAAAGGAAGAGGAATAGAGAAATCATACCAAGAGGGAAAAGAAGTGAAAAAAAAAAAAAAAAGGAATGGAGGTGCCTCAAGAGAAAAAAAAGGTCTTGGCAGTTTTGTCATTTCCCCTAGCATGGAGAAGGTCTGGAGAAAATTAGATTTTTTGGAAAGGGGAAGGGGAAGGTCATCTCTAATGGTAAGCTAGGGGGAAAAACCTCAAATATCATTTTAAGTAGATAATTATAACTGCCAGTTTAATATCTAATCTAATAGTGATTTTTCAAGTGCATTTGTTTTTGGGATTGGAATCCGATAACGGTTAATAGTCAAATCAATATTTAATTGAAAATAGTGCCAATTTATAAAGGGTAGGTTAATGTAGATGGTTTAAATTTCTAAAAGAGAAGAACCTATTGTATAAAGTAAAGAGGGCAGAAAAGAAAACCTTAAATTGGAATGATTTGGTATGAGTAAATTCTTGTGAAAGGTGTGAGATAGAACGGACTTTAACATGTTCCCTTCTTTGACGAAATAAATAAAGTCATAGTCTAGGAGGCAAGTCACCAAAGCACTTATAACTTTGTTTGATAAAAAAATGTTTTTACAGATTACCTCTGTTCTCCAAATATTTTCTTAGTGGTCCCTCTGCAAAGAGAGGCTAGACAAGATAACGCTCAGTTGACACTCGATGCTTGGTGGCAGTGTAGAAAAAATTAAAAATTGATTTTCTTTTTTTAGGCCCTAAGTCTTACCCTAGCCAATGAGGGTAGGGTAAGGTCTAGGTAGTGCAGGCCCTTTTAGGGCCTGGCCCTGCATGTATTGATCACAGGGCAAGGACAACTTTGGGGTTCACCCAACCCGAACCTCTGACAGCCCTAGCTGCAAGATTCCGGTTGGATCCAACAAGAAAGAAGATACCTCGTTTTGATGTCCTAAGAAGAAACCTAATATCCATATGACCTCTGCAAGATGAAGGCGACGAAGCTCGGTCATGAACTGGCAGATGATATTAATAGCAAGTGATATGTCAGGCCAAGTAATCATTACATAAACAAGACTGCCAACAAGCTTCATATATATGGTGGGCTTTACAAGAAGAGTGCCCTTCATCTTTTTGATACTTCACACTAAGCTCTAAGAGGGTGGCAACTGGCAACAAGAGTTTATTCTTGTAATTGTGTAGAGGCAATAAAATCTTTATGATTCTTGTGTTGAATTATAAAGAGCCCTTAATCAGATCTGTGAACCTCAAGAACGAGGAAATAGGTGAGTGGACCAAGGTCCTTTATATGAAATGAAGCATGGAGTGAATTCCAAAGATCAAGTATATGATCAAATCTATCCCAATGGTAATAATTTCGTCCACATTGACAAGTAGAACAATGATTGAAGAACATGATGAAGGAACATAGAGGGACCATATCTGGACTCTGCTAAAAATTGGCTTGAATGAGAGTTTGATGAAATTTTATCGAACCATGTCCTCAGTGCTTGCTTAAGCTCGTAAAGAAAACATCACAACTAACAAACATGATTGTCTGGAGAAGAAGCAGTGAGACCTTGAGGTACACACATGTGGAATTCTTCATCCACTTGGAATAATAGCCACGATTGAGAAGCTGCAATGGCTTGGGGGTTGAGGGTGTTGTTCATACTTCCTTAGCCCTTTTGACATGTGTGTGGGTCCTACATGCCCACGGCTATAAAAATTGGAAAGCCTGTTGAACCACATAATTTCCTTGAGTCAAGCCTTCATCCACATCATCAAGAGATTCTGCTGGCTCATTTCATTGCTTTCCTTTCCAATGGATAGCCCCCATCACTTCCAATTACATTCCTTCAGACAAAACCTATGACAGTGGCAAGGATATCATTTATGATTAGAGCCATAAATTAAGACGTTTTTTTAAGATCAGGCCTAGGCAACACAAAGCATCTTCCGATTCACTAATAACATTATCAAGACAATCCAACAAAGACTTGACTAAACCATGGTCTTAAAAATTGGCCTTCTAAGTTGACTCAACACCTACCGAATTGAGTCAAACCCCAGCCCCCAAATCCATTCCCCTGAGTGATTCCTAGGGGAAAAGGACAATAATATTAGGGTTTTTTCCTGTAAGGTCCCAAGCTTTTCCAGCCTTATTTATGTTAATTTTGCCTGCTTGTGTGATTTCGTGGGTAAATAGAGGCATGAGAAGTGTATAGGTGTTTTGGGCTAATTTTAGGAGTCTAGGGGGTTATTTGTAATTTTGGGAGAGTATATGGGTGTTTTGTAATTTTAAGTGTAGGAAGCAGGGCCCTTGAGTGTAATTAAGTTGGTTCTATGGTCCTTGGGAGAAATTATGATTTCCTTGAGTTTTCCAAAAATACCCTTGATAGCCTTTTGTTGTAATACACTTAAGTGGGGGCATTTTGGTCATTTTACCCCCCAATTGCAAAAGCCATATAACTAACCCAACCAAGCCAATGCCACCTTTCCCTCTCATTTATCTCCCTTCTTTCTCTCTCTCTCCTTCCTCCACAAGCTAGGGCAAGATCTCTCCATTTCTAGGAATTCCATTGAAGAATTCAACAAGTCAAGGATTCCGGCCCTCTTTCCTAGATTTATAAGGATTCTCATCTAGATCTCTCTCTTCTCTTTCCAACAAGGTGAGTATCAAGCCTTAATTCAATCTCTAGCATTCTCTAGGGTTTCATTTGTTGAATTCCAGCCGTAATGCATGTTTCTCCCCTGGAATTGTGTGTAGGAATTTTAGATCAAGAGAATTTGGGGATTTTGTGAGTTTTGGAGATTTCTTGGCTAGGAGGGCTTGATTTGAGAGAATTTCCATGCTTGGACCCAAGGCAAGTGCAATATATGAGTTACATAGCATGCATGTCTCTTTTTCTTGAATCTCATATTGATTTGACATGATCTTGATGAATGGTATGTAGGATTCCCTTTCTTTAAGCTCTTTCTATGGTATAGGAACACTATGAGGATTGGAAACCCAATTGATGGAAATCCCTTGAATTATGGAAAATATTGGCGGAGCTTAGATTAGAAATGTGTATTTGATGTTTTGGTGAAGTTTGGTTGGATTCGAAGATGATTTGGAGGGATCTCGCATCAATTCGGACTTGAAGGGAATGAGTTCTGGGCAAGGTTTAAAAAATCAGCCGAGTCTGAGTCCGAGTCGACTTTTACTCGGCACTGTCTGAGTCGAGTCTCAGTGGAAAAGGACTCGAGCGAGTCCACGGAGAATAAAAAACTGAAAAAGGAAAGAGAAAGGGGACATGAGTTGGGGACTGAGGAAATAAAATAAAATAAAAAGGTGGGTGTGGGACAGCTGGAGACAACTTTTGACTTTTCTCTTCCATATCTCATGAGTCATGTCACCTTTTGGAAGACAGGAAAAAAAAAAGAAGGAAACCAAAACAAAAGGACATACCTGGAGTTTTCCACTCTCGGCAGTGGAAACTAGAAAGAGGAGGGAGGGGGGAATTGCTGAAAAGAAAGAAGAAAAGGTTGTTGTATTGTGCTGTGCTTGTGCTGCTGTTGTATGTATGCTATGTGCTGTTGCTGTGTGCTGCTGTGTGCTGTTGCTGTTGCTGGGCTGGAATCTTCTTTTTCTCCCACCATCATCTCATCTCCCCTCTCCTCCTATTTCCTTCTGGGCAGCCCTGTATTTTACCCATTTTCTGGACTGAACCCAACTCAGCCGAGTCCTGTGAGCATAGATGAAAATATCGGCCGCTACGTAGCGTAGCGGCTGATATATCGGCCGTGGCGGCAGATGCCGCCACGCTTTTTTGAAAATAGCGCGATACTGTCCGTATCGGCCGCTACATATGCGTAGCGGCCGATACATACCGCTACGATACGTGGCGGCCGCCACGTAGCGGGGGTGTTTAAAAACACCCCCTGACGACCCATTTCATCTTTCCCTTCTCTTTTCTTCTTCTTCTTTCACTGTTACTTGCTGTAAAACCCTCCCTATTGCTGTAAAACCATATTTGAGCTCAAAATCCACCAAAACAAACATCAAAACAAGGAAATATTGTGAGTGAGACAACATCCAAGGTTCCAAGCATCTTCATCAAGATTCAAGATTCTATTCTAGGTATGTTCTTTCTTTGAACTTTTTTGGAGTTGACTTTTGAGTTTTGAGATCATTTCATCTCTCTTTAAGACTCTAACTACTATAAATTCTTCCTTATCTTGTAATATTGTTAGATCTATGTTTTCCTTTGATGATGCACACATATTTTTGGGTTTTTTTAAATTTTTTGATATTTTTTATTTTCGGATTTATTATTTTTTTGAAAAAAAAAATGTGTATATTCATTGACAACCAATGAAACAACTTGGAAATTGCTTGTAAATGATAGATCTATATTTCTCATAGATCAATCCATCACCACTTGAATGTTTCTTGATTTTTCTTTAATTTTTATTTTCGGATTTATTATTTTTTTGAAAAAAAAAATGTGTATATTCATTGACAACCAATGAAACAACTTGGAAATTGCTTGTAAATGATAGATCTATGTTTCCCATAGATCAATCCATCACCACTTGAATGTTTCTTGATTTTTCTTTAATTTTTATTTTCGGATTTATTTATTTTTTGAAAAAAAAAATGTGTATATTCATTGACAACCAATGAAACAACTTGGAAATTCCTTGTAAATGATAGATCTATGTTTCCCATAGATCAATCCATCACCACTTGAATGTTTCTTGATTTTTCTTTAATTTTTATTTTCGGATTTATTTATTTTTTGAAAAAAAAAATTTGTATATTCATTGTCAACCAATGAAACAACTTGGAAATTGCTTGTAAATGATAGATCTATGTTTCCTATAGATCAATCCATCACTACTTGAATGTTTCTTGATTTTTCTTTAATTTTTATTTTCGGATTTATTTATTTTTTGAAAAAAATTGATACTTTAAGTAATGAAATACCAATTAAATGTCAAGGGAATAATTCCTAAGCATTATATATATGTTTCCTCTAACATATTTCTTTGTTTTTTTTAATTTTTAACATACTACTTGTTCATATTTATATCAAGAGACAGGTATTCAGTCTATTTGTCTTTGCAAATTGATAACTTAAAATGCCTCGTAATATTGATCCCGCATGGAGATATGGTGAGGCAGTTGAGGAAAATAGGTTGAAAATCAAATGCAAGTTTTGTTCGAAAGTGACTAATGGGGGCATTACAAGATTCAAGCAGCACTTGGGCCACGTTTCTGGCAATGTTGCTGCCTGTTCCGAAGTACCAAGGGAAATCAGGGAAGAAATGAAAGCTTTGCTTGGCCAAAATAAAGCTAGAAAAGTAGAGATAAAAGAAAAGAAGCGGCAAGATATTGATGCTGCCCGTTATGATGTATTTGGGGATGAATACTTTGATGAGGAGGAAGATGAACAGATGGAGGCTGCACGCCGAGAGTCTTTGATGAGTCAACAAGAAGAACAAGAACGTCGTGCATTTGCTGGAAGCAGATATTATGATGCAGGGGGCTCATCTGCATCTGTGCCAAGCAAGGGTAAGGGCATTGCGGGGTCCTTGCGTAGGGCATTTAGCACCCGAGAACGGGATGTTGATGTAGAAATTATCTCTACGAGAAGAGCAGTTCCTCCCCCTGTTGATCCTTTAGCACATAGAAAAGAGGGAGATAAACAACCAAAAATATCTAGTGTTGTGAAAGGGGTAATGAAGGCTGCAAGAGATAGATTGGCCAAAGCTACAGCAAAATGGCTAATTCACAAGAACATACCACCTACAGCAATAGATTCTCCATATTTCCAGACTATTCTTGATGTTGCCGCTGAAGCTGGGCGGGGAATACAGGCGCCCTCCGTATATGATGTGGGCACTAAATATCTTGAAGAAGAATTCAGAGAAATAAAGGCTTGGGTGGAAACGTTTAGGCCCATGTGGCAACAGAATGGTGTTACCATCATGTGTGACGGGTGGACCAGCGGCACCCAAACACAATTAATAAACTTTTTGGTGTATTCAGTCGCTGGGACCGTCTTTGTGAAGTCCATTGATGCAAGTGAACATAGACGGACAGCTATATATATATATATTCTTATGGATAAAGTTGTAGAGAGTGTGGGAGAGGAGTTTATTGTACAGATTGTTACAGATAATGGCGCCAATTTCAAGAAAGCAGGTTTGCAATTACAGGAGAAGAGGACCCGTTTATTCTGGACCCCATGTGCAGCACACTGCGTAGATCTCATCTTGGAAGAGATTGGAAGGAAGACAAAAGTGGCTTCATTGATCAAGGCATGTAGAGGAATTACAAGATTTATATATGATCATTCATGGGTGTTAAGCTTGATGAAAAGATACACAAATAACCATGCCTTGCTGCGTCCAGGAATAACTAGGTTTGCAACTCATTTTCTGGCTATGGAAAGCCTTGTAAAGTTTAGAACGGAGCTCATTCAGATGTTTGCATCAGAAGAATGGCTTTGTTCGAAATGGGGCAATGCAACTAGTGGTCCGGGGTTTGAAGTCCCAAACCTTATGAGGGACAATAAGTTTTGGAAGAAAGTGAGGAAGATATTACAGGTTTTTGAGCCTTTGGTTAAAGTGTTGCGGCTTGTAGATGGTGATGACAAGCCGACAATGGGCTTTATATATGAAGCAATGGATCGGGCAAAGCAATCCATTATAGAAAATGTTACATATCACGATAAATATATAAAGATTATTGATGCCCGTTGGAACGATCAGTTGCACCATCCATTGCATGCTGCAGGTAATTAATATATATCTTTGAATTTGATACATTTTTGTTTTCCTAACTAATGTATCTATTATCTTATTTGCTCACAGTACATTCTACATATTTATAATGTAGGTTATTTTTTGAATCCCGAATTCTATTACCGCAATGTCGAACTACACACCGAAGCAATAGATACGGACTTGCGGGTAGGATTACGGGAGGTATTAAAAAAATTGTTAGATGCAGATGATCAAATTGATGCAATACAAGAGGTGAGTGGGTGGTTACTTGAAAGAATTTAATTATGCTACCAAGTGCCAATTGCCATACTGCCATACATGCTTATATCTAATTTTCACATTGTAGATATCTATATATACACAAAGGAGAGGAACCTTTGCTGACCCTCTTGTGATACGATCGATTGGAAGGATGCCACCTGGTATGACGATGAACAGAAGACCCAACCCAATAGTCTTGAATCTTGATTTATTTATCTTAATTGATTAGAAGGACTTGAGGGTTACGAATATCTAATTTTCTTTATTTATTTTTTGCATTTCAGCTGATTGGTGGATGAATTATGGAGAGAGTGCTCCACATCTAAGGAAAGCGGCTGTTCGCATCCTTAGTCAAACTACAACATCTTCCAACTGTGAAAGAAATTGGAGCACTTTCTCTTTGATCCACACGAAGGCCAGAAATCGGCTTACCATGCAGAAACTCAACAAGCTTGTATATTGTCATTACAATCTGAAGTTGAGAAACAGAATTAGGGAGAGAAGGTCAAGGGATGATCCTGCTTATTGTCCTATTAATTTGGATCACATATTCAGAGAGGACGATCCCTTACTCCCATGGTTAGCCGAAATAGAGGATCCACTGCTAGATTCAGATCCGAAGTTTCAGGAAACAGTTCAAGAGTTGATAGATTCGGATATAGGTGAGGCACCTGCAGAAGGTCAGCCACCTCGGGGAGAAGGTACCAGTAGGACTAGGAGGAGTGGGAAAGAACCTGCTTCTGAGAAAGTTAGTTCCACCACCGTCTCTTCGAGTAGCCATGGTGGAGATGGAGGAGGAGCAGGAGACAGTGGGACAGGTGGTACTAGTGAATACTATCAGCATGATGAAGATGATGACATTCCTATAGAGGAAGTACATGAGTTACCTCCATCTGGAAGATTTGATCCAAGCCGTGGTTATCAACGGCGCCGAAGAGATTCACCACCTGGGGCTGGAGGTAGTAGTGAGCAAGGAAATATGGGTGGAGATGTTGGAGGACAACAAGCGGCATCATGGACTGATTCGTGGAACCCTAGTTACAGTGGACAAGGACCCTCACAATATTTTGACTATTTTCCATATGGTCAATTACAACAAGGAGAAGAACAGTCTTCAACTTCGGGGCCATACTCATATGGTGACTATGGTGAAACGCAATATGGTAGAAATCCACATGTACCACCTCCACCTCCTCCAAGTTCTTTTGATGCGGGTGCAGCTGCCTTCTTTGGATTTGTGGATCCCAATTCTCATCAATATCAAATCCAATATGGTGCCAGTGCCAGTGGATCAAATAATAACACTAATGGGGATGATGATGACCATAGCCCCTTGAATCTTGGTAGACATTCCTTTTGGTGGTGATTATTGATTAAGGTATTCCTATATCCTTCACTAACTCTCTATTCTTTGTCATTTTTAAATTGGTGTTGAATGTTGATTGTTGATCACTTCATAGTTCATTCACTTGATTGAATTTGAATCATGAATGTTGAAGTATTGATATTTGACTGTTCAATATTCACTAATGACTAATGGTTATTGTGTATTGTCACTATTGTGTAATGACCTAACTCTTAAGTCTTCTTATTTTTTAATTCTTAATTTCTTATGCTTTTATTTCATGAATTCATGTTCTATTTTTTTTTTTTTATGAGCTTTCCATTACTTTTTAAGTTAGCATGACTAAGAAACATGAAAGCATGTGAAAAAACTAATTATTACTATTATTTTCTATTTATACAGCGATACAGGACCTCATGTATTGAGGGCACCGCTACGCCCCCTTTTCTTACTTACTTTTGCAAAAGAACCACATTTTCTTTCATTTTACAATTTTCTGGATTTTCTGGAATTTTTTCATATTTTTTTGGCGATTTTTTCAAATCGGACCGCTACGCCGCTACGTATCCCCGCTACGCTACGTATCGCCCGCTTCGTAGCGGTTTGGCGGCGGGCCGCTACGCCCGCCGCTACCGCTATTTTCATCCTTGCCTGTGAGAGTCAGACAAGACCTTACCCAAGTCGGGTCACTAGTCCAGTTTTCTAAACCATGGTTCTGGGAACCTACAGTGAGTCGTAGTTTATCCACAGCTAGCTGTAGGGCTCTAGAAAAGCTAACCATGAATGTACTTCAGCAAGCTTTTCCAAAATCACGAAAATTGTCATTTTACACTACAGTGACCTCACGGCTAGCAGTAGGCAGCGGGCCATAAAGCTAGCCTTAGTACACCACGGCTAGCCGATGCAGGGCCACGGTTAACCGTGGACCTGGGTTTCCCAAAATGCAGAATTTGTATCTTTTACCCCTTTATCCTAATTTAACCTATCTAATGTCTTGTAAATGGAGGACTTATGATGTGTGGATGGTTGACCTTAACATCCACTCATCCATTGTTCAAAGTAGGGTGTGGGAGGTGAAGTTAACTCAAGGGGGGTGGTGAGTCAGGATGTTTGGATGCCATTGACGTTTGGAGCATCGGGAACTAATGTTTCCGCATCCGAAGCCCTAGTTCAACAACTATGTTGACTAACCCAACCCCCAAACCTGAAGGACAACCCTTTAACCTAGGTTTGGATTGATTACTTATTCGCTTCATTGATCAGTATTGATGGTTGATCTTTATATATTGCCTCGTTATTGTTGACCTCTTATCTCTTGGTTATTTTGTCATTCCTGACACCTTAATCATAATCAAACGATGATGAAAACACCTAGGGTTACCGAGATGTGGACTGTGTATATGGATGGAGGTTGTGGTCCTTGTGGATTACCCGTGTCTTGGGCTAAGTTGGCTATAATCAATGGCCTTGAATGGAAGGAACTATCTCTTGGATTGGATTGTATATTGACGATTGTCTTGGAATGAACTTGGCTACTTGGGATATCTTGGAATAAGTCTTTAGGGATATAATGGATACCTTGAAGTAGTTCCTTAAGCTTGATTAGGATTCTTGTTCACGTAAGAGAAACCTAGCTAGACACTATTCTTGTGATTCCTTGAGTCAAGGCACCACTCGGCTGAGTAAGTCTAGCCATGTGCGGATCACCTGTGGTAAAGAGTAATGTTCTTGCCATCTATAGATTGGGCTTCTTAAGGTGGATGTACACCACTGAGTACATCTTGGCGCTCTTGGCTAGTCTTCCGGTGTTTCTTGTTCTTGGCCAGGACTGTTATCCCGTGCATCCCCACCGCAACTCATGTAGTACGGGAGGGCAGCGACATAATTTACCGTGGTATTAGCCTATGTGGGTGGCTTATTGCTAGATGGATGGATTGTATAGGCTGTCAATTATATTGATTCACATTGATATTGTTATTCTTGCACTATAGCCTAGTATTTCTGTCATTGTTACTCTACCAATTATGATCATTGTGTTTATTCTATCTTGATGCATTCATCCTATGTTTTTATATATATAGGGGGATATTCAGAACTGTGCGAACTACCGCGGGATTAAATTGATGAGCCATACGATGAAATTATGGGAGAGAGTTATTGAGAGAAGACTAAGAAGAACAACAAACATTTCAGATAATCAATTTGGTTTCATGCCTGGGAGATCAACCATGGAGGTTATCTTTCTCCTGAGGAGGTTAATGGAACAGTATAGAGAAGGCCAGAGAGATTTACATATGGTGTTCATTGACTTGGAGAAGGCCTATGACCGGGTTCCTAGGGAGATTCTATGGGGAGTACTGGAAAAGAAAAGAGTGTGTGTCGCATATATTGAGGCGATAAAGGATATGTATGATAGAGCCGTGACATCTATAAGGACGACTGGCGGAGAGACTAAGGAGTTTCCTATCACGATTGGTCTACACCAAGGCTCAGCGTTAAGCCCGTACTTGTTTGCCCTAGTTATCGATGAGATTACAAGACATATTCAGGATGAGGTGCCGTGGTGTATGCTATTTGCAGATGACATTGTTTTAGTAGATGAGACGAGAGAAGGAGTGAATGCTAAGCTAGAAGTATGGCGGAAAACGTTAGAGACAAAAGGGTTTAGGCTAAGTCGATGCAAGTCGGAATATATGGAGTGCAAGTTTAGCCAAAGTAGGACACTTGGTAACATAGAAGTAAGTTTAGGCACACAAAAGATTGTAGAGAAAGAAAACTTTAGGTACCTTGGATCGATAGTGCAACAGGATGGAGGGATTGATACTGATGTAAGTCACAGGATTCAGGCCGGGTGGACCAAATGGAGGAGTGCTTCAGGGGTCTTGTGTGATCGGAAAGTCCCCCTCAGGGTTAAAGGAAAGTATTATAAGGTGGCGGTAAGACCAGCATTGTTATATGGATCAGAATGTTGGGCAGTAAAGCATAATCATGTTAAGAAGATGGAAGTTGCGGAGATGAGAATGCTAAGATGGATGTGCGGGATCACAAGGAGAGATGGGATTAGGAATGAGGAGATTAGGGGCAAAGTAGGAATAGCACCGATTGGAGATAAAATGAGAGAAAATCGTCTAAGATGGTTTGGCCATGTTAGAAGGCGTCCAATGGAAGCACCTGTTAAAAGGTGTGAAGGCATAGAGATTGCCAGGAGTAGGAGAGGGAGAGGGAGACCCAAGAGAAGTTGGAAAGAAACTATTAAACATGACCTTGCCTACATGGATCTAACGGAGGACATGGCCCTAAACAGATTTGATTGGCGTCGTCAAATCCATATAGCCGACCCCACCTAGTGGGAAAAGGCTTGGTTTGGTTTGGTTTGGTTTGGTTTAGGGGGATCTTCAAGTGCATCCATCCCTCACCATTTGTGGTGAGGGAAACCCCTTTTGGGGAAGTTTCAAGTACAAAAGTGAGGTACAAAAGAGAAGTGCACCTCACTTTTGTACTTGAAACTTCTCCAAAAGGGGTGTCCCTCACCACAACTGGTGAGGGATGGATGCACTTGAATATTATCCATATATATATATATATATATATATATATTGTTCTTGCAAGATATTATAGATCTAAGTTTCCCTCACCTTGGTTTTATAGGTGAGTTCCCATCCAATTCCCCAAAGGTTGAGGCATTCCTTGAGACACCAAGTGCAGCAGAGTTTGAGTGGGGAGCCGGTGACCTAGCATGAATCCCTTTGGCTGCGAGAGGGCGACAAGATGATATTGAGGATCTACTGTTTTGTAATAAAACAATTGTCTCTATTGTTCTAAACTGAAATATTGTAGTTGGGACTTGTACTTCACTATTTGATACATGTAATTTGATATAAGTTGAGGATCTATGTTTCATTGCTTCCATTAATTTTTCATAAATGCTTCCGCTTATTTCTATATTTGCTTCCACTTCAATTTTCTCTATTAAATGTTGCAAAAGTTTTAAATTATCCTCACAACGGACTACGATCGTGGAGTCCACGGCCCCACACTCGGTGTCTCGCACGGTTTTTGGGACTCCGGATTTGGGGGGGTGACATTTCCCCAATTTCATGATGTGAGAAGATGTGGGAGGCTACTAGGGTCCTTTACTCTAATTTTAGGCGATTTAAACCACATTGTGTGGAAGATTTAAGCATTAAAAATTTGGAGGAACTATTTAGTTGACTTTGTAAAAATAATTTTGTAGCCACCTATTACTTCCTTAAATTCATTCTTAATAATTCAACATAGGTCTTAAAACCAATTCTAAATTAAAAAACACCATTTTCTATTTTGTAAAGATATTTAATAATTTTTTCACAAATTTTAAGGCTTCTTGGGGTTTGGGGCCCTAGGGTGCAACTCGATGTGACATGGCTGAATCAAATTAACTCGAAGGGGGGACCAAGTCGCCCCTGTGTCCGAGTTTACAGAAAAGAGAATTTTATGTGGTGAATTTATTCTCCATTTGTTCCTTTTAACATATTTAGATGGCGGCATAAGTATCATAAGTAGAATCTAACAGTAGTTACCAAAGAGAACAATTCTAGAGCACAAACTGTGACTAGTTCAAGTTACAAGTAATGACATCAATCAATTTAAAACACAAATAAACATCCAAAGAATGATGTAATCAAATGTGAACATAACCTGAAGTTCTAGCTCCAAGACAGCAAGTTCGCTTTTGAAATTGATCAAAGTATCCTCATTGAATTGCAACTACAAAAATGTCAAGATCAGTAGAACTATCAGGTCTAATGCTTTCTGATGATATATCTGTATATAAATATAAATGAATGTGTGTAAACATCATGCATACTTAAGAAATTACATGAATATATATATACATAAACATATTATTTAAGCTCTGAAATTCATACAAAACATACATACGCATAAAGACTTACAACAACTGGTATTAATAAAGAGAAAAGAAGATTGAAAGGAAGAAAGGAGAATAAGTGGAGAATGGGAAGAGAAATATGGTGGAATAAGAATCTTAAATGATAGGATTATTAATATGAAAATCCGCCCTTTTTGCATTTATAAATAAGCAGCTCGGTTATAATTAGCCTCCTGTTGTATGGCATATGGCTAAATTATCTCTGTTAGGAGATGGGCCCAACTTTTATACTTGATCAATCTGACAGTAGGCCCATTTCATATTTGAGTAAAATTTGGCGAGGGCCAACAAAAAGAGGCATTTATTATGAGCGGATTGCATTTTTAACAGGTGAGCCCCATGAAATTTTAGATGTTCCAAGCCATAACAGTCTGGACAAAACTTTTATAAAAAAAAAAATTTTGAGAGGTGAAGCCCTTTAGTTTCGACAGAACGAAACATAAAAAAGGGTAGAGAAGAAGAGGGAAACGAGAGAGAAAAAGAAGGAAGAATGGAAAGGAAGAGGAAGGAGACGAGGAGCATACCAGCGGCAGATGATTTGGTAGATTGTTTTGACAATGTTGGCCAAGATGACCATTGGTTTAATGATACTTATGTGATACACTTCCAAGACCATTTCACCATAATATATCATGCCAACATGGGCCAATACCTCTATGTATCAGCCGATATGTAGTAACACTGCAGATATTTTAAATCGTGGACCTTATCCGGGCATCAAATGCCGCCAAGGCATCATATCATGGGCTCAACTGATGGATCTACATGGAGGACAGCCCAACAGGCCATCCTTTGATTTGAGTGCAACAAGGTCTGCCACATTTCATCAAAGTGTCAAAAGAAACAATCTAATCAGGCAGAGACTTCCAAATCTAAGGAGGATGAACCAGCTTATGACGGTGAAAAGGAACCCGAAGGTGTATTAATATATGAGAATGACAATGACAATGATGACGGATTAGCGAGAGATGGACCTTTAAGATTGATGTGCTGCAAGGTTCCTTTGTCATCATAAGAGCTGATGAGAATCAAAAACTAGATCAATGACTGGATCTCGACATCTTGGATTACCTATGTATGACAAGAATACAGATAATGAGGTGAATAGATTGACTTTTGAAATTCAGCTATGTGCCAATGTATAGAAATTCAAATAGTGAAATATGTTAGAAATTTTCGATGAATAGGATTTTGTCTCTAATTCAGATAGCAATTGGACAACGATGTCAAAATATGTTGATTCATTTTGGGAAGAATATAGAGGCAGAACTCCTTATCAGAAGAAATGGAGATATTTGTAGACCACACTAATCAAACTTTAGCTGAGTCTTCATGTACAGTTACAAGTCCTCATGAAAGCCAACCAACAAGGAAGCAGAGTGTAATATCCCTGATTTCAACTAGGGGTTAGAAAATTTTGTTCTTCTTTAATTAGATATTGTGCTTATTTTGTTGTTTGGAATTCGATTAGTGGGACCCTTTTATGTTGTGTGAGGCCCATACTTTGTTGGGCTTCTGGGTTTTTATTTGTTAAATACAAAGGACCCATTAGTTTAAAGATTAATAGAATCCTATTATAGAGAGTTGGTAGGACCCTTGAATATTATTAATAAAATTTATAAACCAACAAGAAGGACAGGACCCACTACTTTAGCAATATAGCATGCAAGATACTCATATCCCATTAAAGGCATGCGCATGACTTCTTGGAGGATTCGGGCCTGTTTGGGTAATTCACCTGTAGAGTGAAATGAAGTGAATGGTCAAATCAAGAGACATTAAAAGTAGAGGGTGTCAAATCAAAATGTGGTGGTTTTTTTGTCAATCTTTGGTTTGAGAAATAGTCTTTTTGACTATTTTGTAAAAAGTAGAGGGCTTTTTGTCATTTAGTGGAATAGGAGACTTGTTTTTTGAAATTTTTTAGAAAAAGAAGGTGATTTTTGAAATTTTTTGAAATGACCCCCCATCTTTTCATGACTCTCAAATTGAGCCTTTACTTCAATTCACTTTACCCAAACAACCCCACGATATTATGAAGTGGAGTTTGGAAAATAGAAAGTAGAGTTTGACTAGGAGTAGAGAATTCTACCATGTACCATAAATACAGGCAGACACATGAGGAACCTTTCACTCAATCTTCCCTCTCTTTAATCTCCTTTTCCATCCCCTAGCAAATCTCAGTCAAGAAGACCTAGCCTAAGAAGCATGGTTCAAAATAGTGGCCGCTACGTAGCATAGCGCCCGCATTATCTGCAGTAACGATTGGGGCCACTACGCTATTTTGAAAATAGCAGCACGGTGTAAAACCCAGTATAGCCAATCTATTCCAATTTAAAACATTATTTTTTCCTATTTTTTCTCCTTAATAGTCTTTCCTAAAGTTGTCTCTACGCTAATATGGTTACAAATCACTAAAAAAACACAAGATTGGGTGCTATACAATATTTAAGCTCTTTTGACCACTTAAAAAATTCACACCACTACGTCGCTACATATCACTGCAATCGCTACGTATCGCCCGCTACGTAGAATTTTGGCCAGTAGCTGCTATGCCTGCTGCGACCGCTATTTTAATCCTTAATAAGGAGAACATGCAGGAGAAGAGGAAGAACCAGTAAGATAGCAATTTGATTTATGTCCTTTAGTCGACCACACATAGCTTAGGCCACGGTTTTCTACCAAAGGTGAGTAGATGCCTAATCTACATACTTCTCTTCTAAGATTTATGTCCTTTTCTAGTTGGAGTTCTAGCGTTTTAATGTATGTAATATAATGTTGTTGATACATTTAGTAGATGAGGGAGAAAGTGGAAATTAGGATCAAATCAAGGCTGAATTAGGGTTTTGAGTCTGTATAGCAAGGCCGAACCCAATAATAGGTGGGTGCATCAAGGATTGATCATGGCCGAATTCCCACCAATGGGATTTAGGTTGCCCAAACATGAAATTGTACATTTTGGGTATTCTATCTTGTTCTCATGGGTTCTTCTTAAAACTAGTGTGTTTAGGACCCTAAGAGGCTAAGACTAACATGGATGCATGATTTATGGAGAAAGATTTGATTGTATATGCAAGAGGAATGAGGATTCACAAAGCTGAACATAGTACTTAGGGTTTCTAGATGGCTGATTTGAATTAGGGCTCAAAACCCTAGATCAACTGATGGTTGGGGTTTTAATGTGGCCAAACCCTTGCTAGGGTCTTATAATGGGGCAATCAACTTCATAGAACTCTTTCCTTATGATTAATTGATGTGTAACTCTTCCTTCGATGATTGTATGTGACGTTTGCATGATGATGTGTTGTTAATAGATGTATACATATAACTGCTTGGTTATATTATAGAACTAGACTTAAGTGCAGATGATTGGATGATCCTGTTTGATAAGTTAGCATTATGGACTGAGGTATACATGTTGGAATAGGGCTTTATATAAAACTGGATCAAGGAAAAGTAGTTGTTATTGGTCGAACATCAACATGAGGTTTCAGGTTGACTGAAACTCAATTCAGTTTTTGGGTACTGGTTAAACCATGTGTTGCGATTGTTGGTGAGTGGCTTTAGTTACCTACAAAGTTCTAATGGGGTACCTTTTGAATGCATGTTATCTTCTCAATTTTAATTATTCAAATCATCTAAGTTATATATTGGTGTTGTTTGGTTATTTGTGATCTATCATATGAATTTATGAAGCAGTTGATGCATGCTAAGTGGCTGACGAATTTCCCAGGTAAAAGTTCTGGATGGCCAAACCTCCATCAATTGGTTTTGAGTTGGTTGTAATACCATTAAATAGCTGGGATTTAAACAAAACTGTAAAAGCCCCTTCTCATGTTAAATTAATTAAGTTGTTATTGGTGGTTGTGAGTTTCCTCGAGAGTATTTTATAATGAATGGTAAAAAACATGGTGTAGAGGGTGATTACCAAATATGGCAGCAATGAATGAACATAGGGATAATCTTTGTGATAACTGAATTGTATGAATCAGATTTGGGTATTGGCCAACCCATATTCATGATGATTGTCCTAGCTGAAACCAGATTGGGGTTTCTTTGAAAAAGTGGCTGAACCTTATAAATTGGGAATTTGGGGTTAGATATGTTATAAAGAGATGTTGGATTATGAGGGTTGATCGATTCAGAGGATGTGTTGGCATGCTTAAGTTAGGAGATTTTCATGGTCACTTTGACGTATGCAATGGTGATCCTAGTTTCATTAGATCCATTGTGGGCGGATGTGTTATGTGCTTGAGATTATACATCATGATTATGCTGATGCTGATTTAGGGTTCCTTTATGCTATTTTGTGAATATGGTCTATTGACCTGTGGACTGAAATTGCGTTGCACATGTCGCCTATTGTGTATTACTGTTGTGAATTGATCCTTGGGTAATATTCAAGAAAAAATAAAAAATTTCATCCTTGGGTAATTGAGGAAGCTTCTAAAACCTATGAGAAGCTAGTTATGCAATTGCTCTTACACAATTGGATGCCAATAATGAAACGGTGTGGGGCATAACAAAATCCGGGATTTGTGCAAGGGGCTGATCTCAAACTACCTTGTTAAGGAAAATATTCCAAAATTGAATTATGGTTATGTGATCACCAAGGAGAAGAATTCTCTGTATAACAGGTTTAAACAAGGACCGAACCATTAGACACCCCTAGACCACTAGTACATACCAAGGCCATGACATAAGTGTTATTCGCTGACTCGGAGGTCAGATCCATCATTCCCTGACTCACAGGTCGGATATGATATTCCCGTACTCATAGGTCAGATATATTCCCTTCCTCTCAGGGAAATTAAGCTGTTCACCTGACAACAGGTCAGCTATTTTCCCTGACTGTAGGTCAGCCCCCTTTTGATATAAGACATCCATAAGTGTTTATGTGATGTCAAGTGGTTAGGGTGTTGTCTAGAGGCTAGTTTAGGAACCTTACTATCGTAGCAGTATTATTTCTGTTCGTCTTATGACTCGCACACACAGACTAGGACTCTATTCACTCAATTTCATTGATTGGTGTTTTTATTGCCCCAATCCAAGCAATCAAACCTAAAGATGTAGGAGGATCCTAACGATGAAATTATAGGATTTGATATCTGCAGATCAGGGTCGATGGGACTCGCCAAATTCATTAGAACATTTTTATTTTCTTTTATGACAACATTAAGATTGTCTATCAGATTGTAAAATTTCATTAGTTTGACTTGTTATTATCTGGACAACTTTATTAATTAAAGTGGAATTATTTAGATAAACGCTCAATTTATTATGCAGATATGATTTGACCTTTGTATGTAAATATGGTGCTATTTGCATACGACAAGGATTTGTGGGCCCCCGGATTCCAGGTCATTACACAGGGCAACCAGAGCTGGCAGGGAAAGCATCACAAGAAAAGAAAGCACTAGCATAAGTGGTGATAAGAAGATCTCCCAAATGGGGTAGTATGATGCAGATCAGCCAATATCCATTAAATAGAAGTAAGAAGAAAAAGTATTGGGGCAAGTTTTTCAATTTTTACACGCTTACAATTGCACATATGGGGGTCTGGACACACATATAGAAGTTTCTGGTGAACTGGACCAAAAAACAGTCCAAAGTATGCACCAATGTTGGCTATTTTACAAAACAGTCGCTTATTAGAACTGTCAGATTAAATTGATGGATTGTGGTTCCAAAAAGAGGCCCTAAACTAACACCAAACTGACACAAATTGACTGCAGGTGAGGAACTTGGTTACAAGCCAATCCAATCCACTCCAGTACATACCTGTGCACGACTTGTGCAATGCCGGCCTTCCACAAGTCATCACTTTTCTCATTGCTTCTTTCAGTTTCGATTTCTTGTCTATATTAGGAATTTGATTAGAAGGAAAGTAGTCTAAGAAAAGATTCCTAATTCAATTGTAACAAGGATTAAGTTTATCTTTCAATAGAAAACACTATACATACTATGTAAATCTATATATAAAATGCATGTAAGGGGCAGCCACCCACTATGATGGATTGGAAGAATATTTCTGATTAATAAAATCAGGCCCTTTTAGTTATTTTCATGTGGAGTTCTTGAAGATTTTATCAAATTTTATAATTCCCACAGGTGTGTACTGCTTTTTGCTGAATTTCTGTTTCTTTCTTCTTCTTTTGGTGCATTCAAATTAAGCCCTATTTGCTGAATGCCATGTTAGAGAATGACAGAAATTAGAAATTGGAGTTGCCGACCCTTTCCTCAATTGGGACTGCATCAACACTACCTACAAATTAGTGCATAGGCAGATTTTTCTCAAAGAAACAAATTTCTAGAGATTAATTTCCCCTTAGATCCAATGGAACTTAACTCATTAGTCATTAGCCCCTTCAAAACCTTTCAAAATAATCACAAAAAAGAATTATAAAAAGTAATGAAGAACATTCATCTAAATAATATTATGTCTGTTAAGTCTTCAATCGTACAGTGACATCATCACTTCTTGTGGACCTCACCAGTGATAATCACCTGCTCGGACACTGAATTACCAATCCCAGCTTTGATTATTAGGGAACTAAGCAGAAATGAAGTAGACAGAAGAGAGGAACAGATAGAGGAATGAGAGAATTAGAAGTTATGCTGTCTTGATTAGGGTTAGTAGACCATACAATGAGACCCCTTATTATGCAATAATAATGTAAAGGCATAGATGGTTGTCCCTTATATGTTTTACACATGTACCCAGTGAAATTCAAGTGACTACTGTACCTTGAGACTCACATACTGACCTTCCAACAAATACTATGAAGGAAAATATATGTATAAACCTGTCGTTTCAAGAAACGATTGTATTGATTTGCTTCACTAAGCTTTTTGACGAGCTTTGATCTTTCAGAATCAGCCAGCAATGACTTCAGCTGTAAAGGAATTTAGGAATATATTAATTACTTATCTATCTAAAACATTTTCTATATATGGTAAAATAATGGTACATATATAAACCAAGGAACTGTATTTCTTTTTTTTTTTTTTTTTTTTTTTTTTTTTGAACGGTCAAGGAACTGTATTTCAAGGCATGCAAAACAAGAATTCATGTATAAAAACTCAAGGACTTCACAGAATACAAATTATCAAAGCTCATCACTAGTTTTGGAGGCATTATAGTACATAAGTGCCAAGAAAGAAAAGAAAGTAAAATCAGCAAGCAGATAGGAGTGTCTGTAAGCAGACTCCTGTTTCCTAGAAAAATAAGTTAACAAAGTTCGAGGAACTAATTTGGTGCAGCAAGAACAGGTTAGAGGAAACCTCAACTTCCATTCCTATCTACAGTCACCCGCTCATTATTGGCCGGGCAACCCTATAGTGGGTCCCACTTGGACCCCAATACTTTTATTATTAATTTTTAATACATTTTATTAATGGTCACTCCCAAATATTGATTAATTATAATTAATGGACGCAATTAAGGGTCCCTCTTAACAGACCATACCACACCATCACATTTTAATTATTTATTATTATTCTATTCCGATTTTACATTTAAATACATAATTAAATCAAATAATTCTTAATTATTCTAAATTTGCATGGGAGTTGTTTCCCAATTATTCTTCTATGTATGGAATCTTTTTAATCATGTTAATTACACTAAAATAGGCCTCTGATGCTATCTAGCATTTATAAATCATAATATTAATTATTAAATTTGAAAAGTGGGGTCCAGAACATACAATATTGCACAAAGTTTATTTTATTATAACTAAATAATAATATCAGGGTAACTCTAGGTTCGAGTTATAATAGTGGTGGCCGTGAGCACAATGGTCGTTATGTGATTGATCCAGTTATGAGGTCATCATGAGCATTTCAATCGTTAACCATTGGAGAAACATCAAGATGTGGTATTGTCGGTTGGAACATATACATGTACTCATGTTAGACCTTTTGTTTGAATTTTCGTGTGTACCATGCCAACATATTGATGCAATCCTGATTTGATGCAATCAGACTTGCTAGGGCCAAGGATACCAAAACCAGAACTATTCCAGCAACTACACTAATGTGCAGTAACAAATAGAAAATCCAAAACTTAAACGGTTAAGGAACAATGCATAGAACAGCCCAAATACTCACCTCAAAGTGATGCAGCAGCCCCAATAGCTAACGTGAGACACACTCGTGGGCCACAAGTGGGACCCATTGATGTTCAAGAGATTTTCTTAATTGTTATTAGTTTTAATTATAGCAAAGATTGTAATTAGGATTAGTTTCTAATTTAGATAGGATTATTATTTGGTTTCCTAGTTTGATTAGGATTGATTTCTTAGCCCCTATGTTTCTTTTATTAAATATAGGGCATTATAGAGATTAATAATCTTAGATTTTGGAGTAAATAGAATTTTCCCGGCGTGGGTTATCGTTGGAGAGCTATCTTCCTCGTGTTATTGTTCCCTAGGAACCCTAATTGTGCTCCAGCACTTGCGATCCTAACCCTAGGATTGCATTAATTGGTAGAGAGACTAAAGACCCTCCTCGGGCCCAATGTCCTCCACCTCCTGTGTTTCATTCTCTTTAAGATCATCTGGAGTATCTTTCACATCACTATCATTTTCAATGAGGTGGATGCGTTTGGGACATTCCATTGCACGGTGCCCTTGTTGTTTACAATTAAAGCATGTGATCCTATTTTGACCTTCGAGCTTGGTTAAAACTTTCTCCGAGGAACCACTTCGTTTAGAATCTGGTATTGATGAGTTCTTCTGCACAACCCATTTACATGCATTAAATTTCCTAGCCTGATAATTTGCAATATCCTCGGCCTTGATAGCATGCTGGACGATCTCATCAACATTATCAAAATGTTCGAATGTGAGGATATGTTGTATGTCAAGTCTAAGCCCATCAAAGTATCTATCAACTAATACATCATCATCTTCATTCAAACCACAACGAGCTTACATGGTCATGAACTCCTAAGAATACTCAACAGCTGTCTTAGATCCTTGTTTCGAATCTTGAAAACTTGAACGCAGATCTCTAAAGTAATTGACAGGAAGGAATTTTTGCTTCAGCAGATTTTTCATCTTGGTCCACATGTCAACGGGGTCAATTTGTTGGTTTCTACTCTTCTTTTGCAACTCGGCCCACTATATCGCATCATAATTGCAAAATCGAGTTACCACCAATGTAACTTTATGACCATCAGTCATTGGCTTGTGCACAAAAATATTTTCAACACACACTAACCAATCCATGAATTCCTCTAGCTTTAGTTTTCCATCATATTCAGGAATCATGAGTTTAATACCCAAATCTCGATCAACATTTACGGCATGTGGATCTCGTTGATTCCGATTATATCCTCCATCATCTCCATGATTATCCTCACACTGATTATTTTCCAAATTGGTTAATCGGGTCTCAATCCTTGCAAGAGCCTCTTGGATTTGAACCATTGTTGCCGTAAGTTGATTAACATTTTCCGATAATACCGCAATGGTTCCCTTCAAATCCTCATCGTTTGCGGAGGAAGACTCCACTTCAAACCCATTCAATGGTCGTAAGTTGATTAACATTTACCGATAATTCCGCATGCCCACTTAACACTCAACTCTGTCACGTGTCACAGTGGACTGTTTAGAGTTGCCTCGGGCTTTGTGCAAAGAGGAGAGAAAAAAAGGGCTGAAGCCTTTTCGTTGCTGAAGAGAGAAAAGGGCTGAAGAAAGGTGGGGCTTTGGTGCTCTTGATGCAACGAAGATGATGACGGTTCAACTGAGAAGATGCGCGACGAAGCTGATGGCGGCGGTCGTCCTTGGTGTACCGCCTCCTCTTTCCAGATTCTTCTTCTTCTACTCCTTTTTTTCCTGGGATTTGGGCTCAGGGATGTGGAAAATGGAGACTAAGGTTGCTGGCAAAATCGAATGGTGGGGCTGGGTTCAGAATGAGGTTTGGATGGCTGGTCTGGAAAGGGGCGATGGGGCTGGGGGGGTTCATTTTGCAAAAGAAGGTTATGTGTTTGGTCTAGGTGGTGGAAGATGGGTTCGGTGAGGACGCGGGTGTGTGTGCAGGGTTCTGTTTGGGGTGGGTGGGCATGTCGGTTTGGATTCTATTAGAGTATCGGAGGGGCTATGGGAGATGGTTTGGGATATGGATTCGTTTTTGTGATTGCAGAAGGGATTGCAGGGAATGGAAACTGGATTGGGGTTGGTTCTGGTGGAGGGTGTGCGACGGATCTGGGCAGCGGTGATGACGGTAACGGGATGGGTGGTGATGGACGGATAGGGGTAATCACGCCGACGATCGTGAGGATCGAGCGGCTCTGATACCAATGGATGCAATCTTAGGGTTAGGATCGCAAATGCCGGAGCACAATTAGGGTTCCCAGGGAACAATAACACGAGGAAGATAGCTCTCCAACGATAACCCACGCAGGGAAAATCCTATTAACTCCAAATTCTAAGATTATTAATCTCTACAATGCCCTATATATAATAAAAGAAACTTAGGAGCTAAGAAATCAATCCTAATCAAACTAGGAAACCAAATAATAATCCTATCTAAATTAGAAACTAATCCTAATTACAATCTTTGCTATAATCAAAACTAATAACAATTAAGAAAATCTCTTGTACATCAATGGGTCCCACGTGTGGCCCACGAGTGTCTCACGTTAGCTATTGGTGCTGCTACATCACAAAGCCTTCTCAATCTTCTAGAATCCATACAATTCAAGAGAAAGAGGAAGTAAAACCATAAAAGCATTGCTTTTATTATATTGTTAAGGGCAAACCTCAAAAAGGTATCAAACTTTCGGCTCATTTTCAAAAAAGTACTAAAAAGTTAAAAAATCATAGATGAAAGAGAGAAACAATTGTAGCAAAGAACCTAAAGAACCTACTTTGATAAAGAGTTGAAATTTTAGGGGTCCATTTTGATATTATGAGAATTGAAGACCATGAGATAACACAAAGTGATTCTTTCCGCTACCTTGGCTCTATAATTAGTAAGGATGGGGAGATTGATGAAGAAATCGACCATAGGATTTATGCGTGATGGTTAAAGTGGAGACTTGCTTCAAGAGTGCTTTGTGACTGACGAATGCCAACAAGATTGAAGGGAAAATTTCATAGGACAGCGATTAAACCAGTTATGACCTATGGAGCAGAATGTTGGCCAATCAAGAACAAGCATATGCACAAAATTGATGTAGCAGAGATGAAAATGTTGAGGTAGATGTGTGGCAAAACTAGGAAGAATAGAATTAGAAATGAGTGCTTTCGAGAGCATTTAGGTGTAACAACAATAGGGGATAAAATTAGATAAACTCGTTTGAGATGGTTTAGGCATGTCGAACATAGACCGGTACTGGCGCCGGTAAGAAAAGTTTGGCCATGAAGGTTGATGGTCCACCAAGGGAAAGGGGTAGGCTAGAGAGGACGTCGATGGAGGTAGTAAAAAAAGCTTTGAAGAAGTGTAACTTATCTAAGGATTTGGCTCAAGATAGATCAGTATGGAGAAACAGAATTCGTGTAGCCGACCCTAACATAATTGGGACAAGGCTTTGATGATGCTGATGATTTGACTGAGTTGTTTAGGTTGATGGCCCACCAAGGGGAAAGGGTAGGCCGAAGAGGATGTGGATGGAGGTAGTAAAAATGGATCTGAAGAAGTGCAACTAATCTGGGGATTTGGCATGGGATAGATTGAAATGAAGAAACGGAATTCATGTAACTGACCTCAACATAGTTGGGACAAGGCTTTGATGATTGTGGTGGTGGTTTGACTAAATTATTTGACCTGATATTATTATGAATATCCAATGGCTATTTATATAATACACTGAAGATGTCTACTCAAACTAGGAAGCCTAATCGTTGCCAAACTAGCAAACCTAATCCCATAACAATATGAAACTCTAATAACATCAAACTCTAGCCTTAAATAACTCAAATTGGAGGTAGTAAAAATGGATCTGAAGAAGTGCAACTAATCTGGGGATTTGGCATGGGATAGATTGAAATGAAGAAACGGAATTCATGTAACTGACCTCAACATAGTTGCGACAAGGCTTTGATGATTGTGGTGGTGGTTTGACTAAATTATTTGACCTGATATTATTATGAATATCCAATGGCTATTTATATAATACACTGAAGATGTCTACTCAAACTAGGAAGCCTAATCGTTGCCAAACTAGCAAACCTAATCCCATAACAATATGAAACTCTAATAACATCAAACTCTAGCCTTAAATAACTCAAATTCTAAACTAATCCTAGTTTACGAAACTTACTCCCAAATTACAACTAAACTCAATGACCCACAGTTATGATTAAACCCATCTATTTCTCAACAATACTAATATCCTACCAAATGACTTTCCCAGAAAAACAATCCTCCTCCTATTTTTTTTTTAATGGCTTCTAACATTAAAAGAAAAGCAAACAGTACAAGAGAACTATACCAACATGCTTAATGCCCAAAACAACCTAAAGAAGAAAGCAAGAGATGAAACAACACCAACACAAACACTACAACAACAGAACCTCCACGACAAACAACACAGTCAAGAACAACTCAACATGACACTACAACTAACAACCCGACACGTAAACCAGCAACTTCTTTCTAATTAAGCATGATTTGATCAATTGAGAAGCCATAGGAAATGGGGTTTTGATCAAAACCCGGCTTGCAATATAGAGTTTTATCTGTTCACACAAAAACTCTCAGCTTTTCTTTACCCCTTTAAAGCATCTAGCATCCCTTCCAAAGAATCCAAATAACTGCAAGAAAGCTACATTCCACATTTCTTTGCCTCTAGGATGACCGATAGGAGACCTCCAAGACAGAAAGAGCTCTTGGATGGACCTCGGAAGAGCCCAGCAGCAACCAAACCATCTCAAGACCAAATTCCAAACCTTTTGGAAAATCCTATAATTTAGAGCAAGATGGTCTACTGTCTCCTAGTCCTCCAAGCACACGGTGCAAGCGTTAACTAGAATCTTCCCTCTGCGCCTTAAATTGTCCATGGTAAGAATTTGACTTTTGAGTGGCCAGCCACCCAAAAATAACTACTCCGGAAGGAGCCTTTATTTTCCAAACGCAAGCAACAAAGTTCCTTGTTCTCTCCCTCCTTGACATCTCCAAGAAAAAAGAGGAGACAAAGAAAGATCCGTCTTTAGAGGCACAACAAAGTCTCACATCCTCCCCTCCCTCTGGCATGGATATGCCATTTAACATACTCAAAAGGGATACTGCTTGGTTCTCCTTGAGCTCCTTAAGGTTCCTCCTGAAAGTAGGCCCCTGATCCCTGTCTCTCAAAGTAATTTTCAAGATTAGCCTCTTTGGCCAAAGCACATTGAAACAACTCTGGAAAACGATTGGTTAGTGGGGCGTTACCCACCCAAACATCAAGTCATGAAACTTCTCCACCCAAACCCACTCGGTATCTTATATTCTTCATGAAGCTCAAGGTTTAAAAACTAGACTCAAGACCCGACTCAGCCAGGGCCGAGTTCGAGTCGACTCGACCAACTTGGACGAGTCGCATGGGACTCACCGAGTCGGGTTCGGTCCAGAATATTTTTTAAATATAACGGAAAAAGTTATCAAGGAGAGATCAAGGAAAGCATCATCTCTTGTAACTCACTCCCAAGCCCCAACCGATTTAGGAAATAAAAGAAAAAGAAAAAAAAAAAACCCAACCAAGCATACAGAGAAGCCAGGGAAAGGGGAGATGATGGCGAGTCCGAGAAGGAGAAAAGAGTATACTAATGGTAAAGTCCCACATCGCCCAAGTAATGCCTTTTGACAAGGCTTCATATACATGTTTGGGCCTTCCACCTATCAGCTTAAGCTTTTAGATTGGTACATGGTATCTGCCATGGTATCATAGCGGGCTTTTGTCGTTCTTGTGTAGCCCACGTGGCAAGTCCGTCCATGAAATCTGTTGGGCCTACACGTGAAGGGGAGTGTTGGTAAAGTCCCACATCCCACATCACCCAAGGAATGCCTTTGACAAGGCTTCATATACATGTTTGGGCCTTCCACCTATCAGCTTAAGCTTTTGGGTTGGTACATGGTATCTTCCATACACAACAACAACCACCACCAGCCCAGTCCAGCAACAGCCAACAGCTACACAGCAATAATTGATAGCAACAGGCACAGCTACAGCTAAAGCTGGCAGCAACAGCTAAAGCTACAGTAACTGTTGGCAGCAAGCTGCACAGCAAACAGTAGCAACAGTAACAATTGGCAGCAACAGTAACTTTTGGCAGGCACAACAACATTGACAAAGGATGCTTTTTTTAAGCGACTCTCTCTCTCTCTCTCTCTCTCTCTCTCTCTCTCTCTCTCTCTACAACCTTGGGAACCAGAAATAGCTGCCCAACTTTTACTTTTTCAATTTTTCTATTTTTCCTCGTATCCTCCTTTTGTTTTTCTCTTCTTTTTCCCTCAATAATGCAAGCCGAATCGGTTGAGTCCAAGTCCCATGGGACCCGACTCAGTAAGTGTCAAGTCCGAGCCGAGTTGGACTGGGCCGATTTTTTAAACCATGATGAACTTATCTTTGGTAGAAGTAATCCCCCTCCATATGGCCAAAGCCTTATAGTTCCCTTCTTTAACATCCCAACCATTCCTCACCCTTCCATATTTTGCCAAAACCAACTCCCTCCATAAACCTTCTTTACCAATCCTCCTATTATTCCTTCAACAGTTGAGAAAACTTAAGTAGTTTAATGGAACAAAACCCAAATTAATTAAATTGAACTTCCTATAATCAAATAACTTAAAAGGCTATGGTAAAATTAAAAATTAAAGAACAAAAAAAAAATAAAAGAAAAGGTGTTAAGTGTTCCAAAGTGAAAATAAAGGGATAAATTCTATGCTAAAATCAGACCAAATCAAAGTGAACATATGATACTTATTTATTGAATAATATATTAATTTTACCCTGCAATGAAAAAAAATCATATAATAGTATTCTAAAATAAAAATAAAAAAAGGGAACTAGTACCAGTGGAGTAAATTTTACCTCATGAGAGTCCAAATGTTGCGAAACAAACTTTTCAGATGAATCAGTTGGGTTGACTTCATCATTATCACTTAAGTTGTCTCCTTTTGACAATAACGAAGGTTCCTCGTCCAAATCAATAGACATGGCAAAGATTCTCCAAAAGGATTGTCGGGGAACCAATTGGCGTATAGGATTTTTAACACTAGAAAGATGTATTTGTGGAACCTCAGTAAAAGCACAGCCTACAAAAACTATCCTTCGTGGAACCTTCCATAATTTACCGTAAGGCACATTAAATGGATTCTTTTGGAGGACTCCTAATGCATCTTTTCTTGAATGCTGAGAAACAAATGATCTGGATTGTCAAAACAAAACCAACAATATAATAATAGTGATCAAAACATGGGCAAAGAGATGGTTGGCTCAGAAACTGAATAAAAGCGAGATTTGAGAGCCTTGAAAGTGGAACAATTTTGTAAGAACATAGGACCAACTATTTAAGAATAAAGACAACTATAATATGCATAAAATTGTTTAGAAAATAAGAACAAGACCGAAGTATGCATAAAATTGTTTAGAGGAGAAAAAAGTGCCTTCTATATGTAACCTAAGAAGTACGTGATTTAAAACATATCATGTTAAACAAATTCAAAATAAGAACAATATAAAAATTATTGGGAAAAGAGCAACAGGATGGATTTTCTGTTATGAAATCAGAGAACTAGAATATTTGAAGATCCATAACAGTTTACACACTTCATTTCATATTAATAAGGCCATTGATGAATATCTATTTACACAATTACCAAAAGGATCTGAACCAATAAAAAGGGTATGGACCGATTTATTTTTCAATCCCTAATTACTATATTGCATTCAAATCCACAGATTGGGTCCTAATATTAATCCATGGCAGCAACCAGATCCATCCGTGTCTAGTACTTCAAAAAGGACAATATATTGATATCGTATTCATATCCTATCCAACAATTTAGGGTTGTGCAAAAACTGTGCTCCTGCCCTATCCCTAGCATGTTCATGACATATCCATTCTGTATTCATCCATCATGGCACATATACCTGTTTCCCCAATGGCATTATGCTAAAAAATTGTAAGCTTTTAGAACTCACATATTATATAGAGTAAGATGGAGATGCAGATTTAGAAGCATATACATCTAACTCAAATCTCAAGTCCAAAGTGGAATATTCAAGACTTAATCAAATTCATATCCGAATCCAGGACAACATATCAATGTAAAATTCATATTGAGGACCTATAATTGCTAATTGGATCAATATCTAACACAAATCTGACGTGATTATCACCCTACATATTAATTATTGAATCAAAGTAATGCTAATATTGTGCTAACTAAAACATGTAGTTTCTTATCATGGTTAATTAATTGGATATACATAAAGGAAACAAATAACCAGCATTAATAAATAACTCATGAAAAGGCAAGGTTCTACTGAAGCATAGAAATTTGAGTTTACAAAATAATATGTCAAGCTTACCTCCCAGGGCAAAACATCTTGCTGTCCATCGTCATCAAGATTTCCTTCTCCATCAAAATTTCTAACTATTGAAAGAAAAGCACATACAGAACATCAAAGATCCTCAATGTTTTCCAATAACCCAACTAAATTTCTTTCCATTCTTTCTGAAGAAGATAATGAATCAATATGACCATTCAAATAAAGGATCTCATGCAAATTATTTGGAAAACTAGATATAGCTTAAGGATAACAATTCTCATGTTCTTTACAGCCAAAAACATTATTATTATGATTTTTACGATAAAGATTTTGGAATGAGAAAAGAAGATGAGAAAGAAAACATTATAACTATTTCATTTACCTACAATAAGCAATGTCACTATGTTGACAATAATGTGCACTTCAACGACAATGGAATCAGTTAAGATGTCAACATGGTGAATCAGGTGATGCAATCCTAGGTATAGGATGCAAGTGCCAAAGCACGATTAGGGTTCCGAATAACAATCACTCAAAGAAGAAAGAGTCTCCAACAAAAAAAATCCAATCCACACAGGGAATTTTATTGACTCAACTCTAATCAGAGATCATTGATCTCTAAACTGTCTATTTATAATAAAAGCAACTTAAGCCCTAAGAAAGCATTCCTAAACAAACTAGGAAACAAATAATAATCCTACCCGAATTAGAAACTACTCCTAAATGCAACTTCTTAAATAAAAATTAGAAACTAATAACAATTAATAAAGAATTCCTAATATTGCTTGGGTCCCACAATGGGGCCATAAGTCTTGCCCCCAACGGCTAGATAGTATTGCTGCATCATTCTCCCTGGTGGTTTGAAAAAGAGTTTGACCTCGAACTCGGCTCTTCTTCTTGATGTTGCTTTTGTAGATAGTGTGTACATGAAACGCTTCCTTAGTGATACGAGAACTTGACCCTTTCTTTGGTAGCGTCGGCTTCAAAGGATGGAGTGTGACTTGCTTTGCACCATGCATAAATATGTCTGTGTGGTTAGTTGTCACACATGCCATCAGTTCCATTCTTGTCATACATCCATGGACGACCCAACAAGATATCACAACTATCCATGGGTATCACGTTACACCAAACTGTATCTGTATAATATGCACCAATGGAAAAGGTAATTGGACATGCATATCGGACTTGCACTTCATCACCTGTCATTAACCACCTAGCAAAATAAAGACGATGATGCTTCCAAACTTTCAGTTGTAATCGATCCACAAGAGCTTGGGAGATAATATTCTGACAACTTCCTCCATCAATGATGACTTTGCATTCGTGACCATTGACTGTCCCATTAAAGCAGAAAATATTTTCTCGCAACCATTTCTTCGCAGTAGTCGATGTAGTTTCTTGGATGACCATGAGAGACTCAAGACCCTCCTCGGGCATAATATCCTCCACTTCCTCTGTTTCATTCTCTTTAGGATCATCTAGAACATCTTTCACATCACTTTCATTCTCAATGAGGTGGATACGTGTTGGACATTCTGCTGCACGATATCCTTGTTGTTTACAATTAAAGCATGTGAGCCTATTTTGACCTTCGGGCTTGGTGAAAACTTTCTCCGATGACGCACTCGATTTAGAAGCTGCAATAAAGGAATTCTTCTACATAACCCATTTAGCTGAATTAAGTTTTTGGGCTTGATGATTTGCATTTTCCTCAGCTTTGAGAGCATGCTGAATAATCTCATCAACATTATCAAAATGCTTGAATGCGAGGATATCTTGAATGTCAATTGTAAGCCCATTAAAGTATCTGTCAACTAATACCTCATCATCTTCATTCAAACCACAACGGGCTTGCATGGTCATAAACTCCTCAGAATACTCAACAACTGTCTTAAATCCTTATTTCAAGTATTGAAAACATGAACGCAGATCTCTGGAGTAATTGACAGGCAGGAATTTTTGCTTCAACAAATTTTTCATCTCGGCTCACGTGTCAACAAGGTTAATTTGTTGGTATCTCCTCTTCTTTTGCAACTCGGCCCACCATATCGCAGCATAATCGCGAAATCGAGTTGCCACCAATGTAATTTTATGACCATCCTTCATCTGTTTATGTGCAAAAATATTTTCAACGCACACTAACCAATCCAAGAATTCATCTAGCTTTAATTTCTCATCATATTCAGGAATCACAAGTTTAATACCCAAATCACGATCAACATTTACATGTGGATCTCGTTGATTCCGATTATGTCAATCATCCCGATTATCTCGATGATTATCTTCACGCCGATTAGTTTCCAAACTGGTTAATCGAGTCTCAATCCTTGCAAGAGTCTCTTGCATTTGAACCATCATTACCGATAATTGCCCAACGGTTCTCCGCAAATCATCATCATTATGGGAGGAAGACTACGCGTCAACCTACTTCTTGGGAGGCATTTTTTGTTCAAGGAAAATTCAAAATTTATGACTAACTTGATGTGTAAATCTGCTTTCCACGATCACGTTGGTGAAAACGGATCGAAAATCTGACATTGGATGAGTATGATATCGCGAAAAGAAGAAATTTCAACCGTTGATTTGGTCAAAATTTCCTGCTTACTGAAATCTGCTGATGGTACTGGGCTTCTTGTCTGAATGGGTCAGGATCAAAAATTAACTTGAACTAGGCCTGGGATGGGCTGGGCCCAAATGCAGCTGAGGCCCAATGGGCTGGCACATGCAGGCGTCAGTCCCCTGCTTCGATCCGATCACTCGAAAGAGAGAAAAGGGTTAGGAGCCCTTCTCTGTTGCTTCAACAAAGAGAGAAAAAGGGAGAAGCGAAAAGGGTTTTCTCTTTTTGTGTTTCTGTTTGCTGCTTCGTCCAAACGAGGAAAGGCGATGGGAGAGGAAGGTCGTGAAGATGGTGATAACAGTGAAGATGGTGGTGGCGCGATGGGATGTTGCAATCAGCGGGCAGTGAGAACGGTTGGCGCTAGTGTTGTTGCTGCAACGGTGGCAACAGAGATGGTCCTAGGGTCCGACGGAGAAAAGGCGGCGATAAAGTTAATGGCGGTGTCCTTGGTGCACGGTACGCCTCTTCTACCCTTCTTCTCTTCTCTGTCTACTTCATTTCTGCTTCTGTTCTTTCTTCCTCTGCTATATTTTTTTTATTTGGTTTGGTGTCTGGCAGTAGGGAAAGGTCTGCGGCAAGGGGTTTCCAATGGCGTGTGGAAAGGATGGTGGAAGTGGGCTTGAAGTGGGGTTTCGATTGGGGATTCTGGGTGGGGTTTGGTGTCGAGGGTTCTGGCAGGGAACGATGACGGGGGTTTTTATTACAGAAAGGTGGGAGGGCTGAAGACATGAAGATGGGGCTGTGATGTGGGTTCTTGGGGATGCTGGGTTTGAAGTGGGAGGTGTGCGACGGATCTGGGCAGCGGACGGGGTTCCACAGGAAGTGGTGATGACGGTAACGGGATGGGTAGATGGTTGGATGGGTAGGGGAATCAACGCCAACCGATCGTGGATCGTTCAGCTCTAATACCAATTGATGCAATCCTAGGTATAAGATGCAAGTGCCGGAGCACAATTAGGGTTCCAAAGAACAATCACTCGAAGAAGAAACAATCACCAATGAAAAAAATACACATGGGGAATTTATTGACTCAACTCTAATCTAAGATCATTGATCTCTACACTGTCTATTAATAATAAAAGCAACTTAAGCCCTTAGTAAACATTCCTAAACAAACTAGGAAACAAATAATAATTTTACCCAAATTAGAAACTAATCCTAAATGCAACTTCTTAAATAAAAACTAGAAACTAATAACAATTAATAAAGAATTCATAATATTGCTTGGGTCCCATAATGGGACCATAAGTCTTGCCCCAATGGCTAGATAATGCTGCTGCATCATCAGGATGCATGATTCCCAGGCTCTTAACCTTTTTTGGATTTAGGTGGAATTTTTAATTTATAGACATCATTACAAATAAGTATTCGCCAATATCTTGGCTGCATCAAATCTAGAGAGAATAAAATATAAGGGGGTTATGATGGTATGTTGTCTTTAGTGGCTTGATAAGGAATCTTTTTTACTTTTTGTGTAAAAAGCGGATTTTTTTTTCATTTAGTGGAGAAAGGAGGTTGCTTTTTGACTTTTTAAAAAAAAAAAAAAAAAAAGGAGGAAATTTTGAATTTGTGTACTTTTGATATGACCCCCTAGTCTTTTCTTGTCTAGCAAATGGAGGCTTTACTTCACCTTCACTTTAATAGTAAATTCCCAAACGGGCAAGAGACTCAATACATCCAACGCATACCATGCAATACAAACAACTTTTTCTTGTAAGTGGCACAAAGCTTTCATTTTATACATTTATATATATATATATATATGTGGGGAAATGATCTGGTATGATGAAATATTGGAGCGATGGTGCGATTAAAAAAAAAAAGAACGGGATAGAGTGGACCAAATCTCTCTTTAAAAACACATAAACCTAATCATTCATCTCTCTCCCAGACCTCCGAAATCCCCAAAACTCAAAACCACACCCACCTACTCATTCCCCACTACCCACCCCTCTCCTCGTCTCTCCACTTCACAATCTCTCTCTATCTCCCAACTCATCCGAAACCAGACCCACCACTCCCCTTTCCCTTCGTCTCTTTTCCAGTAGACCCAACCCTGCCCCCATCTCTCCAACAACTTTCGTGGGAGCTATGAAATAAAGAAAGGCAAACGAAGAAATAAACAAAAAAGAGGAAGGAGAAGAGGAATGGAAAGGAGGGAAGGAGACGACCCCTTCATCATGTATGTGTTATTTTATTTTTATTTTTTTTTTTTTTTCTCTGATTATATTGAAATGAGAGTTTCTTTTTCTTCTCTGATTACTTTTATTTTTTCTGTGATTATATGCATTTGTTAAGTCTTTTTATGTGATTATGTGAAGGAGAAAAAAATTGATACGGACACTTCTCGCTCTTGTTTGCAACCATTTAACTGTGCAAGTCTAATTTTCTTAAAAGCATTCCATTTAATCAAATTGATAGAGTGAGATAAAGGTAGATGAACTATTTTATTTTTCTCTAACTGAGATCGACTCTATTATGCTGGTCTTTCATTTATTAAAGGGCTTTCACTTGGGTTTGCTAAGGTCAGTATCCATATTTGGTAGCAATTCGAGTTACATTTGAGGGCCTAATTTTGTATGCAATTTTTCTCCTACCAATTAATATTAATATTTTCATTAGTGTTTAATATTTTCATCAGTGCACTGTTGGATTAAGAAATTGATATATGAATTGTCCAAATGTTGTAACTTCCTCCGGCAAAACAAAGGCTGTAATGCCAGTAACTCACCTTGAATAGGTGTTTGTAGTATTAAAATGTATTTCCAGCATTCAACATCTTTATTGTCTTGATTTACAAGCCTTATTCCTTCATTTTTAACTTTTTTCTACTTAATGTAACGACAAAGCTATTTAAGAATTAATTTCAGCATAATGATAAAATTATTTAAAATCAATCTCTTTCAGTTGAATTTTTTTCAGTGTTATAGTCTCAGGTCTACTTTCAAAAAGCTTCATGTGATGTACTCCATTTGTGAAGGGCTTTACACCCCAGGAGTTGCTGAAGAGATGAAAACTTCTTTTTCCCCCTTTTCTCCTTTCAATTGAGGCGTCCTTTTATCAACTTCTTAAAATTATAGATTTCATGATCTTCATTGTTGTTATTTTCCTTGTCTTCTAATTTGGATGTTGATGCTTAAGCTAACCGTTCATTGAATGTTATACAGGTTAACCATTTGAATGCATGTTTAGCATGTGTATTTTAGCTATCCATCTTTTTTCGAATAAGGTCTCTCATTTGAATTGTATCATTGCATTGTTACAGCTCAAATGAAATGGAGACTTTTTCCAGTTGTTGGGG
Source organism: Umbellularia californica (assembly GCA_028538565.1). Taxonomy (NCBI): domain Eukaryota; kingdom Viridiplantae; phylum Streptophyta; class Magnoliopsida; order Laurales; family Lauraceae; genus Umbellularia; species Umbellularia californica. The sequence goes on from JAPQWN010000004.1 coordinate 48,556,795, forward strand.
AATCTAAAAAGGGAGAAGCTCAACAAAGCAAAGGCTTTAGATTGTCGATCTACATTTTAAAAAAAGGGAACGCCTTCAACACAGCACTTGGAATGGGGTGCTGTAGAGCATTGGCGTTGTTCTCTTGTGCACATTCATGTATTTTGATGTATTTTTTTATTATATCGGAGGGAAGAGCTACTGTGGTGTTTCCTGCTCCTGCCAGTGTCATAGGCGCTATAAATTGCAGTGCTTAAAATTGTGTTCTATAAGTAGATCACTGAAATACACCGTGGCTAGCAAGTTTCCACGAAAAATAGTGTGTAATTAGAATGCCATATGCAATCCAAATATTCATTGTTCTCATGAATGTACTCTATTAAAAATTTGAAGTTAGTCCATTATTCATGACCAATCTTTATATTCATTTCTTCTCTTGTTGGTAATGGAGCAACGTTTGTAGACTCCATGTCAATGCTTAAACCATGTTGAAAGATTTTATAAGGTTGTTTTAATAAGTTGGATTTGAATTACTTTCATTCTGTGAAGCTCAATGAAGCATAGAGACTCAACAATTTGACGAGGGATATCCCCGTTTGGCACTTTACTAGTTTAGTAAAAGTCAAGTAAAGCCTCTATTTTTCAAACAAGGGATCACATCAAAAGTACACTATTTCAAAATTCCTTCTTTTTTTATATAAAAAAAAAAGTCAAAAAGCAACTCCTTTTTCCACTAAAAGACAAAAAGACTCCACTTTTCTATACAAAAAGTCAAAAAGATTACATACTAAACAATCAAAAACAAAATACCATCATAACCCACTTATATTTTATTTTCTCTTGATTTGACACTTTACTTTACCTTTATTTTACGGTAAAATTACATTTATGTCCTGGCATGATTTATTATTATTCTGTACACCAAATCAATAGTCTTTTTGTCATCATCTGTGTTGATTGCATTATTTGTTATTCCAGTTTGTCTGTCAGTTTAGTGCTTAGACTCAGTTAAGCAATAGAAACTATTTTACATTCTTGAGATAAAAATGAATAATTTTTGGGTAAAAAGTAAAAATGGATTTAGCCAATAAGTTAAACTATTCAAGTGATCCTGTGACAAACCAGTCACAATTATCTGAAATGATAGGATTCTCGTGACTGGTTTAGCCTGAGCTTTCTCCTCATCAAAATGTCCCTACAGAGTACATACTTCTCTAAAATTAGAAAACATATGGCAACACAGCCCTCAACCACTTAAAAGAAACATTTAACATTTAAATCTACATGTCTTCCAATTTGCATTTCCTACATGTGCGATACAAGCAACACTTATATCCATCATTATATACTGATGCATAACCAAACCAAACCAAACCAAACCAAGCCTTTTCCCACTAGGTGGGGTCGGCTATATGGATTTGACGACGCCAATCAAATCTATTTAGGGCCATGTCCTCCGTTAGGTCTATGTAGGCAAGGTCATGTTTAATAGTTTCTTTCCAACTTCTCTTGGGTCTCCCTCTCCCTCTCCTACTCCTGGCAATCTCTATGCCTTCTAACAGGTGCTTCCATTGGACGCCTTCTAACATGGCCAAACCATCTTAGTCGATTTTCTCTCATGAAACCATCTTATATACTGATGCATCAACTCTAAAAATTGCAACAGCTCATACAACCATAACACAGAAAAAAAATATCTTAATGAAATGAAAATGAAACCAGAGAGAGAGAAACCCTCATTCAACCATACCACTAATAGCATGAAACCTACATTCACCTCCACACACACCGAGAACAAAAAATCTCAAATAAGATCTTAAGTTCTCAGATCTGAAACCAGAGTTCCTGCAACACCTTCATTGGCCACATATGATTCTAATTCTCTTATTAGTCTTCATATTACAGAATGTGAACTCCTAATTTAGAATCAAATTACAAAATATGAACCTCAAATTTACAATAATTTCATTTTCTACGTCTAAAAACCCGTTACTTTTGTTGAGCCTTAAGCCAATCAATAATCTCTGAATCTTAAACCACCAAAGAGAGATACCCAGTTCTGAAGTCTTCTGCCAATTCTGTCAATTAACACTGATGTAAGCATTACCCAAAACTACCTAATAAAAAAAAAAGGAAACAATATTCTCAAGAGTATAGGCTGAAATCATGGATGTTGAACTTTCCTCTGCTCAAAGTGCTGCCTCTGCGGGAATAATAGTGTGTATGCCATGAGAGATACAGAGAGAACAAGGGCATTCCGGGCATCTAAATCGCCCATAGATTTTCAAAGAGAGAGAGTCAACCGGAAATTATAGAGAGATTGAGAGAGAAAGGGAGGGAATGAGGGGGCCGGAACCCTTTCGCCAGAACCTGGGAGAAGGAGATTGAGATAGCGAGAGACTGAGAGTTAACCGAAGAAAAAACCCTTGAGAAGGATCGAGAGACAGAGATCGCGAGGAAGTTAGGTGGACTGGGAAAGAGACGAACAGAAGTGGGCCGGTGGGAGAGAGACGAAACAGGTATGGGTCCCCTACAACAAATTAATTGAAAAACATCAATTTAAAGATGTAAAGGAAGAATTGAAGCCAATACGCAAGTAATTTGCTTCTGGGAAAATCAGTATAATACTTGACGGTGATTGTTCCTTTTCCGGAAATCAATTGCAAAACACCAAGTATTGCACATTTGAAGCTTAGATATGCTTCTACTTGCACTATCTAGGACATTTAGAAGATTTGATACATCATTCTGAGGAAAAACTATCTTTTTTTCTTTTTTTTTTAAATTATGCCTTTGGTGACGAGTGATCATGTGTAGCCTAGTTGGCACTCTACTTGGTACTGATTGCCAGTTTTCCATAGCTCACAGGTACAAAACTATACTTATTACTTCATTCATGAATGATAATTCATGACTCACTTGTCAGTGGTCAGTTTATTAGTAATCACTCATTCATAATTGAGTATTAATTTGTAATTTATTATGTGGTGAGGGAGTGTTCATGTATGGGCATGTGTCTTTAGAAGAGTTCATCGCCGATCTGAGGAGTCCTTGCTAAAATCATTTTTGGGTCTTCTTTAGAACGTATTTGTTGTTAACACTTCTGATATCATGATTCCTAGGGTTTTCCTTAGTGTCATGAAATTCGGTTCGTTTCGGACGTAATTTTTGAATAATTTCGGTTCGTTCGCTCTGCCAAAACAAACAGGACCCTTGTAATTATTCGTCCAAGAATTCATTCCAATTCGTTCAATTCGGACCGAATTTTATGATTTCGGCCAATTCGTCCAATTTGTCCGGTTCGCCCAATTAGTTGTCCTAGCATGTAGGTTGCCTTTAAAATAGAAAAAATAAAAACTGAAGGGGCTAAATAATTTTTTTTAACTTAAAAGGAAAAAGTAAACATACCTTTTTGGCCCTTTTGGCTTAGAGAAATTAGTGGGCTCCATTGTGGAGCTGCCATCTATTAAAATATAAATAACTATATGGGCCATATCACCCTAATCAAGTTTTATTCCAATAAAAAAAATTATAATGAATAAGTTAGCCAAGTTTCACTCTAATATGAAATAGCTCATCAAATATAAATTGACATATTGCATTGATTTAATACAATAAAATAAATGTATCATATATTAATTTTTTCATTTTCATATATATAATATTTTTTCCGAAATATTTCAGCGAAGTTTCCGAATCGACTGAAACATTTCATTTGGAGGCCAAACCGAAATGGCATCCGAACCAAATTTCGTAACACTAGTTTTCCTCCCTAAAGAATTGAAAAGCTTTAAGAGAAAAAAGAGAAGAGAACAAAAACATGGAGAGGCTGAATTGACGGATAAATCTCATAAGGTTGAAGTGCCTAGGGGCGCAATTTCAATTAAAAAAAAAAAAGAAAAGAAAAACTCACTTTTCCTAAGTTTACAAGATGGTCCATATTTTTAAAATTACAGATAAGTCCAACACTTCTCTTAACACACCTCTCGAACTGGTGCATAAATTTCTAGTATGCTTAGCTTGGACAATGTGTCTGATTACTATCTTCCCGACGCTGCCTTTGTAAGGAAATCTACCAATTGCTCATTATATGCACATATTTCAGCTTGATCTCTTTGTTTTCAATCTTTCCTCCAATACAATAGACATCCACTTCAATATTTTTTTAGGTTCATGGAAGACAAGATTTGTTGCAATCTGCCACGCTGATGTGCTATCAAAATGTAACATCATTGGACCCTTATATAGAAATCTCAACTCATACAAAAGGATCCAAAAGCATGACAATTCACATGCTCCAAGAGCCATAGCTTGGTGCTCAACTTGAAAACTAGCTTTTGTTACTTCACACTAGATCTCTGCCCACCATGGTACAATAATCTATTGCTAACCTTCTATCTATTTTTTATCCTCCAGTCTACATCCGTGTAGGTTTCTATAGTTAAATGACCATTTCTTGAATACGGAATTCCTGTGACTTCTTGAGATACTTCAAAATCCTGTACACAGCATTGAAATGTCCTGACCTTGGAGCGTGCATGAATTCCTAACACTAACCGATTGCCAAGTATAATGATTGCCCAACCAACCTTTGATAAAGTTTAATATCATGGAGTAACTCTCCACTTTCTGCACTAATATTATGGCTCTACTCAATTGGAGTATCAACACATTCTGCTCCTAAAAATCATGTTTCTCCTACTAGATCAAGCGTATATTTATACTAACATACCACAATTCCTTTCTTTGGTCTTACAACTTCAATTCTAAAAAGGTACCTTAATTCACCAAGATACTTAACTTCAAACTCTAAATGTAGATGCTTCTATAGCCTTTCGACCTCTGCAATATCATTTCATGTAACAAAAATGCCGTCGTCGTCGCCATGTCATCATCATCATCATCAAAGCCTTGTCCCAACTAAGTTGGGTCAGCTAAAAGAACCAGTTTTGGACAATGTGTCTGATTACTTTCTTCCCGGCACTGCCTTAGTAAGGAAATCTACCAATTGCTCACTATATGCACATATTTCAGCTTGATCTCTTTGTTTTCAATATTTTCTCCAACACAATAGACATCCACTTCAAGATTTTTTTTACGTTCATGGAAGACTAGATTTGTTGCAATCTGCCACACTGATGTGCCATCAAAATGTAACATCATTGAACCCTTATATAGAAATCTCAACTCATACAAAAAGATCCACAACCATAACGATTCACGTGCTCCAAGAGCCATAGCTTGGTACTAAACTTGAAAACTAGATTTTGTTACTTCACACTAGATCTCCGCCCACCATTATACTCCTTTGGTATACTTGTGTATCCCAGAAATATGCACTTAATTACCTTTGCATCTAACTTCTCCCGCTATTGTTTCAGGATATGAATGGAACAAACAACCAAATATGTTAGGCGAAACTGGAAGTAATGGAGATGAAAGACATAATATTTGCAAACTTGACTTTCCATTCAACACTCATTAGGGCATTCGATTGATGAGAAACACAACAAGAAGAACTACATCTGACCAAAAGAGACAAGAAAAGAAGAGGGGTCATGTCAAAAAGTACCAAATTTCAAAAGTCACCTCTTTTTAAAAAAAAAAGTCAAAAAAAAAAAAAAAATATTCTCTCATTCCACTAAGTGACCAAAAGCCCTCTTCTTTTTATCTAAAAAAGTTAAAAAGGTATCTTCTCATATAACAAAATGACAAAAAGTCAAGAAGGTGAATTTTGAAATTTTGTACTTTTTTATTTGATCCCTTTTCTTTTCATGTCTCTTCATTTGAACCTTCACTTCAATTCACTTTACAAGTGAATTACCCAAACAGGCCCTTAGGAGCATTCATCTGTAATAAGTCACCTTGCAACTTCAAGAAAATGCATGTTTTATCGTTTTCCAATCCCATTTTGTTCAAGTGTAAATAGGGATGAGGTTTATGACTTTTTCTGTATGCTGCTAAATATGATTGAAACTCTTTGGAAGTATACTCTTCACCATCATCTAACCGTAATACTAGAATCTTTGCATAATAGGCAACTTATCACAAGTCTCGATGATGCAGTCCCAGTCAATTAAAACGGATTGTCAAGGGACCAATTAAACCCAAAACCATAAAATTACAGCGACTATTATTGTGTGCAGACGATTTCAGAAATTCCATAAATTAACTAGGCAACTTAAATACAACCCAAAACTGGCAAGAGAAGAACAACAAACAGTTATGAAATTTGAATTTTATGAATTCTGTACTCAAGAGTCAAGTCATCGCATGCTCTTCATTTTTTTTTTTTTTTTTTCCATCTTCTCCCATGAAGTGATCAGTGGTTTACTCATGTGTTGATGGGACTTTTGGAGTTGTTCCCACCACAAATCGTCCCTTCCAGGAACTTTAGTTGAACTAATTTAACCATATTATAATCAGCCAAATCCTTGCATGCAAATACCATCTCTATGGTATTTAGCCAACCATAAAACTCTTCCCCTTTAATCAATCCATTACAATTGGGTAATTCTAATTTGACATTTAAATCCCAATCACTAGTCTTTATGGTAATGATGATGAAGATAGCCGTAAGCCAACTTGACGCTCAATATGGTATGAAGACTAGCTGCCCAATGGCCCCAAGCCCCGACTCCTCAGTTATTACATGGCACACTGTTTGTTATTTTAATATTACTATGGTCTATGAGATTAAGTTTTATATATATATATATATTGGTAATTTCTTATTAATTCTTGCATTATCACATTTTTACATTTTAGTATCTTTCTATTATTTACTTACTTTACCGACTCATCGAATCTCGACAGACACGAAGACCATCACTAGGGTTTAAAACCTCAGTGCCTAAACAGAGTACAATTTTACTAACATGGCTCTTTGGATGGATATGATGTTGATGGTCTGTTTAGAATTTTAGGATAAAACTCTATTGCCCAACACCAGATTGCTTGGATATTGGATTAGGCTATGATGATGATGATGAGCATCTTATTCAAAATAGATACGACAAACACCTATCAACATGAGAATGAGACTCCATAGCCATGTGCTCGAAAATCTTTGCAATCCACAAATTCGTTTCCTTAAGGGGTCTTCTACAAGGTGACCTATTAACTCGATTTCTATACATAATAGAGGTAGAAAGTTGTAGAGTACTACTTCAAAAAGCTAATGAAATAGGGGTAACTTTTGCAGTTCCAAGTCAGTAAAGGAAATTCACGCATCAATAGCTTCAATTTTGCATGTAATTCATCTACTTCTTCTTTTTTCTGACGAGAATAACAGGTTACCAGAGGAACCTTAAGATGTTTTAAAACAGTCTTTTGGCATACAAATTAATTTGGAGAGGAAACTGTACAAAGATACGAGGGGTTGATGATGTGCAAGAAAGCCACCAATAACATCTTAAGTTGCAAATTGGTGCAGACCCAAAGTCAAAACCTTGACAGGATCTTGTTCTGATGAGAAATTAGCAACATAGAAATCAAATTACTTGCCACTGGAAGAGTGAAGAAAAAAAAAACACTCCTTAAGAAATCACTTGTCCTCAATAGACATGCTAAACAACCATTCCTAATGCAGTTAAAAAACAACACTGACGGTTCAGATTCAATGGTTAAAAAACATGTCCTTGATTAAACTTCAAAACAGTCGTCTGTTCTGGTTTCTCCATCCATCATAAAACCATGGCAACAAATTTCCTTTGGAACCCACCAAACCCTCCTCCCCAAACACACCACCACCCTTTTACTTCCCTCCCAAAGGGAAGGATTTCTAACTCAACCAAGGAATTGAGGCAAAAACAACTCAACAGAAGTCGTCGTGGCACATTTGCTTAAGAATTTAAAAGAGGGAGAAGATAGGAAGGCTAGACTAGCAAGCAGAGAGAGACTCACATAGAATCAGAGGGAGTTGTGGGCCGTTGATCACCGACTGTAGAATGTAAGGAAGGAAGAGGAAGTGTTCCTCTCAGCCCAATGTGTACTGAAATCCGCTACGCTTCGGACAAGACGATGGTGACAGCAAAATGGAATATCCCACGTTTTCTCTTCCTGTGGAGAGGAAAGAGTGAGAGGAGGAGGTGATGTTTAGCGGCCCGAAGCGATTTGAGCAATTCGTGGCCTATAAAAAGCCTACACTCGAGACTCGCGGTTTGTCGTTTTGAGTGCGGCGTGGGAGTGGAGAGACGCGGAGATTGACTGCATATGGTTTGGACGGTCTGTTTATTTGTGGGTCCAAAATCAATTGCAAAAATCAGACTGGTTTCAAAATTAGAATCAGTTAGCTTCGTATTATATATATTTATATACAATTAGAAAAACACACCACGGGCAATATAATCATAATATTAAAATTTATAAAAAAAAAAGATACATTTAGTACAAAAATCCCCTAAATAGGGTAACCACGGTTGAGAACCTTAAACTTTTATAACGACGGCCAAGGACCTCCAGCCCAAATTATCTCTTTTTTTTTTCCCATTTTGCACTTTTTTGTTGATGTCAATAAAACAAGTTCCCTATTCTGTCATTAGTAATATTCGTCGACATCAACATAAAATTGTGTTCACATCAACAAAAATGCCCAGTTATTACAATCAGTGATCCTGTGAATTTGTTGACATCGTTAGAAGATTCGTTGACATTCACTTAAAATTTTGTTGACGTCAACAAAAATGTCTAGTTAACAGCATGAGTGACCCTTTGTATTTATTGAAGTCGACAGAAGATTCGTCGATATCAACATAAAATTGTGTTGACGTCAACAAAAACGCCCAATTAGCATCAACAAAAATTGAGTTTTCCATTGTTTAGGGTTCTGTTAACATCGAGCAATCTCTCTCACTATGATTGAGAAAAAAGTGGTAGGGCGTTGATCTCCTTCCTCTCTTTCTTCTATTCTACTATTGCTGTTGATTCGGGGGTGAAGAACTTTTTTTTTTACAATTATGTTGACATCAACTAACCAAAGGCAAAAATGGAATGAAATATTGGATTTTGGGCTGGAGGTCCTTAACCGTCATTATAAAAATTTAGGGTCATCAGCTGTAATTACCCTATTTAATGGGATTTTTAAAGTAAATGTCCCAAAAAAAAGTTTTACGATCAATTTCTTGAAAATTAAATGCAAAAGGTTATAGTTAGAAAGAGAGGAAAAAAAAGAAGAATTCCATATATAAGAATTCAATACCTAATACTAAATAATTTAAAAGAGAAAACAGGAGCCCATGAAAATTGAAGACTAATGACCAAGAAGACTAAAAAATAAAATCAAAACAAACAAATAATATAAACTATTAATAAAATCCAATAAAATTTGAAAGACATGGTTTTATATAGAAATAAAACATAGAAATGAAAATCCATGATCAATTCAATAACATAAGCAATTTAAAAGAATCAAACACCCATGAGAGAAAAAAAACTCAAAAAATGGAGCAGAAAAGGGTAAAGACGATCTAAACTAAGCATGCAAATGAGACATGAGAAAATACTCAAAAGAGACACAAAGAAACAAAAGAAATATTGAAGTTGCTCTAATCAAATACAATGAACTCAAAAGTAAATGAATGGAAAAAATGAAAGTTCTCTTGTTGACATAGAGAAATGGAATTATATTGGAAGAAGTAGAAAATGATGATAATAGGAATGAGCTTAATTCTTAGATTGACCAATATTATCAAAGATTCTTTTTACCATTGTTTTTGCATTCTTTAAAAAAAGTGTACAATCAAAAGCAATGGATCAAAAAGAAACCAGACAACCCAGAAATGCGAGTAAATTAAATAAAAAAAAGACTAAGGATTAAATAAACGAAACAACCTAGAACTCAACATTTCACATTCTGAGAAAATCTACATATAATCAGAACAAACAAAAATGCTTAAAATTCCTTAGAAGTAGCACTTGGACACTGGGACCCATTAACACTCATATACTATTGCCTTAATATAAATAAGATGATATCGGAAGTTTCTTAACAAACACAAGGCATGATGGAGAGTCCAAATCAAAGAAAAAATTTATTGAGAAAACTCCATTATTTTGTATTTGTTTATCAGAGAATCAATTTGACGATGGAAATAACCTAGATTAAGGTGAAAATTGGGGATATCCCGTAAACAGCAAGGATGTCTTTCTTAATGATTACGATTTTTAATATTTGGGGTCTATCATGGTGTTTCACTCCTTTTACATCACGAATTATAAAAGTTAGAGCCACAAAAAAAAAATCAAACTCCACCCTTTTTCCCTCGGCAAGTGTGCATGGTAGCACATCGGTTACATGGAAAGTTGGCCGCCTCCTCTTTAGTTCCACGCTGTTGTTGCGAGTTTGTCTTTTTCAATAATATTGTTGTCATTTTCTTATGAATTATGAAATTTATTATTGTTGTTGATCAATTTCATATATTATATATTCATTTGGGTTTAGTTTTATTATAAAACGGTTATTATAGAAAATTAATGACTATATAAGAAAAGAAATGCTCCTATGAGAGTATCTCTCACCTTACTATGAGAGATAAAGGTGGGGGCCCTTACATTTAAATTATTGACATTGGATATGGATGTGAGGGCCTCCACCTTATCTCTTATAGTAAGGTGAGAGATGCTTTCATATGAGCACCTCCCATATAATAAATCATATAAAATAGTTATTTCAAAAGTTTGATCACTTATGCTTAAAGTACAATACATATATAACTATGAAACTAATAACAACAGTATTTATAGGGGTCAATATTCTAAATATATAGTTACTTTTATAAATACCTTGTAGATGAAGTCCAACTCCCGGTCAATATTCCAAAGTAGGGTTAGGGTTTCTTCCTAATTACTAATTTTAACCATTTGTTGATAACTATTAGCAAGAAGATGCTTTTTGGAGTAGTAGCAGGGTCACCCCTTTGAAATCCAAACCATCCTGAGATCAAGTCTCGGAACCATGATTTGTTTTTACCGTGTCATTAAAAGTATACGGGTCAGGTCTAGACGTGTCTAATGCGGGCTAGACAGGTTAGCCAAACCCGAGACTAGGAGGTGTCAAACTAAATTAAATTGGATTAGTCAAAATCAATTGGAGCGAATTGGAGCTTATTTCAATTTGAAACCACTTCGCTTCATATATATATATATATATATATATATATAATAGCTCCATTTCAAAACATATCTCTACTCTTTTTTGAAAGACCCATCAAAATAGATCCATTAAAAAAGAGTCATAAAAATATAGGTTAGAATCAAAAGGAGTATTTGGTAATGCAAGGATTTATATTAAATAGACCTTATATCAATGATTGAAAGTTTTTTCACAAATTTCTCGAGATCCACAAGGTATTAAGCCTTGAAGATTTACCTCATGGACACGTTCAGCCTTCCAAAGATATCTAATGATTTGAATCTTGTGTTTGGGGCCCATATAATCCAAAAAATACTATCAAATAGCTCACTTTTTTTGCTCATATCTCGCGATTGGTGATGATCCAATGGCTGGAATTTGGTCCCATAACTGGGCTTGATCTTAAGAAAAATTTCAAAGGCTTGGGTCATGTTTTACTATCCCCGAAATAATGAAAAAAAATACTAGTAAAATACTACTGGTTCATGGACAAATCCAAAATTGAGCATGATACATCAATGGCTAATATTATTTTGTAAATAAATTGAGATCCACAAAGTATCAAGCTTTGAAAATTGGTCTTATAGTCATTTTCAGCCTTCCAAAGAGATCTGATGGTTTGGATCTTGTGTTTGGGGCCACAGATTCCATAAAATTGCATTCAGCGGCCACTTTTTTGCATATATCTTGAGATTGGTGATGATCCAACAACTAGTCGTATTTGTTCTTGTGAACATTTCCAATAGTTTGGATCTTGATTTACACTATTAGATTTTGAAAAGAAAAATCAAACAATCGAACTGGGGCATTGTTGGGCTAGAATCACCACCTGCCTATATTTTTTTCCTCTAATTTCTACATGCTTTCAATGGTGGGCTATGGGAAAACGAGGTATTACGTCTACTTTTCTACACCACTTAGAGGCCAAAAAACCCTGCCAAACGCCTATATTCTCAAAATCTATACCCAGTTTAGAGATTTAGAGAAATAGAGTCAAAAGGTAATGATGCCAAATAAGGGCAAATTTGAGTCACCTTTATTTCAGATTCGACTAGGAGGCACCTTAGTGTATATTGTTTGCACATGATACATTGTTGGTGGATCGATCAAAAGATGGTGCAAATGCAAAACCCAAGAGATGGTAGGAGGCTTTAGAATCGAAATGCTTTAAACGAATATAAAATATGTGGATTCCAACTTTAGTGGGCATATACAAAGAGCTAGAACTATTGTATGAATTGAAATGCAGGATATACGAGAAAGAGATTCTGTCCATTACCTTGTCTTGATAATTAGTAAGGATGTGGAGATTGATGAAGATGTAAAACATAGAATAAAAGTGGGATGGTTGAAGTGGAGACTTACTTTCTAAAGTGCTCTGTAACCTACGAATGCAAACAAAATTAAAGGAATAATTTTACAGGATAATGATTAGACCAGCTATTACCTATAGAGCAAAATGTTAGTCAATCAAGAAGCAACATATGCACAAAATGGATGTAGTAGAGATGAAAATGCTGAGGTGAATATGTGGAAAACTAAGAAGAGTAAAATTAGAAATAAGGAATTTTTAGAGCATTGATGGGTAGCATTAATAGGGAATAGAATTAGGAAAACCCATTTGAGTTTATTTGGGCATGTCTAACACATGCCAACAATGACACCAGTAAGGAAACGTTTGACTATGTAGGTTGATAGCCTACTATGGGGAAGGGGTAGGTCGAAGATGATGTAAATAGAGATAGTAAAAATAGATATGATGAAGTACAACTTATCTTAGGATTTAGCCTAGAATAGATTAGAATGGAGAGATAAAATTTATATACCTGGCCCTAACATGGTTGGGACAAGCTTTTGATAATGCTTATGACGATGGTTTTGATTACGTGACCGATATGTTTGAAAATGTTATTTATGTAATGTTTATTTCCATTTTTTTGTTTTCAAGTGGTTGTAGTTTGTCCCTTCTTTACTAAGAGGGATTTACTTTATATAAAGTAGGGTGTTATTAATTTATGAAGTACAAATTTTAAATGCACTATAAGATTAATTAGCTATTTATTTTACATTTATTTCGTTTCAATAATTTCTCAAAGAAAATCTCAACATTTCAACATTTCTTTTATCTAAGGTCGGGCCTTTTTTGTTAGTAATTTAATAATAAGAGATTCTTACCAAAAACTAACCTTAAACCTCAATTAAATGATTTTATAAAGAAAAACCATAAAATGACCAGATAATTGTTCGTGCATTTTTTTTTATGAAATCACCACAATTGAAAATATCATTAACTCTATTGACAGTATTGTCAACCTTCATTGCAAGAAAAAAAAAAAAAAAGAAAATGATATTCTGCTTTATCTTTTTCTACCTAGGGATAAAAAAGTTATGAAAATCATTGCATTTTGTGTCCCGACGGGGTTCCTTAAGTGGTGTTGGCAATCTTCCTGAGGTTTGTTGGTTCCATGCTTAGTTTCTATGCATTTCTCTTAAATTTGGCAGTGGCTTCAAGTGAGGTTGGAGATTTAGAGTTTAAATCCATTAATTTGTGGGGAATTTCGTAGGACTTAATTTTTGTGAGCAACATGTAGAGAGCCATGTTGGGCAATCGTTGAATAGTGAATGTAAGGTTTTCTCTTAGGTATTTTATTGTTTGTGTGGTGTTTTAGATCCCAAGAGTGTTTTTTGTTTCATTAATTCGGAATCTTGGAACCAACTTTAAGAACGGATTTGATAGTTGATGGATTGAACACACTTCATCATGTGATTTGTGAAAGACTTATTACACCCGTCTTCTTTGATGCATTCATCACCTCCTTTCTATTTTCCTTCATTTCTTTGAAATGTATATTCATCTCCAGCTATTTTTCAGCATCATCCCCTCCAAGTCTAAGACAATCAAATATGGAAACCATTGAAGAAGAAGAAAAGTTACAGGAGTTGATGATATCGATTCGATTGATGACATCGTCAATTGGGATAATTTTGTCCAAAAAATATACGAACAAGAATCTTTTCATTTTACAGTTTTTCTTTATAAAATCGTTTAAATTTGGTTTAAGCTTAATATTTTGTAAAAATCTCATAATAATATTTAGGCCTACTTCTCCAATTATCTAGAGGCCTTGACATGTAAAAAAACAAGTTTGGAATTTATTTTAGGTTCCGATTAATAAATGGGACTAGGTTTAGAACTCAAATTAGGTTTCAATTAATAAACATGTCCGAGTCTGGATCCATAAAGGGTTTGACCTGTGGACCTGGTGCCTAGACCATTTGGTCAAACCTTTCTCACAACTTAGATGATCTATCTAATAGTTTTATCAATCAAAACTGCATGTATTTTATAATTTCTTTGTCATGCAAATGTTGGATATAGAATGCCCTAGCTACTAATCGCTAGGATGGGGAGATGGTGTCAAATGTGTGGGTTGCTTAAGTTCAAACCTCTTATATACTACACCAAAAATCGCTTTAAAAACGTTTTTGAACTGTTTCCAATGGATTAAGGAACAATTTTGGTCCGTTCTAAAAAGGGGTGTTCCTAATACTTTGGAACGATCCATAATCGTTCTAGAATATTATCACGGAACGGGTCTAAACTGTCCCTGAATTTATATTTTGGAACAATGCTGAACCGTTCCTAAATTTATTTTTTTGGGACGATCTCAGCCCGTTCTAAAATTATATTTTTAGAACGATGGTGAATCATTCTAAATCTTTTTTGGGCACAATGCTAAACTGTTCCTAACTTAATTTTACTGTTGGAACATGTCTAAACCGTTCCAAAATCTTTTTATAAATAGCATAATAGTACAGTTACAAACCGTTCCTGATATTATGAATATTGTTTTTAAAAATAAAATATTAACTTAAAAAGTTGTAAGAGAACCTATAATTACATTCATATATATATATATATATTTGCAATGAATCAACAAAAGAGCTCCTTTAAACACATTTATACATTGAGATAAAGGAAAACTAAATTACTCAGAAAGACAATTCATTCCATGTACCGTTCAAACAAAAGCTATAAATGATCATAAGCCACGATAAAAGTTTAAAAAGTTGTGCTTTACAAGACATAATTAATCAGTGAACAAAGTAAAGCTCATAGGCCATGCTACAAACGACTCATTTCCAATTTCACCTAACGTTGAGTACTGATAACCATCTAGTTGAAATAATCCGATGTCTCCTTTGTCAATAATATCAACCATAACCTTATACATTTTTCGGAAGAGGTTTTCCATGAATCTGTTGGGGTTCCTTTCCCGTATAATCTCTTCCACGCGCTATGACTTCATTATGCTGAGATAATAGCTTGTATGATTGCCATCTCATTGAAGATTGATCATTCTCTATTGGATTGGAAACTACAATTGACCCTAGCATTTTCGGTGGAACCAATATGCTTCCTTGGGATTCTGGATCCATGGGTTTCTGTGATAATGTTTCATAACAGATGTTATTTGTTCAATACATATAGAAAAGATGTAATGCTATTTAAATTATTTAATAAAAAAGAAGAGTTCTGATAGAGATTTACCTTAACAATTAACTGTCGCAAACCCTCAACTTCTTTGATTAGGTTTTCCATTTAGGATTCCAATTTCTTAATTGATGTTGATTGGTTTGTAAATTTCCTCTCATTATGGGCCAACATTTCAAGGGTCAGTGAGGACCCTACAATCTGAGTTTTGGATATGTTCCCAACACCTCGGACACAATCCCGCTTATTAATACCAAATACTTGAGTTAATAGATCGTTGAGAATATCGTGGGGATTGACTTCACTTTGTTTGGAAAGTAAATCCTTTAGTCTTTCGTGCCAAGTTATGCAACCATATAAGTAGATCATTTAAATCACTTTATATAGTCCAAGTGTAAAATGATGAGCTCACCATATGTGTAGACACACTACTGGGGATAGAACCGTCCTTTCTTGTATGGGCTTCGATCCACACTTCAACTCCAGAAATGCAAAACATTCTCACTAGAAAATACATAATAGCAGTTTCAAATGTAACAAATACAATATGATATGAAATCAACTACCCACCCACCAACAACAGTGAACAGGTTGTTTACTAGGCAATGACTCAATGCTTGATAAGTAGTATATTTTTGTGGCAAGTAGAGTATGCTCTTATTTAAAACCCAAACTTAACTCAAACCTTTTTAAGAAGCCATGATAATACTAATTCCTCATTACTTGTTTATACCCCCACCTTTTTGAACCCCCTTTTAGCATCCATTGAACACCATCATAGTTTGGAAACTCAATAAATTTCAAATCTCTTTTTTCATATGCTATTCCATAAGAACATCTTGTGTTAATTCGTTATTAATTACTTATTAGTTACTAAGTCATGAATCCAACCTCGAAAAATAGAAGTAGACCATGACTGGATCAGAACGGAGTGAATTGAGTATTTTGATAATCGGATTAGTATATTATAGATTGGATCCAATTTGGGTGATGGATGAACTATTGTTTAGGCTATGATAAGATATAACACTGCTCACTGTGAATCTAATTCTATATTGCTGATCAGTTGGCTTGGAGAAATAATCATGGAACCATTAACCTCATAAGTGCATAAACAAATATATAAACAAATGATTCCCAAATTCTTTAGAACACTAAATAAGCACAAAAAAAGGAGAAATAATAATAGAAGCAAAATGTAACTAAAAAAATAAAAAATAAACCCTAAACCTAAAACACAACGACGTAGCAATTGAAACAAGAAGACAAGAGAGGAGCGAATCTTGGTACTTTTCTTCCTCGCTTGCATCATCTCTCGCTCCTGTTCTTCCTTTCTTCCTCTTTTTCGTTTTTCTCCTCCTTAGTTCCGTTCCAAGCCTTGCGAATGAGGAGTCGTGAAAGTCTTGGCGGTAAATATCTCCCTCCCATCCATTCTTTCCATCTTATTTGGTATACTTGCCCATATATGGAGATGTGCAAGTGTGGAGTCCTAATTGGAAGGAATTTTTTTTTCAATTTTTCCGGGATTTCTTTCATTTTATTTTTGGCGCGGGAGTATAGAATTTCATTTGGAGGCACATTTTTTTGCATTAATGAAGATTTGTGCACACTTATAAGGTGGGGCCATGCCCAATATATATAGTTTCTAACACATATATAAAACTAATTAGCTATATGTATATGAATTATTCCTTTTTAATATTTTTTCTCATCTCATTTATTGTTTATTTCTGATCGGACATAGTGATGGGTGGGAAATATAAGGTGAGGTCATGCCCAACCATTTATTCTATTAAGTAAGGAGTGCGGGTGTCAATTTAGGAAATTTTAAACATTTTAGCATTTAGTAAATTCATTTATTTCCATTTTGTCTCTAATTATTTTTTAACATGATTAATTTCTTTAAATCGGAATTTGATCAAGATGGATAACGAGCCCCACTAAAGATGTTAGAAAAATATTCCAAACTAGACCAATAGACTTAAAAATCTAAATTTGTTTCAATTAGTTTAATTAACTAATTGGGTCCCAAAGTTGTATATTTAATTTATCTTAATTTAATAATTCTTCAATATTTCAATTAGATTGTGTTAACCGTCATCATCATTATTATTTTTAGTGTGGTACTCCATGATATTAACACATGATCAATATAAAATTTGTGGTTGGGTCTTTACACTAGAAAAATGAGCATCTTCATTAATAACTGGGTTACTTAAAATAAATTAATTAGTTAATTAAAAATACTTATATACAAAAAGAATCTATTATTAGGAGAACAGGAACGCTTTAAATCTGTTCCTCGGCATATTTGGACTTTGGAATAGTGTTTTTATTTATGAACGATTGGAATGTGTTCCTACTTCAGAATATTTTATAAACGTGCTGGAAGAATGTTCCTAATCAACATACTTGGTGTTAAAAGCAATAAAAAAGAAAAATACTAGATACGAGTCGTTTATATTGCAATCTGTACTTTAAAATCAACATATGTTGGACATTTTATGTTTAATTTTGGGGGTAGTGAGGATTAATCACTATTATAGGTTGAATGATATCTCTATTTTATTTATATAAAAAAAAACTAAAATAGAAAGAAGTCAAAATTAGCTTTAGAATTAGAACCTAAACCGAATCTAAGTCCTCTTATCAGAATCAGGTTTAGAACAAATAAATAAGGTCCGAATCGAAACCACAACTGTCATTTGGAAAATGGTTCCAATTTCGAGTTATGATTTCGGCCCGAAACCAGCCCGTTTACATCCCTGCATACTAATTACTTATTTATAAGGCATTTGAAAATGTTAGATATGTTTATAGGAATGAAATTTGCCCCAACTACAAGAGCAAGGGTGATCAAATTTTAGATTTTTGATAGATGGGACTACCGAAGGAGTCAAAAGTGAACTAAGGCGTGTTTGGTTAGAAGAATTGTGAGAATTCTTGTCTTGGAAATTCTAAGAATTTCAAATGCTACCCCCAAAGTAGAATTCCAAATCCTCAATCCCCTTCTTGCATTTGAAATTCTGAAAACTGACAATGCCAAAAGTGCCTTTTTCAAGTGTGTTTGGAATTCTGAATTCTTACGTCAAATTAAGCATTTAAAATGCACAGAGATGAGATATTACATCATGTCATAAATCTTCGTCAATCCCAATTCCCTTGTCAGGAATTCCTCAGGGGTGATTCTGAACGCACTATGGGTTTTCTGAACACACCCACAATTAAAAAAATTCAATTACCAAAATGCCCTCAAAGGAAAGAGCGAAATCACCCTTCACCATCAACCTCCTCTACTCTTCCTTTGGTTCTTTTGCAGTGGAGCTTTTCAGTTTCTCTACTCTTGTCTCCTCTTCTTCTTCTTCATTCTCCCTTTTATCCATTGTTTCGTCACTGCTCCTTTGCACTCCTTCCTCCTCATTGATGTTCATTCCTTCCTCATCATCTTCTTCAACTCTTGGAAGTATCATCAAGTCTCCTCCATTTCTTTAACGATCTTAGAAGTACTCATTTCCCTGCACCACATTGTGTATTGAAAGTCGGCATTTTCAATATGGACAAGTAGTTGACGATCTACCAAGAGGAGGTATACGTTTTGACTTCATTTTCAGCTTTTTTTTCTCGCATCCTGCTCGGGATTCCAGAATCGTGCCGCTAAAGATATGTTCGACTGGTGAGATCGTTCATAGTTATATTGCACGGCACTATAATACCGGACAACGTATTATTGCACAGCGCTATAATGCTGGATAAAGTATTATTGAACGGCCACAAAAAACCGAGCATATATATTAAGAGCGGTCTATATATACCGTGCAATATAATATTGCATGGTTGTAAAGGCTCGTACATTGATAAACTAAGAATTTGTAATCATATTTTTAGGAGATTGATTCAACCGGTGCTGGTGAGTGCCTTTTGGATTTTACTAATGTCTTCACCACTAACACGATATTCAGAAGCCGAGAGGGCCTAATCCAATGGACAGGGGATGTTGGAAAGAAATATAGCTTGGTAATTGTAATAAAAACTTCAGATGCTGGTAGAGATGGTAGGAAGCTGAGAATAGTTTTTTTTTCTTGTGAGAGAAGTGGTAGTTACAGGGGTCCATCGAAAGTCTTCGAAAAGAAAAATCCTAATAAGGCAATGGAAAAGAAGAAGTGTAGTTGCCCTTTTGCTTTGAAGGGCCGAAAGTTGGCAACTGACTATGATTGGATGGTAAAAGTGGTTTGTGGGATGTACAATCATCTAAACGCACAACATCTCGAGAGGCACTCGTTTGCTGGGAGGCTTTCTGATGAAGAAGTCAACATTTTGATTAATATGTCTCAGAGTTTGGTAAAGCCGATGAACATCCTTCGAACATTGTAAGAAAAGAATATGCACAACACCACTACGATGAAGAGTATCTACAATGCTCGTCAAAAGTTTAGGGTGATAGAGATGGCAAGTCGAGATTGATGCAGCAACTTATGATACATTTGGAGGAGAACAACTACATTGAGTATCACACTAGTAATGACGCAACAGATGTTATCATGGACCTATTATAGGCACATCCATCATCTGTTGAGTTATTACATGCATTTTCAGAAGTTTTGATAATGGATTCTATGTACAAGACTAATAGATATCGACTTCCCTTGCTTAAGATTGTTGGTGTCACATCTACTCAACTGATGTTCTCCATTGCTTTTGTGTACCTTGAATCAGATAGGGATGATAATTATAGCTGGGCTTTGGAAAGGCTTAAGGAAT
This sequence comes from Umbellularia californica, assembly GCA_028538565.1. NCBI lineage: Eukaryota > Viridiplantae > Streptophyta > Magnoliopsida > Laurales > Lauraceae > Umbellularia > Umbellularia californica. The sequence continues at coordinate 48,577,158 of JAPQWN010000004.1, forward strand.
TGATGAATGGATGCATTCGGCCCGTGTGATCATCACATACAAAGAGTTAGCGTTGATGAATGCAATCAATGTTGTTTTTCCGAATGCAGCAAACTTATTATGCAGGTGGCATATTTCTAAGAACACCTTAGCAAATTGTTAGAAGTTTTTTTAGACCAACAACAATTGGGATGCATTTATCTCTAATTGGAACATGTTGGTAGTCTCTCCCACTGAAAATGACTACATGCAACTTCTAAGTGCACTGGAACTGAATTATTGCGGGTATCCACATGCTGTTGATTATGTGAAGAAGTCGTGGTTGATTAAGCATAAGGAGCAATTTGTGGCTGCTTGGACAGATCGGCATATGCCCTTTGGGATATCATTATGAACAGGGCTGAGAGTGCACATGCAAAATTAAAGAGACACCTAGGCACATCGAGCTGTAGCTTTGATTGGCATATGCACTTGAGTTGCTATTTATGGAGATAAAGGCTTTTTTTTTAAAAGAGTTTGAACATCGTGCAACATAAGTTTAAACCGGCACTGTTTCGTGAGTTGAGAGAATTTCTATCAAGGAATGTTTTGGATATAGTGTTAAATGAGTCGATAAGAGCTGGTGATATTGGTCTAGACTCAGCGACATGTGGGTGCGTAATTCAACGGACCCATGGTTTACCATGTGCACACGAAATTGCCCAGTACATAAGGGAAGGTTCTCAAATACCACTGAGCTGTGTATACCACTATTGGTGGAAGCTCAATTTAGAGGCCACTACGGTGAACAAAACCCTTGAGTTGACCACAACTTCCAAGTTCGAACAGGCGAGTTGTCCCATGTCTAGTCGAGTGTGCAGCGGGATAATTGAATGGATGTGAGTTGATCGCTAAGAAATTTGAAAGTAGTGATCAGAGTAGTAAAATACAAATATTGTAAAAATTTAGAGAATTGGGGAATCCTTCATCTACTTCTTTTCTTGAAATGGATGTTAAATTGAATACTTGTGATCAGTCATCATCGAAAAAGAAGAAGTTGAATCGGTCTATGTGTCAGGAGTCATCTGCTTTCGAGTATGCACTCTCGATGAAAGATAGCGTTCCAACTAGATTAAGCAGTACTGGTGTAACGAAGAAAAAAGAGAAACTGAGTGTCCGTTGCACTCGGTCATGCACGTTTCTACATTTGCTTCTTGAGACTCTAGGACCCTATATCCAGACTATTAAGGTGTTGCAGCTGATGGCAACTATGGATTCAGAGTTATAGCTAGTCTTCTGGGCATATGCAAAGATAGTTGGATGCAAGTTAGAATAGATTTAAGTAGTGAATTGCAGAAGTATCAAAATTATTATTCATTGTGTATGGATGAGAAGAAAGGGTTTAGGAGCTATATTATGCATTGTTGTATAATGAAAGCAATCATTCATTTGATTGGTGGATGACAATGCCGGACATGGGTCACTTGATATCTTCATATTATAAAGTTGTATTGGTCCACCTTTCAATGTAGTAGTGCCTTTCTTTCCTGCCTTTGAGATCATCCCCGATTCCATCAAGTTCTCGTACAGTTATCGCGATTGGTTTAGTCAATGAAAACCATTTTGTTCAGGTCTTCATGACACCCGGAGCTCCTATGCCTCCCATTGTTATAAATTAGCTTAGACACCACTATGCTAATGCAGACGGATGGCAACTCTCATATGCTTAGAGCATCGAGCAATTCAGAGATATAATTGGAGATAGTGTTGTAACACATGAGTCGGTTAATCTTGACAGCAATTGAATATTTATATCCGATTTGATGTAGACAAACACAATACATGTTTTTTTTCAATGGATGGCTGATAAAATGGATGCAAAATTTATGTTATTATGTTATGTGATTATTTTTTTATACCCCTGCTCGGATGAACAACACTGTGCAAAAGACATACTGCACAGCGGAATGCCGTGCAGTGTTTATTTGCACAGCATTACGGTGCCGTGCAATTTGCTATATCATCGGAACCTGTTGGCCATGCAGTCTTATATTATAGCATACAAAAATAACGACCATAGCAATTTCATTCCATTGTGATCAAAATCATATAGGTTTCCATCCAACATTAATCAAAATAATGAACATAGCAACACACCAACATTCATCAGGGACTATATCCATCCAACATTCATAAAAAAAGGCCTATCCACCATTCATCAGAAAAAGATATCTGATGGAATGGACGCTGAGCCCTGGCAGCAGTGTACGGATCCCAAGCCACCTGTTAGAAGTAAGTAAAACAATACATTAATATAGTAATAAGTAATAGTAAAAAACGTAAAATATATATGAAGGCCTATATTGGTTGCTCACGTCACTTGGATGTAGCGCGTCCAACCTCTCACACATCAGGTATCCGTTTTCCCTCGCAATCCTGGAATCCTGACCAGGATTCCAGTGGATTGCTAGAGGCATTCCAACAGTATGTCCCCACTGTGTAGGAGGACGGGCAAATGGGAAGTGCTCGTACACCCAAGAATACAAATGATACCAATTGTAACGCCCCACCCTATACTCATGCATGATATTGTCCGCTTTGGCCCACGGGCCTCACGGTTTTGCTTCTAATGGGCCTCATCCCATCAAAAGGCCTCATGCAAGTTAAGGGTGTAAGCTTTTATATAACCCCATTCACTTTCCTCTCTATAGTAGATGTGGCACTCCGGGGCGTCACATTCCACCCCCCTTAGGGCTGCACGTCCCTGTGCAGTAGTCTGCCAGTCCCTGTAGCCTATCAGCCCTCTTGGCCCGCCCACATGGAGACCCGCCCACTTTCACTAGACCACGGCAGGAGACTCACACTCAAACTAGTCGAGAGTCGGCTCTGATACCATTTGTAACGCCCCACCCTATAACCCTTTCTCATCCACTCCAAATCCTTCCAAAAGTTTACCTGCACAAAACTGAGCCACCGTGCTCCCCTAATAATCCATTCCATCCATCATCATTTCCACAAACATCAAATTAAAGAATTAATTACAATTAAATCAGAGGATTACCCAAAATCTATTCTAGCATATTAATCCCAAATTAATAACATGAACAGGCTTGAAATTAGGGAAATCTAACAAGAAACACATCCAATCAATGGAAAACATACACACATGCTTAATTATAAAGTGCAGATCTACTTGCCTCAACCAAGAAGAAGATTGGAATCGGGGAATTCGAGGAGAAGCTCTCTATCACAAAACCCACAAATCTAACCCGACCAAACGCAACCTAACACGCAAATGCAAAGAAAAGAAAGGAAAAGATCAAGATCTAACCTAAATCTAAACCAAAGAGAATTAATTGAAAAGATGAAAGTGAGGGAAATCTTACCAAACTGATGTCAATGAAAAGAGGAGATTGCGAGGAAGAAGATGAGCGGTTCGGATCTTCGAGATGGTCATTTTGGGAAAGAGTTCCGGAGCCTTGGAAAAATGAGGAAGAAGAAGATGGCTGCGTGAGTTCTCGTTCGTTGCAGAGAATGAAAAGAGATTAGGGTTAATCTCTTGATTAAGAAGAAATGGAGGAGGAAAATACTAGTTTACCCTTTAAATGGGTCCGGTGAAAGAATGAATTATTAGAAGGGTTTCTGGTCGTCGGATCGCAACGACCCAGAAAACAAAAATGATCAGCGCGACGAGACCTTTCCAACGAACCCTAAATCACGGCGATAGAAATTTTTCGGAAAAACACTCAATTTTCCTTAAATTGCAAACCACCCCTACTAGAGTCAAACGAACTCAGAATTGCACGAAACTCCGCAGGCACTATTCCAACGCTAAAAGAAACTCGCTCACCATCTAAACCCACTTAAATATCTAACAAAACAAAAATAATAATAATATCAAAATAAATGATTCAATGGGCCGGTTATTGGGCCCAACTGACCCAGTAAGGTCGCGGACCTTACATCTCTCACCTCTAAAAAAGAACATTTGGTCCCCCAAATGCCTAAACATACCTCATCAGGAAAAAGATAAGGATACGCCTTCTGCATCTGGTCTTTGAGCTCCCAAGTAGCTTCCTCCGGTGTATGATGCTCCCATTGTACCTTAACCCACTGAATGGTCTTAGTACGTAGCACTACTTCCTCGGTGTCAATGATCTATGCCGGATGCTCCACATAGGTTGCATCTGCCTGTAACTGAAGTGGCTCGTGCTGCAACACATGAGCAGGATCTGGAACATATTTCCGAAGCATTGAGACATGGAAAAAGTCGTGCACACCAGCTAACTCAGGCGGTAGCACCAAACGATAAGCCACATCTCCAATCCTGCTCCTAATCTCAAATGGTCCCACAAACCTCTTCGCAAGCTTCCCTTTCTGTCAGAATCTGACAACTCCTCTCATCGGTGACACCTTCAGAAACACCTTATCCCCCACCTGAAATTCTAGAGGTCTCCACCTCTTGTCTGCATAGCTCTTCTGACGATCACGAGACTCTTTCATTCTCATCTGAATAATTTTGACTTTCTCACTGGAGTCAGCAATCTCTGCGGGGCCATGGAAACTCCAAACTCCTACTTCCTCCCAACATGCTGGAGTCTTGCATCTCCGCCCGTACAATGCCTCAAATGGTGTCATACTAATACTTGAATGATAGCTGTTATTGTAGGCAAACTCACATAAAGGCAAGCTTTCATCCCAACTCTCCTTGAAATCCAAAACACATGCTCGGAGAAGATCTTCCAATGTCTGGATGGTACGCTCAGACTGTCCATCTGTCTGAGGGTGATACGCTGTACTGAACTTCAACTGAGTACCCATAGATGACTGGAAAGTAGACCAAAACCGAGAGACAAACTTAGGGTCTCAATCGAATACTATGGACTTAGGCACTCCATGTAGCTTGACTATATTGTCCCTGTACAACACAGTCATCTTGTTCATAAATTGACCAGTCTTGAATGGTAGAAAATGTGCTGACTTAGTCAATCTATCCACAATCACCCAAATCGCATCATTGCCCTTCCTGGTGTTTGGCAATCCCGATATAAAATCCATAGTGATGTGCTCCCATTTCCACTTTGGAATGTCCAACGGGTGAAGTAAACCAGGAGGCTTCTTGTGTTCTGCCTTAATCTGCTGACAAGTCATACACTTAGCGACAAATTTTGCAATCTCTTTATTCATTTTCACCCACCAATAGTGATTCTTCAAATTCTGATACATTTTGGTGCTCCCTGGGTGAACTGAATATCTGGTATGGTGTGCATCCGTCATTAGCTCTAACTTGATGTCTTGCACATCTGGTACACAAAACCTGTCCTTACAGTACATAATTCACTCAATCAATCTGAACTCTGAATGATCATCAATGTGGTCAATAACTCTCTGCAACCCAGGATCATCCTTCTGAGCTTCCTTGATCCTGTTAATTACTTCTGTCTCCCAAACTCCCATAGTAGCAACCAATACTTTCTCCTTGACTGGCCATACTTCCACATCCATATCTCGGAACTACTCTATCCATCTCCATTCTGGCATTACACACTCGCTGAAGGCTGCCTTCCTGCTGAGAGCATCTGCTACAACATTCACCTTATCAGGATGGTACTTAATCGGAAAATCATAATCCTTTATGTACTCCATCCATCTCCGCTGCCTGTTATTAAAATCACCCTGTATAAACAGGTATTGCAGACTCTTGTGATCTGTGTGCACCTCAAATCTCTCTCCATACAGATAATGCCTCCACAATTTCAATGCAAACACCACTGCTGCCAGTTCTAAGTCATGTGTGGCATACTTCTTCTCATGATCCTTCAATTGCGTTGACCCATAGGCTATTACTTTATCATTCTACATAAGAACACAGCCCAGTCCAATCCCTGATGCATCTGTGTAAACCACAAATCCTCCACTGCCAGAGGGTAAGGCAAGTATGGGTGCTGAAGTCAATCGAGTCTTCAATTCTTGGAAACTCTTCTCACACTCCTCTCCATACAAACGGAACATCCTTCCTTGTCAACTTAGTGAGTGGAGATGCTATGGTTGAAAATCCTTTCACAAACCTTCTGTAGTAGCCCGTAAGTCCCAAAAAACTGCGAATCTCCGCTACATTTCGTGGACTACCCCAATTAACAACAGTTGCTACCTTCTTAGGGTCCACTGTTAGTCCATCCTTAGAAATAATGTGGCCCAAAAATGCCACTTGTTCCAACAAAAACTCGCATTTGCTCAACTTAGCATACAATTGGTTATCCCTAAAGAGCTGCAACGATGTCCTCAACTGATGCTCATGCTCCTCTTTAAATTTTGAATACACCAATTTATCATCAATAAAAACAACCACAAACTGGTCTAAGAAAGGAGCAAACACCTTATTCATCAATGCCATGAAAATTGCTGGTGCGTTCGTCAACCCGAAAGGCATCACAAGAAATTCAAAATGGCCATATCTCGTCCGGAATGCAGTATTAGGAACATCCTCTTCTCTGACTCGCAATTGATGGTATCCGGAACGTAGATCTATCTTTGAAATGAATTGGGCTCCCTGCAACTGATCAAACAGCTCATCAATCCTCGATAACGGATACTTGTTCTTAACGGTCACCTGATTCAGCTGTCAGTAATCTATACACATCCTCATGGTCCCATCCTTTTTCTTCACAAATATCACCGGAGCTCCCCACGGTGAAACACTGGGCCTGATGAATCCCTTATCCAACAGATCTTCTATTTGAGTCTTCAACTCATTCAATTCTGCTGGAGCCATCCTATACGGAGATTTAGAAATAGGTATTGTACCCGGTTGCAATTCTATCGTGAAATCCAACTCATGAACAGGTGGCAAACCAGGGATCTCCTCCGGAAATAAATCCGGGAATTCTAGCACCACAGGAATCTCATCAACAGTCTTAGACTCCTTGTCTTCCGCGATATACGCGATAAAGCCTTCACAACCACTCCTTATCGATCGTTCTGCCTTCAACACAGAAATCAACCGCGTGGGTGTAGACTTCTTGACTCCAACAAACTTGACACTACAATTTGCATTCTGTAACCTCACGGTCTTGTTAAAACAATCTAACACCGTTCGGTTCGCTGCTAACCAATCGATTCCAAGAATCACGTCAAATTCTGACATCGGTAAGATGATCAAACTGACAGTCAACAAAACTTCTCCAATCTGAATACTACATCTAGGGTAGATGACATTACAAGGTACAAGTCTACCCACAGGAGTAGCTACTATCAAATCATAGGGTAAATCTCCTTATCCTCCCCGAAATGAGATGCAAAAGATGGTGCAACAAATGAGTGTGTGGATCCAGGATCAAATAGAACTTTAGCATCAAATCCACAAACTGAAAGTGTACCTTCTATAACATTGCCCGCTGCCTCTGCCTCCTCATGCGTCAGCGCATAAGCTCTCCCTGCCTGCTGGGGACGCTGCTGCTGTGGCCTAAGACCACGAGCCTGAAGTCTGAGTGGTGCTGGGGGTCTCTGCTGGAACCTCTGCTGTGGTACCGGAGGTAGTTGCTGCGGTGGCTGGGGTGGTCGAACAATCATCTGTTGCTGCTGAGGCCTGGCCTGTGCAGGAGGCACCTGTCTCAACGGCTGCACTGGATGTGGTGGTCTAGGTGCCGGAGCTGGAAGTGCAGGTGGTGCTACTCCTGTCTTAGGGCAATTGCGGACCTTATGCCCTGGGTCCCCACAATGAAAACATGCACCCGTCTGTTTCCTGCAATTACGAACATGATGACTACCCCCACAAAAAGTGCAAGAGATCCGCTGAGGTAACTGGCGAAGCGCTAGTTCAACCCTTAGTCTCTTCGGTGCAAGCTGCTGGTAGTACTGGGAGGAAGAACCTTGTGCCTTGGGTTGAGGTATTAACGCCAAGATCCTTTTCTTCTCCAATTCAATCACATCTTTCAGAGACTCCTCTGCCCAATAAGATTCCTTAACCACTTCATCATAGTCGGTCAGCTTGCTACGTTGAACCTGCAGCTTGATGTCTGCTCGTAGCCCCTTAATAAACCTCCGAATCCACTCCGACTCGGGCTTAATCAGATTCTCTGCAAACCTTGATAGATGGGTGAAGGAGATCTCATAATCTTGTACTGTCATGTCACCCTGAACCAATCTCTCAAACTCCTCCATCTTCTGATCCCTATAGTGCTCGAGGATGAACTTTTTCTGGAACTGCTCAGTGAAGGTTTTCAAGGCTACATCTTCTGCGATTGTTTCATAAGGGTGCTTCACTGTCTTCCACCACCTCTCTGCTGCCCCACGGAACATGTGGGTCGCTAGCTGCACCTGCTGAACCCCCTTGCACTGAAACACCTCAAAAATCTTCTCCATCTGAACAACCCACTCATCAGCATCAGCAGGGCCCTCTATGCCATGGAACTCAGGTGGAACCCTCTTCCTAAACTTCTCAACTAGATTGTTGAGGTCATACTCTTTGGCCTGTGGCTGCCCCACCTTCTGCATCACCTCAAGCATCTGGGTTTGGAAGGCAGCCTGACTCTCATTCTGCCTGGTACTCTGATCAGCAAAGTCTTTGGATGGCCATGAAATTAGATGTAAGGTCCGCGACCTTACTGGGTCAGTTGGGCCCAATAATCGGCCCGTTGACCCATTTATTTTGATATTATTATTATTTTTGTTTTGTTAGATATTTAAGTGTGTTTAGATGGTGAGCGAGTTTCTTTTAGTGTTGGAATAGTGCCTGTGGAGTTTCGTGCGATTCTAAGTTTATTTGACCCTAGTAGGGGGTAGTTTGCAATTTAGGGAAAATTGAGTGTTTTTCCGAAAAATTCATATCGCCGTAATTTGGGGTTCGTTGGAAAGGTCTCGTTGCGTTGATCATTTTTGTCGTCTGGGTCGTTGCGACCTGGCGACCAGAAACCCTTCTAATAATTCATTCTTTCACCGGACCCATTTAAAGGGTAAACTAGTCTTTTCCTCCTCCATTTCTTCTTAATCAAGAGATTACCCCTAATCTCTTTTCATTCTCTGCAATGAACGAGAACTCACGCAGCCATCTTCTTCTTCCTCATTTTTCCAAGGCTCCGGAACTCTTTCCCAGAAAGACCATCTCGAAGATCCGAACCGCTCATCTTCTTCCTCGCGATCTCCTCTTCCTCGCGATCTCCTCTTTTCATTGACATCAGTTTGGTAAGATTTCCTTCACTTTCATCTTTTCAATCAATTCTCTTTGGTTTAGATTTAGGTTAGATCTTGATCTTTTCCTTTCTTTTCTTTTCATTTGCGTGTTAGGTTGCGTTTGGTCGGGTTAGATTTGTGGGTTTTGTGATAGAGAGCTTCTCCTCGAATTCCCTGATTCCAATCTTCTTCTTGGTTGAGGCAAGTAGATCTGCACTCTATAATTAAGCATGTGTGTATGTTTTCCATTGATTGGATGTGTTTCTTGTTAGATTTCCCTAATTCCAAGCATGTTCCTGTTATTAATTTGGGATTAATATGCTAGAATAGATTTTGGGTAATCCTCTGATTTAATTGTAATTAATTCTTTAATTTGATGTTTGTGAAAATGATGATGGATGGAAAAAGATTTTTGGGTGAAAAGAAAATAAATAAATAAAATAAAGTAGTAAAATAATAATAATAAAAAAAATAGTGCACAGTTGAACGTGCTGAACGTTCAGATGTTCTGAATGTTCAGTCTGAACGTCCGACGCGCAGGTGTATTATAAATAAAAATAATAATAATAAATTAATGCTCTGTTGACATAACGTTCAGAACAATTAGAACGTTCAGTTCTAAACGTTGAGATGTTCTGAAGTCCGGTCCGGCGCAGGTACTATTTAATAAAAATATATATATATATATTTATATATAAAAGGGGCAGATTTCTATAGGCCATAACTTTTTAACCGTACGTCGGAATTTCGCGAGCCATATACCGTTGGAAAGCTCTTAGAGCGTAGAATCCAATGGTCCATGTCTCGCGATGATTGGAGATAGGGAAGGGAGGTAGCTAAGGAGATTAATTATTTAGACCACTTTCTTGTTAGAAACGAGATTGTTAGCCTAGGTTTGGGTCTTAGACATTGGAAACCATGAAACCACTCTCATGTGACCATTAATGGGGTATTAACATCATAGCACGTGGCTTGGTGTGCTTCGATGGGTTGTCTAGGCATTCGTGTATTGTGTATGGTTTAACCGAATGCGTATGGAGTTGAATCAATCAATGTTTAACATGATTGTACACCCAGGAATTCTTTATAAATATTGTTGATTCGAATTCCCCATGCACTCCGTTAAAACAAATATGGTACATGGATGACAACACTTGCCTATGATTGGATTGTAATCTCTCATTGACTTGTTAATAGTATCCGTTGATTTCGTTCCTTGTACACTCTCTTGGCATAAAACACCTAATTAATTATGGAACCTAAACTCTTGTAGAATTAGGACAAGGACCTGACTTAGAGTGTACTTCAGGAACCGTGTATCGTGTTTTGATAAACATGACTGGCTAGCATGTAAGGGATTATCGTGTGGTTGGTTTGTTTTGTATTGTTTTGAATGAGATAATCCCTAAGAACATGTTTCGTCTGTTGAGCTAGCCAAACTTGTTTGTCTTGGTTTTCCCCACGTGTTAGCACCACTTTATTATTATTTGCATATCATGGCCAGCTGCAGTTTGGGGTTTTATTGATGGACCGGTTACTCGGACATCGGGGTGGGCAGTCGGCTTGGACGGAGTCCATGGCGTTGAATAGTTAGGAGTGGGCTTGGACTGTGCTACTATTCCCAGGACCGGGAGCTTGGATCCCCCTGGAGCCGGACTTTGGTATCAGTAGTCCGGATAGGATTGTTACTGGTACCCCGTGAGGTGGCTTGGACATCCACGGAGTCTCTCTCTTGTGCATTGCATTACATTGATAGTGGTGATTGTTAGTATTGTTAGGATTCCTGTTTATGATTCTGATGGTTATTTAATCATGCTTTATACCTAGTTCTGTTCCTTGTATTCACTTGATTATGTCCTGTTATTACTCTTTCATTTGATGCATGTTATGTTTAATTATTCATCTTGCAACTTTAAATTCAATTGAGATTTATTATCCATTGTTGATATCAATGTATGAAGTTCGCTATTTGTTTTTATGATTTGAGGTTCAAATACATTATCCTCACAGCGGACTTACGATCCTCAGGCCAAAAAGGGCAAAAATTTTAATTGGCCCAAATTTTCACTCCCCGGATCCGGTTTATTCTCTAATCGGGTTCGGGGGATGTGACACCAATTATTAATTATACAATTTAAAGGATCAATTATGAGGAAACATGTATATGTATATATAGAGTGTACACATTTATCGTAAGTAGCATCAGATATCCAGCAATTTGTCGCACATCTGCCCTCGTGGCGGTTCTTAACTGGCGATATATATATGCCAATGCGGCAGCCCCCCATGCATAGTGACGGACCCGTCCCAAGTCTATCAGTAAAGATAGGTAGTAGATGGGGACTAGAGTCGATGACTTATCGGTGAAGAGTGTGCAACCTCACAAATATATAAGATAGCATCTAGCTGCACACTCTACCTGCTCAACAGACGATGCATGAGTCACATTGTCGCACATCCGTTTGAACCACCCCATCCTAACTACCCCACCATGCGCCACTCTCAACTGAGCTGAAGCAGATGCCCTATCCACACCCAGTCCACGCTCAAGTAAATCTACTTGATCAGTAAATCCCATATTTGTCGATGCGTGGACAGGAATACCCGTTACTGGGTTGCCGAAGAGAGTATCGACATTATCTAAGGTGATTGTCGTCTCACTAAATGGCTTGTGGAAAGCATTTGTCTTAGGCTGCCATCTCTCTACAAAGCTCGATATCAAAGGATATGAGATATATCAGTAGGAGAAACTCTTCAGGTTTGCCAATCCGGATTCTTCAATAATAGCACAAAACTGAAGAACATGAAGACCATCCCCATCCCTGCGCAGAGGTATGAACCAATCCTTCAGCTTATACCAATGATTGATACATTTGAGCGGGTCGCGTTCCTGCACATTATAAGTAAAATGTTCATTAATATCTGTTATTATAGACTTCAACACATCTTATTTGAAAAATGATTAATTAAAACATAATAAGAATGCAAGTGTACCTCCCCGTTCCATATTGATATGGCTACGTGCGTCCTAACACCGATAAGGACAGATAGGTCTTCCAGACTGCCGGGAATAGGACCCCTGAGACCCTCCCCCGCTGCCGCTCCAGGAGGACTGGATGGTTGTGCCTCTTCGTCTGAGGAATCATCCTCTAAAAAACTGTAAACATCATCCTCAACCGGCTTTGGTAGTGGATCCTGCTGCAATTGACGTCTTTGTTTTGACGTCGTTAACGACAGGTGGTCAAAGCACTCGCATGCATACCTCGCCACGCTGTCTCGCAACACCAACCCTGGTCCGCACTCTTGATGGCTCGCAAGAAGAACTACCCCGTCTACTTTTCATCAAAGAGCTGCCACCAATACGGCAAGGTGGCCTTCTCGGCACTCCTTCCAATCTGTTAAAAATGAAAATCAATAAGAGGAAACAACGTAATAAAAGATATCATATTTTTGTACTGCTCGGTTCAAAATGACAGTGCAAACTGATTTTGAACGGGCCCAATGAAACAGTGCAAATTCTATTTGCATGGTATGATGGAACCGTGCAGATCTTACATGTTCGGTCTTTACATGTTGTGCAAATAAAAACTGCACGGCTTTGAAGGGCTGTGCACATATATTTGAATTTTCTTGACCGTGCACGGCAACCGCCGCACATTGTGTTGTTTGCACGGTTGTAAAGAATCGTACACGGACTGTTTGCACGGTTTGGAAGGCCGTGCAAACAGTTTGTGCACGTTTCTAGATTGCCGAGCATATCGCGAAATAGTGTAAAGTGAGCCATGAGTTTTCAACTTCGAACAGGGTTTAGAGTTCGAAACTCCCATCCATCTCATTCATTAGGGACTTCCCTATCTATTGCAAACGTTCATACTCTCTAATGCATAAATTACAACCTAAAAAAATACATGAAAATTATAAATCTACGGCAAGAAGAAGAAGAAGAAGAAGAAGAAGAAGAAGAAGAAGAAGAAGAGCTGACTTGTTTGAGCTCAACAAACGGTGGATGGTGAGGAGAGCTATGCAGTGGAGAAGAGGTCGACGCGTCCAAAATGCTCAAAAATTTGAATACTCTCTGAGAGGGACTCGGAATGAAAGTGGAATGGGTGTGGTAAGCTCAATTGGGTAGTTCGGGTATTACATCGGGTGGGCTCAGTAAAACCTTGACAAAAATAAAAAGGGGATTCGGCGACGGGTCCCTGAACATTTCATTTTATTGCCTTAGGTCCACAATCTTTTTTCATACTGTGATAGGTCCTTTTTTCAAATTTGAAGACCTAAAATGTCTAATTTACCCTTTCTTCATAATCATATCCCACGATTAGTGGGATATGCCATTAATAATTGTCAATACCATTAAATTAGCCAAATAAATTTCAAAATATCCAAAAAAATTTCAAAAAATGTAAATAAATTTCAAAATATGTAAATAAAATTAAAAAATGCAAATAAATCCGAAAAATAAAAATAAATTCAAAAGAATGCAAATAAATTTCAAAAAATGCAATAATTTCAAAAAACGCAATAAATTTCAAAAGAATGTAGAGAAATTTAAAAAGAAGTAAATAAATTTCAAAAGATCCAAACAAGTTTCAAAAAATATAAATAAATTTCAAAAGATGAAAATCATTTTAAAAAGATGCAAATAAATTTCAAAAGATCCAAATAAATTTAAAAAAATAGAAATTAATTTTAGAAGATGAAAATCAATTTCAAAAGATCGAAATAAATTTAAAAAACTGTAAATAAATTTTAAAGTACGCAAATAAAATTAAAAAATGCAAATAAATTTAAAAAACTCAAAATGCATTTGTCAAAACTAAGATAACCCAATTTTCCGAATTTCAGAAAAATTTGCCTAAAACTAAAGTATTTTTGCCAAAACTCAGTTAAATTTATTTAAAAAAAATGCAAATAAATTTCAAAGAAACATTATGAGTTTAGTTCAAAAACTCAGTTAAAATTTTCCAAATGGAGATGAATTTATTAGAAAGTCAATTATATTTTTCGAAAAATAAAAAGGTAATTTGCCAAATACTCAGATAAACTTGTCCAGAACTCAGATAAATTCGTTCCAAAACGTAGATAAATTAGCCAAAAACATAGATAAATTTGTCCAGAACTCAGAGAAATTCGTTTAAGAGCTCAGATAAATTTGCGCAAAACTCAGATAAATTTGACAAAAAAATGTAAATCTCAGATAAATTTGACATAAACTCGCCCGAACTGAACTGCCTCTATTGGGCTTCTTCTGCAAACAGGTCGGGCCGACCTGAACTTGGACCAACCTGGACTCCTGCAAGCCCGGCCCACCTCTTCTTTTTCTTCCAGCACTGCAACGGTGACTTGCCTTCTTCTTCCTTCCTCGCTTTGGCCACGGGAAGACGGCAGCACGGGGTCGGCGACGTGCAGCGGCGCCGACGACGGCAGGCAAGCGGGGGCGGTTTTTCCGACTGTTTTTTTTTATATATAACAAAGGCTAACAGAAGCCTTTCTGTCCCCCACGTGTCTTCACAGATCAAATAAATGGGCAATCACAAGACAAGTTCCTCTCCCCTTCTCGTTTTGGAATAAGAAACATGGAAGACCGCCTTCTCCTCTTCCAGTCTTCTTCTTCCTCGGCGACATGAGGGTGGCAGCGCTCCATCCTCTAACGTCATGATGTGGGGTCCAGCTGAAAAAATAAGAACCCAACTCATGCCTCTGTTTCGCTGTGATCTGCGGTAGTGGCCGGCGAGGGTCTGCGGCTTCTTCTTCTCCGATGAAGATGGCAGGGATCCGAACAGAGCTCTCTCTTCTTCGTTCATAGTTGCTGAACTAGAAACCAGAAAACCCTCTTCAAACTCCGAACTGTTCACAGAGAACCCTTCTCTTCCTCTAGGCACGGTGAACCCAAATAAACTAGATTCTCTTCGATATGAAATTACAGATTCATGTATCCCATGTCTCCCACTGAGCAGCGAAACCGAGAGAGGAAAACGCTGCCCAGAAGAAGAGGGATAATGCAAAATGAAAAAGAGGGATAATCCAAAATTTGAAATTTAAAATTTCAAAATTTTTTGCCTAAAATGATTGAAAGGGTAAATCAGTCATATAAATTGTTTCCAAGGACCTCTGGCTGCAAACAGTCTAGCTGCTTGGACCAGTGCCCTTAAAAAGAATTTGCCTAGACTGGAGACTGGATAGATTTAATTGTAGGGACCTTTTGCTAATTAACTCAAAATAAAATAGGTGCCGACTAAATGGCTGTGTCCAATAATTATGGTGGGGTGCATTTATAATTTCCCATTCCTCATACACAGCAAAAAGGAAATCGTTATTCCACGGTTCCTCACGTCCAGAACAGGTCTCCATCTCCATCTTAACAAATGGCAGCCAGCTTGCAACTTCTGCCTTCACATTATTTATTCATTTATTTGCGTGCCAGTTGTGACCACATTAGAAAAAGCATCCGAACAACCAACGGCAGTGATTTCTTCCCTTGGCGGGTAGTATTAAAAGAAAGAAAAAGGCCATTGGATCTCTCTTCAACTGTCAGATGATCCCTTACTCTTCTCTTTCTTTCCATATTCTATCCAAACTATCAGGACACATCATCAGATCTGAAAACTCAGAATATCCTTCTCTGACTTGTGTCCGTAGAAGACGATCATGATCCGGACAGTGCAAAACGGAGATAGATAGGGTTTCTATTTCTGGAGAGAAGAATCGTGTTTGTGAATGGAAATACCAACGAGGTGTAATAGAAAGGAGAAGAGGCGAAGGGAAGATGGAGAGAGAGAAGATGAAGAGAAAGAAGAAGGTGTGACTTTGCAGGAGAAGAAGCCCAAAGTTCCAGCTCTTGCCAGGTTCACATACTCTCGTTGAATTTTTTTTTTTTTTTTTAATCTGAACCGTTGGATTTAGAGGATTTTAGTGTTGAGAATGCTGCACATGATTAACTGTATGTGTGCACTCATTTTGATTAATATTAACCGTCCAAAAAGTGGTCCATGTGTTGGTGGGCCAGAACTTGATCTGATCTGGGTGCTCATCTGATGGATTTTTAGTAGAACAGATGGTCGTTATTTGAATAATTAGGACCTAGTGATCAATGTGTTTTTGTGCGATCAATACAAAAGCATCTGATGATGAGAGTACTGGAGATATCACTCGAACACATACCTTTAACATGAATTCACCCACTTATGACTGGAGTCGGGCTAGGGGCCAAGCTTAGGCCAATGGTCTATAAAAAGCCCAACCTTGGCCATGGTACCATTATTATCATTTATCAATAGGAATGTAAATGGGTACCCGATTCTCTGATTATCCGGAGGTTCCGACCCGTTAAAAACTAGATTTGGGTCTTTGTTTAGGCCCCGATAAATAAATGGGTCCAGGTCCAGTTCCACCTTGGTTCAGACCCGTGGACCCAATATATTACCTCAATTTTAAAAAATCTCCCCTAAAAACCATAATTTTTATTTTAAATATCATTCTCTACCTAACTCCGGACCCTGATCCGGATCCAGACCCGTCCCATATATGGGTCTGGTTCTCGAGCCAAGAAACCGGTTCCGAAACCGTTCCGGGTCCGGATCCGGTTCCACATTCTCCTTTAACGGTTCCGGTTCCGGGTCCGGGTCCACAATGGACCCGGACCGAAACCAACCCGTTTACAACCCTATTTATCGACCTTTCGTACTTCAAATTTGAGTATTCCGAAGTCTCACCTCTCTATCTGTAATAGAGTTTTTTTTTTTTTTTTTTTCTTCCTATTATATATAGTGTTGTTTCACTTCTTTTAGTTTTCTTTTTCTTTTTTCTTCGCAAATCTGATATAATCTTTCTTATCATCTTAGCAACCAGCCTACAAATCTAACAGATATTTTGCATATTTTTTTATCTCTTTTTTCTAAAGTTAATTAATTTATTAAGCCTCTGTTTTGCTATTTATTTTATTGTTGCATGATCTGAATTTTTAAATTTTTTTAGTTTTTTTTTTCTTTTCGAAATTGGGATTAGTGTTTCATTGGATATATGATTTTTTGTTTGAAATTTCTAAGATTATATATATTTCTGAATAGTGATTTCAAATTTCGGTCGGCCGGGGAATTTTTGGATTTCTGATTAGGGGTTTCCATTTGGGGTTAGGGGTTTCTAGAATTAAGAATATTTTGACTTTGGGTGTAGGGATTTTTGAATTTCTGATTAGGGATTTCAAATTTGGGGTTAGTGATTTCTGAAATTGGGAATAGGGTTTTTGAATTTTGATTAAGGATTTTAGTTTATGGTTAGGGATTTCTAGAATTGAAAATATTTTGATTTTGGGTTAGGGATTTTTGGAAAAGGGTAGCTGAAGAGGACGTGGATGGAGGTAGTAAAAATAGATTTGAATACGTGTAACTTATTTCAGGGCTTGGCTCTGGATAGATCTAAATGGAGGAATATAATTCATGTAGCCGACCCCAACATAGTTGGGACAAGGTTTTGATGATGATGATGATGATGGATTTATGAGATTTGTGATTTATGGGGTTCGGAATAGGGTTTTTCGATTGGCAATGTTGGGTTTATTTTAAGAATGATATAATTTAGCACATTTTTTGTTATTTTTTATATGAAAATTAATGAAAAGTAGAAAATATATGAAATTTTTTGTATTTTCTGTTTGTTCATCTTCATTTAATAATTTTTTTTAAGGATGATAGATTTAGCACATTTTAAGATCTATTTCTATCTAAACATTACTAGAAACTCTATTTTGTGATTGCTATGCATGGCAATAGCATCCTCCCTATCGGTGAATATTTAAGCCTACAGTTTTTTTTTTTTTTAAGAAATAATGTTGTATTTTTTTTATCTCAGATAGTTTACACATAAGAAATCAAATCATTTTTTTAATTATAAAAAACTAAATGGTAGTTTTTGGTATGGGTTCTGTTGACCGTGCTAATCACGGCATCTTTTGCTAGTTACACTTAATTTTAGGGAAACCAATTTGTCTTTCTTTAAATCTGATATGTTTTATATTTAAAGTAGTTTTCACTTTCTTTAACCATCCCAAAAATTATTAACCACTCATACTACCATTACAAATTGGAAGTTTGGTCCTTAAAGTGAGATCATCATCTCTTTCATACTTCCTTTCCACATTCCATCGATTCCGAACTAGAGAATGGTCAGGTAATGGATTATGAAATCTATCACCCATGTCCAATCCCTCACTAGAATGTAATTGGTGGGAATTGACTCATTCTAATTGTTGAGTCAGATTCTCAACTTCTTGTCGCAAATTTTGGATCTCAAGGTTACAACGATCTGGTTGGTCTTCCTCTTTTCATTCTCTTCATTATGTATACAACCATGTCTCTACAGGGCAGTATATTGTCAGAGAATTGAAACAAACAAACAATCTAACAGACCCTTCAACTCTGATACCAACTTACATGGTCCCGATTCACAAGTTGGACTATCCAACGAAGCTAAATGGTAAATCCCGATGGTCAGAAAATGCAAAATCAACTTTACTCGGATCAACAATCGAATAAGCAAAACAAAGAATAACAGTAGTAGATAGCTTACCCCAAATTGCTAACCTACTACTTGATAGATCTTCAATCATTGGGGGCAATACTCAAACCAACAGAGAAGACAGAGAATTGCAAACTCCAATGCAATATAATTCAATGAAAAAACACAAAATCCAAGCTAGGTTTGGATGTCTCACTTGATTGCTTATATAATGTTTCCAAACAAAAAAAGACCTAATTTCTCCTAATTCCTAGCCATTCATCCTATTAAGCAAATAAAGAATGACTGCTAAATAATAGTCCTTACATAACTCAACTACTTAACTAAAAAAAAAAAGCGAATAAAAATTACAAAGTTTCTAAACAATTTAAGATTTGAATTGGATGCCCATATGGATAGATTCTCTCCACTTGCTTCTTTTAAACTTGCCTCCTATATTTTAGAAAGCTTTTCCACTCTAAGATCTTTCTTTGGAAAGTTTCCAAATTCCATCTTGCTTCCATGGAAAGTAACTGGGCATGCCACATCATGTGGGCTGTGGGCCTCATTTTTTCAGCATGTAGAGCTAATCAAAGAGGTGCACAGTGCACACATGGGCCTGCCCTACATGTCCGTATGGGCTTGGCTAAGACTCAATTGGGATTGATTTAGTTCCCTATTAAATTCAACATATTTGTTTCCCAATTCAAAACCCCAATTTTAGATTTGAGCTCTTATGCTTGTTTGGGCCCCAATGAGATGGATCAAGAGGCTGCTCGCTTGATGAAATTAACCCAAATAATTGATGGCCTGATCAATCATAAGATCCATGAAATATATACCTCTGCTATTGCATCAATTTGATCCAGTGTACATCTACATGAAAGCTAGGGCCCCATAGTGAGGATTTCTTGGAGATATGGGGTATGTTATGATGTAGCTTGATACATTGAGACCATTTCTAGTGAATTTTATAACTATTTTGAGTTACCTACCAGTATTAAAGATGACATAATTTTAGTTTCATGAAAGTTTTTTGTGTGTTAAGGTCAAAGCAAGTTGCACACATAATGGGTATGACATAATGCACAGATACGGCATGGATACAGCAAGGACACACTATAGACACGGCAGGGACATTGATTTTACGCATAAAAAGTGAAGTATCGGATATAATACGACATGATACGTTGCCCATTTTGAAGTATCTGTGCATCATAGGCTATGACCGTGTGAGGAATGCGGTGTAAGAACTTCTAAATTAGTGCAAAGGATTTATAAAGCAAAATTGATCTGTAAATGAGTTGTTAACGGAATGTTGTACATAGATTTGTTATAGATATTTGTTGCCCTTTGCTTGGTTGATTTTTTTTCTTAATAAGTATCACTGAAGAAGTCTCCGTGAAATTGTTGGTTCTTACATTTTTTTCCATTACGTGTGTATAATCTTACTGCAGTGTCATTGTGGAAGCTTTGAAATTGGATAGTTTGCAAAGACTTTGCTCATCTTTAGAACCTCTTCTTCGTAGAATTGTAAGTTATTCATTCTTCATTTGTTAGAATTGAATTATTATATGTTGGGGAATCTTGAATAAGACAAGTGCTTTCATGTTATAAGGCATTGTGAATGGCCTCCAAAGTTTGGCACCGAGGCCATTTAGCTTCACTATGATTGTGAATCATATTCGTTCATCTCATCAAATTTTGTAATTGAAGTGCACATTGTACCTGAGTATAATTTTAAAATGAATCTTGTACTTTATAGTGGTGTCGGGCAGGGACGGACCCAAGTATGTGCAGGTGGGTGCAGTCGCACCCTTCGCACAGCAGTGCACTTCCAAAATCTATATAAAAAGTCTGGTACACTTCCAAAAATCTAATAAAAATCATGGGTCCACTCTCAATCTACATGAAAATCCTCGGTTCGCCCCCAAAACCAAACTACCTATTAGGGTCTGCATCCGTCAAACCAAAATCCTGGGTCCGCCACTGTCGGGTGCAGGATGGTAATTGGGTCTGTAACACTGAGATGTAGCAACACCAATGGGATAACATGATTTATGCTTTTAGTTTGTGTATTTGATGGTTTGACCTGAAACTTGACAATATTGACTCAACTTATCTAATGCTTGAGCTGTGGATCCTCCTGTTATTTGCCTCTCAACTGGTTTTGGAAGAATTGATTTTCAAGAGATTAAAAAAAAAAAAAAGAAAAAGAAAAACCGGAGACAATTGGATTCATCTGAAGTCAACTTGATTTGTGAAGGCTGATCTGTATTGAGTGATTCCTGAATTGAAATTTGTGAACCTTTGGTTTCCAGTGTGAATTTAACAGTTTCAGTGCTCATTCAAATATTGATGGCATTTGTAATAATGGAAACATTATTTTGGTATGTGTATATATTTATCATTTCTTGTACTGTCCTTCAGCTTTTGGTGTCAATGCCTAGTGGGTTGGCCTTGTTCCATTTATCTTCTACTTATTCTCTCCACCATCCCCAAACTCTTCATTAGATGGCTTTCATTGAAACCCAGAAGAGTCAACCTTTCCTGTGTGCACATAATGTATCTCAGAAACAATCATTTTTAGCTAATGTGGCTTCATGAAAGGGGTTTTCCAATAGCTATCCCAGTTAACACAGGGTTATATTTTTATTTTTGTTTTATTTTCCAATCTTCGGATGTTCAACCTTTATGATGGCCATTTTGAATGGATATGAAAACAATATCTTTTGCATCATTTGTGGATAGCTTGAAATTTCTAGTCATCTGCTGACCTTCGACACCAGTTCCCCTTGTCTAGAAGGATCAACATTCAAAAGGTACTTTTGAAGAATTCTAGATCTTTTTAACTTCATCCCTTTTTTTTTTTTTTTTTTTTTTTTTGTGTGTGTGTGTGTAGGTCTTCAGTATACACAGTTATTCAAAATATGCTGTGATTGAGTGAAAAAGTTAGTTCTTTGTCCTCTAAGTATTTATTGGTCTGATGCAACTGCCAGTGGCAGCATCTTAGAATAGATCTTACAGTTATGGTTTCTCAATAACTAATAAAAAGCAACGATGGAAATCAAGAGAAGCTATCCTTATTATGATGGGAATATTTTATTCCTCTTTTTTTTTTTTTTTACTTGGGAGTTTTAGAGTAGAACTCTTTTAGCTGAGCCTAGTTTGATGGATAAAGCTGGATGATGGTGAAGAAAATTTTTTCCTTTACCAATTAATTTAAAGAATGATGTCTTGAGTTGGAATATTTCTGATTGATCATATACTTCCTTTTATGAGTGAACAGGTTAGTGAAGAAGTCGAGCGTGCTTTAGCAAAGTTAGGGAATGCCAAGTTGTCTTTAAGGTGTGTTATTTCTAAATGCATAAAACTTGTTTCTTCTGTACAACATTATTGTTTGTTATTATGTCATGGATTTTATGGAAATTATAGGCTTTTCAATTCTTGATGAAAATGAGATTAACCTAGGTACTTTGGAACAAAGCCGCAAGCAAGATGCATAATCTGAGCAACCGAGTAAAAATCTAAATGAGGGGGAAATATAAAAAAAGAGGGAAAACTTTAACCAGAGAGTCCATCAATTGATTTAAAAATTAAGTTGATGTGGGTGAAGAACCATACAACAAGCTCAAGCCCATCAGGCCCAAGCCCAACTACTGTCCAACAACAACGACGACCGTCCCCTTATCATCTCATTTATCTTTCATCTTATCCTACCCTTTTGTTATGGAAAATACAATCTCTATATAACTTACTTTGAACAATTGCTTATATACAAACAAAGTATCGTCTAGAAAAAGACGATCCATTCTCAATTTCTCTTGAATTCTATCATGGCATCTGAGAACTAGAGATTTGTTTTCTCTCTCCAATCATCTGCTCAGAAGATCTCAAAGGTTCCAATCTGCTGAGATATCTCTGGTGGGGCTCACACCATTTAGAAATTGTCTCCTCGATCCTCCTCAACAAGATCCCTTAGTTTTGATCACCCTATTCTGCCAAATAGTCATATCGATTGTCCTATCTAGGCAGGTGATCACATCATCAATATAGGGGTTCACTTCCTTTGATTTACCTCAAGCCACATGCCCACATCAAAAGATTTGGGTCACCCTCCTATTTGCAGAATACTCATTCTTTTCGGATTTTTGAAGACAATTTAGATTATTTTTTAGCCCTTCTGATAAGGACTGTTGATTTTGGTAACCCACTCTCAGAACTTTCTCATAATTCTTAGGGAGGTGCGCCACTTTCCTCTCCTTCAACCAGGATTCTCCTCTGAGAATTGAAGCAGTGTAGGGAAGGGAGGATAGCCAATGGGCTAAACTCCAAGCCAAAAGGCTTAAGGATAGGGTTCCATGGGATCCAAAACGTCCTGGTCTCACACCACAGACAAGTAACCAAGAGAAAAACTCAAGGGAAAATTTTATTAATCAATGCATTGTCCCTAAAGAGGGATTACAATCCTTTATATAGATTTATACTCTAACCTATTCTTGGAAACAACTCTAATTAAAATAAGAACTAAATCAAATAAGAGAAACTTTCTAATTAATCTCATGATTATCCCTAAAATTTAGCTAATACTAAAAATAAAAATCTTGCACGGTTTGAAGATCTTTTTTTTTTTAATGGGCTTGGGCCCAATGAGCTGCCAGACCAAGGATCTGGCCTGCATCAGTTCCCCCCCTCTTGGAGGGAACTCATCCTCGAGTTCAGTAGATGACCGCCTGGGTCAAATATCAAATGCACAAACTTTCGATTCTCTTGTGGATTTTATATGGTGTGTAAGATTCACTTAAGCGTTTACTCCACAAAAATCTTAGATTTTGCCTCCTATGATGGTGGGACTTTGCATGGATTCGCACTCAAACAAATTGATGCTTCGATTTCTGAATTTGTACAATCTGTTTACAATCTCTTGATATCAACAGTTGATTCCCGAAGATGAAATCAATGTGGGAAACCTCAACGATTTGATCTTCTTTTGCAACCTGGGAAACAATATCCTGTTCGTCGGATGATTTAATTGGCTTTTCAGGATTTGAACATATGATGAAATCTACCAGTTGATCGGGCTCTTGGTTGACTACTTTCAATTCGTCAAAGTCCGCCTTTTCTTCCTTCGTTGCTTGCACTTCCTGATCATCAATTTCTTTTTCTTCCAATGTACCTAAAGGAGGATCCGGTGGAAGAGTTTTGTCAATCACTTCATCTGAATTTGTTGGGAAATCATTTGTGTCTTTCTTTTGTTCTTTAACATCAGTTTTGATAATCTCTGTGATTGGTTCCACCATAAGGAGTTTTATGGTTCGCGGAGACTTTTCTTCTTGCATCTTAGCTTTTCGTAAGCGAGACCGTTTAAGCATGCGTTCAACACGAATTGCTTCCCAATAGGCATCATGAATGGTTTCACGGTTATTCATATGTTGCAATATGTTTGGTCTCAAGCCTCTGATAAAGCGATTCAAATCATGGAGCTCACTCTGTTCCAATTCACATACTTCTTGTAGCCTTGAAAATCGATCAGAATATTCGTCAACTGTCCAATCTCCTTGTTTCATATTAAGGACTTGGTCAAAGTATACCTCATTTGCATAATACCAATCTCCATATTTATGCTCATACAACATTCTTGGAACTTCATTGGAGTACCCAAAGATTTGCATATTGACTTCAATGGAAGAATAGAAAATTTAGTGCGTCGCAAAATTGACTGACCTAGATCTTGTGGACAGAAGTATTCGCATGTAAACAGATTGTTGATCGGATGCTAGATGGCCAAGATGTCACCTGTTAAGAATCAATGGCTAAAATTGATCAAGCATAAAATTTTGTGCTTCAGTGTGCTTAGCTCCCTGTTGGTTTGCTGGCCCTTTTCTTTTCTTTCTTCTTTTTTTTTACTACTTGCTGTTGTTGGTGGGCCGGACTCGACTAAGGCCTGAAAGGAGAAGAGGGCCTATGGGCCGCTAGCTGACTTCAAGAAAAGCCTGCCTCGTGGTCCGTGTGCAGAAGAAAAAGGGTTTGTTTTTTCAACCCTCTTCGTTGCTGCTTGAAGAGTAAAGGCAGATGGAAGTTGATGATGCGCGGGCGACTTCGGTGGAGCGGTCCGGCGATGGCGACGGCGACGGGGACGACGGCGCAAGTGATCGGCGACGGCGCAGGTAAGTACTTTGTTTTTGTTCGATGTTCAATCGTCTTCTCTTCTCTGCCTTTGGTTTTTTTTTTTTTTTTTTTCTCTTTGTGGGCGGTGGTGATGGAAGCGAGAGGGAGCGAAGGGTAGTGAGGTTCTGGGTTGGGCGCAGGCAAGGATGGGGTGAAAGAAAGGAGAGTGGTGGGCTGGGTCGTGTGATTTGGGGATGTGGTTGGCTGGGGTCTAGGGTTTTGGGGATTTAGGGTTCGATTAGGGTTTGGGTTTGGTGTAGTGGTTCCTGGAGAGGATGGGGTATGCGCTGGGGTCGGATGTGGATGTTCATGGTGTCGGATATGGTTGTGGGATTCGATTAGGGTTTGGGTCTAAGGTTTGGTGGAGGTTGGCAGGGATCATGTGGAGGGCTGGGACGATAGGTGGTGGGTACGATGATGATGATGGACGAAGGCACTTAGAGAGATAGGAATAACGGGGTATCTTGAATCGGCGATCGGAACGGAACGGCGATCAGACACTGGATCTCCGCTCCGATACCAATTGAAGCAGCGTAGGGAAAAAGGAGGGATGAAGTAGCGTAGGGAAGGGAGGATAGCCAACGGGCTAAACTCCAAACCAAAAGGCTTAAGGATAGGGATCCACGGGATCCAAAACATTCTGGTCTCACACCACAGACAAGTAACCAAGAGAAAAACTCAAGAGAAAATTTTATTAATCAATGCATTGTCCCTAAAGAGGGATTACAATCCTTTATATAGATTTATACTCTAACCTATTCTTGGAAACAACTCTAATTAAAATAAGAACTAAATCAAATAAGAGAAACTTTCTAATTAATCTCATGATTATCCCTAAAGTTTAGCTAATACTAAAAATAAAACTCTTGCACGATTTGAAGATCTTTTTTTTTTATGGGCTTGGGCCCAATGAGCTGCCAGACCAAGGATCTGGCCTGCATCAAGAATCCTAGCACCATAGAGGATTGTGATCCCTCTATCACAGAGCTGTAAGGGAAGTTCATTCCCAGCTTAATTCTTCTTTGATTTGGTGCGGCCCACTACGGTCATTTTTTCATCAAGGCTTTTGATATCATTGTTTGTCCAAGCTTCTGGATCTCCTTGAATTTTTTCTAGAATCCCCGACCTTGATTTGATTAGTCTTTAAGGTTTTTTTTTTTCTTCGGTCGACTAGTTCCTTGTGCCAATTTTCATCGACGGTGTCCTTATTCTCCAAATCTTGCTAGATTTCTTTTGACATCCAGATAGAGGTACGACTCCTGTAGACCTAACAATTTTGAACTTCAGCTTATTCATTAGTGGACTCTTTAAGTAATCTGTTACATTCTAGAGACTTAACAGTTGGTTGCACGAGCCCAATTTCCTGGATATATATATATATATATATATATATTCTAGTTGAAATGGATAAACATCAATATCAAATTATACTCAATGGCAGGAACAATCTGTGAACATTCCACTTTTATCACTATGTGGCAGGCCATGGCTTCTCAGGCTATTTAAATGGAAGGATGCCCTTTCCTACCAAAGAAAAGACCCTAACTATTTTGAGTAAAAATAATTCCAATGTGGTAACCAGGGGCGGCCCAACAAATCTCGAGGCCCTAGGCGAGAATATGAAAGTGGGCCCTATTAATAGGCAATAATTATTAAAATATATTTATTTAAAAGATATTTTTCTAGCTTTTTGAGATGCAAAAATATTGATTAAATTTTTATATTCAAGTTTTGTTAATATATCTTTTTCAATAGATAATATAGCTAATCCATTTAATCTTTCTTGTGACATAGTTGATCGGAGATAAGATTTTATTAATTTAAGTTTCGAAAAACTTCTCTCCGCTGAAGCAACTGTTATTGGTATTGTTCACAATATTCTAAAAGCTATACATCCATTTGGAAAACAAACTAATCGTTTTATATAAGTTAGGGTTTCAGCTGGAGTATTAATTTCAGATTGTAGAATTTTTCTTAATTCAGTCAATTCTTGAAATAAATCTAAACCATCAATATTAGAAAATAAGTCATGCTTCAAAAAATTTTCAAGGTTAAGACAATAACTTTTCAAATTATCATCATCTAAGGATTTTAATTTTTTAAAACAAAATAAAAAACCAAAAATATTTTCATATATTTTGAATTGTTCAAATCTACTCTTGATCGAAGAAATAGCTAGATCAACTATAAATAAAAAATACTCAATTCTAAAAGACTCTTCAGCTGAGTGTGTTACTGCATTCTCAATTTTATAATCAAATTGTTTTTTCCTAAAAATTTTACGTTTTTCTCAAAATACTGGTTCTATTTCCATTTCAAGTGCAATATCTTTTGATGAAATCAAAACAGAGTAAAATCCATTTTCTCTATATGATTCCAAAAAAGAAATAAGTCTTTTTAATTGATTCCAATTTCTACATTGCTTTTGGGTATGTTAGGATGCAACCCAAATCAGTGAAATCACTAGTTTACCTGACATTTTCATAGAAATAATTATCAATCTGCTTCCTTGTACGTATGGATATGTGCAGAACATGGGCCATCAATGTAACTGATTTTAATTTGAGTAAAGAGGCAAATTGCACACCACAAATCAGTATTCGTGCATGATCAGGGGGCCCCAAAAATCTTATATATACCCATAACTAAAATTCTTAACGGGGGCCCCAAAAATTTGCAAAAATTGGGGGCCCTAGGCAGCTAACTAAGTGGCCTAGGCCTAGGGCCGGCCCTGGTGGTAACCTGAATTCTGAATTTCATTGAGCCCAACATCGGACGGTCTGTACAATCCTTCAAATAGGCCTTAGCATGTGAGCTCACATGAAAAAATTATACCATCGATAAAGCCATAAAATTTTACTGAACTTTCCAAATACACCGATGGAGATAAATCAGTCCAAGAATACTATAGTGGATTATTAACTATTTGGACTGAAAGGGATTCCATAATTCTTCACTCCACTTCACAACATTCTTTGACCGATGTGCTTCACGTCCTATATAAATCAGTTTCCTATGAATCTTCACTTGGAATTTGAATCTTGACATGCCACGCTTATTGATCGAGATACAGCTCCGGATGCCCGACACCTGCATTTAAGAAATGCCGAGAGAAGAATTGCTGCTGCAATAACAGTCCTCTCTCAGTCATGATCTATGATGCACGGATACTTCAAAATAAGCAACGTATCGTGTCGTATCGCATCTGATACTTCACTTTTTATATGTAAAATTTGTGTCCCTGCCATGTACATGGCGTGTCCCTACCGTATCCATTCCGTATCTGGGCATCATAGGTCATGATCCCTCATTATCACTAGGTAGTTTGACAGAAGCGTGCCCTCATTATTGCAAATTAAGGCAAAAATCTTCATATGATTTTGCTGTCACGAGTGCATAAGCTTCAAGCACATAGCTTGAAATTGAAAAATGAGAAATATTTTGATCTGAACATCAGTTCTAGATATGGCAAAGGTTACCAAGGTGCAAGAAAAAAGTGGTGGATAACTTCTTTGTGGATGGATCAGCCTTTCATGGGCTTAATCCATCACAATCCTGAAGATCCACTGTTGGATTTATCTCCAGATGAAGATCCGCTGTTGGATCTTAGCCCTGACATGATGAAGACCTATTGTGGCATACATGAGGAAGGCCCCACAATGGGATGGTCACATGAGAGGATTTACTGAAGAATTTGATTTGAAGACTTGAAGAATTAGCAAAAATAAAAGAAGTTACGTAGAGGGTCCAAGACGAGGGGGCCCACAACTTAATCTCAGGTGCATAGGAATTCGTGTGCACAACTAGAGGCACGAATCCCCAGGCGCACGGCGTCCCCTCTTGCACAAGACATTATCTTTTGTAGTTTTAGGTTATTTTCTTTCTTTTCTTTGTTTTATTTTAATGTTATGTCTTAAGTAAGTCATTGGATGAGATTTAACCCGGACCATTCATTGGTAGGGTTTTTGTTTTGTCTCGTATAAACTCTTATGCTTCTCTTTGGGAAGATTTTAATGAATTTTATTGAATGAAACTTTCTCCCAAGGCCTTCTTGAGACTATTCTTGCAGGTTCTTCCTTTTGCCTTGAAGGGAAATTTGGTGTGAAGCCAAGGCATTGGAATTGGAGGAGTCCTAAGTCAAGGAGGACACCGTGTCGCCTATTTCAGTGAGAAGCTGAATGCAAATAGATAGATATACTCCAATTATGAGAGGGAATTTTACCCGGTAGTGCAAGCATTAAAACATTGGAGACACTACCTTTTACCGCTTGAGTTTGTTTTGTATTTAGACCATGAGGCTCTGAAATACCTTCAATCCTAGGCTAAGTTGAGATATAAGCACGCGAAATGGATTGTGGAATTGCAAGAATCTACTTTTGTGCTTAAGCAGAAGTGAGGGGTTGAGAACAAGGCGGCGGATGCTTTGAGCTGCAAGATTGCTTTGCTACACTCTCTAAGTGTAAGTGTGACAGGTTTTGATCGATTACCAAAAGCGTATTCTACATGCATAGATTTTGAGGATATCTATAAGTCATTTTCGGATAATTCCTGAGTAGCATTCAGGGATTTTTGCTCAAGGATGGGTTCCTCTTTAGAGGGAACCGGTTATGCATTCCTCGTACTTCACTTTGTGATTTTCTCGTGTGGGAATTGCATGCTGGGGGAATCATAGGCTACTTTGGTCATGATAAGACCATTGCCCTTGTGGAAGATCGTTTATATTGGCCAACTCTCAAGTGTGATGTTGGCAAGATAATCAGGCATTGTCAGACATGTTAGCTTGCCAAGCAATGCAATCAAAATACAGGGTTGTATACTTCGTTGCCTGTGCCATATGCACCATGGTAGGATGTTAGTATGAAATTCATGTTGGGCCTCCCAAAAGCTTTATAGAAACACGATTCCATATTGGTTGTGGTTCTAAAAAATGGCCCACTTCATCCCATGTTCGAAAACCTCAGATGCATCTCATATTGCACACATCTTCTTTGATGATGTTCGACTTCATGGCCTACCCACCATCGTGTCAGACTGAGATGTGAAATTCAGAAGTTACTTTTGGAAAACACTTTCAGTAATCATGGGAGCCAAGTTGCAATTTTCTTCGGCCTATCACCCACAAACAAGTGGTCAAACCAAGGTTATGAAAAAAAGTTTAGGGAATTTGCTTAGGTGTTTAGTGGGAGAGCTAATTAGGTCATGGGATACTATGCTACTGACTGCTGAGTTCGCCTTTAATGGCTCAGTCAATGGGTCCATTGGCACAAGTCCTTTAGAAACCGTGTTAGGATACAAGCCTAGGATGCCTATTGATCTCATTCCCATTTCATCACTGTAGGCCATCTGCATATGCTGATTCATTTGCATAAAATATTCATGCTCTTCATGATTAGATCAAGAAATGGATTAAAATGCATAATGAATCTTATAAAATTGATGTTGATGCACATCGTTGTCATGTTGAATTCAACATAAGTGATTATGTGATGATCCGGATAAGGCCAGAACAGTTTTCCTAGGGGATTGCTAAAAAGTTACAACCCCACATTGTAGGTCCTTTAAAAATATTGAAGAGATCGAGTCCAAATGCATGTGTTAGAACTGCCACCGGACATGGGGATTAGCCCGATCTTCAACATAGAGGATCTCATGTTCTTTCGAGGTCCTACCACTTTACCCAATGACCCGCAGTCTTCTATACCCACATGCTCAACTGTTACAGAGCCTGACCTACCATTGGGGCCTGGACCATATAAGCCTACACACTTTGAGCCTAATCTTCCATCTCCACCTACACCACCTTCGAGTTGTTAGAACGAGATTATGGAGTATATCCTAGATGACACCTTGGTCTCCACCTGGCTCGACGGGATTCAAAAGTATCTTGTAAAGTGGAAAGACGAGCCAGTTTTTTATGCTACATGGATTACTCTAATGAGTTACATTGAGTAAATCCAAACATTTTGTAATGCTATGACAATCTTATTTCGCCAACGGCAAAATCTTAGCAGCCGAGGGGAATTGATGTGTACATTAGTACCATATATGGCAAAGCCTACCAAAGGCATAAGAAGAAAGTGGTGGATAAAGCTTCTTTGTGGATGGATCAGCCTTTCATGGGCTAAATCTATCATGATCCTGAAGATCCACCGCTGGATCTGTCTCCAGACAAAGATCTATCGTTGAATCTTAGCCCTGACATAATGAAGACCTCTTGTGGCATGCATGAGGAAGGCCCCACAATGGGATGATCACATGAGAGGATTTATGAAGAATTTGATATGAAGACTTGGAGAATTAGAAAAAATAAAAGAAGTTATGTAGAGGGTCCAAGACGAGGGGGCCCACAACTTAATCTCAAGTGCATTGGAATTCGTGCGCACAACTTAGAGGCACTAATCCCCATGCGCACGACGTCCCCCCTTCACAAGAAATTATCTTACATAGTTTTATTTTATTATAATGTTATGTCTTAAGTGGGTCATTGGATGAGATTTAATAGGACCACTCATTGTTAGGGTTTTTGTTTTGTCATGTATAAACTCTTATGCTCCACTTTGAGAAGAGTTTACTGAATTTTATTGAATGAAACTTTCTCCGAAGTAACCCCCCCCCCCCCCCTCCTCTCTCGGGCGGGACACCGCCTGGACCCGAAGCACACACCCGCGGCATGGGGCCAAACACACAACGCGGCATGTGGCATTTTTTTTGTCCTGCGTGGTTTCAAACCTAGGGCTTGTTGGCTCTGACACCATGTTAAAGTTGCTAGCTAGTAATCCCAAAACCAATTGGTGATAGGAAACAACACAAACAACTACTTAACATTCTTGAGACTACTCTTTCGGGATCTTCTTCATTCTCACGAAGGGGAATTACGTGTGAAGACAAGACTCGATCTCTAAGTCTTCAAGTTATTCTTCTCCATCTCTTTCTCGTTCTTTTCCTTGTTTAATCTAAAATCTGTTAGGTCTAGCCCACAAGTTCAGCCCATTAGTCAGTCCATGCACCTTAGGCCAGCCCATAAGTCATGCACAGTCACATTGTTGTCATGCTAATCCAATCATTCCATACATCATGCCTGATCCATCCAACCTTTCCATACATAGTTGGTCAATCCAATCATTCCCATATATCATGCATAATAGAATTATCCAACCATGCTTTCCATAATACACATGCATGCATATCTAGTCAACTCGTCCAGTATAGCAACACCACTATCACTGCATGAATTTAGTTTAATTGTTATCTTGATTGATAATGTAATAAGTGCTTGAGATGATATTGTTACTTCTATCAACAAGTAGTTTGAGATAAATAAAAATGAATCAAATATTTTTACTCTTAATTCATGTTTTACTTGGAAGCCCTTTCCCTCTCGCCTATGGGCTTGATAGGATGCGGGATCCTATCAAAATCCCCATCCAAATCTAGAACTAGGTCAATCCCACCGTTGGTATACTATTCTACCCCCAAACCATCGCCCTAAACCTAATCTAACCCATCTATCTTTTTCTAACCCAAGATCCAGTCCACCTACCCTGGCCGAACCACACTCCCTTCCCAAAACCCTGGTCGATCACTACTTTTCTTTTTCCATCTTGGCCGTATCTATTCACAAACCTCTAGATCTAACAACATATCTTCACCAAAACCCTAGATCTATCCTAATACTCTCACCAAACCTTAGATCCAACCCTCAATCCACCATCCAAACTGATCCCTTCACTGAAACCAATACCAGCCGCAATTTACCATGACTTAACCAATCGCGGGCCAATCCAACATGGACGAACTGCATATTCAGTTAATCTCAAATTTGAATTTTTTGGCCAATAATTAGTTGTCGGAACTTGCTAAATAAATCTGAGTTGAAATTTCACCACCAAATATCCCCATTTATCGCTTGTTAACATATTTGAGCCAAGCCCTCTATTAAATCCTCAAGAACCATGATAATCTACTTGAGGCTGCAGATCCCTAGGCAAAGTGGAAGTTCTACCCTTCCGTTTGGTCAATCTCTCAATTCTTCGAGAGGCCTAACCGCAGGACTGTGATAGGGCTTTGGATATTCTCATAATTACTTCAGTTTAATTTGCATGGAATGGTGTGCTAATTTTACATTTTAGATATCCTTTGTAATTGTTAATTTATTTCTTTGATCTCAATTTGCATCATTTAGGTTGGTTTCCTTTTTTTGTCCTGCATCATATTTGTTCTTATTGTGAATGGCCGCATCATCTTTGAATCTACTTGGCAACCTTGGCAATCTTTGTGCAAGTCTGCCAGAATTCTCAATCTCTTCCTCCAAAGACTGATCCTGGCCCAATTGCATTACAGGCCCAGGTTAGTATGCAATCTGCTTCTGTTTGTGACCCCCCTCCTTGATTCAAGATCAAATCAAAGAGATGATTGAAAGTTTAGTTGTAACTTCTATACAAAGTGCCTTTTCTGCTATTTGACTCTCTGGTAGAACTTCCCTCCTCTGCTTATCTGCTTTTCATCTTACTTCATCGCACCTAAGTTCGAGATCATCCATCACATGACTTCCATTAAGTCCATCTTTCTTCAGTCACATCAGTTTTACCTATAAGGCTAAGTGCTGAAAAACTGGATTGTATCATTTGTTGTATATTTCGGGAGTCAGAGAGGCAGAAGGGGAAGACTGCAGGCCCAAGAGTGAAGGCATTGGAAGAGGATGAAGCATCTGTTGCTGCTTGATCAGCATGGTCTGATTTTGTGGGCAATTCATGCAGAATTACATGTTCTGTCTTCATACTAAGTGTAAAATTTTCGCTTGTACTGAATCGCTATATGCCCAAACTCCTTGCAGCTATGACCTTTGATGCACGGATACGGCATGGATATGGCGAGGACACGCCATAGACATGGCAGGGACATGGATTTTACACATAAAAAGTGAAGTATCGGATACGATATGATACGATACGTTGCCCATTTTGAAGTATCCGTGCATCATAGGCTATAACACCGAATCGATATAATCGCATCTTGGTTATTCAGTTTGGCTTGAGTTTCATAAGCAATATCTAAGACATTAATTAAAGGAACCCTTTTGTTGTTCCAAGGTAGGTTGAGTCAGACATTGTTGTTCCTCATGGAGAAACTCACTTAGTCATATGTCTAAAGGTGGAGTTGGATGATTCATGAGATTGGAGCGAAAAGACTCAAATTCACATCAAAGTTGCATGAAATACTAGTTCTGTTGACTGGTTTCATAACTTTTTGAAGGAACAAGTAGGGCTTCATCAGGTACCATAGAATATATTTAATCTAGAAATTCGGTCTAGATGTTCGTAAAGCAGAATAATACTCCTGAATGAATTTTTTTCCTTGAGTGCATTCAGCGATTTCGTAGTCCAACTGAAATTGCTAGGTTGAGTTTTCTTATTATAGACTCGTTTCAGATAATCCCACGTCCTTTTTGCAGTTTTATAAGGGCGTATATCAAGGACAACTCGAGGATCAATTGAACGTAAAATCCAGTAAATTATGCATGCATCATAAGTCTCCCATTGAGCCAGTTTAACAGGATCCTCAAGTTTTGGGGTTGTTTCTTCAATATGACCCCACATCTCCTTTCCTTTGACAAACATAAGAAACTGAAATTCCCAAAAAAAGTAATCTCTATCCACAGGTCGGATGGCTTAAACATCATATTTGTCTATGGACTATGGAGGCCGTGATTGGTTACAAGGTCTAATGCTTGATCAAGCATCGCCGTAGATGAAACACTTAAAACCAAAACAGTGCCCAAATAGTACCAAATCAACACTAAGACTCTGATAATGCACTGTTTCTGTCCGAACAACACCTGAACAGTGAAAAACAAAACTTTACAAAGGGAGTTCCTACTCCCTAGTTCGCTTCACTGAATGCCCCATGAACCGGATATGGGCCCAATAGTTTGATCAGATACCACATTTAGATCCCCCACAGTGGTGAACTTGGAAACAAATTTCCAGACAAAAAACTTGCAAAGCCTTATTTTGTACAGTTTGACGATAAACAGTCCAGAAATTCGATCAAATTGAAGATAGAGAAACAAACTTTCTCTGACCGCCAAAAAGTATCCAAAAGATCTTCACAAATATTCCCACTCCTGAATGACTTTGATTGTATGGAAAAACCATACTTGGGATGATCAGCCGTGTGTTCCACAGTCAGATTGTTGTATATGCTGAGACGTCCTGAATCCTGATACTGGACAGTTCGAAACCCTCCAAAAGATTTATTCTTTTGAAAATAGGTGTAGAACGGTACAAGATGATGAAATACCTTGATCTGAGTCTCGAATGAGACCACAAAATGCTCCATCTCAAATCAAGACTACATAGACACGGTCGACAAAGATTTTTATGCTGTGTCTTATTCAAAATGGGTTTACTGATAGATGATCTTCCTTACTATTGTTGCTGGATCTGATACCATTCCCAAAGTCGACAAGAAATAAGAAGAGAAATGATTTTGGTTGAAATTGGCCTCCCATGATTGAGAGAGAGCAACCATTTTTAATTGTGTATCTATTACAGCCATATGAATCTGATTAATTGATTGAAACTAATTTGTAGCTAATTGATTCTAAGGGATAACTATAACCATGGTGTACAAGAGGTGTATTGGATCTGAGAGGCCCGCCCCAAGTATGGGAGCGTGCAAGCGTATCTTTATAAAAACATCAGTGTGAACTAATTTAAAACAGAAAGAAGATAAAACCAATGTTTATAGGAAAAGGTGAAGCACTAGTGTTAATTTTCCCTTTGACAAATGTCACAAGAAAATGTAACATTGGATATAGAGACTATCAATAATTGTTTTGCATTATTCTAGAGTTTTCTATAGACCTAACTTTTGAGAATCAGTATGTCTCCGCGAACAACTATTGTTCCAAAAAAAAAAGTCTCTGCGAACAATGCCATAGTTTGCACAAATCTGTTTGAGAACTAGGAGAAATAGATGGGAAAGAAGAGATAGAATCATATATTTTTTTAGCAAGTCCCATATCTGAGAAAATGGTCAACCTTTCCTTTGTTCCTCCCTGAGCCTCTCAGTTGCTTGTTCCTGCATAAAACAACTATTACAAGAGAAGGAAAAACATAACCGTCATCAACCAATTGCGCAGAAGAATGTAATTTATAATATTAGTATGGGAAAAGAAAAACACCGTTGTGGTCAGGGAAGATGAACATAACCAGACCATCATATGAATTTTTTTCTCTATATAGGGACTTAAAATGAACCAATATACTTATGATTGAAGGGGAAATTCTAGGGACCAAAGACATTTGATCTCCCTAAATTGATGTACCAGACTGATGGCTGAATTTTTTTTTTTCACTTGATAATCTTATAGAAGAGAAACTTTTTTGTATCATTTATGGAACATCCTCTTGATTGGGAACACTTTAAGAGGATGTGGATGCACAAGAATAAGAATACAGAGGCTGTGAAGGAGTTGAAGTAGTAGCAGTCACTGAAGTATTCCAGAGTTATGAGTACTTGAAAATTTTTGCATGGTAGGCACATGAGTTTCGATTGTGAGTTTGTCTTTTACATTCTAGTAGGATATATCCATAACATCTTCAATATCTACAAAAAAATTTCTGCCACTGGTGGACAAAGTTCCCAGAGTCCTTGCATGAGTAAGACCGTACTTGATTATTTGGATCTAGGCTTCCATTCACTAAGATTTGATATCTGTAATAATAATCTGAATAATCCAAAAATTTACTAAAACCAGCCTTGATTAAGAAGCCAAGGATTTGGTCCGGGATAGTCTGACATGGCAAAACAGAATTCATATGGCTGACCCCAACATAGTTGGGACAAGGATTTGATGATAAGTTACCAAAACAGGCACTCTATCTAATCAGTGTCAGACTGAAATCAAATTCTTTCCTATTAATTATGCAGGAACTCTCCGCCAAAAATAGATGGGCCCGATGTAAGGAAGCTGCAGCTTCATTTCCAATCAAAGCTGCCTCCTCACCTATTCACAGGTGGAAAAGTGGAAGGAGAGCAGGGGGCAGCCATTCATGTGGTGTTGCTCGATGCAAGCACGGGCGTTGTCATACCATCAGGATGTGAATCGGCAGCTAAACTAGATGTTGTTGTGCTGGAAGGTGACTTCAATAATGAAGGTGATGATGATTGGACGAAAGAGCACTTTGAGAGCTTCGAAGTGAAGGAGCGTGACGGGAAGAGGCCTCTTCTGACAGGGGACTTGCAGGTTTGCCTTAAGGAAGGAGTTGGCACCCTGGGTGATATCACCTTCACTGACAACTCTAGCTGGATCAGGAGTAGGAAATTTAGACTTGGTCTCAAGGTTGCTGATGGTTATTGTGATGGCATCCGAGTTCGTGAAGCTAAGACGGAGGCTTTTACTGTCAAAGATCATAGGGGAGAATGTATGTTCCTTCTTTTTTCTTTGAATTTGCCCACAATTTCAAAATTTGTGATAACTCAATCCACCATTCTTGTAGCATACTACATGTTTCCGACTGTACCAGTTGCGCATTAAGTTGAAAATCATGCTTGTAGGATTCTGCTGATTTCCCAATTGGTTGGTAGCCATGAAACAGTTAAGAATAAAGCGATCAGCAATCTATCCATACACATTACGGCCCATGGTTTGAATGGCCTGAAGATGTGTTAGATATGCATATGATGAATCTATCAGATGGTGTTGAGGTCAAATAGGTGTCACGGAACCAGCAAATCCTATTGATCTAGCCCATACTGCACTTGACCATGCCCCATACCTAGTGAGTCAATGTTTCCCAAGGTGGTTTAACCCATGGACCAAGTATCACAGCACAATGCTTTGCACTCCCAGACACACATACCAAGAGAGCACTTCGGAAATGAGGGCTCCTAGACTGCTTCCTCAAACTTGTTACAAATGAATGTGGAGAACCCTATTTAGTCCTACTTCATACAATCATTGCCCAAGATTACTAGTCCAAATGTCGATGGACATGCTTGAATGCTTCCTTAAACTTTGCCAGTTGATGGACATGCTTCACAAACATCTAACATTTTCTAAGACGACATGGACAAATTGAATGCAATCATTGCTCATGATGAAAAATTGCGTTCCTTTGTCTCTGTCATATTGCAGTGTACAAGAAGCATTACCCACCTGCTCTACATGATGAGGTCTGGAGGCTGGATAGAATAGCCAAGGATGGAGCACTGCACAAGAAGTTAGTTAAAGCAGATATCTTGACAGTTGCAGATTTCCTTAGGCTACTGGTCAGGGATTCGCAGAGATTACGACTTGTTAGTATCTCTTCCTCTTTCATCTTATATCTCTTAGGAGAACTGGTGGTTAAAAGGGATTCAGCTTGATCCTGACATTATGTTACGATGTTTTTTTTTTTTTTTTTAAACTATGCAGATCCTTGGAGGTGGGATGTCCAATAGGATGTGGGAGAATACAGTGGAGCATGCCAAAACTTGCGTCCTGGTTGGAAAGCTCTATGTGTACTACTCTGACGAAAGCCAATTCATGGGTGTTGTTTTCAACCAAATTTATGAGCTTATAGGCCTAATCACAAATGGCCAGTTCCTCTCTGCAGAATCTCTTTCACACAGTCAGAAGGTGGTTTTCTCGATATAAGTCATAACTTACGGTCAAATTGGAGAGATTTTTTCCCAAATGAAATTTGCTCCTATATTTTTATTCAATTGACCAAAATTCCTGTTTTTTCGATCAAATAACATGTCATAACTTCTTATTGAGTCTGTCAATGCCAGTGGCCCGGTAGATCAGATTTGCCTGATTCTCCCTGGAGCATTTATCTTGTAGCTTGGTGATTCTTCCATCCTATATGGATGAAATCTATCTTATTTTTTACTACTTAATTTTTTTTATATTCCAATTCATTTTTTCTTTGTTTTATTTTTTTATATATTCAAATATTTTAAAGTTATTATACGAACAGTTTTTAAATTGAATGGTGTCCTACATAGGAAAATGAGGAAGCTGATTTGCTCTGCATGAAAATACCAACAGGTATCGGTGGACTTATTGGTGAAAAGAGCATATGAGAATTGGATTCACGTTGTAGAATATGATGGAAAAAGACTGGTGAAATCCATAAACAGCAAGGAGGTCCAAT
The DNA here is from genome assembly GCA_028538565.1 of Umbellularia californica. Classification (NCBI taxonomy): domain Eukaryota; kingdom Viridiplantae; phylum Streptophyta; class Magnoliopsida; order Laurales; family Lauraceae; genus Umbellularia; species Umbellularia californica. Next base: position 48,616,091 of record JAPQWN010000004.1, read on the forward strand.
TTCCTCCAACAATTTCCAGCAATGACAAGTCCACCATTAATAACTGCACCATTCCTCCCCCATGCACACAGCATTATTCAGTGTCCGATCCAGGAATGCATTTCCATATCGAGAGTTCTCACTTCTCAACACATGGCGATCACTCAGTTGAGTCTCCTACCACTCGATTGGACCCCTCAATCAGTCTGGCACTGTCAACCGTGCAAGAAGCAAGCACTGCCAGTGTAGGTTTCCAATCTGTCAACTCATCAACAGGTGCTGGTTATTTGTTGGGCGACTCTTCTAGTCTGCAAGAAGGGCCAGGACTTAATGAGTTCTTTTCTGAGGAAGAGATACGTTTAAGGAGCTCAGAGATTCTAGAGCACGAAGACATGCAGTGCTTGCTGAGAACGTTTGGTGTTGGCCATTCTGATCGGTCTTTCTATTCGAACTCTGCTGCCTATGAGCCTCAATCAGAATGCAGATATGTACAGGAGCGGGGCAGAAGTTCTGGGAAGGCTGTTATTGGTTGGCTTAAGCTGAAAGCAGCTCTGAGGTGGGGTATTTTCATAAGGAAACAAGCAGCAGAGAAGAGAGCTCATCTAATAGAGTTGGATTGAGTGGGAATGGATCTTGGGTAAAAGGCTGTTATTAGAGAATCTGACCATGGCATCTTGAGTTCATCTGTTTGTTGTGGTGGAAGGTAATATCCCTTTGTTTCAAAGGAAAACTCTGAATAGGGGTTTGGGGGTTGAGTTCATTTTCTTTACTTTCATTTGTTCATGGTTTTTTCTCCCCTTGTTATACAAGTTCAACTATTGTTAGTAATTTGATGAGAAGAGAGAGTCCATACCACAGTTTCTAGATGCTCATTGCTGCAAACGCAAGGCTGCATGTTTGAGTCCCTTACCTACTAAACAAATATCTATATGAGTAATATTCTAGGTCGCCCAGTTCCTTATATAGGACACTTCTTTTGTGGAGCCACATGTGGACAAGGCATGGATACCATAAGGACACAATGTGGACACGGCAGGGGCACGGATTTTATACGTAAAAAGTGAAGTATCGGATATGATACGATACGATACGTTACCCATTTTAATGTATCCGTACATTATAGATGTGTGTGCCACTGAAGGAAAAATGAGGGGATGGGTAGGGCTGAATGTGGATTAGGTTGTAGAGCAGACAGTCTCAGGGCAGAGCTAATCATCCTTGCCAAATGCTCAACATTTTAGACAAAATGATTTCTTATACATACTATATATAGGGGATTTTAACTAAAGAAATTAGGGGCATTTGGTCGGAGGTCACTCAATGCATGACTTTATTGCAAATAGTTCACAAACTAAACTTATATAGCCGAAGGTCCTCTAGCACTTTTTCATACCTAATATGTCTAATGAACCCTTTTTTTTAAATCATATCCCATGATTGGTGGGATATCCCATTAATAATGGTCAACTACCATTTAATTGGCCACGATCGATGGAATCTCATTAATGAGATTTTCAAATAAATTCTAAAAACGCACAAATAAATTTCAAACTAACGCAAATGAATTTAAAAAAACGCAATAAATTTAAAAAAAAAGTAATAAATTTCAAAAGAACACAAATGCATTTAAAAAGACGCAAATAAATTTTAAAAGATCCAAATAAATTTTAAAAGATGAAAATCAATTTCAAAATATCTAAATAAATTTCAAAAGATACAAATAAATTTTAAAAAATGTAAATAAATTTCAAAATACGCAAATAAATTTCAAAAGACGTAAATAAAATTAAAAAATGCAAATAAATTTAAAAGAATGCAAATACATTTGCCAAAACTAAGATAACCCAATTTTTCAAATTAGCGAAAAATGTGGCAAAAACTCAAGTATTTTTGTTAAAAACTCAGTTAAATTTATTTCAAAAAATACAAATAAATTTCAAAAGACAATAAAATTCAAAGACACAAATAGATCTAAGAAAATACAAATAAATTTGCCAAAAACACAGAAAGATTCGTTCAAAGATTCAGTTAAAAATTTTAAAATGGAGATAAATTTGTTAGAAACTCACCTATAGTTTTAAAAAACTCAAAAAATTTTCCAAAAACTCAGATAGATTTGTTTAGAACTCAGATAAATTTGTTCTAAAACTCAGATAAATAGCCAAAAACTCAAATAGATTTGTCCAAAACTCAGATAGATTTGTTTCAGAACTCAGATAAATTTGCACAAAACTCAAATAAATTTGACAAAAAATAAAAAACTCAGATAAATTTGACAGAGCCAGCAAACCGTGCAGGTCCAGAACACCACTCTCCCTAAAAGAGGAAAACCAAGAAATCAAAACCAATGTAGCCAAAAGCGGACCGATTGAGAAGAGACGTCGATTTCGCCCAAAAGAAGATGATCACAAAGAGCCCAAGAAGCACATTTGCAACAAGCGTGATCAAGCTGTATCCAGCCCGTTCAAAGAGGGACCACAGGGTGCTTGAAACCATGAAAAGATAAATCCCGACATCTCGACACTTCCACAGAAGAACATCGGCAACTGCTATGACGGAGATTTGAAAGAATTAGTCGAGGCGAGTATCGGATCTAAAACAGAGAGATGGAGATGCTGGTAACGGATCAAAGAAGTAAAAAATCATCTATTTGATTGTTAGTGCCTTTCAACTTAGTAGAAGTTGGTTAGGAAACAAAATCTTTTTCGGCGACGACGAGTCGGCAGCAACAACATAGTCGAATTAGCTGTTGCAAATAGATGAATAAAGGGTTCTGTTACAGAACCTGTAACTTGAAGACAAAAAAAAAGGGCTCTGGCCAGGTTCTGTCCATGTCCGGATTGAAGAAGAAGAAGAGGAAGAAAGAAAGATTTAAAATTTTATGCCTAATCAGTTGAAGGGCAAATCAGTCATGAAAATGTATGAGGTGGCATATCTAGAGACCTCTTGCCATGAGGTGGCATATCTAGGGATCTTTCGCCGAAATATGTCCAGCTGCATGGACTACAGGCCTTAGAGAAAAAAGTTGATGGACTGGAGGCCTTACAAGACCTCTATGAGGGACCTTTCACTAATTTACTCAAGAAATTATAAAGAAACCCACTAATTAGGATTTAATAATAAGGATTTGATTGTATACCCAAGAGGGATTATTGAAAATGTGAGATATTGTTCTTATAAAATTGCCCATAGGACGTATGTAACCCGTTTAACCCTTAGGCGCTTAAATAGAAATTTATTATAGGTCCATTTAGTGCATGGATCTACTTCCCTCTCTTATTATAGGTCCGAGCACCACTACTAATCCAAGGAATGAAATTGTACATTTTAATGCTTTCAAATCACTAGCTGATGATATAGTTTCCTCATTGATTGGACACAATAGCTCACATCTATTTTATCCACATAGAAATGACTAGACCACTATAATCACCTGTATGAAAAGGATATATTTATGAGGTCGGATCCATTACTAGATAGATGCCTGGAATGAATGAGCAGACTTGGGCTTCAAGTGGGACCTAGTTTGGACATGATCAAGCATAAGTTAGCTTGAGTTTCGTCCTACAGTGTGAGCTAGGCCTACACAAATTTGGGCCTACTTGGGTCCAAAATTTGATAAGAAAAGAGCCTGTGTATTTGATTTCTTTGCGATGGATTTAAGCATGTCTACTAGGCCTACACAAACATACATTTTAAAAAAGCCTTAAAAGAATTAAAAAATCAAGAAGAGATTTAGGCATGTCTACCGAGCTTGGACTAGAGAAAAATAAAGTTTGTGTAACAGACTGGACTGCAATTGTGCAATAGGCCTTTCCAAATCTGTGATGGGCAAAAACTATGTAATGTGCCCATTTTTTTTTTGAAGAGAAGACCTAGTCCAACAATGAAATTTGAGTCTATACTCTAGACCTGCACACATTTTGGGTTGTGTGAGCTTGTACTGTGAATTGTGGCCTAGGTCATCCAAACATAGCCTGGAATGTGATTGTTTTGGACCTACTGCAATGTTCAATATATAAAACTCTCCAAGTTAACTCTTGCCTATCTCAAATTCTCTCTTTTTGATGAGGAATCAACTCAAATACAGGTAAGACCCGCCCGAATTACCTCATTTTAGTAAGTTAGTTACATTTTGAATTATTTGATAGTTTGATAGGTAGCTAGGTTTGGTTGTTAAACAATCAATGTTTATTTTTTAAATAATTATGCATGGTATTTGAAGTCAGCAATTTAAAAATAATGACTGGAATGATATTTATATTTGATATTTGGGCTGATTAATTATGCAATATGCAATACTTTTCTTTTATTTTCTTTATTAATATATTATTTTTATGCATATATAAATTTATTAATTTTAATTGATTGTCATGTATGCATGAAAATAAATATATATATTTATAAGTATTTGATTTATTTTTAAATATTTTTAAAATTATTAAAAAAACATGACTCTCTCGAGTCACTGTGTTGACTCTATCCTTGTCAAGGTTTTTAGTATTCAACAAGTAAAGTTCAAGTCATGAGTTTTCCAACCTTAATTGTAATGGCCTAGATTGGCTTAAGAAAAGTGACCCTCCTCTACATCTAAAGCCATGTCACAAGATGGGGGTAACAGTATGTAGTGAAATGAGTTTTATAGTAGTACGCATCCAAGCAATATGGCAATATCCATCTCTATATACAAGATGTTATAACCTATGATGCACGGATACTTCAAAATGGGCAATGTATCGTGTCGTATCGGTATCTGTGTCCTTGCCGGCGTGTCCTTGCCGTATCAATGCCATATGACATCATAGGTTATAACATGGTTTCTTGAATATACAGTCTTGTTAGAATGAGCCATCAACATGATAGCTATACTTGTGTTGTGGGTCATGCTACCGTGATATTCAAAGTCTTCTGATGGCAAGTAATATTCAATGTCTACTTCTGATACCCACAGCTAAAACTATAATGACCCTCATGTTTTTTTAAGATAGTAGAAATTATATGAAGCATGAGCATCCATAAAGGGTTCCATCCAAAAGAAGCAATCAGTCTCGCATGGCTTTGATTCCAATTGTTAGGATTAATGAATGCTAGAAAGGATCGAATTGTAAAAAGAACAAGATTCACAAATCATAAAAGTAAATAATATAAATCTCAATTGAAGCCATGGATGATAGTAATCATCTGGATGAAGCCCCCATTCCAATGGTTATTGGAGCCTTTCGCCATAGCTAATGATGATGATTCCAAAGACAACAGTCGCAAATGATATAATAATAGAAATTGTAATTGATGCCATGAACAATGATAATCATCTTGATGAAACACTATTCTAATGGCTATTTAAACCCTTCACCTTAGCTTTTACTGCTCTGAATATTCTCCTATGTTACGAAGTCAGATGGCTACTCCCAAGTTCAAGAATGAAGTACCATGTGTATGTTCCCTTTGATATTCCCCCTTTGATACTCCTAATTCACCATGGGACTTGACTTTGATAGGAAACCCCTTTACCAATAACACTAATAAGCCCACATAGTATTTTTTTTTCTTCTTCTCCTCCTTCTTCTTATTATTATGATTATTATTGTTGTTGTTGTTATTATTATTTTATAGAGTTCTCTATAGTTCAAGCTTTAAAAGCACAAACCATGAGTGTGTGTGGTCACGTGTAGGGGCAGACCTATGTATATGCTTTCCCCTCATTAGAATTGGGTCCACATTCAAAACTCAAATGTAAATTTTGGGTCCGCTTCCAAAACCCAAACAACAATCCTGGGTCGATCTCCAAATTAAAACCCAAACAAAAATCCTGGATCTACCATTGGCCATGTGGGCCACCACCGTTCTAGTGCAGCCATAGCTATTGGTTCATATTCGACTTAAAGTTGTCCAAAGAGGCACCTTTTTTTTTTTTTGGTGGTGGGCAGGTGGGTTGTGGGGTTTGGGCTCTCACGCGCAGGAGGCCAACCCACTCAAGTGGGAAAGTAGTCTGTACACGGATGAAGGAAGTCCATACAAGCGGAAGAAAAGCTGCACACACAGGAAGAAGGGACATACCTAGGCCCTGTTTCTTTTCTGGAATTCCTGACAGGAATTTCTATTGTCTGGGAATTCCGGAATCCTGTCAGAAATCCAGGGTTTCTTGGCGAGAATTCCTAGCATTCCCAAATTTCAGCATTTACAAATGCCAGAAAGGAAGCATTTGCAAAACCCACCTCAGCATCAGGCATTCCCAAAACCCAGCGACGCAGGAATTCCGAGAGGGCTTTCCGGTGCTCCAACGGTCAAAAAGGATCTTGCTTTTCCGACCATGGCAAGGAGAAAAAAGGTCAGTTTCTTCTTCTTCTTTAAGCTTGCATATGACTGCTGTGATTTTTTTTCCCCTCTTCTCTCCTCTGTTTTGGTTTTTTTTTTTAGAGGGTTTGGACTTTGGAGATGAAAATGGAGAATGATTGGAAACCAGATCTGGAGATGAAAGTGGGTATAGAGATTATTGCAGAAATATTCCTGTTTGGAAACCAGATCTGGACTTTGGAGTTGAGAGTGATCGGAAACCAGATCTGGACTTTGGAGATGAAAGTGGGTATGGAGATTGTTGAAAAAGTGTTTTTGTTTTTGTTCATTGTCCAAGCAGAAGTGTTCCTGTTGATGTTGGTTTAGATCCGGTTTGTTCCTGAAACAGGGAATTCAGGAAATTCAGGAATTCAGGAATTCTCGGCAAGGAATTCAGGCATAAGTGAAACAGGAAATTCAGAAATGACAAAATTCAATAGCATTTCAAAATTCCAGCATTTGAAAATCCCAGACAGCCACTAGACATGAATTCCAGAAATTCCAGAAAAGAAACGGGCCCCTAGAGTTCAAACCCTGAATAAGCAGGTGAGAACTAAAGCTCCTTACCACTTGGATAGGGAGTCGTCTCAGTCCAGAGAGGCATTGTTAGGTGCCTCGTATTGCACTAAGATACTGGTTTCAACCAACGTCGGGTAGATGATCTTTAGTTATCACACTAAACTGCTTTCAACCATCATCATCCCTCTAATTACACGGTGCATGTCACAAGATTTATTTATCACACTATACCTCTCTTTATTAAGAATCCCAAAATCGACTGTGCCTTTAGTTCTTTCTACAACAAATGCATCTAGTTCTAAGTACATCTTTCTCGAAGGATTATTATTCTTATTATTATTGCTGAAATATCTTTCTAGTACTTTATATAAACTTGTTTAACACGTCAACTGCTTGAGTAATGTCTGGTTGTGTTAATGTCAAAGTATATTAGACTAATGACCAACTATTGGTACATCATTCCATCCTTTAGAAGCCTCACATTATCATTCCCTACAAATTTAAGTAAGCAGGGAGAGAGAGCACCTTGAAAGGGTAGAGTGGGATAGAGGGAAATTAGGCAATAGAGCAAAGACTTTTTTTTTTTTGAAACAAAGAGAATGGAGGCTTTACAGCCAGGATACTCTAAAGTTGCACTACCCAATTGCAATTAGATCCACCATCAAACTGATCATATGTCATAGAACTAAAAAAAGAAACTGAATCATGTGTTCTAGCTGTGATCTACTTGATGAAGAGTCAAACTTTGAGTGAGATTTAGCCCATCACCCAGGTTAAATGTTTCCGGGTCTGGCTTCTCAGTCCAGGCCTGGCTTGCATAAGTGTAAAGGAGGATTAACAAAAAGCTCGAAGGTCAAAGTGCAATTGATATACGGACACATTCATGTGCATCCATTTGTCACCATAGAGCCTACCTAGAGCCCACTTCTCATGGGATTTTTGTGTGTGTGTGTGTATGTGTTGGGGTGGGGGGAATTGGGGTCAATCCCATGCCTCAAACCCATTCATCTATAGCCCAAAAATTTAACGACCTCACATTAAAGAAAAATTTGACCTTCGGTCCAATGGTCCAATCCATTCGGATCAGTGAAAACTCAATGGATCCAATATAATTCAAAGGGTCCCATGTGTTTGGATGGTTTAGATGGATCATAAAATCCTCCTCACTATGTTGTCTTTCACCATAATATAGTGAGGGATAGATGCACATAAATATTTCCCTTGATAAATTATAAAGGCCTTCCGCTTTATCCATTGTGGGACTCTATGGCTTCTTTAAATACATACTATGCCAAATTTGTTGAATTTGTTTAAAATAAAAGGTTACTTTTTTTTTTGAACCACTTTGCTCTTATTACACACCTTCCTATCCATGGCTACTTTGCCATAAATTATAAAAAAAAAAAAATTTAAAATATATAAGCATTTGTTTTAATATGATTACTTTGTTTTTATCTTAAATTAAAGGCTAGAGAATAAAATCATTTTTTTTTTCAAAAATAGGTATTGTTTTCCTTTTATTTTTATTAGCATTTTTTAATTCTTTTATTTTCTCTTTATAGATTATTTTATAAGTTTCTGTCTGTATCTTGTATGTTTTATTTTTATTTCAACCCATAACTTTCCTTTTGTACCATTTAAAATCTGAACTGCTATCATAAGCATTTTGTTTGAAAAAGTATAATTATAGAGAAAAAGAATAATATATATCTTATTTTTTTCTTTATTCAAAACTAAATATTTATTTTTTTTCATTCATTTTTCAATGTGGTTGATTTATATTTTTCTCATTTATTTGTCCGTGCGTACATTGCACAATCTAGTACAGTGATACATAATACAATAGATAGATTGAAGTTAGGGGAATATTTCCCTGCATGAGTGATAAATATCGAAACTTCCGGTTTACTTTGTGCTGCCTTTCCATTTTCCACGTAGTACGGCACCTATGAACAATCCAAACCCTCTACCTCCGTCTAGGGATGTAGCTCTATCTAGGGATGTAAACTAGCATCCTGATTCTCTGATTATGCGGAGGTTTCAACCTGTAAAGAATTGGGTTTGGACATAGTTTAAGTTCCAATTCATAAAAGGGGTCGGGTCCGGGTCTAGAATTTAAGGTTCGTGGTCCATATAGGTTCGGACTTGTGGACCTGGAAACCGGCATATGAGCCTTTAAATATTGCAAATTGTAGCTCAAAATCAATTTTTGTTGGACAATTTTATGTTTAATCTTGGAGATAGTAGACTTGATGTACTATTATAAGTTGAATGATATCCTTATTCTAAGTAAATAAAAAAAAAAAGTGAAAAGAAACCGGAACCAATTTTGAAACCAGATCCTATTCCCCTAGTCAAACATGGTTTTAGAACTGGATCCTAATACTTTTATCGGAAGCGGGACTGGAATAGGTTCCAAAATCGGAACCATCATTTTTAAATGGGTCCAAATCTAGGTCCGATATAGTTCTGTCATGAGTCTGACCCTTTCGCATTCCTACCTCCATCTCTCATGACCAAGAAAAACACTTATCGGCCATATTTGACAGTAATCAAGTCATTATTCACTATTGGATTGACTCAAAAACTCAGCTCCGAATACAAATGTAAACACAACATAGTCATACATTTACAATGTTATTAAAAATGAGTACTCTTTTTTTTTTTTTTTTTTTGGTCAAATAGAATTTCATCAAAGACCAAAGAAAAGCAAAACAAGAACAAACAAAAATAAAACAGAACATCCATAGTCCTAAATTTTCCCCATCGTAGACAAAATCATTGCTCATACATGAATGCATCGTAGACTAGAAGCTTCCAGCAATTAAGCTAATGTCCAAAATTACTTGCAAGTTGCATCCAAGTGTAAAAAACATCATCACTTTAGAATGACTTGACCCCAATTTCACTTTAAAATTGGACATTGATTATTGATTAAAACCAATTTGGCCAAGGCATGAGCGGACCACAATTCAATCGAGGAGAAAAGTAAGTACTTCATAAGAAAATTTTTCTAAGAACTAATGGTCAAAATCGGTTCAACCATCTATCTTTCCACAGCTTTAAACAGTGGTGAAAGGTTTTGGCCTTGGTTGGCAGGTTCTGACCGGCCAGTTGGGTCCAATTTTCATGTTACATGTGATCTTCTTATTGATTTGATTTTCTTCATGATTTTGATGGCATGCTGGGTTAGGTTGGACTGCTGATCAACTTGAGTTTGACTTGTGGTTATATTAACGTTTCCATCACCAACACAAAATGTGAACGTTTGATAAGCCTCTACCTGATCACCATTGAAAAGATATCAATGAGACCTATGGGTACCCAAAACATGAACCCCTAACCCTTATTCTATGGCCTTCAAGTCCAATGGTTTAGAAGATGTCTTTTTATTTTTTATTTTTTGGATTTCAATCCAACATCAAGTAACGGTGGGATGAGTATCAAATTAGGGTTTATGGCAATTCATGGGGGTAGTGTGTATGTGTATATATATTCCTCAAAGTATCTTCCATCTTATTAAGGAGACCAAAATCATTCTATCCTTTAGTCAAGTGCCCCAATTAGTGATTTTATATAGTGAAAATACGTTTTTTTCTTCTTCTTCTTTTTTGTTTTTGCTTTTTTATTGTTTATGAGAGAGTGAATCCTAGCACACGCTGGAGAGAGGATTGCCTGTATACATAGGGGAGAGGATCTAGAGATCAAACCCAGGGGGCAAGGACGGAGATTGGGGGTGAGTGTGGGCAATTGCCCCCGCTCGATTTTCCTTTATCTTTGATAAACAAGAGAAAATATAGGACTGAGATTATGCATTTTTATTTGATGTCCTTTTGCCCCTCCTAAACTTTCTCGAGAGCGACAAGGGAATTCTTGCCTTAATTAGGGCATTATTGTCATTTTCTTTTCCTAAAAATTAGAGTTTTATGGTTATTTCTCTCTCTACAATGTCATTCTTATCCATTCATGTTTAGAGAGTATTTAATGAAGCTCTTTAGAGTTCACTTAATAAAATTAAGCTGGCACAAAATGTGGGTTTTTAAGGGCTGATCCTCTTGAATGGAGCATGCTTTGAAAAAAAATATAAACCCCATAAAATAAATGCTCTTATTCTCTATGAAAAACATAATCAATGTGATCTGGGCCTAAGTCAAATTAACCTATATGAAAAAATTGAATTTGTGTATAAGAGCTTTATGAAATATTTTTTAAAAAAGTTAATAGTCTTAATATGTTTCATTTGAGTTAAATCTGATAAGGTCTATAATATAATGTACGAGACTGTTTTTAACTATTTAGATGTACTATTTAGAGGTTTTAAAAGTGGGTCTATTATCGTGGAACTCTTTTATATATCATGTTGTTTTTATTTTCTCCTTTTACAATCTCTACTATGTGAATGGCATCTATGGATATTAAAATCATCATAGTTCTTGTTTTAAAAACCTTAAACTCTAACAGTGTTTTAATAATAATATATCTTTCTTTTTATGATATCTAATCTAATGGTGGGTAAAGGACCGATGAGCATCAAAACTAGGCATAGTGCCATATCAAGGTGGGGATATAATTGTAAAAAAGAGTTAAATTGATCAAAGGTTGGCCCCATAGAGTTGGACTTTACATATGATCTACTTGTAAGAGAGAGTTTTTCTTTTAAATAAATGTCACGTAGATAATAAGGGAAGGGGCCATTTCTTGTATGCTTTATATTTTTCATAAGAGGACCCACTAATATTATGGTCAATCAAGCTTTGCCTCAGCTAGAAGAAAATCATGCTCCGTCCCTGCATTTGGGGCTGGAAGAGAAATAGATACCCAACCACCATGCTTTCCTTTTATTCTTGACCAAATACCTAGTTAATGTATTCAAATGGAGATCAATGTTGTTTCATGTGGGGGTATGTGTGAAGGGATTTAATTAGATGGCCACCTCTGAAAGCATTGAATGCATATTAGATTTAGGTTGGGTGGATCCATTTGAGATGTCCCACTGAGATTGCGTGCACTACTAAAATGCTTCAAGATTCCGTTTGAGATGTCCCACTAAGATTCCTTTCTTGTCTTCCTCCATACATCTCCCAAGTCCCAACTACTAGAATAAAAGAAAGAAACGGACCCAAGAAATTCCAATCTTTCTTCCCAATCAATGCTTCTACGACAAAGTTTCCATCTTCTTTAGTGGGACGAAACAAAGAATATGATAACTCGAAAACTGTCCACTTGCTTTGTGGGGAACAAAACAAGATACTAAAATATAAAAGAAAACTTCATTTGATACTATTAGTGCATTGTAATCCAATCATCTTAGCTTGATTCTAAGAGGATTTTGAGAAAGCATTGGGAGGAAGAATGCAATTGCTTTTGAAGCTTTAAATGCCGGCGTGGAATTTTTCACGAGAGTCCTCTATACCGTGCGTTCGTTTGTATGGAATTATATTTTTAGGGCGTGGTTGTCTAAGAGTATTTTCGAAAGAAGTTTATCTTGTCCGGAATTTCTTATAGCAATGTAGGTTCTATCAATCTTTTTAGAAATTCAAATTCTTTGTTTGAATGTTGACAATTTACAACTACAGTATGCAAGTGAAATACAGAATTCCCAAAATCTAGCATTTTGAATATGCTGGACAGCCCCTAAACATTTTGATATTCCATTTGGAAACAATATTTGGAGAATTCCAAATGTTTCAAAGAATGAATTACTAATAAATGCTTCTAACCAAATAGATTTTAAAAAATTGACTGAATTGTTTCTCTTATAGCCAATTGTCTGCTTTCTTGTAACACTAGACTTCCACATCTTATCCAAATGGCAAGTAAATGGAGGACTTCATCTCATCAGTGTAGCAGACTTGACTGTCACCAAGTTGGGGCCGTTTTTGTCGGTTTGGTTTCCCAATCATTAATCATTGGGTGCAAATGTGTAATATATTGGTCATATATCATGAAGATCCAGATTCAGATCCCAACGTGACACAGACCTAATTTCATATTTTATTGAGGGGCCTGATCCAAATCTTGGATGTATTGCTTATGGAAAGATATTATATGAAGTAGAGAAATTTTCCACGAAAGGCCTTATCATACAAAAATGGTTCAAGTGTGTGGGCCCCACTTTGTCCTTTATGATCAAACTAAAACCTACACGCAAAATCACTGCTCATTCGGTTCATCTAACTTCAAGTATTGAGCAATTTTATAATAATTACTTACTTTTCGTGATTAGATGGTTCTCATTTTTCATACGTATAAATTATAGAATACCTTTAAATTGGGGGCTGAGTTTATATTGGACCTACTTCGCTGGTAATATCTCAATAATATTAGCTCGGAGAAAGTTTCATCCTTCTTTTACCGTAAATTACATCAGTAGTTTCATCTTTTGGTTGAAATTTGACATTTGACTGCCAATCATTGTATTGTTATCTGTAACTGAGAAAATCAAAGTGGTTATTTGTAAATTTCTCTTTATCTGTTGGAATAGTCTAGCCTAGGTGAATCCTGAGCCAAGGAATAAAGAATCTCTTGACCAGACTTCTTGTGCCCTTGTGGAGCCATCATCCAATAGTCCAAAATAGGTTCCTCCTACGCCACATTCGGCTGGATTTGACCGGTGACAATTGGTATTTGGGCTTTAGTTTCGAGAGTGGAACAGGATTGGGCGTAGACCTACTATTTTATATATATATATATATATATATTTTGCTATCGGAAGGCTCCCAACCCTTTGAGCTAGACTAATCCCTTCGGGCCCAGAGAGAACTCGAGTGAACTCCCCTGTAGCCCCAGTGTGGTAATGCAGTTTTAAATCTACAACCTCCGATGCAAACCGTGGTCCTAGACCAACTAAACTACCCATTGGGATTAAGACCTACTATATATAAGGGCCAAATAATAAGCCAAGTCCTGGCTAACATAACCCAAAGGGTCCAACTTATTTGTTTGGATCCAAGCTTTTGAGACCTGATTGGGTCTTTCCTAGCTTTTAAGCTGCAGGCAGGATCTAAGCTTGAACATTTGGCCTGATCCAACATCCTCTATCAACCTCAATAAAATGATTAGACACACTATAAGTGGGATATTTACCAAATAAGACAGGGCACTAAATGATTGGATACATCATTTCATTAAATAATTATTCCTGGTATTTGATTGGTGACTCTGTTACTCTTCTAAAAATGGTTCTGAAGAGAGAAAAAACTAAAGAAAAGAAAAGGAGCCCTGCAAGTATTGCTTATATATGAAACCATGGATCAACTAGTTCATATAATGTTTAAGGAATAATTAATAGGTCTCTTCTTCTTTAAGTACTTTTTTAAAGATACAATATCTATGTCACTTCCAAGAATTTACCAAACCGTTCAAAATCTAGGACGGGTCCAACCCATGTGGCTTACCTAAGCGGATGGCAATTATGAGCTGGTGAAAATAAAACTCTCAGATCTAATATTGAATTAGACCTATTATTAATGAGATCACTAGCAAAAATGTAAGGTGTTTTTCTGTTGGTTGGGAACCCTGCATATCACTCGACTATCCAAAGATATCGATCCTTAGTATGCCACTCTTCCCACTTCATGGGCTTCCTCTTGCCCTTTGTGTGGGGTTTCGTGTCCGAACTCCCTAAGCTGGGGTACCGAAAAAAAGTGGTTAGCTTTTGTCATCTCGAGGAGTTCACCGATGTTTGTCTATAATTTGAATGCGTTTCATGTTGAGATGGGGCTTTTGATCTTTAGAGCATGTTTGGTAACAGGCGAGGCATTCATAGATCTGATGATTTTTCATTACCACTGTAACAAGAATTCTTCGTTGGGGATTTGTATAGTTGAGGATCTCACATTGATATTGGTATGTATCGATGTATATTGCTGAGAAAAATAGGATTGGGTGTGCAAATCCACTTAATACAAATAGGACACATGGGTAACCATTACACATTTAAATTATTTAGAACACGTCTGGCAACAAGTTAATAATCTGCAAATTTAAGGATTCCTCCCTACCCGTGGAACAAGAACTTCTCCATGTCTATAGATTTCACATTGATATGAGTGTGTATGGATGCACAGAGTTAAGAAAATTTGATTTAGTTGCACAAGTATATAAATGTGAAGATTTGCAAATACTATGGAAGGAGGTCGTACCTAAAAATCATAAACAATGAGGATCTCCATCTGACCAAATCCAAATCCTCATCCTCAAGAATCTACAATTTACTAAATATGGGTTTTTCACGACAAAGATCTTTTAGAAGGCATGTTTGGATAGGCAAAAAATAGCTTAAATTGAAATTAAATGGGCCCAAATTAACGGTTTAGATTTTCAACTCTATCCTGTTTGGATGAGTTTGTCCCGATAGATTAAGGGAATGATTCTTTACTAGAATTCCTGATAAGAATTTGCTATGTTGGGGTGTTTTTTTTTTTTTTTTACATGATGTAACATGTTGTCCCTAGCATTTGAAATGCTATTGTTTATTTCACCAGAATTTCAAATCCCAACCACCTAAAAGATCTCAAATGACCTTTTGGACCTGTTTCTTTATTAGAATTCATACTAGATTTTCAAATTATCTCGGAATTTAGAATTCTTATCAGGAATTCTTTGTTTCTTCGCTAGAATTCAAGGGCTTTTCAAATTCTTGGCATTTGAAATCCCTTTAAATGCTGGCATTTGAAAAACCAATTTTTGCAAGAGGATTTGGAAATCCCTCTCTTTGGTGGATTTTCGGAAAGGGGACTGTAGCATTCCGGCTGTAGAGGACTTCATTGGCTTTGTATGGTTTGACATTTTGGGATTGATAAAAGATGGGTGACAAGTTCCATTTGTAGCATGATGTCAAAATTTGTGGCTGGAGCTTTTGGGATCGATGCATCATGCTACTACTGACACAGGCCCTAATTGAGAATTATTAGATGTTCACAGATGGGATTTGTGGATTTGGGCTTTATAGGATAGTTTTAGAACATAGTTTCTAGGGATTTGTATGAAATGGAAGAAAATGAAAAGCCTATAATTGAAGAGTTTATTCCTAGGGTTGTTTGGATGTTATATTTTGTAATTAAGTGGGGCCATGTATGTATCATATTAGACATAGGAGGGCTATTTAAAGTTGAATCTACACATAAATAATAGGGACAATTGGCAGAATACCTACCTGTACTTTGCTCAAAATGAAGATTATCCCCCAGTACTTTGGTATTTTGTACTAAACTTACTTGTATTTTAAATCACAATGCGAATAGAGACGCCTGTGACGGAAAAGGTGGAATGGCGAATTTACCCTAGAGGCAAATAAGTCACATTCATAACCTATTTGGGCGAGTAAGTTGCTGCCAGTATGCACTAGACACCATTTATACATATACACCGTTAATACTAACAGAATCCGTTCATTTTACATGTTAATTAGAACTTCATTTAGGTTTAGTACAAAATACCAAAGTATAGTGGGTAGTCTTCATTTTGAGCAAAGTCCATGTAGGTATTCTTCTATTATCCCTAAATAATACATACATGACAAGAATTCCATTTAGAAGTTCTACTAGCCTTCACACAAGGAATTTGTCGAGATAGGACTCAAAATTTTCAAGCAAGAATTCAGGTCATGAATGAAACAAGGAATTTAGAATTTCAGAATTTGACAGCATTTCAAATACTAGTATTTGAAATTTCCAGAAAACCACCAGACATAAATTCTATGAATTCTAGTAAAGAAACGAGCCCTTTGAAATTCTTAGAATTCCACTCTCTATACATTTTTTTTAGAATATCAAATGCTCAAAAGGAGGGATTTAGAATTCCACCTAAGGGGACAGCTTTTGGAGAACTTGGAATTCCCCAAGTATGAATTTTTGGAATTATTGTGAAAAATTACACCCTAAGTATTGTTTTCGATTATATGTATATCCACTTCACTTCAACCGTCCAGTAGCCCGGCTTTAATTCCCTTTTTTCTCCACTTCACTCTTCATGTAAAATCTACTTCAATGTACTTCAGTCCTCATTTATGCATTTGGTTGTGACCTTACCCAAACAAACAACCTACAAAGGTTCGTTTGTCTTTTACATAGGTAAGATTTGCATATGTGAATGTATATCGACCAACTAAATTCAACTCCCCACATTGTGGGCCAGCTCCCCTCTTTCCCATGTCCTCAACGACACTGAACCCATGGAAAAACCGCCTCCTGAAGTATACCATAAGCCAAAGAAAAGCACACACACTCTGCTCTTCCTCTCCCAAAGACTCCCTCCTCTGCGACTCCCTTTCTCCCCCTATGGCGTAAAGCAACATCCAATTCCAAACCCTTTCTTTCCCCAAACACATAAATCCCTTCCACCATCTTTCAAAATACCTGAAATCTCTCCATTTCCTCATAAAACTTTCTTTCAAAATCTCTCCATTTCAAACATTCTTCTTATCTTCTTTCTTTCTCTCTCTCTCACTCTCTCTTTTCCATGTTTCTAGAGCATTTGTCGCTCCTTTTCTCCTTCCGTGGCAGTTGCAGTCAACCTGGGAAAGGCTGGAGAAATCCTCGAAGGAATCTTCGACTGCATCCATGAGATCACGACTGCTCTCTACATCGCCTCGAGGATGAGCACCAGCGACTCAGCCTACCGAGTCGAAACGGCGCCACGACTCGCCCAATGGAAGATCGATAGCTTGGCTTCATGCACTTACCGCAAATCCGATCCTTTCAAGATCGGAAACTGGAATTGGTTCGACTCACCCTCACCTATCTATATCCGATTACGATACGAAATTCACATGGATTTTGATACCCAACTCGTAGAAATTGCAGAAAGTGATGAACTTTGAGCTTGCTTTCTTTCTTTCTTTTTCTAATTTTTTTTTAATGGTGCGTTTGGATGTTCCTCAATTGCAAATAGTATGATTTCCAATTCAATCTTCTTTAATGGAGATTTCCACTTTCCAGTTTGGATGTTTCCCAAACTGCACTAACAGACCCACAATTCCAATTAAAAAAATTAGTGTAGCTTTCAGTAGACGATCATCGATCAAAATATGGAGATAACCCAGAAAAGGAAAATTTGGTTTTTGATGATGAATTTGGATATCTTTAAATGCAGGAAACTTTTACATGTGGTATGAATGACTTGTGTTTTCAGTCCTCTGCTGCTTCAGTTTTCTGTTCTTGGAGATTTTTTTTATGTTCCCCAGATTGCAAGGGATTAGAATTAAGATCTGTTGGTAGGACTGAACTATAAAGAATTAACACCCCACCTACTTATCAAGGATTAACTATCATTCATTCCCCCAAAAATTTCCATTTGATCGAAATCTATGTCAGATCCAAACACACCACCAACATTACCAAATCAATGTTTGATTGAAGCAGTTTCAAAATACCCTCTTAGGAATCATTTTACACAGAATTGTTATTAGACAAAGGTGCCCAAAGTTTTATTAATATTTTATTTCCTTTTCTTCTGATCATTCTAGTGTTTTTAAGTCCCAGTGTTCTTCATAAGAAAGATTAATTCAATTACAGAGATATACAATAAAATTAAGGTTCTTTGTAGTTTATGTAAAATGGGTTGAATGAAGATGACATAGACTTTTGTTTACAGGCACTTATCTGTGGAGAAAAATCGGCTTTTGTATGTTAAGTTGTATCCAGTGATATCCAATCTGAACAAAGATCAGCCTCCAATTGCATCTTTCGTCGTTAGACTGCGTTGTTCATCTGGTGATTGCAGGAGTCTTGTTCATCCTGGTAATTCTCCTTTTAATTCTTTGTACTTCTAATTGTTTTGGTTTTTATGTTTTAGGATCAATATTTGAACTTTGATAATATTACAGAGTACTTACTATTCATTTTATGTTCACCAAATCCAATCCAACATATCCAACTAAGATCAGTTGAGATATTTGATACTTGAAAGTGAAATTTCTTTTGCTTTTACTTTTGTTGAATTGACCCACCAATTTCCTTGGCTTCTACTCTGTCATTGCTTAGCAACCCAAAAAATAAAACTCAGGATTGACTCAACTAGTTTTAAAGGCTTTGTGTAGACATTTGACATATTTTAGTTGCTGCCCCAAAATTTTGAAATATTCTGTGAGCATTTGGGTTTTTTTTTTTTGTTGGGGAATATCTATCTAGATGTTTTCACACTACTTAGTTGAGTTAAGTCAACCTTAGTTGAGTTAAGTTGACTTGAGAAAATTCTGAGTTGAGCTAAATTGACTCAGTCAACTTCCTAAGACTAGAATTGATATATTTTTTTGCCCTTTTTGCCCTACTTAGCTATTGAGTCGATTCATGAACTTTGCAAATGGTTTATAGACAGGTTTCTAGATCCAAGAGCTTAACAGTAGGATGCTTTATCTTCTTTATTTTTGAGGATTTTTATGAAATAATTAAGCTTAGAGTCTAATTATTTCATTATTTTCGTAAAAAAAAAAAGTATAAATCGATGACCAATTATTTCATCATTTTTTTTTATAAAACCATTTAATGAGACTAAGTTTATTCCATTTTTATATAGTAAGAAGCATTCCAGGAAATTAATAATGATTTTTTTATGGACAATGATCATTTGATTTGAAGCTATTAAATAGAAACTAGCATATAATGAAAACAGTTTCTATTTTCACTTTTATTCTTTATGGTATTAAGACATTGGTTATGTAAAATTTTCATTAGTAAACATTTACATGTGAACATTCCAATCAGATCATGAAAGAAACTTAGCAGAAAATTCTCCATATATATATTTTTTGTAAGACCCATATTACTATGGTCAACATTCAATAAATTGATTTTTTTTTCATCCAACAAAATTCAATAAATTTGTCTCTTGCAATAGCTAGATCTTTAAAGCCATGTTATTTTGGTAGGCCAGTGGATTAGAATCATTCCACGTTGGTGTTTTATTTTTTATTTTTATTTTTTTTCTGATGAATAGCTAGTCCACCACATGAACAGACAGTTGGAGGGAAGAATGGTGGTTGGGCTATAAATCCAAATTGTCAAACTTGATGGCCCATATCTTTGAATTAAATTGCATATAGATGATATTGAAATCTAAATCCTCTCACTAGTATGGGCTGGTGGCAAAGAAGTTAGGTGATACCATATCTATATATCACAAATTCGTGGGACCCAGTACCCTTATCAGCCGCCATGCAGGTGGCAGGTGGCAGAATGGTTAGGTGATACTGCTCCAGTTACAGATATTTAGAGGTAGGTATATCTACTTGGTGGGTCCACTTTGGAGCATATAAGATAACTAATCCTATTGACAGGTGTCTCCATTTAGTGGGCCAATCTTGAGACCGCTCTGTGCTCTTAACTGTTTAAAGACTTGCCTTAAAAAACAGGAAGACAAGGGGGTTGACCAACTGTAGGGGTGTTCATGGCCCGGGTCTGAGTTGGGCTGAGGCATATCCAGGCTTTATTCAGTTTTAAAGAGAAATTAAAAAGGCCTGTATCCGGCCAAGCCCGCAACAGGCTGTAAGTTTCTGGGTTGAGCCCTGTCCTCCTCAGTGGTTTCAGG
This sequence comes from Umbellularia californica, assembly GCA_028538565.1. Taxonomy (NCBI): domain Eukaryota; kingdom Viridiplantae; phylum Streptophyta; class Magnoliopsida; order Laurales; family Lauraceae; genus Umbellularia; species Umbellularia californica. The sequence continues at coordinate 48,636,449 of JAPQWN010000004.1, forward strand.
CCCGAGCCCACCCATTTAGTCAATCAGGCCGGGCTTTCTAATTGAATGTAACACTTCAAGTGAAATTCCTAACATAGTTTACATGCAAGTTGAAGAACAGTTGGGAATAGTTTACATGCAAGTTGAAGAACAGTTGGGAAACTCTCAAGAAAAGACTTCCTCATCAACAGTGTTTTCTCACATGATGTATATAAATGGATTGGGGTACCCAGATGGTACCTGTATATCTAAGGCCCAATATTGACCCCGGCCAGAATTCTACGAGGGTGTAAAAAATCTGTCCTTTCCAAAGCCCGAATACCCAGCCCGATTTGGGGTTTTTATGCAGCTCAGCCATATGGGCTTGGGCTTGGCGTAGCCCATATTGCAACTCTAAGTCTAACAGAGTAGACTCAACCGGCCATCCCCTTTTCTGTTTGCTTAGTTCACCAAACAAGGTTTATCCTTATTATTATGTTACAGTTTTGCCCCATTGATACCAGGTTCAGCTAACCATATGTTTATTAGCAGTCCTAAACATTAAAATATTGGAATCTATATAACATGTACCAACCGCCATATTATAACTTTTTAGTTTTCGTTGACATCCAAAACATGCCTAAAAACCACTTATAATGGAGAGATTTATCAAGTCTTTCGATTTTGAAGGATTTATTTCAAAATTTGTTAAAAGAAAAGAAAAAAAAAAAGGATGAAACAGATGGATATAATATAATGCTCTTGGGTTGATATATAGACCTTCACTTAACAGTTTGGGCTGGGCCATTGTGGCTCTCAAACTGTGTTTGAGAACCATTTTCTCAAGCCTCTCCTCATGCAGATTCCTTAGTTAGGGGTAGGGTTGTAAACCGGTCAGTTCCAGTTCGGGACCATGGTGGACCCAGAGCAGGATCCATTAAGGAAAAGATGGAACCGGATCTGGACCCGGAACCATTTCAGAACTGGTTTCTTGGCTCCGGAATCGGAACCAAAACCATATATGGGACGGGTCTGGACCTGGGTCCTGGTCTAGGTAGAGAATGATATTTAAAAAGTACATGGTTTTTGGGAGAGATTTCCAAAAATCGAGGTAATATGTCAAGTCTTGGGTCCACAGGTCCAAACCAAGGTGGAACCGGATCCGCACCCGGACCCATTTACTTATCGGGGCCTAAATAAGGACCCAGATCCGGTTTTTAACTGATTGGAATCTCCAGGTAATCGGAGAATCGGGACCCATTTATATCCCTAGTTAGGGGGGCAAGTTTTCCTCTTATGCATATGTCCAGATCAGATGTTAGAGAGGCAGAGGCCCATCAATAAACTGGCTCATCTTTTATTTATTTTTTGCTTTTGTTTATATCAAATTCCTATTTTGAGGTGGCTTCTTCTTCTCTGACCAGGAGTAGTAGACAAGCGACTTAAGAACAGTGAGGATTTCGTCTGGGCAATTGAGACTCCATTGGCTGGAAAATTCATCATCAACGTCGATTTTATTAATCTGAAGACTGCAGATCCGAACGTAAGGCTTTGTTTCTTTTCAATTTCATCAGCTTGCAATGTGTTTTCTTTATGATGCATAGAGGAATTTATATTTTCAAAATCATATCTGGGACTGATTACTCAACCCCAAAGCCTGACCACTGACCAGACCTCAGAAGTTTATAAGAGCTCAGAAGTTTTATAAGAGCCCAAGTTGGACACCAGGTATGTTGCTTCAATTTGAATCCAAGTGTGGTTGTTATTGAGGTCAACGTCCACCCTCGCTCAATAGGGTGTAAGATCCTACAGTTGTTGCTAGCCAAACTTTGACCCAAACCTGACCTTCGTGGTCCTGCCAGCCCACACCTGGCCCAAGCATTGCCTCTTTGGGCTGCATTTGTGATGCTTTAAGGTCCATATGCTTAGATTTGGGCTATTTTCAGGCCCAATAAGCTGAATTGACTAGGCCTGCGTGTGTATTTTATTAAAGATCTGACTATATAACATGGCCCGTGACGAGGCTTGATTTTAACGTCCAAAAGATCGAATGCTTGATCCAGGCCCAAGTAGTTGACCCTATGATTAAATGGACTGGAGTGACAATCAATGGCCCGACCCACGTACAATCATGCTTCCCATAATCTTCCGTGCTCCTAGTAATCATCTGTTGAGAAATCAGATCAGTTCATGGAGTGGTCCGCACTTCTCATCACAATCAAATCATTGATATGATGATGGGGACTGCGTCGTTCTTTCGTACAACTTAAACAATAGATTAGGGTTTTGGGGATCTGAGGTTGCAAATATACAGTTTCATCATGAAGTTGCAGGTCCATAGTCCAGTGATCTAAAGCTATTGATCTGATGGGCCCTACAAGGGATGGGGGATTATCCAACAGTCTCCCACATAAGAAAATCACAACCTCTTGGTCTTTAGCACCTTCCCTAACACAACTGGACAAATGCAGGACCGTTATGACATCTCCTATCCCCTGTGGGCCATGGGGTCACCAAATCAATGGTCTTGATAGACAGAACATGGGACCTCCATGTATGGATTTGGCTGCCTCTGCAAACTGTATTGTTGCTATGATTGCAAGCTTGTCATGGTTGGAACTTTCATACCTTCAAACTTCCAAGGCATATCTCTAGAATATTCTACTCTCACCCTCATCCCCACACCCCACATATACTAAACATATTCTCATGAAGTGACCTCCCACTCCTATACATCTTCTCTTCACACCCTGCTTCATGTTTCACCCACTTAACTATCCTGTGAAACATAGCACAGCCTTATTTATTGTGTGGATGCACTGAGACCTGCAAATAATTTGACAATCCATGGAGAAGCAGATGTCTAGAAGTCTTCCAATGGGAGTGTTTGGATGTGAACAGTAGAGGTGAGTAAGCCAAAGTTGTTGACTAGTTAGCTCAATCTCAACCAAGGGGTAGTGCTTGATTGAGACTTGAATTGTTTTTCCCTTACCTAACCATTGCAAGCTCTCCCCCTCTCTGCCCTGTGAAGAGGGATGCGTTTGGAAAACATAAACCACATTAGGCTCCGCGTTGTTTATGGTGATCTAGGCAACATACTAGATATATTTGGGACAAGCCAAATTATGCATGAAAAGCATTTCCTTCGTCTGATTCTTCTTGTAAAATCCAGGGTGGTGAGCCTAGCTCCATCTGGTGTAGCAGTGCGGTCCAAGCTCGGTCGAGCATAACAACCCTGTCATACCTTGGACGAATGCTAACTGAGAAGATTCACACAGACATCACAATCAATGCTTCTGATGGAAGCATTGCAGCCCACCGTGCAGTCCTTGCCACGCGCTCCCCTGTATTCCACAGCATGTTCTCACACAACCTCAAAGAGAAGGAGTTGTCCACTATAGACATCTCAGACATGTCAATTGAAGCTTGTCAAGCACTGCTCAATTACATCTATGGTAACATCCAACATGAAGAGTTTCTCGCTCACCGGATTGCACTGCTCCGAGCAGCCGACAAGTATGACATTGCCGACTTGAAGGAAGTGTGCCACGACAGCCTCCTAGAAGACATTGACACGAAGAATGTCCTCGAGAGACTTCAAAATGCATCTCTGTATCAGTTGCCTATGCTGAAGAGCAGCTGCATGAGGTATCTAGTGAACTTTGGGAAGATATTCGACATTCGGGATGATTTCAATGCTTTTATGCAATATGCAGACAGGGAACTGATAGCTGAGATCTTCCAAGAAGTTCTCAATGTCTGGAAAGGTTTCTGAACTGCTGCCAAAATCACATATCTTTCTGTGAAGTGTGCAGGTGTGGGAGTTTGATTGTGTGGTTGATGCCACAGAAAATATTGCCTAACAGTAGTGATGTACGTGATTTATTGCTGTGAGGGGCTATTTTTTTTTCAGAGGAAAATCTCAAGGTTTCATCATGTAAATATCTGATTGAATGGAACAGATAAAAATCAATGCCTATAGAGTATAGATGGAAAAGGAATGTGTTGTGGACTATTCATTCGTTGATGTTTTAATATATATACTCTCTTTTCTTTTCTTGTAAATATTGCTATGCCTGTTAAGTGCTGTTTGTTTTGTTTGCGAACTCGGAGAAATCCTTAATTTAACATCTGATTAAAGTACATAATGAGTGACAGTAAAAATAAGAGAAGAAGAAAGAAATTTCTGTAAGTGAGATTTAGGGTGCGCATCTTGGGCACCGAATGAATAAATTTTCTTTTTTTTTTTTATGGTTAAACTGTTTTTAAGTGAGAGGCCGTAGAATTGTAAAGGTGCTGAGAACATGGCTTTAAACGGGGCTGAATGGGAAAGTAAAGCTCATGAAGCTGACTCAGGATAGATGGGATTATGCTTCGATGGTGGCAATGATGATGGTCACATCCATGTATAAATGAAGTGTATAAGGCCAATATTCTGTTTTCAAGTTATCACCTGCTTTGCTAGTTGGTTAAGGGGGAGTGTCCTAAGCCCTTCATTCAGAATTGAACATGTCCCTTAGTTCACTCACAAGGCCTTCCAACTCCAATAGTTCATTTGGAACAATCCACAGGGTTGATTCACAAACTATCATGGAACTAATCTCATATAGTTTGCTATGGTGCCTACCCAAAAACCCAAGCCACTCAAAAGCACGGTGCCCATATGTATGAGCACTAATCTATATCTAACACCAATTAGAGCAGGCACCTTAAGATTGGTGACCAGCAAAACATGAGATTTTGCTTTGATTTTTATTTTAACGATGTTTGTTACATGTAATCAACCTGAGTGTGCGCCCAACTCTAATTAGTATAATTTCGTCTAGAGTGCATGTAAAGAACACTTATCAAGTGATGCGGATTTTACATGTGGGCCACAATGATGAGTTAGTTCATCAAATTTGTCGAACTCAAAACTCTGAATCAGGCGAATTGAGATCAAATCAAATGAACCTACTCCATCGAATTTTATATTCAAGCAAAAAATCATATTACAAATTGCATACTTGAACGCAAATTAATCAAACAATGAACTAGGTGACTATGGTCAGTACAATATGCTGCTAAGCATTAGTCATGGTCTCTGTACTCTTTTCACAGATACAGGAATCAGGGATATGGTTTTGCACTTTTGGAATGGAAAACCCAGGCATAGATACAGATGCAGCTAGCCTTATACATTAAATGAAATTTATATATATTTTTTGAGAGTTTTGTACAAAGCGGGGGCGGACCTACATGTAGGCCATGGCCCCTTAAGTATTCAAATTTTTATATTTTACCACTAAGTTTTTTGTTATTTTTTATTTTGCCCCCTAAAATGTTAAAGAATTTTTTTAATAGTTTTCATTTCCGCCCCCCCCTAGTTTCATTTTCTGGGTCTGCCCTTGGTACAAAGTACTAATTTTCTTCTTTCTAACATATCTAGATTTATATAATTTGATTGTTTATATTCCTTCCCAACAAACTTTTTTTTTTTTTTGGCTACCAAGGGCTATACTAGTCTTAGGAGTGATACTTTGACTTGAGCACCCAGGGATCGATCCTTGGGCATGTGTCTAAAACAAAAGGACTAATGCCATATCTTACTTGGCATCATTCAGATGTCATTTGTGATCCTTTTTTTTTTTTTTCCTCCTATGCATATGGAGATGAATGCAGGATTCTGTGTGTATGAAAAAAAAAAAAGAGGGAAAATCACAAATAGGAAAAAAATATCTAACCAGAGCTTCACCATATATACCCCAGGAAATAAATAAATGACAAGAAGTCATGCTCCACACCATCCCCACCCTAGTGCTTTAAACGCTACACTGGCTCTAACCTTTTATATTTCAAGCACAGTGATTTGTTCACACACCGCTCTCAATCCATGAACTATTTAACAGAGGTAAGAGAATGAACTCATCAAGCACTAGTCATGGTACAACTTTCTTTCCATGCTATTTCATTCCATTTCAAGTTATTCTTGCCTTTGTGCTGATCGCCTTCTTTTTCCCCGCTGCTGAACACTCTGCTAATCATTACATATTGATATATTGGCACAACCCCAAACCCTTGATCTAAAATAGATCGATCTTCATAAATTGATCGAATTCAAAAATGGATTCAGCTACTATGGCACACTCACAATTACGATAAACACCATAACTGAAGAGAAAACTCTGAGATACATTAATTGATAATGAGGATTAAATTACAAGAGGGCTTCCCATACTTACATAGAGAAGTAGCACCGACCCTTTTCTTGCTTATGAAACAAGACTTTCCTAATAATAGAAATCCTAAGGAATAGAAATCCTAATCAATCAAGGAAAATAGAAATAGGAATAAAATTACATGTCCACAAAAACTCTTGGGATGGGCCCATACTGCAATAGACCAGGTTGACCTATGGCTCATGAGTTGGCCCAGTTGACTTGGGAGAACCCAATAGACCAGGTTGACCTATGGCTCATGAGTTGGCCCAGTTGACTTGGGCCTAGTCCATACTGCATCATATATGTTAGCAGGTTCCTTTCATGGACTGAAATCGATTTTTTGAAGGGTTGTTGTTCTTCATGCCGATCTCAATGATCTTTGTAAGGCCCTTGATTGTGTTGCTAATTAACGCGATCAGTAGGTAATTAACTAGTGTTCCGAGGGTTGGATTAGAGATTAGATGGTTTTGGGGGAGCTTGGACCTAATTGGAGACCAAGAAGGACCTTGTTGTAAGCCTTGATGAGTGTAGGAGGCTAGATGTAATTTAGAATCTTGGTGGGCTTAGACTCCTTAGATAATGGGAATTGTGTTGGGGCACCTTTCATTTCATAGAAATCACCCTTTGGTTGGACCCAAAATCCTTGTTAAGCCCATTTTCTTGAACTACTAGAGCCAGTGACTTCTTTGTAAATATTGGAAACTCACTAAATCTATATCGCCCAACTCCCATCCCATTTCATTTCAATTCCACTCTTTACTACAACAAAGCTCTCTTCTCTCTACCACTCTCTCCTTCTCTCCTTCCTTGCATCCAAGGAGACTAATTACATGTGATTGGACAATTAATTTGATAGAATTAGGTGTTGCTTCTCATGGATCGGACCTTGATTATGATGCAAGTGAAGGAGTTTTGCATATTTTGGTGTTAGAAATGAAATCCCCTTGAATTCAAAAACTTTCCCTTCGACCTGCAGATATGGAGATTCACGGCTAACCATAAATCCCTTATAACTAGTCGTAAGCTATGGAAAAGCTCACCATGAATGTGCTACGGCTTCAATTCCAAAACAATGGAATTTCAAGGTTTTGTTCCACGGTCACCTCACGGCTAGTAGGAGGGCTACCCATGGCAAGCTGTGAGGAAACCGTAATGCACCTAGCTCTCTTACAGTTGCATTTTTTCCAAAGAGCTGGAACTCAGGACTTTTGTACATCAGTGAGTCGTAACCTCTACATCGGCTAGCCATAGGGCTATCCACGACGAGCTGTAAGGCTAACTATAGTACACTCATGGCTAGCCGTACCTAGATCATGGCTAACCGTAAGCTTAGGTTTCTTTAAAGTGTAGAATTCATACTTCCGTACCTTTGGACCGGTTGGGACCCCATTAACCATGACATGCCCCATTGTAAATTAATTGTGGGGCCATCGTAGGTGATACTTGTGTTGGCATTCACCAATGGATTGCCTGAATTCGATTAGCCCAATGCTAGGTCAAGGTGATGGTTTAAGACCTTTGATGTCACCCAACTTCAGGATGCCAAGGTATAATTCTACTTGGATATCAGGGACCCACGTAGAGTTGGATGGCATTGACCAAGGGCAATCTAGACCCTAGATTGGATATTGCCCTTGTCTTGCATTGTCTCATGATACATGTCTGTTGTATTTTATTACTCGCATGACTTGTATATGCTTCTTTAGTACTTGTTGTGCTTGTTTGTCTTTGATATTATGATGTGATTGACTTGTACCTTAGACTTAGGATGGACCTAGTGACCCTTGATCCAGTATGGAATTATTGTACTTTTTATCTACTTGTTTTCCATGATGACCTAGAACTAGATGGACTCGAAGTATAGTGCTTCACCCCTAGATGTACTTCTCTTGCTAGATGAGCTAGTTGTGTAGCCTAATTTGATACCGTACCCGGTTGGAGTTACCATTGATCCGCGTGCCGGCGCCACTTAGCTTGGATCCATTCTAGTCGAACCTAAATTGTGTGGATTTAGCCTCATTTATGCTTGCTGCAACTTAGTCTTGTTTTGAAGTGACTATACACTTCGATACCCTACTCTATTAACCTTACAGGCCACAAATAAATTTCTTCATGGAGGACATCTTGCTTATACAGTGCAGTCTTGCTTGTATAGTGCAGTTGCGAGGATGAGCTTACGTGGATTGTCATTTTGCTAGTTACACTTAAACAACTCGTCTCACATGATTCAATTATGTCAATCTATATATTGCACAATCATGCTTAGATATTCGTATTTCTTGCTATCATTGCAACCACTTGTTTTTAATTCCATAATCAATCTATATATTGCACAATCATGCTTAGATATTCCTAGTTCTTGCTATCATTACAACCTACTTGTTTTTAATTCCATAAGCGATGCAACATGACTATATTATTATATTTGTCTACTTGCTCTTACTTGTTACCGTTGGCATTGTAGAAGACACCATTGTTGAGACGGCAGCAGGGCCGCGCTGTAAGAAATAGTAGAGTGGTCTCCGGACAACATTTGAGTAGGCATCGGCTCTTAGAAAGAGACGATACATTAGAGTTTTGTTTCCTTACTAGTACTAGTTGCTCTAGTATTATGGTTTCTGTTATGTTTAAAACATACAATGGTTGAACTTTACGCATCCGCATTTCTCTACTCTTGGTATGGACTTGTTTATGATCTAACAGCAGGACATACTATTGCCATATATGGATGCTATGTTGCTTGGTATCATTGATTACTATTGCATCTGCTTACATGTGATGTAAATGTGATGGAATTGTATGCATCCTCATACGTGATATCTTATGGGGGTACAATTAGGGTTGTAAACGGGTGCACCGCTAATGGAAAGGTGGAACCTGATCTGGACCCGGAACTGGTTTCTTGGTTCCGGAACTGGAACCATATATGGGACGAGTCTGGATCCAGGTATAGGTAAAGAATTATATTTTTTTTAAAAATGATTTTTAGGAGAGATTTTCGAGAACTAAAGTAATATATCGGGTCTCGGGTCCATATGTTTGAACCAAGGTGGAACTGGACCCGAACCTATCTACTTATCGGGGCCTAAATAAGGACCCAGATCCGATTTTTAATGGGTCGAAACCTCCAGGTAATCGAAAAATCGGGAACCCATTTATATCCCTAGGTACAATAAGGTGCAAGGCAAAATGGCCATGCTCATGGACCCCACACCAGTCACACCCCGAAATTCAGAGGGATTCCCACAGGTCCAATTTGGGGGCATGACAATCTTGGAAAAGGCAATGTTAGAGTTTCTAGACATTAGATTTTGACCACCTGTTTTTAATGTCCATGTCATTGGCCAAAGTTCCCAGATCCCTATTGTAGGATGAAGCAAAACCTAGAAAGTCACAAACAGGGATGATCTTGTATCATGCAGGAAATTACAAGCAGAAGACAAAAGGTTGGGGTGGACCGAGAGGGACAGGAGGAGGAATGGTTTGAGTTTAAGGTAACACCAAAAGGTCACATGACTTTTCCTCTCTCGTCTCATATAGATATAGGAGACACAAGCACCTTTAGAAGGTGCTCATTGTTGCAAATGCAGAGGTTGTGGGTTCAAATTCTGTTCCCTATCAATGAGAAAGCAACAATTAAAAACCATTTTAAGTGAAAAATAAACAAAGTTTCTTTCTTTTTTTTAATGGTATAGTCAAACAAAAACAAAGTGATCATCTCTTAAATCGTGCAATGCAGATAATCATAACCATTCAAACCTCAAAGGTTTCAATTGACTCAAGCAGGAATGCATTTGACTTTCAGATTACAATATGATCTCACACTATCCATTTCAAGGTGCTTCAATGCCAAGTAATGAGATTCAGCATGAATCTCACTAGGATGTTTGTGCAAAACCTTAAGAGGATGAATGAGTAGTGACATCAGACTTGCTGGATTTACCACTAGTAGCTACCGATGGTGGAACATAGATTCGAGCTTTTTTAAGAATTTCTGCAACAACCCAATGCTTTCTCTTGCTCAATGGGCGAGAAGGATCCAACCTAACCTGAAATGACAAATTCCTACAAATTAAAGAAATCTAGCTAAGAAAACAGATGCAAGAGGGGATAAAAAGGAAAAAGAAATAAAGAAATCAACATGGTTGTAGTCCTACAGCAAGATTGGGTGACATTACATAAATAGTAGCTCATATAAATAGGAAATATAAAATGTGAGTCTGTAACTTCAATGTATGATGGAACAAGTTTTATAAATACAATACTTAAAAGAAGAAATAATATCATATAATGATTTTAAAATGACTACTATGTACAACAGTAATAATTTAAAAACTACACAATCATCTTTACTTGAATTAAAATAAATAAATAACTTCACAGAAACAAAAGTCAAGTTGACCATCAATATTCAATTCTCAAGGAATAAATAGAAAAGTGAAAGAGATTTAGGACTTGGAAGGCTATTACAAAAATAAAAATAAAGAGAGGAATGTAACTTACCTCCTCGATTCAAAAATAAGATAAGAGAGGAAAACACATGAGAAAAGAAAGCAAAGGAAAAACCCTAATCCCCCTAAAATTGTAAATACATTTTTTAGGTAACCTCATCATTTTTAATGTTTCATCACAAATATTTAATCCTTGCAAGTGACCTTGAAGTAATTAAAATCACATTACTTCTAGAAGAGGAATTATGGGGTCCTTTGCTTAGAAAGCATACAATTCCTCGAGACCCATCTCCAAAAACATGATAACTATGGTTTTCTGATTCAGAATATTGATGTGAAAGGTCCTGCCTCAAATAAATGATGCCAAAATTCCTAGAAAATATCCTATTCTTTCTTTACTTGGCCTTTTTCTCTTTGCTATTTATGTGCTCTCCCAACCACCTATTTGGAGTCCATCAATCATATACTAAGGAAGATAGGATACTCAAAACATAAGGAAATTCAAGTCATTACCAAACAGTCTAACTCGTCACACCAAATCTATAACAATGATCCTTGAGCCCACAGGTATACTTGCTTGGGATCGGTAGTCTGTCTATCATTGTGCATAGCATGACCTAGGAAAATCAAACTTTTGGACGTACCCAGCCTGACCAGCTCAAATCCATAAGATGATATTAAGGCCTAGAAAGACTTACAACAAACTTTTTAGCTCAAATTGGACTACACCCTTTTAAGTAAATGAGACACAACTTTTCCAAATTGCATCAAAATCACACAATCTTAAGCTAATTGGATAGGTAGCTAGATAACCCATCAAACACACCTAAAATTCATGTCAAATACACTTTGTTTAACTCATAAATTTTACCCATCTTTGATAGAAATAAGATCTCATAGGCCCATAACATGACTTGCATTGAAGTTAAATGTGCTAAATTAAGTTAATTGATTTGATCTCGTCTACGTTGCATAGATTCTTTTCAGCTTGGAAAGAACTCATCAAAGAGTTCGTTGTGATTAGTAGGATCAACTATCACCCTAATATTTTTAGCCTTGTCTAATCCTGACGTCTAATTTTATCAGGATCAAATATCAACTGTACAAATTCCCCATCTTTCATCAAGTATCTTTCATCTGCTACATCAAATTAGTGAAGTTTGAGAGGATCCCGTGGGCCTAAAAACTGCTAAAATGTCAACATGTATGATTTGGATCCTTCCACTAGCTTAATTTGATCATCGTGTGTCTCCATATAATCACTGGTTTATCTTTTGTAGCCATTTCCAATCTCCATATCCAAATCAATCAAAGAATTTGTAGGAACTGAAGGAGATTAACCTTGTGCATTGGCGTGTAATATTACAAGGATTCTTCAGAATGAACCACGTGTCCTTGTCGGAAAATGTGTGGGACAGGTATCCATGTTGGATTTTTTTTTTTCTTGATGAGGGTATCCCTGAGGTCTTTAACCCCACGGTACTAATCCCTAAGGTGGTGCCCGCTAAACCCACGCAAAAGCACAACGGGTAAATCTAGTGCGGGTTTCAAAAACAAGATGTGGGGAGCAAACCCCACACCTTATGCCACTCCACCGACTCCCAGGTGGGGTGTTGGATGGACAGATCCTTCAAGAGCTAATTTAAACATTTTATGTTAGAATTGATGAAATATCATAACACCTTTTCTTCTTTAGAAATCCAAGTAAGATATTGATATGACAATTACTTGAATCTTCAGAATGAGATTAGTATATTATTTTTTATTGGTGATAATTTTTCATGCTATTATTTTATTTTGAAAAGTATCTATTAGAATTTATTTAATGTCATATTGAATCCATGATTCCAATGCTTTGAGACTTGCCAAACTAGACACTTTGTGCTGGTGTCGGATTCCGGCATGCATACCTGTCTTTATGCTACTTAAGAAACAATGTGGAGATCATCCATTCAATTTGGTTCATTTGATCATCTAAGCTTCTGTAGGAGAACCTTCATTGAAAGGAACAACTGATTTTGTAGTCTTCATTTGAGGTTTTTCATCACGTAACTCTTCTTTCATTGGCTCATTGTTTAGGTAACTCTCCTTTTGAACATTCTTATTCACTAAATTAGTATTCTGCCACCTTATCTGTTCTCGTGGATTCCTTGGTACATGGCTCATCTTGCATTCATTATTTTTCATGAGTTCTTTATTCTCATCTCTCGAGAAGAACTTTCTCTCTTGCTGTTCAAAAAGCAAGAGGACTTTTCATCAATGGTTCTACATCATGCTCTTTCACTTCTATTTTCCTTGGTGGAACCGGAGCTGGCTTGAACATAAACCAATCATCTTTCAATTGTGTCTGAATTTATACATGTTGGCCTTTCCATCATTGTGCACCTCATGATCAAGCAGGGAATGTCTATCAAGAAGAATTTGTAATAGGTATTAGCAATAACAATTCCTGATCAAGACCCATCAATCTAACTTGAACCCAACCCAGTAACTCAGGGTTCAGTTTGAACCTTTATTCCAGTATGGTTCAGACTAGCATTTCTGATCCCATTAATAACCAAGATGGGTTTATGTCTATACTTGCTTACCAACCCGCCTAACCAGATTAGACTTAACACGACTAATTGCAGCAAGGCCAACCGACCAACCCAATCCAACTTATTAATTAAGGTTTCAAGTTGAGCGTAAATGTGTTACCCATAATGCTCAAAACTCAAACCCCACCCGACCCGACCCACTGCCACCCTTAATAAGACTATCGTCACACCAAATGGGTCTTTGTGTAGTCCAATAATGAATGCAACGAGAAGAAATATCTTGTTTACTGATTAACCCAAGCAACATAATAAGGGCACAAGTGCTTTTCCATGAAGAGGTTCAACTTATTAGTAAGTTTTGCATGAAGCTACATCTATTGATGATCACACAGGAAGATATTTGTCCGCCACCAACTTCAACCTGTTTTGCAATTGTAGCAAAATAGTCAACGAACGATTAACGTGAGACCTCCATGTTCTCTGCTTGCAAAGCATGCGATCTACTTGTATTTGAGGTATTCTTCAACGGATTCTTCAAACTTCTTCATATTCATAGTCATAATTCGTGTTTCTACAATAGTAAAGCCCTCTTAAAGTAGGACATTCTGAAGCATTAATGTCCTTCCTCCACACACACACATTGTGTTGGATTGGCATTAGGAAGAGACAACTTAAACTAAAGGTACAAGGAACTGACATCTGCATCAACAATATAGCCTTCTCATAGTCGATGTAAGGTTGACTTCATATTAGAAGCCAGCCAAGGTATTAATTGGTCTCACCTTTCTTACAGTTCCTCATACTTGTAACCCTTCGACATATCTAATAGGAGCTAATTCTGGCCATCTATATCCATCCCCAACCATCTTAAAATGAATTTCTTAATAAATTTTTTTTTCTTCCATTGAAGTTATCCATAAGTTTCTCTAATATTATGATGCCCAGATTCGGGCGTGGGTGCGAACATAGATATGGGTAGAAGGATACAAATTTGGGGATCGAGGATATGACTCTACACTTGTAGAAATCTATGACACAAATACAAATACAGCTGTCCTAATTTTCTTTAGAACATTCCCAAATTAATTGTCAACGAGACTCCATTGGAGTACCCAGAGCAGCCCAATTTCTGGATCGCAAAGGGCAATATCCAAGAAAACTCAACTACATTGCTAAAGCCACCAGATATATCTAGAGGAGAGAGCACGGAACTAAGGAAGCAGATTCCACTGTTCAAACCATCTCTTGTCAACAAGTCCTGTTCATGTCGACATCTGCTTTCAACCATGCCAATACCCAATCACCAGCCTCGGAGAAACAACCAGCACTACCCCCACCCTCCACCCAACAAAACCCATCAGTCACCAACCCAAGCACGAACCCAGGACCAGGACTTCAATCCTTGGAGATATGCCCAGACAAACAGTCACTAATGGTCAAATCCAATCCAATTTCTTTGGACCAATTCTGTGGATCTCATTGCGACCCTGGCTTTTTGTCTTTCCACCCATCAATGCTCCAAGTTCCAACACTTCCCATGGTCACAGAACTAGTTCCTAAACTAGATTGTTTGGCCCTTTCCCTTGATGCTTCTAGGACAGTAAACCCCAATGGAAAACAGTTCCGAAATTCCCACCTTTGAGGCCAACAATGCTACAACCTGGGACATTGGCTCAATGAGCTCCAACCCAAGCAACAGAGCTTCTGCCAAGTGAAAGCTCTTCGTCCCTAGGGATCCAGTTACCAGAAGATTTGGATGACGACTTGTATCAGATAGCCCCCGTCTCAGACCTGACATACGGCTTGGACAGCAATCAGGCTTCCAAGTTAAGTTCAAGTTAACTAAGGAGAAAGTGAAGCTGGAATTCATATTCAAGGGACTGCACATTCAATCTCTCTAGCAGCTCCACAGGGAGCTATTCCCTTTTCTAGGGATTTACCTAACTGAATGTGATTGTTCCAATGAAAGTCCTAAGCTGGAATGTTAAAGGGGCATCTAGGTAAATAATGCTCCATCATTTGAGAACCATGATTGAGAGTCATAAGCCCAATTTCCTTGTTATGATTGAAACAATGATGAAATAAGAAAATGCACTTAGGGTGGTTGCTAAGCTTTCACGTAAATACCCTGCACATGCCATAGAGCATACGCCTCCCCATATAGCCAGAAAAGGAAACGTTTTTGGAGTCATCTGATTAACTTTCAGAATAATCAAGTGTTGAACTGGGATCCGTGGCTCTTGATGGGAGATTTGAACTGCATCTTGAACCAATGTGAGAAATTGAGGGGCAAAAATGATACCTTCTCAATGATCTGTAGGGACTATCAGAATTTTCTGGAAATTACGAAGCTGACTGAAATCAACTTTGTTGGTCATCCGTATACGTGGTCTAATAATAGAGTGGGCCATCATAGAATCTTGGAAGGACTGGATAGAGGTTTGGTGAATGCTAGATGCCCGACCTATTTTGCTAACCACTTTGTCCAACGCCTTCCTGGAATTGCCTCAGAACATAACCCAATCCTATTAACTACAATTAATAGGAACCAACCCGGCACTTTAAATATGAAAATGTGTGGCATATTCACCCAGGGTCCAGGGAATGTATTCTGAAGTCTTGGATAAGTTCGTTTGTGAACTCTAGGGACCTAGGATAAAAAATTTGTGCTTTTATCTAATGACTTGACTCAATGGAACAAGACATCCTTTGGTAATATAATCAGAGAAATGAGGTCCTTAAGAAATCAAATTGATGGGGTTCAAAGACACAGATGCTACCCCACATCACTGCTTATTCTGGTGTGAAAAGAAAACTCTGTTGGAATTATTTTTCTAACCTCTATTCAGAGGATTGTCCCACTGAACCATCCAATCTTACCATACCAAGCCTCCTTCCAAATGTTAACAGTGCAGAGGACAACATAAACCTCCTAAGAACCCCAACAGAGGAAGAGGGTAAGAAAGCGGTGTTCTCAATCAATACAGACAAAGCCCTGGGCACCTTAACGCTAAATCTTTCCAAGAACTTTGGGAGACATTAAAGGCAAAATCATAACCTTTGCGAGAGAGATCTTTGATAATAATTGATTAGATCCTCAGGTGAATTTAACCACTATTGCTCTCATTCCGGAAAAACCAAATGCCACGCACATCGCGGATTTATGCAATGTGCAATACATGATACTCTCTAAAACCCTTGTGGAGAGGACAAGGCCGCTGCCATCTAAATTCATCTTTCCCAACCAAGGTGCGTTCATGCCAGGCAAGAGAGCAAATGGCAATGAGGTCATTGCCAAAGAGGGAATCCCCATGATGTCCCGAAGGCATAGGAAGCGTAGTATATGCACGGTTAAGCTAGACTTCCAGAAGACATATGATACCGTCCCTTGAAATTTTTTAGTAGCATTTCTGGCTCACCTGGGTTTAACCCGTCCTGGTATTGATGGGATCATGCACTGTGCCTCATCAGTTTCCTTTCGAGTTAGGTTAATGGGGACTTCACAAATCCTTTAGTACCAAAGAGAGGGCTTAGAAAAGGAGACCCTATTTCACCCTATCTCTACCTCATATGCGGTGAAGCATTTAATGTTATATCCAGCATGAGAGTAGGATGAGAAAAATTTTGTACCCCAAGTTGTCCCCCAATGGGGAGAGAGTAGGCATCTTTTAGTTTGCAGATGACCAACTTGTATTCTTCTCGGCTTCAATCAAGCATGCCAAAAGAATGAATAAAGTCCTTTTGGAATTTGAAAAGGAATCTGGCCAGAGGATAAATAAGGAAAAATCAACTGCCATGTTTTCGGTTAAGATGCCAGGTAGGCTATCCAAGGCTGTGAGAGAGAAACTCAACATCTCCAATAATCTTTGGAGATTCAGGACCTAGGGTCAACCCTTACTTTGAACCCTAGGACTAATAAGGGTGATGCCCAAGAAATTTATAAACGCAAAGAGAAGAGACTCTCTAGATACAGAGAAACTTATCTGTCTCTCATGCGCTGAAGGGTTCTAGTCCAATCTGTTACCAGTGCCATTCCAAATTATTGGATAGAACATCAAGCCCTTCAAGTGTCTTTCCAAAATACCGTTAGGACTGCCTAAAGGAACTTCTTAAGGTTTGGAAGTGAGTTTCACAAGGGTTTGACACCCGTTTCATGGGATCTCTCCACTAGAGCTATTTGTCAAGGTAGGCTTGGGCTGAGGGATCTTCAAGCCCAGAATAAGGCTATCCATAGCCACAATGTTTGGACGTTTCTTCAGGATCCTGATGCTCTTTAGGCTAGAATTCTCTCACAAAAGTATATCTGAAAAACATTGAGTTTAAGGCCTATTAGCCGAAACAATCGGATTCCAAGTTTTGGAAGTCCATGATTAAGAACCGCGACTTAATTTTGTGTAATCAAAAGTTGGTAATTGGGGATGGTTCCCATGTCAAAATTCTAGGGGATCAATGGATTCCCAATGAGTCTAGCTTCGATAATCCTCATGCTAACTCAGCTAACAGTTTCAATTTGAGAACGGTTAAGGACCTAACTGTCATAACTGAGCAGGGAAGCCATTGGATGAGACTTTGATTCAATCTCTTTGGGATAAGGAAATAGCTAACAAAATCATGCAAATTCCATTGGGAGGGAGAAATCTAAGGGGTTGGGAATCGGAGCTACGGGGTAATGCTCAATTAAAACATTAGATAAACAAATTAATTCAATCCACATCGGACCGAATCTGCCATAGAAATTGGTTTGGAAACTTAAAATCCGTCAAAAATCCAACCATTTGTTTGGCATATTGTCTTAGGGAAACTCCCAATCCGCAGTCACCTTCATAAAATTTTCAATGATATTGACCCAACCTCTGCCCTTTGTAGGCATGAAATTGAATTAGATCCATTCCTTGTCCTCACTCAGGAAGCATTAGCATGTGATTTTGGTTTGAAGCTTCTAATAACAATAGAAAGGTGGGAGACACACTATCATGGTACATTTAGAAGATGAGGAACGCTTACATCTTCCAATACATGTCCATTCAGCCAAGTGCAACTATTCAGAAAACCATGATTTTTTTCATCGGAATGCTGATCATGCTTGCACTTAATCGGCTGTGAATGTAGGTTTACCCAAAGATGAGTGGAGCCCTGCTCCTTAGGGCTATTTGAAGCTGAATTTCGATGGAGCTGTGAACCCTTTTACTGAATCTGCTGGAGTGGGAGAGATAGTAAGAGATCATTCAGATGAAATGATAATGGATTACACTGGAACCACTAAAGTTACCCCACCCATTAGAGGCTGAGTTCCAGGCGCTCCTGCAAGGCGTCCTCTTGTGAGAGAAAAATGGGATAAGAAGGTTTGATTTTGGAAGGAGACTGTCTTATTTTAGTTGAAAACTTAAGGCTAAATCCTTATCTTGGGATTTCATAGTGCTATGGAAGGACCTTCCGAATATTTTGGCTTCCTTAGAAAGTGGGGAGATCAGATTTTGCAGAAGAGCTTAGAATCAAGTTGCAGATTATTTAGCAAAGATGAGTGATCCTGAGCTCACACTTTTTAGGGTCCATCCCCCTCCGACTGCATATGAGATGTACATCAAGCGAAGAAGAAAATGGAATAGACTGAGGATCATCAGATTTTAAACCTACTGTAGTGAATCAAGAAGTGGACCAGCTTTTGGGAAGGCCGGACCCAACCTTTTACCATTTTCTATAACCAGCCTAGGCTGGGTCTTTTGTTTCCCTGTTCTTCCTTTCTTTTAGTTAATGAATATCCATTTGAGCAAGAAAAAAAAAGGAAGAAGAAGAAATTATAATTATTTAAACTTCGTTTAACTTTTTTTTGTTGTAAACCAAACCAAACCAAACCAAGCCTTTTCCCACTAGGTGGGGTCGGCTATATGGATTTGACGACGCCAATCAAATCTGTTTAGGGCCATGTCCTCCGTTAGATCCATGTAGGCAAGGTCATGTTTAATAGTTTCTTTCCAACTTCTCTTGGGTCTCCCTCTCCCTCTCCTACTCCTGGCAATCTCTATGCCTTCACACCTTTTAACAGGTGCTTCCATTGGACGCCTTCTAACATGGCCAAACCATCTTAGTCGATTTTCTCTCATTTTATCTCCAATCGGTGCTATTCCTACTTTGCCCCTAATCTCCTCATTCCTAATCCTATCTCTCCTTGTGATCCCGCACATCCATCTTAGCATTCTCATCTCCGCAACTTCCATCTTCTTAACATGATTATGCTTTACTGCCCAACACTCTGATCCATATAACAATGCTGGTCTTACCGCCACCTTATAATACTTTCCTTTAACCTTGAGGGGGACTTTCCGATCACACAAGACCCCCGAAGCACTCCTCCATTTGGTCCACCCGGCCTGAATCCTGTGACTTACATCAGTATCAATCCCTCCATCCTGTTGCACCATCGATCCAAGGTACCTAAAGTTTTCTTTCTCTACAATCTTTTGTGTGCCTAAACTTACTTTTATGTTACCAAGTGTCCTAAAGTATTCCTACTTTTTTTTGTTGTAAAGTAAAAAATTAATAGGATTATCAAAGAATGGACGTAGTATGGTAAGATATCCTAAGCTTGTACCTAAAAATTATTGGTAAAGTATCAAGTATCAGTATGAGTGTTGGATCAGTCTAAAACAGATACACTACACATGTATGAGCATAGTTACCTAGTTCGTTCAAGAGGCCTTCGAACTGAGAATAGTTCATTTCGGGTAATTCACAGTTCGATTCGCGAACTACTAGCGAATTAATTTCACGTAGTTCTCTAAGTGAATCATAATTCTATTGTGGTGCTTACCTAAAAACACAAGCCACTCAAAAGCATTGCACCCTGATGTATTAGCGCTAATCCATACCTAACTCCGACCAAAGTTGGCCCCACATGAAGATTGATCAACAGTAAAACATGAAAATTTACTTTCACTTTCATCATAATTATGTTTTACATGTAGTCAATCTGATTGTGACCCAAAATATAATTGAAGTAGACTTTTGCATATAGGATAAGCTATAATCTGATCGTGACCCAAACTTTGATTTCTAACATTTATTATTATAACTCTATACATCCATGATAGCATGTGCATCTTAGCAACATTGTGATTTAGCTTCTCATTTCTTTGTTCCCCAGCATTCATCTCCTTGTAAGAAAGCAGGTCTACTACTGACATATAAATAACAACCCTGTAATCAGAGAGGTACTCAACGATCACATTCCGACTCGCTATATCCAAGTTGAACCCTCCATTTTGTTCTATAATTGACCCTAGATATTGAAATCAATCACAATATCATATTAGGCACCATTGTTGCAACAATAAGGTAGTCGAATCGAGTCAATTGCCTATTAAAAAAAAAAAAGACCACCTAATCCTCTCTGCTCTTGGATCTACTAAACTTGCACTCTGTATATCATGTCATTGATCTACAAATTCTCAACCCATTCACTCAGATACCTTACTCTGAAGTTTTAGTTCATCATATACTTGCCTTTTTGTCTAAATAGTGAGTACCGCCATCTACAAAAGCAGCATACACCACACAATCTCATCTTGAATCTTTGTTGTTAAGTTATCCATGACCAAGGAAAATAAAAAGACGCTTGAAGCAGACTCCTGCGGCAATCTCACTCCAAAAAGGAACTCGACCATCACTCCGGGCACCATTGTGAACCTAGTTACATCCCCTTTCATACATTTCTAGAGCAATTCCAATATCTTCATTCAAGATTCCCTTTTTCTTCAATCTCTGCTGCCAGATTAACTCTCTCGACACTTCGTTGTTCTCCTTCCCCAAATCAATAAAAAAATTCATCCTCTGTTCTATAATTTTACCCATAAATTGTCTCAATAAGGGAAAAAAAGAACTACTTCTGTAGTGGCATAAACCCAACAAAATTCTCTAAAATATTTGATTCCTGTTATAGGGGTTTCTTAATTTCCTTCTCTTCTTTTCTAACAAAAACAAGTCATTAACCAAACATGTTTGTTATCGTAACTTCGCGCACCAAGGTCCATATCAATATCATCAGGTCCTAGTGCTCTATTTTCATTCATCGCGAAAGCAGTCTTTTTTTTTTCCATTCAGAATTTCATCTGCTTCATTGATCAAACCTTTGATTTGGTTGTAAACTAAAATGTTGTTGCTGCCGAATCAGAATTTCAGTGAAACATTTGGGAGTTGTAAGCATTTCAATGAAAAAATAGAATGGATAGAAACAATCGCAGCAGAAATGGAAACCAAAACCAAATGAGAGAGAGAGAGAGAGAGAGAGAGAGAGATGAATGAATACTCGATCGCCGATGTTGCATTGGTCGCTCTCGTCATGGGCCATGAACTTGCTGGTTCTTTTGACGTAGCGGTTGTAGACCTTGTGATGGAAGAGACGATCTACGGCCACAACGACCGATTTCTGCATCTTGTTCGAGACCACCATCCCCACCACTGGCTTCATTGCATCCAAAACTACTCTTTTGAGATCGACAAGGGGCAAACCCAATTACTCTACAGAAAAGCTCAGTTTCAGAACCAAAACCCTAAACCATACAAGAGAAACCCTATTAAAAGGATCAGGAGTGTATGTGTATGTACCGGGATCGAGACAGACATGACATGAGGCTCTACAATGGGCCCACCAAATAGAAAGAAAAAGTCTAGGTGGACAAATTGAACGACCGAATTTGGTACAAACTGTATACACTTTTTTTCCCTTTTTCCCGCTCTCTCAAAAATTGAATACAGTGTTTGTCCCAAATTCAATCCATCAGTTTTTTCCATATAGACTTTCTCGATAGAAAATGC
Source organism: Umbellularia californica (assembly GCA_028538565.1). Taxonomy (NCBI): domain Eukaryota; kingdom Viridiplantae; phylum Streptophyta; class Magnoliopsida; order Laurales; family Lauraceae; genus Umbellularia; species Umbellularia californica. Next base: position 48,658,406 of record JAPQWN010000004.1, read on the forward strand.
AATTCATCATCCAAGTCTCTTATTGAAGATATAAGCATCTGGCATATTCAAACTCTTTGTTGGCACATAGAAAATGTATAGGTACATAATTTATGAAGATAGCTGCAAGCTTCTCTTTCCACGTTCTTTTTCATAACGAATATATTTTTATGTAAATTTACCTAAAAGAACATCTATCAAAATCATTTCTTTCCATTTTTCTATGCTCACCCACTCTCATTGCAGCAACCACCGTCTCCTCCAGCAGCACTGCTAGAAGGGTAGAAGAACAAGGAGAGGGAGAGAGACACATCGAAGGAAGGGGAGAGAGGGTGGCGGGCATTGGACGGAGGTCGGAGGGCGGCGGAAGGGAAAGAGGAAAAGAAGGGGAGTCAACTAAGAAGGGAGAGAAGCTTGGGTTCTCGCATTAGCAGCTCTCTTTCTGAATTCCAGTCTCTTTTGAGTGGGTAAGAAAATAAATAAAAGTTATTTAAAATTAATTATAAATTTAAATAAAATATATAAATTTCATTAGATAGGATTATATATAAATGTTGCATTATGAAAAATTATAATAAATCTCTTATTTCTTGACATAAATCCCAATGTGCATCAATCATCAATACTCATCGTGTATTCTTGTGCATGAAAAGCACAAAATTCACTAAAAACTTCTTTTCTAGAAATAACATTATTTAACAATTCATACATTGAGTTCCATCTATGTTCAAAATCTGAATTTATTTTTTATAGCTGATGCACCATATCTCGCACATATTGAGGAATATTATTGTCTTCTAGGTGCAGAGGAAAAAAATATATCTACCAATATCTTTGGTTTTTTCTATTATAATTGCAATATGTTTTAAACCGACTTTGAGCAATGAGATTTAAAATTTGACATAGATATCTATTTTGAAAAATAGATCCATCGATCAAATTTGAAAGTTGCATCATAGTTTTCATTAAATCAATAGCCATTTTATTATTGGTTGCATTATCTAAAGTAATAGATAAAAAATTTCCAAAATATTATATTCTTGAAGTTTTTCCAAAATAAGGGATCCTATTCTTTGGTTAGTGTGTGGCCACTTAAGCTTAACAAAAGTAATAATTCATTTATTAATAACCCATTTTTTTCATTTATGTTATTGGCAGTTAAACAAAGAACGCTATCATCACTTCTATCTTTCCATAAATCTGTAGTTATAACTATTCTATCAAGACTATTTACTAAGTAGTTTTTCATATTTTTCTTTTTATTTTGCTACAGTCTAATATCATCATTTTTAATAATATTTCTAGAAATCTTTTTAAATTGTGGATTTAAGGCATTTTGGACGTAGTCTTTGAAAAAATTCATTTTCAGCAAAAGCAAATGGTAATTCAGTTATACAATCATTTTTACAAGTAATTGTATAATATTAATAGCATTATAAGAAAAAAAAAACCTCCTAAACCACTATCACTAGTTGAAAATTTGGTATGTTACCCCCGACCCCTCTTCTCCTTCGGTCCTAATATGTTTGGGTTCACAAGTGTTCCTATGCCTTTTCAAATGGCCGGCCCTGCCACCTGAAATGGTAGTATAATATTACCGTAATATTTACATTTTTCCTTTTTTCATCTTTTTTATTTTTATTTTTAATCTTAAAAATAGCATATGTTTCACAGACATTAGAAGTTCTAAGTCTCTTATATGTGCTATGGCCACTACTAGTTTCTACTAAGGCTTCTTCCACTTCCACTTCCACTTCCACTTCAACATTACCCAAATCTTCCTCGAAATTAGCAAAAGAAAAATCTTGGGGAAAACTTCTTAAAGGTCTAGCCATATTCAATAAATAAAATTTGAAAAAAAAGATATATAATAATAGTAATAGAGATTTTTGTGATAATTGATATGAGAAATGGGAGAATATGAGAGTTAATATAATAAATAGACCATATAGAAATATGAAATCTGAAATTTAAATGAAATAAATACCTGAAAATTCTTGAAGTCCCCTTTAATCTTGACTCTTGATGACTTGATCTTTGGTCCCCCAAGAATTTCTTAGAAATATGATTAGAGAGAGATTTGGATGCTTTGAGAGAGTGAGAGAGTGTTGAGAGAATGAAAGAGCTTTTGGGTGAGTAATGAGTTAAACTTAGTGGTGAGAAATGATAAGGGGACGTGATATTTATTGACTTTTAAAATATCAAAATGACCTCAAATGTCCAAAATATGACCCTTTTATGGCTGTTGGGGTGTTGGGGGAGGGGTCAAAATCCATGTTATTAATTTCGTTTCGTTTCGGCCGAAATGGCCGAAATTTTTCGTTTCGGTCAAGTGGCCGAAACGAAATTCCATTCAAAACTTTTCGGTTAGAATTTTAGTCGATTTCGGCCGAAATTCAAGATTTCGGGCGAAATGTTACTTTTTGGCTGAAATGGAATTTTGCATAATTAATTTTTTTAACTTTTTTTACATATATATATTTTGTATTTCTTATATTTTCACAAAATATAATTCCAAAAAAAATACTATAATGGATTAAATCTATATTTATTACTTTTTCTATTTTTTTTACTTATATATGTATATATATTTTTTTATATTTTCCTTGAAATGTAATTCCGAAAAGTTTCGCCGAAATCCCGAATCGGCCAAAACTTTTCATTTTGTAGGCCAGAGCGAAATGAGGTCCGAAACAATATTAACAATTATGGTCAAAATACAAAAACTAGCCCTTTTTTTTAGGGTAAATTAGCGATACATCCCTGATTAATGGGCTATAAAGTCTCCACTACAGAGCATAGTTGTTTAATGCCTAAGGTCCCTTGCGCATGGGATTAGTTTGGGCGGTGGTCCCTTGCGTGACACGTCATATTTTGTTATGACTGATCTGCCCTTCTAACTGTTTGTATAGTTGTCATGCAATCTTCTCCTTGTTTATAGCTCCAGCTCATCGTCGTCTTCTTCTTCTTCCTCTTCTTCTTCTTCTTGTTCTGATGTTGCTACAAACTACAGATAAACACAAAAAGACAGATAAATTCATATAAATACAGCGATAACTTTATTTTAAAGTCAGATAACTTCATGCCAAAATTAGATAACATATACAAAAACTCAGATAAAATAATAGCAAACTCAGAAAACAGCAAATTTATCTGAGTTTTCTGAAACTTATCTTAACCTCTCAGAAAACTCAGACAAATTTATCTGAGTTTTGAACAACCTCTTTGAGTTGTAAACAAATTTATCTGAGTCTAGACCTAAGCAAATTTGTCCGGTCAGATAAATTAGCAGCAAACTCAGAGAAATATCAAATTTATCTGAGTTTTCTGAAAACTTATCTTAACGTCTTGCAAAACTCAGACAAATTTATCTGAGTTTTGAAGAACTTCTTTGAGTTGCGAATAAATTTATCTGAGTCTGGACCAACACAAATTTGACTGAGCAGATAAAATAACAGCAAACTCAGAATTTATCTGAGTTTTCTGAAACTTATCTTAACCTCTCAGAAAACTCAGACAAATTTATCTGAGTTTTGAAGAACCTCTCTTTGTTGCGAACAAATTTATCTGAGTCTGGACCAACACAAAATTGACTGAGCAGATAAAATAACAGCAAACTAAGAATTTATCTGAGTTTTCTGAAACTTATCTTAACCTCTCAGAAAACTCAAACAAATTTATCTGAGTTTTGAAGAACCTCTCTTTGTTGCGAACAAATTTATCTAAGTCTGGACAAACACAAAATTGACTGAGCAGATAAAATAACAGCAAACTCAGAATTTATCTGAGTTTTCTGAAACTTATCTTAACCTCTCAGAAAACTCAGACAAATTTATCTGAGTTTTGAAGAACCTCTCTTTGTTGCGAAAAAATTTATCTGAGTCTGGACCAAAGCAAATTTATCCGGGGCAGATAAATTAACAGCAAACTCAAAGAAATATCAAATTTATCTGAGTTTTTTGAAAACTTATCTTAACATCTTGCAAAGCTCAGATAAATTTATCTGAGTTTTGAAGAACTTCTTTGAGTTGCAAACAAATTTATCTGAGTCTGGACCGAGTTTGAAAGAAATAAACTGATTTGAAGTCCTTTTTTATTTGATAGATTTGAAAGTGAGATAAAATGGTTTAAAACTGAGAAAACCCTATCTGTTTCTTGATTGACTTTGTTCTTGCTTTGGTTGTACTGTCGATTGCTTTTTCCTTTGGCTTGAGGTAAGTGAGGAAGAAGTAGAGGATGAGCGTTTTTACCGACATATATGCCGACGTGTACAGGGAGGGGCATTTTAGTCTTTGTTGCTGAGTCATTTTCATGGAGGACCGCTGCCGTTACGAAAAGATGTCCAGGATCTTAGGCTTTAAAATCAAATGATGCGGGACCTATGGCCAAAATCCCCTTTTTTTTATGGTTCGAGGGCTAAAAGCGGTCAAAATACACAATCTTTCCGTTTAACATTTTGTCGTGTTGTGCCGTGCCGCAAAACGTGTCGTACTATTGATCGTACCATGCTATGTCTAAGCCCGTTGACTGTCGTGTCAGGCCATGCCGGCCGCATGACACCTGTAGGTCCATCCTAAGTCAAAGTATAAGCCAAACGTATGAGAACATAACGAAAATAACAATATAAACAAGTACAACATATACAAACAAGTAAAGCATCATGTATAAGCGATGCAAGAATAGATATTGTGAAATAGATACATCTTGAGTAAATACAAGACATGGACAAAAGACAAGATTCCAACCTAAGTTTGTTGCTTGTGATCTGTCATCCAACCATATGCAGCCTTAAACTAATAATGTTGAATTAGCACTGTACCTTTGGCAGTCCGAAGTTGAGTACATCAAAGGCCCTAAACTTCTATACTCTTGAGCTAGCACTGAACTTAACCTAGATGGGCCTCGCGAGGACCAACACTTAGCAGAGGGGGGCCCATATATTTTTATTTCAAATAACTTCACTTTTTTCCAAACACTCTTCTATTGATGCTGACATTGATAAGAGTTTTTTTTTTTTTTTTATTAGAGCATACATATACATATACATATACATATACATATACATATGGTAGGGAAACGGTCTAGTGAGGACCGTCCTCACCATTTTAAGTATGGACTCATCCCATCCGTCCGAGATCTCAACAAATCCAATGCTCCACACGGTTCACATATAACATAAGAGAGGGAAACGAAAAGTGGAAAAAGAAAAGCGCTTTGCGATTTTGGGGGAACGGAAGGAGAAAATAGGAGCACCAAGGCCATTTCGCTAGAGCCAAATCACGCGATCGAGACCTCTGCCTGCGTCTCATCTCTCTCCTCTCTCGCACCTCTCTCTCTCCCGGCATCCTATTTCTCTCTCCTCTCTCGCGACAAACCACCGGCACGTTTCTCTCCCCAAATCGACAAATCCCCAAATCGGTGTTCACCCTCTCTCCGTCACATGAACAGTAGATCCCTTGTGTCATCTCCTACCTGACGTGCATCCCTCTTGTCAAGAGAAACTCGAACTCTCCATCGAAAAGCCATCCCAAACGAGCTGTGCATCCCCTCTCGCCTGTCATCTTCGTCGCAACCCTCCTGACCCGAACCAGGTCATCTCCTCGTGCCTATTGTTGGGTTTTTTTTTTTTTACTAATCCTTCTCATGTAATGATGGGGACAAGGCCATACTCATAAATTGGGTATTTTGTGTTTTGATAAGGTTTTGGCGCAGCACTGTCTTGGACTAGCATTTTGGGTATTTGTTTTGTGTTGTTGAATACTGATGAAGGGGATTAGAAAAAAAAAAGTTTATGAAGGGGCCAAACTACATTTCTAATTAGAAAACCCAAACAATCCAAGATTATATACACAGTTTTTCATCATTAAGGGATGATTGTTTTAAAATGTCATAACACCCTGAGAATTCCGTAAACTCCAAAATTCAATTCAGAATCAAGCAGTGAACAGGCAGTTTAGTTGGTTCACTATTTTCTGAGCACTGTTTAATGTGCACAGCAATAGCATCCTACATTAAGTGAATAATCCATTAGTGAGAGGGATAACTATTGTGATTGAATTTAATTAGGGTTTTGGGCATTGTTTAATCAATGCATCATAGTTTTTTGGAAAAGAATAAAGGTTGATTTCTAGGGTGCTCCCACTGCTCTATGGTGTTTATGCTTGTGATTTAATTTAACCTCATTGAGTATATCAATCCTGCTTTTCCTTTCTCTCCTTTAAGACCCAAAAGAAGCATCAGTCAGTCACTCTATACTGCTAATACAACACAGTAGCAGTATAAAAAACAGATTACATACTGTCTTCTTATCTTCTGTTAGAAATTAGAATCCATGACTGCGTCACAAAGATCCTTCATTTCATTTGCTCAATCATATTAATACCACCAAATCTATCTATCTATCAAAACCACATACCAAACCAAATCAACGAAACCCATAAAAATCACTACTTGTTAGTTTAGTGGCAGATCAATTTTTGGAGTATTGGGCATGTTTGGAAGTAGGATAAGATAGTTTTGGAAGAGAATTGTGAAATGTATATAGTAAATTTGGAGATTGAAACTTTACAAATTTTGATGATATTTCATAGTATGAGATAACTTTTGAAAAGTAATAATAAAAATTAAGGTAGAGTAAGCAAGATGAACTATTTCCTACTTTAAACTGTATTTGGATGCATTTTGCTTCAATGCTGGGTGGCTACAAACTTTAAACTATTATTGGAGCCATGTTTCCTACTTAGAATTATTTGTTTTGTACAGAATGTAATTTTCCATACAATTCATTCTGAATATGCCGAGATTGGAATGTAAGGGAATAACATTTTTTTGGGAGGAAATTTTATTCAGAATTCAAGTGGTTGTAAAGCAGATCCAAAGGACCGCCGCTCGCGAGGGACGATCCACCATTCTATCCATGGATGACCCTATATCTTTTCACCCAACTCTGTTCTCTCAAACCTTGCTCGCTAGTAATGAGGTAGAAGAGTTCTCCAGCTCCAACCATGAAGAAAACCCAAACCACCATAGAAACACTCAGGTATTTCTCAAATAATATATTTTGGAGTTACTTTATTTTTATTTTATCTATTTATTTTTGTGTTCAGAATATATGATGGGCAACTATTCTATGTTATTTACCTGACAATGTCTTTCTTCACGAGTGATCCCTAAAAATAATTTTTTTTCCTTCATGTATAATCTGGGACTGTTGTTCACTTTTTTCAATGGATGAGAAGTTAGAATCAGCTAACTACATTTTAGTAGTTGGCACTAGTTTCGCTAGAGTGTTTCTACATTGCAGTATCCATCTCCTTTCAAAGCTCACAACATTCCAACCTAACGCCAACTCATGTTAGTTTGCACTAATACCTAAAACCCACAAACAAAGGCCCCCCAAAAGTCGAAATCCAGTGGCATAAAAACTAGAAAAACAAAAAAAACATTGAGCTAAACAATTATGGATTCATAATGCCAAACAAACAGGCAAAACTCACAAATATTCCCACCAAAATAAAACAAACTCAAAAGCAAACAAACCCTAATGCAATTACAAAACACACAAAAACCCCAAAACAAGTTAAAAAAAAATCAAAACTAAATAAACAGCAACAATAATAACAATGAAGTATCTGTGTAATAATAGTTAGCATTTTAGAGAGTTGATCAGTATCTGTGTAAGGTACACTCAAAAAATACATTTTAATGCCAAATGCGCCCAATTCCCATTTCTTGAAACAATACCCATTTCTTCAAAAGCACCCAACCATCAAAAAACCCCAAGACATATAAGCATAAATAATGAATTGTTAGCAAGCATTTCTTCAAACAGCTAGAAGGCATAATAGTATCCAACTTACGAGTCCTTTGTTGAAGTGGCTTTGGATGACGATGATGGGGGCGGGGATGTCAGCGAAGTAGTGAGTGACCCAGCTGATGGCGGTCACTCGCAGGCTGTCTTTTTCTTCAAGGGCAGCAAGCAGGGGTAGCGGGGAAAAGGGGCAGAGAGAGGAGCTGCCTGGGCTTTGGGCCTTCTTTGGGGCTACCTAGATGGGCAACGTTGTTGGAGACGCAGATAACCGGGATAGCTTGGGGCCAAGCCGGATAAGAGACCGAGAGAGAAGAACCCAGGCGACGGAGAGAGGGTTGAGTTGATTTGGGGAGAGGAGCGTACCGGCAGTTCGTCGCAAGAGAGGAGAGAGAAATAGGACGCCGAGAGAGAGAGAGAGAGGTACGAGAGAGGAGAGAGATGAGACATCGGCAGAGGTCTTGATCGCGCGATTTGGCTCCTGCGAAATGGCTCTGGTGCTCCTGTTTTCTCCTTCTGTTTCCCCCAAATCGCAGAGCACTTTTCTTTTTCCACTTTTCGTTTCCCTCTCTTATGTTATATGTGAACCGTGTGGAGCATTGGATCTGTTGAGATCTCGAACGGATGAGATGAGTCCATACTTAAAATAGTGATGACGGTCCTCACTAGACTGTTTCCTCTATATATATATATATATATATATATATATATAAGGTGGGGGCTCTCACATTCATATCTAATGCCAACAACTTAAATATGAGGGCCCCCACCTTTATCTCTCATAATAGGTGAGAGATGCTCTCATAGGATTTTTATAAAAAAATTATGGGATTTTTATATATGGGGTTTTTTTATATGAAAAAATTAGTCCTAAACCCTAATTATATGAATTGATTAAGAACGATACTAACAACATTGAATTAGGGTGTCGTACGTAGCCGAAATATTAATTTGCCCCGCAATGATATCGTTAGGGCTCATTTCAAAAAAAAAAAAAAATTTATTAGAATCTTCTTCCCCAAACGATATCATCAGGGCTCATTGTTAAAAGTTTCCCCTCTTCTTCTCCCAACGATATTGTTTGGCCTTGTTTCCAACCTAGAAAAAATAAACTTATTGTCTTCTCTCGCCTCTCCTTTTTTGTTCTTAGCTACTCAAAACCTTTCTGTTCACCATTTTTGTTTTCCATTTTTCTTTCCAAAAATCTACAATCTCTTTGTGCATGGCAAATACACTATCGCTCTCAAGGTCATCTTTAATTAGCAATTGCAAAAGGAGATCTGAATTCAGAGTACTCTCACAACAACATAGAAGCTACTATGCTGGAGTTGTAGGTGCAATCTACAAAGCCTATGGAATAGATTATCAGTATGTATTTTGGTATTTGTGATAGAAGAGGTTCATCTATTTTTCTAGCTCTCATACATAGTCAGGATTGAATCCAGAGGCTCTCTTTGTGCCATTGTATATCAGACCAAACTAGGAACTGCAAAGAAATAGATAAAACAAAAATTAAGGAAGAAGAGGGGAAAAATTATAAAGGGCGCTTTTTTTTTGAACGAGCCCTAAAGATGTTTTTAAGAGAAAAACCAGATTGAGTTTTTAATGAGCCTTAACGATATTGTTGTGGGGCAAATTAGTCTTTTAGCTACATTACACACCCTAATTTGATGTTGTATTGGCGTTCTTAATCAATCCATGTAATTAAGGTTTTAGTAAAAATCCCTTAATTTTAATGTTTAGAGCTCTAGTGTATTCTCAATAAGAGGTTCGGACCCTTACCCATTTTTGAAATAGGTTCGGCTTAGGTGTGGACTTTGCTTCGTGAAGCCGTTGCAACCCTTTTTGGATCCTTAGTTGACTGATTTAGAGCGCGATGTTCGGGGACAACAAAGCGCAAGGGTTTATTCGTTTTGGCTCCCACTCGCCTGCTTCTGCTTCTGCTTCTGCTTCCTCCATGGAAGGTGTTCTTCTTGATACTGAAAACATCGTTGCAGGTAAACCAAAAAAATACACTTCTCTCTCTCTCTACATACCCCTTCTTCTTTGTTTCTTCTTGGATTATTGCACTTTCTTTCCTCCGTCCTTCGAATTTTCTTCAAGTGAGAGGGTTTGTGCGAAGTGGGTGTTTCTCAGATTGAGTTTTTCATACCTTCTTCCTTGGAAATTCCTTGAACATTATAAGGTTTTGTTGAACTGGTTTTGGTTTCTATGAGCAATTTCATTTCGGGAAGGGATTGGCTTTCCCCAGTGCTTTTTCTTGAAGTGAGATGGGTTTTTGGAACTGGGGTTTTCTTAGATTTGGGTTTTTCGCACCTTTTCTCCATTGGAATTTCCTCGAACATCTGGTGTTGGGCTTTGTTGAACTGGGTTTCTTATATTTTTTTATTTCGTGAAGGGACTGGGGCTACTACGACTATGGCGACAATGGCAGGAGAGAGAATTTCAGTAAAGAGGCCTTCGTTAGGGAGCGCGATGAGGAAGAAGCTCTCTGATATAACCAATGGGCAGCAGAGATCTGGGTTAGGGTCTCCTTTGCCGGATGAGAACTCCAAACCCATTCCTTCCACCACAAAGTATTACATTGAGCAGCTGCACAAGGTATGGGTGTGAGTACTGCTACTTTGGGTTTTGCCTTTCTTCTTCTTCCTTTCAGTTTCACGGCCAATTTTGTTTTCATGGAATTGAATTGTAGGAATTTACAGTAAAATGGGTTCCAACAAGGGATTGTTAAAAGAGGTGAGGCGTGAAGGATAAAAGGTGGAGATGTAGATGGCACACTGACTTTCCTGGGATTTAATTTACTAGGGTGATGGCTGGGTTATTAATTTCTTGTCTCCTCTTAATTCATTTTTTATTTATAGGGGTGATTATTTGATGCCGATCTATGGATCTTCACCTTTTTGTTTCTTCAATTTAGTCACTGTAGGAGTACATATCTTTAAGAGTTCCCAGGAATTCAATCCCGTGAAATAAATGGGCTCTAATATCTGTACTTTTCGATGGAGAGGGTCTGATGTTTTTTTTTTTTTTTTTTGGGTGTTGGGAGGGGGTGGGTGTGGTTTAGGGGGAGGTTGGTTTGGTCTTGGATCTCTCCCTTTCCTCTCAACCTTGATGGGATGATCCTAGTCGTCCATCTAGATATTGCAAAATGGAAATTTGATGGACAATGTGTACTAATGGGATGATCTACTCTTTGGGAGGTTTAGCATTTTTGTCTAGGTTTGGTCTTGGATCTCTCTACCTTTTAAATGATATTTGTTGTTCATCTGTGGGATAGGACCTACCATGGAGTAAGCATTAAATAGGGAAATTTAACACTGCTGGGATGGGGTGGGGTTAGGGGGAGGTTGGTTTCGTCTTGGATCTCTCCCTTTCCTCTCAACCTAGATGGGATGATCCTAGTCGTCCATCTAGATATTGCAAAATGGAAATTTGTTGGACAATGTGTACTAAAGGGGATGATCTACTCTTTGTTGAGGTTTAGCATTTTTGTCTAGGTTTGGTCTTGGATCTCTCTACCTTTTAAATGATATTTGTTGTTCATCTGTGGGATCATCTGTGGGATGGGACCTACCATAGAGTAAGCATTGCGTAAGGAAATATAACCCTGTTCTTGTTAGGTCCATGGTTTAAAAATGGGAAAGTGTTCCCTTGCGAATTAATAATCTGGGAGAGAAGCCTTACTGGCAGATATCAAGGTCAGTTCTTTTCTAATTCAGAATGGTGAATTGTGTCTTCGGCATCCTTCATTTTCTACCATTGTGGATATCAGGCCTGAGGTTTTGTATGTTAGCATGCCGCTCTTAATTGTGATGGATGAACTTATTTTGGAGACCCTTCGGAAATGGACAATTCAGATTCGAATTTGCCTATGATTTCTTAAGGGTCATTTTTTTCCCAGCAATTTACATATGTGATCCAGCTGTTATCAAGGCCAGTTATTTGATCCAGAATAGTGAATTGTATCTTCCTCATCCTTCATCTTCGACCATTGAGGATATTTGGCTCGAGAATTTGGATGCTAACACTCCCCTCTTCCCTAGATGGATGAAGTTATCCACTGACCCTCTGAAATTGGGACAGTTCAAACTTGGGCCTGCCTATGATTGTCATGGGTTCTTTTGTTCATTGCATTTCAATTGTTCAACTGAGGACGTGAAGCAAAATGTGCAATGTTCATTAGAATGACATTGAACCATATGGATTCCTTTTACCATCCTATCCATATGTTTGCTAAACATCTCATTGCAATTGGAACAGACATGTTGCTGACCCATGCAATATGGTATCAATGAGGGTGTTTTTCCACCAGCAAATTTAAGTTGTCATTGGCCACTTGAACTGTAATGTTCATACAACTTTTTAACGCCAATGACACCTGAAAGTTAGCAATCTTATTTTCAAACACATATGTAGAATATATATTAGTATCCCAGCAGTCATTATCATCATCCTCATTAGTGGCAACAAGTTGTTTCATACTAAAAGAGGGGGGCCTTTGTCTTCTACTTTGCTATTGATTACATTGTCTGTTCATGGAAACCCCTCTATGCCTGTTCCCATTTCTTGCTGTCGTGGAGCTTCTTCATTGTCATATAAGTTAAGTGCTTCTGTTGGAACTCTATGCAAAAGTGTCCTTTTCTCTTGTATCTCAAGAAACTGATGTCTAGGCTCTAGCTTTGCATAAAACTTTCCCAGTCTGTTTTGCATTTATTGTTGGTGGGTTGTAATCGAGGTGGGCTCAGTTTAGGCAGCTTGTCTTCGTAGGTTTTTGAGTATGATTCTCCTCAGCTTTATTTTGAATCAATTAGCCAATGGATTCTTTAGATGGTCTTTAATCTTGAAAGTCATTTTATAACTTTTCTTCAGAAGGTAACCATCTCTGTTTGAATCTCTTGATGACATTTATCTTGAATTGAGCGAAAACCTAGCGATCATCTTCCTCAATATGGCATTGCACGAACCGGTCATTGATTTTTCCCAGGTATTCCAACTGTTAAATTGCACTGCCTTAGCATGACAAGTTGTTCAAAGAGAGTCTCTGTAATTGCACCGCCTTAGCATGACAAGTCGTTCAAAGAAAGTCTCTGTAATCTGGAGGCAAATACTTGCCTTATATTTTAATATCATTTCTTCCTAGTTGTCACGCCCCTAAACTGGACCTCCGAGAACATCTCCAAATTTCAGGGCGCCACTGGTGCGGGGTCCGCGGTAATGCAATCTTCGCCCCCACACCTTGATGATATGTATACTCCCACAGGATATCACGTGTGAGGATGCATACAATTACATCACATTTTAGTGGAAGTAATAGTAATCGTGGTATCAAGTGATATAGCATACGAGCACCCTAAAACGATCTTAATGTTTTCTTGGTGATCATTGTCTGCTGCGGATCCATCATTGTCTCAACCCGCTCCTTTTTGAGCCGTTGGTGCCCGTGCCCCATTGGATTAGATCTGCCATGATTTTTTCCAAATGCTTTGATCGTGCAATTTGGCGAAAAATAGTGAGATTGTAAGTCTCAGGTATTTGGATGGATGAATGAGAGAAGACGTATGATTTTATTGAAATAAAAGAAAATTGACGGTGATTATCGCGGAAGATAGTACCGTGTCCGACTTAATCCTAAGATCACCATTGGGCCCCTACCGTGCCCCACTTTATCCTAAGAAGACCACCGGGCCCCGGCTCTGATACCATATAGAATTTCAAAAAATCAATAGATTTCCAAGCAAAGTAATAGGATGTCCTCATATCAAAGCATAGACAAGTCCATTAAGTAAATAAATTAAAGTAATGCAGAAGTGTAAAATGTTCAATCATTTTTACATGTTTTAGATATTAACCAGGCCATGATACTAGAAAATAACTAGAACTAACTCTTAAGACAATAAAATCTCCCTCAAGATAACGCTACTCTCGCCCATGGATGCCTAACGACATCATCTCGATTCCCTCAACTAGGCCAGCCGGTGTCTCCTCTGGCCCCTCAATCTCGGGGTCAAGGGTAGAGGGGAGTCCCCTACAATGCCAAGGCCAACAAGTTAGAGCAAGTAGACATATAATAACATAAGCATGTTGCATCAAATATAAAATTAAAGACATGAAGATTGTAAGGATGGCAAGAAATGTGATTATCTAGGTATGATAGTGCAAGTAATGGATTAACATCAATGAAACATATGCGACATATCTAAACAAGTATAAACTAGCAAAATGGCAATCCACGTGAGCTTATCCTCCCAACTGCACAATACAAGCAAGATGACCGTGGCAAGAGCTAGATAATAATATATATAACAAGAGAGGGTAACGTGAGTCTCCACAAAGGAATTAGTTTGTGGTCAGCAAGTATAAAAGAGTATGGCACTAGAGTATAATCACTCCAAAACGAGGCATTGTCACAGCAAGCGTAAGTGAGGCTAAATCCACACAAGCCGAGTTCAACTAGAATGGTTTGAAGTTAAGTAGTGTCGACACGTGGATCGATGGTAACTCTAACTGGACATGGTCACAAGGTAGACTACACAACCAGCTCATCTAGCAAGGCGAGTACATCAAGGAGTGTAGCACTATACTCTCAAGTCCATCTCCTCAAGGCATAACAAGTAAATAAAAGGGCCGCCACAAGTCTATACTAGAACAAGGGCACTAAGTCCAAACTAAGTCCAAGGTACAAGTCCATCACAAGATAATATCAAATATAAACAAATACAACAAGTATTACAACTAAAGAAGAATGTACAAGCCATGCGAGTAATAGAATACAATAGGACATGTATCATGAGACAATGTAAGACAGGGACAAGAGACAAGATCCAACCTACGGTCTAGATTGCCCTGGGTCAATGCCATCCAACCCTACATAGCCTTAGTGTCCCTGATGTCCAAATAGCATTAAGCCTTGGCATTCCAAAGTTAGGTGACGTTAAAGGCCCTAAAACTATGTACACTTAACCTAGCATTGGCCTAATCGAATTTAAGCAATCCATAGGTGAATGCTAGCTCAAACACCTCCTACGTTGGTCCACCATTAATTAACAATATGGTATGACATGGTTAAAGGGTCCAAAGGTCCAAAATGAACTCCGCACTTAGGGCATGTTTGGATGTGTGGTGAAGTGAGGTGAGGTGAGGTAAAGCCTCCATTATACAGACAAGAAAAGACAATGGGTCATATCAAAAGTACACAATTTCAAAATTCCTTCCATCTTTTTCAAAAAAAGTCAAAAAAGCAACCTCCTTTCTCCACTAAAAGACAAAAAAGCTTCACTTTTCTATACAAAAAGTCAAAAAGATTCCATACCAAACAACTAAAAACAAAACACCATCATAACACCTTATATTTTATTCTCTTTTGATTTGATGCTTCACCCCACCATACTTCAATTCACCATACATCCAAACAGGCCCTTAAGGAAAACCTAGACTTATAGTTAGCCGTGGTTTGGGCATGGCTTGCCGTGAGCGTACTACAACTAGCCTTACAACCCACTGTGGGTAGCCCTATGGCTAGTTGAGAGGCAACCATAAAACAAAATTTTGAATTTGCACAGTTCTGGAAAAGCAGTTGTTGTACATTCACGGTTAGCTGTAAATGGCCTACGACTGGATGTGAGTGGCCTTACGGTTAATTGCGAGGTGATCATAGTACAAATATTGAAATTACACAGTTCTACAAAAGAAACCGTGGTGGTCCTTCTGTAACCTTACGACTAGCCGTAAGGGGCTTACAGTTAGCTATAAATCCCCATTTTCACAGTCTAAAAGAAACGAATCTAAATTCAATGGGGATCTCATTTCTAACATCAAAACTTGCAAGATTCTATTTCAACCATCGTAATCAAAGCCTAATCCATCACATGCAACACCTAATTCTATCAAATTAGCCATGAACAACCCATAATCATGTAATTAACATCAAAACCATCAAAGAGCATTAAATGAGGTATTGTAGAGTAGATTCAACATCAAATCAAAGAAAACAAGCGTGCATGTTATGGAATTATAGGTATAATTCCTCCAAGATCTTCCAATCCTAACAGGATCTTAAGCTAATCTCCAAGAAATCCCCAAATCTAACCCCAAACAAGAGATCCTACACAAAAGAACAAGGGAATTGGGGCTAAAGGGCTTGCATGCAAAGATCCTAGCAACAAGATCCTAGATCTAGTTAAATGAAACGGTTTGTTAAGAGAATTGCTTACCAAAAGAGATCAAACCAATAGAATTAAAGAGAGGAAGGAGATCTTGATGAAGAAGATGATGATCAAGGGTCCTTAAAGCTTAGATTGGCCATCTCTAGCTTGGATTGATGAAGTCCCTCGTCTTCTTGGATGCAAGGAAGGAGAAAGGAGAGCTTCGTTGCAGTAGAGAGGGGGAAATGAGATGAAATGACTTGGGAGTTGGGTTATATAGCGTTATTGTGTTTTTAGTATTTACATTACAAGGAAGTCCTTGGTTCTAGTAGTTCAAGTAATTGGGTTTAGCAAGGATTTTGGGTCCAACCAAAGGGTGGTTTCCATAAGATAAAGTTTCCCAAACACAATTCCCATTGTCCAAGGTGTCCAAGACCAACGAGATTCTGAAATTACATCTAATCCCCTACACCCAACAAGATCCTTCTAGGTCTCCAACTAGGTCCAAACTTCCCCAAGGCCATCTAATCTCTAATCCAACCTTGAAAATCTAGCTAATTACCCATTAATCCTGATTAATTATTAATTAAACACGCAATCAAGGGATGGGACCTTACACTAGTTCTTTGGAGACACTCTTTTATGCATCTCCATTCTCCACCATATGCGTGCATTGTTTTTTAACTCCTTCCATGTATTCCAACTGGTAAATTGCCTTGCCTTAACATGACAAGTCGTTCAAAGAGAGTCCTTGTAATTAGGAGGCAAATATGTACCTTATATTTTTAATTCATTCTTCCTAGTTCTTTGGAGACACTCTTTTATGCATCTCCATCATATGTGTGCATTGTTTTTGAACTTAAATGGCGGCATTTTTTACCTCTAGTTGAGTCATTTATGTCATGCCATTTTAAGAAATCTGCGATAGCGTTCTGCCAGTCATCAAACATGGTTGGGTCTGGTCTAAGCATCTGCCAAAATCTAGGACTGCAACTTTCACCTTCATTTGTAGGTCAACTGGTTGGCCTTTCTCATTTTTGCTGAGTATCTAGATGATTTTATCTTGGAAGCTTTCTCACCCAATAGTTCTTTCATTATGATGATTATTCAGATCATCCTCAATAAGTCTCCATTGTCTTTGTTATGAGGATCATCTAGATCTAAGATTAAAGTTCCATTTGAAAGAGAGAGAAGAGAAGGTTCCATTTGCAAATTGTGGGAAGAAGGTAGAGAAGGGCCATACTATTAAAAAAAAGGATAGAGAAGGGCCATGAGAGGGTTTTTGAGAGGGATGTGAAAAAGTACAGTTTTGACGTGGCTAGGTTCTTGGCCTGCATGGGTACTTTTACTTTTCACGTGAAGTTTCTTTTGAGTTCGACTTGGCCGACTTGTCTTGACCAAGCAAAGTGGAACAAGGTTTTAGTTGACCAAACAGGTCAACTGTGTTTGGGACAAGACTCGCCCTTACCAGGTCACTATGTATTCATCTAGTTGACCCACCTGTCCCTGTCAACTCAACCCAGTGGCAGCCACTTGTTTCTAAATTTGTCTCACTCTAATTGTTTCTATCATCTTAGTTGTTGCCTTAGTGTGGTTGTTCTGACAGTGGAAGTTGGCAATCTCCTATGCTGCTGTGGCAAGTAAGAATTTTTGCCAACTTCATTTTTCTTAAGCCTATTTGGGTGAGGGTGCACAAGTCAGCATTTTTGATGACTTGGGCTTATGCGTCACTTGCTTTATCCGTCCCTTCTTGTTGGATTCTTGATTATAGTGAACAGATACTTTTGAAGTTGGCAACATCTCCCAGTTGGATCAAATTCAATACTTCATTTTATTTGTAAAATCCATCTCCCAGTTGTATCTGGGCATTTTTAAGTTCTGGTATCCAAGTAGTGGTGGTTGAGTCATTGAGCCTCCTTACTTTTGCTTCATGGTATGCCTTTTCTTTTTATTTTTTCTATTTCGTTTTCGAGATGTTCTGGGGTTTTTTTTTGGAATGGCTACTTACATTAATAGAAGCAGACAGTACAAGAGATGAGTACTGACAAGCTAAGACAGGAAACAGGGGTACAAAAGAAGAGAAAAAGCCCCAAAACAACCCAACTAATGCTTCGTACTAGAAAAAGCTAACTCCTAATGGAACATTATTTAATCTGTGGAGTAATGTCTAAAAGATGGATTTATGGAAACCCAGAGAGCAACTAAAAACTTAGTTCTCTCCACCAAGCTACTATCGAACATTATTTAATCTGTGGAGCAATCTCTAAAAGATGAATTTATGGAAACCCGGAGAGCAACTAAGAACTTAGTTCTCTCCACCAAGCAGCTATTGCTAGAGATGTTCTGGGTTTTGACTTGAAAAGGAGAGTTAAACAGACAAATTTGAGGGAATGTTCATCTATCAACTGTTGGATCTGTCTGAAGCTGGCTGTCCTTGTGGAACAAATGCAGTGAAAATTCCCGCATGAGACTTCTGATTATGGCTATTATTGATGCGATGTGACTGTTCAAGGTGCATAGGTAAGTCAAATTTCCAGTGCATAGGCTGGTTGTTATAATTGCATCAAAGATGGGTGGCTGTGCTTTTGGGCTCAGTCCCATCCTTGCGAGGCCAGGTAATGTGAGCACAGGGTGGAACAGTTCTAACCAACTCATCTGGGACCACTGCTGTTGCAATCTATGGACCCCACCGTCCCAGTTAGGTATTTGTGTTAAGTATGAGACTGAATTTAAGTCTGTCTGTTTTTTCTTGGTTTTGTAGCTTTTGTAATTGGGATTTTATAGGACCATAGAATTAGAAGTTTTTTGTGCATAAAGGAGAGGAGTCCAAAGTAGTTTAGCCAAACATAGGGCCATTCAACTGTATTCAGTTATTCCAATTTCATATTTTAATATAACTTCAAGTGATTTTTTTTGTGCAATTATTCTAGAAATTGCTGTTCCAGAATTTTAGGTGTGAATTGAGCAAAACCTTCTGAAACGCAATCCAGAAAGATGTGGTTTCATTGAGGTTTCTGTATGACTCAAGTTTGGCTGCTGTTCCATCCTCCTCTTCAAACCTGTGAATTTCAATCCCTGCAACTCATTGTCTACCTAAATTTGGGATCTGGTTTGATTTAGATTGGTGTAGAATACTTCAGAACTGTCTCAAGAACTCTGTTTTGACCGATTCTGGGAGCAGAGGCACCCTGTGTTTTGTAGGTTTATTCAAGACAGACTCTCCCTAGGTTCTTTCAGTAATTCCTTCAAGCTCTATCTTCCTCCACTGTGGTCAATGAGGATACTGCCAAGAAGGATCTTGTTTAAGCGGTCCATCTTTGATCCAATCCCAGCACTCGTGTCAGAAGCGGAATACAGATTTTCTGATGCAATTTCAGGGCTAAACTACCGTTTGACCTTTGCATGTTCTCTAGAACTGCATTCATAGAGTCATGGGACTGTCCAAACAACGGACTGCAACTTTTGAATTCTGAACTTTTGCAAGTAGACTGATGATCTTATTCAGGCCAATCCAGACTGTGACCAATGAATATGTGGATTACAACTTCAGTGGGCATATACAAAAAGCTAAAACTATCGTGAGAATTGAAGCTAGGGAGATACCACAAAGCTTTCTATTACTAATTAGTAAGGATGAGGAGATTGATGAAGATGTCGAACATAGGATAAAAACGAGATGGTTGAAGTGGAGACTTGCTTCTGGAGTACTTTGTGACCAACGAATGCCAACGAGATTGAAGGAAAAGCGATTAGACCAGCTATGACCTATGGAGCATAATGCTGGCCAATCAAGAAGCAACACATGCAATAACTTGGATGTAGCATTCATGAGAACATTGAGGTGGATGTGGTAAAAATAGGAAGGATAAAATTAGAAATGAGCTCTTTCGAGATCATTTAGGGGTAGCATAATCATCAGCAGCAAAGGGGATAAAATTAGGAAAACTTATTTGAGATGATTTGGGCATGTCCAATGTAGGCTGGCAGCGACGCCGATAAGGAAATGTTTGGTTATGCAGGTTGATGGCCCACCATGGGGAAGAGTTAGGTCGAAGAGGATGTGGATGGAGGTAGTAAAAATAGATTTGAATAAGTGCAATCTGAGGATTTGATTCAAGATAGATCTGAATGGAGAAACATAATTCATGTAGCCAACCCCAACATAGTTGGGACAAGGCTTTGATGATGATGATGATCTTATTCAAACCAATCCAGATTGTGTGATTCTCAGTCTGGATCATATTCTTCAATGTCATGTATTCTAGTATCATCACAATTTATGTTGGGCATGGGGCACTTTTCTTCACTGTCTATTCACATTTTGTCCCATTAGATGATAATCCCAATCATTGCAAGAGGGGCCCCCTTCCGATGGAATACCTGGCATGAGGTTACCGTTCATCCTCGAGCATGGGATTGTACTGTACATTTTCCCTTTGCAGAATCATTGGATCAAGATGAAGATAGTTGGATCAAGATGAAGGCATGAGGTTACCGTTCATCCTCGAGCATGGGATTGTACTGTACATTTTCCCTCTGCAGAATCATTGGATCAAGATGAAGATAGTTGGATCAAGATGAAGATAGTGGGGGTGTAGTCATAGTTATTAAATACCATTTCATTTTGGCCGAAATGCCCAAATAATCTCATTTTAGTCGAATGGCCAAAAAGAAATGTAGCTTCACAGTTTTCGTTTAGAATTTCGCTGCATTTCTGCTGAAATAATGGATTTCAGCCGAAATGCCTGAATTTCACCCGAAACAGATGAAAGAACGAACCGGCTGAAATGTATTTTTTTTTTTTTTGATTTTCTTTAAAAAAGAAAAGAAAAGAAAAGAGGTGGGTGAAGGTAAACCCCTTTTTTCAATAAAAACCTAAATCAGATTGGCCACTGCTTGGTATTCTCTCTGCCTCATTTTGTTTCTCTTCCCCTTCATCCCTTCGTTTTTGCTCCAATGGCTGGGCTGATCTTGTCGCTGACCGCCGAATGACATCCTCCTCCTCGCCGCCGTCCTCCCTCCATCGTCGTTGTCGTCATCATCTCCTCAGCTTCTTCTCCCTCCCTCTCTCCTTACCTCCCTCTCCCTCTCGGAAAACACTCTCATTCTCAGGAAACAATGAGAAGGAAAGCTCTGGAAGCTCACCTTGGCCTTGGGAAACAAGAGGCGATTTGGCCTTTATAAAATGAAAATGATAAATCCCCACTTTGTCCCTCTTTCTTTTCTTTTCTTTTTTCTTAAAAAGTCCTTATGTTTTTCATTTATATATTTTAAGACTTTATGGATGGATCCATTGTGTGGGATTTTTGTAGGAGTAATAGGACTTGGGAAAATTTAAATATAATACTGAAATATTAATATTTATCATCCATTATGTTTCCCTGAAACGTAATTTCGAAAAGTTTTGTCGAAATTCCAAATCGGCCAAAACTTTTCATTTTGAGGCCAGACCGAAATGGGGTCCGAAACGTTATTGACAACTATGGGTGTAGTGCATCCATAATCTTCAGGAGCCTTGTGCATCACCAAAGGATCCATTACTGTGCCAATAGCCTCTGTATATTGGGTCATTTCTAAATTTCTTGTTCTTAATTTAAATTGATTGAGGTGGAATTGTGTCTTTATCCTCAGTAAAATTACAGTCTGCTGAGTTCCATTCCATACATGCGGAATCCATACTTTCAGTTGCTGATACTTTTTAATGAATTGCTGCTTATATTGTTGATTTAACAGTCCTTGTTATGGATTTAGATTAGATTACTTATCTATATTCCATGCAATCATTGCTTACAAACATATAGATTAAAAAGAGAATACTTCAACTGTCATGGAAAAAGACCAACCAATGAATGGTTGATCTTCCATTCTGGATAGTTGTTGTAGTATCTTTGAACCTTGGTTGGACACATAGTTCAATCCTACAAAATATCCATCTACCACATGTATAGAAATCGGCTTCTCAGAGAACTTTATGTTTGGTGAGGGTCCAAACCAATACTAAATGTCTATCTACTCAATGTCTATTTGTGAAACATGATTGCAGGAGAACACTACACTTCTAAGGCTGGTTGAAGAGAAAAAGTATGGATCTATCCTTCCTATTCTTATTGTTTGTACTTGCATTATGTTACTCATGCACATACAAATATATTAAAGTATCTATTAAGGTGTTTTATGTAACTTTTCTTCTGTTTTGGTGGTTTGTAGTAAAATCATTGAGCTCAGAGGCCTTGAGTTACAAAGGATACAAATGAATATGAAGAAAACACATCAGCAGAATTTCCAGCTTGCGCAAGCCAATAGTCAAATGCTAGCGGTTCGTCTTGTCTACATTTTTCACTGAGATGCATGTTTTGTTTGGCACCACGTGAAATGGGAGAATTAAATATAATCTTGAAAATGTCCGTGTCTTGAGCTCAAAAGCACAGAGACATTATCTGCAATTCTAATGTGAAGAAATTTCAATTTATTTATTTATTTGTAGATTTATATACTCTCATATCACTTTCTTTCTTTTCTCATATATGGTTTTAACTTAATATGAATATGCATTTATAACCCTGGATATGGGATTAAGTCAAAGTTGATGATGATAAAATATGCATTTTTCACTGAGATGTATGTTTTGGTTCACTGAGATGATGATATGATATGGCTTCAAGAGGTTCTCTGACATCTCATATCTTCATCCAAGTTACTTAAGTCTTGGAAAAAAAAAATTTGTGACTGACTATGGTACTATTAATTTTGCAGGAACTGAATTTCGGTAAAGACAGGGTAAGTTTCTCATTAGCCTAATTTCTTTAGTCCTTTTTTTGTTCACCGTTTTCTTTTGATAAACAGTAAAGATGATTGTCACTATTCAAAAAAAAAAAAAAAAAAAAAAAGAAAGTGAAGAAGAAGAGGAAACGAAGGATGATGATATGGTCTGCTTTGGTGGATGTACGTACAATATTAAATGGTTGGTTGGGGCTATCTTATGTTACGGTGACCAAATCTGACGTTTAAATGTTAGTGTAAATACCATGACAAACGTTGTACTGGTGGGGATAACATCACAGGAGCTTCTGTCTTTCTGCTTCTATGATTCAAATTCATTTTTTCAAATTGTGTTTTGGGTTGGGGACATCCCTCCTGCCGTGGTTTTGATGTCTAAAAGGGCTCTTACTTTACTTGATTGTAAGATATTCCTTCCAAGAACCGATCCCTGTGGTTTACCAGTTAAGGAAACACCAGATCCCTCTCTCAGTAAACTAAGTAGGTCCAAAGTTTCCAAGAATTAAACTGTAGTTTGGTAACGTTCATTTCAGCTGAAGGCATTGCAGCACGAGCTTGGTTGTACAGTGGCTTTGCTGAAAGCAAAAAATTTAGAGCTGGAGGTTAGTTGAAAGTTATATTTTGTTGTTCTTAGTAATTTGTTACTTATGGTGGAAATTTCTTAATCAGTATGGATACTTACTCTTGCAGGAGAAACTAAAAATATCACATCAGGTCAGCACCTAGTTGTTCCCTTAATTTTTGTTATTATTTTAGGTTCAATTCAGTTGAGTTGCCTCTATGCTTCTGCATTGCTGTTAGCATTGTTGGTCTCAGTTGTGTTTATTCTTCGACACTGACAGGCTTATTCTGTGTATGATTGAAGGAAAAACCTGCTACTTGTGAGGAGTTACCAGAGCCATCGCAACATGCTACTGATGATACTAAGCCTTGTAATCCCCCCAATGGGAGACGCCAGTCTAGAAGAATCTCATGTATTTCCCAGGAAAAACTGTTGGAGATTGCTCATGATTTGTTTACTTTTCTTTATTTATGGTTGTTTTCTAAATCCCTCCTGATTAATATTTGCAGCATCGAGAAAATCTGCTGTGACCCAAAAACACTCAGCGAAGGATGACAATAATAAAAGGTTGATATACTGTCATTGTATTTGCTCCTTGTAGTACACTTTAGTTGTACAGTGACTGTTTTGATATTTTAAAAAAAATATATTCCAGCTTTTACATGCGCAATTCTCTTTTTTAACAGAATTTGTTTGCGAAGGCGGTCCAGTGCCTCAAGATCTGGAGAACCTGAACTTACTGAAGATTTGTTTGAGATAGAAGATACCAAATTCTCTGTCCATCCACAAATTGATGACTCTATGGCTGATGGTTGCCCTATTTCTTTGGACTCTGCTTCTACTTGTGTTACAAATGCTGAGTTCAATTCAGGAAAAGAAGAGAGAGACGGAAAGAGTACGCCACAATGTCAAGAACAAGAATTACGAAGGTCATCGATTGGAAGGCCATTGCGCAAGGCTGCTGAGAAGGTTAGCTCTTACAAGGAAAAGCCCGTCAACGTCAAAATGCGAAGGGCCGAGTAAGTGTTGTTTGCTATTATTAACCTCACTATCAATTATAATCCAAAATACTGTACTAAACATTACCGCAGCTAATGGTGGTCAACTGCTCCAATTATGTTGTAGCATTATTTTCTCTTGTTATCATTTAGCATGCTTCTTGTACAAGCTTTATTAGTGTTGTAAAGTTTACTTTACCATCTGTTATGATGATGAACAACGAAAAACTCTTGTAACAGAATCAGACAGGCAATGAGGGGCCTTTTTTTTCTTTTGACCTTTTTAGGTTCACTTTAATCTAGGAAAATCCTCAGAAAAGCCTATGTTTCTGCCCCTCATTTTGGTTTGTGGGGCCCGTAAACAATGACTCCAATCCAATCACTACCACTGCCCCCACCCTTGTATGAATTGTGGTACCCACCACACCAGTTTTACACAGATCCAGCCATATTACTCTTGTGGGAATGCCATTATGTTTGGAACTGGTAAACTCAAAATCAAAGGTAAGATAATCTGATAATTCTAATGCTGTAGGTGGGTCTTAATTGATAGTGAGACCTTTTCAACCATTATACTCTTGTGGGAGGGATTGTGAAATATCGAGGGTAAGATGATCTGTTAAGTCTAATGCTGGAGGTGAGTCTAAACTGTTGTTGAGACCTTTTCAACCATTATACCCTGTGGGATTCAAATATCAGATATTTGAACGCAGAGATAATCTGACAAGTCTAATGCTGGAGGTGGGTCTTAATAGATAATGAGACCTTTTGGACCCTAATTTCACATCAAAATTATAAGTTTAGGTGGCCCCCTATCGAGGGATGCTCTTTTGGAGAGATTTATGTTTGAAGAGAGAGTTATGAGAAAAAGAGCAGCAGTAGAGAGAGATGTTGAAGAGAGAGCTACCTATTTTTGTCATTATTCTTTCATTATCTCTGTCACCACTATCATTCCCTTTTAATTTCCTTGTCCCCCATTACTCTCATTCACCATTTTCCTTTATCATCGTTTCTAAGAAAATAAACAACAGTCCCCCACTATTTTCTAAAAGAGACACTTTTAAAGAAAATGAAACAAAATCTACTAAAAAATTATATAATGCACACTCACAGATGAAGGACCCGTGAACATGGAGCTTGAATATGAGGATTTTGTGTCGAAAGGAAACACATGATTTTAGAAGACCAAAAGATACAACAGATACCCACATTATACAAATAGAGTGGGCACCCATATTCTCTCCGCCGCGCTACTTTTTAGGGCCATGGGCTAGTTCTGGTATTAGAGAACACTTTAAAACTATACAAAAGCTCATGGAAGGCAGCCCTAACCCCCACATTCGTAAATGTAAACTCATCAAGAGTGCTTTCACTCACTTCGAACGAAGCTATGAGTTTGTTAAGGACTAATAAAGTGCATCCTAATTAAGGCGAATGAAATAGTGCAGGCGAATGAAATAGTGCATGAAACTCATAGATGAGTTATTTAGAACAAAGCAAGTTCCCCCACCAGTTCCAAATTGTAAGGATGCACTATGTATGAGGAGTAATCACATTACATCATCCAATTAGACAGTACATCTAACTAAATTTCCTTTGAACTCTGACTTAGAATAATAGATTAGGCTACAATCAGGACCATCTCACGAAAGCGGTAATAAACCCTTCTCCCTTGAGGTTTACCATACTCGTTCTTCAGTCACTGGTTTAGTTTCAAAGGGTCTGCCAGTTATTTGTCGGAAGATGTTCCAATACAATTTCTCCCTTTTTAACCAACAGACGAATATGGTTATACTTCATACTTATATGTTCTGATCTACCTGTATACCTCTTATTCTCAACCGTGAAAATGGCTAATCTATTGTCATAGTATGTTGTGATTGGTTGTATCTACTTCTCAATGAAATGTAGATATCTTAAAAATCTTCTCATCCACATGGCTTCCCTACCTACAAGAAACATGGCTATGTTCCCCGATTCCATCAATGAGAAAGTGAAGCATGTTTGCTTGTAAGACGACCAAGCAACTGTAGCTCCACTTAAGGCATTTGAGTCCACTTTGTTAGTAGCCCAATTTGCATCATTATAACAATCTAACACATATGAAGTTCCATTATAATGTAAGGCATAGGGTTTTTTTTTTTATCCTTTAAATATCTGAGAGTTCTACTTATTTCTCTCCAATGATGTTCATTAGGGTTACTTATTAATCTACTGAGTAATACTAATAACACAGGCTATATCAGACCTTGCACAGTTTAAAGTAATAATAACATATTTAGTACCGGATCCTTTATAAAACACACAAGCTACAACTTTATTTCTTTGGAAACTAAGATTTTTAATTCTTTTTTAAATCTCTTATACTGTTGTCTAGAGGTTTGTTTAAGTCCATATAATAGGGACTTATTTAATTTATAAATCTTATATTCATTTCCTTCTTTTATTTAACCTTTCGGTTGATCCAAATAAATTTCTTCATCTGAATCACTATTTATAAAGGTTGTTTTAACATCCATTTGATAAATATGAAAATCACAAATAGAAAAAAAGGCCATCATCATTCTTATTGATGTTAATTCTGTAAGAGGAGAAGATGTATCAAAATAATCTATCCCCTCCATTTGTCTATATCCTTTACCCACTAATCTGACCTTATATTTATCAATACCATCATTTTTTATTTTCTTTTTCAAAACCCATCTACAACCTAAAGTTTTTGTATTAGGGGGGAGATCGGTAAGAGTCCAAGTATTTTTATCTCTAATAGTTCCTATTCCATCATCCATAGCTAATTTCTTTTTTTTTTTTTTTTTTTTTGGCATCTGGTAAAGATATAGTTTGATTATAGTCTTTGGGGTCTTCTACATTAAAAAAAATCATGTCGGGTCCAAAATCCTTTTCAAATGTTTTTCTCTTACAACTATGAAGTTCAATTATAGGTTGTGTATTGTCATCTAATTATTTTCTTCTAAATCTAAATTAGGAATATAATTTAAGAAACTAAATGATTATTTTTTGGAAGGACATCTTCAAGTTCTAATTGTAATCATTGATACGTTAATGTAGATTTATCAGTTATAGGAAGAAGGTTAAGTTTAATCATTTTATCTAGAGTTTTCTTTCCTACATGACCAAGTCTAGGGTTTCTTCATCAAACACAAAAGATCTCTCCAAGCTACAACCATCAACAAGGCAGGATCGTCTCCCCATCTTTTAGATCTTCTTATTCTCTACAATTTAATGTGATTTTCTCTCCCTAGCTCCATTCCCTTTCTCCATGGAAATGGGGTGTAGGAGGTCTAAATCTGTTTGAGTGGATTGAAGACCTTGGAGCCTTGGGTCTAGGAGAGTTTGGGTTGGATCTTGAAGCTCAAGCTAGGAGACCCTTGTTGGAGACCAAAGGCAAGTACAATAAAATATGAAAATAACATAGAATGTATGCCTTCTTTCATTGATTTCTACCATGGATGATAGATTTGATGATGGATTTGTAGATCTCTCTTCCTCTAAGCTCTATTTGTGATTTTGTCAATTGATGAATGAGAATTTCCCATTTGGAAGATCAATGGCCCATTGCTGATTGCATGATAATGATTGATGGAGATTCTGTGTATGGAGATGGTGTTGTATGGTATTTGGACGAAATTAATGGATTATGTTGGAAATTGGATGAAAGAAGACCAAGAATAAGAACTCTGAGAACCTGGGAGTGCTCGGTCGATCAAGATTTTGTGTACTCGCTTGAGCGAGTAGTTTATCTGGGATGAACAAACAATTAGGTCTTCATGTCAGCTCGAGCTAACATATAAGCTCGTTCAAGTGAGGAGACCTTCCGGGACGGGCTGATGGTCAGGTCGCCTTGCTTGCTTGACCGAAGACACCTTCTGTTTTGGCTGCTCAGTACTCTCGCTTAACCGAGCTTACACTTCGCTTGACCGAGAACACTGCAAGTAGAGTTTTCTAGAATCTGCTCCATTTATAATTTAGCCATCCGTGGGCCCCATCAACCTTCCATTTGGACTATATATGATTAATGGACCAGATATGAATCAAGGGTTGGCTTAAGCTTGACCCATGTGGCCACCCAAAGTACGGTGTAGGACTATAATATGGGACCCAACTCGGTGCTTATTGGTGGACTTAGATGCCAATTAACTTCGGAGTATCAAATTTACTTCTCTTAGCATCTAAGGCTCCTTTAGATGCTGACTTGGGTCTAGTGGAGTCTTACACTTGAAGGTGTGGCTTTCATTTGTGATCGTCCTCTATTGATTGTTATTGATGTCACATGTTGTCCATATTATTTCTCTATTGTTTACTATTGTTTATATCATTGCTATACATGGTTAATAAACGGAAATGAGGACCATGACTTAGGGTTGCACTAAAGGTGATCTTGAATGTATTTGGAGGCTATGTCTGTGGCCGGGCAGGCTATTCTATAGCCTAAGGAATGGATGGACGATAGACCATGGAGTAGATGGACTATGTACATAATTAGCTACCTGACATAACTGTACTATATGCCGACTGTATATGAATGGACATAATGATGGACTATGGATATGATGATGGTTTGTATGACATGTATGGACTATGATATGGATTGAACTATTATACTGGACGTTGTATGGACTGACGAGACCTTGTTCACGCAAGGGTAGCCTAGCCAGACACTGACTTGATTATGTGGTTTCTGTGAGTCGATAAACACCCACTTAGTTGAGAAGCCTAGCCTTGGCACTGATCACCTTTGGTAGATGCTAATTATATGAGAAAAACCATCATGATGAGCTGGTAAGGTGGACGTATGCCAGTGGAGTATTACATGACATTGCATGATACCAATATATGGCTGACAGACTCCGGTAATACGATACAGCTGGACTATGATCCCGTGCATTTCCCCACCGTAACTCATAAATAGAGTAAGGGAGGGCAGCGTCATAATTCCCCACGAAACTAGCCTATGTGGATGTGCCTTATTGATTAGATGGATGGTTAGCATGTTTCATTTCATATTGATCCTTGATGTTTATCATATTGCACGATCTACCTAGCTTTGCTGTCATTGTTACTCATAAAACCTTTTTACTGTCATTATTCCTTCGATACATCCATATATACCATGCTATTTTGATATATTGTGCTTCCAGGTCCCTTGAGATTTGACTCATTATTATTTAGTGCTTATGTATCATTACCAACCTTGTTGCTCTGGAGGGTGAGGTGCTCCTTGAGGCGCCTCTAACTGAGGATTACGGGTGCGGTCCGGGCAATTTCGTTGTATTGCCCGTTGACGTGGAGCCGGGTTGAGTGACTTTATTTTGAAAATTTGACTGTCATTTGGTTGAGGTTGGGGATTATTGATGATTTGTACACACTATATTTCATACTTGGAGATTAGTTGGGACTTGCACCAATTTACTTTGTATATGCATTAGTACCATTGGACATTGATATTGCTCCCGCTATTTTTTATTGTTTCTGCACTTTAATATTCCTTTTAGTATATGTTTGAAAAGTTCTAAATTGGACCTCACCGCGGAGCTATGATCTTGGAATTCCCGCTTAGTTTGGGAAGTTGTGCGCCAAATTCAAAGACCTTTGCGGTAAACTTAGTATCCGGAATTGGTGTGTGGTAGCCTTTGATGTCAATATAAAAAAGTTGGGCCCTTTGTTGTTGTTTCAAGGTTTAAGTGGAATTTTCCCTTAAAAAAACTAATAAATAATCACATTTCAAAAAATTATACTTAAAAACATGAAATTATATATATTTAGCAAAAATATCAAAATATATATTTATGAGAAATTTTGGGTCTAAAAAATTATATATATTCACCAAAACCTAATGAATAATCACATTTCCAAAAAGTATACTTAAAAACATGAAATTATATATATTCACCAAAAATATCAAACTATATAATTATGCCAAATTTTGGGCCTGAAAATTTCCAAAGAAATTGTTATTTATATATGAATGTATTAAATTTACTTTGCTAACCAATCCTACCAAAACCTTGAGTTGTTGAGAATCACATGGCTGCCTCTGTAGATAAAGAACCCGCTCCCATAGCTCCACCCAAGGATCAATCCTTGGGTGGGAAAGTTTACTTAATATTCCTAGGCCACTAGGCTAACTAGAAGAAAGAACCTTGAGGCATTAATAGAGGCCACCAAAAAATACTTTTCAACACTCCTACTCGGGTGGAACCCGATCAGCACAAATTTTAATGCGAGTCATTCCTCCTTACATTCGAACTCGCTGCTAGTTTGCGCTGATGCCATACTAAAAATCCTCGACCAACCCCTCCTACCGAAACCACTTTTTTCACATAATGTACCATTGGTGTGGCAATCTTTTATCCATATGTTTATTCCTTAGTGCGAATTATACCCAAAGGGATCCTATACTATATTTTTGTTGTATGCCAAGTGACTAAGTATGAGGCATACAACTTAATATAAATCTGCATTTAGTATTCTCTATTTGAAAAAGGACTCACAAAAAGAAAATTCCAAAATGCGCACCTCCTTGCACATATAGAATCATTTTTGTTACGTTAAAATCCAAAATATTTATTCCCCAAAAATAATTTAATGTGTAAAAAGTCATATATTAAGAAACATTATAAAATACGATTCACAAAAATCTTTGAAAATACACTCATACTTTCACATAGACATATATACACTCCAACCCACCAATGGATCATTTAATTTAGTGAATCCTAAGGAATTGTGAAAAAAAATATTAACTACTATTTTCCAAAAATAAAGCAACCAAGATGAGCACACCAGCCTATATAATTATATTTAATACGATAAACCTCAAAATATTATTCCTCAAAGCCGTATTCTATATGAATGTAAATCATATTTAAAGAAATGATATATATATATATATATTTATTAATACTCACCCAAATTAAGAAAATCAAAATACATATCCATTCCAAATTCTTTGTCCAGAATATATCATCACCTTAATCTAATATCTTAGCTCTTTTATGTTTAATTTCCAAATTATAGCCATAATTTTATAATCCTCAATTTGAAACAAATCTAAATGTATCACCACAATCTTTTGCCATTTATTAAATGACTAATTATGGGGCTTACTTTGATCTTGGGTAAACTTCTTGCAACATAAGCTTTTGTATGATAAACATAAGCAATAGAGGGCATGGTGATTGCAAATAAAGCAATGAAAATGGGAAAGCACAATTTGTTTATGTAGTATTATAAATAATAACCAATATCATCAATCGATCCTTTTGTGATTTATCAGTGGGTAATTTGTCATAGAGCATTTTCCAGTATCTTAGAATAAAAGCAACAAATGGGCCAAGTCCAAAGGCATTTCAATTATCACATATTTATATGCATGCGCTTCCACCAAAGAGGATTGGATATCATAATGACAACTCAAGTGCCTTTTTGACAACTACGAAAGACAATTTAGCCGTAATTCATGCTGCAATAATCGCTTCTTGAATATAGGTCTTGCATGAATATTGCTAATTTTATAACAATTTCCAACAAATGGAATTTTTTATAATATTTTTATGAAATAAATTCACTCTACAACAATTATTCTAACTAGACATGTAATCACACACAAATAAAAAATAAAAATATACAATTGCTAGAAGATGAAACTAAAAAGATACCATTCTTCAATATTTAGCATATATATATATATATACAATTTTCTTTTTTGCTATCGGAGGGTTCCTAACCCTTTAGGCTGGACTAATTATCCCTTCCGGCTCAGAAGAAAGCCGGGTAAACTCCCCTGTAGCTCCAGTGTAGTAGTGCAGCTTCGAACCTACAACATCTGGGTGCAAACCATGTTCTTAGGTCAACTGAGCTACCTCTTGGAGTTAGATATATATACAATTCAAACATCATTCATTCATGCACACTGATTGCCATGAAAATGGAAATTGCACACATAAAAATTAATGGGAAATGGATTATTTGCCATTATTCAATCACTCTAACGCAATAAAATGAAAGTGACTATAGAGAATTTGGATGGATAAAATTAGAAATGAGTTCATAGAAAAAAAAGAAAAAAAGAAAAATTAAGGGTAGTTGTACTAAAAGAAAAAAAGAATGAAGGAATATCCTCTAAAGGTATGAGTAAGGTGGAGAAGACTAGAATTAAGCTCTGTAAGACAACAAAACGGTCACTTATTCAAGTAACTAGAAAAAATTGGAAGAATGACAATGACATTAGGGAGGAAAGGTATTCAATTATGTGGAGTTAGTTAGAGCAAGATTTATAATATGGTTTTGGGAAACAGCAGAACTCATAAAGGCGAAATAAGTTGTTTAAGACGATGCTGTAGATGTTTGCTTTTTTTTTTTTCTCCTGTGATTTTGGCTATACAGATGCTCTAAGACCCAACTTTTACGTTACACATTGTGACATTTCAAAACTTCCTGTTCATAAAACAAATGTTTAAGGTGCGGAAATGATGATTTGTATTCTTTGTATATTTGGAACACAATCGTTGTTCTAAACTAAATGGCAATGTCTTCGTTGGAACAGAACCTAATTTAGAGGTGGCAAATGGGTCAAGTCCATTTATTAAACGGGCCGAGTACTCCTAACCTGCACCCATTGTGGGTCAACCGGACCCACATAACCCGCACCCTTTTAGTGAGTCGACCAATCCAACCATTGAACCCGACTTTACCCAAACTGACTCATAAGCTTAGCTTGAGCCAAATTTCTTTTTAACAACTAATGCAGGTCCACTACCTAGTTTTCCATAAGGCAAAATTGGGGCCAAGGTCCATTAACCTTTTTATTTCCCATGCATTGAAGCAATACATGCAAAATATACCCTATTTGTGAATGTTTTTTTTCTGAAGCGGTAACCAGATTTATTAAGAAAAAAGCCAAATACAATGATAAAAACCAAAGAAAGAGAAAAAGGGTGATGATACAAGAGCATTGTACATCACACCACCTCAATTGCATTACCACACCTACTTAAGGAAACAATCTCATTACCCCTTGCTTAGCTAGCTAACACATCCGCCATAGTGTTTGCGGATCTAACCTCATGATGAAAGGAAACAACAATTCTAGCCGAATGCTCGTTGATTTCATTGAAAATAAATTGAAAATTTCAAGGTCTCACCTTTCAGTTTAATACCTAATCTATCGCATTAAAAGAATCACTTTCAGCCACAAGGGTGCCTTCATTTCTAATAGAGAACAATATAAGACCTTCCAATATAGTTAACACACCTGCTTCATTAGAGTCACATAGGCCTACATTCTTAGAGAACATAATTGGCACCTCTTATTTCCAATTCTGTAGCACTCCCCCAATTCCTGCTGAACCCCTCGAAGCTCAATCAATGTTGAATTTATACACTCCAAAGGAAGGGGGAGACCTAGAGACTATTTTCCTTACTTTAAAAGGGCTACAACCCATACAAGCTTTCCAGTTGTGAAGAATATCATTTAAGCTGAACATTGAAAACTCCTCCTTACTTAAAGCCCACTTAGCAATACTTAAGGTCACGTTTGGCAGCCAAATCTTAGAGGAGAAGATTTTCGGTTTTCTAAAAGTTGTGGTAAATATATGTTTGAAAATTGTGAGTTCACGAGGATTTAGGCAAATGGAAATCTTCATTTGTAAGGATTTTCAGATCCAATCACTCCTCGTACGTAAGATTTGAAAATCCTCACTCAAATGGATTTGCACACTAAACCTTATTTTTCTCAGCTATATGCATCGATAGACACCAATACCAATGTGAAATCATTAACTATATAAATCCCCAGTTAGGAATCCTTGTTCTAGTGGTAGTGAAAAATCATCAGATCTATAGATTTCTCACCTGTTACCAAACATGCTTGGAAAGTTGCGAAAAATCCTCTCTGAGGAGTTTACCAAACATGCCCTAAGGATACCTTGGAAATCACCTCTGCTGTCGTAGAAGAAGAGCCTCTAAAGATCCTATCATTCCTTTTCTTCCAAATGGAACATAAAATCGCAAATGGAACACAAATGCTTAATTAGGGCTGTTGATTGCATCGTGTTAACGAATTTGGGTTGCGGGTTAACGAATTCGTATTAGAATCACTTCAACCCGTACAAGACCCATGAAATAAACGGATCCAAAAATCAAAACATGAACATGACCTGTTAACCCGTTAAATAATTTTGTCCATTTTGGACCATGTCAATTAATAAACACTCTTTTGCTAATGAAAGAAGAGTGAAGGAGTTAGAAAATGATTTTTTATATGTAGGTTTTAGGGTTTCACTTCAACCTTTTCAAACTTATTAAAATACCCCTCATGCATATTATTATTTATGTCATTTATCATTTAGCGAGTCGTATCGGGTTGTTAATGGGTTACCTGTTTTATTCGTTAACGACCCACTAATTTAACCGGTTATAACGACATGAACCCGTTAAGAGATCACCCGAACCCGTTAATATCGTGTGAGTTCGTATCATGTTAACGGCTCGTATGATATTTTGACAGCCCTACGTTGAGTTTATACAACCTCTAAAGATCCTATTTCTGAATGTTTTAACTAAGTCTAGCTTCATTTCTGGAACACAAGAGGGATAATTGAGGGTTACGCAGTTTAAGCGGGTTGACTCTAGAAATATCCAACCTGCGACCAACTCATATATTTTGCACGACAAGTTAGGTGGGCCATATATTGGTTGGTCCGGTTAGTTTTTGCCAGCCCTGAAACCATAGCGGCCTATTTACAAACTCTAAACTTTACGAGTGTATGTATAAAAAAAAACTCCAAACCTATTTACAAACTCTAAACTTTACGGGTGTATGTATAAAAAAAAACTCCAAACCTATTTACAAACTCTAAACTTTACGGGTGTATGTATAAAAAAAAACTCTAAACCTATTTGTATCCATGTTCTTCATGGTTAATGCTGTGGTTAAGAGTGAGGGAAGTCATTATCAAATTGAAATATATAGTCAAGCATTACTGTCCTCGAGCCTTGAAGAACGGCAGCTGTCATGGCCTCGTTCCATGGGCGAAGAGATTCCCTTTAACCGACCATAAATTCACCTACTCATCCTTAAATTTGGAACTCCTCGTGTTTTCTGTTTCACCTTGTTGGCTACTTTCACCAAAACAGTGGCTTAGTTTGGGGATCGGGGTGGATGAAACTGGCTATTTATTATTATTTTTTTCCTTACTTGGCCATTGGGCCAAGTTGGAGAATGGAAGGAGTCTTTACCCGTATGTCATCCCTATCTGTGGTTTAATGAAATAAAGGAGTCACTAATCCATAAAAAAAGGTTTCACTTCACTATTGGTGCTTCCACTGTTTTAAATGGTAGGCACAATTATTATATTATATATAAAAGAGGCTGATTTCAATTTTGATTTTGACCATTTCAACCAATGCTTACCACATTGATTTCAATTGAAATCATCCTCAAAACTGCCTTGGCCTTTGAGTTACATGGTTTGATGAAGCTTTTCAAATGAAATTAAATGAGAATGTAAGTTTCACCTCTCACTTATCACAACTCTCCTTAATAAATCCTACAATATCTCTCTTTAATCAAATGACAGGGGCCTGCATAGGACAATTCTTATCATTTGGTAGGGACTTAGATGGGGACATTCTTATCATCTGAGATTTCTAACAATTCTTTTTATTAATAAAATAAAATCTCTTTGATAAAGAAAGTTAAAAATAAGGATAAACACTATAGAAATCTAATTTTTAGTGAAACATGAAAGTTTTTTATTTTTAAAGTCTATTTAGCATAAAATTGAATTTAAGAAGAATAATGCATGTCTTAACTGGTAGGGACCTACATGGAATAATTCTTATCATTTGAAATTTCGAACAAATTTTTTTCTTTAGAAAGTTAAAAATAAGAAAAGAAATTATAAATTTTAGTGAAACGTAAAAGTTTTCTATTTTTAAAGTCTATTTAACCAAAAACTGAATTCAAGAAGAATGATGCATGTCTCAATTGGCAGGGTCTTATAATTACATGGGACAATTCATATCATTTGAGATTTCTAACAAATTCTTCTTTGAATATCATGCATATTAAATAAAATGTGTTTGATAAAGATAGTTAAAAAAGAAAATAATCAACAATTATTATTTTTAGTGAAGATTTTTTATTCATGAATAAGGCTTTTTTTATTTTTAAAGTATAATTATTTCTAAAATGTGATCTTTTAACTTAATATAGTAGCCTTTATCTTTTATAATTACAGCCATATTTTTCTTTTTAGCTTGATCCCTTTTAGAGTTTATTATATTTAGCGTTTTGATTTTTCTCATTATTGGATTCTTTTAATCTGTAATGCAAAGTGGTTGATACATTAGTTAGTTTGTTGAATTATAAGTAATGGAAGTTCTTGCCAACATCTCAAAACTTGTATTAAAAATTAGGTTATTTCTCACGGTTCAATTGTCACTTTATATTAGAATTGACCATAATATATCTTATGAGTATAGATAATACCAAAAAAGAAATAATATATATATTTTTTACTTTAAATTATTTTTTTGTAATATATTATAAACAAAACCCCAAGTTTAGATTTTCTTTTAATTTTTTTCCCGGGCTCAGCCCGGGCCTTTCTTGCTAGTTCTGATTAAAGTAAAATTGTTGTTGATTATAGATTATCTTATGGTTTTGGAGGTGGGACCCACGGATAGACTTTTAAAGCAAGAGGAGCAAAGATTCTGTCATATTTATTTGTCTGTTTTCAATTATTATCTTATTTAAAAATTATACCTTTCTTTTGTTAATTCGTCATCTACCAAAGAAAAGTTGTATTATAATAAGTATACAAAGGGACAGAGAAAACGAAAAAGTGGACAAAAGAGTATCAAAATTTCTCCTTTTTAAGGTTTGATACTTTGGGAGAGGCCGTGTCTAACCGAACCCGGACAAGAAAGAGGAATAAGTGATGGTAGGGTGCAGTGCAACTTGCATAGGTCCTATCCTTATTTTCTTTCTTTTGTGGCCTTTTTAATGGTGTTTTTTTGACGAGGCCTAATCTAACTTTAGGTCGAGTGGTGAATTGAATTGAGGTGAGGTGAGGTAAAGCATCAAACCAAGAAAGAATAAAATATAAAAAAGTTATGATGGTCTTTTATTTTTAGTGGCTTGATGGTCTCTCGTTTTTTCTTATCTGGATAATGGAGGCCTTACCTCACTTCAATTCAATTCACAACCTATCCAAACATGCCCTAGATTTTGATCTGGGCAAGGGTAATATTATTGGGCTGGTATTAACTCAGCTCCAATCCGACCCGAATTTCACCTATGCCGTTTAACTCTTGGAGTTTATTTCCACTAGATTATATATGAATTCATAGTCAAATGAGCTCCGCCAAAGAATTGATTAGTGTGAATGTTATGAGGTAAGAGAAGGTGGGTGGTGAAGGATATATACTAGGGATGTAGATATTTGGGACCTTGATTTTCTAGGTATTGAATTGTTAGGGCAATGGGCGGGTATTAATTTCTCATTTTCTCTCGATTCAGTTTTCATTAAAGAAGAGACTAGTGTATGGTCATTTTGTATATTCCCCTTTATCTTTATTCTTAATTATTAATGTCCTAAACTTCTATGTATTTTGTGCGACAAGGGATGGATGTGCGTGTGAGGGAGAGTGACATTGTGTGGGGATGCAAGATCCGAATGGACCGGGTCAGATAAGTCCAAATCAAACCAAGTGGTACAAAGTTTGGTTTAAAACCACCTGTGTTGAGTCTGTCATGGCTGACCCATTCAATTGATATTCAAGTCAAAATGGCAAGGGCTAGTCAAAATAGACATTGATTGAATAATCTAAGAACGAATGGCAATTCTAGGGCAAGTGTATTCATCATTTCAACATTTACTTTTGACTTTTTTGGTTACACAAGAAAATGGTGGACCCAATGTTTAATGGAGGCTTATCAGTTTGGAAGATTAGATGCTCCTCGGTGCAAGGTAAAGAATATGATAAAAGTTACTGCAGAGAAAGCCCAGACTGTTTACGGGGAGTCGGAGACCTCTGAATATCTGACATTTCTTGTATACACTTTTGGAGCCTTGACAAATGCACATCTACCTTTTGACAGAAAAAATCATTGTTTGTATGGCCTAATGTTCAAACTTCATGCAGTATTGAAATGCTTTTTTAATCTCTGATATTTAAATTTGTTAAAGTAAAATTTCTTGGGCCAAATTTTTTTTTTTTTTTCTTTTAACACCAGCACAAATGCGAAAAAGCTTTATTTTTTTTAATTTAAAATTATAGTTTTCAAATGTAAGGGTGGCAAGTGAGAAATAGGAGGTAACCTCGTGACCTCGTGACAAAGGGCATCTCATCTCACAAGCAGGGATCTGCATTGGCAGAGCAGAGAGGTGGAGCTTCCTGTTGTGCAGAGTATAAAGCAGGTGTATATGTTTTGTTTGTTAAAAAATACTTGTACTGTGAAGTGAAGTGAAGATTGAAGAGAAAAGAAAATATTGGGGGTCTAATCATAGTACGATGAGATTTTATTTTTAGTGGTTTGATAAGAAATCTTTTTGATTTTTTTGGATAAAAAGTAGATGAATTTTTGTCTTTTAGTGGCACGAGAATGTTGCTTTTTGACTTCTTTTTTTAAAATGAAGGAGGGAGTTTTGAATTTTTGTACTTTTGATATGGCCCTAATCTTTTATTGTCTGGTGAAAGGAGACTTTACTTCACTCCATCTTGATAGTGAAGTGGCCAAACAAATTCGGTTTGAGATCTGGATCCTAATTCAACAGGAAACTTAAATATTGTATCCGAATCACACATCAACTTAAAAAAAATGGATTTGTTTCTGGATCCCACTCTAAAAATAAAATGTGGAGTGCATAAATATAATTATATTAAAGAGATTCGTTATTTTTAAAATATACAAGAGAGACAATTAAGTGGTATACGACTAAAACCAAGTACACTCTCATGTAATCATCAAGGATCCGGATCCTTGACTTGGAACATACAAGGATCTGATTCCAGACATACGTTTCAGATAAAGGATTTTCCCCAATATGAAAATAGGTTTTATATATACATGCTTTAATTGAAATCAAAGACTTTCCAATTAAAGACTATGAATACTCGGATAATTGGATACCCATTTGAAACCCTATCTAGGCTCACTTATCTTTTTATGAAAGGTTCTAGTTTACTTCTAAGTGAGGTATATGACTAGACTCATTACGTAGCAGTTATATTCGCGATAGGAGGGGTTAGTAAGTTGGTTTCTCGTCCGATAGAGCACTATGGGTAATATGTAAAGGCTCAGCCTAAAACCATCCAAGTTAATAATTAGGTTAAAATCTTAGCTCAAACTCAAAGTTAAAGGGGATAAACTTAAATCTTTAGCTAAAGGATTGAGTTTTTGTTGGGATGTTGGGTCATAATCCCATTTGTTAAGTTGGGTTGGTTAGTTGGATGAATTGTAAGAACTGTTCACTCAAACCAAAACCAACGAAACATGAAAAGGTTCAAGTCACATCTGACCTGGTTGGAGGGTCAGGTGAAGAATTGTTCCCCCAACAATAAGAGACCCTCTTACCCTAGCTTGAAACCTTGCTAAGGCTAATTTATGGTTTGAACTTTAAACCATGCTCGAGCACAGGGTAAAACCATAGTTAAAGACAATTTTTTTCCCCTTTGGTGAGAATGGATAAAGACTTGGTCTTTACCATGGTTAAATCCTAAATAATCTTGGATAAGGAGGTGCTATAGGAACAACATCTTTTTCTGATTCATGAACAAGGAAGCAGCATTGAGGACACGTCAGTTTGAAAAAGGCATGGAAGCTAAAGGCACTATTGCCAACACATGGCCACATGTCAAAAGAAACTTTTGACGAGAGCACTCTAAATTTGAAACAAAAGCCAGCCAAAAGGCTGGTGCAAAGCACATCAAATCTCCTATAGCTCTTTAGCAACAATAACGTCATACTGTGTGGCCTACAGCCCTCCCACACATAATTGTCCCATGAATTATCGCTTACCCCTATTTCAAATGGTTTTTGATCCTACCAAACATTCTTCTTTTTTTTTTTTTTTTAAAAAAAACATCTATTTTAAACTGCTCCATTTGAAATCTACATCATACAGATCTATTTCGTACAGATGAGATTTGCCAAACAAGGTCTAAACTCATTTCTATTGAGTCGATAAAATATGAGCTCATATTGTCACTCATTTTTATTTTGCATATTCTCATTTGAATTTCATTTTTAAACACTTAAGGTATGACATACTATGGATCCAGTTCCTATATATTCCATGCAAATAAAGGCTCCGAAGGACCATCTCTCCTCATATCTACCTTAGATTTGTAGTTCCGCATGGAAAAATCCCATTTCAAATTGGATAAAATCAAACTCTAATTTTGTGCGGAGAAAATACGCCATTTATAACTGCTAATAATCACACTTTTTTATGAAGGTGTTGTGGACCGGGAACTTTGAAGAGAGAAAAGAAAAGGTGAAAAAAAGAAGACACGTAAGAAGAATCGAACTCTCCATTGGATAATAATCATCATCACTATTTCTTATTCAGTAGCCAAGGGAGATAGATGCACTTGTCTACCTAGGAATCGATACTTGGGTGTAGATATGGGAGTGGGTGTCCTATCATCGTCAAAGCGACAACCACATTGCATTATTATTTGAGTAGATTTTTATTATATTTTCATCTTACATAAACCCTTATCTGCGTTTTTTTTCTTGCTAGGAAGTCCCTGTGTGCTTTTGATTCTTTCACCAGTGGCTCTACTTAATATATATGGGCCCGTTTGGTAAATTGAGAGGAATTTTCTATTTAAAGGATTTCCTCCATTCCCTAGAATCAAGACATCATCAAATATGATTCCTAATGAGAGTTATAGGTTTGGTATTGAGAAAGGATTCCTACCATTTGTAGGATTAAGATCCAACGGTTGTTAGTTTTTTGATAATTGCTCAAAATCCATGAAAATTCAAGACCTCAACTTTCACCTCAAAGTCGGTTTTAAGCATCTAGAGTTCCTAAGTCACATCAATTGGACATCCTTCTGGGTCTTCCATCAGCTTATACTCTAACACCTTACCCTTTGCGCTGACGGTCGGTGGCCTAAAACCTATAAGCACTAAGAGCAACATTAGACTTATAAAGGCAAGCAAGTAAACATGAGCAAATAACATGACATGACATGCATTGCATTATTATATTAAATATGTACGTATGTGTGTGTATAAGTATAGAACCTTACCAATAATCGCAAGAAAGAGTTAGCTCAAAAGACCCTTCATTCCTCACCTCTTCAATACACCTATGATAAAGCCTCCTTTACTATGAACTCAAAGGAATCCAATACTTTCACAAATCTAAACGGTAAATATCCACAAGAAGCCACCAGATATTCTCTAATGTATTAGGAATGATCACGCACTCATCAACTCAGCCTAAATTTTCATACCAACCAATGTGGCTCCCAATTTTCATATTTCCGTAGGCACTTGCCTAAATTGATATTCTAGAATATCCAAAATGATTATGATTCACGATAAAAGCATATGCATCCAAATGTACCAAAATAAATGCACTAAACAATCACACTGATAAGAGGCTTGTAGAGGAAGTCCACTTCAAAAAGACTGTGACATGGACAATTGATATGTTACAAAAAAAAAAAAAAAAAAAATGAAAAGAAAAGAAAAGA
This sequence comes from Umbellularia californica, assembly GCA_028538565.1. Lineage (NCBI taxonomy): Eukaryota > Viridiplantae > Streptophyta > Magnoliopsida > Laurales > Lauraceae > Umbellularia > Umbellularia californica. The sequence continues at coordinate 48,700,415 of JAPQWN010000004.1, forward strand.
AAAGAAACATATACATATAAACGCATATATACACATATATAGACATACAAAAGATGAAATACTTACTTATACTAAGATGATGGGTCCACCTAATTAGGAACTAGCAGCTTCTCTTGGTTCATCATATCCACAAATTTTGCAGCGAATCGCTGTAATTTTGTCTGAAACAGGGCAAACATATAAGATAAAAGAGATAGTTGTTGATGTGGATCATGATGGTGAACTATGATAGAGAACATTTTGTGCCCATCCTATCTTTAGAACGATGTACTGTAAATTGACTGGAGTTTTCGCATGTAACAATCTTTACCCAATTTACCAAGTCTACAGGATTGTTTTGAATAGTCTCTCCCTTGCTACGAGTGTATAATAATATATACTCAATACAGTTATGCAAACCAAGTAAACTGGATTGGATTTCTATCAAATCCTCTACGGTTTATGGTATCTAAGCAGATCGATTTTGTAGGATTGATTATGTGGCACAATTCTGCAATTTCTACAACTCATCAATATCTGCTTTCGTTGTTGCTGCTCTATGGCTTCTTCTACATCGTCTTCTTCCACGGCCATTGTGACGACCGAGGCCCGCTGTCCATATGATACTGTCTGCTTTGGCTCATGGGATTCCAACCCAATCTTGCCGCATAGTGTTAAAAGGCCTCATGCGGAGTTAAGGTCAGGTTACATTATGAGTGTGAAATATTGCATATTTTACGCCTCATTAGTCCGAGTTTTATTATCATCTCATGCGCATATCATTTTTTTTATACGGAGATTTTATCATTCTACCAAATTAATGGATTATCGGATTATCATTGCTTATAATTTCATTTTAACTCATAAAATGACGTTTCTTTGCATCATTGAATTGGACGTAGATTTCTGAGTGAAATTGGACGAGATTGGACGAGAAAGATACGAAGCGATAAAGTTTTCATGCATAAATCCGATAACTTTTTATAGCATATTTTTATGTAATTTCTCTTGTAGAGGTGGAACCCGCGACTACCCAAACCTTCCGACTAGTGTTCCAAGGCATCAAGAAGAGATTTCAATAAAGAAGTTACATGAAAAAATCTTAGGAAGAGTTGAATAATTCCAACATAAGAAGAGAAGACTTTAATAAAAGAAATCATTTTCTAACACAAATGAGTGGTTGGTTTATTGGTTAGAGCTTGGATGGGTATGAAATACGTTACGGGTTCAAACCCTAATAATTGTATAATCCTTGTTTCTATAAATTGGAATATATTTTTAGAGAGGAAATCTTTTGGCAACTTAATCTTTTAACAATTTTATTTTACCTCCTTTATACTATTAAATTATAACTACAAGCTTAAGTGTAACTAATCTAGAGAGAATGTGTGTAATTGAATGTCATTAATGAAGATTTGGAGGTCTTTCTTGATGTTTAATGGCTAAAGCTTTTGGATTAGGCTCTCCTTTTGAAGCTAAGTAATTTAATTAGTTCAATTACATGCATGTTTTAGTTTAAATTGTCTACTTGTGCTTTTATTGATTAGTAGATTTTAGATCTAATTATGCTACTATCTCTCATTTCTCATGTTTTATTTCTACACTTATATGCTTCGATAATCTCAATTGATACTTTGTAGTTGGATTAAGTTCTCACATAGCCTACTCTAGAGCCCTTATCTTCAATCTTTTGTAACTTAATTTTGATGATTAATTGTTAGGGTAGTTAGGTTATGATTTAGGATCTTGGCTTTTGATTTTCTTTATTGTGATCTTTATTGTTATATCATCCAATCCAATTAGGCAAGAAATTAATAATTGGATGTTAGATTTGGGAGTTGCATTAGAACATGCATTGCTTGGATTAATTACATACTTAGTGAATTTTGGATTGCCTAATCTCTTATTTTTATTATTGTAAATTTGAATCCTTTTTTAAAATCATATATATTTCACACAACTTGTTTTAAAATCCTACACATTTCACTCCACATCTTCACATTAAATCTTCCATTTCCACCACCATTCATCTACTAGTTTAATGTAAGTTGTTAGATCTTATTAATTTCATATTTTACATTGTTAGTTAGAGTAGTTTAGTTGCTATTTTAGTTTTGCTCCACATTCCAATTAGTTTAATTCCATTTCTCACACATAGTTTAGTAGTTTTAATTATTCACTTCAATTTTTATATTAACTACATCTTAGTTCAATTCTACTTAAATTGGATTCATCGCTTGTTCCATCATCTCTCCGTGGGATAGGTAATCCGGACTCTTTAGTCCTTTATTACTTGATGATGATATTTCTATATTAGCTATATCTTAGTTCAATTCTACTTAAATTGGATTCATCGCTTGTTCCATCATCTCTTCGTGGGATTGATAATTCGGACTCTTTAGTTCTTTATTACTTGACGATATCATAGTCTCGTGGTTAAGCGTTGCACATCTAACTGTCGATTACCTAGTCGGATTAGGGTCTCACACTTTCCCCCACCATAAATAGAGCCATCCTTAGCTCTGATACCATTCTGTGATGACCCGGGTCCGCTGTCTACATGATATTGTTTGCTTTGGCTTATGGGATTTTAACCCAGTCTTATTGCACGGTTTTAAAAGGCTTATGCGGAGTTAAGGTCGGGTCACACATTATAAGCCCAGGGCCAGGACATGGGTATTTTCGATGTGGGACTTGGACGGTTCCTCTTTTTAGCTCACAGGAGGACTTGACCTGGTCTTTTCTCAAAGGATTACCCAGGCGGATTAGGGTTTCATAGTCATAGCCTCATTATCCTCTTCAACCACACCCAATCACGTTATCTCAAATATTGGAAACCTTATTCCAATCAAGTTGGACAGTACCGACTTCTTACTGTAGAAATCCTTGTTCCGTCCCATCCTGCGTAACCATCATCTGGAACATTTCATTGATGGCTCCAACCTGTCTCAACTCGCAAAATTATTGCTGCAAATGGAAAATCCTTTCCTAATCAAGCCTTCTCTGCCTTGTTTGAATGTGATCAAACTCTTCTCTCCTCGATTAACGCTACACTTTCTATTCTGCACTCCCTAACATCATCGGCAAGGAGACTGCAAGAGATGCGTGGGAATCATTGGAGCATTGTTATGGCTCCCTCTCTCGTTCTCATGTTATTAAGCTTACGAAGTGTCTTCAGCATGTGAAGAAGGGCTGTTCTACAATGCAGGAATATCTGCATCAACTTATGGTCATCGCCGATCAACTTGCGACATACGGTGCTCGGATTAGCGAGAAAGACCTCATTCTCTATACCCTGTCAGGTCTTACATCTGTATATTGTCTATTTCAGACATCTATTTGCACCAAGTCACGGATTCATCAGAGGAGCTCCATACTTTCCTTGTTTGTGAAGAGCTTAGCCTTGCACATGATGCAACTATTGAGCCCTCTACTGCCTTCACTACTTGGAAACCTTCCTTTGCACAAGGTTGACCCATTGTTTCTCCAAATCAGCATTAACGCAGACCCTCTGGTTTCGCCTCTTGTTCATATCGGAGCACCGACAATCGCCAAACTATTTTGTTTGATACTTCGGACCAACGACAACTGCCACAAGGTACAAGTCCTATTACTTCTGATTTCTATAAATTGACTGGGTATTTCGTTTGTAACAACCTCTACCCACTTTATGAAGTCTACATCTCTACTCATGTTACCAAGTCTACAAGACTGTTTCCAATAGTTTCTCACTTCCTACAACTGTATGATAATATATATTCAATACATTTATCCAAACCAAGCAAGCATGATTGGATTTCTGACACGACCCGAGCCCGCGATTATGATTAATCCGAGTCAACCCCGAGTCGCGTTGTATACTTACTCCCGTGAACTTCAATCACATAAAATTCACAAGGGATATCAAATAATACATTATGCGGAATATAAACAAATATACATTTCTCATGTATAAAACAAAACTCATTTACACCATGTACAAAACCAATCACTTGCATATTTAAATACAATGCAAGGATCAAAAGCGTGAAACATTTCCAAACCAATTCTAACCTAAACTTCTCATTTTCTTTCTCCTTTAAATATCATAATCATATGATATTGCTTCATTTTCACTCAACTAGTCCTCCTGGAGGAACCAGATCGGTCGTCTATGCTGGCGCTGTGGCCTCAGAAGGACCGGCATGGGCAGCTGTGTCTGTAATGCCATCAATAACACTATGAATTTGACAATTCAGCAATGTATAAACAGATACATGATTGAACATGCTAATCACACATTTAATCTGTCTAATCCAATGTTAGATCATTATACTTACAATTTAAAATCAATGAGAGTCTTTATTATTTGGGAAAACTACAATAGCATTTCATTTCAAATCACATCCTTGTAAAAACGAAGGAATCACATCTTCCATACGGAAGGATTCATAATCGGTTCTGATCAGTTCTTCTATACGCTTTTTAAATATAACTTTTACAGTCAACTCCCATATATCTTACACATTTTAAATTTAAGTCAAATCAAGACTTATTTAATTCATTTGAAGTCAAATGAAAACGTGAATGTTATGAAAATTGTTGTACTCATCAAGATACACATATTGGTATAAATCTTCATCGCATCCGACAAAATACACATAAATCCGTATTTACAGAAAAGTCCTTAACTTCACTAATTTGGGTCTAAAATCAACTCAATTAAATCAATCTCTTTCAAACTTGTGCATTATGCTTAATTCATTCAAGTGTGACTAATTTGATCCATTCTAGGCATTAACCACCATTAAGTTAATTAATCATACTTAATTTGCTTTAATCTTGATTAACTCGGGATGGGGTGTAACAATTTCTATCAAAGCCTCCATGGTTTAAACTATACAAGAACACGTAAGAGCATACTGATATTCCCTTGCAATTGATTTTGTTTCGCATTACTCATTCTAAAATCTACCAATTCTTAGTGAACCGATATGCACATTTGTCTAGACTGGGGCATAAACTTTTAACTTAATAGGCTCCATTTACCCTATACTTGGCGAACATGACCCGGTCCTTTTACTTCGTCTACTCTTCAAACCTCTTGACATTCTTACTTTACAATCTATGAACTTTGAGTTTTGGATATTCTTAAGATTCATGAATTTCAACAAAGTCACACGCAACAACCGTAGTGAACTAGTTGTAGTGAAAAAACAACATTCTGATGAGCTAAAACGAGTCTCAAATCTTAAAACTAGTGTTTCCAACCCCATAATGACCAAATTTGAATCCATCATGTTATAGCTTCATTTTGTGCTCTTTTATTTGAAAATGCACTCACTTTCAGAAAATAAATAAAACCAATAAAAGAAAATCCAAGAATACACCGCACCCATAATTCCAGTATCAGTATGTATAAATGTAAGGCCCAATTTATAAATGGACATAGAGACTGACATCTTTGACCCCCTTTGCAAACTTCACAAAATCCTTTCTTCCTTGAAAATTTATCCCAAAGTGTGAGACCCAAATCCACTTGGGCAATCACTTGATGCTAGACCAAGTCAAGTGATCCTATGAACCAAAAGGAGAAGCTATAGGGGTAAGGGTAGAGTACTTTGGTAGTATCGCAATGCTTTATCCAAGTGCCCACATAGGAAATATCCAAGTCATATTCCTTTGCTTATAAGTCAAACACTATATTAACTCAACATGATGCGTTTTAAAGCCATACGACCCCATATCCCATAAGAACTCATGAGTTAAGCCTCCTCGGGTAGGAGCGGTGCATGCTCACGTCGGCTGAAACAGACAATATTAGTAAAGTTTTAAAACTCTGAATTTCTTGATAAATAAAATTAATTTTTAAAATATGAAATGAAAATTCTGCATTTCACAAATTCAGACTTCCTATATCCCTAAAAAAAACTGTATTTAAGAGAGAGAGAGAGAGAGAGAGAGAGAGAGAGAGATGAATTTGGATTATCCTATGAAGTAGGAACTCACGCAAAACTCAGCAACTATATTAGACCAAAACCCAATTATCAAATCAAACCAACTCAAACTACCAAGCATCACTATTTTAAAGCAGAGAAACTCAAACTTGATTATTTTCCACATCATAAACCCTTCCGCGCATTCCAAAAAATAACATCTTCATCCTAACCCACTCAAAGCTTAGTGTTGCACAAACTCAACAGAAGAATATAAAAAAAAAAAAAGAAAAATCTTGCACGATCGCAATTCTAGCTGACATCCAAATGCCCTCCAGAAAAACACAAACCAAAACCCTCAAGATCTAAAGAAGAGAAATCAAAACTATGAGAAGCGCGTGCTACAAAGATAACAAAGTACTACAAACCGTAAGCAGAGAAGAAGGAAATTTAGATACTGTAACGGTTGATGAGCTTAATGCATGGGAAGTAGATGGAGGAAGTGGAAAAACGAAGAAGTTGCAGAGAAAACGGGAAAACTCATAGAGATTAAGTTAGAAGATTGAAGATGAAAAAGAAAGACCAAAGAGAGAAGAAAAGACTTTTATGACCAGTGCTCGCTTCCCATAAGCGGACAGAGCTGAAAATTCTAGTGAAAAAAGGAAAAGGTTAAAGAGGTTGTGGAAGGATTTAAGGCTCAAGGGAGGAGAGACTAGGAGAGGAAGAGTAGAGAGCATGACAAGGGGCAAACATTCAAGCATGAAAGTGGCAAGTGGCTTGCATTCCAAGTGGCCTCATAGAAGTGGGCCTCATGAGAGTGTATAGAAATTCGTCATAAAGAAGAAACGAACCCAACACAGTTATATATATAAGGTACATACACAGACATTATCATCTGTTATTTTATTTTTTTTTCATTTTTCATTCCCCTCCAATCGGGTTCACTACTTTTTCAGCCGCAAATCAGTGGGAAAACTAAAGCCCAAGGCAGGAATTTTCCAAATTACGTGATGCAAGCAATACTCCATTATATCTCTGTTTCCTGTCCCACATCTCCCAAAGCTTAAAAACAAGTAGGCTACAATAATACTCCATTTATTTCTCCGTTTCCCCTCCCTCCTCCCCCAACGTTAAAAAAAAAAAAAAACAATCACCAAATTTTAACAGTAGCAACAGCCACCAGACACATTTACTCATAAAAAGTAGACCAAATCATTTTCCAAATCCCACCCACAAAACAAACCATTGTTCCTTCCTTTTTTTTTTCCATTCCTAACCACTCCTCCTCCTCAGCTTTTCCAGCAGCATCAAAGTAGCAGATACATAGAAGGTTTTAAGATGCTCTTTAATGCCTGCATTCTGCTAATCTGGCTTCTTCATCAACTCCCATTGGCAGCATCATCCAACTTCACTATACCCCACCATCTCCCAGACCCAGAATCCGTCGTCCACCAATTCAGGAGGTTCATCTCTTTCCCACCATTTTCGTTTCTCTTTCTCTGTTTCCTCTGTTTTCTTCATTTTGATTTCTCTTTATCATTTGTGGCTTTTGGATTTCAGGAAGTTGGAGGACTCATTATCTAAGAGGAGGCGGATCTTGGGCTTAGGAGACGGGTCGTCCACCACCTGTCTAACGGGTAACCCGATTGACGACTGCTGGAGGTGCGACCCAAACTGGCAACAAAACCGCCAGAAGCTAGCGGACTGCGCAATTGGATTTGGAGCAAATGCTCTAGGCGGTCGTAACGGCCCGATCTATGTCGTAACGGACTCCTCCGACCACGACCCAGTTAACCCCACACCCGGCACGTTACGTTACGCAGTGATCCAAACAGAGCCTCTCTGGATCACATTCGCAGGGGACATGCTCATACGCCTCAAGGAAGAGCTGATCATGAACAGCTTTAAGACCATAGATGGAAGAGGCGCCAACGTGCACATTGCAGGTGGTGCCTGCATAACCATACAGTTTATAAGCAATGTGATCATCCACAACGTCCACATCCACCACTGTGTGTCCAAGGGTAATACCAATGTGCGGTCGAGCCCCACACATTATGGATACAGGGGAAGATCTGACGGTGATGGGATCTCCATATTCGGTGCCAGGGACATCTGGGTCGACCATTGTTCCTTAGCATATTGCGCGGACGGTCTGATCGATGCGATCATGGGGTCCACGGCGATAACGATCTCCAACAATTATTTCTCTCATCATGATGAGGTGATGTTGCTGGGGCACAAAGATGACTACCTGCCTGACTCGCAGATGCAGGTCACTATTGCTTTTAACCATTTTGGAGAGGCACTGGTGCAGAGGATGCCGAGATGCCGAAGGGGTTACATACATGTTGTCAACAATGACTACACGCAGTGGGAGATGTATGCCATTGGAGGGAGTGCGATGCCCACCATCAATAGTCAGGGGAACCGGTACATCGCGCCTTCCAACCCCTATGCCAAGGAGGTAAGGATTTTTTTTTGCTGGTCACTTTCAGAGGGTCATCTGACTGTCGGGCCCACTTGGGAACATTTATGGGCGTTTTATAAGTATCAGGGTATTTTACCACCTAAAACGACCTAATCCTACGTGTGTCTCGCTCATGTGAAAAAAAGGGCCCCTTGCCTCAGCGGTGAGAGGAGTCTGTTATAACCCAATTGTCTAGGGTTCGAATCTAGGCAGTCACATTTCCTCACCCAAGAGCCGTACTACCTCATTTGTGGTCTCTTCCCTCACCCGAGAGTGTTGATCTACTCCCCTCATCACAGGGCAAGCGGAACCAACCCCCCTAAGCTGGTATCGAAAAAAGAAATAGGAAAAAAAGGGAAGTATGAGGAATGAAACTTTGAAGTGGGAACCATCTACTGAAAATTTGAATAGCTCATAATGAATGCATTGACCTCTCGCTTTCAATCAGATGTCTCAAAATCTTTACTTCAATAGGACTTGGTTCCACAATGAAATCATCTAATTTTTGAAGAGGTGGGCTCCACGACTCTGCATGAATGGGACATATAGAGGATCCGCATTTTAAACTTTAGCTGCCCGATATCGCTGGATGGATGAGACCACCAGACTCAAGCGAGCATCGTATTTGGGTGAGTGCTAATTCATAGAGGTGTAGTGAGGGAGTGGAATGGGTTTAGAAATCATATAGTGAGAAGACTAATATTGTCCGTTTCTGTAACAGAATTCTAAGAATTCATGTCTGGGAAAATTTCAAATTCTCCAAAAGTTGTCCCCTTAGGTGGAATTTCAAATCCCTATTTTTTATAGAGAATTTAAAATTCCAATAAATGATATAAAGAAGGATAAGCTGCTGCCAAATATATCTTATCTTCAGGTTTATTTCCTTTCTTGTGAAGTGTGTCATTGTCATTGGCAGTTGTGACATGGTGGCCTCACATTTTGGATTAATGCTAATTCATGAAAGGCTTCTCGGTGCCCAATGACCGCTCCCGAAACAATCTTTATTTTTCTTCGCTGTGAAGTTTGTCTTTCGGCCTTCAGGATATAAATACTTGGCTGCCATGAAAAGATAGAAAGAACTTGATACGTTAAAATAGTGACGCTGAATGAACATACAATACTTTCGAACTCGTCTTTTTTGAGTGTCATCTGCGTAGGTGCTAATTCATACTACTTTAAGTGGGCTGGTTCGAGTTCTCGATCTAGCCAAAAAACAAAAGATCAATTACATGGTGAGCCAAGTGGGCCATATAGATAGGATGGACGCCGCACCTGTGAATATATTATCTTTAGCTATATCCTTTCTTGTGAAGCGCGGCTTTGACATATGTGACATGTCAGTGGCCCACAATATATATAAAGAAATATTACTTTTCTCATTTTCATCCAGGAATGTCAGGCCAGAGAAAACACAAATTTCTACAGTGGGCCACTCAGAGACAACCACACACACAAACTTAATGAATGGTGGGGCCTACCTTTTAAAAATTCAAGTCGGCCATCCGCTCTAACACATGAATTTCAGCTAAAATACGTGAGGGAACTTGCTTTACTTTTCTTTTGTTGGAATCAAAATAGAGGAAGTCTCTATGTGTGATCAATCTAACAGGTGACCCACTGAGAACTTCTTTAGAAATTTAAATGCAATAAATATAATGGGTATAAAAGATGATGAACAGCTTGGGTTTGAAATAGATGGGCTCCACCATGCACTGAAGAAATGTAACTTTCTAGTGGGTTGAGATGATCTTCTACCTGTACACGCTGGGGCAAAGCAAGGAAATGTGCCTGCTGTAGATTGTATTCCAAATATAAGAAGAACACAAATTATACTTTGGTTTGAGCCATCTCATCATTTCATGTCTGTATGAGTAAAAGGGTACGATGATTTCTTTGGATTGACGATGGTCCTACGAGAGGAAGATCTGCTTATTTTAACCATATATTTAAGAACCTAACTGTAAAACCTTGGGGAACTTTATTAGATGGTCATGATCATTAAATCGCGCCTATATGGGCTCATCTGCTGTGGGACCATCCAATTGCATCCTGCCCTTCTGAAAGAATGACATGAAATTATGTAGGCCACAAAATCTGGTTTGCAGCTGTAGGAGTTGGATGGTTCATATTTGAATGTTCCTCTTATTTATTATAATTTTTTTTCTGTTAATTGGCCTCAAATTGATGGGATAAGTGATATATGCCTTGTTTTAAGGCTAAACCAACATGCCATTTGTACATGAATCAGTAGAAGCATTGCTAGGTTTTTTAATTTTCTTGGAGCTCTAATGTTTGAGATGAATGTGAGGAAATGAAGTCAGATGGATATTGGCAGGTGACCAAGCGGGTAGACACAGATGAGAAGGAGTGGAATGGGTGGAACTGGAGAACAGAAGGGGATATCATGGTGAATGGAGCATTCTTCGTTCCATCAGGGGAAGGGTTGGACGAACAGTACGCAAAGGCTTCAAGTGTTGACCCCAAATCAGCAGGCCTTATCGACCAGTTAACGATGAATGCAGGTGTCTTGGGTGGGACCAGGTATCCCTCTCTCTCCCCCTCTCTCAAGTATTTATTCTCTCTTGCTTTTTTAAAGTTCTCTCAACTATTTATTTCTCTCTTGCTTTTTAAAGTTTGTGTGATCTATCCAAAAAGTGTCTTCCTCGGGTAGTTGCTTAAGTAATTAGAGTTGCTTTCTATGAAGGTTAATGTTACATTAGTTGGTTAAGAACTCCTTTCCTAGGCTTTTTAGTACTATACCCCCTGCCTTTTTCTGCTTTATGCATGTTAAAAACACTGAAAAAAGGGGAAAAAAAGAAGAAAAAAGAAGCCATGTGCACATCCAGGTGCAGTCTGTCCACATGGCCTCATGGCCCATTGTATTAACTGTGATCATGCAACATCTTCTTGTTGGAGCAGTAGATTATTGGTGCACTGGAATTGGAATTGGAATTGGAGCGCTATGCCTGCCGTTGAGTAGGCATTGATTGGCGTTGGTTTGGTGAGAGTTGGTGTAACAATTTCGATATTTGATTTGCAGGCACGTTGCTACTTTTTAGAAGTCATTGGATAAAATTTTAGTTAATGATGTCTCATCAAGAGGGTGTGCACCTATGCTTGCACTTTTATGTTAGCCAAGTGGGTCCGAACCAAATGGATTCAGGTCACGGGTATTTTTAGTAATAGTACTGGGGCTTTTTTGGCGCTAAAGAATGAATTTTGGTAGGCCAAGAAAGCGATGATTATATATCGCTGTCATTTATACCATAAAGCTAAGCATATCTAGATTAGATAGTGAATATGTGAGTTTGCCGGAACCACGTAAATATATGCGTGTAATTTTCTCTCTTCATGTGTGGTTGATTGATTGTTATCACGGTGATTTATGCTTCTGCACACACGCGCACAACAAGTGTGGTATCAGAGCATACGGTTCCCCCCACTGGAGAAGAGGACAGTAGTTGGGTTGTTGCTTCCTAGTTTGGGTTGCTGAACTAGAACATATGAAGAAAAGGAGATCACGTTTACCTTGGCAAGGTCAATGCGAGTTTGGGTCTGGTCGGATCAGATTTTGCCTGATCTCAGAAGCCCAAGAGTAGCATATAGGTGGCGTCAGCAAAAGTACATTCAATAGGTTTCGATTGAGATTGGACCGTAGAAATTTATTGTTGCGATATCTTGAGCATTCTGAGTTCGATTTGAGGTCTCTTTGTACCCACGGACTTTTTGCGAGAAAATTTACGTAGTTGTACAAGGAGATTGAAAATTTAACAGCCAAACCGAAATTTGACTGATCAGAGCGTAGAAAATTATTTCTATGATACTGGAGCCATCTGGAGTCGGATTTTAGATCTGTTTCTTTTAACGTGCTTATAGAAACGAGATCTATAGTGTGGTGTTGAAATCACAGTTACTGAAAGTTGTTTATTTTTCTCTTGATTATTTATTTGAGATAGAAAACAACACTGTGAGCACTAGCATGATCAAACTCAATCATACAAATTGGTTGATTTGGAAACCAAAGATGAAGGACATCCTTTATTGTACTGACATTTATAATTCCATTGGAGGGGATGGAGCTCGACAAAAAGACATGTCTGATGTAGATTAGAATAAAATGCATAGAAACGCCATTGGTCACATTAGATAACGGATGGACAACAATATTCTCCACCACATATCTAATGAAACCAATGCGTGTACATATCGAAAACAAGTTAAAAGCAAGATATGAGAAGAAGACTGTTGTGAATAAAACTTTTTGGACTAGAAAGGTTGTAAACATGAAATTTAAGTAGAGTGGTCAAATTGAAGATCACATAAATGATTTCCAAAGCATTGCGAACCAGTTAAATATAATGAAGATGATCTTTGAAGATGAGACACAAGCTTTGTTGCTTCTAAGTTATTTGCCACATATATGGGAAATATTGGATGTTTTCGTTAGGAACAATACTCCAGATAGTGTGTTATTTATGCGTTAGGTTACTAGAAAATTGTTAAATGAAGAAATAAGGAGAAAAACTGCAAGAAGAGTTAATACACAAGCCTTGTCACTGAGAAAAGGAGGAATAAGAGTAGGGGCTAAAGGGCAGTTGTGATAGGTCTAGAGGTGGATCATAGATTGGGGGAAAAAAATTCTGAAAAGTGCTTTCACTTTGGCGAGGAGGGCTACATTCAAAAGAAGTGCTGTGCCTTGAAGGAACAAAAGGAAGCCAACAATGAGAAGAAGAATGACACTAACAACATTAGAACTACTTTAAATCATTAAGTAGCGATATTGACCAGTGTAGGTGACGAGTGTTTGAGTGTTGCAACTGATCAGATTGAGTGAGTTGTTGACACAGTGGTATCCTACCATACTACTCCTTGTAAGGAGATGTTCACGACATACGAAGCATGAGACTTTGGTATTGTAAAGATAGGCAACATGAGTCATTCGAAGATTGTTGGGATCGGTAATGGCTGCATATAAGCCGATATTGATTGCACAATGAAGCTGAAAGATGTGCGACATGTTCTTGATATGCATGCAGTTGAATCTGTTTTTTTGGGACTTCATTGGACCATGCAGGCTATGAAAGTCATTCTGGAAATGGCAGGAGGAAACTCACAAGAGGATCTCTTGTTATTACGAGAGGAAAGGTGTGTAATATGCTTTACAAGACACATATGAAGCTGTGTAAATGTGTGTTGAATGCTGTTGAAGATAGTTCCTCTCCGAATTTGTGGCATAAGAGATTGAGACATATGAGTGAAAAATGACTACAGTCGTTGGCAAAGAAAAACTTGATTCATTACTCAAAAGGTACATCCCTTAACCTTGTGATTATTACTTATTTGGTAAACAACACAGAGTCTTTTCCTCTAAGTCATCAAAGCTAAAATCTAATGTATTGGATTTGGTATACTCTGATGTTTGTAGTCTCATGGAGGTAGAATCTTTGGGTGGAAACAAGTTTTTTGCTACATTTATTGATGATGCATTCAGGAAAGTCTGGATTTATGTGTTGAGATCAAATGACCAGGTGTTTAAGATTTTTCAATAGGTTCATGTTATGGTTGAAAGAGAGACATGAAAGCTCTTGAAGTGTCTCTACACAGATAATGGTGGTGAGTACACAACTAACCAGTTTCAAAGCTATTGCTTAAAGCATGATATTCGACATGAAAAGACAATTCATGGTACTTTACAGCATAATGGTGTGATAGATAGAATGAACCACACTATTTTGAAGAGGATGAGAGTGTCACAGTAACCCAAGTCATTGAAGCCGTTTTGACTGCCGGTTATCTGATTAACAGGTCCCCCTCAATTCCTTCAGAATTTGTTCTACCGTCGAGGATATGGATAGGAAAAGATGCTTCCTATTCTCATCTTGATGGTGTTTTGGTGTAAGATTTTTGCACATGTACCAAAGGAGCAGCGATCAAAACTAGATGATAAGGCAGTACCTTGCATCTTTATTGGCTATGGTGGAGATGAGCTTGGCTATAGGTTATGGGATCCAGTGAAGAGAAGAATTATTAGAAATAGGGATGTAGTTTTTTCACGAGGACCAATTCTTTGGAGATGTTGAGAAGACCGATAAGTTTAAAGAAGTTGTTGATGGAGTGGTTGATCTTACACCTATTCCTTTTCTAATATAGACTACATGCGGAGAAGGTGGATAGAATGATCCAAATGACGATGAGACACAGGGGTTGAAGGGTGAACAAGGTGTTGCACAGGGGGAGCAGTCTCTCCAGTCAGAAACCACGAAGCCTCATGTTAGGAGGTCTACTCGAGAGCGTCAACCATCAACAAAGTATCCTAAAACTGATTATATTTTGCTTACTGATGAGGGGGAACCAAGAGCTAACAAGAAACAACTCATGAAGATAAGAACGAGTGGATGGAGGCTATGTAGGATGAGATGAGTTCTTTGAATAAGAATAACACTTATAAACTAGTGCAACTTTCAAAAGGTAGGAAGGTCCTGAAGAATAGATGAGTGTTCAAGTTAAAGAAAGATGATAGTTAGAAACCAGGCACAAAGCGCGGTTAGTGGTTAAAGGATTTGCGCAGACAAAGGGAATTGACTCTGTGTCATGCCCTGAGCTTGAGACTACGCTCATTGCGAAGCGTGACGTACGCCCGTGTGGAAATTCAAACCATACTCGATGATCAATAGAATTCCACGAACGGGGTTTTCCTATAGGATATCACGGGTGATTTTAAATTTTCATAAACCTTTACAATTTCACCTGTATGGTTCAATAATAGGTATCCATCAATATTCATCATCTATCACATAAAACATGATATAAAAGTATCATAAATTAAAGTTCAAGTTTCAAAGTTAAAGATATAAGAAAAGTAATAACAGAAGCAAAGTATTAGTTAAGGTTTACATATCCAAAATAAAACATCCTAACATCAAACTAAATATGTGGCGATCCAAGCCACAGTCATGGGAAATGTAACGTCTAGCAGTTCATCGTGTAGTAGTCTAAAAGATATCCTCCGGGGCCCACTCGGCTAACCATTACGGAGTCCCCTCCTTAACCTCCGTGGCCTCCTAGGCGGTAGAGTCACCTGTAACGCCAAGTGTAGTACCATTAGACTAAGCTAATCAAGATAAATGAGTATAAAATGAAACTTGCATATCAAATGAGTAGATGTGACATGATAGTACCATGGTCCAACTTGGGCTGCACTTAGTGGCGGATCCAGGATTCAAACTCACTGGGGGCACGATTAAGTAGTGGGGGTCCGGGGGCAACGCCCCCGGATTTATTTTTTTGGTTATTTATATGGGACGAATATAATGTAATAGTTTCAAGCAATAAAACAAAGACATCTTTATTTATCACAATTATTCCCTATGAGTTTTCATATTCTGATGCCCTAATAGTTGAAGAATGGGCCTAATAATATGTATAAAGAATGGGCCTAATATTTTTTACTTGGGGCCTGGTTACATTGGGTCTAACTTATTATATATATATATTTTTTTTTTTTCCAAAAATTCACTGGGGGCCCAGCCCCCCTGTGAATATACACTACATCCGCCTCTGGCTGCACTATATCCGACCCACTTAGGATCCAAAAATAACACATGCGTAGGCCGGGCCGCCACTCCAAGCACTAACGGCTGACACGCATGTGTGGTCACAACTACCTAAGCCCACTATCAAGATGAACACCATAGGCAGAAATGAAAATAATAATAAATACCTCTTAAGAGTTCTCCACAATCGATGTGAGACTCTAATAAAACAAAGAAGAGAGCAAACAAGTGTTTTTATGCACAATGAAACCAACAGTCTTATCAAGAAGGTGTGCACCTATGCTGGCCCTTAAAGGAAATGGAGGTTGGGTTTTAGTTTTGTGATGCAATTGTTGGGTATAGGCCATAACTTTGAGGTTCCGTGTTGCATTGAGACTAATGCCTTGGTTCAGTGGTGAGAGTTGAGACCAACTCTTTTGCTAAGGTCTGGTTGTGGCCTTATTGTTTACATGAAATACATAAAAATCGAATACATAGGATTTCATGATATAAGTGATTAAAATATGGATTCAAGGTGAATATACAAAAATGACAATTAAATGACACCCTAATAGAAAGTGACTCAAGGTGAGATGGGTAATGAATACGCTGCCATCATTTTAGTAATTCAAATCCAACGAAAGTCAAGGTCCCATTGATTGGGTCAATGAGATTTTATTTGAGTTTAACATTCTAGCCTTCTAGGTCAGCCAGGATCCAGGTTTAGGAATCCGAGGATTTTGGTCTTTGTGAGAGACTTTTACACAGGTGGATCTTCATCGGGGGATAAGGATAAATCAAGTATAAGCCAAGGGCAGTAAGGTCACTTTTCATTAATCATTAGGCTCTTGTACTGGCCATGTTTGACCAAGTTTTTGTACATTTAGATTCGTTCAGATGCTTATGAGATTATCATTAATTCAGATGAATTGATCTTGATCACCACAGAACAGAAGCTCCAGACACAAGTTTTGGGGCCCGTCTGGCCCACATTTATGCTCCTGGTCCTATCATTTTGGCCATTTGTGCTGGTTGCACTTTCTTCCGATGGCCAATCCCTTTCGATGCTAGGATTCTACTAACATATGTGGCCCATTTGATGACTATTCGGTTATTCCTTTCACCTTTTTAGACTAGACATTTCTCCAAACCTAACCTGTGAACATGTGCGAATCTTTTGACCATTCGTGCTCGCCAGCGTAGTTGTGTCCACTGCATATATCTCCTGTGAGGACGGACAGCTTTCTGCCTCATTCAAATAACACAATACTTTCTCTATAATCAAAGTTGGCCACGTACTGATCTCATGGATTTGGATGTGGAGACTCCAACACTTGGTCGGAGATTTACGTGGATTTCCACGATCGAGAATATTGTTGGAAAATTCTTTGAGCTGACTCTTGACTCTCATGAGTCATCTCATTTTGATAAAGGACCGAGTCAAATTCAGAGGAAACTCAACCAAGTCACCTCAGTTTAATAAGGTGTTTGCATTTTGAACCATATGATGGCTAGGCCTGATTTTAAACGAGTAATATTTATTTTTAAGTAATTATGCATGAAGTTTGGAGTTAGCAATTTAAAAATGATGACCGGAATGTAATTTGGATCTTGTATTTTTTATACTTTTCATTCAATATCTGGACTAACATATTATGGAATATACAACACTTTGTTTTATTTCCTTATTATAGTATTTTTATTACATATATTAATTTATAACTTTGAATTGATTATCATAAATCAAGTAAATAAAAAGTATTTAATTCATTTATAAATACTTTTAAACTTATAAAAAAACATGACTCTCGAGTCTCCGCAATGATTCTATCTGAGTCAACTCTTTTGTACCGGATGAATTGAGTCCGAATTACGAGTTTCGCATTATTGATTGGGAAGCCATGCGGTTCTCTTTGCATCTGTTTTATTGAATAGAGTGTTTGCAACTCTAGGCCTCCCTTATCCTGATGTACAATAGTTCCAAAGAGTAAACCTTTACACAAGTTCCAAAGAGTCAAACTTAACCGAGAGTTCTTCTACAAAAAAAACTCACATCCAATAGCCTATTAATAGTCTTATCTGTGGGAAGGGACAGTGTCATTTACCATAAGTAAAATTGTACTCTCTGCTGGTATATGCCCTACCTGATTTTAAGTGGGGACCCATGGCATGCGGGCTACGCAATTTCCTACACAATAATTTATAAAAACATTAATGATGGTGCTTTTCAATTTTTGTATTTTAAATACCAATTTTTACATGTGACCAACCTGCTGCGAAGTCTAAATGTGATTGGACTGAAAGCCCAACACTAAATCATGCCTGATTATGCTTTTTGAGTGGCTCGGATACTAGAGTCGGCAATATTAATGTATTGATAAGGTTGGCTCATAAAATTAATGTGAGGACTGGCCAAAGGGGATCTCAATTTGGATTGCTGCAGTGAAAAATGGTACAAATTTTCTTGCAGCAAGTTGGGGGCACCTTTAGCTAATAAGTGGATTCTCCCGTGGGGGGTCCACCTGGTAATTGACAATCCAGATTGGCAGGGCCATAAAAAATGGTCCTATCGCTTAGCTTAGGTTGTCAACATTTAATAGATTGTGACAAAAGTCAAAATAAAAAAGAGCAACAGTTCATGGGGTCGGATCTTGAAATAGATTGGTTGATCCACCACTTTCTTTCTTTCTTTTCTCTGGAAAAATTTATTTGATTTGTCTGATATGGTTTTGTTTGAGGGTGTATGCATTGGATGTTAGAATTTGGGTTACTGCAACGAATGCAGGCTGGATTGAGAACAATTTAAGAAACTTATATTTAATCTCTGTCTTTGAATTGGCCTAATTACCTTATACTCACCTCTTGTGATTATTTAAAGTAAGACAAGTTGTATTTATATTTACCAAATGACTGAAATGCCTTTCCATGGTAAGAAAAAGGTCTAATCGTTCCATTTCGTTTGACTGAAATGTACAAGTTTGGTATGCCAATTAGATGTTAGAGATTAGGTTTATGTTGTTAGAAATTCTAGGGATGGATTAAGCAGTTGAATTTAACCTTATTATCTCATCAGTGTATCTTTCTAGTATATATTGCAGAGTCTAAATGTCAATAAATTCTACGGTGAATTTATTGGAAGTCTTTATTAGAGATGAAAGTTTCCAACCAGAACCACCAATCCAACTTGAGCCTAACATAGAAATTAAGGTTTTGATTTGATCATTTCATTTTTTTTATTGAGTTTCAGTCCATTCTCAACTTCTGACTGCTAATCCAACCCAACTCCACTTAACCGAACTAGTTGTAGTATGATCTACTATGGGAATTTTCACCTATATAGTGGACACGATACTATGGATATATGATCTTAGCTCGTGGGGCCCATCTAAATACATGCCTATGGTGGGGCTAAGAGGTGTAAAGGTTTCATCGGAATGATGATTGACAAAAACATCAGCCACATTAGATTATCCTAACCTTGTGTGATGTCTAAGTTTCACAGGTTTTAATGATATGCACTTTTGAGATGTCATCTAACGGTAAGTAAAGATCAGATGAGTGTCAAATTAGTCAGGAGAAAATGAGTATGAAACAGTTACAATGCTCATAGGTGTACCAAAGTGGAGTCCGATCCTCTGTCACAGCTGTTACACAACCATGTAACACATGCCTCGAATTCTATTATGGAGCTCATTAGATATAATTCGAACTGTTCAAAATGAATCCCATCCCCTTCACTAATATATCCTGAAGACTCACTTCAGAAGGAGTGTGTCTCATTGTACGATTGAGCACCATGAAGGAAATGTGACTTGGCGCTGACGTAGCATTGTTGCTGACGTGATGTCAACTCCATTTTAATCATTGTGCTCAATTGTATGGTGGGATTTGAACCAAAACTCAAAGATATCTTAGTAGAGGGGATGTCATTTGAATAGTCCGAATTATCTCCATGTGGGCCTCTGGAAGGAGTTCTAGACATGTGTTACAAGGTTTTCATGTAATCAGTCCAACAGAGGATTCAGACTCACTCGAGTGTGCATTTGGAGCTGGATTGCACATGCTCATAGGAAAAGTCTCCATTGAAAAGCCAAATGATTTATACATGGGGTAAGCTGTCTTGTTGAAAAAAAAGCTGAGAGAGTAAAAAAGAAGGAAAAAGAATGAAGAGATCCAATAAGAAGATGAACGCTGACGCGTATAAAACTTGATTTGGTTGGTTGGCGCAGGGACAGTGGCACGAGCATCACGTACCCGGGTTTCAACGATGGTGGGGCCGGCACCAGGACCGGCAGCAGCAGCGATAGCGACGGCGGAGGATTCTTAGGAATGATTTTCGGCAACGCCGCACCGCCACCACCGTCTTCACTTTGGTCTTTTCTTCTCCTCACTATGTTATGGATATTAAATTTGTACACCATGAGCACTACCTGAAAAAGTAGAAACAGGAAGAAAGGGATTTATGATGGTGCTTTACCATGCCCTGTTAAATTGTAAATTAAGGAAGCTCACGATGCCAATTAAATTGCAAACGAAGCTCTCTCTCTGCATTAGACTTTTTCTTTTTTGGTAATACTCTCAACTTTAGTGTTGTTTAGACCATAATCCAAAACATCATTAGAATCAGAGCTAACACAAAATTAGCAGGGTTGTCATGACAATATCACAATAAACCTATGAGGACATTAAGGGTTCGTTTGCCTACTTTGTATTGGTTGGGGTTGAATGAATGATTAATAAGAGCTTGTTACCTCTTCCACGGGAACAAATCAATGAAGATTCATGCGGCGTCGAACAAAGAATCATATATATTGGAAGGAAAACTGCAGGAATTCCCCTGCATTAAAACAGAGTGAAAGTCCGAAGGTCGATAAGATTCACCATGTGAGGAATTAGTAATCATTTCCTCTTGATGAAGATCTTCACCTTTGCTCCTTCAAGTTAAGCCGCTTTGAATGAATGACTTTGTTTTCAATTTCTAAGAATTAGTTACGGTGGAACAAATGGAAGAAAGGGGTTTGCTAAACAAGTTTTAGTCGTTCCAATTTATTTTAATTTTCATAGTAGGATTTCCAACACTACTTGGATAGGATCTAAAGCTGAATTTCAAAGTAAAATTTTCCAACATTATTTGAATAGGATCTAAAGCTAAATTATTTCATCTGAAACTATCTTGATATTGACATATATTATATCATGGTTGCTAGCGTGACAAGCAACTCGTAGGGCATGTTTGCCAACGGTCTCTGCATTTCTCTAGGTATTCCGTGCTTGCGGGGAATTTCCACGTTTGGGTGAGCATGGAAAATCAGATGGAGGAATCTTCACATCCTCATTTCTGAATAAAATGTGGGTCAGACCACCCCATGTTTGATTCTACAAATCCTTGTATTGAAGGAAAGTCGGGGAGCCACTATGTGTGGAGACGGCAACAACACAATTAGTGGCTCTTTCTTTGGAACCCCTTTTTATGGGTCTCATAATCACAATCCTAACCATTAATCAAGTTTAGAAGGTCTATAACGGCTTGTAGAAAAAAAACCAACCATTGATTCATCATATTTTTTGAGAAATTTTAAAAACAGTCCAGAACATTGGATCACGATTTCTGAAATTCTGTGGGGCCCGTTTGCAAAATTCGAACCATCCATTCTCTTCATAAAGCCTATAATAGCTATTGCGTCAAGTTCTGCAGGGTGTTTCATCATTGATCATGAGAAAATAACAAAAGAAATTTTGACCATTTCCTTTCCCCAATGATAGAAACGAAGAAGAAGAGGCAGCTACTATTACAGGGTGGCAACTTACAGGTTACCATCTTTTCCTTTGGAGCCCTACTTTTTGTACTCCTTTGGTTAGAACTTGGCCATTGATCTCTTGTAGATCTTGAGAAATCTGTGAAGAAGTTCAGATCCTAAAATTGGATTTTTTTTATTCCTATGGGCTCCTTCCATTTGTATGATCCGAACTGTTCAGATTCTTTAGATAGCCAAAAACATATATGGGGTAGCAGCATAGGTCTTGGGTTATCATGGATTTTGCAAATTTTAAAAGATACTGATAACTGTTGGATCACACATCCTACATGTGGTTGGAATCCTCTCTTTTTACCGAACTCGAAGTTTTTCTAGAGAAGTCCCATCTGAGGATATCTTGGTCCCAAGAGATGGAGAAAATCTTCTAAACAAACAATTCCTTTCTATTTACCAAACGTGCCCTTAGAAACTTCTACATTGCATGATAACTTGGCAGTTCCAAGGATTAGTCATTCACAAGAAGTTTCGCGTTGTTAGTTATCCAACACAAGGTGATGGTTGGAGACTACTCATTACCATCTACCTCTTTGTTCAAGGTCGATGCCTACAAATATCTAATGAATCAAAATGTTTACATGATGAGCATCATGTACAGAACATAAGGCTCCTGTTAAAAGAAGGGAAATTGTGATGATAGTATGTGGAGAATGTGATTGCAATGCATTAAATCTGAGCCACTTTAAAAAGTAGGGACTTTTGCCAAAATCACTGCTTATCGGGATAACCACAGCTGGAGGCCGCGATGGCCGGAAAAAATGGGGTGCATTTAAAAATTGTCCCCAAAGCCGATTATTTCCAACAGGATTTTGCGATGTGAGATTCGGCAGACATCCAAACAGGCTAACTAAATTTCAAATCTTTTGAAGCTTATGTAAGCCAATCAACAAAAACAGATAATAACAAGAGACAATATCAAAGAATACAAAGTATTTCTAAAATAACATTAAATATTAAAGTTGATAAAACAAAACAAAAAAAAAATATATATATATATTTACAGTTAATTACATTCCCCCAAATATGCCCAGGCCAACAAAAACAAGGCCCGGAGACTAAAGGAACAAAAGAAGCAAAAGAATTGTCTCCCCAAAATATAAATAAACAAAACGAAGTGTGGCTTGCTCTCATTGCTAGTACGATGCTTCACTTTACATCGTCTGCGCCCCACTCAACATAGACCCTGGTTCCTCTTGGACCATCGAATCTTCCTGCTCAATGGGAATGGTGTCGTCACCTACAACACTATTCGCGTTTTGGCTTTTGGGAACTACCAGAATCATCGAATGTGAAAATCCGTGGACCCAACCCTTTCGTAACTTGAAGCGAATGGACAGTCGGGTTTACTTTTGATCTGTGCACGGGTATGCCATCTTTTCTATTATACTTTATTTGTGTATCTGGCATGTGATATACGCTATTTTGTTTGGTTTAGTACTGATTTTCTTTATTCACAATTTAAGGTTTTTGATCATGTCCACAAGTACATGATGACTCACTTGGATACTCAATTAGGATCAATGTAATTCTAGGATTGATAGGATTTTTGGTCTTAGTGGTTTTACACTTGTTCGGAGCATCCGATTTAATTTTTTCATTTTCCATATGCTTCCATCTTAATGATGCCACTTTGTGACCCCGAGGGTAGCGATTTCTGTAGACCGCTGAGTTGAACTGAATAATGAATGGGTTTGCTCCCTAGGACTTATTGATGATTGTTTCATCGGGTTCAGAAATCCCTACATTTTTTTTTAAAAGAGAGAATGTCTAGGATTGCTCCTTTGATACTTAACACTTCATATATATTTCGAACTTTAGCATATCTATGTGTAAAAGTTCATGAGGGGCCAATGATGGTTCAATAAACATTTATGTGACATTAAGGGGGAGTTTCACATCTCATTGCTGATTGGATTGATTGTTTTTAAAAGGTGTGATAATCGCTTTGTACCGGATGAATGTTGATTTCTAGTTAATCTGTGATTTCTTCGTGGTTTTCATTTGAGATTGTCTTAAATACAATATACACACATGTCAAATTCCTCAAAAATTGTGTTGCCTTGTGCATTGCAAATTATCTTGTTTGATCATCGAGAATCTTTGATTGTTGGCTTGATTGAGTTTTGCATCTTTTTATTGAGGACATAGATTATCTGATTTAGGGGGAGTATTAATTTTGTCAATTATGAATGAAAAGGGGGAGAAGCTGAACTTATGATTACGAGTAGGCATGAACTAATGATAGCATGAATTGATGATAGTATGAGCTGATGAGAACAATTACTGTTTAATAATCTTCAATTTCATAATTTCACGCTTGATCTTTCGTCGAATTATCGTGAACAGGATTTTGCAGGGTTGCAAGATAATGAAGGTTATGCTGAACTAAGAAAAGATTCTTGAAATATCTTTTTAGTTAGTGTCGGGTTCATTTTTGGGTAGAGTAGTTATTGTATTTAGGTGTTTTGTCCATGAATTGCCAAAGGGGGAGATTGTAGAATTGATGCTCGCTTGAGCAAGCCATGTGGTTGCTCGAGCGAAGCCTGGAAAATTTGCCAGACAGAATGGTAGTTCGCTCGAGCGAACCATATGCCCGCTTGAGTGAATGAGGCGGTGATCATGCGCAAAAAGAATCTCAAGTTTTTGTTTTTGGACCAAATTGGAATTCATAGTTCTATCCAAATTGCTACTAGTTCCCACGACTTTTGGATTGTGTATTAAGGCTTCTAGCAACCTTAAAGAGAGCATCAAATAATTCTCTCTTAATCTTAGCCCCAGAATAATATTGAGAGATCTTTTTCTTGTTCAAAGCTTCATCAAGTTGCTGTGTTGAAGTTCTTTCTTTCGAGTTTCTTTTTTCTATTTATCTGAAGTAGATTCATCTTGAAGAGGCATTCAAGGTAGTTGGTTTAAGCACGGTGAAGGTGTACGACGAGTAGTCTGCAAAATCAAAGCAGTCTTTAGGTTGAGCTGCAACTGGGAAAGGGTTGTGAATTTTCTTGTAACTTTTAATTTAATTATTAGAGCTTGGATTGTCTGTTGGCCCAGACAGTAAGGCCCGTGATTATTTCCCGAATAGAGTTTTCCACGTATAAACCTAATGTCTCATTCTCTTTGTGGTTGATTGTTTTTAACTGAAATTAGGGTTAATCACTAGTTTCATCACTGATTTGGAAATCTAATAGAGATACTGTTTATTGGAACTCAACCCGTGTCAGGGCTCAGTTTTTCACATAATGTAATGAACTTAATCATTTAGATAGTTTACTGAGTAAAACTATGTCATTGACTCACATTGATTGCTTGTAGAGTCTATGCATGAGTTACACATTTGGAATCCTAGTGGGCTGGCTTTCCATGATAAACTAAGCCATTCATTTCATCATTTAGGTGTGCCATGCTTTAATTGAGGCGTGGGCTCAGTGATGATATTCACCGACCTTCTTTATTGTGGGTTGGTTATTTGGGTCAAGTGGGGGTCCAGTTTAGTTTTGCTACCCCTAACGTCAAGGATCATAAAGGGAGGCTCCGCTTCTCTGAAAAATCAATAATGCCCTAGACATAAATCGATGGTTTCATGAATTTTACATGAAAAAAGATGTTGGGGACAAAGGAGCCTCAGATCAAGCTCTGCTCTGGTTAGACTCAACTGTTGAGGAGTGGGCTCCACCCGATCGGGAGTATTAGAGAGTATTAATGCTGTATCTACTAATAACTAACGGTTTTGATAGGAATGATTAATTGAGGAAATTTAATATAACATAGAGACAATTGGTCCCGAGGGAAACTTAATACCAACCTCTCGGAATCTAACACCCAACCTAAAGTCCATAAGGCCTTTTAAGTCACATTTGATTGCAGGGGCACTTTAAATCATTGCTCACCCATGCACAGGCCCAATTCACTTCTTGGTTTCTCTGAGTCATTTATGCTGGTTTTGCTGCATATTTTTCTCTCTTGGTTCATTCTCAATTCCGAAATCCTTTCTTCATAAAACTCTCGATATGTAATTCCTGCAATGTCCTCTTCCATTTAAATGGATTAGATTTTAGATTTTGATTCCTATGGGTAGTTTGTCTGTGTTCATTTCTTGAACATGAACTGGGCTAGTTTGGCACTTTACCAATATAGTAAAAGTCAAGTAAAGCCCCCATTTTTCAGACAAGATGTCACATCAAATGTACTTTAATTAAAAAACCCCTCCATCTTTTTCAAAAAAAGTAAAAAAAATAACTACCTTTCATCCACTGGTTGTTGAAATTTTGATCTGAGCCGTCAAAAACCAACTACCTTTATTGAAATCTGGCCGTTGAAATACAGAAAAACTTCACTTTCCCATACAAATGTCAAGAAGATCTAATAACTAACAACATCTGATGCATGAAAATCAGCTAGAATCAGCACAATCACAAAAGATCTGCTGAAGATAAGGAATTACAGTTTTCTCTTCCTTTATTCATGCCTTGTAATCAAATTTGTAAAGCTGTTATTTATTTTCTTTCCATTCTTTCTGTATAGTTGGGGATTGACCCATTCAATTGTAATCTTAAAACACAGTATAAATATACAAGGCAAACACTCGTTTGTGTAAGCCATTCAACACACAACACTCTGATTTTACTTTCATGGTATCAGAGCCATAGATTCTTCATACCAGTTGCTTTTCTCATTCCCCTCAAAGTAAGATCTGTTCTTGATTTTTTTTTCTTTTCTTTTCTTTACAAATGGCGTCCAACTCTTCAGCCTTTCCCATTACCAATCTCTCCAACCTGGTATCAGTCAAACTAGATAATACCAACTACCTTCTTTGGAAAGACCAACTTAAATCCATCTTCATTAGCTGTGATCTCATGGGCCATATGGATGGATCCACTTCTGCACCACGATTAACTATTACCTCAACTACAGAGACAAATTCCTCTACCACCTCAATTACTCCCAACCCTGCATACCATGTATGGAGAAAAACCGATCACTTTGTCAGAGCATGTGTTAATGCCACCTTAACTGAGTCCCTTTCTTCTCATATCCTTGGCCTCAAAATTACAAAGGAAGTGTGGGATGCACTTGCTGAACTTTTTCAACAACAGTCTATAGCTAGAAAAACATATCTCTGTAGTGAACTTCAAACCATCCAAAAGGGTTCATCCTCCATCACTGACTATGTTCATCGTATCAAAACATTGGCCGATTCCATTGCCGCAATTGATGAACGTGTTAAATACTCCGATTTAGTTGGCCACACCTTGAATGGACTTAGATAAGAATATGCTCCTTTTATCATCACCATTGAAAACAGCACCCCACCTGTTTCTTTCAATGACCTTTGGGCCAAGCTTCTCACCCATGAGCAGCGGCTTCGTTGTGGCTATGGCACATAGTCCACAACCTTTTCAGATCCACATTCCCAGACAACACTCCTTACCACAGAGACAAGTCATCCTAAAACATTCAAAAGAAATCACAAAGGCAGTGGCTCATTGAAAAAGGGGCAATCTCCAATCACCAAAACTTCAAACCACAAGGGTATGTGCAACAGGGGTCTGATTTTTTTTCAGGACCTTTGCCTTCTCCACA
The DNA here is from genome assembly GCA_028538565.1 of Umbellularia californica. Classification (NCBI taxonomy): domain Eukaryota; kingdom Viridiplantae; phylum Streptophyta; class Magnoliopsida; order Laurales; family Lauraceae; genus Umbellularia; species Umbellularia californica. The sequence continues at coordinate 48,727,701 of JAPQWN010000004.1, forward strand.
ACAGCAAAACAATGCTCGTCCAACCTTTGGCGCATCTGAACCTCACACTCGTCAGCCTATCAAATGTCAAATTTGTGCCAAGATGGGTCATGCAACTAGCAAATGTTTCTTTCGATACTCTGCCTGTCGAAATAGCAACAACAACAACACAAATCATGCCTTCACTGGTCTTCACATGACTCCTCTAGGTACCAATCTTCAGCCTAGAGCGCCTTTTCCATGGTAACTCAATGGGTGCCTGATTCAGGTGCAACATCACATATGACATTTGATCCATCAATGCTGCAACAGTCTGCAAATTATTTTGGGCCTGATCAAGTCTTTGTTGGAGATGGTAGGAGCATTCATATCTCACATACTGGTTCCACTACACGGCCCACTTCTGCATCTAATTTACAACTTAAAAATGTTCTAGTGGTACCTAATATTGCAAAAAATCTTTTATCAGTTTCTCAATTAATGCACGATAACAATTGTTCTGTTGAATTTTTTCCATGGGGTTTTTATGTCAAGGATCTGCAAACAGGGGAAAAACTCCTGACGGGACCCCTCAAGGGTGACCTCTACTCTCTTTCTGCAGAACAAGGCTCGATAAAGAATAACTCTGTGGCTTTTCTAGTAAAACGTCATTTAGCTGAAGTATGGCATCAAAGATTAGGGCATCTGTCAGCACAAGTTCTTCAATTACTCAAGTCCAGTGATGATTTAGGAATTTCCTGCTTTCTTAATTAGAATAAAATTTGTGAATCTTTTCAGTTAGCAAAGAATCAAAAATTGACTTTTGGAACTTTTTCTAAACAGTCTTCTTCTCCTTTGGAACTGATTCATTGTGATTTATGGGTGCCAATGGTGCTCTCTGTTAGTGGTTTTCATTCCTATATAATCTTTGTTGATGATTATAGTAGACACACATGGCTTTATCTGCTGCATGCAAAATCAAATGCTTTGGAATGTTTTCGTCATTTTAAATTAGTGGCTGAAAATATTTTTTCAATAACTGTCAAATACTTCCAAAGTGACGGTGCTCTAGAGCTCACATGTGGTGTGTTTAAAATTTTTTTGGATGAATGTGGGATTGTTTCTCGAATTTCTTGTCCTCACACACCAGAACAAAATGGCATTGCAGAGAGGAGACACAAACACATAACTGAAATGGGGTTGTCTCTTTTATTTCAAGCCAAAATGCCAAAAAGGTATTGGTTAGAGGCCTTTCTTACTGCAGTCTATCTCATAAACCGCCTCCCGACACCAGTTTTACAGGGTCATTTTCCCCATGAAGTATTATATGCGACACCACCAGACTACTTGTTTCTTCGTGTATTCGGCTGTCAATGCTTTCCTTGCTTGCGACCTTATAGACCTGACAAGCTGTCACAAAAATCCATTGCTTGTGTCTTCCTCAGCTATAGTCAACATCAAAAGGGCTATAGGTGTCTAGATCCAAACAGTGGCCGCGTTTACACCTCTAGACATGTGATTTTTAATGAGCACTTTTTCCCTTTTGCAGATAGAGAAATCTCTTCTCCATCTCGTGACACTCCATCAAATACTGTTACTCTGCAAGTACCTCAACCTGTTGCTTCATATACAATTGCCGAACCTGTTGCTCATACTCCCTAAGCTACGATTTCTGGCTCTTCCATTGATTATACCCACTCTTCTCCATCCACTGTAGTACCTTCACCCACATTGGCTGAACCCACCACCACCTCCTCACCAACCCATCCACCACCATCCCTTGCTCCCAAACACTTTATGATTACAACAACTCAAATTGGCGGCAGAAAACTTAAAGTCCCACTCTCCCTCCTTAGCACTCGTCATCCGCTTCTTATTGTTTTTTTGTCCACCCTTCGTACTACCCTTATAGAACCTACCTCCTACAAGACTGCGGCTATAGATGCAAAGTGGGTCCTGGCCATGAATGATGAATATTAGGCCCTCCTTAAAAGTAAAAAATGATCACTTGTCCCTGCCTCTCCTTCCATGAATATAGTTGGATGTAAATGGGTTACCGGATGAAAACTAAGAGCAATGGATCTATTCAATGGTATAAAGCGAGACTCATTGCAAAAAGCTTCCACCAACAACCAGGAATTGATTTCACAGAAACTTTCAGTCCTGTTGTTAAGCCAGCCACAATTCGCACTGTTCTCTTAGTTGCCATCTCCAGAAATTGGCCTCTTCGACACCTAGATGTAAAAAATGCCTTTTTACATGGCATGTTAACCGAAGAAGTTTACATGCAACAACCACCAGGGTTTGTCAGTGCCACTCATCCAACACATGTGTGCTGTCTTCATAAAGCAATATATGGCCTTAAACGGGCACCGCGTGCATGGTTTCAAAGGTTTAGCACCTTTTTACTTCACATAGGCTTTACCCGCACCGCAGTCTTGCTGACAACTCTATGTTCGTGTTCCACTCAAAAGATGGTATACTCATTTTACTTCTTTAAGTGGATGATATCATATTAACTGGTGATATTATGGCTTTGCTAAATCAATTTGTAGCACGACTTGGCATTGAGTTTTGTAATGATTGATCTTGGCGTCCTTCACTACTTTCTGGGGGTGGAAGCTAAACGTACAAATGCTGGCCTTGTACTCTTACAGTCAAAATACACGCTTGATCTCTTGCATAAAACTGGTATGCAAGGCTGCAAACCCAGCAAGACTCCAGTCATGTCTGGCTCTAAATTATCTCTGCACTCTAAGTCTCCATTGTCGAATCCTCATGAATATCGTTGGGTAGTAGGTGCCTTACAATACCTCACCATCACTCACCCAGATCTGTCATATGCAATTAATCAGGTTTGTCAATTTATGCACGCACCAACAACCAAGCATCTTCAAGTGGTCAAGCGCATTCTGCGTTATCTCAAGAACTCTGTTGGTGCTGGAATCATTCTCAAACCAGGTCCTCTTTCTCTTGTTGTTGCCTTCTCAAATGCGGATTGTGCTGGTTGCCCAGATTCACGTCGGTCAACCACTGGATTTTGCACATACTTAGGATCTAATCTTCTCTCTTGGCAATCCAAAAAGCAACCCACAGTTTCAAGATCCAGTTCGAAAGTTGAATACAAAGCTCTTACGATTACAGCTTCCGAAATGTTATGGCTTTCCTATCTCTTACATGATCTTCATGTCCCAGTCAAGTTACTTATGATCATACACTACGACAACATAAGTGCAACACGTATGGCTGCCAACCCAGTTTTTCATGCTAGAGCTAAACATATTGAGGTTGATTACCACTTTGTTCGTGATTTAGTGATCAATAACATACTTCAAATTTGGTTTGTTCGATCCAATTATCAGATTGTAGATATCTTCACAAAAGAACTTCCCTCACCTTCTTTCTTACAACACCGATCCAAACTATTGTGGTTACCACCCATCAGTTTGTAGGGGCATTACAATATAACTGATGCTTGTTAAATCAGCTAGAATCAGCACAATCGTAGAAGATCTGCTGAAGATAAGGAAATACAGTTTTCTCTTTCTTTATTCATGCCTTGTAATCAAATCTGTAAAGCAGTTATTTATTTTGTTTCGATTATTTCTGTACAACTGGGGATTGACCCATTCAATTGTAATCTCAAAACACAGTATAAATATACAAGGCAAACACTCGGTTGTATAAGCCATTCAACACACAACACTCTGTTTTTACTTTCAATAACAAATAACTAAAACCAAAATATCATAATAACCCACTTATATTTTTATTCCTTCTTCAAAATCAACTTTACTTCATTTGACTCTACTAGTAGAGTTGCCAAATTGGCCCTCAGCATGTACACATGCACTGCCATTGAATTTTGCTTGATATGTGCTTGTTTTGGGCCAGATTTGTAGGGTCCTTTTGTCTCTTAGTTATTATGACCGTGTTACAGATATAGGACACCTCTTGTACAAAACAGACAGCTCAGATCAAAATTTCAACGTCCAGATTTCGATAGGTTGCGGTTGAGACCTTGCATCCACATCCTGCTGTTGCAACCTGTTGACCTGGTCATTTGAATATCTATCAAAGACTGCATAGTTACGTTTATATATACATAGAGAGGAGTGTTCATAAACATTCATCCCTCAACGTGTTATAGTGAGGGACAACTTGATAACGGGAATGAGGCGATGGGAAGAGACATTTTATATAGGCCCGGAGATCGAGTCTGGCGTCAATCGCATGCTTCTAACCCTTCGTCAATGGCTACAAGTTTAATGACTTTATATTAAAGGGAAAAATAAATAAATTTGACTCACATTCTAACTGTCTAGTCCTTTTGGATCAGTGAAAATTCAATGCATCCAATGTAATTTAGGCGGTCCCAGGCCTACTAGTTGCCCTACTTTGTGTCCCTCGCCCTATAGTCAGGGATGGATGGTACGTGGGATTTTAGTTTCAACCAAAAATCACTATTGCGATGGACAGATTCTCACAATATGAGTTGCATAGATAGCCACGCCACTGCATAGTTGGCTCCATACTGAAGTTTTCCAAGTGTTGTGTTCGGAGAGAACCCACAGATAGGCCCATTCGACCCTGTTTAGGAGATCTAGAATGTTCAAATCTGAAATCAAACCACATTTAGTTTTGGCAATTGCTCTACCTTTGTTCAAATTGGAATGTACTGTTCGGCTGGGGCCCTCTGTGATTTCATGAAGAAACTCATGATCTCAACCGTTTGAAATGTGATCAGGGTTCTTAACGGCTCACTGCTCTAGGTGGCATTCAAATTGATCATTTTGAGAGGGATTGACACAGGTACATTGCACGTTTGGTAAAATCAAGGGTGGGCCACGGCTACGCTACAGGCTTTTCATGCTTTTTCCAGATCTATCAGATTGTGAAATCTTGTTCTAATTCGGAGCTAGCCCACAATCACCATCTGGATCTGTGGGCCTCCAGGAAGGGGTGGATTGTGGAATATGCTTGACACATTTAGGGTACCTAAATGAGGACATCCTCTCCAAGTGAGACTAAACAAATGGCAAATCAGAGCTCAATAAGGCTTTACCTTTAAGTGAATGGCTCAGATCTTTAAGTTGGGATCATGTGGTGCCACAATTAAAATCGGTTCTAGCTGTGTTTCCAAGTGCTTGAAAGCAGTTCTAGTAGCAATATTTTGAGTGAATTTAAGGAGAATATGGCCCTTGAATGTAACATTTGAACAGATAACGTGAAAGACCATATAGAGATTAAGCAATGAAAATGGAGCACAAAAAGAGTCTGAAACAGAAAGCAAAGATGATGAGCAAAGGTTATGCAAATCTATTGCAACTGCGCAGTGTGCATGTGGAGTGACATGTTCGTGCATCCAGCACTCGAGATCCAACCACTGAATTCAATATGGGCTCCATGTAAATGAACATCCATTTATAAACCTTTAACTTGAGATGAAGATGGTGCAAAGTGATTGTAATTGAGATTCAAAAAAATGGTGGAAAGTCAAGCAAAAAAAATTTAATCGTTGTGACTGAACAGGATCTCAGGAAGGGACGATATGCTGATTTTGTTGCCTGATTGAGAGTGTTGTGGAGACTATCCTGGAGAAGTCTTTGAGGGATTTCTCACTGCAGCCAGGGAGTTTAACAAGGATATTGAGATCATTAAATTTAGAGGGGAACAAGGTGGCTACAGGTGTTGCAAGCTGGTGGGTGGCCACGGTAGGGATGGTCCTTTCATTGCTTACACTACTATGTGAAGGTTTTTTTTTTTTTTTTCTTCTTGGGTATAAGGCCCTTATATAATTCTTATTTTTATTTTTGTAGCTATGTATTTTTTAATTTTTGTGGCACATGTTATTGTTATCATAAAAAAAAAAAAAAAACCCTCCCTTGCCTCTGCTTAACTCACCCAATTCTCTCCAAGACAGCTTAAGGCTATGGGTGAAAGAGATGAGAGAGATAACAGAGATATCCCGTTGATGAAGGATCCGCAGTTATGTACATTTCGGGAGAAACGCAATGAGTCTGTCTCATGCTCGATTGCTATGTAGTTCTACACCATCTTACTTCAAGATTTTCAATGTAGAACCTTCTTCTCAAGATCCAATGTCAACTCTTGGTCTCTTAGTAAGGCAAGAGATCCTCTTATAAGAATATATATGTACGTGCCTAAATATTACGGACTTGGTTAGAGGAAAATGGAACTCTTAATATTGCTGTTTAACTTCTTTTGGGGAAGACAGAATGCCTTTAGACCTTAAAGGGAAAGAAGCAAACGAAGGTCAGAGGCCCTGACTGTAGCCAGCTGAAGGCACTCCGATGCCTAAGTTAGTGTTGTCACTAAGCGAACGAGGAGCGAATGGAGAAGAGAGGGGAGCACTGGGTAATGGTTCGTGCGTGTGCATACCTTCTCATGGGTCTCACCCTTGCATATATATAGGAGGATGTCCCATTAGACCGTACCCTTAGTGGAGGTAGGTGAAGATGGAAGTCTTATCAGCCCATACCTTGTATCCTTAGTGGGGTTAGGTGGAGATGGAAGTCCCATCAGCCCACTCCTCGATCTCCTTTATGGCTGCGAATGTGACCGTCAGATAAGGTCAACCTCTTATCAGGCACATACCCTATCTGTCAGCTCATTCTGCAACGCCACTGCACTATCATAATAGCACATTTATGTCTGATTGACACCCAGTATGGGAAATTCTATATGCACCACTGAAATTTCACTGTTCACACAAGGGAAAGTGGGTGTATACAGCAATACATGTGGGTGCATTTAGAATCACTCCACCCAGTATTGATACCAAGGTCGGCCGTGGGAACGTCTTGGCACTGCTGCCGAGGTGCGTAGGCCGAGACAAGCTCAACCGGCACTCTTACCGAGGCTGACTCGAGCTCAGTACACGCTGGCACCGCTGTCGAGCTGCATGAAGCTGAGATCGGGGCAAGCCCGACCGGTACCTTTATCTAAACCAAGGCTCATCTTAGTATTATGAAAAATCCACCACACAATTGCCCCTAGCTCCTGACCTCTTAGAGTTGAGAACTCTTTGAGGTCAGGAGCTAAATATGAAAAGAGTCACTATTCTGAGCTCGGGGCTCTTCATTTCGTTGTCGACAGCTAACGGTTACTAACGTCTGATCCTTATCGTTGCCTCAACTGGAGCACGATGATGTCGTTTTGCCTGCCTGAGCTAATTATGCCAACGTCACTTCGTCTGTCCGAGGCAATCAATGGTGCGTCTGAATCATTGCAGAAGTCAAGCTGGCGGCTCCACACGTCGCCCTCTGGTTGGCTATCATTCATCCCGAGGCGACGCGCGGAGTGCCCGAAACGACACCTCGCATGTGCGCCTTGAATTTTGGAAGGACGCGCCCCTCTTTACCTTTATAAATATAGGTATCCCTCCTCCTTCTTCTTCTGTTTTGGCATTGTTTAAAAGGGGATCCCTATTAGAGCGAAAGATCTGCCGGAGTCTGATTCTTAGCGAGTCTGAATCTGAAATCCTCCGTTCCCTGTCCTTATCCTGATCCTGTAAGTCCTTCTTCCTTCATTCTTCCTTTCCGTGCTTTTGCTTCCGTCCCTGCCTCTGTTAGGGTTATTTTTTTTGTAGGGTTCTTCCCCTCTTTTCTTTCATTCTCCAGTCCTTTTAGGTTTTAGCCATGGGAGTCTACAGACATTGGGTCGACACCCCTAAGGCCATGGCTGGTTTCAGGGAGATGTACAAGATCCCAGACCATATCTGGACTAGGTTAAACAACCCGAAGGACCCTTTGATGGCTACTCCTTCCCTGATGGTTGGATGTCGTTCCCTCTGATCTCGGTAGTTGAAGGCGGGGTCAGGTTTCCTGTCCAGCCCCTTCTTAGACCCTGCTTGATGAAGTGGCACCTCGGCCCTTGTCAGTTAATCCCCAACAGCTACAAAATAATAATGGGCGTTGCCGAGCTCAACAAGATGCTCGGCATCAACCTCTGTGTCCACGAGATCGAGGATGCCTACGATATCTGCAAGGCCATAGGAGAGGCCCATTGCTACTATCTTTGTGGGAAGCCGAGGCAGGTGCCCTTTGTCAAGAACCTAGAGGACTCCAACCGACACACTGAGGACGATCGTCTGTTCGTCTCCGGCAATTGGGAGTTCGGGGAGGCTGACACCGAGGTGGAGAGGTCCTCGAGGGTTCCTCGTCATTTCGGAACTCCCCCAAGTAAACACTGAGCTCCTCTACATCTTTATTTTTCTTTTTCCTGTTTTACCGAACTGACGCTTTTCTCGCTTATCGTGCAGAAATTGGTCAAAGAAAATGGGAAGCCCAACGAGCTGGCTGGAGGAGGAACGACGATTGGCTGAGAGTTGTAAAGAACTATCAAGGCTATCGTGGAAGGGATGAAAGTTGGTCTTCTTCATTGTAATTTTTTTGAGATTTGGCTTGGTTGGTTTTGTGTAGGGCATAATGCTCTTATACTCTTTAGGTTTTTTTTTTTTCTTTGGCCGTATATTTGTGTGCATGTCCTCTTCTTCATTGTGATTTTTTGGGATTTGGCTTGGTTGCTTTTGTGTAGGGTATAATGCTCTTATACTCTTCGAGTTTCTTTTCCTTGGCCATATAGATGGATAAGGCTTCAATTATTGATAAAATATGATCTTGACTTTGTTTGTTTGTCTTTGTTAAATTGTTTTTTCTAGTTATATATATATAGATAGCAGCCTTTTCGTAAGAGTGCGACATGTGGCGAATCCTCAAATTTTTCTACTTTTCAAGGGCACCATGTGTGCATCCAAAAAAATTGACACGTGGCATCACAAATAAAAGTCCTAAATCTTCTCCAACTCCCCTAAAATTCCTCCCATTCAGTTTTAAACGTTCTAACATCACCTTTAATTCTACTACCTAGTAACGTCACCTCTCTCTAATCTATTTCATTTATTTCCTCTAAAGTCTCTCTCTATGTCTCCCTAATCAATTTTATTTACTTCCCCTAGAATCTCTCTTTCTACACATAATTTCTATTAATTAATCTCCAAAAATTCTCCTTCTACCCCTAAAATCTCTACCTTTTCACATGATTTCTCTCCTTATATGCACGTTACATTCAATGGGTCCACAGATTACTAAACAAACAAAAAGAGAAAAATGAAGGAGAAAGGTTATTTGGCTTTGATAGTGGGCTCTACAAATTGATGAGAAATATTGAGATCAAGTTGGTAATGACTTTTATGATAGGTGGATATGTATGTATTAAATCTTAATGTAGATCAATTTTGGGGACCCTCATACCAAATCCAAATTATAAAGATTTAAGGCCAACTTATAGATCATAGTTGACTTCATCTTTATTGTTTTTTATTAATCTGTGGTGCCCACTGTCAAAGGCTTTTTTTTTTTTTTCTTTTCAAAGTTTGAATATTACATGGGTCTCATTATGAAAGCTAGATTTTATTCCTTTCCAAACTAACAATTAACGGGGCCACTTTCATAAGTTGTAATTACTACATTTTTCTCCTTATTTTCGTTTCAATATCAATATAATTAATATATGGGGCCCATTATGGAAGTCAATGGATTTCAAAATCCACATTTAATATTGACACTCAATTCATGTCTAAGCACTAATATAATCAAATCAAGCTTCTAAAATATCTACTATTACTTGATATTCCCCTAAAATCTCACGAGTTTCCATCTTTATAAAAAAAGTTTTGTTATCATAATTGCATTTACTAAATTAACTAAATAAATCTAAGGGCCGTATTGCGAAAGCCTTTTCTCTTTCCAAACTCACAATTAAATGGGGCCACTTTTATAGTCTATATTTACTACTTTTTTCTCCTTATTCTCCTTTCAATATTCGGTATGAGTAATTTGTGGGGCCCATCACGGAAGCCGATTGGTTTCAAAATTCAAATTTATTTTTGAAAGGGACAATCAATTTATGCTTAAGCACAAATAAAATAAAATCAATATCCTAGAATATCTACTATTTACTTATTATTTTCGTAAAATCTTTCAGCTTTTTAAAATTTCAGAATATTTCAGGTCATTTTAAATACTTAGAAACATTTTTAATTAATTAAAACTTTAATTATTTTTTGTCATGACGCAGGCCTGCTACACTAGTATCAATTAAAATTAAAGAACGGTGCATTACCAAACCAGTGAGAGGTTTTTATGTTTTTTAATTCTTTATTTTTTCACCCCCAACAAAAGGGGCTGAGGTGCATTGTAGCACCTAGACGCGGAAAAAGAACCCACACAAGAAGGAAGAAGGAAGGAAGTCCACACTTGCAGAAAAGCATAACACGCCCAGGGATCCAACCCACTATGAGATGGAAAAGTTTTGCAATGCAACTACCAAATTATCATATGCAGCCAAAGTTTGAACCGACAATATAAAAAAAGAATTGCCCAAAAATTAAGGTTATCCATTACATATTATACACTCAAATTTACCATTATCATTATTAAAGCCTTATCTAGCTACGTTGGTAGCATTATCAGCCGCCTAAAACCCATTCCTCCATTTTACGCTATCATAGTTCGAATATTAAATTCCTCTTCACTAGGTTTCATGAGGGAGTTGCTTCCATGTTTAAGACTAAAAACTTTATTCAGAAGAGTTTGGATCTTTCGAGGGATTTTACCTAGGTGATCTTGAGTGGATCGTGAATAGGCCAATCACGGTGATTGGCCTGCTATGTTATTGCGGGTGGTTGCATTGACCTAGCGGACCACGAGTGGACCACTCATGATTTTTTTGGGTACAGGCCTCACCAGATCAGGGGGATCCGGATCCCCTGTTTGGACTGCACCCCCTGATTGGTCTAAACCGGGGATCCGTTTCGGGACTCTTGTCAGAAACCCAAGCAACACAATGTCAAGGGTCAACCCCAAAAGAGGAAAATCTGTTATAAGATATGGATCTTAGGTGGATGCCCACTTGAGATGAGTTAGGGTTAGATTTTGATTTCCTCTTTTGTGGGATTACTTTGCCTATATATAGGTATCTCTACCTTTGTATTGTATACACATAATGAGATAATATAAAACTCTCTCTTTTATCCCTTTAATATTTTCTCTTGGTCTCTCCCCCTTTTACAACACGTTATCAGCACGAGAAGCTATAAAAAAAAAAAGTATCATTGTGGGTGAGGAAAGAAGACGAACCCATCTGTGCGTTACAAGTACTCGACCTGTGTGAGTTGCAAGCAGCAATTGCTGCTAGTGATTTTTTTTCCATCAATAGCAATACTTTTTTTCAGTACTTTTTCCATCTCTCTTTGCAAGTAGCAGTACTTTTCCAAGTAGCAGTACTTTTTCCATCTTTCTTTGCAAGTTGCAGTGCTTTTCCAAGTAGCAGTGCTTTTTCCATCTCTCTTTACAACCTTGGGACGAGCGCCAAACTCGATTTGAGTGCTTGCAAATAGCAAGTGCTGCTCTCAAAGTGCGGTCAATAGAAGTGAAACAGAGAACATTGTCTTCTTTCCGCCTCGGGACGTGTGCTAGCAGACAACACCTAGACGAAACAGAGAAGTGAAAACATTGTCGCTCCAAGTGCGGTCCCCATTTATTCGGTCAATAGAACTTTTTACCGAACGTAATTTCGTCATTCGACTTCTGATCGACGAACGAGTTGGTTCTGCAGATTCATAGCGACAACCATTATCTAATGGACGCAACAGATCAATATTTCAACGGTCAAAATTTTTTCCTAGACTACAATCACAATAAGTGGTATCCAAACTATAGTTTAAATCCAATTTATTAGAATGCATAAAATTATTTTATTATACTTATTTACTGTAATTATAGTATTTGGTTACTGTTCGTTGTCTTGCATAATTATTTTTTTCTTTCTTTTAATTTAAATTTATTAATATGAATGGAACCAGAAGTTCTAAATTTGAACCTGAAGTTCATTGATCTATGGACTAGAAGTTCTACAAGTTGGAATACTGATATGAACTTGCAGATTCATATCCAAAAATTAGACCTAAAGTTTTGACAGAACCAGAAGTTCTGATCAATTGTTAGAACCAAAAGTTCTATTTCAAACCCGAAGATTTGATGGAATATGCAGTTCTAATGAACCTGAAGTTCTAAATCAAGCCTGAAGTCTTGACAAAACTTGCAATTCTAAAATCAAAAGCTATGAACCTGAAGCTCTAAATCAAGCCTGAAGTCTTGACAGAACCAGCAGTTCTGACAGAACCAGCAGTTCTTATTCTCAAAGTTGTGAACCTGATGTTCTAACTTTTCTTTGGCCAATTTCTTTTAAATTCGTTCCTTAATTCTGATGTTAATATTTTATTTTTTTCTTCTTTTCCTTTTACTTTATTGATTATCTGCACACAGTTAACTTAATATATAATTCTTATTACAGTTCTTGCATGATGTCAAATCTAGTTAAACTTGACTTTAAAGCACTTAACATTAATGGGGACAATTATTTATCTTGGCAACTGGATGCTAAAATCCACTTGCAATCCAAAAAATTAGGAGAGACCATAAAGGAAGGTAACAAGATGTCCCCAGAGGAAAAGGCGTTAGCCCTCATCTTCCTGCGCCACCACATACATGACGACCTCAAACATGAATACCTTACTGAGGAAGACCCAGCAAGCCTATGGAAATCCTTGAAGGATAGATATGATCACTAGAAGATGGTCATACTGCCAGCTGCCGGAAATGAATGGTTAAACCTGAGATTATAGGACTATAAAACAGTATCTGAATACAACTCTGCTCTATTCAATATTGTTTCCAGATTAAGATTATGTGGTGAAAAGGTTTTGGTGGAGCAGATGTTGTAGAAAATGTTATCCACTTTTCATGCCTCGAATGTGCTCCTGCAACAGCAATATCGAGAGCGACGTTTCTCCAAATATTCTGAACTTATCTCATGCCTCCTAGTAGCTGAACAGAATTCTATAGTATTGATGAAAAATCATAACTCTAGACCAACTAGATCTTTGGCAGTTCCTGAAGCAAATGCCAGTCTTAGCTCAAACAGAGGCAGAGGTAGGGGGAATGGCAGACATAAATCCTCCAGTAGAGGTGGACGACATAACTCCTCCAAGCGAGGTGGTTTTAAAGGTCATCCACCAAAATTCAAAAATCATCAGAAGTGGTCTGACCATCAGCATAAGAACAACCAGAATCCATCGGCAAATCCTTCCCACCGTCCTGATGACACGTGCCACAGATGTGGAAGAAATGGGCATTGGTCACGCACTTGCCATGCACCAAAGGAAGTGGTGGAACGATACAAAGCATACAAGGCCTCTGTCCATTCAGCAGAGACAAATGATCTAGAAGGCTGGAATTGGGATATAATGACATTAGAGAGTCCTCCAATTGACATTACAAACTTGGAGACTCGTGACTTCTTTGAGGATGAAGATAACCAACATATAGAAAATGAGGCATTTAATAATCTTTTGGGGGCACCCCCTGGCATGGTCTAGAAGACCCATGGTTCTTTGAACATTAAAAACTTAAATTTCTTTTAGTTCATTTGAAATGCATGTTTCTTAGACTTTTTTTTTGTTTTGATAGAAAACTTCATTAATGTCCTAAGTTATGGTGATTTTTAATTATTTTAATCATATGATTGCATAGTTATGATGTTTTTATTATTTTTATTTAAGGTATGGATTATGAAACTGAAGACAATCTATGTTTGGTAGATAGTGCCACAACACACATCATTCTGAAAAATCAGAAATTTTTCTCAGAATTGATGTTCATTCCACGAAAGGCATCCACCATAGCTGGACCTGTAGAAATAATTGAAAGCTCCGGAAGAGCTCAAATGATGTTACCTAATGGTACCCATCTATTCATTAAAGATGCTTTGTTCTTAAAAAGTTCCCGAAGAAACTTGATTAGTTTCAAAGACATCAGAATGAATGGGTACCACATTGAGACTGTAAGTGAAGGTAATAAGAAATACTTATGCATCGTTACTAGTATTAGAAGCCAAAAGCAAATACTAGAGAAACTAAGTGCACTCTCTTAAGGGTTATATTACACGACAATCTCCAATGTTGAATCCCATTCTGTTTTGAGCAAAACAACAAAGTTGAGCCCGAAGCTCAGTGATCCTAAGGCTTTACAGCTTTGGCATGACAGGTTAGGTCACCCTGGGGCTACTATGTTGAGAAAAATCATAGATAACTCTTTTGGGCATTCCTTAGAGAACCATCAATTGACCATACCTAGTGGGTATTTATGTATCCAATGTTCACAAGGGAAATTGATCACCCAACCCTCTCTTACTAAAGTTGCATACGAATCTCCATCCTTTTTACAAAGGATACAGGGTGATATTTATGGACCCATCAATCCCCCTAGTGGACCTTTTCAGTATTTTATGGTTTTGATCAATGCCTCCACCCGTTGGTCGGATGTTTGCCTACTTTCAACTAGGAATGTAGCACTTGCCCGTCTATTAACTCAAATTATTAAACTGAGGGCTCACTTCCCTGATTATCCCATTAAGTCTATAAGACTTGATAATGCAGGCGAATTTACATCACATGTTTTTGATGATTTATGTTCGTCTATAGGAATTGTAGTCGAACATCCTGTCCCCCATGTCCACACCCAGTATGGCTTCGCTGAATCCATGTTCAAGTGCATCCAACTTATTTCTAGGACTCTGCTGATGCGGTTCAACTTACCGGTTAGTGCTTGGGGAGATGCTGTGTTACATGCAGCAATGTTAATTCGACTTCGGCCCACGGCCTATCATCAATATTTTCCTGCACAACTTATATCAGGACATCAACCCAATATTTTTCACTTGCGCAAGTTTGGTTGTGCAGTTCAAGTCCCAATACCACCCCCTAAGCGTACTAAGATGGGACCACAACGTAGATTGGGAATATATGTAGGTTATGGCTCTCCTTCGATCATTTGATATTTGGAACCAAAGACAGGAGATGTCTTCACTGCTCGTTTTCCCGATTGTCAATTCGATGAGACAATCTTCCCTCCGTTAGGGGGAGATAAGATAGTTCCTGAATAACACATTGTTCTTTTAGAACAACCCGTTCCTGAAGAACGACGAGAATTAACATGAAATACTTCCACTCTGTCTCATCTAGATCCCCGAACTTCACAATGTGAGAATGAAGTACGGAGAATTGTGCACTTGCAAGAAATTGCAAACAAATTACCTGATGCATTTAACGATGCAGCAAAAGTGACGAAGTCACAGGTGCCAGCTATGAATGCACCTGCCAGGATTAATGTCCCCGTAGGACAAAGTCAAAATACGGCAGCAAAAGAATCTACGATACGCCAGAAGCGTGGCAGACCTATAGGTTCGAAAGACTCAGCTCCGCGGAAAAGGAGAAATGAGCAATCATCATCATATCCTCTCGAAAAGGCACATAACGCTCCTGAAGAGGTTCCTCTTGAAGAGGCACATAATACTCCTGAAGAGGTTATGGAAAAGTCCGTTCTCTCTAGAATAATGGAAGTCCCTGGTGAGACTTTGGAAGCCCCTGAAGAGGCACCGGTACCGGAAAATGAAGAGATCTCTATACTTTACAATTATTCAAGAAAGAGATGGATGAGAAATGAGATTATCATCGATGATGCATTTGCATATGAGGTAGCTACACAAATATCAAAGGAAAATGATGATAATGATTGGGACACAGAACCGCGTTCTATAAATGAATGTCGACAAAGAAAGGATTGGCAACAATGGGAAAATGCCATCAAAACAGAGTTAGAGTCTCTTAACAAACGTGGTATGTTCGGACCTATAGTACAAACCCCAAAAGATGTTAACCTTGTAGGTTACAAGTGGGTGTTTGTAAGAAAAATGAATGAACTGAATGAAATTACCAGATATAAGGCACGATTAGTGGCACAAGGTCTTCTGCAGAAACCTGTGACTGATTATGAGGAAACATACTCCATTGTTATGGATATAACGACATTCAGATATTTGATAAGTTTAGCAGTGTCTCAAAATCTAGAAATGAGACTCATGGATGTTGTAACTGCTTATTTGTATGGAGACTTAGACACAGAAATTCACATGAAAATCCAGGAAGGGTTTCCTTTGCCTGAAGCAAAGCCAAGGAGTATGTACTCAATCCAATTAAGGCGATCATTGTACGGCCCGAAGCAATCCAGAAGAATGTGGGACAGTCGTCTTAGTAAATACTTGTCTAAAAGGGGGTATGCAAACGATCCCATTTGCCCGTGTCTATTTATAAAGAAATTCTTAAAGGGATTTGCAATATTAGCAGTTTATGTGGATGACATAAATTTGATAGGGACTCCAGAAGAGCTCGAAGATATTGCTGATTATTTAAAGAAAGAGTTTGAAAGGAAAGATCTTGGAAAAACGAGATTCTGTCTCGGATTGCAAATCGAGAGAAATTCTAATGGGATGTTGGTCAATCAATCTAATTATACCGAGAGTGTTTTAAAACGATTTGGTATGGACAAGCACATCCATTAAGCACCCCTATGGTTGTCCGGTATCTTGATATAAAGAAAGATCCATACCGTCCCATCGAGGAAAATGAAAAGGTATTGGGTCCCGAAGTACCATACTTAAGTGCTATTGGAGCTTTGATGTACTTGACACAATGCACTAAACCAGATATTGCATTTTCTATGAATCTACTTGTTAGGTATAGCTCCATACCAACCCAAGGGCACTGTATTGGCATTAAACACATCCTACGATATCTGCGTGGAATAACTGATTTGGGAATATTTTATGCTTACGATCATAAAGATTTCAGTTTAGTAGGATATGCAGATTCAGGTTATCTCTCTGATCCTCATAAGGGTGGATCACAAACAGGTTATGTGTTTCTAAATTGTGATGCCTCCATTTCTTGGCGTTCTACTAAACAGACTTTGGTAGCTACTTCCTCCAACCATGCTGAAATTTTGGCTCTTTATAAAGCCAATAGGGAATGTGTGTGGCTAAAATCTTTGATTCAGCATGTTCGTAGTTCTTGTCAATTACCTTCTATTGCAGGTATCCCAAATATTATCTATAAAGATAATGAAGCATGTATAAGACAGATTCGAGGATGTTTCATTAAAAGAGACAAGACTAAACATATAGCACCAAAGTTTTTCTTCACTTGTGAACTTCAGAAGAACAATGAAATTGAAGTCAAGCAAGTTCGATCGAGTACCAATCTGGTTGACTTGTTTACCAAATCTTTGTCAAAAAAAGTATTCCAGAAGTTTGTATATGAGACTGGCATGTGGTGAGTTCATTATCAAACTATGTAAATGGTTGCTATCATCAGGTGGAGTGGTTTATCAGGGAGCATCCTGAAGTATGCTACCCATGGATATTTGTGCGCTGTACTCTTTTTCCTTCTCTAGGTTTTATCTCACTGGGTTTTCCTAGTTAAGGTTTTAACGAGGTAGCATTATGCACGTCCAACACCAGTTCAATAATCTTGTAGAATGTTGTACTCTTTTTCCCTTCGCTTTGGTTTTTCCCACTGGGTTTTTCTTAACAAGGTTTTTAATGAGACAACTGTCATTGAATGGTGGTCATCTAAGGAGGAGAGTTATAAGATATAGATTTTAGGTGGATGCCCACTTGAGATGAGTTAGGGTTAGACTTTAGTTTCCTCTTTTATGGGATTACTTTGCCTATATATATAGGTATCTTTACATTTCTATTGTATACACATAATGAGATAATAGAAAACTCTCTCTTTTCTCCCTCTAATATTCTCTCTCGGTCTCTCTCCTTTTTACAACAAAATCATCCTTTTATTTTAGAAGGGCTGAGATTTTCAAAATGTGAGCCCCACACTGGATCACTCCACAGTTCGCCGGAGATTCTCAACGGTCAGCCTCTTTCCTAACTTCCTCTCGAGTCTCGACAACGACACGTCTCGTCGCTTCTCCTGCAATGCACAGAGAGGAAATGGCGGGTCGTTTTCCATTTCTTTCCTTTTTTAGGTCTCGCATTGATCACCCTCTAAAAAATAATGTGGTCATCCGAATTCCTCTCGGATTCCTCTTCAAATCGATGTTTCCTGCGTCTGATTTGCTCTCCAATCGAGTTGCATTTGCCCCCAGTTGTAAGCCCCCCCTTTTTCTGCTTTTCTTTGGGGTTCGTATCGATCATTTTCATTCTATGGTCGCAGAGACGTTGTAATTTCACTAAAAAGTTCATGATTAGAAGACTTCGTCTGCAGTTTTTCTTTTGGAATCTCAAACGGTTGAGGTTTGCATTGGATTCTCTGCCGTTATTGGTGCTATTTCGAGAAGTTTCTTAGATGTAATTGAGTATCTTCACGGCATAGATTGATGTTTTGATGAGGTCTGGATTTTATCAGATTTTGATTTGGTTCGGTATTGATTCGGCGGGAATGATTTTGATTAGAGGTTGGAAGTGAGAATCCTGATTTCGGGAATGGAGAAAGTTTTGATTATTAATCTGTTTTTGTTGTGCTTGCCATGAAGATTGAGGATATGTTTTCGGATTGTTTGGAGAGGAAAGGGGAATGAGTTTAAGGTGGAAGTGGATATTTTGAATTGGTTGGTGTGTTTTGATCGTGGAGGATGGATTCTGCCAGGAGTTGGTTTCATAAGTTTCAACCACGAGAGAAAATGAGGCAATTGTCAAAGAAGAAGGATGGGGGGTCGGATTCGAAGGAGTCGTCGCCAACAAGCGATGAGGCACCTTCGAATGCCACCAAACAGAGGGTTGCCGCGGCGAAGCAGTATATAGAGAACCACTACAAAGAGCAGATGAAGAACCTACAGGAGCGCAAGGAGCGGTATGGCTTCTAGACCCATATTATTCTTCCAATTATATGTTAATAGGTTCCTCTGTTCCTAATTATTTTTGTTTTCCTAATGCTGCATGATCTTTCATTGGTAAGGAAATAAAAACCAAAATCGCAAAGACATGATAATTTGCATTGGACAGATCAGCTATAACAGAACAGTCCGTAGTTTGAAGGTAGGCTTGATATTTTCTAAATCATGAGGCTATCTACAACCTGCAGCATATAGAAAATCTCCCTTATACACTAGTGTTTATACTAAAGGTGGACGGGTTCATTCTTGCTTATTTAATGGTGCTTATAGAGCCTGCTTGCCTAATTCCTACTGAATTTCTAGCATGTTATTGGGAAGTTTGTTCATATCGAAGGGGCCTAGAGTAAAGGATCTAAGGTGGAGATCTACAAGCGATGATTGTTGAAATATTCACCCTTTGATAGCAAATGAGTAGGAAGTTGATGGTGCACTATAGAAGGTCCTTTCCTTTGCATTCCCAGGAATTTAATAGGAAGTTACCTTTTGTTCATTTAAGGAATTTCCATAGATAATTACTGAGTTCCTGCTTCTGTAAGATCTGTAAGCATCAAAATTATTGTCCAGGAGCCTGCAACTTCTCCTTGGTCACTCGGATCTATTCTCTTAAAATGCATCCATTATCTCTAGTGGTGGAAAACATGAGGACAGAACATTTATGTTGCTTCCATTAAAGTTGAGTTCGAGATGCCACTATCTGGTTTTTGTGAACTTCAAAGTTTTCTGTTCTTCTCATTTTCTTCTTCTCCCTTTTTCTAAAGTCTTTGAATCGCTTCTCTAAGTTTATTGTAGTTATAAATTCCTATCAAGCTAAGATTCTGGCTATCTTAGAAGTGTTAAGGATGTATGTGCCTTCTTTCCAAGAGAAACTGATAGTTGAAAGTGTTTCATTTAACGTGGTAACTTGGCCTTTGGATGTTGTCAGGGGTCCTTGGAAGCTTCACTATTTTATTAACAACATCAAGCAATTTTCATTATCATTGAAGGTTGAATTTTGGCAATTCTCTTATCAGCTAATGAGGCGGTTGATAGGTTGGTCAAGGATGGAGCTCATGATAGGGATGAAAGTGGGTCTTCTTCATTGTAATTTTTTGGGATTTGGCTTGGTTGCTTTTGTCTAGGGCATAATGCTCTAATACTCTTTGGGTTTTTTTTTTTTCCTTTGGCCCCATATTTGTGTGTATCTCCTCTTCTTCATTGTAATTTTTTGGGATTTGGCTTGGTTGCTTTTGTGTAGGGTATAATGCTCTTATACTCTTCGAGTCTCTTTTCCTTGGCCCTATATAGATGGATAAGGCTTCAATGATGGATAAAATATGATCTAGATTCTGTTTGTTTGTCTTTGTTAAATTGTTTTTTCTAGTTTCTGTTATCGAAATATCAACAAGTGCCATTTTACACTTCATAGTTTTGCTTACTTTAGAAAGAGAAAAACAAAATTGTTTGGATCTTTCTACAAAGTGCATAGGATCTTCATTCCCTTTAGATGACTTACAAAATCTCCTGCTTTGAAGGGCTTGAGGAGTAGCAAGTCCGATGTGCTGATCCTGGCTTCCCTTTCATCTT
Source organism: Umbellularia californica (assembly GCA_028538565.1). Lineage (NCBI taxonomy): Eukaryota > Viridiplantae > Streptophyta > Magnoliopsida > Laurales > Lauraceae > Umbellularia > Umbellularia californica. The sequence goes on from JAPQWN010000004.1 coordinate 48,748,052, forward strand.
AAACATAATGTTATTACTTTTGTGGTCTGGTCTTTTTTTTTTCTTTTTGGTTTGATAATTTAACTTACATTATATATAGAGTGTCTATACATGCGACTTACTCTTTATGTTAATTCTGGGCTGGAGATTCTTCCTGCATGTTCAGGGTTGAGCATTTACTTGTTTTTAGAACTATCTTAAAGTGTATGTTGTTTTGAGTGTGGAGTTTCGTGTTTCTTCTTGTTTATTCCAAGCAGACGCTTAATCCTGGAGAAAAAACTGGCTGATGGTGATGTATCTGAAGAAGACCAAAACAATCTTTTAAAGTTCTTAGAGAAAAAGGAAACGGAATACATGCGACTTCAAAGGCATAAAATGGGTGTTGATGATTTTGAACTATTGACAATGATTGGAAAGGGTGCTTTTGGCGAGGTATGTTTTAATGTAACATCTGATGATGTTTGTTTGAAATGTGATAGATCATTCGAATTTCAATGCTGTTTCTTCAAGAGCTCTCTAGTTGAGTCTCCATCTCCAAATATCACATGTTTATGTACATTTGCTTTATAGACATAGCATTTGGTCATTGTGCTGTAGGTTACACGACATAATAATCACAAGAGCAACGTTGCAATTTTGAGGTCACCTTTCAGAAAAAAAAATGACTGCATCAATGTGAAGTTTGTGAGTTTTAGCATGAATTAAATGTATATTACCTTTTGGAGCAAGGGAAGGTGACATATTCATTAAAAGGCAAATGTCATGCGATTGGTGAGAGGTCCCAACAAGCAACACTCTTGAAAAGAGTTGGCAATGCAAGTTGCCTCTCTGAACAAACTTCCATTCAATGACATTCAAACAATACCCTTCCACAAGGAAAGGACCAGAGTAGTAAAAACTTATATTTGATGCCTCATCGTCCAATTAGCACCATATAGGAATAGGATTAATGATGATCCTTATTCAATGGTCCCTTAGCCTATCTCCGATGGCCCTGAAAAGCTTAGATATTCCAACCTGGTCCCAAATTGCTTAAAAAAGCTTTTCAGTTGGCATCATGAATTAGGCCATCCAAACCTGATCTTCCTTGGCGACCAATTGCATTGCATCAAAGTTTAGCTTTTTAAAAATCCTGTTGGTGGGGTGGACTATCTTGTCACTATTGAAAATTTGATGGGTTGTATAAGCAATAGCATCCAGTGAGCTTCCATCCAATGTGGTTGCCAATATTTATCTAAAATATTTCATGACAATGGATCGTGGAATAATTCAATTTTGGAAGAGGGTGCATCTTGTAGATTTATTTTTGAAAGACAACATCTCTCTCCTTTCGTAGAAACCAAATGACATCAAGAACTAGTAAGATACCACAAAATCTTACCTTTTTCTTTTTTAAAAAAAATCTAAAACCTATTTTCCAAGAGTTATAATGCCTTGTCGATTCTTATTCGGTAGCCCCCAACTCAATCCAAACCAAGAGAGGATCGAAGTCCATAGTCATCATGAAAATGAAAAATTAAATAATAAATGAATTTCAGTTTCCTCATCACACCAACACATGATACATACGTAAGTAATAGTTCTCCTACTGTTTACATGGTCAATTCCATTTTTTTAAGAATTTACCGTCTAGCCACACAAAAGAGGGAAAGGGGGGACGGGAAGGGGGTTCACTAATTGAGAAATTTGATCTACGATATCCCGCCCATGATCTCATTCAAAAGTAAAAATAAATTCCCACACATAATTTTCTAACAACCCTTTGTTGAGGAATATAAATACCTTGGAGTAGATGCAACTGTTCTGCTTATGTAGAGGTTTCTTCTAAACATCAACTTTTAAATGTTTTTTTTATCCAAATGATGGCACACCATTGCATCTTTCCTGGATGCAACTTGTTAAAGAGATGGGATAGAAGTATTAGAGGTTGATCGTCCACCTAACAATTTGTTCAGAAATACAGTCTCGTTCCATTCCCTGCCCAGATTCCTTTAAACTTTTACTTGCTTCAGAAGGCTTCTTAGGACTTGTGATTGCTTCCAAATGCCTGAATCCCTCTCACGTGTTCGAGTAGACCACTCATCTCTTTGTCACTGATTCTCTTCCACTATTTACGTAGGAAAACCTGTTTCATCTCCTTTAATGGTGTAATTTCTAATCCACCTAGACCTTTCAGTTCACAAACTTCTTTCCAATTAACAAGATCGTACCTTTTCTTCTCTATTCCTTTCCAGTACAACTATATTTTATGCATAGCAGACACTGACATGAAATCTACCACAAGGTTTGACAAAGCACCCTTGACTAGAGCTCTACTGAGCCTGTGGCACAGTGGAAGGTGCTTACTAATACAACCTCGAGGCAAGTCACATTACCAATCAAAAAAGGGAGGAAGAATCCACTTTATCCTTGATATTTCCAAGAATGTTATGATTTCATAGTTGCATCAAACTCTGCTATTCTGAAGCTTGGATTTGATTCATCTTCGGGGCCTTGTGTCAGCATATGCACTTGAGCTTTGAAGCCTCTGAATTGATGGTTTTGAAATGCATTTTATCTCTACACTATAATATCTCCCATGTTCTATTTATGAGTTTATTTTATATAGTTCAGGTCAGAGTTTGTAGGGAGAAGACAACTGGTACTGTGTATGCAATGAAAAAGTTGAAGAAATCAGAGATGCTTCGTAGAGGCCAGGTATATTGTAATTAGACATGCTAAAAGTTCTTATTTGAAATTTGCTCAGTATTTATTAATTCGATTTAAATTGTTGGTTCAGGTAGAGCATGTTAAAGCTGAAAGGAATCTTCTTGCAGAGGTTGACAGCAATTGCATCGTCAAACTTTATTGCTCCTTCCAAGATGAAGAGTTCCTATACCTAATTATGGAATATCTACCGGGTGGGGATGTGATGACTTTGCTTATGAGGAAGGATGTCTTGACCGAGGATGAGTCCAGATTCTATGTTGGGGAAACGATTCTAGCTATTGAATCTATTCATAAACACAATTACATTCACAGGTTTGTAGATGTTGAATTGCTGCAGTACTCTGCCAAATGCACACACTTTGGCTATTTCTCTGTTTATTTAATATTTTGTGTTTAACTTTATCTAAATTTTATGTGCCATCCTTATTGTCATCATCATTGAAGCACGGACGCATGCACACGCACGCGCACGCGCACATGGAGATTATGCCCCTTGCCAACGAAAACAAAGAAAAAAAAAAACCACAATGAGTTCACATTAGCCTGAAAAAGAATGTTGTTCAGAGCAATTAATCCTTGGATTGAAGTGATCTCGATCAATTTATTTTTTCACATTTAATCTTGTGATGATGAACTTTATTTCAATCCAACAGCAAACATCATGATGTTCTCAGTGGTTTTGGGCCAGTGTCAATTATCTCAGGTTCGTTTTGATCTTATGTCCTAGAATCATGAGAACTGAGCTGTATGGGGAGATACTATTCAACAATATTTAGCCATTCCTCATGTATATTCATAGCGTGAGTTCTTGACCATTGGGCATCTATGTCACTGGTAAGTATTGTCCATTTTGGTCCTGTGATCCTGTCCATTTTGTATAGGTTAACTAGTGAAAATTTCATTAATTAGATGACTATTTTCTAATTAATGTCCTAAAGCTCAACTGTTGATGGTTCAAATTATTGGGCAAATAATTCCAGTTATCAACCAAAGTCATCCTTAGGTCTCACCTTAAATAGCTCATGACTTTAAAGAATCACTTTCATTTGCCAATGTCAACCCCAACATTTTCATATTTTGGATTAGGAAATGGATGGCTATAAGGAAATGGCCAGCATCTGGATGGTTATGATCAGTATTCAGTGTGTTTTTTTACTAGCTGTCATATCGAAAGTAAATTAATGGAAAATCCTGATTGATGACATGGATTTTCTAAGTGTCAAAATGCAACTTGGTGTCCTGTAATTTACTATGAAAACATCACTGAACGATCACCATGAGTTGGTTCAAGTTCTCCTTATGCATTCAAATTTGAGAGACAAGGGAGTTTGGCAATTTAACCCATTGTTTATTGGCTATTCTTGATTGTGTTCATATAATTGGTGCATGTTTTACAGCATGGTCTACTTTGAATGGATCAGCATGATTATCTCCTTTCTCATGCATTTTGCAGAGATATCAAGCCTGGCAATCTGTTATTGACTATTGGGTAGATATCGTCAATTGATGATGCTAACGTTTGGACTATGCAATGTGAAAACCAAAAGAAGAAAGAAGATGGAAATAAATTGTGAATCCAGTGATCCCTTTGAGGGTCACGATGCTTCTTTATATAGAGAATTAGTTGCTATACAAGTTACATGATTGTAGCAACCAGCCATTCTAATCTTAATTACAATCTAATCATATCTCCTAATAAGGCAACATAACAGATACATATCTTTACAAACGTGAGATATGATTTATCCCACAAGTTGGGCTTTATCTAATGTGGGTTGTGACCCACTGACCCATTTAGCAATGACCCATTTAACACCCCCCCTCAAATTGATGCGGGTGAATCAACCAGCATCAATTTGCCAACTAAGAATTGGTGCCGTGGCCGAGGAAGTCCCTTAGTAAATATATTTGCAATTTGAAGCCTGGTAGGAACATGAGGGAGAGTAATAGCTTCACGCACAAATTCATCACGGATGTAATGACAAGCCACTTCAATATGTTTGGTGCGTTCATGAAAGACAGGATTTTCGATAATCCTGATTGCACTTGTGTTGTCGGCATATAGTAGGGGGGTAGGACCAGTTTGAGGAAATCCAAGCTCAGATAGAAGACCCCGAAGCCAGACAATTTCAGAGGTGGCAGCAGACATGGGTCGATATTCTGCTTCTGTGGATGATTTGGAGACTTTATCTTGTTTCTTACACTTCCAGAAGATCAACGAGTCACCTAAAAACATGCACCAGCCCGTGGTTGATCGTCGACTATCAGGGCAACTAGCCCAGTCAGAATCGGAGTAAGCAATGAGAGAAGTTGAATTGCCCACGGGAAAGAAAAGTCCCCGAGATGGTGTATGCAGAATAAACCGAAGAATGCGTCGAACAGCAATGAGATGGAGATGGCGTGGTTGAGTCATGAACTGACTAACCAGGTTGACCGCATATGAGATATTAGGCCTAGTGATAGTCAAGTAGATCAAGCTACCAACTAAACGACGATACAGGGTAGCATCAGGAAGAAGATCACCCGAATCAAGTGTGAGCTGAATATTTGCCTCAACAGGGGTATCAACGGGAGTGGAATGTTGAAGACCAGCCATCTCAATGAGGCCGAGAGCATATTTGTGTTGATTGAGGATGAGACCTTTCTTTGACTGATGAGCCTCAAGGCCTAAGAAGTATGTGAGTGGGCCTAAATCTTTCATATGAAAAGATTCATGTAAGGATGCCTGTAGATGGGTGATCATGCCAGAATCTGTCCCAGATATGATAATATCATCCACGTAAACCAAGAGAACAGTAAGCCCATTGGAGGAGCGATGAAGAAACATAGAAGGATCAGAGGCACTCTGAGTAAACTGAAGATGAAGGAGAGCATCGCAAAAATTTTCAAACCAAGTGCGCGGAGCATGCTTAAGACCATAGAGAGAGCGTCGTAAGCACGCACAATCTCCAGCCGAGGCACTCGGAGTTCCTTGGGGAAGGCGCATATAGACTTCTTCCTTGAGATCACCATGAAGGAAGGCATTCTTGATATCAAATTGGTAAAGAGGCCATGAGTGAGAAGCAGCAAGGGCAAGAACAGTACGGATGGTTGTCATTTTGGCAACCGGAGCAAATGTTTCTTCATAATCTATGCCATATTCTTGACGGTTGCCCAATGCTACTAACCGTGCTTTATAACGATCCAACGAGCCATCAGCCTTGAGTTTGACTGAGAAAACCCATTTGCAGCCGATAGGTTTGGCAGATGTGGGACATGGAACAATATCCCAGGTATGATTATCCTGCAGCGCATCTAATTCTTCTTGCATAGCCTTTTGCCAACAGTCATACTTCGCTGCCTGTGAGTAAGAAGTAGGAATAGCAATAGAAGAGAGGGTAGCAAGCAAGGATGTGTGAGTGAACCCATATTTTTCCGGAGGCTTGAAAAGATGAGTAGATCGTTGAAGCTGAACTGGAGATGAGGCAGTATGTGATGTAGTGGGGGCCAGATCAGGTGCCGGGCGAGGGATCTAGAGGGGGCAGCAGTAATGGAGCATCCTTGTGACGACGCCGTTCATAGACAATGAGTGGAGATGAGATTGTATCAGAAAAAGCAGGTAGATGAGAAAAGGAAGGTAAAGGCGAGGAATGGTTTGAAAAAAACAATTGATTTTCAAAAAAAGTGACATTACGGGAGATGTGAAGACGGTTGAGCACAGGATCATAGCAGATATATCCTTTTTGGTGAGAAGCATAGCCCAGGAACGCACATTGAACTGATTGAGCAGTTAATTTGGTTCGTTCAGTAGGAGGAAGATGGACAAAACACACACATCCAAATATACGCAAGTGGGTATAAGTAGGATCTGTATGAAAGAGACGAAAGTATGGTGTTTGATTGGTGAGGCGATGAGATGGCAAGCGATTGATTAAGTGAACCGCAGTGGCTAAAGCTTCGGGCCTAAATTTTGCCGGAAGAGAAGATGTTAAGAGAAGGGAACGAACACTATCAAGGAGATGTCTGTTTTTCCGTTCAGCAACTCCGTTCTGTTGAGGAGTGTAAGGGCAAGATTGCTGCAATAAAATCCCGTGTGTTTGTAAAAAGGTTGTAAATTGATGGGACATATATTCCCCTCCGGAGTCGGATCGGAGAATTTTTATGCGAGTAGAAAACTGATTTTCAACATAAGCCATAAATTTTTGGAAAGCATCAAAGACTTCCGATTTGGAATGCAAGAAATAGACCCATGTGAATCGACTATGATCGTCAATAAAAGTGACAAAATATTTGAAATGTGTATGAGAGTTACAGGAGTAATCCCCCAGACATCACTATGAATAATGTCAAAACAATTTGAAGCCATAGTAGAGCTGGAAGGAAAAGGAAGGAATTTGCTTTTTCCAAGTTTGCAAACAGAACACTCATCAGAAATGTGACGAAAAGAATTTTTATTTTCATTAATAATACTAGAATTTAACATTAAAGGTAACAATTTTGAATGAGGATGGCCTAATCTATTATGCCAGAGCTTCCAAACATCTTGAGAAGAAGAACAAGAAAAAGCAGAAATTTGTTTATTTTGAGATGAAGGCAGAACAATAGGAAACAAGCGTCTACACTTAGGCCCCGTCGCGATCACCGTCCCCGACACTTGATCCTGCACAACACGACCAGAACGAGAAAAGGAAACATTACAATTCTCATCAATCAATTGTCCAACAGATAGAAGATTTGTAGTGAGATGAGGGGAGAGAAAGACATTGGTGAGAGGTAATGAGTGAATGATATCACCAGTAGCTGTAATAGGAAGCTTTGGACCATCAGCACTATGGACGTGCAGATTTCCATCATATGGTTGTATGTTAGAGAGATGAGTGGTGGAAGAGGTCATGTGATTCGAAGCCCCAGAATCAATAAACCATATAGTGGAAGAGGATTGGTGTTTACCTGAAATGCCAAGTGCAGAAAAGGCATTCATGATCATTTGTTGAATAAGCTCAGGAGTGATCGGAGGAGCATTATTTGAGGCAGGAGGGGGTGAAGGCATGACTGGTGCTGAAGGACTATCAATGGAAGTAGGAGCATCTGCAGTGCTGACATGATATGCTGGTGGAGTGCGATTTTGAGGCCGCCTTAACATGACCATTTGATTTGCAATAATTACAAAACTTGGTCTTACATTGCGAGGCATAATGTCCATAACTTTTGCAGCCAAAGCACTGGATTTTGCTGAGATCTTTGGCAGGAGGCTGTCCTTTAGTAACAGAAGTAGTATGATGACCAACCCCCCCCCCCCCCCCCCCCCCCCCCCCCCCCCTCTGACCATGATAGACACCAGGGGTGTGACTTGCAGTGGCAGCATATGCGACATCAGGAGAGTTTCCTGAGAATTGTTGTTTCAGAGCATGCTGAGTGAGCTGACTTTGTTCCTCGCGCAAGAGTTCATTAAGACACTCATTCAGGGATGGAGATGGAACCCTACTCATCAGATTTGAACGAGTGATCTCATATTCAGATCGCAGTTTCATGAGGAACTGGTCTCTATGAGAAATTGCCTGCAATTTTTGAATCTCAGAAAGAGTTGCCGCAGATACATTGCGGTATTTGATTTCATCATATTCTGCCCATAAATTGAGAAAACCCGTATAATAGTCCTGGATGGAAGAAGTGCCTTGAGAATACTGAGCAATCTCCCGTTCAAGTTGGTATTGACGGGCAGAGTTCCCTAGGTGATATACTTGTTTCAGATATTCCCACATCTCCTTAGAGGTTTTGTAAGGTTTGAGGTTCGGAAAATATTGTGGTTCAACAGAACCAAGAATCCAGGTTTTTATCTTTTCATCCTTTGTATTCCAAGAGAGTATTTTTTTTCTCATCTTCCGTAGGGCGTGGATCCAATCCTAAAACAAGTCCCCACATTTCCTTTCCTTCAAGATAGACTTGAAATTAATAGGACTAGGAAGTATAATTCTTGCCATTAAATTTTATCAGGGCAATGTCATGCTTTTCCATTTTAGTCAATCTTTTATAATATGCAAGACAGTCCAACTGTGCTAAAGATTGTCTCCAAATCTTCAAAAAACGAACTGAGAGAAGATGCTAAACAGAGAGGCCTTCCAAATATTCCAACAGATTAATCAGATTGAACAGCAGTGAAAAAAACAATTTTTTTCTTCAAAAAAAGGTGCCAGACGACCTTAAGTTTGGAACTAGAAGTGCAGCAGAGGAAATTTTAATGGAAAGATCAATTAGACATCATAGAATGATGAAGGATCAAAATTTGCATCCAATAAACCAGATTTCGTGCCAAACAGAGCCAGATCCAAAAATCTGGACAATTGTGATGAAACTATACTGCAGAAACTGAGATTTGACTAGAGGTTGTAAAGATCCTACCTCTGAGATGCAAAAAATCCTCAAAAAATGTCCACAAATACCAGAGGGAGCAGACAACCACAATGGTTGCAACTTCCAGAGTTGATGATGTAGATCTGTGGTGGGCCGCGATTGATCACAGCTTGATCTGACGACTTCCAGTGCTTGGAAGATGAAGACGATATACTCAGAGAGTCTCCCAGAGACTATGACAACTTCCAATGCTTGGAAGATGAAAAGGATTCACTCCGAGACACATCTCTGATACCATGTGAAAACCAAAAGAAGAAAGAAGATGGAAATAAATTGTGAATCCAGTGATCCCTTTGAGGGTCACGATGCTTCTTTATATAGAGAATTAGTTGTTATACAAGTTACATGATTGTAGCAATCAGCCATTCTAATCTTAATTACAATCTAATCATATCTCCTAATAAGGCAACATAACAGATACAGATCTTTACAAACGTGAGATATGATTTATCCCACAAGTTGGGCTTTATCTAATGTGGGCTGTGACCCACTGACCCATTTAACATGCAAACCATTAGATTGCAGTGGCTTCCCTAGTCAAAATGAGAATCACTTTCATCTTACAACCTTAACACCTTCATCTTTTTAATGGGAAATGTATGGTTGGATGAAAATGAACCAACATCTGAATGGTTGTGATCATCAATCAGTATAATTTTACAAATTGCTAATATATTTTAGTGGAATTTTTTGAGTGATGGCCTGGATCATCAACGTGCCAATATGCAACTCGATGGCGTGCAACTTTTAGTGCACGCAATGAACTTAATGGTCATTGTGAGTTGGTGTAGAAATTGTGCTTGTACCTGCACTTTGGGAAGCAAGCAAGTTTGACACCTTAAGCCACTTCCATACTGTATGCAATTTAACACGGCTTTAATTACTATTTTGATTGTGTTGATATTATTGTTGCATGTCTATCTTTACATATTGCCTCTTCCATACTGTTGATATTATTTTATATCATTGCCTTATATCTTTCTCATGCATTTTGCAGAGATATCAAGCCCGACAATCTATTATTGGATAGATATGGCCACTTGAGGTTATCAGATTTCGGACTATGCAAACCTTTAGATTGTAACAACTTCCCTAGTTTAAATGAGAAGGATATCACAACGGGAAACAACAATAATGAGGTTCTACAAAGTGATGGACGCCCATCAGCACCAAAGCGCACCCAACAAGAGCAGCTACAACATTGGCAAAAGAACCGGCGGACACTGGTTAGTTTCCTATTACTGTGTATCAATTCTTCACTAAGCCCTTAAATAAGCTGCGTCGTATTTGTTGGAGTAACAAAGTTTTTATTGTGATACGGGTGGTACGTTCTCAAATGCATGTTGTGGTACATGCACGTTGGCATGTTAGTCATTGTAAGGCCTAAATTATGTTTCACAATTTTCTCCTTTTATTTTCCTAGTTATGAGAAAATCTATTTTAGACTTTGTTTGTATTGTTGTATGAGGATGCAAGGTGTGATGTTGCATCCTTAAGCCTTAAGTTTATACATATGGCCACCCCTTTCTGGTGATCGAACATCCATCCTTTTTCATATCAATTTGGACCATTTCTATAAACCCACTTGGACATCAGTTTGGATGCTATTCATCAAAGGGTTAAGATCTCTTGGATAGATGAGATTTTAAAGGTCCAGCTGATCCAAGCATGTTGCTCTACAGATCAATATGCTGGATGGAAAATGGCTTCTCATATTCTCATACTCAATGCTAGAGGAGACCTAGCAAATCTGTACGTCAAGGATTGTATTGTTCCTGTTCTTATATGAGAGTCTTTACATTTCAATAGCTACATACACACACATACCTCATGCATGTATATGTTTGGCGCGCTACGCTAGTAGTGGAAAACACGGCCACAGGGGCTTCCTCTGGTAGCAAGAGAATGACCTTCCACAAGTTCAAACCCTTGTCTCTGTCAAGATATAAAAGAGCAAGAGATTAAGAGACAGAAACGTTGGAGGAAAAGTTGATTTCTCAATGGAGGATCGACTCATCATTATATATTGTAGAGTTTCCTAATTACATGCTATCAATCACAATCTAATTACAATTAGAATCAAAGAATAAAAGAATCCTACTCAATCCTAATCAATCTATACATGGAAGTATATCTTCAAGACAGCACCTCAAGACAGCACCCAATCCCACACGTGGGATTTCCTTCTTGGGCCTAGATGGGCCCAGCCCAGATTAGTGTATTAGTGTACATGGGCCTTTTTAGTTCTACACTCCCCCTCAAATTGATGTGGTAAGGCAGAAAACATCAATTTGCAAGTAAGATCATGATGACGTGTTTTGGGTAGTGCTTTGGTGAAGATATCTGCCAACTGATTAAAAGTAGAGACATGAGGCAAAGATTGTAATTTTATGTAATAACATGAAGAAGAAAGAGACGAGAGTTGGAGAGAAACTGATGTCCACCAAGAGGATCGTCAGTGTTTTTATATTATCATTATGCCCTAATCAAGGGCTTTAAACATGCTAATTAATACAATCATCATAAAGAATGAATCAATCTCCTAATCTATGTAAGGAAGTCGTACAGGGAAATTACCAGCAATAAAATCTAATCAATGATCCCACACGTGGGATTTTTATATAGATATACACCTATGTGGGCTGGGCTCGTGTGCCTAAGTGATCCGAAGCCCACACTATCTTCTACACTCCCCCTCAAATTGATGTGGTAATGCAGAAAACATCAATTTGTTAGTGAGATCATGATGACGCGGTTTGGGAAGTGCTTTTGTGAAGATATCTGCAAATTGGTTATGAGTAGAGACATGAGGCAGAGTTATCTTCTCAGTAACAACATGCTGACGGATGAAGTGGCAATCAATCTCGATATGCTTTGTTCTTTCATGAAAGACCGGATTGTTTGCAATGCGTGTAGCACTGGTGTTGTCCCCATGAAGAGGTGTAGAGCTACCAATAGTGACACCGAACTCACAGAGAAGACGGCGTAGCCAGATGATTTCAGCACTCGCAGATGACATGGCCCGATATTCTGCCTCCGCAGACGATTTCGAAACTGTGGTTTGCTTCTTGCACTTCCATGAAATCAAAGAGTCCCCAAGAAACATACACCAACCAGTGGTAGAGCGCCGAGAGTCGGGGCAACCAGCCCAGTCAGCATCCGCATAAGCAGATAAGTGCAGAGAAGCGCCCGAAGAGTAGAAGAGACCATGATTAAGGGTGCCTTTGACATAGCGGAGTATGCGCAAGGCAGCAGCAAGGTGAGGTTTGTGAGGATTGCTCACAAACTGGCTAATCGTATGAACGGCATGAGAAATATCCGGCCTAGTCATAGTTAAGTATAGCAAACTACCAACTATCCGCCGAAAAATAGAGGGATCATCCAGAGGAGGGCCATCATCTGTACTAATCTTACTGTTCAACTCCATAGGTGTATCAAAAGTGTGAGCATCATCAAGGCGTGCCGAAGTGATCAAATCTGTAGCATATTTCTTCTGATGAACTCGAATGCCAGATTTGCTACGTAAGAACTCCAGCCCTAGAAAGTAGGTGAGAGGACCAAGATCCTTCATTCTGAAGTGGCGAGTGAGATGATGTTTGAGATCCGTAATGCTAGCACTATCATTGCCACTGATGATCATATCATCAACATAGACTAAAAGGAAGGTATATCCCCTCGTTGTCCATTTAAGAAATAGTGAGCTATCCGAATGGCTCTGACGAAATCCAGCTTGAAGAATTGCAGTCCGGAATTTATCAAACCAAGCCCTGGGAGCCTGCTTAAGTCCATACAACGATTTCCGCAACTTGCAAACATGTTTAGGAGGACAAGCATATCCTGGAGGTGGCTTTAAGTAGACAGTCTCCTGTAAATCCCCATGAAGAAATGCATTTTTGACATCCATTTGCCACAAAGGCCAGTTACGGGCTGCAGCGACACAGAAGAGAGTACGAACGGTGGTCATTTTAGCCACTGGTGCAAATGTCTCCTCATAGTCGATTCCATACTCTTGTTTATAACCCTGTGCAACCAATCGGGCTTTGTAGCGATCAAGACTTCCATCGGAGTGGTCTTTTATGGAGTAGATCCATTTACTGCCAATCACAGAGGCTCCTTCAGGAGCCGGTACCAAGTCCCATGTCTGATTTGCTTCGAGAGCAAGCAATTCCTCATTCATAGCATCCTGCCAGTAAGCAATCTTCGAGGCCTGTGAATATGAGGTGGGTATACGAGCACTATCTAATGATGAAAAGAGAGCAGGAAAGCCATAACGGTTAGGGGCACTCGAAAGACGATTAGATCGTCGCAAAGAGAGGATATTATCAGAAGAAGCTTGGTTACCTGTAGGAGCAATAGGCGGCACTGTGAGATGATCAGGAGAGGGTGGCACCATAGGATGAACCTTGTTACGCCGGACATAGACCTTGAGAGCCGGAGAGGCTGAAGCTGGGGAGGTAGAAGCAGACTCCGAGAATTGGGGCAAATAGGACACAGCAATAGGGTGATGATCTAAACGCGATGAAAAGAAAGGAATTTGTTCCAGGAAGATCACGTTTCGAGAGATTCGCATGCGTTTCTCAAACCGGTCATAACACAAGAACCCTTTGTGTTCAGAACTGTAGCCAAGAAAGATGCATTTAGCAGCCTGTGGAGATAGCTTAGTGCGTTCAGTCGGTGGAAGATGAACAAAACATAAACAACCAAACACACGTAAGTGAGAGTATGAAGGAGGATGTTCAAAGAGAACTCTGTAAGGAGTAGTTTTGCCGAGAACAGTACTAGGAAGACGATTGATCGGATATACCGTAGTCTGTGCAGCATCACACCAAAATTCAGGAGGAACTAAGGATGCAAGTAAAAGGGTACGAACAGTTTCAAGAATATGTCGGTTCTTTCTTTCAGCAATTCCATTCTGTTGCGGAGTGTGCGGACAAGATTTTTGATGAAGAATTCCTTTATCAGAAAGGAAAGCAGAGAATTCATGAGATAGATATTCTCCGCCAGAATCGGATCTAAGGATCTTGATATCTTTCTTAAATTGGGTGTGGACCATGTTATAGAATCTTTGAAAAATAGAAAACACTTCAGATTTGAAACGCATAAAATAACAAGTATAACGGGAATGATCATCAATAAATGTCACATAGTACTTGAGTCCTGCCCTACTCAAGGTAGGAGCAATGCCCTAAACATCAGTGTGAATTATGTCAAAAGATTCTAATGCACGAGAATTATGAACAGAAAAAGGCAAAATATGACTCTTACTTAAACAACAAGCTTCACATTTGGATTGAGCTAGAGAAGACATCATTTTATTATCAATAGTAGAGTCCAAACAACCAAGTTTAAACAAAGAAATTAAATAGGCATTGTTCACATGACCAAGATGTTTATGCCAAACTGTCCACAAGTTTTTGAAATTATTAGAAGAAGAAGCGAAGAAGGAATGATGTCCAATGTCCAACAAAAACAGGCGTCCATGTTTACTCCCCGTCGCGATCACCTTCCCAGTTTGTCGCCCCTGTATGACACAACCAGAGGAAGAAAAGTGAACAAGATAGCCATCATCAATAAGTTGTCCTACAGAAAGTAAATTGGCGGATAATTTTGGAACAAAGTAGACATTGGAAAGGTGATGGATTGGCCAGTGACACTAGATAAAGTAATGGTACCAACTCCAGAAATGGGTAGTTGATCACCATTGGCAGTGGTAATTTTTTCTTTTCCAAGGTAAGGGTGGGAATCTGTAAAGCTATGTTCTACAGATGTCATATGATTTGAGGCTCTTGAATCTAAAAACCATGTGGAAGAGGTGATAGAAGAAGACAAAGATGCAGAAGAATGAAAGGCAGGAGATGCTATATGAGAATAAGGTTGATACCGACCACCAGAGAAGCCCATAGACGCATATGCAGAGGTGACTGTGCTCTGGATCAGTTCTTGAATCTGAGCAGGAGTCATGGATATAGCCCCGGAAGAAGTGCTGCCTGTATCTGATACGGGGGCTTGAGCCTGAAATGCGGAAGGAACATTTTGTCTTGGCATATTGGAGGGAGGCTTCTTAGGCTGTGTCTCATTCCGTCGCTGTAGGCTGCGACAATCATCAATCACATGACCGGTCCTTTTGCAATATTTGCAAACCAGTTTCTTGCGATAATTTTTGGCAATATGTCCAAAGCCTTTGCATTCATAACAAGCTTTGGAGTTGCCAAAAGAGCCGAGTTAGCAGGAAGAGGAGCAAGGAAGGCTTTGGGAGCTTCGGGTGCTTCCAGAATAGTGCGCTGTGAAGTGAGACGAAGTTCTTCGTGAAGGACTTCTTGGAAGCAAGTATCAAGATTGGCAGTATTCTCCCTGTTCATGAGCGCAACCGAATAGATTCAAATTCAGGTCGTAGATGCATAAGAAACTGGCTGATGTGAGTTTCTTCTTGTAATTGGAGTGCCTCAGATAGAAATCCAGAATAGACTGTTTGGATTAGCATGGAATCCCTTTCAGTCCACAGGGTGAGGAAACCATTAAAGTATTCCTGCACAGTTTTATCCCCTTGACTATATTTGGCAATTTCACTATCGAGATGAAATTTCCGGGCTTTATTGGTTTGATGGTAGATTTTCTTCAGATGAGCCCACATATCAGCTGCCGTGGTGTATGCTTGAAGAGCCACAGTAAGAGAGGGATCAATAGAGTTAAGGATCCAAGTGACTACTTTCGCATTTTCTTTCGACCAGGTGGCGAGACCTTTTGAGTCATCAGTACTTGTAATCTGAGGCTTCGTTATGGATCTGTCAAGATAACCAAAAAGTCCCTGTCCTTCGACAAAGTTCCTCAAGTGGAAAGACCAGGACATATAATTCTGCCCGTTAAATTTGATTGGGATAACATCGTATTTATCCATTGCAGAATATGAAGGAAGAAGGTAAACAAAAAGCAGCAGCACAACCAATCAACAATGGGAAAGGAAGAGAACAGCCAGTGGCAGCACAAGAAGTTTGAAAAACTAGCAATAGAGGTCACAGTAGTTTCTGATGAAGAATCCAGCCACAAAAATCACAACACAGTGCAGAAGTGTCCCAGATAGAGCCAGGCGACCATGAAATTTGGACCTTGATCTGTGCGTGGGCCCCACAGGGTTGTCTAATCACAGATCAGGTTTGATCTCTGTAAAGTGAATCAAATTGACTTCCTTCAGTCCAAATCTGATGAGATTTGGAAAAGGATCCACAAATCTGGACGGTGGTGATGAAATCCTTTTGAGAAAAACCGTCAGATGATGAAGAGGTTGGAAACTACCTCAAATGTGATGAAAAAAATCCAAAAAAATACCAGAATTCCCAGAAAACCTAGTCGACCATTCCTGTATGTAGGGACGGAGGCTTCTTGACGATCGTCAGAAGTCCACAGTCGCAAACCATGAACAGCGACGTCAGACGACAAGTCGTCAGTGGATCGATCAACACGTGGGGTCCATTAGAGGATCAGTGTCCAGATCTGAGGTTAGGGATGAAAGGATACAATATTTCCGCAACTCCAGGCCAAAGCCTTACTCAAAACGGATCAAAATCCACAAATTGGAACGGCTGTGATGAAAATTGTTGCACAAAACTAAAATATCACAAAATCAGGTGGATATCCTACCTCTGATGACCCAAAAATCTTGAAAAAATATTCATAAATAAGAGGAGAACCAGACGATCAATATGGGCTGCTTCCGCTGCTATGATGATGATGATCGCTGGTGGGCCACTTTTGATCTGAGATGATCAGACACTATTAGAGAGAAGATTTTCACTCCAGGAAGAAGATCCAAGCTAGGAATAATGATTGGATCAATGAGAGAAGAAGAAGATCAATGATAATTGATCATAACCTCTCTCTGATACCATGTAATTTTATGTAATAACATGAAGAAGAAAGAGACGAGAGTTGGAGAGAAACTGATGTCCACCAAGAGGATCGTCAGTGTTTTTATATTATCATTATGCCCTAATCAAGGGCTTTAAACATGCTAATTAATACAATCATCATAAAGAATGAATCAATCTCCTAATCTATGTAAGGAAGTTGTACAGGGAAATTAGCAGCAATAAAATCTAATCAATGATCCCACACGTGGGATTTTTATATAGATATACACCTATGTGGGCTGGGCCCGTGTGCCTAAGTGATCTGAAGCCCACACTATCTTCTACAAAGATATCTTCTCAGTAACAACATGCTGACGGATGAAGTGACAATCAATCTCAATGTGCTTCGTTCGTTCATGAAAGACCGGATTGTTGGCAATTCTGGTAGCACTGGTGTTGTCTCCATGAAGAGGGGTAGAACAACTGATACGAACACCGAATTCACAAAGAAGACGGCGTAGCCAGATGATCTCAGCACTAGCGGATGACATTGCCCGATATTCCGCCTCAGCAGAAGACCTCGAAACGGTGGTTTGTTTCTTGCACTTCCATGAAATCAGAGAGTCCCCAAGAAACATACACCAACCAGTAGTAGAGCGCCGAGAATTTGGACAACCAGCCCAGTCGGCATCAGCATAAGCGGATAGGCACAGAGAAATACTGCAAAGGTAGAAGAGACCATGATGAAGAGTGCATTTAACATAACGGAGTATGCGTAAAGCAGCAGCAAGGTGAGGTTTGTGTGGGGTGCTAACAAACTGGCTAACCGTATGAACTGCGTGAGAAATATCCGGCCGAGTCATAGTTAAGTAGAGCAAACTACCAACTATTCTCTGGAAAACTGAGGGATCATCCAGGGGAGGGCCATCATCTAAATTGAGTTTGCTGTTTAATTCCATAGGAGTATCAACAGTGTGAGCATCATCAAGCCTTGCTGAAGTGATCAAATCGGTAGCATATTTGCGCTGATGGACCCTGATGCTGGATTTGTTACGCACAAACTCAAGTCCCAGAAAGTAGGTGAGAGGACCAAGATCCTTCATTTTGAAGTGGCGAGTAAGATGAAGTTTGAGATCCGTAATGCCAGTAAGATCATTGCCACTAATAATCATGTCATCAACATAGACTAAGAGAAATGTGTAGCCTTTTGGTGTCCATCTAAGGAAGAGGGAACTATCAGAGTGACTTTGGCGAAATCCAGCCTGAAGGAGAGCTGTACGAAATTTATCAAACCAAGCCCTGGGAGCCTGCTTAAGTCCATAAAGAGCTTTTCTCAATTTACAAACATGTTATGGAGGACAAGCATATCCCGGAGGTGGTTTTAAGTACACAGTCTCACGCAAGTCGCCATGAAGAAAGGCATTTTTGACATCCATTTGCCATAGGGGCCAATTGCAGGCTGCAGCTACACAAAGAAGAGTGCGAACAGTGGTCATTTTAGCCACTGGTGCAAAGGTCTCTTCATAGTCAATCCCATATTCCTGCTTGTAACCTTGTGCAACCAATCGGGCTTTGTAGCGGTCAAGACTCCCATCAGAGTGAACTTTTATGGAATAGATCCATTTACTCCCAATAATAGATGCGCCAACAGGGGCCAGTACCAAATCCCATGTTTGGTTTGCTTCAAGAGCAAGCAACTCCTCGGTCATAGCATCCTGCCAGTAAGCAATCTTGGAGGCCTGTGAATAGGAGGTGGGTATAGGAGCACTATCCAAATAAGTAAAAAGAGCAGGAAAGCCATAACGGTCAGGAGCAACTGAAGAACGACTAGAGCGTCGCAGGGGTATGATATTAGCAGAAGAAGCATTAATACCTGAGGGTGCAGTAGGTGGCACTGGAAGAGAATCAGGAGAAGGAGTCCCCACAGGAGGAACCGTGTTACGCCGGACATAGACATTGGTAATAGGTGGTGGAGAAGTAGTTTCAGGGAAATTTGGCATATAAGACACAGCAACAGGGTGATTGTCCAACCGCAAAGAAAAGAAGGGAATGTGTTCCAAGAAAATCACATTACGAGATATTTGTATGCGTTTTTCGGAATGATCATAACAGAGAAATCCCCTGTGTTCAGTACTGTACCCCAAAAAGACACATTTGGCAGCCTGTGGTGATAGCTTAGTGCGTTCTGTAGAAGGAAGATGAACAAAGCATAGACAAACCAAAACTCGTAAGTGAGAATATGAAGGGGCATGACCAAAGAGAGTTTCATAAGGAGTCGTCTTTCCTAGAACGGAGCTAGGATGACGGTTGAGGAGATACACAGCTGTCTGTGCAGCATCACACCAAAAGGTGGGAGGAACTAAGGATGCAAGGAGGAGAGTCCGAACAGTTTCGAGAATATGTCTATTCTTTCTCTCTGCAACACCATTTTGCTGCGGAGTATGTGGGCAGGATTTTTGGTGAAGAATGCCTTTATCAGAAAGAAATGCAGAAAAATCATGGGACATGTATTCGCCACCGGAGTCAGACCGAAGGATTTTTATTTCTTTCTTAAATTGTGTTTGAACCATGTTGTAAAATTTTTGTAAAAGAGAAAATACTTCATATTTTAAGCGCATGAAATAAATCCAAGTGAACCGAGAATGATCATCAATAAATGTCACATAATACTTAAACCCTGTCCTACTTAATGAGGGTGCAATTCCCCAAACATCCGTGTGAATAATATCAAAAGATGACAACGCACGAGAGTGATGAATAGGAAAAGGCAAAATATGACTCTTACTCAAGCAACATGTGTCACACTTGGATTGAAGAAAAGATGACAGCATTTTATTATCAAAAGTAGGTTCTAAATAACCAAATTTAAACAAAGAAAGTAAATAAGAATTGTTCACATGACCAAGACGACTATGCCACATAGTCCACAATTTATTGAAATTAGGAGGAGAAGAAGAAAATAGGGAATGATGTCCAATGTCCAGCAGAAACAGTCGACTATGTTTACTCCCCGTCGCAATCACCTTCCCAGTTTGCCGCCCCTGTATGACACAACTAGTGGAAGAAAAGTTAACACTATACCCATCATCAATAAGTTGTCCAACAGAAAGCAAATTGGCTGATAAATTAGGAACGAAGTAGACATTGGGAAGGTTGAAGGACTAGCCAGAGACACTAGAAAAAGTAATGGAACCAATACCAGAAATGATTAATTGGTCTCCATTAGCAGTGGTGATTTTGTCTCTGCCAAGGTAAGGGTGAGAGTCTGAAAAGCTACTTTCTATAGAGGTCATGTGGTTTGATGCTCCTGAATCGAGAAACCATGTGGATGGGGTGATAGAAGAAGACAGAGAGACTGAAGAATGAAAAGCAAGAAATGCTATATGTGAATGAGTTTGATACCGACCACCATTAAAGCCCATAGATGCATATGCTGAGGTCACCGTGTTTTGAATCAGTTTTTGAATCTGGGAAGGAGTCATGGAGACGGTTCTGGAAGAGGTGTTTCCCGTATCAGGGAAAGGTGCTTGAACTTGGAAGGCAGCTGGAGCATTATGTTTGGAAGGGTTCTGTTTTGATTGAGGCTCATTCTTTCGCTGTAAACTGCGACAGTCATCAATAAGATGACCAGAGCGTTTGCAATATCTACAAACCAATTTCTTACGACAGTTCTTGGCAATATGACCAAAGCCTTTGCATTCATAGCATTGAGCAGTCTTCTGATTGGGGGTTGCCAGAAGAGCAAAATCAGCTGAAGGAGGAGCTAGGAAGGCCTTTGGTTCTTCAATAATAGCTCGCTGTGAGTGAAGACGAAGTTCTTCGCGAATGACTTCTTGGAAGCAAGTATCCAGGTTGGCAGAGACTTCTCTATTCATGAGAGCCGATCTAACATATTCGAATTCGGTTCTTAGATTCATGAGGAACTAGCTGATGTGGGTGTCCTCTTGCAATGTAAGAGCCTCTGACAGAAACCCAGAAGAAACAGTCTGAATAATCATAGCATCCCTCTCAGTCCATAAGGTAAGAAATCCATTGAAGTATTCTTGGACAGTTTTATCGCCTTGACTGAATTTAGCAATTTCACTATCTAATTGAAATTTGCAGGCTTTATTAGTTTGATGATAAACTTTCTTGAGGTGAGCCCACATATCAGCTGCGGCAGTATAGGCTTGAAGAGCAATGGCGAGAGAAGGATCAATGGAGTTAAGAATCCAAGTTATCACCTTAGCATTTTCTTTAGTCCAGGTGGGTAAGGCTTTTGTGTCAGCACTACTTGTAGCAGTAGGTTTAGTTATCGATCCGATAACCAAATAGTCCTTGGCCTTCTACAAAATTCTTTAGATGAAAGGACCAGGCCATATAATTATTCCCATTAAATTTAACAGGAATAACATCATACTTTTCCATTGTTACTGGATGCAGCAGAGAGAATATACAACTCAGTGAGCCAGATAGCAGTAAAAAAACCAGCAGCAGAGACCACACAGAAATCAGTAGCAGAGTAGAATATCAACAGCAACAAACAAGAATAGCAGCAGCAGAGAAGATGCTATGATTTTAATCACAATGGTGATTTTAATCACAAGAGCAGCAGCAGAGAAGAACAAATCACAGTGTCCAGCAGATCACAATGAAAGAATGATGTAATATGCTATGATTTTAACTAACCAAGCATAAAAGAGGCTAAAGATGTGTTGATATATGAAAACAGCAGGAAACAGCATAGAAAATGCCAGAAAATAGAGCCAGACGAACTGGAATTTGAGGGCAGAAGTGGTGCGTGGGTCCCACAATGTTGTCCAATCTCAGATCAGAGGATAGAATCCTGGAGGAGATCAAACGTATGTCCTCTAGTCCAAGTTTGAGGAGATTTGGATAAATATCCATAAATCTGGACGGTGGTGATAAAATCTTTTTGAGAAAAAGAACCCAAAATCGTCAGATGAAGAAGTGGTTAATCAGTACCTTAACCGATGACGAAAAAATCCAGAAAAATCTTCAAAAAACTCCTGAAGACCAGACGATCATAACCCTGTATATCGCTGGTGATTAGTGATTGATCAGAGGTGGGCCACCTTGATCAGGGAACTTCAGGCAGAGTTAGTGACGAACGAGACAGGACCTGGAAGAGGAGAAGCACTCGATGCTTGATTTGGGAAATCTCTGGACTAAAGAAGAGGAAATCTTCTCATAGCCTAGGCTCTGACACCATGTCAAGATATAAAAGAGCAAGAGATTAAGAGACAGAAACGTTGGAGGAAAAGTTGATTTCTCAATGGAGGATCGACTCATCATTATATATTGTAGAGTTTCCTAATTACATGCTATCAATCACAATCTAATTACAATTAGAATCAAAGAATAAAAGAATCCTACTCAATCCTAATCAATCTATACACGGAAGTATATCTTCAAGACAGCACCTCAAGACAGCACCAAATCCCACACATGGGATTTCCTTCTTGGGCCTAGATGGGCCCAGCCCAGATTAGTGTATTAGTGTACATGGGCCTTTTTAGTTCTACAGTCTCCACCTCCAGAGAGCGGTATCTTTACCATTGGACCAATGCAGCACAGACGTATAGTGCAATATATAAGTGTCGTTGTGTTTATTGAGGTACCATTTGGTGTTTGATGAGGATAAAGTTACTGGAGAAACATCCGTTGGTGCAGAGTGAGGGCATCACCGATTCGAATGGACTGGACCGTTGGATTAAGAGTCAGATTTTTTTTTCTTTAATATAAAGTTGTTAAACTTGTGGGCCACGGATGAAGGGGTTAGAGCATGTGATTGACCCCAAACTTGATATTTGGGCCAATCCAAAATGTCACTCTCCATGCCCACCAGTCCCCACCCCAAGTGGGCCCATTAAGTTGTGCCTCACCATAATATAGTGAGGGGATGCATATGAATATTTTCCATATATATATATATATAAAATCCTATGGTGAGTACACGAGCTCACCTTATATATATATTTTGCTAAAAGGATTGCTCTTGGATTTTATGTTTTAGGCATATTCTACTGTTGGCACTCCTGACTATATCGCTCCAGAAGTTTTGCTGAAGAAAGGTTATGGAATGGAATGCGATTGGTAAGTTATAAATTTTTATTGTCCTTTTCACGGCAGCATATACTGAAAAGCTATTTTTTGGTTCTTTACTTCTATAGGTGGTCACTTGGAGCTATTATGTATGAAATGCTTGTTGGTTATCCCCCGTTTTATTCCGATGAACCTATGGCGACATGTAGGAAGGTTAGTGTGAAACTCAGTGTGTAATCCTTGATGTAGATTTTTTTTTTCCTTTTTACCATTAACTCTTTTAAATATCCTTCCCTTCGCTTTGTTGTGCAACAAATTTCAAACTTCTATTGCTCAAAATGTTTAGCTTTGATGCATACTTGATTTCTTCATGTCTATAAAATTTATCGTTACTTTTCTCAAAAAAAAAAAAAAAAAAAAAAAAAAAAAATCAACTGCATGTGTTGAATAAATTAAATACTAAAGAGAAATGCAAAAAAGCCTAAGCAGATATATCAATTACAAATTTGAAGTGCCAGAAAAACACAAAATCATTTTTCCAATCGCTTCTTCCAAAGATTAAAATATTGTTATGCCTGAATACACTCTTATTTCAGCTTCATTCTATCACTGTTTGTCCGTGTTTCTTTCCTGGAGCTCTCCTCTGGCTGCCTACTTTCTCATGTTCTTTGTTAATCTTCTGCTGCATAGTATGGAGGAACTGGCTGTGGCCGACGATTCTCCTTTCCTGAGTTGTGTTAATTTGCTAGTCGGAAACTAATTGATATCAGATTCAGACACTGTTTTGTTGGGCTGCAACACATTTAAAAAAATTTCACTTTCGAATATTGTTCATGGTTATATGAATCCTGCTGGGACTTAAGTAGACATTTATAGGGGCCTAGATTCAACTCAAAGCAATTTAGTTCAGAATTGATATTTCCTTTTCTTTTTCCTTTTTTTTTTTTTTTTTTTTTTAAATAAAGGACCTGGACTTGTACATGCACACACAATACATAGCAGCCAGCGACTCCAGAATTGGATTTTTGAAAGTTCGAAAAAAACAGTCTATCACGCACGTGGTGTGATGGTAAAGGCATCACTTCAGTAGGGGAACTACGACTGTGTTCTGGGATCAAATACATGAGGATTGATAAAAAGAAGGTTTAAAAAGTGAAGTCTTTTTTAGTTGCTGCTGGGCCAAGATTTTCCTTTCTACTGAACTCCATCTGAATGGAGAAACTTATATCTCATTATAGATTCATCACTTGATTATTTTCTTTCCATTTAATCAGATAGTGAATTGGAGAAGTCATCTGAAATTTCCTGAAGAAGCAATGTTATCTCCAGAAGCTAAAGATCTCATCAGTAAACTCTTATGCAATGTTGAGAAGAGGCTTGGAGGGAAAGGCGCTGATGAAATAAAGGTGTTGTGTGGTGTGTTCTATTCTATTCTTTATTATTATTTTCTCATCTCAAACAAAACTGCTTAGTAAATGAATTATTTGGTTGTTCCTTCTACCTATTTCAGGCTCACCCATGGTTTGAAGATGTTCAATGGGACAGGTTATATCATATGGAAGCTGCATTTATACCAGAGGTCAATGATGAGTTGGATACTCAGAACTTTGAGAAGTTCGAAGAGGTAGATGTCTCCATTTTGTGATTGCATGTAGGGGACTGGGTTATGCCAATCCTCATCCTATCCTGCTCTGATTTGACTGAGGCTCTATCTATAAGCTGCTTGGTTGTGCCCAGAGGGAAGAGTCCAAAAAAATAAGGGTTTTGTGAGCTTAAACCTCCAACAAACTGGCCAGACTGGCCCAACATATATGAACACTATTGCTAATTGGGACTGGCCTAATCCTAAATGAGTGGGTTCTACTCCCAAGTCCCAAGATATACTGGCCCATACAACCTTATGTCTTGTCTGGTTCCCTCGGCTTTGGTTACGATCCTAGTGTGATACAAGTCATCTTCTTTGAGACATTTTATGTTATTCGTTATAGTTATTTTCATTGTTGATTTCTTATTGTTTTGTATTGTATTGTCGTCCTTTTTCACGTGGTTCCTTCAGTCAGGAAGCCAAACTTCATCTTCATCAAAACCAGGCCCATGGAGAAAGGTATGACTTTTCTGATTTACAAAAATGGATTCCCAATTTTTTCCATCTGAACAGCTACTTTCCTGTTATGTTTTTCTATTTGTCTTAGTATCTTAATTGCAGATGTCTCCTTAGATTTCATTTCTTGGCCAGTGGCTACCTAACTTTGATCTTTTCTTTCTGTAACATGGACCTTCATCTGACTTTGTAGCTGCATTTAATAAGCTATATAACCGGTAATTGTTACATGAGGGCCATAAAAAGGGATTCCTGTTGTGTCCAATAACTGTGGGTCTCTGTAAGGGATATCCTCTTCAGGATAAAGAATTCAAGTAACACAGTTTTTTCGCAAGAAACATGACCTAATTGGCAAGGGTTGTGGTGTTCATTATTTTACTGACAATAGAAGGAATATGAATTTTGTTTCTCTCCGACCTCCAGAATTTTAAGTTGCGTCCAAGTTTGAGTCAGATCAGACTTGGACACAGACTCAGCCAAGTCGAATAGGGGTTAACCCTTCCTACTTACATGGATTTGGCCAAGACTCATTGGTCTTGGCCATGTAGCACTGGACTTAGTGGTGACTGATCAGTCATAGATGCTGAGTTTTATAACATGCACTTCTGTTTTGGATGCTTGCCTGGACTAAATGTTTATGTTGGTGTCTGATTTTTTTCTCCTACAGATGCTTTCATCAAAGGATTTTAACTTTGTGGGTTACACTTACAAGAACTTTGAAATTGTAAATGATCATCAAGGCCCTGGAATTGGTATCTCTCTCTCTCTCTCTCTCTCTCTCTCTCTCTCTCTTTATATATATATATATTGTGTATCTTGGATTGAAATCTTAAATTGAGAACTCTTTTGTGGGACCTTCTTAGATGCATGTCAATCAAAGGTAGTGCAGGATTTGAAGACTTGGTGTGGAGTACGGCTGTGCCAAAAATAAGCAAGATCTGATAATCCTATTTTTTAAGAGTCCCAAATTTTAACAAATTATAGGTGCTTATAAAATCGTTGCCTTTAGGCCGTTAATAGATTATTAGGATCATCAATTCATTTTTTTTTTGCCCACTCCTAGTCCAAACTAAGACCTCCTAGTGCCAACAGTACCCCCACAATTGGCATGCATCTAGGTGGGCCCTACTCAAAATTGAAATTTGAGACCATTTTTTTTTTTCTTTCCTTTTGCTTTACATGAGACTTAAACTCATGCACCCACGCATGCTACACTATTCCCTAACTAGCCGAGCAACAACCAAGTACAAAATTTAAGGCCATTTCATATGTATGTAAACATATACAACTAGATCATTTTTTTTTATTTTTTTAATGCTACAACTAGGTCAATATCACATCCTCGTTTATTGAACTCAAATTCTTCTTCTTCATATTTTTCTTTTTATTTATTTTTGTTTTCTTTTTTCTTAGTGAACAATTTTATCCTACGAGCAAAATATGCAGTCCAACTCATGGAGCCCACTTAGATACATGTCTTTCAATGGAAAGAGGGCAGATGGAAAGGTCTCCTTGTGGAAAAGGGGAAACCAAAAAATGAGGGCCACTAGATTATCATAGCCCTTATTTAACAACCTTAAAGTTAATGTCATCTTAACCTTAGATTTTTTTTAGATACAATCCAATAGTGAGTGAATGTTCAATGAGTGTAAAATTGGTCCTACTGCTAGATCATGGGATGACAAGAGTATCAAAAGGTTTGGACCGATCAAAGGTGGGCCCAAGTGAGCCCCATAGAGCTGGACTGCACACGCAATTGCTCGTAGGAGAAAATTCCCCTTTCTTTGTAAGTGTTTGGTTATTATTATTTCTTGATAGACTGAAGATGACATGGATGGAAGTAGTAACAATAGATCTGAAGAGTGCAATCTATCCAAGGATTTGGCTTAGGATAGATTGGGATGGAGAAGCAAAATTCATGTAGCCAAACCCAACATAGTTGGGACAAGGCTTTAATGATGATGACGATGATGATAATGATTTGACAAGCCTGCATTTTATGGGCCATGATAGATTACACAAGTTGAACAATTCTAACTATTTTAATGTTGTTAGAAGCTTTTAAGGACCAGTGGAGTCCTTGGATCTCAATGAAGTTGAAGTTTTTGCTCTTCTGGTAGGTTGTTGTGAGTTGTGTAGGATGGGAGGTTATGATGCTTTTCTTGAACGCGATTCTTTCCCTGCAATTCAATGGGGTTTGGAAAAGTCCTTTTGTCCTTGGAGATTGGCGGACTAAGTGGAGGTGTTGGATTTATCTCGTCAGTTGGGTGCTTCTTACCTCTTTTAGTTATATTTTAAGAGGCTAATATTATAGCAGATGGTCTTGCTAAGGAAGGATTCTTTCATTCTTCTTTGTCTTTCGATGTATAGTTTCCTTTTAGTTGTTTTATGTGGGAGTTTTTTTTTTTTTTTTCTTTATATTTTTATTTTTATTTTTATTGGAGTTTGGCTTGGCTTTTGAGATAAAACAAAAGAGTTTGGCTTGACTGTTTTCCTTTAAGCCATCATATGTTGGTTTTTTTTTTTTTTTTTTTTTTTTTTTTTTTTTTTTTTTTTTCACTCTTTGGTGTAGTAAATTTTACCACTATAAAAAAATCTAACTATTTGATTTGGATGGCTTTAAGGAATGAAAATGCATGGATACAAGATGAGTCAGCCCAATAACCATTGGCCTTCCATTTTTCATTATTCTCTCATCTCTAATAAATCCTATGATTTGGGGCTTTGGAATTTCTGAACAATGTGTTCTTTTTCATTCAACCCATCCTATAACCTCTGATAAATAATTTGGACACTGTACATGTGCACTGTGTGTAATAGTTGGTAATTTGAGGAATACAATTTCCTTCTCTCTCTCTCTCATGCATAATTTACTATACAACAGGGGATTCTTTATTGATAATTGATTTCTTCTGTTTGTGTTCCTGTTTTCAGCTGAACTGAAGAAGACAACGAACAAAACGAAAAGGCCAACCATTAAAACTCTATTTGGTATGTTTTTCCTGTCCCCTGTTGATTTACTGAATCCTTGAAGATACAATGGTTTAGCAAATGAATAAAATGCCCTAATACTCTCCATTGATAGCGAATCAAGAGACCCAGATGGGGTTTTGGTTTTGGCACCAATCTATTGGGAAAACAGTATGCAGCCATGCGCTTGTGTGTTTTTTTCTCCAAAATGGCTACATAAGAGCAATATGATTTCTGGAGGCTCTGTGCTGGTTTCACTAGTTTGACTGTCAACGTCGAGCAGTTCACCTGAACCTGAAGATACTTAGGTCAATATGTGACAACATAAAAATCTTATGGATACCGTTCATATATCAATTCTAAAAGGCAATTTTTTTTGCGCTAATGGTAGCTTAGGCAGAGTTTTTTAGTTTCTACGCTGTTTATGCCAAACATCTAAACTACCAATCACTCTCAGTTATGTAGACTTTGCATCTTCTTTTTTGTGGTTGGAGGGAGGGATATATTTTCCTTTTATCTTGGAATGCTTTGAACTAGTATAGCTCACAAGGTTCATGCCAAAATTTCAACAATCAAATTGAATATAGGATATTAAAAAAAAAAAAAAAAACCACAAAAAACTGAGCTTTGACAGGGCCATTTTCAATAAAAGCAGATTGTTAACTCACCCTTCTTTTGGTCACCTTTTTATCCATGCCATAAAGAAGGTGAAGATTCATCTGGTCAGCCTTCTCGAGGGAGCCGGCCTTCTCAAGGGAGCTTTATGCATCTCTTGCCCGAATCAGAGAAGAACGAAAGGTGGGCATCATCATAAAACCTGTAGTTTTAACTTTTAACTGCTTCAGATAACCAAGAGGAGCTCCAAGTCAGAGATACAAGTGTTAGGAATTGGTTTCGGGAACTATTATTTCTTCATCTCATCTCATTATTTTGCCGTTGTTTTCTGGGGTGACCAGAGCTTAAGCTGGGAGGTAACTTATGAATGAGGATGGTGTTTCGTTGCGGGGATGTGGTCCGTTTTCCTGTGTTTGGATAAGGATCTTTGTAAAATTTGTTGAGCGAAAAACCATTCTTTTCTTTTCGTATGTAATTTTTGTGTTCACCAATAGCTAGATGTATGTATTCTCTCTCACACAGGAGTCATAAATACAAATTCTTTTCTATTCATATGTAAATTTATACACTGATTGTATGATTAGAAGTTAGAAGGTTTTGCTTTGATGTCAACTTACAACTCTACCTGCACTCCTGTCTTCACCAGTATGAATCCGGTTCTTCACTTGACCATTTGGTTGGTTTCTATTTTTTCTATGCTAATGCATAATTTGATTTAGATGTGAGAGGCTAAAAAATTTCAAATATTCAAACTCACTAAGGTTGTGCATGAGGGTTCATGTATTTGGATAAACCTTGTGCTGAGTTCCAGTTAATTGGATTTGTAGGTAAATTAAGCACAAGGCAACCGAATTCCAAGGATGCAAACAGGGCAATTCATACCAGTTTCTTTAAGCATAAAGAAATTCTGTCTTCTATGCAATTGGTAGCCTGTTATTCAAGAGAAACGCATTGATAATATCCAAGAAAAGCCACACATGGTCAATCTAGATTACCATCCAAATTTGTTGGTCCAAATGTGGATGAGATGTAGGCTGTAGCTAGTAATCATGTTCATTGGACATTCTCAGTCCTAATTGTCTAATTAGTTATGGTAGTTGAAACTGAATCTCATCTGTGTAGGTGATAATGCTATAAGTGGAGGCCAGCACTTCTGTTATCTAGACCATCGGTCTGATCTGGCCTAATATTCATGGTGAGAGAAGCTCCAAAGATTTCTTGGATGGATTATTGTTGCCTTTTTTATTTCTCAAGGGACGAGTGTTTCTTCTTAGATATATCTATATAACACTTTGATATCCAAAACAAATTTTGCCAGAATCTATAAAACCGAAGGGATGCGAGAATGTTTTTGGCATTTTATTTCCACTGTGATCTCATTTTCCGAAGATTGGAAAATGGGACTTTAAGATTCCAGTTTTTGTAGTTTCAGTTTCTGTTTAGTGCAGTGAATCATTTATAAATGAAATGGGTGCCTACCTTTTGTCAAGACCGGAAATTTTTTTTTTTTCCTCTACCTCAAACTACCTTTTGTTAAGACCAAAAATATGTTTCTCTACATCAAAAGTATTCATCTTAGGGAAAGAAATTTTGCAGAATATGTTCATGAAACTTGCAAAAACTATTTTACCTCGGAAACCATTTACTACAGAAATTACACCATGCATGCTGGCAGCCAACACATCATTTCTTAGGAAAAAAACAATAGGCTCTGGTGATGATTTGGACCCCACCAGAGGTCTTTATACACCAATAATTGCTTTCCACTGGCATGGTTTTCACCAATTATTTATTTCCAGTACATCCAGATAATTTAGGTGTTGTGATTCAAACAGACAAGGAACTAACCCTCCTAAAATAGGTGCAGCACACAGTATTCTTACATAGAGAAAGGCCAATGAATAGTTAGCTCTGCACTGATGACT
This sequence comes from Umbellularia californica, assembly GCA_028538565.1. Taxonomy (NCBI): domain Eukaryota; kingdom Viridiplantae; phylum Streptophyta; class Magnoliopsida; order Laurales; family Lauraceae; genus Umbellularia; species Umbellularia californica. The sequence continues at coordinate 48,778,630 of JAPQWN010000004.1, forward strand.
GGCCACAGGGCCATGTGCATTTCAATCTCTTTCCAAATTTCCTTTTACATGGATCTGCCGGGTTAAGAGCTATCAATTCAGCCACCTGTAAGGGTACCCAGCACAGAGGGGTCCGGACCACGGTTCCTCCCTCTTCCGGAGCTAGAGGTCTTGGCATCGACCTCTAGTTCCCCCTTCTTCAGGAATCGAAGGTTGAGTCCACTAGTGTTACCACCTAAAGCCACATGGGTGTTTACTTGGCTTCCCTCTGGGCCCTAAGGAGTTAGTCCAGCCGAAAGGGTTGGAAACCCTCCGATAGCAAAAATAAAAAAAATAAAAAAAAATTGAGGGTACCCGGCCTGGCTTGGCTATGGAGTGTATGTTTATTTTTTATATATATCTACAAATATTGATAGTATTTGCGAAATCGACGGGCATATATATATATATATATATATATATATATATATATATATAAGAACGAACAGTTTGTATCCATTGTACTGACGATAAACATCAAATATTGCATTGATAGTTTGTATCAGTTTTTTTTTTTTTTTTTTCAAATAAAGCTAATCTGTGCGTGATGACATTTAAAATCAGGATTCCTTGTAATGGTTATTGGGTGGACTTCCTGGTTTGTTCTTATGTGAGGTCCCTGTATGCCTGGTCTCAAACGAATTAAATTTTTATGTGTTCAATCTTCCACACCTTTTGATAAAATGGTTTTCTATTTTTTCTTCTTCTGCATGATAGTTGGCCACACATGAATATTTATTACTTTACACCCATATAGCATGTTGGACTGGATTGACTGATGGGCCTTGGGCTTGTTTAACACCCCCTTCTCAAATTGATGCAGGAGAATCAACAAGCATCAATTTGCCAATCAAGAACTGATGGCATGACCGTGGAAGACCTTTAGTAAGAATATCAGCAACTTGAAGCTTAGTGGAGACATGTGGAAGGCTGATGATATCACGCTTAAATTCATCACGTATGAAATGAGAATACCTAGATGTGTTTAGTGCATTCAGGGAAATCACATTTTCAGTAATCCGAATTACACTTGGGGTTCACAATACCCGGACAAACAATCTTCGTACATAGATTTAAATAAGGGTATCCCATTGTCCTGTACCTTTCAAGATTGAACTAGGTTGGATCCCGATACAACCGGAATAACCGTGAAGAATGTCGGCTCAAAACATCCTCACATATAGTCAAATGAGTCCAAATGATAGCCAAAGTTCCACCTAAGTCCATCCAAAAATGGGTGAGAAATACCTTTTAAGAAAAAAAAAGGATTCACAATTGTCTTAGTCAACCCCGTACATAGGCAGCCTAGACAACCTGTGGAAAACAAGTCGACCTTCCCCCTGCGTGCCCGGTCGACCACATACACAGGATGCCCGGTTGACCTACCCCCAGGTTTGGGTCGACCTCCTTCATGCCCGATCGACGTGGCCCAGACCTGGTCGACCGGCAGTTGTAACCAAAATGCATGAACAGTGTTTTGGTCAAGTTCCAGAGAACTTGACCCTGTGTGGCCGGTCAACTGAGCCCCCTAGCCAGTCGACCGCGTAAGTTCTACAACTCCAATGAAATGGGTCATTTTTATTCCTCTCTTCCCTGAACCTGATACACCTTCAAACATGAATATAACAGGTCTATTCTAATCCCATCAGTGTCTTTTGATAATCACTGATAATCACCACTCAATGCTCTCCTGATCGATAAACTTAGTAGCTACATATGGGGAAATACATGTATATAGAAGCATGATCCATCATATGATCAAATTATTTTAGGAGGTTTCTCAGCCATATAGCTTCGTAGACTGTAGCTAACGCTGCTACGTATTTGGCTTCACATGTCGATAATGCTACAATACTTTGTTTCTTAAAGATCCATGTGAAAGTCGTAGATCTAAGATAGAACACATATCCTATAGTGCTCTTTCTTTCATCTTGATCGCCTCCCCAGTCACTGTCCGAATATCCATAAAACTTTGCTTCATTGCAATAGGCGTAGAAAAGACCAAGATCCACGGTACCTTTGATGTACCATAAAATTCTTTTGGCTGCGACCCAGTGTGACTCCTTATGCCTTTCCATATATTGGCTCAAAAGTCCGACACCATAGACAATGTCTAGCCTTGTGATTGTGAGAAACCATAGGCTTCTAATCAGGCTTTTGAATAGTGTCAAATTAATGTCTCTTCCTTCTCCTTCTTTCGTCAGTCTTAGCCTATTGCTACAGGTGTGATTATAGAATTACAGTTGCTCATTTTGAATTTTTCAAGGAGTTCTTTAGCATATTTTTTTGTGAGATGGAAATGCCATCTTGTTGCTGCTTGACCTCTATACCTAGGAAGAAGGACATTAGTCCGCAATCGGTCATATTGAACTCCTTCAACATAGCATGTTTAAATTCTTCGAACATCTGAGTGCTGTTCTTAGTGAATAGTAAATCATCAACGTCGAGGCATGCTATGAGCATTTCTCCATGAGCATTTCTCTTTATGTAGACTGAATGCTCATACGGGCATTTGGAGAACCCGTTTTCCTCTAGATAGCTGTCTATACGAGCATTCCATGTTCGTGGGGCCTGCTTTAGCCCATATAACGCTTTCTTTAAGCAGTATACTTTTTGCTCCTCTCCTTCTACTATAAAGCCTTCTGCTTTTCTACATATACTTCTTCATCAAGTATACCATTTAGGAATGCTGACTTAAAATCTATTTGGTAAATTTTCCAACCATGATGTGTTGCAATAGAGATAGGCATTCTTACCGTATCAAGTCGAGTGACAGGAGCAAAGACTTCTTCATAATCCACGCCATATTGCTGTTTGTAGCCTTTAGCTACGAGCCTCGCCTTGTATCGATCGATCTCTCCATCTATCGTGCGCTTGATCTTGTATGCCCATTTGACACAATAGTTTTCTGGCCTGGAGGGAGTGTAGTAAGCTCCCAATTGTCGTTCTTCTCGATGGCGTGAATCTCTTCTTCCACAGCTTTTCTCCAATAATCTTCATTCACTGCTTCTTGGAAGTAGGGATGAAGTGGGCCGGGCCGAGCCGGGCTTTGAGAGGCCCTAGGCTCGGCCCTATTATTTTTTAGTAGGCCCTAGCCCGGCCCGAGCTCGAGAGGGCCTCAAAAACCCTGGCTCGGGCTCGGCTCTTATTAAGTTATGAGGCCCTAGGGCCGGCCCTTCGAGCCCGGCTCGATTGAGGCCCTAGGCTCGCCTCGTGAGCCCAGCCCGTTTTATAATGATATAGCACTAGCTGAAAGAAAATATTTTCTAGAAAAAAAAATCCTGTCGGAATTTAAAAAAATTTGCATATGCAAACCAGAACAAAAAATGGTCAAATGCATGCATTCATCCCATATTCCCATTCCCATAATTTGGATTGCAGCAATAAAATTAACTAAAATAAGAAAGAGTACTCCATAAAAACAAAGGGAGCCCAGTTCCAACACTCCAAAATAGTTCAATGTTAATGTAGATGAGCATTATCAAACTCCAACAATAATACAAATCAAATTAAACTCTAATAGCATCATAGAATAAAATAAAGTATTTGGCTAGCATCATAAAATAAAGGTTTAGGGTTTAGGGTTTATGGATTATTTAGTGCTTAGATTTAGGGTTTAGGGTTCATGGATTATTTAGTGCTTAGGGTTTAGGGATTATTTATATTGGATTAAAATTATGGTTTAATGTTTAGTGCTTAAGTTTAGGGTTTATGGATTATTTAGTGCTTAGGGTTTAGTGTTTAGAGTTTAGGGATTATTTATATTGGATTAAAACTAAGGTTTAGGATTTATGAATTATGTTATATCATATATGTATTATATACTATATAGTGTACATATATATAATATGTATTAATATATGTAGTCCCTAGGGCTTACGAGCCGGGCTTCATCAAGCCCGAGCTCGGCCCTTTTAAGCAAACGGGCCTCATACTAGGCCCTAGCTCGGCTCTTTTGTCTTTTGAGCCGAGCTCGGGCCGAGCCTATAACGGGCCGTCCGCGGGCCGACCCACTTTCACCCCAACTTGGAAGGTAAGAGGCTCATGGTCAGCATAGAGACATAAGAGGTTGGTCTCTTCAATTTTCTCATAGATGTCTCTTAGGCGTCTCATCTTGATTGGTGTGATGGAGGAGGAAGAGCTTTGAGCTGATGAGATGCTTGCTGATGATCCATCTTGTCCTTTAGGACTCCTTTGAAGTGATGATGCTGTACGCGGAGATGTTGCATCACTTCGTCGCGGGCCTTCATTATTTTGAGGATGTGTCTCTTGTTCTTCTATTTCAAGAGGCTTTTCTTGGGATGTGTTTTCTTCATCCCACCTCTATGCCTCTTCTTCACTAAAGACTACATCTCTACTTACCACCACCTTTTTAGTAAGTGGGTTGTAGAGTTTGTAGGCTTTAGACTCTTCACTGTATTAAATAAATATACACTTTTTCTCCACGATCATCAAGCTTCTTCCTATTTGCCTCTGGTACTTGGGCATATGCAACACACCCAAATATTTTTAGATGGGCCAAATTTGGTTTGTGACCGCTCCATGCCTCTTGTGGTGTCTTATTCCTGACACTTTTTGTAGGCATCTGTTGAGTAAGTAGGCTGCACATGCAGCAGCTTCTGCCCAATATGCCAGACCTTTTTCCTTAAGCATGGTCCTCGTCATATCGAGGATGGTGCGGTTTTTCCTTTTCGCTATTCCATTTTGCTGCGATGTATAAGCAGTTGTGAAGTGATGCCTGATGCCCCATTGTCTGCAGTACTCTTGAAATTCTTTCCAGGTGTACTCTCCACCTCTGTCAGATCTAAATGTCTTAATCTTACAACCACTTTCTACTTCTACACGGGCTTTGAAATTCTTAAAGGTAGTGAAGGCCGTAGACTTCTCTTTGATAAAGAAGACCCAAAGTTTTCAACTGAAGTCATCGATAAAAGTGATGATGTATCTATTATCTCTAAGAAAAGGTGTCTCCAATGGTCCACAAATATCTGTGTAAACCAACTGCAATGGTGCTTTTGCTCTCCATGCTTTCCCTACTGAAAATGAGTTTCTTTGTTGCTTACTAAGTGTGCATGCCTCACACACATGCTTGGGCTTTTCGATAGTAGGCAAGTCTTGCACCATGTTTGCAGTGGATAATAGCTTGAGCCCATTGGAGTGAAGATGCCCATATCGAAGATGCCACTTCCGTGACGCATTGTTTATAAGTCCATGGAAGCACTTCTCTAGCTTTGTGTTAAGATAGAGTGGGAACATGCGATTCTTCACCATTTGGACTCGAGCTATATGTCTACCATGTACATCTCTCAATGACAAAGAGAGATTCTCCATGTGTATTACATACTCTTTCTCTAGGAGTTGCCCAAGACCAAGGATGTTACTTTTCATGTTGGGCACGTAATACACATTTGAAATATATTCCGGCACACCATCTTTCTAATAAATCTTAATATTTCCCTTACCTCGTATATGAAGCTTTGATGAGTCTCCGAGACTTATTTTTCCATTGACATCTTCCGCAATCTCTTCAAAGAGTTCCTTCTTCCTGCACATGTGGTTGCTTGTGCCGGAATCCAGGTACTAGACATTTTGTTTTTGTCATAGCCTTCCTCTTGTGCTGGAGAACTGTGGATAATTCTTTTTCTTCATCACTTGCTTCTACAAAGTTAGATCGCTTCTCCTGTTCTGCAGGTTTGCTCCAGCACTCCGAGGCAAAGTGTCCAAACTTGTTGCAGTTGTAGCATTGGACACTTTTTAAATTACCACGACCATGAGAGAATCCATCTCGGCCAACTCCTCTTCCTTGATTGTTGGAGTTCCTCGAATGAGATTGCCCTTGGCTTTGAGTATTTGCTCCCCCTTTACCTCTACTGCGATTGCTGTTTGTGCTACCGCTCCGCTTCAAACTTTCGTAACCGAGCTTTTGCTCACTTAGAGTCAATTTTGACTCTCGTGCTTGTTCCAAGACCATGGAGCCATTGTTCTTTTGTATACGTTGCTCATGGACTTGGAGTGATCCCATTAATTCTTCTATGGAGAGAGTCTCTAAATCTTTGGACTCCTCAATAGCCACAACTACATGCTTAAATTTGGTTGTAAGGGATCTTAATGCTTTCTCTACAACTCTGATATCTTCTATCTTTTCACTATTTCTCTTCATTTGATTTACTATTACTGACAACCGTGAGAAATAATCAGAAATACTCTCACCTTCTTTCATGTGAGTAGCTTCAAACTCTACTCGGAGCGTTTGCAGACGAACCCTCTTGACTCGATCAACAGCTTTGAAGATAGTGCTAATGGTCTCCCATGCTCTCTTGCTTGATGGTGCTTCAACTATCTTTTTGAAGGTTGATTCATTTACCCCTAGATAGAGTAGGAACAAAGCCTTCTTGTCTTTCTTCCTTTGATCTTTAAGGGTAGTCTTTTACTCCGTGGTGTAGGAAGCTTCTTGCTCTGCAGTGGGCTCCATGTATCCTTCGGTGACGATCTCCCATAGATCCTGCGATCTGAATAACGCCTTCATCTGGATACTCCAGTTCTCATAGTTCTCCTTTGTCAGCTTTGGGATTTGGGGTTGAACCAAGCTTAAGGCCATCTTTGCTTGTAGGGGAACTTGGCTCTGATACCACTTTGTTAGAAGATGGCTTTGGTAGCTTAGGCAATAAGAGAGACACACTAGCTACAGTTTAATTACAAATTGCACTAAGAATAAGAACACACTTTATAAATCTTACACAAATACACTTACTACAAAGGAATACACTTTTAAGCCCACACACTTACAAGCAAGAGACTCGCTCACTACACTTTACTCAATACACTCACTCACTACAAAGAGAACACTCACTAAGATTTCTCACTACACACTTCAGTGTGTCTCACTCCACACTTCACTCATTGGACTACACTTCACACTTCTGTGTGTCTTTAAATCACCACTTGAGTTGAGTTATGTACATATGATGTATGGTCCTCATATATATATAGATGGCCATATGTCGGCGGGTTGGTTTGATGCAAATTGTCCACAAGGCCCTCTTGCCTATCATATATTTATGACGGTTTCCAGAAGAGTCTCAAAGAGGCGGTATGTGAGAGACGTCTTGAATTCTCTGGAGCATGGTAGAGGGTCTTGGCATTGGGTTCTTTCTAGATATCTCTTGAAGTTAGTTGTTTCTAGAGACTTGGGGACACAAAGTCAGTATTTGACTGACATTTCCAACATGATAGTTTGGCTCTCAAGTTATCCAAAAGCTTCAAAAAATGGCTATGTTTGGGGCTACCAAAGAAGAGAGGGGCCCCTAGATAAGTTGAAGGAGGGGAAGCTTGGGGACTGTCAAAGAGGGATGAGATGATGCGATGCCTCCTTACGCTAACCTTGCTAATAAAAAGATGACTCTTCTAAGATTGAATAGTTGGCCGGATACATCCTCATATCATTTGAGCAAAGCTTTTGTTCACCATAAGCTTCTTTTGGAGGCCTTAAGAAACTATATTATATCATCTGCATAAAGCAAGTGGCAGGGATGGATGGTACATGCAACACAGCTAGGATGCACCCTTCATTTTTTGTTGATTATATTCCATGTATCTGAGGATCTGAACTTTGATTATGGCCATGACGATATCCTAACCATGGTTGAGAATAGTGCTATACATGCAATGAGTTGCATAATAGGATGTCACATTGATTGCCTCATTTTTGCTAAATATGCCAAATGGGGAATTATTTGTGACTTCCCTTCCGGTGGGTCCCACTGCACAAGGTGGTAGGACCATGATTCTAAAACTAGGCAACTGACCTTTTTGGCATGGTTTCTATTGTTATATATAGCTCAAATGGTTAGAGACTTGAGCATGTTTTTTCATGAGTTGTAATCTCCCCAAAATGGGACAAAAAAGAGAAAAAAAAAAAGCCACTTATGACTCAAGTAGTGGAGCTCCAGCACATGCGGGAAAGAATCACGTCCTTTCACTTTAGAAACAACTTTCATTTGTTTATAATTTCTTGTATGCTCACTGGTTCCAACAAACATTACAACTTTCATTTCTTGGCACATTGATTCCTGAGTTTTTCACCTCATAGGAATGCGAGAACATTCAAAATGACAGCCAAACAGGCCCTATATACATGTTGTATCACTATTCACTATCCGCAGTGGCGGATCTACATAGATTTGACCTTGCCTTCTATTTCAATGTGCTTGGATCTATCCTCAAACATAACTAATAAACAATCGCCCCACATCTAAATCAAGTGATCGCCTCATATTACAAAATCTTGGTGAAAATACTCTTTTTCTCTTTTGACATCTTCTACCTCATCGAAAGTACTCGATCCTCTTCGCACTGTTCTCTTTCGACATCTTCTATTTACTAAGAGTCCAAAATCCTTCTCATGCCGATCAAGCTTCTTGTCGTTGATCTTTTTGTGGTTATTTTCTCTCTATCACCAAATAACCCTAAATAAGTAATCTCCCTCTCCTTAGATGCATATCTACAAGTTTGAAGATGACCAAATCACCATTGGATAGACTTTGATCTTCAATTTATACATAAATCAGACCTTATTGTTCATATGTTTGGATAACTTGAGTTATATTTAAGTGGCATTTTTCTTCTTTGTCATGAGCTCATGACCAACTATAGGGAATTATTTTTATAGCTAAGGTAACTGCAGACAACCAAATTCCTTAGATCCAAATAGAACCCACTCAAATAGGGTAATTGGGTGCTCACCCAAATTATCGTCTCAGGGCATCCAGATACCTAGGATTGAAGGAAATGTTATCTTAGGCTATTTTGATGATGATGAATTGATGATCACCTGAATTTAGGAGAGGAAGTGGGAAGAACCTTCAATTGGGCAGGAGATTTGAGCATGAAAAAAAGTTTTGTGTCGCAATATATTCTCTTTTGGTATATTATTAATGTGAAAAAACTTAGCAAAGTAGAGCAAAAGTTTAGCCCCATTTAAACAAAAATCCTGGGTCCACCATTGACTATCCACGTATGAATGTTTTTAGTACATTACCTATCATAAAGGAGTTCAAATGTATTTGTATTGCAGTCCTATTATCATTTGTCAACACCTTTTATCATACTTGGTTATTTCATATATATCTAAAACGCCATAAAGAAACTATAAAATAAAATATACAAACTTCAATTTTTTAAACTTATTTTCTTAAAAAAAAAAAAGGCCAAGACATTCTGAGAAATTTCATTGAGTCGTCACCTTGATCATTGAAGTTGCACGCATCACAGACGCAATGAAAAGTGGTACCTTAAGAAGAGAATTTTCATCAAGAGATTGGGAGTGCAATGACAAGGGTGGTAAGTCAGAATGACTAGATTCTGTTGGTAGTTCGAAGCACGTTAAGCAACGAGAGTACTGACAAGTATGCACTGAAGTAAGGGATTAGTTAGGACAAGATGGGTTCCTTCCTCTCTGTATATAATCATAAACTAAATAGAAAAGCAATCATCAGTTGCGTAGTAAACAAGAAAATTATATGGGAGGGAGAGCAGGCAAACATCTAGATAATAACTAGCTTCTAGTTCTAATAGAATATAGCCCATGAGGTTCCCACCATTTCCCACATCAGGAGAGAGAGAGAGAGAGGGAGAGAGATAGCATCACTTCACTGCTACTCATGCCAGCAAGTTTATTGCAACTTGCAAGTAAGGAACTGAATAGAAGTTATTTCAATTAATGGAAAAGAGAATTCTACTCCTGTCCTTTCCTTGCCGATTATTTATGTCAAGGAACTTGGTGCGGTGTAGTAAAGTCCAATGAAGATGCCATCTCAACAACTTGTTTGCCTAGTTGGAGTCTGCCATCATTTTATTGTTGGACTAACCAGAAATTTCGCGAGCCCCCCTCTTCTTGGAAAATCTTTAGGGCACATTTGTATAGTTAATTTCCGCATAAAAGGAGGTGGTCTTCTACGGAAAATTCCTTTTTCATGTATTTGGTGAGGCAATTTTTCGCAAAATTGCTTTATCGCCACGTCAGCTTTTTCCTTTTTGGGCTCGAAAATAGACATCTTATAGGGGGTGGGGGCCATTTCCACATAAAACGGATCCCCCTCCCCCCTTCCTCACTCCTGCACCCACTCCACCTAGCCACCCTCTTTCTTCTCCCTCCCTCCAACCCCATCTAGCCACTAAACAATAGTTTTCACTAAAGAAATCCTCAACTGCACCAAACAACATGAGCACCAATTCATCGAGGTATTTAAAAAAATTTTGCACCAAACATGAATTTCTATCTTCCTCATAAAACCTTTTTTGACGTTTTTGTTATTTCATTATATATATTATTTATTTTATTATTATTATGTAACTGATTGTATTTTAGTTATACACGCGATTAGTCTAAGTAGGGACAACGTTAGGCTTAGGTTTGGTGAGTTAGGCTTGTTGGATAGGTGTCTTGACCATAGTTAACCCAGGTCCATTTTAGTGGTATAGTTCTTCTCAAACCAAAACTCTAGTTCTTCTAACTCAAACTCTATTCCTTTTAGAATTTAAGTTAAATTACAACTCCTATTCCCATTCCCTATTTATACAATACCACCACACTCTTTATTTTCACACACAGCTCTCTCTTTTCCAACTTTTCCCTGGGATAGCACTTTGGGCTTTGGAACTAGAAATTCTAGACTGTCTCCTTCAACTGCGGACCTCAAGTAAATACCTAACCATAAGTTGTAGATTTAATAATGGTGTTTCTCGTTGATTCGTGTGTGGATGCATGTAGAAACCTTTTGATGTCCTTTTTCATAAGATAATGTGGTTATGTGATTTTGTTTTGCAATGACATCGGATATTTGGAGATGACTCAATCAAATTTCTCGTATTGATATTGCTGTTGCATTGTTTCAAACTGCTATTGCCCATAGCACTTTTGTTTGGATTTCAAAACCCTTCTTCAACTTATATGATTCTGTAGATTTGTGTATGAAGGTAGATGGATTACCCATTGAAAACCAGGGAGGATTGGACCTTGTAACCAGTGGCGGACCCAAGATTTTCCTTTGATGGGTGCGAACCTTAATAGGTAGTTTGGTTTTGTGGGCAAGCTGAAGATTTTCATGTGGATTTTGAAGGTGGGCCCACAATTTTAATGGAGTTTTTTAAATGCACCATAGTTTAATGGGTGCGGTCGCACCCCGTGGTTGTGTCTGGGTCCGCCCCGGGTTGTAACAGGTTTTGGACTAAGAACCGTGAGGAATTGTACTTGTGTGTAGGACTGTGGACCGTGAGGAATTGTACTTGTGTGTTGGACTGTGGGGCCCATGTGGGCCATTGATTTCAGATCAGGTCCCTACATCTTGAAGAGGGGGCTTGGGCGACCATGTTAATGGGGGCTGATCGCGGACTCTTGAGCAGTGGAGCCCACGATTTTAGCATCCTTATTACCCCAGGTGAAAAGCCCTTGGTTCTGGAGACGTTCTGTACAGAACGTGTGTAGATGGGGTAGAAGAGAAGGAGGAATTTGATGGTCTAAGAGTGTAGGGGAAAGTGTGGCCATCGCTTATATTATAGAACTTGGAGTTCTGTTAAATTGTGTACCTAGCCCTTTAGTTTCTAGAAATTAGGAAAAGGACCTTGATTGTTTAAAAACTCAATTTAGACCCTTTGGCTTATTATAAATGTGGAAAATATTTTTGGATAAGGTCCTCAGGTTTTCTAAAATTGTTAGTTTTTATTATCATTTGCAAATTAATTTTGAATGGTATTTTTTATTTTTAATGGGTTAAAATTATATGTTTATACCCTATTAATCAGATCATTGGACCTGAGTAAATACCGACTGGGCAAACGGCATCTTACCAAGGTGGGGTTTAGTGCCTCGTTATGACCTCGGGGAAATCCTAGCGGATTCGGGCTCAACCCATCTTTATTGGAAAACCTTTAAGTGGGTTTATGCACCATTGATTGTGAAAGGATGTGTTGATTTTATATCTATTTAGAGATTCATGTGATTGTTGGGTACGAGACCTTATATATGACCATAGGAATGACTAATGATTATTCTTTAACCTTTGGGTTTACATACATGATTAAAATTGATTTGTTAGTTGTATACCCTACATTGATTGATATGGACCTTGATGTGGCTTGGCAATTGATTGAAATATTATAGAGGTTTATTCGAATGATTTATCAGTATTCGATTGTGGATTGTTGTGCTGCTACCTGTTCACTTTGACTTTACTTTCTGTGTCAGAGCATTACTAGTCACTAGGTCTATTCAACTGTGATATGTATATCGATTTGGTCATATTCGAACGAGTGCGGTTGTAATTGGACGACTGATCACCGATACGTGCGGATACTGAAATATCCGAAATTGATTTCGAACTAGTTTATCCAGCCTACGATCACGAATCGGTTTATGACTGCCGGCCTTCGAACGGATTTTTAGCTTTAGTAGGGCTGACAACTCAAAACAGTGGCATTGCTTCTGTGTGATTATTGTATTGCTCAATTGTGTAGATTTGATTTAGGTTATAAGTTCTTTTTATTATTTTCACAATGTTATTCTCTCATGATTGTTACTTGTCATTACTTACATTGATCTTGTGTTTTATTTATGAATTATGCTTTTGTGCTTGTTATTTAACTTGTTTATTAGTGTATAGGTACCGACCCCTACCCTGCGGTGGAGACGGGGAAGGGTCAAACGTTTCAAGCGTTTGAGCCAGTTGATGAACCCGAGTGGAGAGCCGGAGATGGCTACGGAGCTGTCTGAGTCCATACGAGAGTGACTATCATCATAGAGACTATTTTAGTAACAAATTATTCATAATGAACCTAATTTTATTTAGTTGTTGTTTAGGTTATTTTGGAAACTTTAACCTTAAATATTCAGTTAGTTATGTATTGGTTTGATTTTGAATATCGATACCAATTGATTTAATGCTTCCGCAAAGATTTTATTATGACTCACCATGTTTTGGAATTTTGTGGGTCCATGTTTGGGAGTTTGTGTTGCATTAAACACAGGAAAATGAATGTTTATTTTTATTTTTCATGTTATCTGTTGGTCGTATTTTGGGGACGTGACACCTTTTCCGAGGTATTTAAAAACCATAAAATTTGCTGTGTGGCAATTTCATCATTCTATGGAATTTGCCTCTACACAAACATGCCCTTATTACTTGAAATAGCCAATGACTATTTATAGAGTACATCAAAGATATTAACTCAAATTAGGAAAAAAATGGATTGAAAAGGGAAGTGAAAACCTAATCTCATCGTTATAAAAACCCAAATGGAACAATGAAACTAGCCAGATATAACTCAAATCTAACATAATCTAGCCTAATTAAGATGAACTCATCCATTTCATATCCAACATTCCGTATAATATTTTGTGATAATTCTTTGGTTCTTAAAAGGATAATGCTACAAGAAGAAATAGAGATCTCTGGGAATCCCAAGATGCAAATGCGGGGTCCTTTTTCTCTATTTATGTAAGCCCTAAGTCACTACCATTTCTTACAACAAAAGAGCAGAGTGAACTATTTTCATATTTGTGGTTGAAACTTTTCTAGTTTGCTCGATCTCACAGTCTTTACAGAGGTTGTTGTGAAAGTCATTATTGTCATGTTCTACCTTAAGAGGGCTTGAATAAACTGTAAGACCCCAGCTCCTTTTAATTGCATTTAGTAGCTAATTAACTATGATTAGATGCTATTTAAGTTGGTTTGTGTGTTAGTTAAGTGGTTTGGTTGTTTAGAGGAGTTTTGAACCAAGTTAGGTAGCAAGAAGGACCTTTTTGTAATTTTTGGGAGAAAGTCAAAGGTTGTTCGTAATTTCAGAAATCGGGCGAATTGGGGTTCATTGGGTAGAGAATTCTATCCCGAGTAACTTTCAGTTTTCGTTCGAGTCCACCCAAAGCCTTGAAGACCTATTTGCAGCCCAATTACTTAAGTCCCATAACTTGGGATCCTGAACGAACATATTTGTAATTTCCGGAGGACCAAATTACCTTCAAATTCGAGCCTCCAACCAATTACACTCACTTCTCTATCATTAAATTTTACATACACCGATTCCACAAATTAAAGTAAAACATGCATTGAGCTAGAGATTGGGTAATCTAACAGGGGAATCATGAAACAAGAGTCAAATCAATCATGCATTTGTAGATTTACATGAGTTTAACTTGCCTTGAGGGTGTTTGCTTAGTTACCCATAGACCCAAGCTTCTACCCACATCAACAAACTTTAAAAATGCAAAAACCCCCCAAATGCAAAGCACAAGGAGCAAGCCTACAATGGTGGATGCATAGAGAGGGTTAGAATTAGCATGCATGCAACTATCTTGGCCTCCATTGACTGATAGGAATCAAGAGGAAGTGATTAAGGAAGAAGGAACTTATCAAAAGAACAATAAGAAAGAAGATGGAGATGAATGAGGAGAGATGATGGCTTGAAGGAGATGAAGAAGGTGAAGTGGATGGAGTTGAAGCTCACCAACACACATGCAAGATCTCCAATGGTGGGTTCTAGCAAATGGCATGGAAGAGATCGAAGAACTGTAGAGATCTGTGGATTATGGCTGTTTGAATGTGTCACGACCCGGGCCCGAGATCCGGTAACCCCGAGCCGTGAAGCCATACTTACTTCCGTAAATTCCGAATTAACCGAAGTTAAAACGAAATCCACAAGGGATAACAATCTCAATAAACCTGTCAATTATACAATTCCGCGGAAACAATTTCATTTGACAACATCAATTACAATTTACATGTATACAAAATAATGTTTCTTATACATGTATCCTATCCGTCATTTACTGGTCAAATAGTGCATGTCCAAAATATTGTGCAATGATCATTAATTACATCCAAAATGATTATACAAAAAGAATGACTTCACAAAATGTTCCTCAAAATAAATTATTCCTTCTCGCACTCGGATGCCCGTATCAAATGGTATTCCGGCCATTCCATTCGTTCAATCCTCCTTGAGGAACTGGAGCGGTCTCCTCTACTCCCACCTTGGGCGCTGCCGCACTGGTAAGGGCAAATGGGCCTGTAATGCCATCAATAACACTAATGAACACGCCTGTTCAACGATGTATAAACAATTCTTGCAATAGCATGTTAATTCATGAGTTAGGCTCATTCAATATATCAATAACAGTTCAAATTCTAGATGAGTCTAGAAAGTTCCTACAATAACTATAAGTAAACATGAAAGTCAATCATGTAGACATGTATAGGGTGGCTACTACCATAGCATTCATTTCATTTCAATTACCATCTTCCCTCAAAGGAAGAATTCATTATTACCATCTTCCCTCAAAGGAAGGATTCTTCTTCCAAATGGAAGGCATCGATCAATACCATAGATACGATCGGAATATAGTGAGACTTACTAGTGTCCGGGCCATGGACAACTAGCATCACCACGGAGCTCCAAAACGCCCCCAAATACCATCTACTGTAGTAGGATTAGACATTTATCTCATTTATTTATACATTGAACTCATTTAAAGTTCTAAAACAGTAGATAGGTAGTGCCAGACTCAAGGGTCAATACTTTTCAGTGAACAATCCATTTCTGGATTCGATTCAATACCATGATTCCCGTAATAACAAGGGAATGGAATAATAGTGATACCAATCTCATTAGATTGGGACACAATATTACAATAAGGAATTGCTAAACAATCATGGTTCCATTTAATTCTATTTTCAATCTAAATAACCATATAGGTGTAACCAACAGTTACTAAATGCATGTGTTATTCTTGATGAACATCACATTTATATTTGGTGTATGCATTATAGTCCCCGTAGTTAACACCCATGGAGTTTTAGACCACAATTTATTAACCATGAAGTTCTTCCTTCATTATCCTTAATTCTCAATAATTTCACTTTACTCTATGATTAGTCTTCGAACTAATCTAGGAAGCATTTATACTCACAAGGAGTGCTCCAAACTTTTGTAAAAATCCAAAACTCGCTGGCGGTCCGATCGATTGGCCAATTTTTTTCACTCATAATTAATGTGTTGGCCAAAGTCTATCAGCTCGGCGGTTACCCGGCGGTTAGCCGAAACTATGTTGGCGGCTAGCCGAAATCTACTTGGCGGTCAGCTCACTGTCAGCTTTCCAGAAGCTGATATTTCTGACTCGATCTTTAGGTCACCTTACTGTTACCTAGCGGCGGCCGAAATTTCAATTTCGGCTAACCGAATTTTAGCGGTTAGCTTTCCAGAAGCTGTCTTTTTGACAGGAAATTCTGACTCAATCATGGTCACCTCACGGTTAGCCGAAATTTGGATTTCGGCTAACCGAAATACGGCGGTTAGCTTTCCAGAAGATCACCCATTTATGGATTCCGGCTGTTAGCTTCACCGCTAGCCGAAACTCACCCAGAATCCCTTCTACGAGCTTCAGAACTTCTGAAACAATTTCTGAAGACTGAGTTCCTTGAACTCCAGTCCTTTTTAACAATCTATGAAAGCCCAAGACAATGCATTCTCTTGAGAATGACTATTGGGACTTCAAGTTCTCTTCTCATACATTATCCATTCATTAACAATACCTCTAATATCCATTAATCTCTACATTCAATCCATAGAAATTCTACAATGGTTAACATTAATCACAAAGGATGTTTATACTTGCCTCTTGTAGTCAATGCACTCAAAGCCCTCTTTAATAGCTTGGCTTGAGCTCAAAATCCCCAAATCTCAACCCTAAATCCATGAGACATGCAAATATCCAAATCCTTAAGCTATTTGTGCTAGAACCTCTCCTAATCACTCATTACAACTTGAAAACTCACTAAAAGTTCCAAACACTTACTTGTAGTTCAATGGAAGAGGCCTTGAGATCTTTCTCCAAGCTCTTCACTTCTAAAAATGGAGGAAAACAACTGGGAGGAGAGATGAAGATGAATGGAGTAGTTCACTCCACTCCAATCACTTGACAAAGCTCCAAATCTTCACACCCAATGGAGAGAAAATGGAAGGAGAAGGAGAGAAAGACTGGCTAGGGCTCGATGGAGGTGGAATGAACGAATGAAATCATTCATTCATTCATTTCATTCTAATATAAGGGCCCTATACACAAAAGCCCCCTCTCATTAACCATTATTTCATTTTGAGTCAAATGAAGGGCCACTTGACGAAATCCTCGTCAAACGGCTTCGAGTCTATTATGAAAGTTAACGTACTCGTTGAGATACACGTGCTGGTATCAAGAGTTTCCGTATTCGACAAAAGATGTATAATTCTGTATTTACGAAAAAAGGTCTTGTCCTCTTAGTTTATGCTCAAAACTCATCCAATTCACTTAATCTCTTCATTATCCCTTCATTAAGTTCGTTTGAGACTAATCTCATCGAGTTGGGGCATTAACCATCATTAGTCTAATTAGACTTGATTAATTAGCATTAATTTCAATTAATTAGAGTTAATCTTGATTAACTCGGGCGGGGTCTTACAGAATGGGATGTTCTCACAGTTTTGCATGCAAGTCCACTATGAAGGTGGAAGTATGAAAAAAAGAGACTTTAGGCTGGAAATGGGCTTGGACATATATATATGGTTCAAGACGAGTCTGAATGGGTGGAGTCTAAACACGAAAATCGATGTTTTCAATATGCTCTATGCAATTCACCCAAAAAGAAAACTAGGAGGCCGAAAATACACGCGCGACCCAAAATACTCGGAAAGTCATAGGTCTACATGAGCTTGGTCAGAACCCCACTAATCTATCTAATCCCTCCTAATTTCATTCAAAACAAATATTAGTCATCTAATTAAAATTAATTTAATACTAAGCGCGATTAGGGTGGGTCGGGGTGTTACACTCCATTTGCACAAAATCTTCATAAACTCTTTTGCATCATGTCCATCAAATTAAACGCATCAGATTATCTAGCTTGGAAAACACAAATTCTGTCATTGTTTGAAAGTCTCAAAGTTGGAGACTTACTGCGACAACATCCGCCGCCAAAGTTATCAAAATATGTTAATGACTTTTAGTCCAGTCATTAAACCCACAACTATTTGTCTAATACTGACACTTGCTGTTCAAAAATGGCATAGTTGACAATTAGACATCAAAAATGCATTTTTGCATGGTCTTCTTTAGGAAACGGTCTATATGGAACCAGCACCTTGATTCATAAACCCTTCATATCCGGACCATTTTTGTCACCTCAAAAAGACCCTATATGGTCTAAAACAGGCTCAACGAGGCTAGTTTGATCGAGTCAGATTCTTCCTACTCCATATTGGTTTCTTTTGAAGCAAAGTTGAATATTCCTCTTTATTTGTTTTACATCACCCATATGGTATGATTCTTCTTCTCCTATATATTAATGATATAATTGTTACTACTAGTAACAATTATTCTTTTCTTACTCGTTTTCTCTTTAAATTAAGTTCTGAGTTTCCCATGAAGGACCTTGGCCTAGCACTATTTTCTAGGAGTTGAAGTCACTCGTTTTAATGGTCATTTGTTCCTATCTCAAGTAAAATATGCCTCGGATATCCTTTCTAAGATAAATATGCTTGAAAGCAAATTTTTCAGTACCTCTTTAACAAATCTTCATGATCTTCATTCTTTCACTGGGCCTTCTGTGGAAGTTACCTCTTATCAGCACATAGTTGATGCCCTCCCGTATCTGAAACTAATAAGACCGGACATAACATATGCAGTTATTCTAGTGTGTCAATTTATGCATCAACCCACTAGATTCATTATCAGTCAAGCACATTCTTCGATGTGTTAAGGACCAAATGGATTCTGGTATCAGAATGTCATCCCAATCCTCGCTAATTCTTAATGTGTTTTTTAAGATGCATATCGAGCAGGATGTCCTAATACGCGAAGATCAACCACAAGATAATGTGTTTACTTAGGGTCTAATTGTATATTTTGGGCGAACTGTCGATCAAGTGCCGAATCGAAGTATCATGCCATTGCATCTACTACATAAATTACATGAATAACCTACATTTTGCAAGAAGTTGCATTTCCTTTAGGAAAACCCCCCGTTCTTATGTGTGATAATTTAAGTGCTCTCTTGTAAATCCTACTTTTCATGTAAGAACGGATCACATAGAGATAGACTACCATTTGATTCATGAAAAAGAATTGGGGGTTTTGATTACTAAGTTTGTTTCTTCAATGATATTTTTACCAAGCCTCTTGCCAAAGATACTCACAGAACTCTACCTGCGTGTGTTGTCACCACGCGACTCCAGCTGAGAGGGAATGAAAAGAAAAATGAAATGGGCCATTACACAAATCATGGAATGAGCGAACAAATAACAAGAC
The DNA here is from genome assembly GCA_028538565.1 of Umbellularia californica. NCBI lineage: Eukaryota > Viridiplantae > Streptophyta > Magnoliopsida > Laurales > Lauraceae > Umbellularia > Umbellularia californica. Next base: position 48,797,975 of record JAPQWN010000004.1, read on the forward strand.
AACACTCAATCTGTTAAGATTCTCCAATCCAGTGTCCTGTGTCCTCAACATCCATTTCAGTATGTACTTGGTAAAGATTCTCAAATCAAGCAATCTCAGCACCCATCGTCTATAACTGGAAAATATCCACAAAATTTCAAGCAAGAAATCAAATCCAGCGCACTCAATACAACCGATAAGGACATGTGACAGCTGCCACATGTAGAGTCAACCAAGTAAACATTGATAGGATGAAAATGCCATGAGAAGAAAGTGGTGATGATACTTGGCTATGATAGAAAGTGAATGGATATGATTGTATCAAAATGATTGATCAAAATCTTGTAAAGAGTCCTTCATAAACACAATAGATCTCCAGTCATCACAGGAGACACGAAGATTCTCTTTCTCAAAAAATCTTTATTTTGTTCAAACAACCTATTTTTCCATGCACAATCTTCTAACTGTGCGTTTTGACCACCTTAAATTAAATCACATGTTAATTATGAGCACTGCTTGCTCGTGTAAGTTGGAGGTTTGGTTGTACAAACTTTTTGTGGATGCGGATGTCATCCATGAGGGCAGCTATGATGGTGAAGGGATGCAACTTTTAGCCATTGGATCTCCACTTGCTGTAGTAATTGGACATTCAATTTCCTCTCTAGTGATGGTGGGTGGCTGTTTGTGGCCCTTGGAATTATATTCATATACGTATTGGTCGACTCCTCAGGGTCAATGGTGTTTTTAATCTTTCAGTGTTCGCCGGTGCTACTCTTGTGATTATTGATCTTTTGAGGTCATTGCGTTTGGAATAGTCTTTGCATGAAGTTATTCCTTGTATCATGTGTGAAGATCCTTTCTTTTGTAAGCAATCTACTCATTTAGTTATTCCTTTTATTTTCTTATTAAGTTTGTAGCACCAACCACTTTAGTGATCTACATGTGAAGGCAGTAAAATTGGGCCCCACTAGCTTCATTAGGATTATAGTGCTAAGGAGTTATTGGTTTCATATTATATATAAGTAGTCTCCATACACTAGCTCATCCAAAGATGGAAAAAATATATAGAACCTATTATTTGACTAATTAGCACTGGGTTTTTTTTTTTGGTAAAGCTATAGAGCACCTTTTATTTTGGGAGATCTATATAGTATTAATTAGCTGAAGATTTTGGAGTAAGAGCTTTGGTTGTCAAGAAAGGTAGTGTTAGGCATTCCAAAATTAACTGTTAAATACGATCTTCAAGCTAACAAAATCAGGCCATGTTCTGTAATTGTATTAGTGAAGGAAGAAAAGATGCAGTTCAATGAAAAAAAAAAATAAATATATATATATATATAATTGAATGGGATATGATGGAGAAACAACTTACGGTTATTGGAACATTATGAGACTTTATCCGGCAATATTGTTGGAATGATTTAAGATTCTGATCATCAAACAGGTGACAAATCATGTGATTGGTTTAGATTAATCAACGACCAGACAACATAATAACGTGATGGATAACCAATATGTTTTTTTTGTTTGAAGAAAAGATGCCCAATATGTTGTTGCTCCATTGTGTGTCATATTGACCATCTGATCAGAAGCCTTTGAAAGAAAAAAAAAAAAAAAAAAAAACAGCAATGAAGTCATGATTGTCAAATCCAGCCATGGATAATGCTCGGACCCATCATGACCCATGATGATATTTTGATGGACGCACCAAATTTGTACATCAAATGGAAGGTTAGAGTAACTAAAATGTGAGCCCTATAGCTTTATTGATTGTTATTTATCAAAAATAAACATTCATTATTAATTTAGTTGCATTTTTTAGTCCAATAGTAAACGTCACTCAAATGAAAGAACGTTTTTTTTATAGAAATAAATCAAACTATCACATGAATGGCTTAGATTTTGATGCGTGGAGATTCTCACCTGGAAGCATGTTGTGCGCGTGTGTGCAGAAGCATGAAACTTGCGATCGAACAATCATGCCACACAAGAGAGACGAGAATTTTACGTTGTTCAGCAAAACCGCTTACGTCAACGGTAAAGTATGGAATCATATCTTGATTCTCTTCAGAGTTTAGGATTATAAATTACATGGTATACATAATCTCTGCTTTATTAGCCCCCAAGAAAACCCTGAACCCTGTGCATTGGCTAACCCAACGAGCCAATTCGGTAAACCCGGAATACAAAACATAAACCTAATAAAGCAAAGTGCATATGTGTATATACGGTCCAGCTTATGAGGCCTATCTGGATGCATTCCTATTATTTAAGGCGGGATGCATAGAAAGGTGTTATGGATTAGGGGCCATGCAAAAAACAACCCTGTAAAATTATCTTAACATTTGATTAAACAACTTAAAAATCTTAACTATGTTTTAACCATATATTATTTTTAGATTGAGTCTGGATTCTCTAGGTTTTTCCCCACGGTGACCGTAAATGGAACGATCATTGTCCACCACATACGTCACCGTGGAGAGGCTTGCCAGTGACGTGAAAGATTGTAATTGGTCCAATTCCTATCACCATGGGTCAAAAGCCTTGGAGGATCCGGATTCTTTAGATTAGGTCTATTAGTGAGATGAACTTAAAATTGAGCGTAATTGCAGATCAGAGAGGAAAAAGGGTAAGAAGTGGATTTTACATGCAGTGAGGAGAAAACTCTCCCTTGAAAAGGTGACAGCTTGTGGTATCATTTATTTCCTATTTTAAGAAAAAGGCAGATTGGATGGTACGAAAAGGCTCTTTTGTTGGTTACTCCTAACAAACTCTCAAAGCATCTACTGTACACAACCCATCTCCGGCCTAACTCTGTTATAAGTTTGTTTGTGCTTGAGTGTCGTTTCTTTTCATTTGCTTTTAGTCCACACTTCTCCATTTCCCAACTTTCCTCCTTTTCTCTCTCTGGCACTCCAAAAGTTGCAAGTTAAGAACTTCAAAAAAGAATACGGGCGGAGGAATTCACGCTTACTGTTCAATGGCCCGGGGCGGCATTGACCTGTAAACAATATATTCATACACACCCAACCTTATTAAAACAAACCCACTCTCCCACCTCGCTCCTTCCATCATCATCTATTTAATCTTAAAACCTTTTTGTCTTCTATCCACCTCTATCTCTCTCTCTCTCTCTCTCTCTCTCTCTCTCTCTCCCTTTGGTGTTCTTTCAATCATCTCATTCCTCTCAGTAGCAGCAGCAGAAGCAAAAACATTTTTCATGGAGACTTCTGAGCGCATCATCGTCAAGGGCAAGCGAACCAAGCGTCAAAGGCTCATATCGCCACAGCCTGCAACCAACATGACAAGCTCTTCAATTGTTGTTGGAGGAGACGACGATCACAGCGAAAACATCTCCTCTTCTTGCTCAAGAGGACCCACAACTTCAACTGAATTCTGTGGAAGCACAGAAGAAGAGGAGGACATGGCCAATTGTCTCATTCTCCTCGCTCAAGGGGGCAGCCCAAACCACCCCAATTTCCAAATAGGACAGGCCACCGCGGTGGGGAAATTAAGCAGCAGAAAATTATTCTCCGAGGCAGCGACCGCTATGAAGCCTGGTTTTTATGCCTACGAGTGCAAGACTTGCAATCGCTGCTTCCAGTCTTTTCAAGCTTTGGGCGGGCACCGGGCAAGCCATAAAAAACCAAAGACTAGCGAAGAGAAGAAAGCGTTGGAAGAAGAGAATTCTCAGATGGCAAGCAGCAGCACCAGCCCAACAAAAGCAATCCCATACAACAAGTCCAGGGTTCATGAGTGTTCCATATGTGGGTCTGAATTCTCATCTGGGCAGGCTCTTGGGGGTCACATGAGGCGACATAGGACTGCCACCATAGATTCATCACAAGAGAACATTAGGAAGGAGAGGAATGTTATGTCTTTAGATCTCAACCTTCCTGCCCCAGAAGAGGATCTTGAATTCCCTGGTGGGTTCGCCTTCTCTGCCAAACAGCTCCCACTTATGTTTGCAGGTTCATCTCTGGTGGACTGCCCTTACTAGCTAGAACCCAAAAAAAAAAAAAAAAAAAACCAATTATTTCCCAGTTGATTCTCATGTGAATTATTACTGTTATTCGTTGTGATTTTTTTCAGTTCCTCTCATTTATTACTACTATGATCATTCTTTGAATTCTTTGAAGTCTTGGTTTAAGTTGGAAATATGGAATTTTGATGATTTTTGTTTGTTTGTTTGTTTGTTATTGATGATGCGTAAGAGTAAGTGCTTGATAAAGAGGGTGAGTTGAGATTCGAGATGTGTTAGCGTTCACGGAAAGTGTGTGAGTGGCTGCGGCATTTTCTTGTTTTGTTGGGTTTGCTTTTTCTGTTGAGAAGGTGCGTGAGGAGGGGTAGCACTCACTCATCAATCGATTTCCACCACCGAAAGCCATGGACTAGGTTTAGTGGCTTCCTTGGCGGAACAACTGTTCCTTTCATTAAATGCCGAAGATAAGGGGATTCCTTGGTTGCCGTCCAATCCGGTGAGGGTCTCCCTCACTCTTCCTAGAGTAGGATGTGCCTCAAAAAAACTTCACATCAAGAGAAGTAAATCCTACTCAGATTGAATACATGACTGATGACATGATTTGTACAGTCTTATACATTAATCGCGTTATGACTTGTGCCTATGATCAAACTTAGAGTGAAAAAAACTTTTATTGAAGTAAAATTTGATAATATGATATCAACGGCAATGTTCATTTTGAAATCCGAATTGCCAATAGATGGACCCGACAATGGATTTCCAGCCATCCCACGAAAAGGATGCGTGTGGGACGCACTCAGGGACCTAGTCACATAAACATTGGGCTAAATCTCTTGTACCTTCTTAAATGGCCGAGGATCTTCAACAGACAGGACACACATGGGTAACTATTTCGGCTTACTGAATGGGAGTTTTGAGTTAGAATAGTGCACATGATGTTGTTATCAATCCAATCTAGTTCATGGAAAATTTGATGAAGATCTTTGGTGGGGCCATCGATCACTCAAATAAAAAATTTGACTCTTTATCCAATTAAAGTAGGCTCATCGTATCATCATATTTTGATAAAAGATAATCAGATGATGGGCCTATTACAGTTAAAAATTGACTGGCACCTACATAAGACGTAGGCATTTATTTTAAACCATGAAGATTTCAGTAAGTAGAAGACCACTCAAGAAAATTAGCAAATTCATCAAGATTTTGAAAATCAATGGATCCTAACTTTCAATCCAAACAAATAGAACCTTTAGTTTTTATTTCATCCATTCATTTGATGTAATGGATTTAGATGTGTCAACGTCCACTGAGTTTAGTGTTTCACACAAATCTAATCCAACCATCTCAATTGAAAGGATATATAAACACCTGTATGATCTTCTCTTCTTTTTTTTTTTTATACACGTGTAACAGAACTAACCACCAAGAAAATAGATCCATAAATAATGGTTGAGTTGAACCGAAGTTGCGTTGGTTACAAATGTTACAACCACACACCAACTCAACCGAATGCCTGTTGATTTGGTAGTTTGTGGTGTGCGATGTAAACATGATATCCCACACGATACTTATGCATTGTAGTTTAATGGCCAGTTTTCTGGTACATGCATTTATCTTGCATGGAGCAATACATGAGATGTGTAGCATGTGGTGCTATCTAGGCATTAATCCGAATGGGCCCCACCTACACCGGGTCCTCTGTTCTTGCACCCTTCCAAATGGATCCATCTTTTTTATTTAGGTTCAAAGATTTCTTTTCTTTTAATATAAAGTTGTTAAATTTGTGGATCACAGATTAAAGGGTTAGAGGCATGCGATTGACCCAAGATTTTGATATTTTGGTCCGACCCAATTTGGATCTTTCGGTTCACTCTAATCCCATACTAGTGGATCCCCATGTGGGCTCCATCCAGCTAAGCTTCGTGCAATGTGAATGTGTGGGAGAAGGGCCTTATTTTAATCATCCATATTTCTAAGCTACCTGAATGATTCGGTTTTGGGTTGGGTCAGAGCTCTATTATTCTATTATGCCCTTGAGTTTCGGTTCCTATCCTATAATTGAACCATACTTAAAAAGACTTCAAAGCAATTATTATGATTAAAAGGGACTTAAAAGGCTGGCTATAACGTGAAAGAAAGGGTCTTGAAAGCTTATCCAGTTTGGTTCCACAACTCTATAGAAGTCGATTAACATGCCACACAAAAAAGAAGTCAATTAAGATCATTCTCTCCATTTAGAAACTGTAAAATCAAAATAATTAAGTGTTGGCCCTTCCAATCATGACAGTTGAGTCTAACCTATGGCCAAAACTAGGAACTTTCCTGTCATGGTTGCTATAAACCCAAATTATTTGTTAAATTGTAGGAGCATTTGGAGTATGAGATTCTAAAACCTTTTAAGGCTGTTCGTTTACTTACACTTGGTATTTAATGTTCCAAAGCCATCGACCAAGTCAAAAAAAAACTTCCTGGAAAGTGCATGCGAGTCCCTTCACTTCGCACCTCTCTGATAATTTACAGCTCATGTTGCTATGAATATTTCTTCAGTCAGTTTTACAAATTCTGTAGTGGGGGCACATCTAAAATTCAAGCCACTGAAAATGACCGTGCCGTGTATCAATGTGGCCCAAATTTGACTTAGAAACGGTGCACATGTAAAGCTGTTTCACTCCCTTCTCCTACTTGTAATAAGGCTTATTTGTTTATGTGGAAATCAATTCCTAGAAATTCATGATAACGTGCAACAAAGTTATACTGAGAATGGGGAGGGATGAAGGATACAATCAAGCGACAGGTGAGGATAGGATCCTGAATTTCTTAGATTAGAATTCCAAGGATGATTGCTAGGGTACATTATTACTGTGGCCGTTATCCATGGAAAAAGTGTGGAAAGTGAAAATGGTTTTCCGTAGTGCGGAAAGTTTCACATTTAATGCGGCCATTTTTTGAGAGAAAAAAAGGAAAAATGAATTAAGTTTTCCTCGATTTTGTAAAAAACCATTTTAGGTGAGGAGATCAGACTTGGTTTTCCCTGAAAAGCAGTAAACATTTTCCGTGACAAGTGGAAAAAGTTTTCCTCAAAACTGATTTTCTACCCGCACAAAGGTGCCTTTATTAATCAAGTTCCACAAAAGAGGAGATAGTTTTCTGATGGCTCCAATGTAATCTCGGTTTTTCACCAGTGACAGAAGATAAAAAGATGAGACAGTTTAGTAATAAAAGAGGGAGTGATATATGGGAAAAAGATATCATGTTCTTTTAATAGCATATATAGTAGAACCGATTATACTGTTTCCATTGCTATCTACACGGTCCGGTGGCAGTGGCATAGAGAGGCTGTTGTCATGCACCTTTGCGTGTGGCAAGTCCATGACACCGATGCTTGACACTGTCGCACATGGAGGGCGGTCACCTAAGCCTTAAACCCGTCCCACCGATTCCCATATAATACTTGTATAGGTACTGCATTGTTATTTTATTTATTATTGTTGACAGGGGAAGTTCTGCCCAACTTCGCCTGCCTGTGATGTGCAAGGTGATGAAATTAATACTGGTTTAGTGGAGTAGGGAAGTAAATGAGCTCAAATCAACGTCTATAGGGGGACCAACTGGTGCTTGACTTGAATAGTAATCATATTGAGGTTGATTTGAGCTCGATGAAGCCGGGCCCACCTATAGAAGGAAAGGCATGGATCAGAGAGCGCTTTTTTTTTTTTTTTTCTTTTCCTTGAATGGTATGAGAAAGCATATCCAATGAACAAGCAAGTGGTATGAACAAGTCAAGGGGTTGAAAGGATCCATCCCAAAAGGTGGGTGTAGTTATGTAAGTGGGGCTAGGAATGGTACAATGCTCTATTGCTCTTGTACTAGATTTTCCTTTTTTCTTGGGTTTGTTTACTTGTATTTGTTATTTTCTTTAATAAAGTTTTGCTATGGTTCAAAAAAATAAAATAAAATAAAAAATGAACAAGTAATGAATGGTACAGATTTCAGAAAGATGGGCTAACTTATGTCGAATCAAGTGACTGACAATATTAATATAATTTTGTTGTTAAAAAAATGTTTACTTCTCACGCTAATGTAGCATACATTGAGTCACTTCTGTCAAATTTTATATACACTTTTTTCTTATATAATACGTTATTATTAGTTTACTTTGAAAATATAATATTTTAATCAAAAGAAAAAGAATATAGCACGTAGGTGTATTGAGGTTGGTTGAGCTTACGCTCAAATCAAGCCATTAACAAGCCATGCTCGAACCCAAAATCTCTCGCAAGTCAAACATGTTCCTCTTACAAAAACTAGAGAATAAAAAAAACCTTGTCTTGACTTCTTCCAAGTCGTGCTGAACATCACTACCGAAAAACATGACAGATCTGCTGCTTGCTTAAAAACCACAGCTCTCTCACCACTTCAACCTCATTCTTATAGTTATAACCATCTTAAGGTATAAAAATATATTCTCTATTACAGTGTGCATCCAAGAAATCTAATCATGGTCAACAACACAGGAGAGTACTGTTAGACTCTTACCCTGATTAATTCTTATTAGTGGTAATTAATCTTTCTTAGAAGATAAATAGGTTGGTTTAAGCATTAGAATCCTACTTTAGTTGGTTTGGTTTCAAATAGACAATGTTCAGGTTGAAAAGGGATAGTTTTGTCATTCGAGCATAGTGAAGGGTATCTCAAAGTTTTCAGAAAGAGTGTTGCTACCTACACACTACAAACAACTTTCCACACACTGCATTTAAAAAAAAAAATTAAATTAAAATTTTCATAAACTACCCCTCCTTCCCCTTCCCATTCTCTCCCTCTCCCTGCTCCAGCCACCTCCGTCCGGCGCCGATTTCTCTCGCTCTCCTTCTTCCTCTCCCTATCTCTCTCCCCTGCCCACCCTCCCTCTTCCCTTTCCCCATCTCCTCCTTTCCGGCAACCCCGTCCCTCTCCCCATCTCCCTCTTTTTCTCCCTCTCTTTTCCTCTTTCCCCCTCTCCCCTCGCTCACTGTCAGCCCCCACCCCAAATCCCTCCTCCCACTGCTTCTACCTCTCCCTCTTGCCCGCCGCCCCAGCCATCCCTCTCCCTCTTTTTCCCTTCCTCCCTCTCCCCTTCCCCTGCCCTCATCCCTCTCCCTTTTTCTCCCTTTCTCCCTCTCCCCTTCCCCCGCTCTCATCCCTCTCCCCTTCCCCTGCCCAGTTTCCCTCTCTCCCTCTCCCCTTCCCCTGCCCAATTTCCCTCTCTCCCTCTCCCTCCCTTTCTCGCCCTCCGCTTTGGCAACACTAAAAGGATTGTGGGGGTAGGGTTGGGGGTGGGCTGGGGATGGGGATGAGGGCGGGTGGGTGCAAGCCGGAGTAGGGAGGGAGAGAGAGGAAAGGAGATGGAGAGGGGTAGTTTAGGGATTTTTTTATTTTTATTTAAAAAAAAAATGCAGTGTGTGGAAAGTTGTTTGTAGTGTGTAGGTAGCAGCACTCTTTCAGAAATATGTTGATTTTGAGTCTGTTAAGTAGATAAAATCATTTCAAGAGTTTTTCATAAAGACACCGTACCCATCCATCGTCCGAAAATCACTCATTTTAACCGTTTACTTTTTACTTAAGTACGGAAAAATAGTTGTCATTTCAGAAAAAGTTGAGTTTATGTCAAACATGTGGCCCCCTTTAGAAGGGTGTTGGGTTTGGCGAGCATCCACCTAGAGAATGCAGGAGAAACTCTAAAGGACTGAGTATGCAGTGGTGCATAAGTCCCACCTTGAAAAAGCACAAGTCTTGATTCTGGGTATGCATGTGTGTGACTTGGCCTTAACTCCACATAAGGCTTTTTAAAACTGTGCATTAAGATTGGGATGAAATCCCATGAGTCAAAGCGGACAATATCATATGGACAGCGGGCTCGTGTCGTTATCTATAAAGGCACATTTATGTACACATCATTTCCACGGAAAGAAAAGAAATTGTCACATCAACAAATTCCATAGAAATGGAAACCTCGGAAAGGGATTTCAGTGGAATTTAGAAATTCATATTTGGTGCAAATTTTTTTCCGTGGATTCTTTATTGAAAATCAAATGAGTCATCGCAGAAATAATCATCTTACATATACCTAACGAATCAAGGAAAACTAAATCATAATGCAATGGTGATGTTTAGGGTTCAGTTGGAAAAGAGTGAGGAAATGAGATTATATATGTGGGAGAAGTTTTTTAAGGAAACTGAGTTCTCATGCCCCTCATAAGAAACCCATTTTCAGCATTAATAAGGAAAATACTGATAAGGCAAGAAAGCGTTTCTGTGGAATTTTTCCACACCAAATGCATGAAAAATGGGTTTTCCAAGGAAAACCGTTCGTTTTTCTACAGAAAAGTGTTATACAAACATGCCCTAAAAGATTGGATATGTAATGCTGCATAAGTCCAACATCGGAAACATGAACTATTGATCATGGGTATATATGTGTGTGACCTTGCATTAACTCCACATGGGTACGAGTCCAGATCAGGGTTTTTAGGAGAGATTCTCAAGCGCATATTTCTATTGATAAAACACACATTTCTATCATACCTTTCATACCTTAGTCCTTTACAAGCAACTTAGAGTAAGGAGGGTGGGGCCCAAAATAGAGAGACATCATGATCATACAGATCATAAGTTGGGGCAGTTTTGTGAGGCGTTTCATACAAATACTTTAGATGAAGCGACTTAGAGTTAGGAGGGTGGGGCCCATGTGATGGCGTGGATCAAGGGAAGGGAGTCTGTATCTCTTTTCTTTCCAAGTGTTTCTCAACTTTAAAGAGAGATAATGAGAACATTTAATTCAACCGTTTCACATAGATAATCGTTTCTCCTTGGCACATTAGCAATGAGCTTTTAAATCCTTTGAAATTAGGGGTTTTGACCTACAGGATACAAAAGATCATAAATTCCTCAAAATGGTATTGACTTAAACTATATCCCAAATATGGGTATTGTACATGGGACCTCGAATTCATTCTACCCATTTGGTGCAATATCACACAAACCGAAGGTGAAAATGAAAGCAGATAGTTTTCCCTCGTATATTTCCCTCCGTTCTCATCTCCTAAAACACTGAATATTTATTTTTTTCCCATGACTTTCTCTATTCCTACAACTTTCTCAATCGTTAAAGAAGGTTTTTAAAAGTGCTTCTCTGTTGCTTTTTTATCAAAAAGAATGTTAAGGTTTCTCCACTAATCTTCTTCCTTTCTCTTTTCCATTTGGTCACTGTCCCGTTGTGATAACTTTACCTTGTAGAAAATGGATAGATCTACAATATCAATACCTCATGAAATTGTGTGGTCCATGAGCCCTTTTTAGGAACTGCTCCATCATCAGGAGAAGAGAATGAAATGCTGCACTTCCTGGCACAATAGTTGGGACTTTAACCAATTTCTTCCCAATCAAAACTTTTTCTTATCGACGAGAAAAACATGGAATATGACCTAAGAAAAAACAACTCAAAACCCCACCAAATTTGAGGGGCTAATTCAGTGCTTCTTGTGCGATATTGCACAGTCACTTCGCAAGTTTTCCAGTGAATGAAACTCCAGCAACCTTCACTGCATTCTTGGGCACAACAGCTAGGACTTTTAATCAATTTCTTTCCGACCAATATTTTTTCTTTTTGATAAGAAAAACATGGAATAAGATCTTAGAAAAAGAAACTCAAAACTCTAAATTTGGGAGCTTCACTGCATTCTTTGGCACTTTATTCAGTTTTTTTTTTTTTTCAGCTAATTTTCTTTTCTTATTAATGAGAAAAGCATAGAATAAGATCTAAAAAAAAACAATTAAAACACCACCAAATTTGGGAGTCTAATTCATTAATGTTTTTCGTGCAATATTGTATAGTCGCTTGGCCAGTTCCTCAAAGAATGAAATTACGGCGAGCTTCACTACATTCTTGTTGATATCACATAATTGATTAAAGTCCTATCTCTTGTGCCTGTTGGATGTTTAGTGCTTTAGCAGGTGGGAATGGATGAAAATATAAAAAGAAAAACTATCATCTTTCATTTTCGCCTTCAGTTTGTACAATATCACACAGAGTGGGTAGAATTGAAAATAGAATTCGGGGCCGCATGTACAATAACCACTTTTGAAATATAGTTTTGGTCCACACCATTTAGAGGAATTCATTGTCTTTTATATCCTGTACAATCAAAACCCCTTGAATTTATCTATCATAGATCAATGAGCATCTATTCATCCTCTCCCATTTTCTCATTTGTTGCCTTGGATTTTTCCCCTACTCGCTTTGTGTAATGTAAATATACTCTTGGACGGTTTTCTATCAATTTAGAACTTGAAGGGCAATCCTAAAACCCTTGATCTACTACTATGCAAAGAAAGGAGATAGAATGGATTTTATTTAGGGCACTGTTTGGATTGTGTTATGTTTTAGTTGGCTAATTCATCTAGTTTGAGCAAAACTCAAGTCCATACTGAGTCGTATTTTTTGTTCTTACTAGATATGGACTGTGATGGTATTTCAAGTCAAGCTTTGGAGAGTCCTGGACACATCAAAGACTGTTTGTTCAAGGCAAATCAAAGTCCAATACAGAGAGTAGGTTCGCTATAACAAACCTATGGCTCACTATAGTGAGCCAATCCCATGCACAAGGTAGAATCACTACTTGCTATAGTGAGCTAGGGTTTCTTTGCCTACTCGGAGACCTCTTTCTAATTCTTCTCCAACTTCTATTTTTGTTCTACATGGATTGGAAACCTTAAAGCATGAACCCTTGGACTATATATACATCTTCTTGCAACCACAAAGGTGATTTTGAGCTCTCTACTCATCCCTAGCCTCAAGAATATTTCTAGAGAGACTTTGTGGGCTGTTCCATGCAAGGAGAACTACGCTGGAGATGGAGAGTCTTTCTCTTCTCTAATGCACCTTGAAAAGGCGTTTAAGGTAAGATCTTCTCAAGCACGGTGAAGATGAATGACGGGTAGTCGGCAAGTCCATCACGGTCCTTTAGGTTGAGTTCCAACTAGGTCATAGGCTATATGAGTTATACTTGTAATCTTCTTTTATTGTGCTTGGTTTTTCCTGTGGTTTCTATCACCCATGGCTTTTTTCGAGTACGGTTTTCCACATTAAAAATCGTGTGCCTCCTGTTTATTGTGGTTGATTGATTTTTCTGGCATTAGGTTAATCTTTTAGTTTAATTAATTGGAATTGAGTTTCATATTAAAATTTAAGTTTAGACCTTAGCCTGAGTTAAGGCTTAACTGAGGTTTAATTTGGCGTTCAGCCCCCTTCAGATTGTAATATGTTTAGCTTTTTCCTGTGATTTCAATCCTGATGGAGTTGATTTTGTAAGTGCCAGTAACTCCTTTCCTTTCTATTGGATGGTTCTACGATTAGTTCCATTATGTGAATATTGCATTCTACTTAGTTTCTTATTTCTTTACTTTTTGAATCTTTGAAGTTTATGTATCTTTCCATTATGATCGGGTTATTGAGAAACCTAATGTTCTTGAATGGATCCTTTTTTTTTATGTCCAAAGTACAAAAATTATAAAATGGAATCTGAGGTAGAGAAATTATAAGATGCAAGATAAAGTTTCCGAAATTACAAATATATGTCATAATCATCAAGATAGCCTCATCCATCAAGAACAAGTTTCTGAATCTTATGTTGCATTTTATAATTTTTGGGACGACTAAGATTCTTGGTTAAGACGTCAAATTTGAAGGAGAGAGAGAGGTTGACTAAAGAAGAGATTTCCTAAGAGATAGATGTCTAAATAGATATCTGAATGTTTGGAACAAAGTGGAGAGGGAACTTGGGTTACGGATCAAGGTAAAGCATTCACTCAAGCACCCAGTTGATGGTAAAGGTTCTTTTGTTAGAAGTGGTGACGATGGATATGAAAGCTATGGGATACGGATTGATACGGGAAAGTAAGTTGGCAGTAATGGGTTTTTCTTATTTTGATTTTTAATGGAGGTCGTGTTTACAAACTCCCAAATTGATGGGATGAAGCACTCTTGATGATTATGTATTATGATTACAAAGATGAAAGCTTCAACTTGTGTGTAGTTTTTTTTTTTTTTTTTTTTTTTTTTTTTTTAAAGGGCTATTAGTTAGGAGTGACACTTTAAACTTGCATACCTAGGGGTCCCTGGACATGCTTGTGAAATTGAAGTACGACCCTTGGCAACTTGGGCGTTCTTATTGGTGGTCCTTTCCAGAGTAATGTTTCATATGGAAAGTTGAAGCGTCCATATTCTTTTGTTTCTGAAGTAATCTGGTTGTTGAAAACATTATAGCATATGCATAGTTATTTTTCATTTTTTAATCAGCCATTCAAGATTTTTTTTTTCTTGGTTTTACATTCCATTAGAGTAAATTTTCTTATCATTTTTTGCTTTTATTTTTGGAAATTTTCTTCTCCCTCTGAGTTAGGGCTATCAAAGGGCTGAGCTGGGCGTGGCCTGGGGTTGTCCTAGCCCTACCCTCGGAGGGTCGGACCTGACCTAGCCAAAGCCCTCTGAGGGCCTTCACTATCTAGGCCCTTACCCTACCCTCAAGGGCCAGGGTAGGGCTCAGGACTTCAAAACAAAAAAATTATTTTTTAATATTGTTACCAAAATCTAAGTGTGATCAAGTGTTATGAGTCTGATCGAGCGTTATCATGTCTAACCTCAATTGCAAAGAAATCATTAAGAAAACATATGTTATCTTGTCTAATCTCAATTGCAAACGAACCATTAAGAAAGCATTGGGAGATTATAAGGCATCTCCAAAAAGTTTCTTTTATCGGATAAAGTCATACGTGCTTTGGTGACTTGGGTTAGGTTCTAGACATTTGATTTTATTTGTTTTGACAAAGAAGGAAAATAGTTAAAGAGTATGATCTATTTCACACCTTTAATATGATTTTCATATGAATTTTAACATATGAAATCATTCCAGCAATGTCTTATCTTGAGAGTTTCAAACCATTTATACTCACATACCTTTTATCAATTGACATTATTTTTACTTAACACTAATCTAACTATTACGCATTCTTCGATTTCAGTCACAAAAATAAATACATTTAAAAAATAATATTAGTTTAAACTTTTAAGAATTGAGAGTTATAATTATCTAATTAAAAGGATGTTTGGATTACCCCCATATCCTTAAAGTTCCATGCACATTCAAACTAACTTTATGAATTAGATGATATCCTAAGCAACTCTATAGAGGAAAAAGTGTATCATTATTAATAGAAATGAGTACACCCCCTTTTGCACTAACAATGTTTTACAAAAATAATATGAAATACTTAAATAAGAAGCAATAAAACTAAAAGAAAGTGATAAGAAGCAACTGTGCAACACTTATTGATTATGTATTAAGTACAATACATAACTTAAATAATTAAATATAGATGAAATAAATGAAGTATGTATGTATGTATGGATTTTTAGAACATTTTTTAATGGGTAAATGGGTATGAAATTGCCTTCATATCCCCCATATTATTGCAAAATGACTATGATAAGGGCATTTTAGTATATATTTACATATATGTATATATTATATGTAAAATAAATAAAAATAAGGGCCGGGGCCACTATTGGGCTGGGCTGAGCCACTATTGTTCAAGCAAGCTCGGCCCTAGGGTTTTTCGTTAGAAACAAAAGCCTTCATTTTATGAGCTTTTTGAGGGCCCGGCCTTGCCCCCTTTCGCAGGGCCAAATTGACAGGCCTACTTTGAGTCATTCAAGATCCTACATTTGTAGAGGCTTCATAATCATTTAGTTTATGTATATGTTTCTAGATTAATTGAATTAGGACTTTTTCTCTGTAATGAGATTTGATTTGCTCTCTATTGAAGTGGGGGTTGAATTACTGAAGTGGCAATTTTCACTTACTGAAGGGCAATCAATCATAGTTTAATTTTCATTGAATTGAGGTTTTTAAATATTAGTTTCATCTAATTTAACATTTTCAATTCAATGAAAGAGGGTACCGACGGGCCCTCCCGAAGTGTACCTAGCCTAGTTCAATCCTCAAATGAGGACTTTTTTTTTCTTAGCTATATATATATATATATGTATATTATGTAGGAAAATATTCATATGCATCCATCCCTCACCATAGGAGAACATCCAGTGTAATGTTACATAATTGGAAATATTTATGTGCAAAAAAGGAAAAGTCATATATTCATATGCAGAAAAAGAATGACAAGGGCACTTTAACCTAAAAAGATTCCTAAGATTTGGTTATCCCTGTTTAGCGAAAATCCAAATTCATATCATTCATAATTAGCAAGTAGTGGAATTTTCTTACAATTTTTTAGTAAAAGTTCCTAACATGGATATCCTCATGGTATTTTTACCCAGTAGGACTATTCCCCAGGACGCATGTTACACCCTGTCCCAAGTTAATGAAGATTAACTCTAGTTAATCGAGATTAATGTAAATTAAGTGTAATTAATGATCAAAATGAATCAACTTAGTCTTAAGAGAATGAACTAAGCATAATGGAGTGAGTTTGAAAGAAATTGACTTAATTGAGTTGAATTTAGACCCAAATTAAAGAGATTAAGAACTTTTCCGTAGATACGGATTTTCATGTATTTCGTTGGATACAGTAAAACTTGATACCAACATGTGTATTTGGACGGGTACGTCAATTTTCATAATATGCTCATATTCATTTGACTTCAAATGAAACAAGTGGGTCTTGATTTGACTCAAAGTGTAGATAAGCTTAAGAATGAGGGTTTAAATGCAACAATGCATTGTATATAAGGTTCAAAAGAACCCATTAGCCTTCACACGATTATTCCAGACATTTCAAGAACTTAGGTTCAGGTTTCTTCCTTCCTCCTTCATTTCTTCTTTAATTTTCTCTCATCAAAGTGTTTGAGCAGAGATTTACAAGTGGTTTTTGGAGAGGAATTGTCTTCTTCATCTCTCATCATCATCTTCTACAATTTTCTTGAAGTTAAAGTTTGAGGAAAACTTCAAGGGTTTTGAGTTGGGAGATTTGGTCTCAACTTGAACTCAAGAGAGGAGTTTTAGTGTTAAACTCGACAGTTAGGCTAGTACAAACACTTGTTTGTGATTAGAATGATAAATTATTATGGGTTCTTGTCATTAGATATGATTTTGTTTGATTTGTATAGAATTGATTTGATTTGTGGAACAATTGCATGGTATTTGAAGTGATTAAATGATAAACAGAAGTGTTAATCTTTTATAGAATGATGTTTGAGGAAGGGAATAAGAGGTTCCATGTGTTTTTTTCAAGTTGTGTTGTGATGAGTTCCAAAACAGAATTCTGAAACAAATTTTGCAACATTCTGGGTGCAGTTCGATTAACCGACAGGTGACCGAACTGCTGACCAACAGTGTAAATGGATTGAAAATCATGCCTCTAGTTTGTGAACCGAGAGGTGATCGAACTCAGGTTCGATTAACCAACCAGTAAGGTCCGGTCGACCGGTTCCTCTTGAAATTTGGGAAAATTTTGAGTCTCTAGGTTTTGAATTAGCATATGACCGAGAAGTAACCGACGGAATTCGGTTAACCAAGGGGTTGACCGATAGTCAAGAACTAACTGTAAGTGAAAATCAACTTTTGGAAAGCTAACCGTAGGTAGCCGAGTAGTGTTTGGCTAGCCAATTTCTAGAGTTCGGTCGACCGACAGGTGATCGAACGGTTAACCGAAACTTAATAAACTTCAGATTTAATTATGAATTTATGGAAATAGAGCCTATTGATTATATCAAGGCTATTAACACTATTTTTACCACTATAGGTGTTAATTAAAGAGACTTTAATGTACAATTCATATAACTTGTGGTGTCCATCGAGAATAACACGTACATTAAATAACTTAGAATTACAGCTGAATAGTTGGTATTGTTTAAGTGAATTTGATTAAAATGTACACTGAATTGTATCCTAAATGGATCGTAAGTTGAATAGAGTCCAGAACGGATTGTATATTGAAATGAATTTATTAACTGGTACTTGAAACAGCATAAACATGTTAAATTGTATTGTTCTTTGAGTCTGGCACTACATAGTGATTTTGTTTAAACTCATTAGAGTTGTTCGTACTTCAGTATATGATTTGAGAGTGTTCCGAATCTCCGTGGTGATGTCAGTAGTCCCTGGCCTGGACTCTGATAAATCCCACAATACATGTTATTTGTATTTCCTTCCTTCAGGGAAGAGGATTCATTCCGTATGGAAGATGTGATTCCTTCCTTTTTAGGAATATGTGATTTGAAATGAAATTCTATGCAGTTGCCAAATTTGAATAAAGACTCTCATTGATTCTGAATTGTATTTATATTGTCTAATATTGGATTAGACAGATTAATTGTGCACTTAGCATATGAAATCATGTATCTGTTTATACATTGTTGAATTATTGAATTCAAGTGTTATTGATGGCATTACAGGCCCAGCTGCCCATGCTGGCTCTGCAGGCCACAGCTTCAGTGGAGGCAACCGCTCCGATTCCTCGAGGAGGATTAGCTGAGTGGAGATGATTAGATATCACATGAGTATGATATAGAAAACGAAAACAAAAATGGAAAACGTGGAAAGAAAACTTTGAAATGGGAAATTGGTTTGAAACATTTCAAACTTTTCAATCCTTGCATTGCATTTGAATATGCAAGTGGATGTTTGTACATAGTGTAAATGAATTTTATTTTATACGTGAGCAATGTATATTTATTTATATTCCGCATATTATATAATTGATATCCCTTGTGAATTTTGTGTGATTGAAGTTCACGGGAGTAAGTATGGGACGCGACTCGGGGTCAACTCGGATTAATCATAATCTCAGGCTCGAGTCGTATCAACGCACGCAAGACCCTGAAACACACATGCACCAGGTAAGTCTGATGTTTAAGTTTTATAATTGTTTTTTTTCCTTTTTCATTTGGGGTTATAGTGAGAGGACAACGTTATAAGTTCATTACCATGGACTTTAGAGAACAGTTAAATCTGATTGACCTGCATTCATCATGCCTACAAATTTAGTTATACTGGTAACTCAAAGGATATCTTAATGAATGATCCGTCATTTATACATACCTACAATGGAATATGTTTTTTTTCCCGTGTTACTAACCTACAATGGATTTATGCATACCTTGTCCTGTGGCCTGCATGTGGGTTTACTGGCCAATGTTGCTGGCCCTCCAAGCCCAACATAGTTTACACAAAAGAGTACGAGTCTTGTTAAATGAAATGAGTCTAGGATACCATTTAATCTGAATCCAAGCATGAATACTAGGAACGATGGTAGAAATAGTCTGGGCTTGGACATTCTTTGATCCAGCCCAATTGGGCCCATGAAGTCCTTAAAAAGATGTAGATTAGAGCCTTCAATATCAGGTTCGATTGGTCATCTTTTCCTTACCATTCCAGGGCTTGTAAATGCATTATCTAGAAACGAAAATCTTATGTGCTTGACTGAAGAATTCCTTTTGCAAAGCAAAGAATGGGGTTCTTCTCACTCCCCGATCTGTTTCTTCCTCACAAGTCATAAGAGAATGGGTTATTCCAGTTTTTCTTTCTTAGAATTTTCTTAGGTGTTGCTTGGTTAATACTTCAGTAGGAGATGGCGTCAAGGTATAAATCAGACAAATGTGGACCCATGTGTTTTTTGTTTTGGTAAAGGACGCATGTGTGATTGCACAATGAATGAAAGAAACAATCAAAGATTGGAATAATTTCAAGTCAAAACACTCACCTGCAAAATCATTTCAGGCACGCAATGGATCACACGTTCCAAAAGAGAGAGATCGGGCTCACTAGTCCCACCTAAGGAAGCATATATAGGGTCACATATTAAGATTTAATCGGGAGATTCACTCATGGTCTTAGCTTAGCTTAATCAGACGTGAGTCTCGTGAGAGGCGGGCCATATCATTTCTTCAAGACTTGTATCGGTATGAAAAAAAAGAGACTTTTACTAGCGGAAAAAATTGCTTCCCACTAAAAGTTTTTTAGTGCCTCAATACGTTTTTCCGCGCTAAAACATTATTTTTATGCTAGACGGTCAATTTGGAATATAAAACAGCACTTTAGCGGCGGTTTAAAAAAATCGCCAGGTGTTAGGCATAAGTGGTCCACATGACCCCAAGTGGAAAATTGTTAGACGTAAGTGGCCCGAAGTGGAAGTGTGGTGGGCCTTTAACCTTCACCAAAGTAGTCCAATTATGAAAAACATATAGGTATCAATTGAAATTTCAGACTTTGAGATTGTTACACATGTATGGTCATAATTGGGCCACTAAATTTGGTGAGGGTTGTGGGCCCATCTGGCTTCCATTACGGACTACTTCGTCTAACAATTTGTCACTTGTGGTCAAGTGGACCACTTATGCATGTCTAATACTTTTTTGTGGCAATTTTCTTTTTCTTTTTTTTTTTTTTGTTTTTTTTTTTTAACCGCCACTAAAAGTACCGTTTTATATTTCAAATTGACCATCAAGCATAAAAACAATGTTTTAGGACCATACTCGCGTCTAACAAAAAGTACATTTGTTGGGGGGGGGGGGGGATTAAAAGACTCTTCTTTGTAGTGCTATTTGGGGTTCCAACCATGGGCTTTCACATTTTAGCCCATTAAGCGGGGGGGGGGGGGGGGGGCGTTTTTAAGACTCTTCTTTGTAGTGGTATTTGGGGTTCCAACCATGGGCTTTCACATTTTAGCCCATTAAGCGTAGCCCATGCATAGGGCGATATTTGGGCTTATTACCTATTACCCGCGCGTGAGGCCTAAAAACAGGTTTCCGACAAGTGGTCGTGCAAATTTATCTAAGTTGTCAAGTACTCGCTCGAGTGATTTGGGCTCTTTTTAAGTCATAAAAACTGTGTTAGTGCACTTTACAAACAGCAATGCCTGTATGGAAGAAGACGGTACCCAGTAAATTACAGCATAAAGTTTCCTATGCAAATTCTATTTGCACTACGGAAATAACCGAGCACACCAACTTTTAAAAAAAAAAAAACTTATTACCAAAATACCCATGACGAAAATACTCATAAGTTTTGTGCATTTTTCATATGTACGGGTGTGAAACGCCGTACACATGATATATACACGGGGTTTCACAGCCGTGTACATCCCTTTATGTGCACGGCTCTAAAACTCCATGCACCCCACTAGCAAACGATATACGCGAAGAAAGAGGAGAAGATGATCGCCGGTGATGGTGGGGCAAAGAGGGGAGCTCGCCGGTGATGGGGAGGTTGTCGGGGTTCAGTCGCAGCAAGTGGGAGGTGAAGAGAAGAGGAGAACAGAATAGGAAAAGAAACCGCTTAACTCACCAAAGGAAAAAAAGAGGGGAGCTCGCCGGAGGGAGAGATGGTCGCCGGTGATGGGGCAGCCGTCAGAGTTCGGTTACAGCAAGTGAGAGGGGAAGAGGAGAAGAGAAGAGAAGAGGAGAAGATGGTGTTTTGGGTATTATTGGAAAAGTGGGTGCGCTCAGCAACACATGTGGGTGCAAATAGAATTTTCCTTCCCTTTATAAAACTTTTCTGATAGATAGTCAGATGCCTCATTTCGAGTTGATTCGACTCCGGCGAGGAATTTTTCAAGTATATTGAGCTTTATCATATATCTTTGGGGTAGTTTGGCTCCAGGGTCCTTGACAATCTTGCAGCTGTGTATTCAGGATGTTTTTTTTTTTTTTTTTCCCTTCCCTGAGGGGTGTAGTTCTCTATTCCTAATTCCTGAGGAGGTTGTTAGTGTGGACTGCACATTGGGTCTTCTGTGGGCTCAACGAGGTATGAACTCTATTTTGTTGTCATGAATAGGTTTTTGAGGATAGCTTATTTCATTCCATGTAATAAAACTTTTTTTACATCCTATGTTGCTGCTACCTTTTATTTTTATAAAAATAGTCCATCAACTTGGCATCCTAAAAGATCATCACTTCAGATGGGCCACCAAAATCATGAGTCACTTTTCATAGGCCTTATGGCAACAACTAAGATAGAGTCTCTATTCAATGTGCCTATCATCTGCAAAAGGATGGACAAAATTGAGGAAGTCAATTGGAGTGTGTGGGTTGATTAGCAAGAAGCAACAACCATGGGACCAAATTTGCCTATAACAATTAAAGGAATAGATCAACCCATTTGAGTTCGTTTTAGGTAGCCAAGCTCAACCCCGCTATGGTGCTGGATCTAGTACCCATTGAGAAGTCCAAACAAGTTGGTGGTGATCCATAAAAAGTTAGATGACGCTAGAAGCAAGCGCCATAAATATAAAGTTGAAGCAGATCACAGTCGACAACAATAAGAATTTGCAGAAGCGGGTCTTATTTGGGTTCCTTCGTAATTAAAGAATTTTTTTATTATAATAATATATTAAAGTCAAGGGTTTTGGATTCAATTTTGATCTAATTCATTTCAATTTTGACTTTTTTTTTTTTTAATCCTGGGTCAAAAGCTAAAAGTTTATGGGTTATGAGATTTAAACTCATAACCTTTTTCCCTTTATAAATAACTAACTTAACTACTACACCACACGATACCAATATGTAATTATTTAATTGAAAAATGTTAAAAGTAGGTAGACGGAGCAGGGACCATAGCGATGTGGGTCATGCCAGTGCTTAGCAGCAGTTATTATGCTAGTTGGCACTTACAAGAAGCTAAAAGAAACAAGTTGTCCTTCCCTCTTTCCACATGTATAGGCTCCCTTCTCACATGTGTAGGCGCCCTCTTCTTGCATGTGTGTGCTCTCTCATGAGTCCCAACCCCCTTGGTTGGGGTACCCAATAAAAAAGGAAAATCAGACTATCCAAGGGGTTGGCCGAGTGGTCATGACCACAGTTCCTGCCTATTCCAACGCTAGAAGTCTAGGTATCGACCCCCGGTTCCCCCTTCTCAGGAATTAAAGGTTGAGTCCACTAGTGCTACCACTTTGAGACCATTGGGGTGTTTACCCGGCTTCCCTCCGGACCCGGAGGGATTCGTCCAAGCCCAACGGCTGGGAACCCTCCCGATAGCAAAAAAAAGAAAAAGGAAGATCACCCATCGGCTTGGCTTGGCCATAATGCATATCAAGTCCAGGTACCATTTGATGTGCAGACTTCAAACATCTTCGATGTCGCAGATTTGATCGATGCGCTATGTTGGTGATGATCTAGCTACCCAAGCCTTAAAATTGCGTACTTTTATGTCGAGCATGAGTTCTTCTCAATAGGAAATTGGTGAAGATTTGAAATCTAATAGCATAATTCTACTTGTCCTGTTTGAGGGCTTTAAGAGGGTCCACAAAGATTAGTCCAAATGTTGAAGCCTTCATATTTGAAATTGGCCTTGACTGTTCCAATTATTCATAAAACTTGCTTGACAGGGACTACTTTATAATCTGTAACTACAAGGGGATTATGTGATTTCAAGATATTCCTACAGAACTTTCAAGCAGATTGTTATTTGGGGCTATATGAATACAAACAGGCAAACCTATACCCTTGGGGCCGCCTAGCCCATCAATATAGTGTGCATACTGACGGTACCCACTTGTCCAGACGATGGACCACATAGGCCCCACAATCACAGACATGCCAACAAGGTTGTTCGACCTAAGCACAGTGAATTTATGATTTGATTGTTATTTTCTCAAGTTTTCCATTCAGATTAAAAGACATAGTTACCATGACAATCGATGGATGGTTGAGATTAACTTGGGTACTAAGGGAGCTTTGCATCCATATAAGCAAATAGAAGGGGCCGACTGTTCTTTCACAGTATTTACAGTTTCCAAAATTGAACAGAAACAACTATAGTGTCTTTCTTCTCCACTTGCACTGCATTTCTCTCCTCGGAATCGAAGAAAACGTTATTGGTTATGTTTTTACACACAAAAGGCAATGTGCAGAATGGTTGATTATGAAGAAACTGATTACTCATTTTAGTGAGTCCTGATCACCTATCACATTTGTTGTTCCTTCACCGTAAGTGGACCAATAACGCTCCACCACGTCATCTAGTAATTTAGGCGATTTTGAAGTTTAAAAAGTTTACAAAAAAAAAAATCAAATATAGAAGCAAAAGATACCGGAGCAATGTTGTATCAGACTACCTGTCTCCTTGTAGTTGGATCTCCAAGTTTTTGGAATGCTCCAAATTCCACTTGAGCATCCAAATCCGGGTCAATCCCAGCAAAAACATCTCTAAACCAGGTTCGAGCGCCATGCCAATGTGTCCGAAAAAGAAGAACAAAGCAAACGTAGCATGTCTAAAAGTGAACCACGTGGCGGAGTGTTATTAGTCTATCCATGGTGAAAGTATAACAAATGTTATAGGTGATCTGAACTCCATTTTAATAGAATGCGGAAAGTAAATTATTCATCGTATGGTGAAAAGTATTGGTCTTGTTAGGCATACCTCCATCTTTTTGGGCAGTTGTGGCTTTAGGTCCAAGCCCCCTTTTACTTTTGTGGGTTGATAAACTAGACTAAGATATCATTTGTTCTAGCTAGTCATGATTAGATTCTCACATGACATCCTTCTCTTGATAAAGTTGTTTAGAGCCCAAGTCGCTTGAAAATGTTTTGACAGGTATAGCTACCGGTCAATCTATGCACGAGATCCTTGTTCTTTTAAAATATTCATTGTTTCGAACATAAACTGTAGGGGGCTCACTGTAAGGCCCCATCCCGAGTTAATCGAGATTAACTCTAATTAATTGAAATTGAAGCTAGTTAATCGTGTTTAACTAGATTGATGGTACTTAATGACTAAGCTTAGTGAGACTAGTCATAAATGAGTGTAATGAACTGATAATGAGAAGATTAAATGAATTGAATGAGTTTTAAGTCTAAATAAAGAAAATGAGACCTTTTTCGTAAATACAGGTTTATATGTATTTTGTCGAATACGGAAACTCTTGATACCAACGCGTGTATCTCGACGAGTACGTTAACTTTCGTAATAGACTCGAAGTCGTTTGACGAGAATCCGGTCAAATGACCCTTCATTTGACTCAAAACGTAAATAACCTTGATAAAGTGGATTTAGTTGCAAAGTGAACTCATATAAAAAGGAATGAACTTCCTTTGAGTTCATTTCACCTAAACTCCATTGCAGAGACAAAACCCTAGGCTCTTTCCTTCCTTTTCTTCTTCTTCCTTCCGTTTCAACTCCACCGAACACGAAGACGGGATTGAAGTGATTCAAGCGAGGAGCACTTCATCTTCTCCACCTTCTTCACTTTCTTCTGGGACTTTCTTGGAGTTCTCTTGAGGGAAAGACACTCAAATCAAGAAGTTCCTTCACAAACCCAAGCAAAACAAGGAGTTCTGTCAATCAATCTTCATTAGAGGCAAGTATAAATACTCATCTATGATAAGAATGCTAGTTTGTAAACCTTCTTGAGTTATAGTAAATGGGTTCTCAAACCCTTTTTCTTGTTGTAGAATGGATATTGTTAAGGATTGAATGTGAATGCTTAATGGTTGTTCCAAGAGTCCAAGAGTGTGTTTCCTTGGATTTTTATAGATTATTGAAGAGACTGGAGTTGAGAAACTCAGTTTCTAGGAATTGCTTCAGAAGTTCTGAAGCTCAAAAGAGTCATTCTGGGCTAATTTCGACTACCCGCGAGGCTAACCGTGAAGCCAACCGTCAAATTCTCTGAAAATGGCGAGCTTCTGGAAAGCTAACCGCCAATTTCGGTTAGCCGAAATTTGAATTGCGGCTAGCCACGAGGTAACCGTGAGGTGACCGAAATTGAGTCAGAAATTCTGTCGAAATTGCCAGCTTCTGGAAAGCTGACCGTGAGCTAACCGCGAAATGGCGGTTAGCCGAAATTGAAATTTCGGCTAGCCGCCAGTCACATTCCGGCTAGCCGCCGACTGCATTTCGGCTAGCCGCGGGTCAAGTTCCGGCTAACCGCCAGTGGATTTTGAAATCGTGGGTGAAAATTTTGGGAACTAAATGCACACCTTAAACATATAAATGTGATGTCCATCGATAATAACACGTGCATTTGGTAACCAATATTCTCACCTAATTAGTTGTCAAAATGTGAAAGAAAGTTCGGTAGAAATGGACATAGATAGGGAGTTATAACCCGTATGTGACATTGTTGACTAAATGCAACGTAATGATTACTCATATAATGAATTAATGAACAGTTACTAAAGGTAGCAATGCAATGAATAATTCCTGCTGCAGCAGATGATTGGGGTGTTCCGGAGCTCCGTGGTGATGCCAGTGATCTCTGATCAAGACACTGGTAGATCCCACACTTAGACTGAAAAGTCAATGAATTGATAAGCCATGTAATGAAAAGTGAAATACATTGGACTGAAGAGTCCCATAAGTCACTTAATGAATGAAACTAATGAAATGTATGAATGGAACGAAATGAATGAAATGAATGAACACTGAATGAAATGAACTGAATAACACTTCCTCTGGGAAGAAACCGTATTGAGTAATGGTAGTACTACTATGGTAGTTGAAATTAGTCATTGCTTATTGGTTATCTGCACTGTACAGGATTTTGTACTGTTCTAGATTTAATTCTAGAGTTATTGCATTGAGAAATGAACATGCATAGCATGATTTATCATAGATTGTTTATGCATTGCTAAACCGTCGTGTTCATAGTGTTATTGATGGCATTACAGGCCCAGTTGCCCGTGCCGGTCCTGCCGCGGCCGCACCGCCTGCGGAGGAGGCCCATCCGATACCTCCAGGAGGTTTAGCGGAGTGGGCATAGTTCGAAGGACGATCGAACTTGAATATTTTGATAAATACTTTTGTAATAGTTAGTTTTGAGTTGTATATATTGATGCCACATGTATTGTATTTTAAATGTGCAGTGGTGGACTTTATTGGACTGTCATCTTGTAGATGTGGACTTTACTTTTGATGTAAAGTTAATTCTTGTCAGTGTATGTATGTATATTCCGCAAATTGTACATTGGCAGGTGTTGTGATTTGATATCCCTTGTGAGTCTTGTCTTAACTTCGGTTAATTCAGGATTTACGGGAGTAAGTATGATCTCGCGACTCGGAGTCTGTCCGAAGTAATCGGATCTTGGGCCCGGGTCATGACACTCACCTAGATCGACTCATGCAATAACATGCATTAGCAGCGCTAGGATTTACTTTGAAAGCCATAGTCTTGATGGGACCATGAAAATTTTTTGTTGGTGTATGTTGGAGCCTACTAGATAAATGGCTCGATCATCTCTCATCATATTATCAGTTAATTTAATTAATTTTAAGTCGTTTTCATGTGTATGTGGGTGTGTGTGTGCTGCGGACAGTATCATAGTATCCCTTGCTTCTCGAGTTATATTTAATTGTGTAAGAATGTTTACAGGACTGGATCATAGAAATGTTTTCTCGTGTAACATCAATCGATGGAAACCATCTATTGGAAGTTCTTCTTGAAAGATTTTGTATATGATCAATTCCTGAAAAGATGCAATATAACCATACACCTAAAGTTGATTTTGCCACCATGCATGTGCACCTTGGCAGTGGTAACTGACAGAGTTCAAAGAAGAAAAAACTGCTCATGGAGACTCCTGCAAACTCCTTATGAGAAAATCTCCCCGACCTACATTCATGCATAGTTCTGCCGGTCGAGCTTATGGCTTATAAATGCCCATTTCTCCATTCTTTAGTTTCTATTTACACACTTGGAGGTTGTAGGTTCGAAACTGCACTACCACACTGGGCCTATAGGAGAGTTTACCCGGCTACCCTCCGGGCCTGGAGAGACTAGTCTAGTTCAAAGGGTTGGGAACCCTCCAATAGCAAAAATATAAAGTAAAATAAAAATTTACATGTGATTTTTTCATCGATCATGCATTTTATGCTAAATAGACTACTTAACAAAGTAAGCCCACTCAGGAGCTTTGGTATGAGAATTTTCTCGCTGTAGCTTGAGACTCAAGGAGAATGGAGAAATAAGATCATTTGCAACCATTTGCTGTTTGGCATCTCTTATTAACCTATATAAAGATTCGGAGAGATTCCAAACGTGACAGGCCTGCATTGGTTTTTAAAAGTGCACAAGTTGCGGGTGAAGCCATGAAATACAGGCAGTACTCAAGAACCAAATGGTCTGTACAAGAAGAGTCAAGGGCCAATCGCATCTATCAACTTTTCTTTTTGAGTTTTCTTTTTATATATAACCCCCTAAGATTTATATGATTTGTAAATAGGCCCATGTGGTTTTAGTATTTGCATATAGGTCCCTACCTTTTCATTTCAATACTTTTCATGTCCCTAGAATCAGTATTTTTAATTAAAATGGATAATGGCCATGGGATTTGTGTTGAACTTTTATAAAAATAACAACTTTCCTAGGGATGGCAACGGGGCGGGTCGGGGGCAGAATTGGGTTGCCCCGTCCCCGCCCCGCCCCCCCCCCCCGATGTGGTGCACTGTTAGTTTTTTTAAATTTTTAAAAATTATCTAATATTAATGTTATAAATTTTCCTTTTCCTGAAATTTTACCTATTTAAAGCGAGATTTATTCTTTTAAGATTATCTCTAAGCCCTTGAAGGCCACTAACATACACTTGAAAATATCATATATGCTTTGAAACATTCTTTATAAAAAAGACAAAATCTCTCTAAAATATCATGAACTCCATCAAGACATGGTTTTACTTCATTTTTTGTATTGAACTCCACTCACTAATAAAGAGGTTGATTACATATAATTAAAATTTATATAATTTATAGTGTTGTTAGTATGATTAGAATCATATTAAGTTACTAACTATAATTTATTTTGCTATTTCTAATCATATAAGTTATTATAAGCGTATAGCATGATATATCTTGTAATGTTATATCAAATTAGTATAATTTATATTGTTATTAATATGATTAGAATCATACCAATTATAGTTTACCTTGCTATCTCTAATTATATATGTTATTATAAGCTTAAAGCATAATCTATCATTCTATTATATTCATTTTATTTAATATGATTTATCATGTCGCAATTTAACATTATATATGATTAAAGTCAAATAAGCTTAGATAGATTTTTTAACAACTTTAATTCATTAAATTTGAATTAAAGGGAATGAGATCATATTATATGCTTTTATAATGTCTAGTGTTCAATCAATTACACGTTTAACTTTAAAAAAAGTCTTCAATTAATCTACTTTACCCTTAATAACAACATAAAATCAATATATACATTTACATATAAATATGTTTATTTATTATAAAAGAAATCTAAAATATATATATTTTTATAGGATTATTAATATTTTCGGAGCGGGTTACGAGGCGGGGCATGGGGCGAGGCAATGGGGCGGGGCCGGGCGGGGCAAGAAACAACCCCATCCCCGCCCCGTCCCGAATTCGGGGTAAGTTTTTTTGCCCCGTCCCCACCCTATCTAAGAGTTAGGGCGGGGAAAACCCGTACGAGGCGGGGCGGGCACTCCGAGTTGGGACGGGGCGGGTTAAAAATGCCATCCCTAAACTTTTCCCTTATATAAATTAAGCAAATATGAGTATATTTTTATTTACCAAAATTCCATTATTGTATCCCAATTCCCAACGGTCTCTCTCAATAAATTTTTAATGCACATGAAGCCTAATTATGTATTTTGAAACTTTCATCACCTTAATGGTGGGCCATGCATGGATTGGATTAATTGTAACTAATTATAAGCACATGCATTGATTGTCAGTATAGTAGATTTGGATTTATTGAAATAGGTCCTCTATTGATAAAAATAAATTTACATATGGTTATTCTCTCCAATTAAATGTAATTATCAATGTTACAAGCTTTAGAGAAAAACAAATTCAAATCTATGAATTTAAGCATATAAGGATAAAGAGATTGTCAAATGTGTCATTCCATGCTAAAAACTTTTAATAGTTGGTTGGCTACTGATTTTAAGGACACGAAAGGTATTAAAATGAAAATGTAGGAGCCTATCTGTTAATACTAAAACCATATGGGCCTATTTACAAATCCTACAAACCTTATTAGGGTATATGCAAAAACCTCTTTCTTTTTCTATGCTTCTCACGGATTATGTTAGTGCCCGTTTGGAAACTCTATTTTCAACCTCTTAATATCTTAAAGAGGATTCAAAACATATTAAGAGCGTTTGGAAGTGATTTTTGAAAATCTACTTCAATCCACATAAAGTGGAAATTCCTTTGATTCGGCCAGCAAGGAAAATGACCTTAATTGGAACAGACTTGCCTATCTGAAGCGGAAAGACGGACAGGTGAATAGTGTTTGGACGTTAGTTTTAGTATCATTGTTCTTTCTATTTTTTCTTTTTAATATGGGGTAGTAAACAATGATCCAAACCGTTATGAGTGTCAAGAAGGCCAGAAACGGCTCATAACTCAAATTTCATCCGTTCATCTATCACGGATCTTGAGTTTTTGTAAAAAAAAAAAAAAAGATAGAACTATAGATCTTAATTTTTGGGATTTTGTGGGGCCTGGGATCACGATCCGAACCGTTAGCCCTCTTTGGAATGACAAAATCAACTATGAGGTCAAAAATCAGTTTTTGACTCCAGGTGGACCTTGAGAAATTTACTGAAAACTGATCAACCGTTGATTTACTTGGCCAAAGAGGCTAGGTTTTGGGCGTTTCTACACACAGTTCGTTCTGCCTCATTTTTTTCCAATTGTAGTCCCACAAATTATAATATGGACCGTACAAACTCTTGAAAATACTAAGAGCGGCCGCCATACCAAAACTCA
Organism: Umbellularia californica; assembly: GCA_028538565.1. Classification (NCBI taxonomy): domain Eukaryota; kingdom Viridiplantae; phylum Streptophyta; class Magnoliopsida; order Laurales; family Lauraceae; genus Umbellularia; species Umbellularia californica. Next base: position 48,828,680 of record JAPQWN010000004.1, read on the forward strand.
ACCGTTGATCCTTCACGGATTTTAAGATAATTTGCAAAAAAGTGAATCATTTGATCTAAATCTTTGGACTTTGTGGGCCCCTATACTAAGATCTGAACCGTTGATCATCTTTGGAATACTAACAAACACTATGGTTTCAACAATCAACCTCTTATTCATTTTGGTAATCAATATAATACGGAATTATTATGAAAATATGATCCAACTATATGGCCTATTTTCTGTCCTTCTTTTCGATCATCTGTCTTTATCTTCGACTGCTTCAAAACGCCATCTTCAGTCTCGAAACAGCATCCTTTTCAATCATGACGTACCAGTTACTGATCTCCTCCATTATTACATCTAATTTTTACTCACACAGGAGTTTATACATAATTGAAAATTCAAAGCTTAAATAAATCACGATCAAACAGTCGTGCCCAAATAAAAAAAAATTGCGGAATAACATAAATATAAACCATTCATGCAGGCCATAATAGTTGGATTGATAAATTACTGCAAAACAGAGTCAGAACGGATCTAGATTTGCCGATTATGGCGATGCATAGTTATCCTAATTAATGGACGATCATGTGTTCTAAAACCATGCTCTGATACCACATGTTATGCTATTATTAACATGAACCCTGAGATCGTGAACAGCATGATAATCACGTGTAGGATTTAATCTTAAATAAATTAAAGAGTACCTCCAGACATCCTGATGCAGAGAGCTTTCTGATCCTGCAGTCTGGTGCTGTTGCTGATTGATGCTGTGATCCGTCGAGAAAGAGACTATGTGAATGGTTTCGATTTCTCTTTCCTTGCCTATAAAACCTTAATGTGTTGATTTTCGTGAAAATGCTTTTGTGATGGACGAAAGGCTTTGTTTTATAGGTGAAAAGAGGACCGAATTTCCAATCAGGGTTTCCATAGACTTAATCTCAACCATCCATCAAGGTAGAGTTTGTTATAGAATACATCTCATTAAGAAACCTTTTTGTGTAAGGAATAGCATGTATCCTAAGAAAACAAATTTCCTATAATGACCACAATTCGGGAAAGGAAAGGACTTGTAGTCCAAGTAATGGACTTAAAGATAATTTCCTTACAAATCATATACAGCATGCAAGAATTAAAAATATAAAAAATGTATATCAATTTGTTACCAACTCATTACAACCATGAATCTACTCATATCTCAAACGTTCTCTCGTCACAATCACCCTACTGATTTTTCAGAAGCATCATGCCTTTGCAGGTTTGGGTCTTATGATCCTCAAGAACTGCTTTAGTTAAATATGCAATTATAGATCACTCATTAAACAACCATTGAACAACATTACAGACTTTCAATTATAAGTACCTAAATAGATGAAATTGTTTCAAATGAGATTTCAATTATGAAATAGCAAAATATTGACAAAATATGGAACCATGGCACAGTGGGGTCTCATAGACCAGGATAACAAAGAAGTACATCCCATCTATTTACACTACAGTTCCCCTACATAAATATCTCATCGTTTTTAATTATTTTTAAATTTATGTCATATCAATTAACTTATCACCCAATCTCTCTTTAATAGATTATATCACAATTCGGTCACTATAGATTAAAAATAAAGAAGATAACCTTCTTTAGTGTAAAAAAAGACAGAAGAACCCAATCAACCAAAAAGATAAAAATTACTGGACATAATTTTTAAATGTCCTTGGAATTAGAAGCCCTAATTCGCTGGAATAAATGAAGTCATAGTTTCAAATAAATAATTTGAACAAAGGGCCCTTACAAATTCAAAAGTCTTGTTAATGTTAAAAAAAAGAAGTAAATAGACTCATCTCATAAGCATTGTGCAGCTCATGACCTTGTTTGGAAACCTCCAAGCTTTCTCAGTAACAACGAATACCAAGTATCACTTAGGAGTTCTTGTTTGTGTATAAAAACTAAATAGCAATCAATATATGGAAACTTGAAAAGTACAATCAACTTGTGTTCTTGCAAAAATCTATTGTGGAATGTGGACCACAATCTAAATGCAAACTAAATACAGATTTCCATGAATGTATGGCCCGCACAAATAAGTATAGTATGGCTTTGATCGGGTAGTGTTGGTCGAGCCATAGAAATTGTAACCTGAACCAAAGGAATCTAGTATAATATACCTGCTACAGTGAGAATAATAGGGCTTGATAGTCAAATAATCTGTGGAGCATTTTGCTTTCGATAGCTTGAAAAAGGAAAGAAAAATTACCAAATTGTCACTGCTACATCAGCTAATTGAGCATTCTTTGGTATTGTGTATCCTAGTTCAAATTTCTGTCAAGCTTAAAATATTTTAATCATCATCCTCAACACAAAGTGAATTACATAGAAATACAAACATGAGAAAGTTTTATTTAAAAGGAAAAAGAATCTTTAGGAGGGCATTGTAGCATAGCAATGTGAATGAGTTTTCATATAAAGTAGAAATATGTATAAAAGTATGTAAAATCCAATTTATATGTATAAAAGAAAGACAAGACCTCATGATAGTTAATAGGGGTTGACTTATCGTTACTCTAGATGGTGAAGATGTTATTGACTGCGAACCCGTATTGGGTTATTTACATAGAGGAATGGAAAAAATTGCGGAAAACCGAACAATTATACAATATCTTCCTTATTTAGCACTATGTTCACAGAGGATATAAAAGAATCATCATCCATATGCACTTTCAGAGAATCCAGGAGAAAATGCTTGCCATCAAAATTTATCAAGACTAAGGAAGAGACGCGAAACAATAAGCCTAAATTAAAGAAAAAAGAAAAGGAAATGAAAAGAAAGAAACAATAGTTTCAGGGTCAACTCAAATCATGATGGGATATATAAAAGAATTATGACAGGAACGCAAATCAAAACTATATCAAAGAAAAAGAAAAAAGGCTTCCATTTGATGACAAATGAGGATTGTATTAGCAACAAGACATGAAATGCACATGAGTAACCCTATAATTGGAGTAAGGACCAAACTCGTGAATGATGCTTTCATATTTCATAACCTATGATAGATCCGATTAACCATAAAATTGTAAGGCATGGAAAAATGTAGCCAAAGATAATTTGAACCCAATTAATAAAATATCAGAGAAATCAAAGTGATGACACACAAATAGTAGGACTTGAATCTCTAAATGAGTATGGTTGTATGACTGTAGGAAAAAAATATTATTCATACCAAAAAATCAAAGTCCCATAAATCAAATGTATGGGTATGCTTACCATATGCATGTTTTGCCTGTGGTAAAGAAGATGAAATAAAAAAACCTTAAAATCCAAGAGTAGCAGCAATAAGTTGGAATTAAAAAAACCAAAGCGGAGAGCGAAGATACCGTCTGTGGATATTGTGATGGGTTTGGGCTGGAAGCAAAATGAGAGATGGGGACGGAGGAAAGATAAAAAGAGGAATAGAAGGGGAATTTAAAAAACCAACGGACCTTTGAAATACTCTCCATGTAACAGATGGAAAGGGTAGAATGTGTAGAAATGCATTTAAGTGTTGTGAAGGACTCGTTACTGAAAACGGCCCAAATGGGTGCTAGTGATCAAATTAAACAGAACAGTTGGTGAAAATCAGATTAGGGTCTATAGGTCTAAAACAACCCATTTTTGGTACGCATGAAGAGAACTGAAGAGGAGAGGAAGCATTTTGGAAAAATAAAGTGGGAGTCAATGTTAATTTATAGTGGTCAAAATCAATTGGATACAATGTGCTTGATTTCTCAATTAGATTCACTTCGCTTCATATATATATATATATATATATATATATATATAATTGGGTTGAATCCAAGAAAGATCTGCTATTAAGATGTCATTAAGCTTTGAGGTTATTAAATCAAATACTAGGATAATCTAGTAAAGCAGATATTTTGGCTTCCCTTGTCTATAAGGAGACATTTCCATTTTTCTACCTTCCATTGATTCACATGCATCTATGTGGGCACCCACAAGTTGGATCACTTCGCACGAAAATAGTCTATTTGATGGCCCCTTTTGGATTTCAATTTTAACCACATTGACAAAAAGCGTGTAAGGTCCTGGTTCATAACTACATGTATTAGTGCTAATTAATAGAGTTTAGTGTTAATTAATTATACTTGTTAGTTTTCTAAGGGGGACTAGAGGTTAATTAACCTAGTTTGAGGGATAGATTTTGAACCGCTGTGGAAAGTTTTGAGAGCTTTTGAACATAGTTTGATGCCTTTATGGTTCTCTACATGATTTCGGGAAAGGGGTTTATTCACAATTTAAAAAAAAAAATCGTGTTGAGCTCAAAAAATAGATCAAACCATCACGAACAACCTTCGTGTTCAACCATAGTCATTCGGTGTCCCAAAACCCTTCTTTGCAGCGGTTTTTGCTTAAATGGAAACGGTCATCATTTCTGTAAAATTTGAGTCATTTCTCGAAATCTTCGACATAAGTCTTTCTTGGATTCATTAGAAAGTAGATTAAGTTTCGTGGACTTTCACCTCTGATTCGAGTCCATCCGAAGCTCATAACACTAGTTACAGACCCATCTTTATCATTAAGTTGTGGGCCTAAGTAACCCATCTTCTTCACTCCCACCATTTCACTCCTGAATTCAGCAACCAATAGCTGAGCCCTTTCTCTTCTTCTTCCTTGCTTTTTATCTCCACCAAATCAGCTCCAACTGGTTGCCATGTAGAAATTTGACATCACCATCACATCTGACATACTCTCCACTCTCCAAAGACCCCATTTCGTACAAATCTTCAACTTGGCCATCCCAGCTTTGGATGAGTTCAGCTCGATAAGAGGCCATACGGGTGAGACCTCCTTTCTATCTTCTAGTATGTGTAAGGCGGGCCCTAGGGCTCCCCCATAACAACATACAAAGTCCAATTCAATTCCTTTCCTTTTTTTTCCAATTTTATGGGTTCTAAGGATAGTATTTCGGGAGTTTTCATTCTTTGGTGATTTCAGAGAGTTTGAAGGCTTTAGGAGTGATTTTAAAAGCTAATGAAATTGTGAGCATGGAGATGCTACACACAAAAAAAAAAGATGAGATGGATTGGGAAGGATAGGTTTGATGGAATCGACCGGGTACAGGGTACCCAATTTAGCACAATGGCAACTGGCAAAGTCTTTTTTTTTTTTTTTTTTTTATTGGTTTCAGGACACGATGCATAGCTTGCGAAAACCAATGAATCTGGGTTTGACACGAAGCACTTAGTCAGCATGACGACTGTTAATACCCCGGATACAAACCCACCGGATCAAGGTGTCTCTTGAATCTCAAGTCCTCTATTAAAAGTCCTCAAATAAAACCTCTAACTTGATGATTTTACTCTCGAGAAATTGAACAATGAGGGGAGACCATCCAGAGGGTTGATATACATCACTGATTGGTGGATTTTTATTCTCTATACATAGTTGGAAAGGTCTTTTGAGTAGATATTAGTAGACTCCAAATTAATTTGTAGAACTCCAACCAATATCAATGAAGATATGACCCTTGAAAGGTGATTGTTTGACTTTTGAGCAGGGGTAGGTTGCAATGTGCCCCGGTGAAAGCCTTTGCAGTATGGATTTTTGAGCTTTTAGGGCATGGAGATGTGTGATTATGTATCATTTTTCATGGAATCTTTAGTTTTCCATAGAATTCTAGTAAAAAAACAGGCCATTATAGAAAATATCTCCAAATTCCAGGGCACAACGGGTGTGGGGTCTACTGTCATAAAAATATGCACCACACCGGGTTCCCACTAGATGTCACATGTGAGGATATCATAATTCCATCACAATCATAGAAATTTCGTGATACATTTCAGCAGAACCCATATCAAATATTGCTTCAATTATATATCATAACCATCCAATAAGAAATAGGATGTCGGAGCATAACCAGTCCATCAAAGAAGTAGTCAAGTAGTGTGGAAGCGTGAGCTTTCAACCGTTATTTCATGTTTTATTAATAACAACCCACAAAACTAAACATTTGGAACTAAGAAGCCACAAATCCAAGTCTATCAAGTGAAACGTGGTTGGGCCAAGCTTACTCCACATCGTCCGGAGATCACTAAACTAGGGCTGGCTAATAGGTCAGGTTAGGCACAAACGGGCCGTTCGAAGGTGGAATTTGCAATTTATACTATAACCCACACCCAACTCGTTTTCATAATGGTCTAGATTTTCTAGACCCGCACGCGCAGCAGGTCAGCTCTACCCAATCCGTGCGACCCGTAATCGAATTGGATTCTGAGGGCTTCAGTGCTGATCAGGAGAGAGAGAGAGAAGGGGGTTTAGGATAAATGGTTTGGGTACCCAGGGAGAGGGTGGGTTGAGACTTGAGAGTGACAGGGAGACGATTTAGGATATGAGTACTGAGGGGTTGGTCTGGGGTGGGTAGCAAAGAAACATATGTAGTTTGGTGAGAAAGAGGGTTGTGGCCAAGAGAGAGAAAATGTAAGATTAGATAGCACTGCATAAATGGGCAGAGAGCCAGAGAAAGACAGAGAGGGGTTAGGGTTTGAATTGGGTTCTTTAAGCTGCTGAGAGAGATAGATATGGGTAATAGTGGAGATGGGAGATAACAAAAGATGGATTTTTTTCTATTTCCTTCATATCCTCTCTCTTCTTTCTTCCTTAGCATTAGTCTAGATAGATGGATCTGTTTTCTTCTTCCTACATCTCCTATTCTTTCTTCCTCCGCAATAGTCTGCATAGTTGTGGATCTTTTGTTCTTCTTCCTTGATCTCATTCTATTATTTCTTCCTCTTTCATTTTCTCTGACCTCTCTTCCTCTAAAAGTTAGGAACAAAGATGAAAGATGCATGTGTTCACTGGTCAAATTGGTTATGGGTTCAACCCTAACCCAACCCACTTCTATGCGGGCTAGAAAATTTGGATCTGTGACCGACCCGTATATTTCGTGGCTTGGGTTTAACGGGTCAAAAGCATGTTGGATTAGGCTTGAGCTAGCAGGTTTCACATTTTTCCAGCTATACACTCGACTACACTAGCCATCATGCCCTCTGGCATCCCTCTCTCCGAGGTAAGGATAGAGGCAAAGTCTCCTACAATGCCAATGTGAGTGAGGGCAAGTAAACATATATAATAACCTAATCATGTTGCATCAAATAGAATTGAAGACATAAAGACTATAGAGATGACAAGAAATAAGGGTAACCATCTTTAGTAGTGAAAATAATAAATTAACATCAATGAATCATGTGAGACATATCTTTCTTTCCTTTTTTTTTTTTTTTTTTTTTTTGCTAACAGAGGGTTCCCAACCCTTTGGGCTGGACTATTCCCTCGGGCCCATAGAAAAGCCAAGTAAAACCTCTGTGGCCCCTAGGTGGTAGTTAGGCCTGTCAATGGGATGGGATGAAACGGGTAAAAAGCCCTGCCCGGCCCGTCCCAAGCCCGAAAATACAGGGCTTTTAAAAAGATTTGAGCCCAATGGGACTGGGTTTGGACAATACATTTTAAAGTCCGGCCAAAATGGGACTGGGACTAGGCAAAAACAAACCAGCCCATTCAGGCCCGGCCTGGCCCGCTACAAGGCCCTTTAACAATAATTATATATATATATATATATATATATATATATATATTGAGGAACAGCTCTAGGGGTCGTTATTACAAAAATACAATAGGGAAGGAGGAGAATATTGAGGAACAACTATGGTGTTCACTGGTATATGGTCAATAGAGTAGAGCCTCAACTGCTCTTGTGTCTATTGTGGCTCACATGCCAATACCCTCTTTTTCAAAGGCACCATTCTTTATCCACCTGAAGCCTGGAAATATTTTTCGATCCAATCAACCAATCTAGAACTTAAATGATGATCATATAAGCTACCAATTAATATATATGGTTGATAGACACCATTTCCTGCATCAAATTGAGAGAAAAATAATACTGAACTAGCATTGTGATCTAAATCTCTCATCCATGGAGGTGCTGATACTACAGACAACAATCGTTGAATGAAAAAGAATCGGTAGATTAAAGGATTAGGATGATTAAAAGCAAAGCCTATTATGATAGATGATATTTCTCTTGGTATAAAGTAGCTTCTTGAGACATCAACTCAAGAACGCCTGAAGGTCCCAACTATACCATCTCTCTGTTCAAGTGTCCCGAAGAGGGTGTTTACCACCAGGGCCTTGAGTTTATGATGCAGATTGCTTGTAGGACGACCCCTAAAAAATCTCCCAAATGTGGCAACCATATACCATTAAAGCTAACCTGAATGTAGAAAAGTCTAGATGATGGACCCATAAAATGTTACAAACTACTGAAGCATAGGATGAGTTTTGCTTACAAACCTGAAGGTCCCAATTGGAGAATGTTTTGCTTATCTCCAGGATCGCGCTAATCCCAGGCCCGGCCCTGTCCCAGCCCGGGCCCGTACGGGACGGAATTAGATGTAGGCCCGTTCAATTTATGGCCGGGATTGAGTAACACCTAGCAGGCCCGTCCCATTTTCGGGATGTGATTGGACAACCCAAGCCCAGGCCCGGCCCATCCCATTGACAGGCCTAGTGGTAGCACAAGTGAACTCAAACCTTCGGTTCCTGAAGAGGGGGGAACTGGGGGTCTATATCAAGACTTCTATCTCCAGAAGAGGGAGGAACCGTGGTCCAGACCACTCGGCTAACCCCTTGGGGTTATGTGAGACATATTTAACATGTACAAACTAGCAAAGTGGCAATCCAAGTAAGCTCATTCTCCCAATGGAGGGAGAGGGAGAGGGAGAGGGAGAGGGAGGAGGCGGGAAGGGTAGTTTAGGAAAAGACTTTCATTTTTGTCTTTTAGTGCGCTGGGGAAAGTGAAAAATCCGGTGTCAAAGGAAGCACTCTTTTTTATATTTTCCAGTGGAAGCTCTGGCCTCCATTCCTTATCTTCTCTTCTCTGCAGAGGAAGAATCAATGGGCACTCTCTATGTAAGATTAGTTTTATTTTAGGGCACAGTAAAATTCTGTTAAAGTTAGACAGGGTATCTAAATTAGATGTGATTACGAACTGAATTTACTAGAGTGGAGACCGTTAGATATGTCAGTTGACCATACAATAGGAAAAATGTTTTTTTAATCTTCACATTGCTAGAATAAATAATGTGCCTATCATGATGGTTTTGTGGGATAAATGATTTGTGCTTTTTCCTGCTTAGATGAGTGGATGTGGTCCCAGCCTACCTTTACCATTGTTATGGTGGGCGTGTTTTTCTTCCTTTTCTTTTTTTCAACATAAAAGATGGATTGATGTATGTTGGAGATCCCACTTTTGTTTTCCCCTTATAGTGACTGGTAAATTCTTTTATTACCAGGAATGGCAGATGGGCTTCACCTACTATGAGCAATGTGAATGGTGGGACCCATTGTCTCACAATGATTAAGACCATTAATGAAATGATGCGCATTATCTGGTCCGCCCATGTTAGGGCACTCATGATATTAGTTGCTATATTATTTTCAACCCTGGATATGGTTACATCATGTCCAATATCCACTTCATATTTCCAGATTTTTTATGGGTTGAATCTTGTTAACATTGGATGAGCCTGGCCCGAACAATGATCGATTATCGAAACCAGACAGGTCCCACTATATACATTAAACATGTCAAAATCTATATTTTTATATTTCTTTCAAAAAAGAGATCTTCATTGTATTCTTTCAAAGCACCAACCTAACACCAGAGGACTCATCCTACCAAAAACATGACTGCAATAATATGTCCCAAGAAAAATCCTAAATTAAACAAGTGAGACTAGATGGTAGGACCCACGTATTGAAAACCCAATACACTCAAAAGAAATACCCTCCTATTGTATGGCGTATCCCAACTAGAGTTGATCCCATTGTAAGACTGACCACTTGATGAAAAATGCGATTAATGAATAGGCAAAAAAATTGAGTTAACCATATTTTTAATCAAATGGTCAATTTTACTGTTAGACCAAATCAGTGGCGAACCCAGGATTTTAGTTTGGATGGGGCGGATAATGGTCATTTGAAAATTTCAATATTTTTTTTACTAGATTCTTTTTTACATTAACAATAGAAAAGAAGAAAAAGTATTGCGTTTAAATAGATTAGCAGTTTTGATCTTTCTGATATATATCTTTCCATATCTAATATAAAGATAAAGTCAATTGCGTCAAAATCATTGCCGACTACCAACAATCTCCAATATTTATATAATAGGTTAAAGACATGATTTTCAACTAGTTTTTCTTTTTGTGAGGAATCCTACTACTAACACCAAATTCATAAATAAGCCTTTTCTACTACTCAAGAAATTAGTGCAACAATTAGCAACCACATTATAACAATACTAAAAAAAAAAAAACTTCAGAATACCCTAAAAAAGTAATAATCATTATATTGTGAAAATTAGTATATTCTTAGTCTTTATCCTTTCCTTAAGCTCCTAATAGTTCATGTGTCACATGAAACCCACCTATATTTGCAAATGGAAATTATTAGAATAATCACAAAATCATATTATGGCCCAAGAAAAAATTTCAAAAATGAGAAACTAGGGAATTAGGGATTATGAATTAGGGGACTCTATGTGCAGGATTAGGGCTTACGAATAAAGGGAATTTAGGGAATTAGGGATTAGGGTTTGCATATAAGATTTGGTGATTTAGGGCTTAGGATTTTATTTAGGATTTGGGGATTTAGGTTTGGAATTATAATTTAGAGATTAAGAGTTCGGATTTAGCCCTAATTTTTTAAATTCCATTGATCCAAATCTAGAGTTCCATTAAAATCTGGGATACCCCTTAAGCTGAAAGAGCATTTATCTTGAATGGACTGGATTTCCAATAGATGGACCCCAATGTGGAGTTGCACTCTTTCAACTTAGCATTTTTTAAGTCAAAACCTTAGAGGATCAAGTCTCTTTATTAAGGATTCATTTGGCACATCTGTTTTTTGGGTCCATGTGACTTAAAATTGATTCAAACTGATTTTTAACTGTTTAAGTGCTCTAGTCAATTGAATGTTGATTAAATCTTTTTATTGCTTTTCAAAAATCAACTAAAAGGTAACTTTTCATAAAGGTCTAAGTCAATGGCATCTTTTACCCCTTTTTTTTTCAACATGTTTGCTCAGGTACTACTTTTGCTAAATGATAAGATTGCACGTATTGATTTCATTTTATGAAAAATTTGCATGTACTAGTTTTACTATATGACAATTTTTCTTTTTTAATCCGTAAGACATGCCAAGCCATTTAGTTATAAAAAGAAAAAGTCTAATTGCTATAACTATATTTCAAATATGTCTAATTGAATCAGCTTTATTTCAATCAGATCAAACTTGCCAAACAAAGTCATGGCGTATTAGCTAGGTTAAGGGTTGAGCAATATAACTCTCCTTTTTCTTTTCTTCTTTTGCTAGATTGGCTGTTTTTGCCAGCAGCAACATTTCCAACTTGAACGCTTAGGGATCAATCTCTAGTTATGCGCATGTGATACCATGGTACTATTTAAAAAAAGAAACTAAATACCACTAATTAGGGCAACTCCAACATACACTTCAAATGGCCATGTCCTGATAGGAGACTGTAACGCATTGGTGCTTAAGCACGGATTATGGAATTAGATGTTTCGAATGTGGGACTTGTACTGCCCAAACTATATCCTTCTTTTTCTTTAGTGGGTGTGGGCTAATTGGATTTTGACCGGATCTACAACTTGAAAGGCCGGGCCCACCGAATCTCACACATGGCCATATGTCCACTATGGCAAAACCTTGTGACCCATCATTTAAGGGGGCATCATGGTCGTCATTACTAAAACCACATCCTCCTCATCCAAGTCTTCTTCATAAACTCCCCATCACTGTCGTAGTCTTGTAATGAATTTCATTCCATGGCCACATAATCAATTTCATAAGAGAATTGCATGTTCGTATCTTCCTGAAGATTAATTGTAGGATAGACTCTTCTATTGGTAGTTTCCTTTCGAGGCACTATAGGAATTGCAGGAGTGTTATTAAACCGACATGATCGTCCATAATTATTACATTTAGCAAAACTCTATTAAAATTTGACATGCATATAACCTATATATATATATATATATATATATGCAAGAGAAAACCTTTGTGCTCTATTTTTTGCAAGATCCAGCCTCATTTTTCTACACCAGCCGGTGTCGTATGGGCAGCTGCATACGTGATCAAACTCCTCCAATGAGAATCAATGCACAAAAACACATTCTCAATGCAATGTCCTTTTTTTTTTTTTTTTTTTTTTTTTTTTTGTTGTTGTTGTTGTTGTTGTTGTAATGGTCCTTTTGATAGAACAAGAATGTCAATTACAGTAACATTATGAATGGACGTTCTGGGGTTTATCAAACAATATACTCTAAAAGGAATGTAATTTGTGAACCCATTTTCCACCGAAAAATTAGTGGTTTTCTACGGAAAACTAATTTTCCACATGTTTGGATTGGCGAGATCTGCAGAAATGAAAATTTCCCACATCACATTTTTTCCACATAGATATCACAATTGGAAATGGGGGTCGACAGACTTCCAGTTCCGCAGAAAAATGAACACCTTCGTGTATAAACCACTTTCGCATGCGATCTCCAGCTCCACTCCATCTCTTCTAAAATTGCTCTGGATATCTCTCAAAACCCTATCCTAGATTAACATGTCTCTATCCTAAACCCCATTTCAATCTCTCCCTAGTAAAATCCATCTTCATCTCTCTCTTCCTCCCTCGCGTGAGATCTCATCTCTCTCTCTCTCTCTCTCTCTCTCTCTCTCTCTCCATCTCTTGTTGAAGTCATTGTTGACTCGGCAAATGTACTGACGAGGTTGGGCCGATGATGCTAATTAGATCAGGACTATGAGTAGCTTGCCTTATTTAATTAGGTTTCCTTACCTAAGTAGATTTGTAGTTATCTTTATGGTTATATTTCCTAATTAGGTTAGGACTTTCTTTTTGCATGTTTGATTTGATTATTCTATAAACTGGTGGATGTAATTCAATTTAATAGACCGCAATATACAAATTGAGTAGTTTGGATCGCTTTCCCCTTTCCTCTCCTCTATTCTCCATCAAAAAGTGGTATTAGAGCGGGTCACCGATTTCGAGAATATCAGGCGTTGGTCTTGAGGGCTGTGATCGTAACGTGATTGATTTCTCATGTTTGGTGTGGATCTTGGAGGTCATGCACAGCTTTCAAGTATGAGATTCTGTGCAAATTGGCGGAGATGTCGAGGTGTGACCAATTTACATCCTGAAAGGTTTGGATCTATGATTGGACCAACTTAGGTCTTGTTTGGGGGTTTCAAGAATAGAGGATAAAGAAAAGGACCTAGTTCGGACTGGGGACTGTCCGGATCATCAAGGACTTGTTTGATGAAGGGCAACGCACTCAATCTATGGAGAGGAATCTGTGAGCCACTTCAATCGCTACAAAGGGAAATAGAGGAGGCTAGGGTTTGTGGTTATACAAGAGAGATTTGAATTCACAGTGGTTGCAATAGTCAGAGAGGAATTACCTGGTTTATAGGATCTTGATCTAGTCTAAGTGTAGACGAAGAAGACAAGGGTGCAGTCAGTTTCTTGAGAAAACACTGATCATCCGGACTCTGCTCGATGTTTGGTGTTACAGGGCACTATCGAAGGAGGACTAGTGTTGTACTTGCACGGTTCAAGATTTTTTTTTTGTAGAAAATGAACGTTGGAGATTGGATCACAAAACGAGGATCACAATCTTTAAGAAACAAATAGGATAGAGGATCTAGCTCTTTTGAGAACAAGAGGAAGAAAAGATCGAGCCATTGGAACTAGAGTAGAGATAAGGCCACTAGAGCATTGTCAGCCTACCCACCGGAGAATTCACAGTGCCTATACATGTCGAGGATAGAGTGAGTCTGCTAAACTACACCAGCCGATTGCATCATCAGTTGTAGTGCTCTGTAACATTGCCCGAAACCAAAAAGTTAGGCTAGGTTTGACCAAGGTCAAGGGAACCTAACTGAGCCCAAAGTCAAGTAGTTAACAGGGTGCTAACAGCACCAGCAAAGCAGGTTACGGTCAAAAGGAAGACTTAACCAAATTTGAGGGCTATATTTCTTTTTTCTATAATCCATGAAGACCACGTGTTATCAATATGAAGAATTTGGACATATTTCATGAGATTGCAAAGTGAAGATGCTAGTTGTTAAGAGAAATTCAATCGCGGAGGACTCGCAGCAAGAGGAAACTAGCAAGCACGGGGATGCCGGTGATGAGGGTGGCTAGGACCTAGAGGTGAGTTTCTTGACCACAGTCGAAATCTATGAGCATGCGCTAACATAAGAAATTTGTGATATTGATTGTGTGATATTTCAAGATCCCCTTAAGCTTAAAGATCAAGCACAAGATGAGTTCAAAGAAGAGGAATCAAAGGAGGGGGATGTTGATAAAGATGGAATTGGATCAAGTCCTCATGTACCAAATTCTTAGGGGCTTGGAGATCATGTGCCAGATCATTTAAAGGAAAAGGGATCGGAAAAGGAAGATGATCAATTTGGGGATAGATCAGATCCACAAGAAATAGGTGATAAAACAGTTACAGAAGTTGTTCCCTACAACGTTTCAAAGACTCACAGAGATGCATAATTGGTCACACAAGAGATGAGGACTGGTAAAACGCATTGGGAGATCGGATTATAGCCTTGATTGAAGATGAGACATGAGAGATGATACTATGCTCTCAAACAGTGTAAAGATACCTGATTCAAGTGAGTCAACAATTGGGAAGGCGGTCCGGTGGGATCGTTGGACACTACAAAGCTTAGTTGGAAAAGCATGGGTTCGTCTAATAGTATGGAATTGATCCTTATGAGGCCTTTAGTTTGATGACAAAGATTTATACCATACATGTGCATAGTGGTCTCGCAACTACCCAAGAATGGAAACTCAGGTAAATGAAAGTCAATGACGCCTTTCGGCATAAGAGAGTTGATTAAAAGATCTACATGGAGAAACCACATAGTTTCAAGGACCAGGATAAGTTAGCACCACAAGTATGAAAGATATTTTCAAAATTTTGAAGGAAATTTAGCGTAATGAGCTTGGAGTTAATGTTGAGTAAGAGTTTTGAAGGCATCGTTAACTCATCACACGCATCGGAGGATTTGGGTCGATGATGCTAATTAGATTAGGATTGTGAGTAGCTTTTCTTATTTAATTTGGTTTCCTTATCTAAGTAGATTTGTGCTTATCTTTACGGTTATGTTTCCTACTTAGGTTAGGACTCTATTTTAGCGTGTTTCCTTTGATTATTCTATAAATTGGTTGATGTAATTCAACTTTGTAGAACGCAATGTACAAATTGAGTAGTTCTCATTGTGTTCCCCTTTCCTCCCCTTCCTTTCTTTATCAACATCTTTAACCCACCAAGACCCGACCCCTATTCGCATTTATCAAATTCCAAGTCCTAACCCAACCCATCTATATATCCATCTCTTCATCCTCCTTCATAGTCTTTATTGCTCATTTTCTCTGATCAAGTACTGCAGCTTCTGCTTTCTCACTTGTAGGTGGTGGAGGAACCAAGACCGTTGCGGTATCTATTAGCTTGGTGGGTTTGCAGAACGTATCAACATCCAAATCACACCATCAAAGAATGGGAATTTGCATCATCTCCGTTGCCCCGCATTTCTAGGCCAAAACGGTGTTGCGGCTCCATCACAAGGAACCCCTTTATCAAACCCCTTGCCTAGAAATCAGCCACCGCTTATTTTGGGAACCGAAGTGATTGACCGAGAATGTGAAGAAGCTTGTTCGTTGTTAGGAATGTTGTGTTCTCGTTATTGATTATATTGGATTTAATTTTTCTGTAATTTGGATTGGTATTAAGTGTTCCTCTTTGTTCTTGTTGTTGATTGCGTTTGATTTGATTGTTTTGCTATTGTTGGATTCGATTGGTTCTATAATTTGTTGATAATTATGGTTCATTGGATCTTTCTACCTTTACTGGTATTTGTTTTTTGCTATGCTAATTGAATATCCTAGTGAGGAATCTATAGACGCATCTAACATAAAAATCACCATTTCAATAGAGAAAGTAATTTTGCACCAAACATAGAATTTTAACAGTCATGAAAAACCTTTTTTGTGACATTCATTTACTATAAATTTTGCTGATGTAGCAATCTCCATTTTCCATAGAAGGCAATTGTACACAAACATGCCATTCACTATTAAAATTAAGTGAGGTGAAGCCATCATTTAAGAGACATGAAAAAATGAGGGGGTCATATCAAAAATATAAAAATTTTAAATTCCCCCCTTCTTTTTTTTAAAAAAAATCTAAAAAAAAAATAATATTACTAAGCCACTAAATGACAAAAGACCATCTCTTTTTTCTACAGAAAGTAAAAAACAAAAAAAAAAAAAATTCATTATCAAGCCTCTAAAGAGAAAAGGTCATCACATTATTATTAGACCCCATCATATTTTATTCTCGATCTCTTAATTTGAGACATCACCTCACTTCACTCTACAAGTATAGTAACCAAATAGGCCGTATGAGGGAGATTAATAGGACCTTCAAATCCTAATGTTGGGCTATTTGGTAATTTTACATGTAAAATAAAGTATAGCAAAGATCAAATCAAGAGAGAATAATATATAATAGGGTTATGATGGTATTTTATTTTCAATTGTTTGGTATAAAATATTTTTGACTATTTGAATAAAAAAAGTGGAGCTTTTTTGTCTTTTAGTGGAGAAAGGATGTTGCCTTTGGGGGGCATTTTGAATTGACATTTTGAATTGAAGTATTATCAATGTGACCCCTTGCCTAAAAAATGGAGACTTTACTTTACTTTTACTAATCTAGTAAAGTGCCAAAAGGGCCCAAGGTCAAGGTTTTTAGAATCAACCCAAACCAAGGACAAGGGGTACTCTCTAAAACCTCTCTTGTATTATATATACAAGGCATAAATATAGGCAATTTTGTCATTTCTCCTGGTGTAGAGAACGTGTGGGGAAATATCTCAATTTTGGCCATACAATGGGATTATCCATGACTAGAGGTTACCGTAGCCGCAAAAGTTGATATAATTTATACTCTGATGACAGCACTTCGGACATTTTACCATGCAAATTGTATTAGTCCGAGTATAGTCAGTAATAGTTCAGTATTTAGGAGACAGGTTCGAACACAGTGAACCAAAAACAATAATTAAATACAGTTACAATTGTAATATAGAAATACAATTCACTTACTGGTTGGAGGCAGAAACAAAGTGTTGTTGTTTGAAGTTGAGAAGTCCAGTAACTCGCAAAAGAAGGATGATCAAGGCGAGTGTATAACATTAACAATCTTAAGACAAATTTCATTTTTTCTGAGTACACTCTGTTATCAGTTTTATCTCAGTGTTACTTGTTTCGGTTTATGTCAGTTTTACTACTGGTTTCCAGTTCTTCTGTTTCTGAACCTAGTATTGTAAAATTAAGTTTATCTCTTTTATATAACTTGTTACAAAACTTCGAACCAAAAGTGCAGCATGACTCTCTCCTTGACTCTAATGATGACTCGAAAATGCAATGCACAACAGTAGCGAAAACTGGATGATTAAAACTGCATAGACAAGATGCTTTATATAGCCTACTTCAGAACTCTTTCATGGGGTGTTGTATCTGTTCAGAACAGTGACTATTCAGTGAACAGATGCTACTTTGGAGTTGAGACAAACACCCTTTCAGATGCGAAAAGACACACCACACCACTAAGGACATATCCCATTAGATAAAATTCTTCCAAAAAATGAATGGGTAGTGGGCCGAGCCAGGCCCAACTCGCACTTGAAGCCCAAGCCCAAACCCAAACCCAAACCCAAGCCCGGTCTGGGGCGGGGTGCGCATGTGTTATGGTGGTGACCCCATCTTGATCTAAGTCCTCCCTCCTCCACAAAAGTGGGATGTCCCTTATGGCTCATTTTATATTACCAAGGTAAGCATATTTATACCCAAGAAATGTTTTACTCTCAAGCAATGTGAGAAGCAAGTTCACTACTTCCTTGTTTCTATGTTTAATATGTTTAAGTAGTGATGTTTAGGAGGCAGTTTCTCATTCACTCCTTAATGGATTAGAGCAATCCAATACATGTCAATTTAAGCTACTCATGAAGTAGATTACATCCCCATGTATTTCCACCTAAAAGGATAAGTGGGTCCCACATAATTTTTGGCTCAAACTAGAAAAAACTAGTGGTGATCTTAGCCATTTTTCTAACAAATTCCTCTCGGAAGCCAACCTAAACCCTTTCCATTTGTAAAGAGGTGAGGGATGGAAGAAATCTCAATGAGTGGGGTGAGCAAAATGTCAAGCTCCATCAAATCCGAGTGTTGAACAGCAGTGAAGGTGGGGTTTGCTGCAGGTTTGATATTACTTCAACACAGATGGGTTAAGGGTGGCATAAAACATATCATGAAATCCAGAAGAACTTGCACTGCTCTCAATTTAATACTACCCTCAACTCCAGTTGTGTGTCAGTGTGTATCATTAGGATTATTGATCACCGATGGGTCCCATGTGTTCTGAAATGGTTACAGAAATGAATCGTGTATTTGTATATGTACGTATCCGAGTATGAAATGATTCTCCATTGATTGGTCCTCAGAACAGAACAACAAAGCCATCTACTTCACTGTAGAAGATCCCCCAAACAGAGACAGCTTCCAAATTAAAAAAAAAAATGGTTATGGTGCTGGTGAAGTCCATCAAATCCTAGTGTAGGACAGCATTGAAGGTGGGGTTTGCTGCAGTTTTGATATTACTTCGACACAGATGGGTTAAGGGTGGTATAAAACATATCATGAAATGTAAAGAAGAACTTGCACTGCTCTCAATTTAATACTACCCTCGACACCAGTTGTGTGTCAGTGTGTATCATTAGGATTATTGATCACCAATGGGTCCCATGTGTTCTGAAATTAATGGTTACAGAAGCGTGTATTTGTATATGTACGTATCCGAGTATGAAATGATTCTCCATTGATTGGTCGTCAGAACAGAACAACAAAGCCATCTACTTCACTGTAGAAGATCCCCCAAACAGAGACAGCTTCCAAACTAAAGAAAAAAATGGTTGTGCTGCTGGTGAAGTACTGAAGTCTTCACACTGTGACTTCGGACCTCTTTCTATCTTCAGTTTTATCTCCACCCATATCCAACAGTTCACAATCTAAAATCTCCCCCAAAATCCTAGCTCCATCTAAATAATCCCTTGAGAGAAATTGGAGGGAACCCCAGCTCTCAGTTTTATTTTTCCGCCTTGCACAAACAATGTTTTCTCCTTTGCCTTTCGTACCATGGTCGTCTTATTTGACTGGCCGTTTCGGTGCTTTGTCCTTTTCATTTCTGCTTTTTTAGCGTTTTGCGACCATAGTCCAATCTGAAAAAAGTTGAAAAGAAAAAGAGCATCCAAAGACAAACACATAACCCCGCAATTATAGCCTCTTCTCTCTGCACCATTCCTTTGATGTTTCTCATATTTAACACAACATAACCACTCGATTCAGTCCGACCCATTAACCCACGTCCGCTTATGGAGAATCATCGCATCCCTCCTCTCACCTGGCCCTACTATTACCACGCAAAGGTACTCAAATGAAACTCTCAGTAGACTGACCATAAAAACCCTCTCTTTGGTTCTTCTGGATCTGAATTCAATTCCTGAATGTTTGCTGATGGTGTATCTGAATTCCAGGGCGTCGAGGAGCTGAGGCGTTCTCTGCTGTGCACGACGTTCGAGCTGGAAACGACAAGGCTTGCAGCACAGGAAGAGATAAGGAGAAGAGATGAGGAGGTGAAGGAGCTGAAGGACCTCCTCAACAGGGCTTTTCGAGATAGAGACGAAGCCAATGACAAGTATCAGAGGCTTCTCCTCCAACTACAGCAACAGCAGCAGCAGCAGCAGCAGCAGCAGCAGTTGAACGAAGCGCAGGGCCTTTCGTCTTCCGAATGCG
Source organism: Umbellularia californica (assembly GCA_028538565.1). Taxonomy (NCBI): domain Eukaryota; kingdom Viridiplantae; phylum Streptophyta; class Magnoliopsida; order Laurales; family Lauraceae; genus Umbellularia; species Umbellularia californica. The sequence continues at coordinate 48,848,672 of JAPQWN010000004.1, forward strand.
AAGAAAGCATCGTTTCTGGGTCGTCTCCTGCACCGTCAATTGGGGTGTTGGATGTGGAGGTGGGGACGGCGGCGGCGGCCGCCGGAACGGCGCCGTTGCCGGAGAAGGGGAAGCTTCTGCAGGCGGTTATGAAGGCTGGGCCGCTTCTTCAGACCCTGCTGCTTGCGGGGCCACTTCCTCAGTGGCGGCATCCGCCGCCTCCTATTGATTCTCTGGAGATCCCACCGGTCACCATCCCTGCTACTACTACTTTTTTACAGCATGAAATGTGCAACTCTAACATCACACCTGGTGGGAGGAAAAGAGATGTGAGTATGTGCCCGGAGTCTGATGAGTCTTCTTCTCCTCTCAAGTATAGGAGGGTAATTCTCCATTGACTGGACTTGTTTCTGAGATTGATTTTGTGACTCATGGTTTTTGGGGCCTTGAGCTGGTTTTTTTTTTTTGGTTGTTGTAGTGACTGTATTGGTGTGGGTATGTTATGTAGATGTACAGTAGATTTAGTAGTGTGGAATGGAAGGGGGAGTGCTTCCTGTTTTTTACTTTTTCTTTTTGTTATTATAATTTTTTTTCCTGCTAATTTATGCTGTTTGATGTGAGAGGATGACATGATGTAATGTGAAGGTGTTTGCATTGATGCTTTTCGGTGGAAAAGTGCTATGGGTGTTTGTCAAGCCCTCCTGGCTTTTGATACTGTGAGTTGAGGTGATTGAAGTTGAGGGATTTATTGGGTCTACAAGTCCATCACTGTGAGTGGGACTTTTTCAACTTTTTTTATTTTTATTCCTCGATTATATGCCTCCCTCACCTACACAGGTTACACTACACACCCACCCAAGTGTTTATTTATTTATTTTTTTTGCTAAAACACCCACCCAAGTCTTCACTATGAGCACTATAACTAGGGATCTAGATTATTATTATTTTTCATCAACTAGGTTATTTTTCTATCAGTGAAATTTACCTTTAAAACCCAAATATCTTAAAGATTATTGTCTCAATTTGTTTTATCATTGAGAAAAACCTCCCACTTACTCCGGATTATACCTTCCATTGCATTGATTTAGTCTAAGACCTGAGATCAAAATTTAAGGGAAGAAGAAAAAAGTTTAAATTATGTATTCATGAAGGCATAGTGAAGTTTACTGAGGAGTTAAATAAAGGGTTTTAGGGGCTATTTATTTACATAAAATAGATGTGAATTCATGGTCAAACGAGCTCTACATAATGATTTAAAGATGTAGGAGATAAAAGGATATGAAGAGAGGGGTGAAGGATGTAAGTTGAGATGTAGATGAGGCCTCGAATTTTTTTTTTTTTTTTTTTGTAGGAATGAAGTACCCGTGCAAGGATTGGTATTTATTTCCTTATCTTCCCTTATTCAATCTCCATTATAGCATAGGATTTAGCCATCTTTTTTGTTTTTCACCTTTTTTTTGTGTAAAAATTGGATATTTACCTTTAATTTTACATTTTAGCCACTTATAAAAAATATATATAATCTCAGGTATTCAATTTGATGGAACAAACTGGAAACATGTACAGAATCTCTACTTACCAAGTCACCCAAGGATTCCAACTCGAAAAAGAAGACTCTCCTTTTGGGACCCTAATGACGATGGGGTCTCATCTCAGTCGTGCATACCTGATTTTCCGGTCACTGGAGTGATATATATAATACATATAAAAAAATATATGTCTGCAAATTCTCTATTATTTTATACTCATATTGACAAATTACAGTATCACTGATTGTTAAAGTCAAAGATTTTGTGACCATAAGGTCATTGGATTGATTTCTGGCGTCTATTTTTAACTCATTTGTAACTGGGTTTGGAGTTGGATCAGGATGAACTTGGTTCCATTGGAATTGACTTGGGTCTAGATATATGCGTTTATTTGGTGTTGGGTTCAGGTCCATACGCTGAACTGAGATTATGATTTTGGATGATATGAATTTCAACTGACTCTTTACACGGCTAACAATCTGATCCGTGCCCCTAGAGAATCCAGGCTCAGGGTTTGACAATGCCCATTTCCAATAAGCTATTAAAGTTTTGCAAAGATGGAGTAATATGAAAAATGTGTGGAGAAATATCTCGACTTTGATAGCAAGGCTTAGAAATCGATTGCTAATGGTGATTGTACAGGAAAAACACCACTAGTGTATTTTAAAATTTTATTTAAAAATATTTTTATCTAATTATACTAATGTATTCACATCTTATGTTGGTTGGTGTCAAATTTGGATACTTCACATAGGTTCCGCATCAGATTCGGGTCCGGGTTCAGTGCTGGGTCTACAAAGATGGGTTCGGATCCAGATCTACATTGATTTCACCCTAGACGCTAACCGTTTGCATCCCTATTTCCACTCACAATGTATGAGCATCCCACTAGCTCCTCATGTTGTGTTTCCTTATTTTCATTCGGGTATACCGCTGCCCGTGTCTCCCAAAATGTCTTTATTTAAATATTTGATTTTAAACTCAAAATATATTAGGGTTGGTGGCAAACAAACAATTACCAATTTCCTTCATGTAAACTAGGATATAGTCCAAAGGGTTGGAATCCTCCGTAGGAAAAAAAAGAAGGTAAAATAAAAAATAGGGTATATTCTGCTTATGAACTGAAAATTTACTGCTACCACTCAAAACAGTGGGAAGAGGCAGGGGAAAATGAAAGTTGTTTAACTTTTATGTTTTCAGCTGCATATAAAATGGGGCAAGGAGGAATTTGTGCTTGTTGCTTTTTGGTGGAAGTGAGATGCAATTTTAGTTGAGCAAGATTTATGAAATCAGAGCAGAGGATATGATGGGTGTTTTGCTATTAGTGCTATGAGTAGGGTTGGTGGGTGGCCAACAACTCCGCACCATCCATGTCGGGTGAGGTGACCTTTTCATCTACTACTCATCCCCACAAGCTCATTGTGGTACCCCCATAGTAGTGTCAACTCTTAATTTTTTATTCTCTAGGCAGCTACCTTACTCTGCCTTTATCTATCACTTTGCCTTTTGTCTTTTAACAGGATAAGGTTATATCAAAACCCTAATCTCTTTATTTGGAGGATGTATCTGCCACTCGTGCCAAACATTGGGGAAGGCTCTCCAATGAGTAAACTGTATATTGGTTACATGCAGCTCAGCTTTTGGCACACACTTATAGAAATGCCTATCAGTGAAAAATGGGAGAGGTGGATGGAAAGGTCATTTTATTAACAAGGGAGACCCATAAATAGCCCTACTAAATTATTCTTTTGTTAATTTAACGAACTTAAAGTTTAATGGCATGTTAACTCTAAGTTTTTTTTAGATTCAATCTAATGGTGAGTGAAAGTTCAATAAATGTAAATTTAGGCCTCATAACGTCATTGGTGACAGGATTATCAAAGGGGCTTTACCAAAAAAGGTCGGCCATAGTCTAGACTGAATAATTAGCCAGTGGTGTTCTCGTAGGTGAACATTTTCCGCTAATAGTACAAAAGGTTTATCATATTATATGATTAGTTCCCTATCTCTGCAATTTCTGAAGTGAGACAAATAAAAACACTAGAAAAAGTTCAAAATTTTCATGGCTTGTTTAGAAGCAGTCTCCCCCTGAGAATTCTAATGTAGTTTCTGAACTGTAATCACTAGAAAAGGTTTGAAAAGTGTGGTGTCACGGGTATTTTATTTACCAATGTGATTGCTTGAATCATTTTATACAGGATTCTAGAAATTGTAGTCTCTCACTGGAAACTCGTTGTGTTTGACCATTAATATGATTTCAGATGGGTTGAATTGATTAATTAATTAATTTTTCTACATGAAGGATTCACATTCACATTCACATTCAAACCCTTTTAATTCCTAACCAGCCGTGGACTCCTGTAGGTTTATTTTAAAAACCGAAAATGTATTGGGACTCCTCTCTCTATTCCATTTAAATAATTGAACACTCATAATCTATATTTTTAAATTTTTTTTAAAGGAGTAAAACCTTAAAATTGAGATATTTATGTGTGACCTGTACATTGACCAACGCAAATGTTTTGGGTCCATCCAAAAGAGGATTGAAAGCCATACTCATGTGACCAGTACGAAAAAAGGGTCATGTGTAGAGATGTAAACAAGCATGGAAAGTTCTGACCTATTAAAAATTAAATTTAGAACCTGCTTTAGATTCCTATTCATAAACAAGTCCTAGACTGATACCCAGTTTAGGTTCCAATTAGTAAATGGGTCCAACTCCGGATTCATACAGGCTCTAACCTGTGGACCTGGGACCCAACATGAGTCTTTATTGTTGTAAATTATAGTTCAAAATCAAATTTGGTTGTTCAATTTTATATTTAGTCTTGGAGGTAGTAGACTTGATGCACGATTATAAGTTGAATGATATCCTTGTTTTAAGGAAAAATATAAATAATAATAATAATAAAAAAAAAAAAGAAGATGGAACCGAATTTGGAACTAGATCACAGTCTTCTATTTGGAACTGATTCTGAAGTCAAAAATGAATATGAAACCAACAAAATAGGTTCTAGGTCCAATTGGCTCCGGCCCAGAACCGACCTATTTACATCCTTAGTCATGTGTGATATATAGGAAGGAACTTGGTATTTTTTCCACCCAGTTGTCGTACAAAAGAATTAGTATATAGAGTTGTCAATGAGTCGGGTTGGGTTGTTGGACCAAACTTGGACAAGGTTTTAAGGCATGTAGGCCATATAATATAAGGGCCCATCGAAGGGTTCAACATCGAAGCTCTCCGACCTGGCTTCAGCTTGACTTGCTTATAGCCCACTATGTTATTTTTATTATATGCAGATTTTATGATAAAATAAGACGTGCAAGAATATTATTATATCATATTTTAGAAATAATTAAGCACGATTACATTTCTTCCTTTATTTATAATTCTTGTATGACCTTTTACCTTAACACTATTAAACATATCATTTAGGGGTTGATGCATAAACGAGGTATGAAAACGATGTGTAAACAGTGTCATTTCAAAAACTTTCACATCTCCCGCTTACAAAAGGCGTCCGTACAAGTATAGGACCCCAAACCAAATTACTCTGATTAGGTACTAATTAAGTGTGTTTAGACTGCGGCGTCCGTAAAAGTATAGGAGCCCAAGTATAGATGACACTTGTATGGCCTTTTACCTTAGCACTATTAAACATATCATTTAGGGGTTGATGCGTAAACGAGGTATGAAAACGATGTGTAAACAGTGTCATTTCAAAAACTTTCACATCTCCCACTTACAAAAGGCGTCCGTACAAGTATAGGACTCCAAACCAAATTACTCTGATTAGGTACTAATTAAGTGTGTTTAGATTGCAGCGTCCTACAAGTATAGGACCCCAAACCAAATTACTCTGATTAGGTACTAATTAAGTGTGTTTAGACTGCATTTTGATTGAGTTCCGACTTAGAAAATGTAGTTTGGTTCTTTTGACATGTGTCAAGGGTGTTTTGGGTATTTTACAAAAATACAGGGTTAGGTTTGTTACACAATCCGAGCTATGCTAAACAACTTTTGTGTTCAACTCGTAACCATTTGATGTCTGAAAACCCTTCATTTCACGACTTCTCGTTTGACTAGGGACATGGTAGTTATTTCAGTTAAGTGTAATTCTCTATAGATTCTCCAAAAAATGTGATTTTGGGCCTGTTGGGGAGCTAATTTAATTTAGAGTAGCTTTCATGAAGATTCCGCACCCTTTTGATTTCCGAAAGACCCTCATTTAGAGAAATTTAATCGTGTCCACGAGATTGATGGCAAACTTGTAATTCTGCCAAAATACCTTTTATAAATGTTCTAAATAGTAACCAGCTCAATTTCTTTCCTCTCTTGTCTCTCTCTATTCGCTGGAATTCATCTCCGTTCGCAGTACAAATCAAATCAAATTTTCAATATGCTAGAATGTTTTGCCTCCCGCCCCCACTTGTCTACCTACAACCATTTTCATTAAGACTTGAGTTGGACTACGCTCTCCCACAATGAACTCCCCGATTTCGTAACACTTCGAGGTAACAGATCGCTTCCAATTTCTATTACATTTTAGAGGGTAGAGTGTTAGTCGTGTGCCTTGATTTCCATGGCCAAATCCCAACTTCTCACCCATTTTCAAATTTTTGGAAATGTTATAGTGTGATTGATTGTTTGGCCTTGTACACGGGTCCCACTCTAGTTTGAGGTGTTTCCCCTGTTTTTAGAAGATCAAGAACCCAAAGCATGCAAGTAATCAAATTCAAGTTTCATCATAAACTTGCAAGGTATTTTATTCTCATTTACTACTCAATATGTTAAGCTAAAAAACCCATGTTTCTAGCCCATTGTTGATTTGCAATTTTAAGTATGTTCTATTAGTAATTAAGAGTTTAAATTGATCCACATATTATCCCTAGTAAGTGCCCCAAAGTTCCCCTAAACGTGGGTTAATGAAAAGGGAGAAAAAGATCAAAAACTCTCCTCAAGCAATGAATTGCCAGTTGTTGTATTGTAGCCTCACGGCCAACCATGCAGTCTCCATGGCTAGCCGAGAGACTAACCGTGAAGCGATCAACAATTCACCTAATGGCCACTTGGCCACCCACTTGTTTCACTTGATGATTCTCTTGTTTGAGGACTATTGGACCTTGTTTTCTTGGGATTTGATTCTTAGATTTTCCTAATGACTTTTTTTACCATAGGAACTGTTGGGAATTTATACTAAAAACATACTTTTATGTATTTGTCTTTGATTGGTTCATTTTAAGTATATTTTGTCTTCTTATCTAACTCAGATTTTGTATGGGCAAATGATTGCATTGTTAATTATTATGCATGTGAGTGTCTTTTATTATATAAAGTAGACAAGTTGGTGTGTAGAGTTCTACTTGCACGTGGAAGACGTATTTGTCGGTTCTTATAAAATATAAGTTGTTGTTCACAATCTAAATGGATTTGGACACACCATCGGTACGATTATAGCATAATATTTCAGCAGGCTTGTCTTGGCTGTGGGAAACGGTATAGTTTCGACTCATTATACTAGTACACTTTGTGTGTATTGAACATGATTGGTTTTTAGGTTTATTGTCTTTATACTGACTATATAAGATGATGAACATCCAAATGGTTATTATGAGTGCTTGTACTCTTAATCTCGACATAAATAATAGACACATACATTTAGTGTTTGGCATTTTGATTTAAGAAGAAGTGAGATCTTTTATGGGTCAATAATCTCAGTAAATTGGATTACTACACTGCGTGTATGGTGGATATTAGTTTATTGATAGAATCCACATCCCGTGATAGGGATTGATGATATCTCCTTGATAAAGATTTTAAATTTTTATTATGTCAAACTCGATCTGCAGGTGAACTTTGTATCCGATATATCAAATAAGTTAAGTGTAAGGTCTCAATGAATTATAAAGATATCGATTAAATATAGATGTCAGTAATTATTTAATTGATGGATATCTGAAAGGGAGATTCTATATGCACCCCTTCTTCTTGCTGAGCACACCCACCTTAAAAAAAAATCACTGTTCATAAAGGGATGTGGGTGTGCTCAGCAAGAAGAAGGGGTGCATATAGAATTTCCCTATCTGAAATCTTAACATTGGGAGATTAATAAGTATTTAATAACAAGAAGCTCAAAATATAATTTTAAGAATAAAGACTGGAGTGCAATTATAATTCTTTAATGAACTGAATTGTAATTTATGGAACAACGATTCTAATTTAGGTCGAATTAGGGTTTTTTGTTTCCATAAGGAGCCTATCCTTATTTCCTTCTTAAAGTCCCTATTGTAGCCTATAAATATGCGTTACTGCTCTCTAGGTAAATATACAAGAATAAAAGTAGAGAAATATGGGTTTTGGGAGAGCAAAGAGAATTCGCAGAAGAGGCCCATGTATGAACAAAAACGGAGACAAATTCTTGCATTGAATATCATTGAATCAATATTACAAGAAAATCCTCTTTTTTATTTTTGGGGTGGATTACAATGCTCAAAACCAAAAATACAATAAATATCCTAATCAGAGAATGACCTGCTTCTTTCTTTACAAGTAAAACTAAAGGAACTCTATAAATGGCTAATTTGCATAATGACATATTATCTTTTATATCTCTTCGGCAAATTTTCCATTATTGGTTGATGACCCACAGCGATCCATATGTACATTGGGCTCATAACCACATTTTAAGCCACCACGTAACCCACTGTCAAACATATAACAGCTCATTCGTTAGGCTTATAAAATTATAGCCCACATGTTAATTGGTCACATAATTGGCCTGTGGCAACCCATATGCATGCTTATAACTAACTCATATATATCGGGCTCACAGCCCACATGTCAAGGCTGGAGCAACTTGCACATTAGATCCATAGAAAACAATGGCCCACATGTCAAATTCATATTTAAAAGGAATCTTTAAGCCATATATAGCCCAACATTAGGTAATTCCATAAAATATGTTCATACATGGGTTCATTTCATGAGCTAGATTCTTATTTGAAATGGGTTCAGACCATGGCCCACTCTTTAAAATGGTTTTATGCATTTTTTTAGAGCCCATTATGGCCTATGCATGATCTTATTCGAAATGGTACTTAGGCTTATTTTCTGAGTAGATATGGACTAATGTAGTGACTTGTTGATACCCATTCTACAGTCACCATTACTATAATAAATCAGTCTAATTTTGACCATTGTTTGGGTCATGATCCAACCGAATTTCAGTCACTATTTGGGCTAAACTCTAGCTTAATTCACTATGTATTTGGGTTAGACCCAGCTTAATTCCAGTCGCTGACTGGGCTGTCTTTTGACCCATTCAGAACCATCATTTAGACTGAGTTTTTAGTCTACTTTCAGCCACTAAGTGATTTCATGACATCTAATTTAACCAAATTTAAGTCGTTATTTGGGATGGTTTTTTATCTATAATTCTGGCCCAATTTTGAGCCAATGGTTTGGTCTGGTTTAGAATTATAGGTTTGGACTAGTTCTGGCTTGACTTGAATTTTTAATTATGGTCTAATTTAGGCTACCATTCTGGCCTGAGTTAGACCCAGAATTCTGGCCTGATTTACGCCCAAAATCTGTATTGGATTAGATTCAATATTCTGGCCTGATTTGGACCCAAAACCTGACCTGATTTAGACCCAAAAATCTAGCCTGAATTAGACCCAAAATCTGATCTTATTAGGCCCAAAATTTGGTCTTATTTAGGCCTAAAAATCTGTCTTGAATTGGACCCAAAATCTGGCCTTATTTAGGCCCAAAAATCTGTCTTGAATTGGACCCAAAATCTGGGCTAAATTAGACCAAAAATCTGTCCTGGATCAGACCTAGAATTATGAACTAAGAAACTTTGGCAAATTTCAGTCTCTTTTGAGCCAATTCTTGAGCCCATTTATATAGGATTTGAAAATTTAGGTTGTTTGTTGGAGTGGATTTGGGTTGTTCATTTGCAGGAATTCAACTCATTTGGTTGTGGGAATCCATGTTTTAAAGCAATGCCTAGGACACATTTTAGGGTCATAGTAGACATTATGTCAGGCTCATAACAGCCCCTGTTTGGGACATTTGCAGCCCATGCCTCATGCCAATTTAAATCAATTTGCCTGTGATTCAAGCCAAATTCATTTTTCTTACAATGGGTTGAGACTTGGACTCAGTTTTATGAACCGGGTTCTTGAAATGGGTTCATTTCTTAAAGCGGGTTCACCTTTGGATGATCTCATGGAAGGGTTCATAGATGGAGGTAATTTTTTGAAATAAATTCATACATAGGAAACTCTGATGAAATGGGTCCTCTATTTGTACTAATTTTGGCCAATTTACATAAGTCATTTGAACCATTTAGAACGCAATTCCAACCACTATTAGGTCATACTTCAACCCAATTTCAGCCACTATAAGGAAGCTTTGGTTGATTTTATTTTAAACCCACTTTCAGCCAATATTTGGGTCGTCTCCTGACCAATTTGGAGCCATAATCTAAAATGAATCTTTTATCCATTTGCAGCCAATATATGGGTTGTGTTTGTTTGAGTGGGCTCAGGTCTGTGGTTTGGCTCGTTTGTGGAGTTTTATGGTTGCTATTGGCCTGATTTTCAACCCATTTGCAAATATGGTCTGGGCCGATCACACGGACACTGGCTCTGATTTTTTTTTTTTTTGCTTGCTTTTGAAGTTTGTCATTCTCAGCGGAGATAATTCCTTTTTAGGAGTTTTCTACTTGAAATGTAGCATTTTGGCCTCCACCACCTGTATACTTCTCTTGAGTGTAATTTAACAATGACTGAGATTTGGGTTTGCAATGAGATGACACGTGTTGGCCATCACCTTGACTTTCAGCTTTCAGAGAAGTTCTGTTTGTTCCACTAGAATCCAATGGTGGAGTTGAAGAGTCATCTTTATGGGTTACTCCAGCACCCATTATAGGTCATACCAACTGAAAAATATTAAGGCATTTTTCAGCAACATTGTATAACTACATTGAGCATACCGAGATGTCATCAACCTTAAATAGTTCATTTGTAAACTGTTTTCTCCGACCAACATTTATTCTAACGACAGTTTGGTGTTTTGATTTTATATACAAAACATGCTTATGAAATTTCAAACCTTCGTCGTTGTGAGCACATATGAGTGCATTTGTGACCAGGTTTTGCAACCATTTGAGACCTAAAACTATGGTCTTCAATGAAGTGCTTTTAAAGAACAGAGTCCTTGCAAGACTAGGATTTAGATCTTTGTTTGGGTTGGAGGGTGGAATCCTCTTTAAAAGAGGCTCCTAATCTCCATTTTAGTGGTGGTCATGTTGCATTACATATGGGAGTTTGTTGGAGGGCGGAGACCTTTTGAAGTAAGGCTCCGAATCTCTATTTTAATGGAAACGAAGTGGTGGGAAAAATGAAGATGGAGTGGGTACCCATTTGGTAGGAGGGCTGAAACCTTCTTTAAGGATCTAAATCTCCATTTTAAAGGAAGGAAAGTTGTAGCATATGAGGAAGATGGGGTGGGGGGAATGAAATGATGGAGATGGAATGGCGGTGATATGGTGGCTGGAGGGCAAAATCCTTCTAAAGAGGACTCCGAATCTCCAATACATGGTAGTGGGGAAGATGGAGAAATGAGTGTACTAAATGAAAAAGATGAGATGGGAAGATGATAGAGAAGATAAAAAAAATTTCTTTATTACGTTCTTCTTCTTCTTCTTTTCTCCTCTTCTCTCTTTCTCATCATTTTCTTTTGTTCTTCTCCTCTCTCAGCAAAACAAACGAACTCCCTTTCTAGAAGTTATGTAACTTCCAAACATGATGAATGGGTGGGGAGTAATAAAAACTTCCCACAACGGCAGGGATTCGAAGACCCACCATTTCACATATTACAAGGACCATTAACCAATTCACCTAATGCCATTGCTTATATAAAATTGGCTATAAATATTTTTTTGACAAGGATTCATTCCATCTTGATTTATTCTCATGGCTCATAGGTGAAGCCTTGATATTTTTGCATGTCAATAAGACTTGGGTCTAATTTGTGCATAAGCGAGCTCAAATGAATTATTGGGTTCGAGCCCATTTGATCATGACCCCAATTAATTGAGTCCACATAGAATATAACTTTGGCAAGATTTTTTTTTATATGCCAACAGCCCACTCCTTGGTGCGAGCATATGGGAATACAGTAGAAGATCTTGAGGTTTTCGAGTTACAATGAAATCGAGTTTAAATCAGAGAGATCTCACAGGTATGATTGATGGACCCGAAAGAAATCTTCCGTCCTCTCCTTCCGTACCCCGGGGGCTGACCTGGGTCTCGGCGGAGGAGGAAAAATCTCAGGCATCAACATTTTTGTACGGGTATGCCAGATTTACTTTCTACTTGGAATTTGGAATGGTGATAATCCGAAGATTCACCTTTACAAGTGGAAAGGAAATCAATCCTTTTTTCTAACTTTTCAAATTGCATTAATATTAAGAAAAGAGACAAGTTTGTTTTTTTTTTTAGAATGTCGTAGGAGGCGTTTTTGTTTATTTGCCGTAAAAGGCGATTTTGCCGTGAAAGGCGATTTTACAAAACTCATCAAATGTGAAAGACAAGAATTGTGATTTCTTTTTGTCTCTTTAAGAAATACAAACTACAATAGAAAAGTAAGAAAAGGGATCTAACTTCTCAGGAGATTGTGGGGACACGTTGAAATCGACGGTCACAAGTTATGTATGGACTTCGCCATCGTCCTTCAAATGAGAACATGTAATGCTTTGATTCTTTGGCTTGGCTCCTAACCTTAGTTTTTTAAAGGACAAGGACCAAAAGAAGGTCCTATATCCAATGAAAAATCGAGTAAACGGGCTGAAAAGCCGCGTTTAGGCCATGTTGGAGAAGGAGGTGACCTTGGGGGGGTGGCCCCCCAAGGGACGTTGATCACCTTGTGGTGTTCTTTGCAGTAGAGCAGCAGGACTTCGTCTGGATTTCTTTGGGAGAAGTGCAGAATTTCAAGTCGATAGATGTCGATGATGATCCTTCTCTTGGAAATGGATCTCCTTTTATAGGCTTTTGGTAGCCATGGGGTGGTTATGGGCATTGATAGCCATGATGAGAGCATTGATGAGGAGTTACAAGTTGATTTTGTAACTCCTTTTTCATGGCTTGTGATTGGCCGATGAAGGTAGTGGGCTTTTAATTGCCTTTATGCTTCATGATGATGGGAGTTTCATGAGTTTAATGCCATGATTGCTTGGATTTGTAACTCCCAAATGTTGAATCTGATTGGGCCGTCCAAAATAATGAGTTAATGACCGCATTAAGTTGTCATAAACGGGTCAATTAACGACATTAAGTGGTCGCCAAGGCATGAGAAAAGTCGCGGGCCGCGCCGCGTCTTTTGAGATTCTTCTTGCGATCATCACAGGCGGGTCCACGCATTGTTTGATGTCGGATTGCGATGCAATTTCAGACATGAGTTGATGTTGGTGGGCCAGTGACATCTGTCTTGTCGATTTCACGATCGGTCGGACAGAAAGTGCACTTTCTTGGTCAGCCGGTTGGCGATCTTGGAACGATCGGTGATGATTTCATGCTTTTGACGGCGGATCCGAGATGTCGATGAAGATCAGTCGTTTTCAAGCATCAAACATAGGATTTTCAGAAAATCACAGAGGCAGGAAGACCTGAAACGCGAAAAGGATCGAAAATCGGGCATTTTGGTGCAAAATCCGGCGACCCAGATTTGCAGGGTCGCCGGCGACCTTAGGGTTTTGGCCCGTTTGGTCGCCGAGCGTCGTTTTCGGCCGTTTTTCCGTCTTTTTCGTTCCTTCTTTCTTCTGTATTTTTCTTGACATTTTTCCTCAATTATTGACTTGATTTTCTTGGAGAAAACATGACGAGAACCCGCGCGAAATCGGAGCACAAAGTTTCCCATTTTTTGGGAAAGCCGAAGACTTTGTAGCCGATTTTCCGTCAAGAGTCGAAACTAGGTCAAACGATGTCGGAATGACCTGAAAATTGAGGTGAAGCTTCTTGAGCAGTGGATAGGACCAACCATGGGCTTTTATTTGAGTTTTGAAGTCGTTTGGGGTCCCATCGATGCTTCACTTGATTTTGTTGCGGGGAAAATGCCGAGCTTTGATATGTGGTCAAACGATGTCCGATTGACCTGAAATTTGACAGGGAGCCTATTGGAGTCATTTTGAGACGTTCCATCAGCTCCGTTTTGGATGTCATGGTCCCGGGATGCTCCGCCGCCGGTAGGCTTGATTTTCTCTCGGAGCATCGAAACCTGGTCAAACGTTGTCGGAATGACCTGAAATTTGGCATGGAGCCCTTTGGAGACATTCTGGAGTCATCCGTAGGCTCTGATCAAAGTTTTGGCGTCTTCGATGATGTCGCCGCCGGGAGCGCTTGTTTAGCTGTCGGAGTAGTGAAGTTAGGCCAAACGCTGTCGGAATGGACCGAAACCTTAGGTGTGCCCCTCTTTTGGCTGCCTTGAAAGATCTTTCAGTTTTTGTCTGATTCTGACAAGATCTGATGCTTGAAGTAGATTTGCCTGTTTTGTAGCAGGATGCAACTTCACGAGGCTTCTTGATGTGGAGGAGACATAGTGACTTTTTTTTTGTGTCAACAAATGCCCCCTCGAGATACTGCGACGAGTAGCTTTTTGGAGTCGATGTGCCTCGAAGAGAAACTTGGAGGAGAGATTCCAACTTGACCAAGAGTCTTGAGCTTTTTTTTTCTTTCTTTTTTTGAATAGCCTTCTGAGTTTCCGGGGGAATTTTATGGTAGTGTGAGGGATCACACACCATCTCAAGGCAAAGTTTTGAAAATGACATGGGGTATTTGGATTTTGGGTTTTGGATTTTGGTTTTTGACCTTGTAACCTAACAAGCTGTATGTGGCAAGTTAGGGGGTCGGGGTTTGATTTTTTACTTTGACCTTGTGACCCAACAAGCTGTATGTGGCAGGTTGGGGGGTCAGATTTGGGGTTTTTGGTTTTGGGTTTGGTTTGGATTTTGATTTTGGTTTTGGTCTTGTGACCTAACAAGCTGTATGTGGCGAGTTAGGGGACCGGAATTTGGTTTTGTGAAATGTCAATTTCAAGATTTTGGCTCAATTTGGTTCATGAGGTTGGATGGTTTGGTTTTTGGAAACTCATGAGACTTTCTTTTCTCTGTTTTTTTTTTTTTTTTTGAATGGTCCCATCAACTCAAAAGAGGCATGGGACTTTTTTTTTGCTCTTTTTTTTTTTTTTTTTTGCTCTTGGTAAGAGGAATATTTTGACTAAAAGTCACTTTTAGTGCCTAAGTGGTCAAACCTGGCTCATATGGGCTAACCCATAGGACCTTATGCTTTGGAGATGGCCTAGATCTCATATGGTGTCATATTTGTAAAGAATATCTAAAAATATCTCTTTTGTGTAGAGAATATCTAAAAATATCCTTATTTGGAGAGAATTTCTCAAGTTTCCTCCTTTTGTGGAAAGATTCCCTCAAAATATCTTTCTTTTTAGAAAGTAGCTAAATTTTAGTACTTACCTCCTTTCTTTCTCCTTGTTTCCTCTTTTGGCTTTCTCCCTTCTATAAAAGCAAGAGGGTTGGTGCTTTTGCTCCATTGCTTTTTTTTTGCAAGAAATCTTCAAGAGTGCTCTCCAAGATTAGAAGTGCTTTTTCTTCTTCAAGGATCTCCAAGCTTTTTTTCTTCTTCTCCATCAATGGCTTCAAGTAAGTTTTCTTCCTCCACAACAATATCCATTTTAGAAAAAAAAATTTCTTCTCTTCTTCTTTTTCTTTTCTTTCTTTCTTTTTTTTTAAAGCACGTTTTCCCCTTTCTTTTTCGTGCTTCTTCTCTTTTTTTTTTCTTTCTTTTCACGGTTTTATTTTATTTTTTTTTTCACCGTGTACTTTTCCCTTTTTTTTTTCTACACGCTGATTTCTGTTTTTTTTTTCAGCGTTTTCTCTGTTTTTTTGTTTTTGTTGTTTTCTATTTTTTTTTTGTTTCTGGTTTTTTTTTCCCCACGCTGATTTTTGTTATTTTTTTGTTTCAGCGTTTTTTTTTTTTTTTTTTTTTGCACGCTAATTTTTTTCTGTCAGCGTTTTTTTTTTTTCTGTTTTGTTTTTTTTTTCTTTGACTGTACGGACAGTCTGCCACGTGGTAGTGGGCCACGGTCTGTGGGCCAGCAAATTTTTTCTTTTTCTGAGATTTTTTTTCTTTCTATTTTTTTCTTTTCTTTGTTTGCTCACCATGATAATGAGGCTATGCAATTTCAATATGTATGCATTTTTTTTTATGCATCAAGATAGAAGGCTAGAGTCTCTAGGTCAAACTTACATGATTTTTGACTTGGACAAAGTTTGATTGGTTTTGACCAAATTGAGTTGGAATTGGTCAAACTTTGGTCAAGGTTTTCCTACCATCTAATGCATGATGATATTTTTTGATGCATGATTTTGTAAATGGATTTGGAAGTATGATGATGCATACCTGAAAATCTTTTGCAAGTATCGGGATTTTGAGCTCGCAGCGATGTTGAGCTCTTTCTCAGTCTTGCTGGATTTTGAGGAAGTTTGCAATTTTCGGATTCTGAAGCTCGCAGCAATGTTGAGCTCTTTTTCAGATTTTACGGAAGTTTTGATGAGATTGGCTCGTTCTCGCAGCGATGTTGAGTTCAAACCTTCTTTGAGAATTCTCCACTGACTATGAGCTCGCAGTGATATTGAGCTCATCTTCAGGCTTCCTGTCTTTTTCGGAGTATTTTCTTTTACTTTGAAATTGCCCCGGAACCATGTCAAAATTTTGCTAGAATTTTTGTAGCAGAATTCTGTCATTTTGATGTTGATTGATCTTTTCTATTCCATCTTTTGCAGGTAGTTCTTCTAGAACGAACAAGGGTAAAGGTCCTGTTACTGACGCACCTCGTCGGTCTGCTAGATCTTCCAATGCGGCCGTTCAGCAGGCTTGGGAGAAGGAGGGAACTCTCATTCGCCAGGTTGAGGAAGCTGAATCTAATGTCCGGAGGAAGACTCAGGAGCATAAGCAGTGGCAAGTCCTCTAGGAAGAACTTCCTCGTGCTGCAGATGGGTCGCGACATTCGGCCACATTTTATGGGAACATTATGAAGAAGCGTGGCCTAAGAACTTTGGAAGTTAAGGCCAAGGGTCTGCTTGAGGAGTTGAACCTTTGGTTTGAAGACCATGTCGGATTGAGCTCCTGAGTTGTAATAAACTCTTTTTCCTTCTTCTTTTTTTTTTTTTTTGTACTATATTTTTGTATCCCATTCTTTTCATTTAAATCATTTTTTGATGGAAACACATTTGAGTAAAAGTTGATGGGAATGTTTGTTTAAGAATTTGATCAAAAGGTTGTCATTTTGTGAAAATCTTTTGTCAAAGGGTTGTTTTGGGCATGAAAGCCAATTTTGTGGCGAAAAGCCTGATTTTTGATGGTTTGAAAACCGAAATTTTGGATGGCATGAAAGCCTAATTTTGTCTGTGGCATGGGAGCCAAAGTTTTTTGGATGGCGTCAAAGCCGAATTTCATTTTGTGGCATGGGAGCCAAATTTCGTTTGTGGCATGAGAGCCAAATTTTTTGGATGGCGTGAAAGCCGATTTTTTTTTTTGAGTGGCATAGGAGCCAAGTTTCAAGATGGCATGAAAGCCGATTTTTTTTGGAATGGCATAAAAGCCGAATTTTTTTTTGAATGGCATAGGAGCCAAGTTTTAAGATGACATGAAAGCCGATTTTTTTTTTTGGAATGGTATAAAAACCTTTTTTTTTTATGGCATAAAAGCCGAGTTTTGTTTTGTTTTGTTTTGGCATAGGAGCCAGATTTTTGAAAACCAAGTTTTGTTTTGCTGGCATGAAAGCCGATTTTGGCGCTTATAGCCGAATTTTTTCTGTTTGTTTAGGAATTTATAGCCGAATTTTGGCGTTTATAGCCGGATTTTGGCGTTTATAGCCGAGTTTTGGCATTTATAGCCGAATTTTGGTTTTCAAAATGCAGGTATCGACTAAATGTCGCCTCCCCGCTGAATGGTCTTGCAAGTATTGATGGAATGTCGCTTCCTTGCTCATTCGGTTTTGCGAGTATTGATGGAATGTCACTTCCTCGCGGGCTGGGTTTTGCTAGTATCGATGGAATGTCACTTCCTCGCGAATTGGGGTACAAGTATCGACTAAGCGTCGCTTCCCTGCTTTTCCCAAAACTTTTGGTTTTCATGGGTACTGACTTGGTATCGTTTCCCCGCGATTTTTGAAATTTGAGGTTTTCTTGAACCATTTGAAATTTGGGTTGTGGATAGCAAATGGAATATTGCGTCTTCACGATTTTTGAAATTTGGGTTGTGGATATCAACCGGTATGTTGCTTTTCCACGATTTTTGAAATTTGGGTTGTGGATATCAACCGGTATGTTGCTTCTCCACGATTTTTGAAATTTGGGTTGTGGATATCAACCGGTATGTTACTTCTCCACGATTTTTGAAATTTGGGTTGTGGATATCAACCGGTATGTTACTTCTCCACGATTTTTGAAATTTGGGTTGTGGATATCAACTGGTATGTTGCTTCTCCACGATTTTTGAAATTTGGGTTGTGGATATCAACTGGTTTGTTGCTTCTCCACGATTTTTGAAATTTTGCAAGTATCGAATGGGGTTCGCTTCCTTGTGATTTTTGGGTTTTGGAAGTATCAAATGGGGTTCGCATCCTTCCAGTTTTTTGGGTTTTTGGAAGTATCGAATGTGGTTCGCATCCTTCCGTTTTTTTGGGTTTTGCGAGTATCGACTGAATGTCGCTTTCCCGCGGTTTCTAAAAAACCTTTTTTTTTTTTTTTTGAGACACGAGGGTCATAAATTTTGGCTTAAAACCATTTTGGTTGTAAAAGCCAAAGCAGACTAGGGTGAAAATTCCTGAGTCCTGGTTTTTGTTTCAAACCATGAATTTTGGGTTCAAGGATCGAAAATTTTGGTCAAGTCTGGGAAGGGGCTCCTAAACTCAGATTTTGGATTTGATTTTTTTTTTTGAACAATGAAACGATGAAAGTAAGCATTGTTTTGAGAGATTGTTTTTTTTTTTTTGGAAACTTCAACATAAAGATGAAAATTTCAAAAGGGGTGGGTTTGACGAGCAAGTACCTTGGAAATAGGCTTTGGCCGTGTAGATATCACTCTGACCCGTTTGAGGAAGTCTTCAAGGGTAGTACCGCTTCAAGAACTTGCCGTTAATGGCTAGCATACATCTGTCTTTTTCCATGTTTAGAAGAGCGTATGCACCGTTGGAGAAGACTTTGTCGATGACGAAGGGTCCCTCCCATTTTGGTTCAAATTTGCCTTTGGATTTGTGGGCAAAGACTATGGGTCTTTTTACTGTAAGAACCAAGTCACCCTTTTTGTAGGCGCGTTGCCTGACCTTCTTGTCGAAAGATCCTGCCATGCGTGCTTGGTACAACTCAATGCTTTGTAGAGCTTCGAGTCGTCTTTCATCGAGATAATCCAGCTCTTGGAGTCTCAATTTGACATTGCTTTCTTGTGTCATGTCATTTTGCAGAGATACCCTTAAGGAAGGAATTTGTACTTCCAAAGTGACAACAGCTTGGCATCCATAGACCAAGGAGAATGGTGTGCTGTGGGTTGGTCCTCGAACGGTGGTTCGATAGGCCCACAAGGCTTCTGGTAGTTTGTCGCCCCAGTCTCTTTTGTGACTAGAGACTATTTTCTTGAGAATATTGCAGAGTGTCTTGTTGAAGGCTTCTGCTAGTCCGTTCGCTGCTGGATTATATGGAGTCGAAGGACAACTTTGGATTTTGTACTTGTCGCAAAACCTGTAGAAACTGTGATCCCGGAATTGTCGTCCGTTATCATAGACGAATCTTTTAGGTATGCTGAAGCGACAAATAATGTTGGTGCGCAAGAACTGAAGGACTGATGAAGTCTTCATTTCGCTGAGCGCAAATGCTTCTGACCACTTGGAGAAATAATCCGTAGCGGCGAAGATGAAGCGATAACCTTTGCTTGATGGGGGAGAAATAGGACCTACAAGGTCCATACCCCAGGGTTCGAAAGGCCATGAGATTGCTGTTGGATGTAGCCATTCTGGAGGCATGTGGACATAATCTCCGTGAATCTGACATTTTTGGCAGCGCTTGGCAAATTGCATTGCATCAGCTACCATAGTAGGCCAATAATAACCTAGCCTTTTTATCTGGTTGTAGAGCTTAGGGCCAGCCTGATGGGCTCCACAAAGACCAGCATGCACTTCTTTGAGAGTTTCCTCAGCCTCTTGCTGTGACAAGAAGCGTAGGAGTACTCCGTTGAAGGATTTTCTGTAAAGTGCTTTTGAAGGTATATCCAAATGAAAGTTCGGGGCTCGTCTTTGGATGCTTACCCGCACTTTTGGATCTTCAGGTAGGATTCCGAACATGATGTAATCAATGAACGGATCTCTCTAGTCGCCAATCGGAGGTTTGAGGATGGACATTCGACTTCCAACCACTTGGTGGCATTCAGCAACTGCTTGGTGTGTTGAGAGGAGGGAGAATCCTTCTTTGACACACTATGACTTGCATGTTTTCCCCTTCTTGGATTGCCATGGATGTGGCGAGTCCGGGCAGGGCATCTGCACGGATGTTTTCACCTCTAAGGATGTGGGTGATATGGCAGATGTTGAATTTTTGTCGAAGCGACTGCGCCTTATTGTAGTAAGGTAGCAAATCAGGCTTCCTGACTTCATATTTCTGATTCATCTGGTTGACGATCAGTTGAGAGTCCCCAAAAGCTTCCAACATGGTGATGCCCGATTCGAAGGCGAGTTCCAATCCTACAATCAGGGCTTGGTACTCAGCTGCATTGTTTGAACATGGTTCCAGTAGCGAGAAGGCGTGTGGAATCATGTATTTGTCGGGGCTGACAAAGAGGATGCCGATTTCCGATATTTGCTTTCCTTTTTCATTTGTCCTGATTGCACCGTCAAAGTACATGTCCCAGGAAACATTTGATAAGGAAGTTTCCACATTGTAGACAAATTCGTCTGGGAGATCATCCCTAAGTGGAGAATCTTTAGGCAATGGATGCTCTGCGAGGAAGTCTGCTAGAGCTTGTCCTTTGATTGCTTTTTGTGGTACATACCTAATATCAAACTGTGATAAAAAGATGGACCATTTTGCCAGTCGGGCATTGAGAGAACCTGCTTTTGTGACAAGGACCTTTAGGAGGTTGATCCTCGAAATCAGGTAGACTGTGTTCGACAGCAGATAGTGATGCAGCTTTTGTACGGCGAACACTACTGCAAGGCAGTCTTTTTCGACTGGGGAGTAGCGATGCTCTGCACCTACCATCATGCGGCTAAGGTAATATAGAGCAGCTTCTTTTCCGTCGTCGTTTTCTTGTGCGAGCAGAGCACCCAAAGAGTGGTCGAGAGCTCTTGTGTACAAGATAAATGGTTTTCCAGTTGTGGGGGCAGCCAGCACTGGAGGTTTGGTGAGGTATGCTTTTATGTCTTGAAATGCATTTTGACATTCAGCATCCCAGACAGTCGACGCCTTTCTTCATCAGGCGAGAGAATGGACGGCATTTCCCTGATAGATTGGAGATGAACCATCGAATGTAGGCCAGCCTTCCTTGAAGCCCTTTTAATTCTCTTAGGGTTCTGGGAGATGGCATTTCCAGGACAGCCTTGACTTTGGTGGGGTCAAGTTTTATTCCAGTTTTCCGTACTATGAATCCGAGAAACTTACCCGATGAGACACCGAAGAAGCACTTTAGTGGATTCATCCACAATTTGTGTTTGCGAAGTCGGAGGAAGACTTCTCGAAGATCTTCGAGATGGTCTTCTTTTCTTCTGCTTTTGATGGCAATGTCTTCAACATAGCATTCGACCGTCTTGTGCTGCATATCTTGGAATATTTTCATCATAGGCCTCTGATATGTTGCACCTGCAGTTTTTAGACCAAATGGCATAATAGTGTAGCAATACACGCCGAATGGTGTCCGAAATGATGTATGCCTTTCATCTTCAGGATACATCTTTATCTGATTGTAGCCAGAGAATCCATCCATGAATGTCATTCACTCGAACCCATAGGTGTTGTCAATCATCACCTCTGGTATGGGGAGCGGGAATTCATCTTTAAGACATGCATTATTCAGGTCTCTGTAGTCGATACAGACCCTTATCTGCCCATTTTTCTTTGTTACAGGGACGATGTTGGCCAACCATTCAGGATGCTGTTCTTCGCGGATGATGCCAACGTTTTTGAGTTTCTAAACTTCTTGTTCAATTTTGTCCATCACGTCGGGACGGAATCTTCTTTGGCCTTGTTTGATAGGCTTGATTTCTTTTTGCAAGTTGAGCTTGTGGACTGCTACTTTGGGATCCAGGCCAGGCATTTCAGCATAAGACCATGCAAAGCAATCAACGAACTCACGAAGAAAAGAGATATACTCGGGTAACTCATCATCCTTTATATTCTTGCTTATGAATACAGGACGTGGGTTATCAGGTGTTCCCAAGTCTATCTTTTGAACAGGGTCTTCTGTCGGAAGGTTTGAAGGTGGTTCCTCCACAATGTTTTCGGAGGCTTCCAACTCAATAAGACCTTCTGGAGTGCCAGAGGCATTTCAGACTGCGGCTCTGTTTCTGTCCATGAATCTTCTTGATCAGTATCCTTCTCAAGGCTTGCAATGAGATGGTCCTAATCATTTGCTGGAACTGGGTTGAAGTAGGGTACTTCTTTTGGAGACGATGATTCTTCTGGGACAAAGAACCGCTCGTCTATATTATCGGGCAATTCCTCTTTATTATCAGAGAAATTATACCAATTAGAGGAGCTTTCTGGATTTTTGACGAGTAACTCCTCAAAGAGATATCCAGGGATATCAATGTTTTCATGAGATGTTGAGGCGTGGTCGATAAAGCGACTTTGCAGCCATGGTGTCAACGGTCTCATAGGAGCGGTAGGATCATACCCCAACCCATATGAAGACTTGCCTTTGTGAAGGTGGATTTTCCAATCTTCTGGTTGACTTTTGGTCATGGTGGGTTCCAATGGTGTAAGAATACCACGGCCACCTCCCAAACCAGTCGGATTTTGAGCGTCGTAGCCCATTTTCTTCATGATAGCTTGTGCCATTAGACTATACAGGGATAGCTAAGGCATACCTTCATTTTGGAAAGGTTCAAGCAGAGAGTTCAGTGGAGATGCTCCCGATCTGTGGAAGAAGATTGTTTTTTCTTCTGGCGAAGTTGCCAGAATAACAAAGGAAGCAGACGTAGGGTCTTCTATGTCTGCAGGTGTCTCCAATAGATTGAGAGCGGGCTGATCTCGTTGAGTATCAGCTTGGCTCGATGCTGTGTCATCTTCTGGCTCTAACTCTGAGTCTGTGTCATGCATAATAGACACAAAGGAGACAGTGAACTTGCCCCCAGTCTTTTGTTTTGTCTTTTTTGCTTTGGTAGTGATTACCAAAGGCTTTCGAGATTTGAAGGAGACGACGAAGGGAGCTTGGCCTCTTACTTCGAGTTTGGTGGAGGGTTTGTTTACCTCCGATGATTGCTGAGGAGCCTTGCCTTTATCTTTCCGGAGACTGTCGTCAAAGTGAATTGTTTTTTCCTCCTGTTCTTCTTTTTCATCTTTATACATCTAAGCATCTGTAAAATGGACTTCTCTACCTTTGAAGGGTTTTTTGTCTGCAAACACCCGATGTATCAAGCCATCGTTGCCAACGAACTTGATGCACTGATGTAGAGTTGAAGGGACGACACCATTCTCATGTATCTAGGGGCGACCAAGGAGTATATTGTAGTATGAAGGGGTCCTTATTGCATACACGGTGACTTCAGAAATAACATCACCGATTTGCAATTTGAACCTGATTTTGCCGATAGGCCTTTGAGCACTCCCGTCATATCCGAAGATGGATTCGGACGTGTGACTCAGTTTGCTAGGTGGGATGCCCAACTCTTCGAGTGCCGAAGTAGAGATGAGGTTGAGTGCAGAACCTGGATCGATCTGAACTCTGTGTACTGGCACTTCTTTGACGTACCCCGTAAAGTACAAGGGTCGGTTATGCTTTGTTTCGCCTAGGAGGAGGTCACCCTTGTCGAAGGCAATTGTTGCACTTGCTGCTTTTTGTACCGAGAGGCATTCATTGCTTGATCTCTCAGTTTTCTTCTTTTCTCCCTTTGAGGGAGTATTTGATTTTTTGACCCTATAGTCCATTTCAATTTGTAGGACTTGTGGGGCATGTTTGTCGACATCCGTATTCAGTTTTTGTAATTCTGAAATGAGACTATCACGAGTTTGTGGAGACATTCGTAATAAGTCAAGGATGTGCAGACGTGCAGGTATGTGTTTGAAGTGCTCAATCAAGTCGTACTTGAAAGTCTCCTTCGGGCCTGCATTTTCATTATTATTGCCACTTGGGGCGCTTACAACTTGTTTTCCCGAAGGATTTACATAAGAAGAAGAGGGTTGGTTGTAATTTTTGTGGTAATCCCGGCCAGAACGAGTACCTCTACCAACTTCAAGAGCCTCTAGAGAAGGGTCTTCTTTTGGAAGATCGTTCTCAGGATCAAGGGGTTGATCCTTTGCTGAAGACGTCTCTGTAACAACATTGGTGTCTTCAGTAATTGTGTTGCACGGAGCAATTTCCGGGAACAAATCCTGAACAGCATCCGACAATCTTTCTTGATTAGTCCAGACGTTGTCTATGAGATCAGGTATCTGGGACCAATCGACTGGGCTTTCATTGAAGAAGATTTCATTGGCAGGAGTTTCTTCAAGATGATCAATTGGGAGAGGCTTGAGCTCTGATGTCACAGCTTCAGGAGGCGAGGGCTGAGAGGATGTTACCTCAGTGGAAGTCACCTGAGAGGATGTAGCTCTGGAAGATACGCTACCGGTTGGGGAGTACGTGTCTTCGGAAGCTTCAGAGGCACTGTCGTCCTGAGCCATTGCATTGCAGGTTATCCTGACAGGAGATGCCCCCAGTGTAGACTGTTGGGAATCGGACTCATCCTCAGATGTAAGAGGATCATCGATCCAACTGTTTTCTCCATTTTCAGGAGTTAAGGGAGAAAGTTCCTGTTGATTTTCAGGGAATTCTGGTTCTGGATCATGAAGAAGATTGATGCGATCTTGCTCCTGCTCTATGGCAAGATGTTGCAAGATTCTTGCATAGTCTTCAAGATCAGGCATCGGAGCCAAATCTTCTTCATCATTTGCTCCTTATGGTTCGCCCATGTTGGGTTCCACTGAAGCATTTGCTGGTGCTGGATCAACAGCGTTTTCTTGAACAGGGTCCTGGTCTTCTTCATCATCAGACCAAGATCCTTGTGGCTGTAATGGGTTATACCAGATTACTGGCATAAGATGAGACTCGGGAATCCATTCCTTGTCGGAGAGGTATTCTCCTGTTTCAAAGGATTCTTCCCACTCATTGATATCACTGGCAGTGTCACTGGACTCGTATCCATCCATAGGGAATCCAACTACCGAATTGCAGGAGTATGATGCCCCCTGTGCAGTTTCATTTTTGTATTGAGGTGGCATGAAATCATCAAAAGTGAATTTTCTTACCGCCTTTGAAGTTTTGGGAAGGGATTCTTCCGTCGCCCCTAGTGAAGCAGTGGAAGAAGTTTCTACTTTTTCAAGGACTTCTTGTTTTGGTTGAGACTTCTACTGCTGTTTGAGCTTGCGGAGCTGTCTCTTGGCTTGCCTTTGCTGCTGAGCGGTCAGCTTTGTTTTGACGATCTCCCAATTTTCATCATCTAGGAGATCGGGATGCACCCATATAGGTTGTCCATCTGGTGTTGGATAGGGAACCAATTCTTGGGACGCTTGAGCCATTTTAATCACCTTGAATGAAGTAATGGTCTTCTTCTTCGGTGATTTTGAAACTTGTCGACATGACACCATGTTGACAGAAGTGGAGCCGTAGTTTTTGTCGAAAGTTATGACTCCGTTTTTCCACATCTCATTGATCTTCTCTCTCACAATGAAGCATTGATTGAGAGGATGTGAGATCATCTGATGGTATGGACAGTATCGGGGATCATTGGTTTTGCCAATATCTCCCGGTCTTTTGGGCTCTGGCAAAATGAGTTTGCCATTTGCTAGGAGAGCCTTAAAAATTTCTTCAACATCTTCATCGAACGGATATTTCTTTTCTACATGTTCTTTGAAGGCATCAGAGAGTTCAGGCCTTTTACCTGCAGTTTTGTTTTCAGGTTTCTTTGGCTGCTGAGGAGCTGATTTAGTCTGCACATTGAGAACCTCCTTTTTCTTTGGTTTTGAGGTTGTAACAGCAGTCGGCTCTTTCTTTGATGATTTCTGACTGTTGAGGTCTTTGATCACCATTTCAGCTTCCATGGAAGCTTCGAGGAGTTCCCTCAGGTTCTTTGATTTGTTGCCGATAATCATTGAGCGTATTTTTGCTCTCATATTGTTACGGCAGATGTTGACTAGCGACGCTTGTGGCAGCATATCTGAGCATTTGTACGCCATTGCCTTCCATTTGTGAATGAAGTCGTATGTTGACTCATTCTCTCCCTGTTTTAGGCTGCAGAGTTGAGCCGTAGAACAGGATGATCTCACCTTGGAAATGGGTCAGGAAGCGTGTCTCTAGCATTGCCCAGTTTTGGATGGAGTTCTCCGGCAGAGTGGAGTACCAATCAAAGGCTGTACCTTTTAAGGTACTTGCAAAGAGGCGAATCTTGAGGGCATCTTGATCCGCAATAGCTCCCGTCAAGATCTTGAAATGGATGACATGCTGTCTGGCTAAACCTTTCCCAGTATATGTCTGGAGAGTAGGTTGCTTGAATTTTGCAGGGAACGGAACCGAGTCCATCCATAAAGGGTAGGGTGGCTTGATCCAATGTTTCTTCAATGTATCCTCTTCTTTTGCTTTTGCGAGGATATCGTCCACGTCCTTTTTGGTAAGGGCACGTGACTCATTGTTTTCTGCATTACCCTCATCATCTTCATGATTCGGAGGGGTTTCGTTGTTAGGTGGCAGATGCTATAAAGTGAGAATGAGGTTTTCCATCAAAGCCTCAATTCTCTGTTGTCCTTGCTCCAACTGCTGGATGCGTGCAGTTACATCGTCATGCTG
The DNA here is from genome assembly GCA_028538565.1 of Umbellularia californica. Lineage (NCBI taxonomy): Eukaryota > Viridiplantae > Streptophyta > Magnoliopsida > Laurales > Lauraceae > Umbellularia > Umbellularia californica. The sequence goes on from JAPQWN010000004.1 coordinate 48,875,287, forward strand.
TGGAGGCTGCTCAAAACTTGTAGCCAAGACGTTCATCCCTCAAGATTCGAACGAAGAAATCGTCCTGGTGACTGAGCTGGGGCTCATTCTTCTGGATGAAGAATCTGAAGAGTGGTTACTCCGGTGTTCTTGGCTTGGAGGAGTGGAAGATTCTTCCAGATGTGTTCTTGTCCGAGAGACGCTGCGAGTCACTGGACGTCTAACACTGATTTTGGTTGCTGACTTCTGGCGTTTTCTGGTTTTGCCAACCATATGGACAGCAGTGAATTGGTTGGGTCTTTCTTTTTCGACCCATTTGTTTGAGACATGGAGAGTAGAACGCTGGGTTCTTTGTTTCTCGAGTCTCTTTTGTCGATATGCAGTGCGGCGACGCATACGATGAGCAATTTGAGCTTCAGTCAGCTATGGCTGGGTTCTGACGATGAAGGATGTAGTCCCTCGTGCGCAGCAGCCGAGTTTGTCTTCTTTGAAGCTTGGAAAGGACAGAATCTGGACGCGGTCCTTTGCCTGTCGCAGTGAAAATTTGAATTTTGCTAGCTCGGCCCCTGTTGAGATGAAGGGTCAACTCGCGGGAGTACAGGCTTCAGTATGTTTTTGCATAGGCCTAACGATGCAGGATTTGATTTTGGGCTTGTAGGAGCAAGCCGGCTCATGATGATTTTGTTTATTTTTTCGGTGGAGGGTAGGTTTCTCCTCTTTCATGTAAGAGAGATGGTAGAACTGATTCTCCTTGAGAGGGGCCAGGTATGCTGGCTTTGCAGATGTTCGGGACCTCCGTTGCTTTGGTGAAGATCTTAGGGACCAAGTTTTGGTGTAAACCTGGTTTCTTGTGGTTGAGACTTCGTGGGAACGCCACGGGCTTCAGGCTTCTTGGTGTTCGCCCTTGGTGCCATTTTAGTGACACGTTGCGGGGTGGTTGTCTGCTTCTTGGCAGGTACAATGTCTTCTGCGGGAAGTGGGAATGGTCCCAGCGATCTGAAGACGATGGTCCGGGGAGTTGAAGTTGACCCGGTGTTTGGAGAGTTGTCGAGGGAGATGACGCTTCGCTAACTGGTAGGGCGCTTATGCTTGTTTTGTTTATCTTGAAGCATAAGCGGGTACTTGTTTTCATCGAAAGTGATGGTCAATGAAGCTGCCATTGTTAGTTTTGGAAAACTTCTGAAACAAGACCAAATCCATTAGTAATCACAAGAATATGGTGATCGTAAATGGAGAACAACTATGGTTTTGTCTTTTCAAATCACTTGAGGGGACATGGCCCAACCCAAGGACGATGAAGAAGGCAAAAGGCCATAGATGATACAATTGTTCTAAAATGCAAGTATGGTAGGCTCAGAGTGAGCGTTCCAGTGACTGCTAGAAGCAATTGTAGACCTTAATTCAAATTACCGAGAAACAAGGCTCACTCGAGGTAAAATGATATAAGGTTGGAGATACAAATGTGTTGGTCGTGAATACAGTAGACCCGAAAGGGCGTACTAGCACCTCTAGGCACAAATGTTGCAAGTCGCATCCTTGGAAAGGACACGAGATGGGATTTTTTGAAAGGTCAAATTTGGATTCATAAAGGAGAGCAACTGGTATTCCAATCTGAACCACAACTCAACATTTCTGCGAGCGTTAAATCCGAAAAGGAAGAAAACCAGAATTTCTCAAATGTGAATCCAGATGTGACGGAAGTTTTTTTTTTAAAGGTCAAGATTGAATTCATCAAAGAGAGCAAATGGTATTCCAATCCGAACCACAACTCAACATTTCTGCGAGCGTTAAATCCGAAAGGGAAAGAACCAAAATATCTCGATTCTAAATCCAAAAGTGACGGAAGTGTTTTTTTTTTCTTTTTCTTTTTTTTTTTAAGGTTTAAGATTGAATTCATCAAAGAGAGCAAATGGTATTCCAATCCGAACCACAACTCAACATTTCTGTGAGCGTTAAATCCGAAAGGGAAAGAACCCAAAATTTCTCGATTGTAAATCCAAAAGTTGAAGAATTTTTTTTTTTTTTTGAAATGCACCTAGGTTTTAATTCGATCTTATGAAACCTTAGTAGATAGATCAGTCCCCAGGTAATGGTAGGATTACTTAATGAACCCGTTTGAAGGACCCTTGCCTCGAACAGTCAAGCTGTCTCTACACTCTGGACAAGGCTTTTCTTAAATCCATTTTAGTCAGAGCGCAATTGGTGCAACCTTAGTGTTTTTTTTTTTTTTTTTTTTTTATAGAAAGGTTTCTAATGAACTCGTCAAAGAGAACAAGTGGTGTTCCAATCCGAATCACAACTCAACATTTCTGCGAGCGTTAAATCCGAAAAGGAAAGAACCAAAGTTTCTTTGTGAATTTCAATTCAAAAGCAGATTTTTTTTAATTATTTTTTTTAATCTCAATTGGACTCATCAAAGAGAAATGATGGCCCAATCCCTGATATGAACGACAGCTGCAAACATTTCTTTGAGCTATCAAGTTCGAAGAGGGAAGGATCAAAGTTTCTCAAAGTTGAGTTTTTAAGAAAAAGAGATCATTTTGTTTGAAAGAATAAATTTTTTTGAAATCTCAATTGGACTCATCAAAGAGAAAAGATGGCCCAATCCCCGATATGAACGATAGCTGCTAACATTTCTGTAAGCTATCAAGTTCGAAGAGGGAATGATCAAAGTTTCTCAAAGTTGAGTCTAAGAAAAAGAGATCATTTTTTTGAAGTGAGAAAGAACAATTGAAATCCCATCTCATGTTTTTTTTTTAGATGCAACATGGGCCACCAACTAGAAAGGAGCCAAGAGATCAAAGCATCACGTTCTCAAGTCAACGTGTCCCACCGGGTGTGCCAACTTGATGGACCCGAAAGAAATCTTCCGTCCTCTCCTTCCGCACCCCGGGGGCTGACCTGGGTCTCGGCGGAGGAGGAAAAATCTCGGGCATCAACATTTTTGTACGGGTATGCCAGATTTACTTTCTACATGGAATTTGGAATGGTGATAATCCGGAGATTCACCTTCACAAGTGGAAAGGAAATCAATCCCTTTTTCTAACTTTTCAAATTGCATTAATATTAAGAAAAGAGACAAGTTTGTTTTTTTTAGAATGTCGTAGGAGGCGTTTTTGTTTGTTTGCCGTAAAAGGCGATTTTGCCGTGAAAGGCGATTTTACAAAACTCATCAAATGTGAAAGACAAGAATTGTAATTTCTTTTTGTCTCTTTAAGAAATACAAACTACAATAGAAAAGTAAGAAAAGGGATCTAACTTCTCAGGAGATTGTGGGGACACGTTGAGATCGACGATCGCAAGTCATGTATGGACTTCGCCATCGTCCTTTAAATGAGAACATGTGATGCTTTGATTCTTTGGCTTGGCTCCTAACCTCAGTTTTTTAAAGGACAAGGACCAAGAGAAGGTCCTATATCCAATGAAAAACCGAGTAAACGGGCTGAAAAGCCGCGTTTAGGCCATGTTGGAGAAGGAGGTGACCTTGGGGGGGTGGCCCCCCAAGCGACGTTGATCACCTTGTGGTGTTCTTTGCAGCAGAGCAGCAGGACTTCGTCTGGATTTCTTTGGGAGAAGTGCAGAATTTCAAGTCGATAGATGTCGATGATGATCCTTCTCTTGGAAATGGATCTCCTTTTATAGGCTTTTGGTAGCCATGGGGTGGTTATGGGCATTGATAGCCATGATGAGAGCATTGATGAGGAGTTACAAGTTGATTTTATAACTCTTTTTTCATGGCTTGTGATTGGCCGATGAAGGTAGTGGGCTTTTAATTGCCTTTATGCTTCATGATGATGGGAGTTTCATGGGTTTAATGTCATGATTGCTTGGATTTGTAACTCCCAAATGCTTGAATCTGATTGGGCCGTCCAAAATAATGAGTTAATGACCGCATTAAGTTGTCATAAACGGGTCAATTAACGACATTAAGTGGTCGCAAGGCATGTGAAAAGTTGCGGGCCGCGCCGCTTCTTTTGAGATTCTTCTTGCGATCATCACAGGCGGATCCACGCATTGTTTAATGTCGGATTGCGATGCAATTTCAGACATTAGTTGATGTTGGTTGGCCGGTGACATCTGTCTTGTCGATTTCACGATCGGTACGACAGAAAGTGCACTTTCTTAGTCAGCCGGTTGGCGATCTTGGAACGATCGGTGATGATTTTATGCTTTTGACGGCGGATCCGAGATGTCGACGAAGATCAGTCGTTTTTAAGCATCAAACATTGGATTTTCAGAAAATCACAGAGGCAGGAACACCCGAAACGCGAAAAGGATCGAAAATCGGGCTTTTTGGTGCAAAATCCGGCGACCCGGATTTGCAGGGTCGCCGGGCGACCATGCACCCAGGGTCGCCGGCGACCTTAGGGTTTTGGCCTGTTTGGTCACCGAGCGTCGTTTTCGGCCGTTTTTCCGTCTTTTTCGTTCCTTCTTTCTTCTGTATTTTTCTTGAAATTTTTCCTCAATTATTGACTTGATTTTCTTGGAGAAAACATGACGAGAACCCGCGCGAAATCGGAGCACAAAGTTTCCCATTTTTGGGGAAAGCCGAAGACTTTGTAGCCGATTTTCCGTCAAGAGTCGAAACTAGGTCAAACGATGTCGGAATGACCTGAAAATTGAGGTGAAGCTTCTTGAGTAGTGGATAGGACCAACCATGCACTTTTATTTGAGTTTTGAAGCCATTTGGGGTCCCATCGATGCTTCACTTGATTTTGCTGCGGGGAAAATGCCGAGCTTTGATATGTGGTCAAACGATGTCCGATTGACCTGAAATTTGACAGGGAGCCTATTGGAGTCATTTTGAGACGTTCCATCAGCTCCGTTTTGGATGTCATGGTCCCGGGATACTCCGCCGCCGGTAGGCTTGATTTTCTCTCGGAGCATCGAAACCTGGTCAAACGTTGTCGGAATGACCTGAAATTTGGCATGGAGCCCTTTGGAGACATTCTGGAGTCATCCGTAGGTTCTGATCAAAGTTTTGGCGTCTTTGATGATGTCGCCGCCGGGAGCGCTTGTTTAGCTGTCGAAGCAGTGAAGTTAGGCCAAACGCTGTCGGAATGGCCCGAAACCTTAGGTGTGCCCCTTTTTTGGCTGCCTTGAAAGATCTTTTAGTTTTTGTTTGATTCTGAAAAGATCTGATGCTTGAAGTAACTTTGCCTGTTTTGTAGCAGGATGCAGCTTCACGAGGCTTCTTGATGTGGAGGAGACATAGTGGCTTTTTTTTGTGTCAACAATGATTTTAATCATATTCTTTTATAGTTATTTCCGCAGTAATCTGTACGCAATATCTAGAGATCCTGGTTTCTACTCGTTTCTAACAATTGATATCAGAGCCAATCTTGATACTGCGTATTGATTGAAGAAAATATAGTAAAGATTATAGGTTGCTGTAAGAAAACATAGTCTGTGTTTGCTGTGAATAACCCTTGTTTTGCAGCAGAATATCTAATCTTTGTTTTGCAGCAATTGAGTAATTGATCTGGCTATCTTGGTCATCATTGTGTATGTTATGTGAATGGATCCCATGAATCTATTCGTGATTACTGTTTTACGTATTTTACAATTTTTATGGTGATGTAATTATATTGATATAGCATGTGAACTCCATTTGTCAGGAGGCTTAGGTCTCAATGTACTTTTTTTTTCTTGGAAATGCAATTATATTGAGATATCATGTGAACTCCGTTCGCAAGGAGGCTTAGGACTTAATGTAATTTCTTAAGAAGGGAAATAAGTTCTGAAGGCAGAAATTCAATTTCGAAGGAAGAAGTACTTCATAAAAAAAAATTGTTTCGGGGGCGCTACCCCTTGGACCCCTGCGAGCTGACCGGGCAGCTCTATCCCGCCAGGGGACACCCCCAGACCCCCTCTGCGAAGCGCATGTTTAAAGAAGTGGCAATCATGAAGACAAAATGATTCCGCTTGACCATGATAGCTAGGCATCTTATGCTGGTTATCATTCTTTTTTGTGCTTGGATGTCTATTATTATCATTGCTTGCTAATATATGATATTAATCCTGTTTAATTATGTTTAGAATGGTGTAGTGGTAAAGACATGGTTGCCTCTTACTACTAGATTTTAAACTAGTCTTAATTAAACTGTTTTATAAGAACCCTCATTGTTAAATAACTAAGTGGGAGAGGGAACTTCTTAGTTCCCATGGTCTCCATCGTTGGTTTGTAGGAGATGTAATTAATTTATGTGTTGACCTTGGAGTCTTCCTCCTAATCGGATGAGTTAATTATAGAATCTCCAGTCCAAACTCCCACATGAGTGATTTAGGGTAATTATTAGTATAGGTCTCTTCTCCATCTGATGGGACCGAATACGGAATAATGGACCTTGAATTAAATGATAGTATACACTTAGCTATAAATATTAGTATGCACTCCATCTGAGCCACTTCTATTATTTATAGGACCAAAGTTATAACAATTGTTTGGTTTTACTTGGCATAATTTGTTGCCTTGACAGTAGAAACTAAAAGGTTATGTCCTATCTAAATAAATAAATATAGTACTTGTCCTCACATCGAGGCATACTGTGCATTGGTGCTTTAGATTGCTGTTGGATTCTTTTATTAATTGGCGGAGGGAGCCATTTTCCTTATATATGAATCCAAAGATTTATTTTTGCCCATCATAATTTGTTAATTATGTAAATCTCGAGTTTTAAGATGGGTGCCTTCAATCCACTTGCTGTAATTCTAAAAGAACACAAACTCACTGGACCTAATTACATTGACTGGAAAAGAAATCTGGATATTGTGCTAACTGCTGAAGAGTACAAATATGTGCTCACTGAGGTTTGTCCATAGAAACCTGAATATGGAAGTACCGATGAGGTCGCCATCGAGGCATACAAAAAATGGATGAAGGTTGATGAGATGGCGCGATGTCATATGTTGGCATCCATGTCAAATGTTTTGCAACATCAACATCAGTCCTGTCCCATTGCCTACGACATCATGTACAGTCTCAAGGAGATATTTGGTAATCAGGATCGGGCAGCTAGACAGGTTGCTATAAAAGAACTGTTTAACACTAAGATGGCTGAAGGTACCTCTGTGAGGGGCCATGTTCTAAAAATGATGGGACACCTCAATGAACTACAGGTCCTTGGAGCTGAAATTGATGGGGAGACCCAGATCGATATCATTCTCCAATCCTTGACTGAGTCCTTTGAGAATTTTCGCTTAAATTACAACATGAACAAGCTCAATTTTTCTCTGACAGAATTACTCAAGCAACTTCAGGCTGCTGAGGGCCTTTTGAGAAAGCCCCCTAGTGTTCACGTTGCTAAAAAAGGTTTTGTTTCTAAACCGAGAGGCAAAAAGAAATAGAAAAAGGGTCAGAATCGTAAGGAATTCCTCAAGGGGGCAACGGACCACAGGGTGGAGTGAAAAAACCTAAGGGCAGGGTAGAGTGAAAAAGCCTAAAGGCAAGTGTTTTCATTGCAAGCAAGAAGGGCACTGGAAAAAGCAATGTCCAACTTTTCTCAACAAAGTGAACAATAAAGGTAAATTTCATTCACTAGTTGAATCATGTTTGGCGGTTGTATCTACCAGTACCTGTTGTGTAGATACAGGAGCCACTAATCATGTTTGCAATTCATTGCAGAGGTTCCAGGAAACCGGGTAGCTAAGTGATGGGGAGATTTATTTGCTTATGGGTGATGCTGCGAGAGTGGCAGCAGTTGCAGTAGGAGATGTTTGTCTGAGTTTTAGTAGAGATAAGACTTTAATTTTAAAAGATTTTCTTTTTGTTCCTTCTATACGGAGGAATTTAATTTCTATTTCCAAGTTAGTTAACAACAGATATTTCGTTTATTTTAATAAATTTGTGGTTATTAAGTACAATATGCGTTTTATCTGTTCTGGTTCATTGGTGGATGATCTTTATATTTTAATCCTGTCTTTTCTAAACTGCAACCGACCAAACCAAATAACACAACTACACTACCATGTAAGACAAAGGAACCTTCTAAATTGAACCAAACATACCTTTGGCATTTACACCTTGGACATATTAATCTACACTAGATTTCAAGACTAGTTGCAAATGGACCATTACATTCATTGGAAGTGGAGGCCATTCCAGTCTGTGAATCTTGTTTAGAGGGGAAAATGACCAAGCATCCCTTTTTGGTAAAAGATATAGGGCCAAAGAACCATTGGAATTAGTTCACTCTAACCCCTGTGGTCCCATGATTGTCCAGGCTAGAGGTGGTTTTGAGTATTTCATTACTTTCATTGATGACTACTCAAGGTGTGGGTTCATTTACTTAATGCGTCGTAAGTCTGAATGCTTTGAAAAATTCAAGAAGTATAGGGTGGAAACAGAGAAGCGTTTAAGTAAGAGTATCATAACACTATGATCTGATCGTGATGGCGAGTACCTCTTTAGAGAATTTAGGTATTACTTGGCGTCAGATTGGATTACATCCGAGCTGTCTGCACTAGGTACACCTGAACAAAATGGTGTAGTAGAAAGAAGGAATATGACTCTTATGGATATGGTAAAGTCAATGATGAGTTATTTTGATTTACCTAATTCTTTCTGGGGGCATGCTCTAGAAACGGCTGCATATATTCTAAACTTAGTTCCATCTAAGTCAGTACTTACTACACTCACAAAACTATGAACTGGGGCAAACCCAGTTTAAAGCATGTTCGGATTTGGGGAAGTCTAGCACATGTGCTGAAAGGAAACGCAGATAAGTTGGAACCAAGAACGGAAGTTTGCATTTTCGTTGGATATCCCAAAGGAACAAAAGGTGGTATGTTCTATAATCCTAAAGATCGAAAGGTCATTGTTAGAACCAATGCTCGATTTTTAGAAGAGGGCTATGTAATGAACCACAAACCCAAAAGCAGAATTGTTCTAGAGGAATTGAGGGAAGAAAGACCTAACCAAAATTTTCCATCGCCAATAGCACAAGAGGAAACGCCTCAAGCTAATTATACTCCTGGTGAAACCACCAACATGATGGGTGACCAGCCGGATCAGCATGTCGATAGTGGCACACCAAGATAACTTTCAGCACAGCATAACACTACTCATACACAGACTCAGGGTGTGCCTCGTCAGAGTGAGAGGGTTATTCGTCAGCCCGAACGGTATGTGTTCTTGGGAGAGTCATACGACAAAGGCCCTGATGAGCTAGATACCAAACCGTGTAACTATAATGAAGCACTCGAGGACAAAGATGCAAAACTATGGCAACAAGCTATGAAATCGGAAATAAAGTCTATGTACCATAATCAAGTCTGGGATCTTGTAGAACCACTAGAGGGGATAAAACCTATCGGTTATAAGTAGGTCTACAAGAAGAAAAGAGGGGTGGATGGAAGGTTGAAACCTTCAAAGCTAGGCTTGTTGTGAAAGGGTTTACTAAAAAAAAAGGTATCGATTATGAGGAGACTCTCTCGCAAATAGCCATGCTGGAATCCATTCAGATCCTTTTATCCATTGCAGCTTATTTTGATTACAAAATTTGGCAAATGGATGTCAAGACAGCTTTCCTTAATAGAAATCTTGATGAATGTATCTATATGGTACAACCAGAAAGAGTCGTAGCTAAAGGTCGTGAGCATATGTTGTGCAAGCTTAAGAAGTCCATTTATGGACTTAAGCAAGCATCTAGATCTTAGAACATTCGTTTTGATCAAGCCGTTAAATCTTATGGTTTCGAGCAAAACCCTGATGAACCCTGTGTGTATAAGAGGTGCAGCGGAAATGTGGTGATTTTCTTAGTACTTTATGTAGATGACATCCTACTCATTGGAAACGATGTAGGGGTGTTGTCTTTGGTCAAAGTATGGTTGAGCAGTCAGTTCGATATAAAGGACTTAGGAGAAGCTAGTCACATGCTAGGGATCAGCTCTTACGAGATCGGAAACAAAAAATGCTGGGCTTATCTCAAGCGGTTTATATTGATACGGTTCTTGCCCATTTTAGCATGCAAGATTCCAAGAAATGATTTCTTCCTTTCAATCATGGAATTACTTTATCCAAAGATCAGTGTCCTAAGACACCTGATGAGATAGAAAAAATGAAGGAAGTACCTTATGCTTCAGCGGTGGGAAGCCTCATGTATGCAATGCTATGTTCTAGACCTAATATTTGTTTTGCCATTTGCATGATTAGCAGATACCAGTTTAATCCAGGGAGAGAACATTGGATTGCGGCAAAGCATATACGTAAGTACCTTAAGAGGACTAGAAATTATATGCTGATTTATCAGGCCGAGAATTTGATACCCATTGGGTACACAGACTCGGACTTCCAGTCAGATAATGATGGTAGAAAGTTGACCTCGGGATTTGTATTTACCCTGGGAGGTGGAGCTATAAGTTGGAGGAGTGTCAAGCAGTCATATACTGCTGACTCTACCATGGAGGCCGAATATGTGGCAGCTTCTGATGCGGCCAAGGAGGCAGTTTGGCTCAGAAACTTCTTGATGGATCTAGAAGTGGTGCATTCGGTTAAATCACCTATAATACTTTATTATGATAATACCGGTGCAGTTGCTAATACAAAGGAACCCATGATGCATAAGAAGAATAAACACATTCAGCATAAATATCATCTCATACGAGAAATCGTAAAAATGGGTGATATAATATTGACCAGGATTGCATCGGCGAACAACCTGGCAGATCCTTTTAGAAAAAGCTTACTAGCAAAGAGTTTTGATGGTCATGTGGAAGGCATGGGGTTAAAATACATGTCAGCATGGTTTTGAGTCTAAGTGGGAGATTGTTGGGAATTTATATTAAAAACATACTTTTATGTATTTGTCTTTAACTGGTTCATTTTTAGTATATTTTGTCTTCTCATCTAACTGAGATTTCGTATGGGCAAATGATTGCATTGTTAATTATTATGTGTGTGAGTGTCTTTTATTCTATAAAGTAGACAAGTCGGTGTATAGAATTCTACTTGTACGCGGAAGACCTATTTGTCGGTTCTTATAGAATATAAGTTGTAATTCACAATCTAGATGGATTTGGACATACCATCGGTACGATTGTAGCATAATGTTTCAGCAGGCTTGTCTTGGCTGCGGGAAACGGTATAGTTTCGACTCATTGTGCTATTACACTTTGTGTGTATTGAACATGACCGGTTTTTGGGTTTATTGTCTTTATATTGACTATATAAGATGATGAACATCCAAATGATTATTATGAGTGCTTGTACTCTTAATCCCGACGTAGATAATAGACGCATACATTTAATGGTTGGCATTTTGATTTACGAAGGAGAGATCTTTAATGGGTCAACAATCTCAGTAAATTGTATGACTACACTACGTGTATGGTGGATATTAGTTTATTGACAGAATCCACGTCCCGTGATAGGGATTGATGATATCCACTTGATGAAGCTTTTAAGTTTTGATTATGTCAAATCCTGCAGGTGGATTTTGTATCCGACATATCAAATAAGTTAAGTGTAAGGTCTCAAGGAATTATAAAGATATTGATTAAATATAGATGTCAGTAATTATTTAATCGATGGATATCTGAAATCTTAACGTGGGGAGATTAATAAGCATTTAATAACAAGAAGCTCAAAATATAATTTTGAGAATAAGGACTGGAGTGCAATTACAATTCTTTAGTGGATTGTATTGTAATTTATGGAACTAGAATTTTAATTTGGGTCGAATTAGGGTTTCATGTTTCCATAAGGAGCCTATCCTTATTTCCTTCTTAAGGTCCCTATTGTAGCCTATAAATATGCGTTACTGCTCTCTAGATTAATATACAAGAATAAGAAGAGAGAAATCTCGGTTTTAGGGAGCAAAGAGAATTCGTAGAAGAGGCTCACTCCCTGGTGTGAGTTCGAGCATATAGGAATACAGTAGAAGATCTTGAGGTTTTCGAGCTACTGTGAAATTGAGATCAAATCAGAGAGATCTCGCATGTATGATTTTAATCATATTCTTATATAGTTATTTCCGCAGTAATCTGTACATAATATCTAGAGATCCTGGTTTCTACTCGTTTCTAACAGGAACAAGTTAGGTGGAGCCCAAACATGACCAAACTTAACCCCTTTGACACAAACCAAGCCTTTAAGTTGTTTGTAGAATATCACGGCCCCAGACCGATGGTGAGCCAAAGATCCAGAATTGCGAACTGCATTGGAAAGGATAGTGATGGTTTGTCTTAGATGAACTTGGGTGCTTAGAATGTATTAAATGATTTCTTGAGGTAATTGGATGGATTGGATAATTGGATGGATGCCTTAAAGTAGTTCCTTCATCTTGATGGGAGTCTTGCTCACGCAAGAGAGGCCTAGCCAGACACTGTTCTTGTGATTCTTGACTCTTGAGTCAAGGCACCACCTAGATGATTAAGTTTTGCCACAGTTGTGAAGCCCCGGTGTCCCACATCGACTATAGAGAGGAAAGTGAATGGGGTTATATGTAGATCTTACACCCATATCTTGCATGAGGCCTTTTGATGAGTTAAGGCCCATTAAAAACAAAATCGTGAGGCCGGTGGGCCAAAGCGGACAATATTATGCATGAATGGGTATGGGTGGGGCGTTACAAATGGTATTAGAGTCGACTCTCGACTAGTTCGAGTGTGGGTTCCTTGCCGTGGTCTGGTGCAAGTGGACCAGCCTCCATGTGGGCAGGCCAAGAGGGCTGGCAGGCTACTGCACAGGGATGTGCAGCCTTAAGGGAGGTGGATTGTGACGCCCCGGAGTCCCACATCGACTATAGAGAGGAAAGTGAATGGAGTTATATGTAGAGCTTATGATGGGTTGAGGCCCATTAAAAGCAAAACCATGAGGCCCGTGGGCCAAAGCAGACAATATCATACATAGGTAGGGGTGGTGTTACAACAGTTCTTGATACCCTATGGTAAGTACTATCTATTTCTTTCCATGTATAGGTTGGAACTCGAGGTGGACGTGTGAGGCCATGCCCCTTACTAGCCTAATTATATGCTAATTACATTTAATTATATCTACCTTTCCTAATTAGTAGGAGTTAGGAAGGGTAGATTAGTCTTTTCCTAAGAATTAGACTCTTTTTGAGATTTCTAGAATCAGTAGTGTATTAGATGGACTTCTTCAGATAAAGTTAGTTAGAGGCCCTTGAAAGCAATTAGAATTAATAGGGGGTTTCTATTGGAAAACTTTCGTTTAAAACTTAAAATGCCCCTAATTCCCATGGCCTTATCTTTAACTAAGCTAACCAAAGGAGGGCATATTAGACAATTCACTCTCACCAATGCCTATATAAGCAGCCCCAAATCCATCCCACGCCATTTACCTCTCTCTCTCTCTCTCTCTCTCTCTCTCTCTCTCTCTCTCAATTCACCTCCAATTTCTCTCTTCTTATTCCATTTCCTACCAAAAAATTTCCTTCCCTCCATCAAAGGATTCCTAGATCTAAGCTTTCTTATATCAAAGAACAAGGTTCTTTTCTAAGCTACTATCATCTTCAAGCTAAAGCTCACCTCTCTTCTCCTAGATTTTCTTCTCCTCTACATGACAAGGTAAGCTCCATCTCTTAGTTCAATTTTCTTGTAGATCTTCTGCCTCTTCTTAGAACTTTCTTCCCATATGCAATTCTCCTTGGGATTTGGGTGTAAGAGCTATAGATCTTGATAGATTTGTGTTTTTGGGGACTATTGTGGGAATTGGAAAGCTTAAAGGCTTGGAATTGGGAAATTGGCTTGGATCTAAAAGATCATGTAAGGAAACCTTATTCTAGACCCAACGGAAAGTGCAATATACTTATTTAGTATAGACTGCATGCCTTCTTCCTTGAATTCTATAGTCTAAATTCATATATGTGTTTGATTATGTAGATCTTTCCTTTTAAACCTTGTTTTCATGGTTTTTGGACATTGATGGATGGGATCTCCCATTTGGAAGATCAATGGCCCATGGGTGATGAGATTGTGTGGATCGATGGGTTTTCATGTGTTGTGATGATATTGAATGGATTTGAAACGGAATTGAAGGAATTGGATGGAAAATTGGATGAAATGGAGAAGTTGGAGAAATATGAAAAATTTGAAATTCGTGTGTACCCAGTTGACGGCCCATGCAGGATGTGGATCGGATACTTTGTGAACTCCAAAAAAACAGAGAACAAATTTGTTAGGAATTTTCTGGAAATTCACAGCAGCCGATTGACCAAACCTGCGGAATGTCGACTAGGTACACTGAATAACTGAAGACTGTTGAAAGGCCAGTTCCCGGGTGGCACTATGTAGCTGGTCGACCTGCCATCCAAAATGTTGACCGGCCACACTGCAAAATCCACAAACTTGCAACCTACCTGCCAAGTATGTGTTTTTGAAACTCCAGGGTACTCGGTCGAACCGTCATGCATGATGTTGATCGGACACACTGCAACTTGAGATAGATCTAACAGTCAGTTTGCTTACTGTCTAGTGTAACCGGTCGACCTGCCATGCATGATGTTGACCGACGACATTACGAACACTACTTCTAGATTTTGATGGTTTGGATGTGATATGTGGTAGCTTCATTGACTTTCCATGTGGAGCCCTGTTGATGTGCCAAACATGAGTTAGGGGTCGGGCTTAAACTTGACCTATGTGGCTACCCAAACTATGGTGTAGGGCTATAAATAGAATCAAATTTGGTCCTTAAAAGTGGTTTTAGATGCCTGTAACTTCAGAGCACCAAATACACTCCTCTTGGCATCTAAGATTTCATTTTATGATGGAATTGGGTGAAGTGGGACCTTGGACCTAAAAGTGTGGCATTGACCTAGGTGGACTTTATTATTTCCTTCTTTTGATCGATTGATGATATATGATTAGATTCACTTTTATTTATTGTTTGCTCGTCTTTACCATTGTTACACCTGATTAATAAAAGGAAAATGGACGAGCTTTACCTAGGAACTCCTAGAGGTGACCCGGTATGTGTATAGAGAACACTTTACCCGTGTTTATGGCTAGGCGGGCTATTATATGGCCTAAGAAATGGATGGATGAGATGACCTTGTAGTAGATGGATGGATTACTGATTCTAGGGACCCATTTATGGGTGGAACATGGAATGAATCAATATGGCTAGTTGTAACTATGGAAATGGAAATGTTATGGAAATGAACGATGATCATGATGATGGATCATAGATATGGACTATGGACTGTGATACCGGACCTTGTATGGATATATGATGACCATTTTCATGCATGGATAGCCCAGCCAGACACTGACCTATTATATGGTTTCTTGTGAGTCGGCATGAAACATTCACTCGACTGATATGAGCTTAACCTTCGCACTGATCACCCTTGTTAAGAGCTAATTTTATATAGCGGCCATCATGATGAGCAATAGAGGTGGACGTACGGCACAAGAATATCACACGACACTGGACGATACTATTATACGGCCGGCAAACTCCCGTAATTTATGTTTCGGCCGTGCTATTATCCCATGAATTTCCCCTCCGCAAGTCGAGGGTAGTACGGGATGGCCGCGGCATAATATCCCGTGGTGCCAACCTGCGTGAATGTGCCTTGTAGCTTTGATGGATATTTAGCATGCTTACTTTATATTGATCTTTATTGGTATACTTTATGTACAATTGCCTAGTATTATATATTTGTTACTCAATTAATCATATTATTGTCTTTATTCCCTTTGATGCATTCATACTACTGTGTTTTTAGGTCCTTTGGATCTGACCTATCATATTTGTGCTTAGGTATCATTGTCGACCCCATCCTTGAGGGTGAGACGTTCCACGAGGCGTCAATAGCAGATGAGTATGGGTGGGGCCCGATTGACACAGAGGTGGCACTTGAGGATGGAAAGCCTATCATGGGGATTGAGTGATACCTTCTTTTGGGATTTTGAGTGTCATTTATGGTGAGATTGAGGGGACATTTATCCAAATATGTACGCACTTATATTTTTCACTGTGAGATCTGGATAGACTTATGCTCTGCCTTTTACTTGCTTTATGGATGATGATACCTCACAGTAACTTCCACTATATCGATATTGCTTCCGTTATTTAATATTGCCTCCACACTTAACTATTGTTATAAATATTGTTAAAAAGTCTTAAATTTGACCTCACCGCGGACCTATAATCTTGGAAGTTTCTTGTTTATTCGAAAAGTAACGTGCCAAATTCAGTTACCTTGGTGGTAAACTCGGTATACTTAATAAAGATATCCACAACTCCATATACATTTTTTTACAAAATGGGTTCTTCTAATCAGAAAAAGTAGTTAGCCCTTAATGTGGGAGGACAGTCCCAAATGACTCAAGAACGGCAGAGGTGTAGGAAAAAAAAAAAAAAGCAGAGATAGATTTAAGAACAAAACACTTTTGTGATTAGAAAAAAGAAGAAAAAAAAGGCAAATAGACTGGCTTGAGAAGGGTGTTTTCAAAGGGGGAGAAGAGATGATAGGGTTTTGGGGGTAAAAACCCAGGTTTGCAGAGCAGTGCCGGCTCAACCATAAGGCAAGGGAATCGGTTGCTTTAGGCCCCCGAATTGTTTTCAATCTCCAAAACATAAGCCCCATGATCTCTTTAAACTTTAAAGTTTCAAAAAAAATCAATAGCCATGCTTTTGTCCCCCAAAAACAAACCCCATTACAACTGCTACCTTTTCATATTCAAAAAAAGAAATATATATTAAAGGCACTTTAGAAAACCATGAAATCCAAACAAACAAAAAATCCCTTGTTCCGAAATTTTTCCTCATCTCCTCTATATTCTTGTGAAGAGAAGCTGCCATTGTTAAAGGCTCAATTGCTGTGACACTCCCTTCTCGGCTCTTGATCTAGGGTTTAGGAAAGGGGCCTCGGACTCGGGCTTTTCTTGTTTAAAAGAAAAAATTGTGGTCAACCCAAGGTTTTTTTTTTTTTTTTGGGTTTAAGATGAAACCATTGTCAAACAACAATTTTGGAAATACCGAACGAAATGTTGAATTTTGAATTTTGGCCTATATGGACTGATAATGGAAACAAAAAGTTTGTAGTAGCTGCATTCTGTTTCGGTTTAAGGACTGGAACAAAAATTTGGGCCATTTCGACCGAAATGAAACATAATTGACAACTAGGCTGCTAGTAATAACATGAATGAACAAGGCTCAGTGTGCATCACAGCACCCGTCGATGCCTACCACGATAAGTAATCTCAACACGAAAATGTATACTTCTCAGTATCCCGTATACCTACATAATAACAAGATATGCGTGGCTCAGCAAAAGCATGCCTACATCTCGATGTTATTGTAGATCCTACCAAGGTATGACCCCAGTCCATACTAGTGAACTATTTAGGTAAACATAATGTGCAGATCGAGTGTAATGTATCCATGGGCATGACCTGCAAGTGAACTAGATAATACAAGTGTAGGGGTGTTCATGGGTCTGGCAAGGTTGGGCTAAGGATTATCCAGGCCTGACCCGACTTCTAAATTGTATGTTCAAGCCTAGCCCAGGCCCGAATCGGGCTATAAAGAGTTGGTCCAAGTCCGACCCACTTGGAAATACATAAGTCCGAGCCCATCCCAAGATTGATATATAATTTAAAACAAGTTAAGTTGCATAGTTTTTAGTGTAGCTCAATTGGTTTGGTGTTGACTCCTTGTGTGAAGGTACCACTGTTGGAATCCCCCTCATTGCATTTGTCTTTCACCATTTTTTAAAATCGGACCGGGCTGGGCTTTGGCCCATCTACAAGTAAGCCCAAGCCCGACCCATCTTTTAAGCGAGCCGAAATAAAATGTTCGAGCCCGGCCTGAATAATAAAACAAAAGGCCGGTTTGGGCAGAGCTCGAGCTAGCCCGGTCCATGAGCACCCTTATATAAGTGTGTATGACATACCTTAATAGTGCACGTGTATGCAAGGAAGCGGGTTATATCACTAAGTGCAAGTGATTAATCTAAAGAAAAATATTATATTAATTGGGTATGAAGGTGAACTAGAGAGTCAAGATAAGCCAGTCATGATGGTACTATATGGATCAGGGCAATGTCAAATTTACCAGTTGTCTAAGTCTGGGTCCACTGTAACTCCTCTTATGGCTAGGGGTAGTTAGGGGACCGATTTATGCTTGTGTTTGTGTGGTTATTACATTCAATCTCTCTCAGGGCCCTCCATCATGGGTGGAGTGACAACTTCCCCATCGCGAATGGTTTCTGTACTTCGAGTCTAATTTCTAGTATAAGGGTCGGTATACTGTGTAATGTAATTTAGGCTAAACAAGTCCAGACGAGGCATGATGTTCTTAACTAGGCCTAACTTGGCCATCTCGATCACACCCAAATGAATAACATTCCCATATGTAAGAGTGGATCCCAAAATGGGTAGAAGAAGGCATGTCGGGTCCAGTCAATTCGGACGGCAGCATTGCAGAGACAGAGGGTAAGTATGCTAGCTTAGGGTTGCAAAGAGAGAGGTAGGTATTGGTTTGGTTGTTGAGAGAGATAGGGGGTAGGGCTTGGGTTATATGGAGAGAAAGAGGGGTGGGCATGGTATGGGATTTGTGTTGTTAAGAGAGGATGCGATTTCGGGCTTGAATTCTTCTTATTCCTCTTCCTTGTTTCTCTCCTTTTTTTTCCGAGAAGTTTACCTTCATTATTTTTTCGAAAAAGAAGCAAGTTGTCTTAAAATATTCAGGACATTCTGAGACAGCCTAAAGCAGTCTAATGTCTACTTCAATATATATTTAAAGGGGCCAGCTCTCTTAATCTAAAGTTTAGGATAAGATAAGCTGAAGTAAGCTCAATTGCGTGGTAGAGTCCACTTATGGACCTATATGGGGATGGGGTGGGAGAGATTTCAAGAACTCCCTAGGACCCTTATTCCTGTAAAAAATCAGCCACAACCGTCGTTTCTATCATCTCCATCTAAGCACCAAAAGTTTAATGGTCAATAGTCCATTCGGATCGGTACATAGTCGATCCAACGGTCTAGTAAATTTGGATCTGGCCAAAAGTTGGTGGGCATGTACAATTTAGAGGGGTCGTGTGTTTGATCCATTTGGATGGACCAAGGATGGGCCCCAGAAGCGTTAGTTTACGGAATCTTATTCTAAGCTTAATCTTAGCTTACGGAATCTTATTATAAGCTTAAACTTAGGAGAGCCTTGTCCATATTTAAATTCAATAGATGCAAAAAGTAGCTTTGCTTAGATGACAACTTAAAGTCTATAGATAATTGTGAAAAAAGTTCCAGCCTTGTCTATTGAGTTCTTTCTCCCTTTATCTTGTGGGTAGGAGGCACCTCTATCACAAGGGGCAGGCCAAGGAATTCTTCCTTGGGGGCCACTACATAGAAAAAGGTTTCTCGAGGGCCACAAATTAAAAAAAAAAAAATGCACGTAGCTTTCAAAATATATAGGTTTTGTTTTTTCTTTTTCTTTCTTTGAGAACTTTAGGGAGGCTATAAGTAAAAAGATGATAAACCTCAATCACACCATGCTGGGGCGGACCCACACATAAGGTCTATGGCTTCAATCCCCGCTAATCTTTGTAAAAAGAAGCTAACGCCAAACCCCCACTTAAAAAATCCCAGAGTCCGGTTTTCCTCCAATTCAAAGGAGCTCTATCTTGATCTCTCTCGGTCTTTCTCCCTCTCTCGATTCTCAACTCAACAATCCCAAATTGGCAGAAATCCTCGAATCGGTCTCCGGTCTCTGACATCAACACCAACACACCGCGGTCCCTCTCTCCGACGGGTATTCTTGTCCGGCTCTCCCTCTCTCAATCCCCCCTCTCAAATCTCTCTCCGTCCGTCTCTTTGCACTGTGGTCCCTCTTTCACGCATGATCGATTAATGCATTTTTTGTTTTGTAGTGGTTTTTTTTCTTCTTCTCCTCTTAGCTTATCTGTGATGGATATGCATCTGTTTTGTTAGTGGACGGTTAGGTTTGAGTTATTTAGGATATTTATTTATTTGTCTAATCAATAGACGAGAGATCTATTTTAGTACTGCTTGGAGTTTTCTGTATTTTTCATTGATGGATTTGGTAATGTCATCAGTCATAATATGCGATTGGTAGCTTATGGTATGGTTGGATGTACCCCAATTGGCAATGGGTTTAGCTATCCTCACATAATAGATGCACTGTAGTGGGGCACATGTAGAAATCAGAAATGAGATTGAGTCGGTACCACTTTTTCCTCTAGTTGGATGTCGAGAAGGAGAAGAAGAAGAAGAAATAAAGAAAGAAAGAGAGATTGAAAAAAAGAAAATAAAAAAAAGAAAGAAAGTAGTTTAAGGTAGCGTTTGGTTCGCTGTAATGAAGGTCGGAATGAAATGGTTATTCCAACTGAATAATCATTATAGCGTTTGGTTCGCACAAAAATAGCGGAATGATTATTACCTTCGGAATCATCATTCTTTTAAGTAGAGGAATGGCCATTCCACTAGGGAGGCAGAGGAATGGCCATTCCATTTCTTTATGCTTTTTGGTTGAGACCGAAATGCCCCAGACAAGGGTATTTTATAATAATATAATAATTATAATATTAATATAATTATAATAATTATAATAATATAATAATTTATATTATTAATAATATTATAATTATATTTAATATTATAATATTATATTATAATATAATTATTTTTAATATTATATTATTAATATAATTAATATTAATATTAACAAGGCCATTCCATTCCAAAATTCTACCAAGGGTATTTTGGTCAGTTTTATGTAAATTTTATTCCATTCCGGACATCATTCTAGTATGCCAAACGCAAGAATAGGTATTCAAAGTTTTATTACTGGGTTGATTCCTCAGCGTATCAAACGCTGGAATAGAAATGACTATTCCTGCCTCATTCCATTCCAAACTCATTCCGTTTTCCATTCTATTCCTGTCTAAAATCATTCCAGCGAACCAAACACTACCTTAATGGAAGGACATTAGTGGTGGTCTAAACATTGAGAAATGAGAACAATAGTGAGAATGTTTGCGTAACCACATTATCTGCAGAAAAAAGTAGGTTTCTTAGCTAGTGCCTACCAAAAACCAAAAGGAAAGTAGTTTGGTTTTTACAAGTCTAGGGATAGTACAGATATTATTCTCTTTGTTGTGCATATATAAATGAAAACCAGCCAAAAAAAGGGTACAAAGGAAATCTCTTTTTCTAAATCTGTTTGGATGATTACTCTGAGAATGGTGTTTTCACCTTATGGAAAAAAATGTATGGTCACACCAAATCTATGGCAATATGCCCTTGGACTTCAAGATCCTATGCATTACGAAGAAAGTACATTGTTGTATTTCGCTTGAGGAGGATTTCAATTCCCTACACGAATGTGTGATGCATTTTTATATTTTCTCCACTATTCTCTAGTCTAGAAAAGACTCTCATTTCAAATTTAAAAGTTTGATTTTCAATTTGTGGGTTTCTCTATAAAATGCATCATTTCATTTTTCTTTTATGGATTTCATGTCTCGATTTTGAAGTTGTCTTTATGAGTTTTCTCTGCTTTAAATGACTCTCAGTCACGGATTAAAATTGCGGTACTGGTCACAGTATTGGCTGGCCTCAAAAACCGATACCATCAAGGTATCACGGTCTATTGCGGTTGTCGCGGAGTGAATTTTTTTTTTTACTCCAAAATTTTTTGAAAAAATACCCAAAAGTATTAAATGTTAGAAAATAATATATATTTTTCAATTAGTAACAACTATAAGTCAAAATACCGGTCCCCCTAAGTCATAAGATCATATATCGTTGTAATCATTAATTATTAATATATGTCAAATGCTAATGTGTAATCTATGTGTCCATTCTTATAATTTATAAATCCATTAATGTAGCAATATCTAAAATCCCAACCATTAAAGATAATTATCACCTCTTGTAATGGCTTTGTAAATATTTTACTCAAATTATAGTTAGGCCAAAAATTGAATTGGTCATGCTACATGATTTGAAAATTTGAATCATTACTTTAGATGTCTTATAAGTGACTAATGCACCGGGCCCAACTCCTATTTGAGTAAGATCTTTTAAAGGCCCACACAAGAAGGGTCATTTATGTTTGAGTGATTTAGATTTAAGATAATTAGGCTAAAGCCTTTTAGTAAGGTGTAATAAAAAATTAGTGAGGATGGTTTGAAAATCTTATAGTCTTCATAGCGGACCCACCTACAAAAATTTAATCTGCTCAAAATAGTTTTTTAAGATTTAATTCATTGATTAATTTGATGGTAGGCCAACTACCAATTAAAGTGAAACTTTCTCAGGGCATAATAGAAGGAGGGAGAATCACTTTGAATAGTTTGGATTTTATGCAGGTGGGACCCATTATGGGAAAAAATAAGGTGGCAAGTTTGAAAGTTACATACATGTGTGTAACTCAATATTAGAAAAGGTAGGAAGGAGACCATAAAATGGGCATTCGCCCCTTTCATTTTGTCAACTGCCCGAAGGTGGAAACTGAAGGGGAAAATGAAATAGTGAAAAGGGAAAGGGGAAAAAGAAGAGGGGAGGAGAGAAAACGAGAGGAAAGGAGGATCTAGGAATAGAGGAAGAGAAGACAAGAGGGGAAGAAGAATATAGTGTGGCTGACCAGTAGCAGCGACAGTGTAGGCGTGCGGCCAGCCAGTAACAGCAGCAATGCGGTTAGCCAGTAGCAGGCTAGCAACGGTGGAGCACAAGGCTAACGATGGAGTCCATTAATTGCAATGTGCTGGAGATTTTTCCCCTTTCTAACTTGTAAGAAGAAGGCAGTTAGGGAAGAAGAGGACAACACCATTCATCAGCTAATATTTTGAGACTATTGGCCAATAAGTAGGTTTGGCCGATATTTTCAAAATATTAACTGATATGGACTGATTTTTTGGGCACCCAAGTTCAAATCGGTTCCCAACAAAATATCGAATCGGTATCAACCGATATCGGTACGTATCGGATACATATCGGTATCGGTCAATATCGATCGAGTATTTTGTTGGGCATGGATGCTGATACATATCGGCTGATACGTACCGGTATTGACCAATATTTTATTTCATGCTCTCAATGACATGTTTCTTGGTGTGTTTTTTGTTGCCACCCTTTTCCTTCTCTGTAGGGATTTAAATGGGTCATCGATTCTCCGATTATCCAGAGGTTTCAACTCGTTAAAAACAAGGTTTGAGTCCTTATTTATGCTCCGATAAGTAAATGGGTCTGGTTTACAATCCTTTTTTGGTCCTGTGATCTAAACGGGTTCAGTTCAACCTTGGTTCTAGCTCGTGGACCTAAGACTCGACATATTACTTCAATTTTCGAAAATCTTTCCTAAAAACTACGTTTTTTTCATATTATTCTCTATATAGACCTGGACTTGTCCCATACATGGTTTCAGTTTTAGTTACGGTTTCATTTTCTCATTAACGGTTCTAATTTCGAAACCAAGAAACATGTTCAAGTTCTGGTTCCACATTCTCATTAATGGTTCCGATCTATGGTGGACCAAGACGGAACCGACTGGTTTACATCCCTACTTCTCAGGGTGGCTTCCCAAGACAACCTTGAAGAGCTTTTCAAATAACCATTGGTAGCCCCCTAAAATGCAAATCCTCAATCAGCAACTGACCCCATGCCACTTCCTAAATCTTGATACCACTTGGGTCACCTCTATCACGCCATGCCACTTGTCCTAAATTTTGATACCATTGGCGTCACTTCTATGACGCCATGCCACTTGTAACAACTGGGGTTAGTTGGAGCCTTAGAGGACACCCAAACACGAATTTCACATGCAACACCACAATATAGTTTCACATCCAACACTCTCTAAAACCAAAGCATTCTGGGCTCCCGGGCCTTTATCTAGGCCCATATCCATTTACAATTGAGGAGTCAAGTCCACGTCTGGTCGGACACGGCAAATCGTAGAGCTTGGATGCAAGTTCACTACTCATTTAAATCTAATCACTTTATTCGTGCCCATATCCAAATTTGAGAGTGAGTATGATTATATTTATAAAAAAAAAACACTCCAAAATAAAAAATCCTTTCACATTTTACAGGCATACTGTATGTTAGGGGAATGTTCTCTAACGAGAGGACAAAGAAGCCCGAATCATAAAATCAGTCCCACCAAATTATCTTAGTTCATTTAACATCCTTAAAATTGAATGATATCTTAACCGTCAACATTTTTGAGATTCAATCAGACGGTGAGTGAAGGTCTTCCAACAAGTTTAAAATTAGGCCTAGAACCTGATCATGGGACAACAAGATTTTCAAAGGGTCAACATTGATCCACAGAGCAGACTATATGTTAATATGACATACCTAACTTAAACAAACCTAAAAGGAGCCGAAATTTGGCCCTTGAAAAATGATTTTATTTCTAAAATACGGCCCGATTGTTTTTTTGCTAACGGAGGGTTTCCAAACCTTTAGGCTGGAGTAATCCCTTCAGGCCTAAAGAGAAGCCGAATAAAACCCATGTGGCTTTCAAGTGGTAGCATTAGTGGATTCAATATTCGGTTCTTTAAAAGGGGAGATCTAGAAATCGATACTGGAACCTCTAGCTTCGAAAGAAAAGAACCGTGGTCCTGAACAGACAGCTAACCGGGGATGTTGGGGGAGGGTCCTCGGCAGCAAGAGTTGTCGCTTGAGACCCTTTGACACCCTTGGCATCACCAAAGGTCGATCCAGTGAACTGTGTCAGCGACAGCGTCCTAAAGCATGTGGCCTGTCCTATCCCTTATCTCCTAAACCCCCACCTTGCGGTTGCAAGTGTTAGTTTAAGGGATAGGTCTGGTCTCTCGACCCATACCACCATCTCCCCTCCAAACCGCATGCAAGCGATATTGGCAGGAATGGCCGCCTACATCGTCTCCCAGGCGCCCCCATCCCACCTCCTGGTCTCGTCCTCCTTCCCCACATCTAACCATCCTCTCCTCTCCTCCTCTTTCACGGGCCTCCCCATCAGGCTGTCTCGCCAGCCTCTGAAGACCGCCAGCATCTCTGCCACAAGGCCTTTGACCATTGTTGCCGAGACAAAAAAGGCCGTCGCTGTCCTCAAAGGAAACTCCAGCGTCGAAGGTGTTGTCACCTTAAGCCAAGAAGACAGCGGTCTGTTCTTTCTCTCTCACACACAGAGATGTATTTTTTCTTATGAAAAATATTACTGGGTTTACAACCAACATATGATGGCTGATGAAATAATATTTGTTGGGTAACTCTCTAAATGTTACTTTGAAGGGACTATTGATAGGGGCAGATGATTTTAGGGGCTATAAGGTTCTTTGGGGTAGTAAAATAAATGGATTAGAGCTATTAAAAGGGGAAACCCAGAGTGAGGGGATAGTTTCTCTATTGATGTGTGTGGACAATTAGATGATGAGAAAAACCATGGATTAGAGACCCATTTTTAATCCATTCATATGTATCAAGGATTGGATGATGAGAAATTGGGTTTGAGAGTCATTGTTAGTCTTGCTCTTTTAGCTGTCCTTAGTTGAATTTCTTCACTTTGACATTCAACGCATTGGGAATAAACCACATTGTCGGACTGTCCACAGGGACCATCGCAATACTTTTTTTCAGTATTAAACCAATTTTGAGTTGATTGTTCCATGCCTGCAAGCAAACTGGCAGTCCACTGATTCCAGGAAAAAATTAATACAGATTTTCATTTGTCTGTTCGTCATGGAATGTGATTTTTTTTTGTTAATTATGGATGGAGTTTTTACCTTTCCTATCAGCTGCTTTTGGAAATAAAAATCATGTGAAGTCTTTCAGTTCAATGAAATGAATTGGTTCTCTTTTTTTTTAATCCTTCCAATATTGGGGGTTAAGTGAATTCTAACAGGAAGAGAGTGTACTTTCACCCAAAGTTACAATGATTCAGTTGATTTCTCTCAAATACAGTGATCTATTCCTATCCAGATTTAGCCTTGTGCCAAACATATCCCGAGAATGGACACATAATGAGGTCCCTATATGTAATTTTATGAGAAGAACCTATGATGCCCAAATATAGATAAGGATATGAAGCATATATGAGGATTGATGATTCGACTCTGCACTTTGGAAATCTAGGATGTGGATACTTACACAGATGTGCTAATTTTTTTTCTTTAAAACATTTTGAATGAATAAAATTATCATTATTTACATTTTTTTCCTAACATTTTATATGTTGAATAGTAAGAAAACTAACAAAACTATATGTAATGATAGACTTGGAAAGCAGGATATGCTGCTAGACTTGTACCCTAGAAGTATCAATGCAGTGTCGAGTACCAATATGATTGTCGTATCAGTTTGACACACATGCGCTAGGCATATACAAGCACCCGGGTATCATAGAGAACAACAGCATAGGCTTTATTAATCCTGCATTTGTTGAACTATTTAATTGGTGCTATTAAGCCATTAAACCGAGTGATTCATTTGATAAGTTATGTTCGATCCATTGCTGTCATTTAATGATCTTACTAGCCAGTGTTAGTTAAGATTTTTAACTAAAATTGTTTGTTTGAGCTAAGCTGTTAGGCGATTTGTCGTATATGGGATGGGGACAATTCTTTACAAGTTCGATTGGAATGACTGCTCAGACGATATATTGGTGCACAGAATGAGGCCCTTAGAGTCATACTTCAGAGGTTTTCACCTTGTTGTAGAACTCATGTAGTCGAACTGTGTGACAGCAATGAAGTCAAACCACACTTGCAGTAGGAGAAGTCTCTCTGTCAAAAAAGAAAAATAAAAAAGTACCTTAGAAATATCAGTACATTTTATATGGACGAATTACATGAATATATAAAGATTATCTTAAATTGCCACATGGGAGTATTATTAGTCACAGAGATTCAGCCATTCCTTTTCTGTATTTTTAGACAACAGACAGTAACTACAGTCCTATTGGGAAAAAAAGATGTAACTTGCTAATTTGGATTCTTAACACAACTTCAATCTTAAAAAGAAAACTCTTGATCCAACTGGGGTTTTCTAATTTAAAGAACTTCTAACTAATAGCACCTAATTCTCAACGATGTCTTTCTACAAAAAGACCCTACTTTGCTTCATGAAAATGTGTGGGGGTGTTATTCCTCATATATGGGCCCCATCTTGATCCTCCCAGGATTTTTAGTTAAATATGAGAAATCAAGAAGTCATAATCATTTAGTAGTTAGTTCTGTCAATTTTCACATATACACACGCACCCGCACACATATATTTTGGAGCATGGTCTTTTGCAACTTAGACAACCTTATAAATTCTCGTTGTAGCAAGGAGTTACCAATCATTGTCAGCTTTCAGAACATATAGATAAAATCTTCATTAAATGATTGAATGTTCATCACAACTGCTATGAAGCCCCTAGAGTTTGATCCCAATCATTTTCAGCTTTCAGAACAAATAGGTAAAATCAAGAGGAATTTACGAGACAAAACCCCATAGGACCCCATACGTCCTACCAGGACCCCGTATCACGTTGGACACGGGAGGGGTACTCATATAGACTTTTTCTTCTTTTTTTATCGTTTTGCGATATTGTCGATATCGACCAAGAAGTTTGTTGATATCAACCATTTCTGCAGTACATCGAACCCTAACTAATTCTTCTTGGTGATGCTCTCCTTGCTTGAATACTTGAGCAGCTCCTTCACAACCGCCAGATCACCGGCCTCCGCCGTGGCAAACAGCGCCATTCCAACTCCAAAGATCCCCCAAAATCCCAAAACCTCCTCTTAGGTGTATCTCGCCGGAATCCGAAGCCCAATCCAACAGAGACAAAAAAGCCTTTTGAAAATGAGGGCTTGCAAGCCACAACGTCGGAAGGTACCTGCATCAGTATCACTCAATCAAACTCATCAACACCAAACACCCTTATAAAAAAAAAAAAAAAAAAAAAACCAACTGAGAAACAAGAAGAAGGAATCCAAAAAACCCACCTCCTGTGTAGGATCCTACACTTGGAAACAACGTTGTGGAAGATCTCGGAGTGAGGATTGTAGATGAGAGACACGGCATCTCCTCTAACTCCGCGCACCAACTGTTCGACGAAATGCATTTCGAAAAAATTGTACAGAAAAACGAGGAAAAGCACCAGAATCCCTAAAACATAGCTGGATACGGGGATCATCAAAGCCACTTGCAACAGTAGATCAAATACCGAAACGGAGGCGTATGGATGGGAATTTGGGAACTCCATTTCCACGGAATTTGCGAAATTGGACATGTAGAAACTCAACCAGAGAGATCGAGCTACTCAAGTATTCGAGCAAGGAGAGCATTGCCAGGAAGAATCAGTTAGGGTTCGATGTGCTGTAGAAATGGTCGATATCGACCATATCACAAAATGATAAAAAATAAAAAATAAAAAAAAAAAAAAAATGAAGAAGAAGAAAAATGCCACATGAGGACTCCTCCCATATCCAACATGATATGGGGTCTTGGTAGGACGTATGGGATCCTACGGGGATTTGTCCCGTAAATTCCTCTAAAATCAATAATACTGATCTACAGCAGCCTGTTGATGGTAATCCCTGGGAAATAGTGGTGAATAAATTGCCGACTCAACACCATCATCGTCATGGTCAAAATCATCATCATCATCATCTGGGATATAATGGGTACAAAATGGTGAGTGCCTTTCTAGCAAGAAAAATAAGTGGTGGGTACTTGAAAGATTGAACTGAACCGTCCCTTTTCGACAGGTGTTATGTTAAAGGATGCAGTGGTAATGCAGCATAATATTGATTCTGAATCCTCCAAATTCCCCTTGTAGCAAGGATTTACCAATGTCCAACAGAACCTATGATTCTTGGCAACATTTCTAATTTTATCAGATGTCTCTGAAGAGAATATTCTTGGTATAGGGAAGTAGTGGAGTGCAAGGGCCTCAGACAACAAAATTGATATCCAGTGGAGGATCTAATCATAATGTTAGAGCTTAATTATGCTGATCAGCTTGCTAAGGAGGGCGCCTCTCATGATATTCTTTCTGTTAACATATTCCCCTTGTAGTTTTGTCTTGATTCTGGGTTGGAGTTGCAGTCCTTTGTTTTTTGGGGCTTGGCTTTTGCCTTTTTGTTTCAGTATACCTCTCCTATACTGTACAGTTTTTATTAATGCAGTCATTTTATATATATATATATATATATATATATATATGCAAGATTGGGATTTCATTTCCGAATATATTTTTTTCTTTTCTTTTTCTTTTTCTTTTTCTTTTTTGCTGGGTGTCTTGCTGCATGATGTGTCATTGGCAATCTACATTGTTGTGATGTCTGTGGTTTTCTTTTTTTATATTATATCTCTCTTTTTTTTTTTTTTTCTTTTTTTCAGTAACATTCTACTCACCTCTCTCAAAAAGAGAAAAAAGGGGGACAAGCCAGGAATCCATATTGATGGCCAATGTTTGTTCTTATTCTAATTACTTGCCATCACAAAGTTTGCTCTGATTTTGCCTTCCATTTTTTAACCATTAATTTCTCAAACAAGTGATACAAAGAAGTGAACTGAAGAAATTGTTCAGGGAAGTCATGAAAATCAGTTAGATGAGGATGTGGCTGCAGAACAAGATGCATGAGACAAAACTCTTGGAGAGAAGTTTGTGAGAAATGAGAGTTGATCAGAGGAGATATCCTTTAAGTAGTCGATTTAAAATTTGTATTCACTTAAATTTTTTGACTTGACTTAAAATTTGAGTAGAAAGTTAATTGGAAATCTCTTGTACTTGTTCAATTCATTGTAATAATTTTGCTTCGCCATGAAGTTGTTCACTTTCCGAAGATTTTACGCAGGACAATTTAGATTCACATCTCAGTCTAATCTGCGTAGTTTATTAATGGGTAAATGTATTTTCTCTAGTTCGGATTTATACAAGCGATGCTTTATTTTCCTCAAATCCATCCATATTGAAATGTTCTTTTCAGGTCCCACAACGGTGAAAGTTCGTGTTACTGGACTTACACCTGGACTTCATGGGTTCCATCTTGTGAGTCTCATTTATTATTTTTTCCCCTCTTTTTCTTTTTTGGTAACATGACTTGAACCTGCAGCATCACGATTGTGATAATAAGCGTCTTCCAACTGTGCGACAGGCTCCTGTTAATATATGATTATTCTATTAGTTTATTAGCGGACAGATTTTTATTTATTTATTTACGGAGAATTGTTCTGTTTTCATTTTGCAGCATGAGTGTGGTGACACTACCTATGTTTGTGTTTTATCATAATGTTTTGTTGTTTTCTTTTGCAGCATGAGTATGGCGACACTACTAATGGTTGCATGTCAACAGGTTGGATATACTAACAATTGCTTGTACAGTTGATCCTGAGTCTAGCTCTCACTGCCTATTTGAAAGCTCTTTATAACAAGTTCTATCAAGTTGGCTGCAATTGATCTTCTTGATACTCCAAGCTATTGTCCTTTTCTCACTTAACAAATTCTAGCCTATAATAAATTAGATGACTTCTTTGCATTGCAGGGGCCCACTTCAACCCTAACAAAATGACACATGGGGCTCCTGAGGATGAGATTCGACATGCGGGTGACCTGGGAAACATTGTTGCTAACTCTGATGGTGAGATCCTTTTGTTTTTCTCCAACTATAATAGTCTCCAATCTTCACTTACATTGATGACCTTTATTGTGTCCTTGTATTACTACAGGAGTTGCTGAGGCGACAATAGTGGATGGTCAGGTACAGCATGAAACTGGAATTTGTTTTTGTGGCTTTTAGGTTATGGTCCATATAATGCTATGATTTTTTTTTTCTACTGGATACTGCTTTTTTCTTTTCTATTAATTTTCTCCATTTTTCAGTTTGTTAATTTACTCATTGCATGAAATGTCCAGATTCCACTCAGTGGTCCTAATGCAGTCATTGGAAGAGCCTTAGTTGTTCATGAGCTACAGGATGATCTAGGAAAGGGTAAATCGATATTAATTAGTTTCATATAAACTAGTTATGTTGCAGTCTTTTGTTGGATCCAACCCGTCCAATCTTCCAAACTTTGTTTCCTTGTAAAGTACTTGTCCTTTCGATAACTCACAGTGAAAATTATTCATATATTTCTCTGTTTTTCTGTCACTAGGAGGGCATGAACTTAGCCTTACTACCGGCAATGCGGGTGGAAGATTGGCATGTGGTATGAACTACTTTTCTAAACTGAGATTCCTTGTATCCAGTTCCTCCATTTTCTATTTCAAAAGATCAGTCTTGTATTGCATGTTTTCTTGTGTAGGATTACCTCTTCAATGTGCAACATGGAATTTTCTGTTTGCTCGTTTAATTTTTTTTCCACTGATTACTTTTGCATTGTTTGCATTTCTTCATTCATCAAAGTATGGCTTCATTTATGTAGTACTGCTTTATGCATTTATTCTGACACCATCTGGGACCACGTCCCGGGTTATTATTTAAGGAGAAGAGTCAAGTAAATAGTCATGGCGCCTAACGATTGCAGTTGAATAAAGACTGCTTCAAAAGGTGCTGGCTCCCATCTTACTGACAGCATTGCTTCATGCTCCCACTCACTAAGCGTAGGAGCAAGGGTGAGAAATGAGGGAATGAAAATAGTAGACCTTGTGTCAAGCCCCCAACTGGGTCCCCACCATAATGGTCCTGGATTCCGAGTTGCAACTCACATGGGGATTCGAGTCAACTTGTGATTTAAAATGGATAGGCCCAGGTGTGGGACCACCCAAGATAAAGTAGGAATATTTTTTATTTCCCTTTTAATTCCCTAATTATTTGTTAGTACGTTTCTAATTTTATTGAGAGAGTTGTAATTAGGATAGTTTCCAATTCTTTCCTAGTTTGATTAGGTTTTCTTAGCCCCTAAGTTTGCTTTTCCTATTTATATGTATTGTAATAGACTTATTTCTCAGACTTCAATAATTAATAGAATTGAGTGGATTTTTATCCTTTGAGGTGCATCCTCGCGTGTGGTCTCTGCGGAAACGTGTTATAGTGTCTGCAAACACATGCTTTGCCACTTCCACGCAGGCTCTAACCCTAGTGCCTACATCAATTGGTATCAGAGCCCCTCGCTTCCACTCACCCTCCCAAAACCCAACTACCAAATCTCGATGCCCCTCACTTCAATCTTGTGAGTCCAAACCAGTCGACCACATCACGTACACACCAAATCCCAACCATCCACATACACTACCTTAGCTGAACCCCACCCTCGAGTTCCCATCCTCCAAAACCATCAACCATTCCTCCTCACCAACCCCTGCCCAAAACCCCTTCCACAAAAAACCCACAAAACCAGAAACCCTTTCTAAGAGTTCCCCATCTGCGACCCCACTTCCGAACCCCATCCCCAACCCATGAAGCCGAACCCCATCACATGAATTTGACCCCATCCCGTCAGTAGAACCCATTCAAGGAAAAAAGCCCGACTTTATCAAAATCCATTTTCAGAGAATTCTAGAGAAAATAAAAGAAAAAGAAGAGAGAGAGAGAGAGAGAGAGAGAGAGAGAGAGAGAATATAGGTGCAGAGTGCGTACCTGATGTTGTTGTCATCTCCATTGTTGCCATCTTCATTGTCAGCAACACCTTCACATCTTCATCAACCATCGGTTCACCATTGCATCATCACAATTCACCATTGCCAGTGACACCGCCGGCCTTTGTCTTTGCCAACGCCACTAGTCTTATCGTCATCCAAAATCCACCTCTTTTCTTTGCGGAAGCAGTGAATGGTGTTTGCTTTTCTATTGTTCGAGAAACCAGCAGCAACAAAGGAGACTCAACGTCCCTTTGTTTTTCTTGTGTCACGTAGATCACTAGGCATAACCTCATATGGCCTCCCAGCATCTGTGCCAGATCTAGTCCAGTTCGGACTTGGTTCAGTTGCGACCTGACTTGCTTACAACTCATTGTTTAGCACATATTAAGAGCCTAGTAGTGACGTAGCAGTCAGGGGCAATTTGACCAACATTAAGGGCCCAAAGTTTTTTCTACGATTTCATGCTCATACGCCGTCAAATTTTAGATTAGTTTTCGCCAGCGCAATCATGAAGACTAGATCTACAGATTAGGTCAGTCAATTTTTAATTTGCATAAAAAAATTGGCTCATAAGAAGAAGGGAGAAGTGGAGTCTTCATCTACATCCATAGAGGAATTGACTCAAATCGTTGTGGAATTAACCGACATTGTTGCTCAATTATCCACAACAAACTTCCAGAAACTCTTGTGAGGATGGATACCTGATGCAGGCCCTAGGGTTAGGGTTTGCGTGGAAAGTGCTAAAAGCATAATGGGTGCCGAAGCACGTGTCCGAAAACACAATGAATCTCCACAGAGATAATAAACGAGGACGCACCTTAATAGAAAAACCCAATTTCATTAATCAACAACTGAACTAATTCTTTACTACAATGCCATATAAATAAGAAAGATAACTTAAGCCCTAAGAAACCTACTTAAACTAGGAAACTAGAATCTTATCTTAATTACAATAAAATTAGAAACTATTGACATAAAAATAAATCCCTAAATCTATGTGGGCCCTACACATGTGGTCATGAGGTCTACGCTGCATCATTCCCCCACTTGAAAAAGAACTCGACCTCGAGTTCGGAAAATGTCCACCTGGATCAAAGATCAATCCGATGAACTTCCGATTTGTCGTTCGATCTATAACTTCTTGGCACAGCTTCTTTTGGTGACTGGATTTTGCATTAATGCGAGATTGAATGAAGTGATGATTTAATTCTTGAATATTGGCTAGTTGCACACATTCTCCAATTAGAATTGGCCGATCTCCAAGGACAAAGTCAATATGAGGAACGTTGATGATGCAAACTTCTTTGACAATCTCCTAATTAATGGTCTTTTCATCGGATAGATTAATTTAATTTTCTGGAGGCGGGCTTGCCATAGGATCCGTTAGATGATTAGACTCATTAATGTTATCTTCATTGTCCATTTCTTCTTGTTTCACCTGTAAATGATGAGACTCAAGTTCCTTTTCTTCAGATTCACGGGAGGCATTCTCCATGAGTGGTTCCATTACTGGGACTTCTGTAATTGGCAGAGACTTCTCTTCTTGCATCTTAGCTTTTCGGAGGCTATAACGCTTTATCAAGCGCTCAACACGGATCGCTTCCCAAAATGCTTCATATATATCGTTCCATTCCTTCTCTACATTCTTCAATATACTTGGTCTCAAACCTTTGAGAAAGTGATTGAAATCAAGTGTATCTCCCCATTCACATAAATAATGTAGCCTTTCAAATTCATAAGCATATTCCTCGACAAACAATTTTCCTTGTGTGAAAGTAATATATTGCTCAAAGCAATCTTTATTTGCATAATATCTTTTCCCATATCTGATTGCATATGTCATCCTTGTAGCCCTGTTGTTGATTTCTTTAAGCTCGTTGTTGGTTTCTGTAAGCCTTCTATTTATTTCAAGAAGTTGCAATTCCATCTTGTCTGACAATTCCATATGAACTTGATGCAAAGACTGAAAATTTTAATGCTCCTTAAAATTAAAATCAAATTGACTAGATGTGTAGATCTCATCGATTGGAGTGAACATGTGAAGACGGATCGTTGATCGGAGTCCGGATGGAGAAGAGATTGCTATTGGAAGATGGATTGCTGAAGATTTATGGAATATGAAGAATCTAGGCTCATTTTCTGATGAAAATATATTTCTGCACATGCTCCCTTCTATTCTCTCTCCTCTGTTATTCTATTCTTCTTGCTGGGTAGGGGATGGGGACGATTGGGCTCTGTTGGGATGCGATTTGGATTTTGGGTTTCGGGTTTGGTGGTTTGGGGTTTGGGGAAAAGTATGGATTTGGGGTGTTTATGCTCAAGGATTGGGGCTGGGGGTTTGGGAAAAAGTATGGATTTGGGTTGTTGATGCTTAGGTATTTGGGCTAGGGATTTCAGAAAAAGTATGGATTTGGGGTGTTGACGCTCAGGGTGATTTGGGATAGGGCCAGGTGAACGGAAAGAGGGATATGGTTGATTACGCCGACGATTGAGGGATCATTTGGCTCTGATACCAATTGATACAGGCCCTAGGGTTACGGTTTGCGTGGGAAGTGCTAAAAGCACAATGGGTGCCGAAGCATGTGTCCGAAGACACAATGAATCTCCGCAGAAATAATAAACGAGGATGCACCTCAATGGGAAAACCCAATTTCATTAATCAACAACTGAACTAATTATTTACTACAATGCCATATAAATAAGAAAGATAACTTAAGCCCTAAGAAACCTACTTAAACTATGAAACTAGAATCTTATCCTAATTACAATAAAATTAGAAACTATTTACATAAAAATAAATCCCTAAATCTATGTGGGACATACACATGTGGCCATGAGGTCTACACTGCATCAATACCATAATAAAAAAAAAATTAGAAAAATAATCGGCGTGGGGATACTAACCGAGATGACGGTGGAAATATTTAGAATCAACAAGATCAACCGGCGAACAATGTTGATCAAAATTTAGGGATTAAACTTGTGATTCCCGAATATGATGGAAAAATTGAAATCAGATGAATTTATGGTTTGGTTAGTATGTGGAAAGTATTTTCGTACACAAGCCAATGACGGAGGGCCACAAAGTCACCCTGGTGGCAACTTGATTTTGTAATTATGCCACTAATATGGTGGACCGAGCTACAAAAGAAAAGGAGGAGACAAGGTATAGATCATGTTGAGACATGGATTGAAATGAAGAACCTTTTGAAACAAAAATTCCTCCCCATCAATTACTCAAGAGATTTATGTTCAAGCTTTCAAAATTTAAAACAAGGATCTAGGTTAGTTGTTGAGTATTCCGAAGAGTTTTTGACAATACAAGCTCGTTGTGCTTCAAATGAGGCCAATGATATTTTAGTTGACCGATATTTTGATGGGTTGAGAATCTAAATACAGCATATTCTTGCATTCAAGAGTTTTGATTTTTTTGATGAGATCATCCTACATGGCTTAAAGGCTGAAGACATTGCAAATTATCAAGCCCAAAAATTTAACACATCTAAATGGGTGCACTAAAGACTCCATCAAAGCTAGATTCTAGTCCAAGTGGTATTTCCTTGGAAAAAGTTTTCTCCAAGCTTGAAGTCTAGAGTAGGATCAAATGCTTTCATTGTAAACAACAAGGGCGTCAATCATTTGAATGTTTGAAATGCATAAACCTCATTGAAAGTGAAGGTGGTGTGAATG
Source organism: Umbellularia californica (assembly GCA_028538565.1). Classification (NCBI taxonomy): domain Eukaryota; kingdom Viridiplantae; phylum Streptophyta; class Magnoliopsida; order Laurales; family Lauraceae; genus Umbellularia; species Umbellularia californica. The sequence goes on from JAPQWN010000004.1 coordinate 48,911,444, forward strand.
ATACACCAGATGATCCTAAAGGGAAAGAGACTGAGGAATTAGAGATTATCGATCCCTATGATGGTGAGCCTCTTTATGGTGATGGACGTCAAACTCTCATTGTCCTCGAAGAGAATACACCTATTGTTGAAAAGAAATGGTTGCGAAATAATATTTTTTGCTCAAAAGGTACTGTGAATGGAAAAGCATGTATAGTTGTGATTGATGGAGGCAGTTGCAGATACATCATATCTCAAGCTCTTGTGGATTGCTTGAAGTTGAAGGTTCGAAAGCATTATCGTCCCTGTTTTGTCAGATGGCTTACAACAGGCGACGAAGTGCAAGTACTACATACATGCCAAGTCACTTTTGCCATTGGTGACGATTATAAAGATACAATTTGGTGCAATGTGCTACCAATGGATTATGGTGATATACTCTTGGGATGGCCATGGATGAACGACAAGAATGGAACTCATGGCATGCAAGCCAATACATATACGTTTGCTCACAAAGGAAAAGAATTCACACTACATCCTATGAAACCGGAACCACCAAAGAAAAGATTAAGATCGAATGTAACAAAGGAAACTCTTCAATTACACCATCTCTACAAAGGCAACATGAAGAAGAACCGAGTTCGAGGTCGAATTATTTTTTCGACCTTGGGGAAATGATGCAAAACGGATAAGCCCACGCGTGGGACCACCCAAGATAGTTTAAGAATATTTTCATTTCCCTTTAAATCCCTAATTATTTGTTATTAGGTTTCTAATTTTATTGAAAGAGTAGTAATTAGGATAGTTTCTAATGCTTTCCTAGTTTGATTAGGTTTTTTGAGCCCTTAAGTTTGCTTTTCTTATATATATGCATTGTTTGAGATTTATTTCTCAGACTTAGATAATTATTAAAATTTAGTGGATTTTTATCCTTTGAGGTTCATCCTCGTGTGTAGTCTATGTGAAGGCGTGTTATAGTGCCTGCAGACACTTGTTGCAACACTTCGACGCAGGCCCTAACCCTAGGGCATGCATCAACCTGACTCACATGGACCGTTAACCCCCATGCGTGAGTTCCTAGAAGATTCCATGCGCGTGAGGTGTATTAAGAAATCCATCACAATTGAAAACTTTTCTTTGGATCGTAATCACTTAATAAAGACATGGTGTTCATATACAATCCATAGCATGGTTAACCGAAATGACAGAACATAAACATCTCCAAACGATAGCATTAAAGTTGAAGTTAAAGTAAGGAAGCGAAGATTTAAAGTTTAGTTACAACGAACCAGTTTGAACATTCCTATAGGCCAACAAAGGCCAATCATTAAACTCTAACAAAGAAAGGGGGTGAATCTAGAAGCAACATGCACTCGCACAGCATGATGTCTAGATGATGTTGTCGGGTGTCAACTCAACTACCCCCTGAGGTGTCTCCTCAACCTCCTTAGTCTTCGTGGCAAGGGCCTTGTCATCGTCGCCTCGTCATCGTCACCTATAATGCTAAGTATAGCTCCATTAGATTACATAATCTAGCAAGCAGTTATAATGAACAAAAACATGTAGCATCAAAAGGGAATGAAGACAGATGATCAGAAAGATGTCAACAGCATCTGTACTAAGCATAATCGTGCATGAATACAGTGAACATAGTGAATCACAGATGACAATGTCTAACAGATAATTCCTAACAAATTGGCAAGCTACATGTGCTATATTTTGTCAACACTGGTTGCAAACTGCGTGATCGTGATGAGAGCAGATACAGATAACAGATAACAGATTTGGTACCACAAGGATTACAGATGTGGCCTTCAGATAGATATCCAATGTGGCATCGGAGCACAGATAAGCTCCCAGACAGATACTGTACTGCAAATAGTGTAACAAATAACCAAACCCACACAGCCAGGTCCAACTGTGATAAGATCGAAGCCGAGTGGTGTCGGCTCAAGATAACAATAACCGGGTCTGCTAGAGTATACACAGTGCATAAAACGTGAGGAATACTCCAACTTGAGCTTAACAGGTCGTATACATGCGATTAATCCCATATCTTAGATGAACGTACATAAACAGAGTAAACATAGGATAACAATGTCTCACAACATCTAAGCCATCCTAAGGTGTACAGGTCCAATTCCATAAACATATAACATATAACATAACGCATGAACATACTGAGCATAAGGCGCTTGTACGAGCCATGAAAATAAACGAAACTTGATGCAAGTACATATGCATAAGATTAGTGACAAGTCAATGAGTAAATTACAATCCTGTCCTAGGGTCTAGATTGCCCATTGGCATCGCTATCCAACTATGTCCTAAGATCTCCGATGTCCTTGGCTACCTTAATTGTGGCATTATTGAGGTTGGTGGACATCATGCGGTCTTAGGTCAACATCTTTGGCTTAGCTTTGCATCAAATCAATTTTCGGGATCCCCGTAGGTGTATGTAAGCTCAAACATCACCTACAATGGTCTCACACACCATTAGCCCTTGGTTAGGGTCCGTGGGTTCCAAACTGGGTCCCAAATCTAGGTCCAACGTCTCCTAAAAACCTGGGTTATACATTTACCTTACGGTTACCTCACGGTTAGCCGATGTGTTGTCGACAGTTAGCTGTGAACCACTTGCGGCTAACTGTAGTGTTACAGACTTGGAAACCAACTCCCAAACTGGGGTTCACAGTGACTGCAAGGTGAGCTCACGGTTGGCCGTAGTTGGCTCATGGTTAGCTCTAGAACAAATACCCTAATAAGTTCAGTTCTGTTTTAGTAAGCGAGGGATTTCAAGTCCAGACCCAGGTGACCTTACGAGTAGCTGTAGTTCAAAAGTCCCTAAAAATGCACTTCTAGAATAGCAACCTTAGTAGGATTCATAGTTTCTTTCGGTGACCTTACGGTTAGCTCCTGAAGCCAGAACCTGAATTGGTTTATTTCTAGTGGAGTTTTTTCCCATTACACTTGAGGATTTGGATACACATTATTTGGGCATAATAGGTGCTACAATTAACACATGCAACTACAATTACAATGGCATTGAGAGATTTCTATTTCCATTCACCAAAACCAAGTAAAACATACGTTGAGCTTATAGATGGGTATCTAGACATGAATAGCATAGTGAATCAACAAATCAAGCGCACAAGTCTGGCATTATGGTTGTTTACTTGCCTTAAATGGTGCTCAACTCAAATGCCATGAAATTGAAGCTAATCCACATTCAAACTAAGCTCTAAAATGGAAAACCCCCAAATCTAGCTCACGAAGAAACCCTACACATCAAAATGGGTAGAATGGGGTTGAAAGATCTTGCATGCAACAAATCTAAGCTCCTATAACTGATTCTAAACAATAGGAAATGGTTTAGAAGTGAAGAAATTACCAATGTAGAGGTTGAAATGGAAGAGGAGAGCTTGGAAAAGAAGATGAAGAAGATGAGAGCTAAGGCTTGAGAAATCCAACATGCAATGGCCTCTTAGATGGTTTGGAAGCAAGAAGAGAAGGAGATGACCTCTCAGCTGGTGATTGATTGAAGGAGGAAATAAGAGAAGTGAGTTGAGTTGGCTTTGTTTGGGTGAGTTCTTATATTTGCAAACAAGTCCTTTGGGTTTAACTTATGGAATTTTAGTAAATGAGCTGGGAATGGGTCTTAATGGCCTCAAATAAACTCGGAAGAAACACAGAAGTTGCTCGGTATGGAATTCCCTACCCAACAGGTCCAAAATCGCCCTATTTTCAGAAATTACGAAAAAAAAACCCCACTTTCTTCCAAAATTGCAAAGAGGTTCTTCTAGCTACCTAACTTGGTCTAAAACCCCTCTGAATTACCAAATCGCTTTAACTAACACACTAGCCAACTTAATTAGCATCTAATCATGCTTAATTAGCTACTAAAAACAATTAACAAGGGTTGGGGTCTTACGCCCTGGAGCAAGGCATTTGTACAGCTATTGTGGCTATCTGTGTTGCTATGGCCTCTGGCAACTCCTGGTGTGCCTCTCTCATCACATCAGAGGCTTATTCCAAATATACATGCGGAGTACTCCGATCCAATAGAATTTAAAATCCAACTGATAACTTTGGCACTATATGTTTTCCATATTGTTACTTCTTTTTTGTCATCAGTTACTATAATGGATCTGTCAATAAAGCCCTATAATTCTTTTCCTCATCCAAAATTTCGGAAATGAAATTCCAAAGAAAATAATTGTTTCCATATAATTTATTAGGTAGAATTTCTCTTTTGCTATGATGCATAGATACTTCAAAATGGGCAACGTATCGTGTCGTATAATATTTGATACTTCACTTTTTATGTGTGTCCATGGTGTGTGCTTGTCGGACCCATGCTGTATCTAGGCAACATAGCTCTTTTGTCTGCCATTATCCTTGTTGAAGAAAAATAATCTTGGAGCGACCAATGAAAGAAATGGGGAATTGATGTAAATGTAATAGTACAGCAAAGGGTCAGAGAATACCCACCTGCAGAATATGAGAATATTGAGATTATGTAAATCCTAAAGGTACTGTGTCGTAGATTAAGAAAGCACAAAGACAAATAAGAGCAGGAGAAATGCCGATAACGAGTTTGGATCTGCCTGACCTGAGTTGGTCCTGATCTTTAAAATGAAGGGAACCCGATATGACCTGGTACTATTCTAGGTCTTCTCTGCGACAAAGGAAATTCTCAAGATCTTGTGACAAAGGCATCGATGGGCCACAAATAGAACTTAAAGATGATGCTCACTAGCCAAATGAAGCTCACTTGTTGAAAGGTCAGTGGCCAAAACCTTCAAGAACAATAAGTGGAAGCCAGCAAATCAAGCAAATGAGCCTTTGGCGAGGTCGGTGCCAGATAGAGATCTCGATGTGCTGGAACTGCAAAACCCTAGACATCTCGACACCGAAGATGAGAGAGAGAGAGAGAGAGAGAGAGAGTATTTATAATAATGTTTACAAGGATATGTATAGGGAGTCTTGTAGAGGTATTATGCTCAAACAGTGTACCAGAACTGACATTCTTCTCACACAGCCTCCCTAGGCTCCCCCTTACCAATTGTCTGCAGAGGTGGGCCCTAAAATTGTGTTAGTCGCTCATCAAAGAATTCTTCTCTGAAAATTGTTTCTTGGGCAAAAACATCTCTAATTGGAAATTGCCTAATTATCTGTGGATGACCAAATGCTTGAAAAATGGCACTACTTTTGAAATCCCGTGTCTAATTGTGAAATTCCATTTAGAATATTTATAGAGAACAAGTTGCATTTCTACAGATACTTATAGTACTGCTACACATATTTTGATAAAAGAAGCTAAAGCTCAAACCTCTTTTTTAGCATGAAACTTTTTGTCCCAATTGAGCATAAGCTACATAATTATCTAGACCATTTGTGGGAATGACATCATCATCATCATCATCATCACCAACACCACCATCAAAGCCTTGCCCCAACTATGTTGGGGTTGGCTACATGAATTTTGTTTTTCCATTCTGATCTATCTTGAGCCAAATCTTCATATAAGTTGTACTTATTCAGATCTATTTTTACTACCACCATCCACGTCTTCTTCGGCCTACCCCTTCCCCATAGTACACCATCAACCTGCATAGCCAAACTTTTCCTTACCGGCGCTGTTGCCAGCTTGTGTTGGACATGCCCAAACCATCTTAAATGAGTTTCTCTAATTTTATTCCCTATTGATGCTACCACTAATTGCTCTAAAAAACGCTCATTTTTAATTTCATCCTTTCTAGTTTTACCACACATCCACCTCAACATTCTCATTTCTGCTACATCCATCTTGTGCATATATTGGTTTTTGATTGGCCAACATTATGCTTCATAGGTCATAGTTGGCCCAATCCTTATCCTATGAAAATTCTTTTTCATTCTTGTTGGCATTCGTTGGTCATAAAGCACTCCAGAGGTAAGTCCATTTCAACTATCCTACTTTTATTCTATGTTTGACATCTTTATCAATTTCCCCATCTTTACTAATTATTTAGCTAAGGTAACGGAATGAACTTCTTTGTGGTATCTCCTAGGCTTTATTTCTTACAATAATTTCAGCTCTTTGAATATGCCCGCTAAAGCTGCAATCCATATACTCTATCTTTGTACGACTTAATTTAAGCATTTGGATTCTAAAGCTTTGCATCATCTCTCACGTTTTGCATTCACACCACTTGATTTATCCACCAACATTGTATCATCTGCAAACAGCATACACCAAGGCACCCCTTCTTGAATATGTTCAGTTAAATCATCCATAATCAATGCAAAGAGACACTTGATGAAACCCATGGTCCCTGGGAACTTACCCGTCTCTCAACAGGCTGTTCTCACACCCGTTACCGCTCCTCTATACATATGTGCAAATGACATCATGAGAGCTAATTAGTTTAGATATTCCCCATAGTTTTTATGTTTGCTCTTTGGGAAAACTTTCCAATTATATCCATATGATTGCATCTTGTGGCTGATAGCAAAGCTTGTGAATAAGTTCTAAAGTGCTCTGTTCCTGTTTTGAGTTGAGTTGGATTAGTACATGATAATTTCTTTAGACCATATGCAGAACACCATGACCGTTTCATGCCTAGTGTGTTAGCCAACTGCTGTCCTGTCACATTGTTCTATAAGTTATATAGATCATCATCATCAAAGCCTAATCCCAACTATGTTGGTGTAAGTTGTATAGATAACCTCCTTTAATATTCCTGACCTTATTCTTTCCTTGTAAAATGTTTGAACAGGTGTGGTTGGGCTGACTCCACTTTAATGATTCGATCATGCTGTCACTATGCTACTTTTGAGGAGAGAGCAGTGTATTACTGGTTGAAGTCAAAAGATGTCTTCCTGGTTAGTGCAGTGAGTGTGATTTAAGTTGGTGTTAGGGACATCACTAATGTTTGTTGGTTGGCGACTTGTGATTATCATCTGTTAGTTCTTGTTGAACAGCTGAATCCATGCTAGTTCACCCTTTGGCCATTTGGCTCACTTTAAAACAGGTTTCATAATAAGTAAATATGAGCTGGGTTTGTCTGATATGTCCAGCATTTTGCAGATTTGATTGCATTTGCTAAAGATTCCTCCTTTTTCTTACTAAGATTTGAGGTATTTTCTTTTACAGATTTCTTGAACCATATTAAAAAAGGCAGGAATATGGTGAAGCTTAAATTCTGGGTACGGACCTAACTTCTGGTTTTTCAAACATCGGTTCAGACGGGTGTTTGCAGATGACTTAATATAGTTTTGCTTATTTCATTTACCCCTCTGCTCTGTCTGAGACTGTAGAACCGAATGATAGTTCTTCCTGTGTGCCAATGTGTCATGAGAATGCTGATGACAAGTTTTAATTTTGATACACTAGAGAGTTTTTCAAAGTTACCGATATTGAGAGCTAGGGACAAGGAAATTCACCTTTCTGCTAGCTATGAATTAACATAGGAATGTAGCTGAGCTGGGAAAAACAAGAGTTTCTTTCCAACGCTCATTTTAGGTTCCACCTTATTACAAGGTGGAGCCATGGGTGGTCCATCTTACAGTGGATGGTGGCGTCCTAAGCGTTTTCTTCTTCTTCTTCTTTATTAAGAATGGCAAGTATTAAAATTTGGTGGGTTTTTTTTTTTTTTTTTTTTTTTTTTTTTTTTAAGAATGACAAGTAGTAAAAGTTAGGTGGCAATGGGTTTGAACAGCTTTTTTTTTTTTTTTTTTTTTTTTCTGAGTACCTGAGCCATGGGGGCTCGGATGAGAGCCTACACAAGTGGGAGAATGAGGTCCCGAACATAGTGGGAAGAGAAACCCACACCTATGGCAAGACTAGCATTCTTAGGCATTGATCCATAGGCAGCAGGTAAGATGTGGGGTTGCCAACTATTTGAGCAACCCCTATAAAATTGGTTATTGTTCATTATAAAATTCAGAGAACAATCCCCTTTGCAATTTGCAGGTGGAGTTCAGCCATCCTCAAATTTTGGCCAATTATTTCATTATTAAAAGAAACCACATATATATATATGGGAGATGCTCCTATGAGAGCATCTCTCACCTTACTATGAGAGATAAAGGTGGGAGCCCTCACATTTAAATTGTTGACATTGGATATGAATGTGAGGGCATCTACCTTATCTCTCATAGTAAGGTGGGAGATGCTCTCATAGGAGCACCTCTCTATATATATATTAAATGGTCACAGATCTGAAGCGGCATTGTACGCTGACTCGCAAGTATGAATGTACAAACCCAAGACAACAACGAACCTGTAAGAAGGAGCTAATATCACAAGAATGATCAGATCCATGACAAAAAAAGTCATGGCAATTAGGAAACAAATTGGGCAAGTCTGCTTTGAAAAGAAACAGTTAGGTCTGCATAAACAACTGCTGGACTCTCAAGATGAATTCGAACTTTACTAGGCCACTAAGTTTCTCTTACTACTTAGCACAAACCAATTTACATTTCAGTTTTGATTACAACAAAATTGACCGGTTCATTTCAAGCATCTCTATCAAGCCACAGAAGATGAAAGCTTGTCTCCTTCAATTGAATTCTAGGAGTCTTACTAAGATAGAGTATAAATTCTCCCATATCTAATCATACACAATGATTTTTTCATGAAAATATATAGTCTTGAACGTCATTTATTGAGCCCGATCAGGGTAAATTCTTACTTTCCACAAAAACTTCTCACTTTCGATGATATTACGTTTGGTGAAATTCACTTTCCAAGGAAAGTGAGAATCTTCATTTCTTGGAATCAATGGCTGATATCCAGAAATATATATTTTCTCTCCAAAATACAGCAATATGAAATGTAGTTAACTGTGTGTAATCTGCAGCATACAACATATGGAGATTTCACCGTTTGTTGCAGATAGTACACATTTAACCTACAGTTTATGCAAGACAGAATATAAGTTCCCCTATATCTAATTCTACAAATGGTTTTTGGCTTAAATATACAGTTTGGCACATCAGTCATTGAGCTCGATCAAGGGAAGTTCTAACTATCCATGAAAAGTACATAAAGAAAAAGTGTTGAGCTATTCTAGACATCAGTCAAAGATTACATTACTTGTACTCTATTTTTTTCACGTTCCTTTCACAACTACAAAAAAACATCTCCATTCACAACATTCCATCTCCATTTATGTCCATTCACAATAATCCATCTCCATTCATGTCCATCACAATAATTAATCTTCATTCACAACATACACATACATTCATAGCAGTTTGTAACATTCATCTACATTTGGAAAAACTATAAGAACATTCAATGTCCATTCACAAACATTCATTTATAATAACAAGAGTTTACAATTCCAATTCTTGTTTACTACTTGAAACTTGTTAACTACAAAGGAACACACAATTCTAGTTCACTGCTGTAAAACTGCTAGACTGACAACAGTGTAAAAATTGCAAGAAGATGAAGTAAGAGAACCATGAGTTCCTAGCCTGTTGGCACCACAGAAAATAGAAAATAGACAAGAAGGCGAAGATGGTAGTACAATGCGGCCAAACAAGAAGAAATAGAATTAAAGATCAAGTGAAATGGAGTAAATATTGGGCTAGGACCATCAAGGAGGAATTAGAGAAAGACTGGGAAAGGAAGAGCAGAGTCTGATGAAACTGGCAATGATCAACAACCTTGATTGGTGACTAGATTTTCTTATCTTCTCTTTCATTTTTTTCTTAAATCAGTTTTTCAGAATCAGCCAGTATTATTCTTAAAGAACACAATACCGTTCCCTTGCCTTTGTTTGTATAAACTTTGTGTTTCTCTTGACTAGAATACTTAAGCCAAATAATCAAAGGATCATCTCGTCTTTGAAACAAGAAGTCTCATCATGGTATTTCACCTAACCAATGTTAAATTGTTGTGAAAAGGGCATTTTCGTTGATTATCATGGTATTTCTACCATTGTTTATACTACCATCACTTACTTTTAAGATAAAACTTCCGATTCTTTTGAGTAGTTTCCATGGAAACTCATTTAAAGTGGTTAAAAAGTCTTTTTCTGCCTTAATCTTTCATTAACGTGGTTGGCGAACATACATTCTCAGGAGAATATAGATGATTGGATGTAAAATCCAACAATGAAGGTGTTTATTTCTAAATATTAGAAATGGTTATATGTAAATCTTCCTAAATATAATCAACATGTGATTGAGCCTGTTAATAGAATTTTCATGTAATTGAAGTTAGTCATAAATGGGAGAACCATTTTGTCCATGGATAGATCAAGGAATCCACACTGAGAACATTGCTATGTCGAACAACATTGAATGGATTGAGGAAGATTAGTCTACATAAGCAAGAGTACAATCCTTCTTCTGAATATCTTGCCCTGTTCAGAGATTGGTCCGTATTTCTTACCTTCAAAATACATCCACTCTGGAAAAAGAGGGTGAAACTAAATGTGGCCAACTATGCCATTGGTGTTTCAAACTCGAATCCTTGGCTTAGAAGAGAACCCATCACCCATAACTTTAAAGTTGAAATGTCCTTTTCATCTTCACTAACTTTAACCTGCATTTAGTAGAAAGATAACAAACATTGGAAGTTAAAACAAAATTTTTTTAAATGAGCTATGAGTTGAGGATGTAGTTGGCTCTTCAAATTATTACATACAATAGTGGAAAGTTTTCAATTCAACTTTGACAGAAAACACAACCTTAAATTTTTTTTTTTTTTTTTATACTCACAAACACTTGTTGCTTAAAAAGCATTTTAAAAGCTACTTAGCCATTACACCATATGAAGATGGATGAGATCTTACATTGAGTGTAAACGTCAGAACAAATTGCTCAGAGAGTGCAGCAACGTTGGAGCTCTGCACATGGAAACAAGTCAATGATTCCAGAGCCTTGTAAAGAGCCACCACCACTCCCTCTCCCTTTCTGCACACCATTCTAACATAGAACCCTCTCTCTTCCACTTGAAACACATCCATCTACAAAAATCAGAAACAAAAATGAGTAAGAGGCATTTTTAGATGCGAGGTAGATAACTATTTTCTATAGTCCTCCAAGATCCCCGCGTCTATGGACCGTGCCAAGATAAGGCCCGGGCCTTGGCCATAGTTGCAAATAGCAAATGGTCAATTATTCTTACTTAGATTTAAATGTGAAAAATAAAAGTTCCAACTATCTAGGATCATCTGTTTAAGTTTAACGACTAAGTATGATCAATTGCCTTGTGGTTAGCCCTGGCAACAAAGTCCAATTGGCCCAGGTCTGCAAAGAGGACAATGGGCTAATCTGGCCCATCAAAGATGAGATCTATGGTAGGATTTAAAATAGGGTGTGTTGAAGGGAGATTTTAGAAATTTAGGAAAACAAGGTCTTGTCACCTGAACTATCTTCTTGAAGATTGATTGCTTCTTGCTTCCTACAACTTGAGTTGGTTCACTCGATCCATGGAATTGTTCAGGACCTCCTTTTAAGGAAGACTCAAGCCCTGCTATCTCACATCTCAGCTTCTTTGCTTGCTTTTGTAATTGTTGCACGTACATAACTGCGTCTCCTACAATAGAGGCCTTGTCCATCTGCACAGGAGCAAATCAGAAAACCAGAACCAGTCCTCCTTAAATCCAATGAAACAGAATTTTGGGTAACCAGCCGTTATGCTTAAAGGCCATGTTCCAGAAGAACGGCTCATTACCCGAGAGTGTCGGCTGCCCGGGGTTCAAACCCCGGATATGTCACTTCTTCCCGCTTGTGCAGGCCTCCTTCGCACTTGAGTGGGCTACGTTCCGTGTGTATGCGGGCTCTCTCTTGAGTCCCTGCCCCGTTGACTGGGGTAAAAATAAAAAATGAAAAAAAAGGCCCCTGTTCCAGTCCATCAGGTGACAGGAGGAGAATTCTCAGCCCATTCGCCTGAAGACAGAGACCAAATACAATCCAATGTGGGGTAAATCCTGGGTTCTGACATGAGCCTAACCAAACTAAACCTGACTTGATCCAAATAGAGCCCAAACCAAGGTGAGACTGGTCGGATTTGATAAAGTTGGGTTGGGTTGAGTGGCAGCCCCGTCGCATTTGAGTTGAGAAATTTCAGGTCACCTGACCCAAGCCTCCTCAATCCAGGCACAACGGGTTTGAGTGGGGCTGACCACTTGCACCATGAGCCTTACAATGTCTAAGGGGTTGTTTACTATCTCACTCTTCTTAGGATGTACCCATCAAAATGGAGCCATAAAAAAAAGAGGCTAGAATAAAAAAGGAGTGTTTGGTAATGCTATAATCAATTTTAAATAAACTTTTTTAAATCAATGGTTGAATGTTCTTCACAAATCTCTCAAGATCCGCAAGGTATAAGCCTTGAAAATCAACTCCATAGCGGTGTTCAACCTTCCAAAGAGATGATCTTATGGTTTGGATATTGTGCTTGGGGCTCACATAATCCAGAAAATACTATCAAATGGCTCTTTTTTTTTTTTTTTTTGCACATATCTCAAGATTGGTGATGATCCAACGGCTGAAATCTGATCTCATAGCCGTCCTTGATCTTAGAAACGATTTCAACAGTTTGGATTGTACTGTCCCAGAAATAATTTAAAAAAGAGAGAAAAACATAACTTCTTATAGACTAATCCAAAAATGTGCATATTATATCAATGGTCGATATTGTTTTGCAAATATCTTGAGATCCACAAGGTATCAAGGCCTGAAGATTTTCCCCATATTTACATTTAGCCTCTTAAAGAAATTTAACGGTTTGGATTTTGTGTTTGTGGCCGACATAATCCAAAAAATAATATCCAATGGCTCACAATTTTTTGCACATATCTCGAGATTAGTGATGATCCAATGGCTGAGATTTATTTTTATAGCCGTGTTCTATCTTATGAACACTTTCAACGATTTGGATCTTGATTTTCCACTCCCAAATTTTAAAAAGAAAAATTAAAAAGGGTTGGGGCATTGTGGAGTGGAAAACATTGTTCATCCGCCTTTTATTTTATATCTCTACTTTTCAAGTGCATCCAAAGGTGGGCTTTGCCTCTACTTCTCTAAAGTGAACAGAGGCTGGAGATCTCTATCAAATGCCTCTATTTTCAAAAACTCTGCCTGCTTTATAAATTTTGAGAAGTATAGGCTAAAAATAGAGATGCCAAACAGGGGCTAAGACGAGTGATAACCAATGTTGCAAATATCATGAACAAGTAACATGGACAGGATAAAATAAAATAAAATTGGGATGAATTCAAATTTTTTCTTTTTATCAGTATATTACTGGGAAATATAGTACACAAATTCAGAATTTTTTCTCCTTTTTACCAAATTATTACACATTTTAGCATGTTAAATAAATATTTTAATGATTTTTAATTCTTGTATAAATACTTTTGTAGACACTTTCATGGGACTTCTCATGAAGGACCCGAGAGAAACAAAAATGATTTTGGAAATCTCCCATTGGGAATGATTAATTTTGTCAAATAGTCCATGTGATTCATCACTATGCCTCACAATTCTTATTCAACTTGATAATCTGCAGACTGCAACCTATCTTACTTTCTCTATTGGAGTATGTTCATTTATTTCAATTTCTGTGTTCATCTTATTTGTGATTCGAGTTCATTAACTTCTAGGGAAAATCTTCGGATTCTGTTTCAAAACGATTTGGTAAATTTTCGATTGGATGATGTAAGAAACAAAATCTTTTGAGCGAAGAGTAAACTGAGTGCAACTCTTGATCAACGTAAACTTTTTTCTTTAAAGTATACCTTCTACTAGTGGCAGACCGAGGATTTTTATTTGGGTGGGGTTAAAATTCTGCTAGATTTCATATTTAAAAAAAAAAAAAAAAAAACAAGCTGCTAGACTTCGCTAAACTTTTTCACATTACCAAATAGCACCTACAAGTTTTTCTTTAGAAAATATCCAATTCGTGGAACTCAACTAAATGCATGATAATTATTGAAGATTAGGTAATGAAGAGTTTGAGAATTAGGATGTTAATCAGAAGTACCAAAAATCATTAAATGGATAAAAAATTACTCTAACCTTAATGTTAGATACTCAAACTCACATTATCATGTTTCACTAAATCTATATGTCAAAACTAATGACCAATGGATATCGCTGCAAGTTAAGGTGAGTGAGTGTGTAAGAAAAAACTATATACAAGAACATTTCCAGTAGGGGTGCACATGGGCGGTTCGGTTCGGTTCGGTTTGGGAAAATAGAATCGGTTTTCTATTTTCCCAAACCGAACCGAACCACCCATGTGCTAAAACCGAGTTCGGTTCGGTTACGGTTTTTTTGTTTTTTTTATTTTATTATTTTTTTCACAAAAAAATTGAAGTTCAAACTTGGTATATCAAATAAAATGATGAAAAGCTGTAATGAACATTAAAATATATTTCATAATTCGTTTCAACCAAGGAAGCATACATCAAACGATGGATGAATTTTTTCCATCCATCATCCAGTCATGTGATTGAATGGCCTAGGCCATGTTAGGCCAACTTTATAGGCCAATGAGCTGAAGCAATTCAAATCTTTTGATACAAGACACCAGCAAAATGGTCAGACATGTACCCATTTCTCTATATAAAACCTGGACTAGACTACATTGCTTCATCCAGATCAATGAATTCAACACAAAAGGAACTTTTTTTTTTCTTTTTTGCCAACAACATGGGTTCAAGTGGAATGTATCCCCAATTTTGAACTAATTGAGATGGACTTCTTCATAGTTCACTTTCTCTTAGGTCAGACCAAAACCCTCGGCAGCGCTACTAAAAACCCAATAATGCACATTTCTTATAGAACTTTCATCAAATATGTAACATGCAAATAGAATCTACAAGCGCTTTCCCTAAGGCTAAAATATTAAAAACTCAATACTGAAGTTAATACATATGATCGGTTCGGTTTAGGCAGTTAACCGTAGGTTCAAACCGATAACCGACCAATGTACGGCGGTTTCAATAATTTTCAAACCGTTGACCAAACCGATCTACATAAAACCAATCCTAATTGCTCGGTTCAGTCTGTTTGGTTTAGTTTTGCGGTGATACTGGATTTTTTGTGCAGCCCTAATTTCGAGGGCACTCATCCTTTCCCTTTTCACTTTCTTAGGCTCCAACCTTTGGACAATGAGAGTGGAGTTCTATCTTTGAGTCATAGTGGGGGTAAGAAGAGATGATAATGAGAATGGATTTTGTCATCTTTGGATTTGTTGATACGCTCAGATTTGATAATTTGGGGCTTAAGATTTGGATTAGGATTTGGGGATTCAGAGTTTTGAATTAGGATTTGGAGATTAAGCATTTAGATTTAGGTATAAAGTGATTCGGAAGGATTATACCAAATATGTTTGGCAGATGAAGATGCAGTAGTCCGTACTGTACCTAGGGACTAGTGACGAGGAGCACAATCGATAATCAGTGTTAAGGGATTTTTGAAATAAGAGGTTGAAGAAAAGGGAGTGGTGTGTTGAATTAATATTTCTTTTTTTTCTTTTTTTACCAGCAAAGCTTTCCATATGTAAGCCTATCTTTAGACATAAGTAGAGCAACAAGTCTAGACACGTGGGGCATACTCCAAAGCCCATTCAATTTTATGGGGATTTAAATTCCAACCTGGGGCAACTTCCTAGATCGCTCTAACTTAAGTCCACCCTTGTTCTAAGGCTCCATTTAAATTTCATGGTTCTAAAAATTAAAAAAAAAAAAAAAAAAAAAAAACTCTATTGGATTTAATTTCGCCCCGGGTCCCAAAAACGCCCTTGCCTTCTATATCTTTTTGTTTCTTCTGTGTTGAATTTATTTCTTAAATTCTATCAAATGCCATGTTGGCACTAACTCTCCTAAGAACAAAAGAGCATTTCCTTTATTAGTTGAAACTCTTTACGACACAATTGTGGCATTGGTTTTCCATGGAAAAGTGAGGATTGCGAAAAAAAAATAAATTTAATCTACAGTAGAATTTATGTTTGGTACGGCCTCTTTTTCTGGTAGAAAGTTCAAAAATGGGCTAAAGTCTCTATGATTTCTCGAAAAATAAGTTCCTAGTGGAGGGGGGCTAAAAAAGATAATCTTCTACCTGAGGAAGAGAAAGATTTCAACAAAACCCATTTTCCACGGCATATACACAAACGTACCCTTAAAGTTGTGTAATGTGTTTTGTAAAAAACAAAAAAAGAATGACGGGAGTGTCTGGTTTTCTAAAAACTATATTTTTCATTATCCAGTAATGATAGTTTTTTTGTAAGGAAGAGCAACTTTTTCTTACTTGATTTTTCATAAAGCTACAACGTGGGGGGGGGGGGGGGGGGGGGGGTGGTGTGTGGGGTGAGTTTGTGACTCCTGAGTCTAATTTGTTGAATGAGTGGTATGATTGTTAAAAAGGAAAAGAGAAATGAATTGTAGGGTTGTTAAAAAATAAAAGAAAAAGTTTTCAAAGCCTAATTTCAAATCAACTTCATACAAAAGGCACCTCACCCTACCTGCATTGCCCAGAAAAAGTTTCTGGCCAAGGATGATACTAAAAATACCATAAACATAAACATGAAAAAAAAAAATCCACCACATGATCACATGAATATATATCACACACACCTTTGTTATATTAGGAACCAAGGATCGCAAAGCGTAGAGCTTCTCCTTCATTCTACCCCTTCTCCTCCTCTCAGAAATCAATGTCCTCGATCGATCTCCAGAGCAATTCATCCTTACCGTCGTCGCTGTGGAATATTCATCTCCCACATTCACATCAATGTCTTCAGCACAGGGCTGCAACGCCTCAAGAATTGAACTTGGGTCAGACATGCTCACAGAATTTAAATGGAACATGTCTTCAGGAGTGTGACAAAACCCCCCATCTTCCACAAACCCACCACCGTCGAACTTCAACTCATGAAAATGGTTTCCATGGTAACTGGCAGCGATGGGGTTTGCAATGGAGGTTTCTCCCCTCAAAATATCAGTGATTTGATCCATGTTGTTGTTGGTGAAGTCATGGAAACTTGAGTTGTTGAAATGTGTTTGGTTCTCCATCTTTGGATTTTCTTTTGTTGGAGAGAGAAACTGTTGTATTGGTTGTTAGGTTTCTGGGAATGGAATAGTTGGAAGTGAACGTTGCTGTTTAGTATATATAACCAAAGAGAGCAAGAGACATGTTCTTTTCAGGCAGTGTGAATGGAATCGAGTAGGTAAGGCTTCCTGACGTGGTTATGCTAGTTTTAAAATTCTATGGAATCGGCGTGAGCAGGAACAAACAGAGAAAACAATGTCCTTAATCCGCTGACTATGTATTTATAACTAGAGTTTGTTGTATATGTGCTGTGAGATAGACCCCCTCCTTATCCAAGTAACCGTCCAAATCTGTTTTTGTCCTTTTCTCATGAATCTCTTTTATTTAGGAGCATGTTTGTGTTGTACTGAAGTAGACAATTTTCCACGGAAAATTCATTTTTCATGCTTTTGGTTTTGGTGTGAAACAATTCCACGGAAATGCTTTCCTACTATGTCAAAATTTTCCTTACTAATGCTAGAAATAGATTTCCTATAGAGGGTATGGAAAATGGATTTCCTCACAAAACTTCTTCCTCTTATATATATAATCTCATTTCCTCACTCTTTTTCATTTCAACCCAAAATCCTACACTCTTTCATTTTTTATTTTTTTAAATAAATTATTATTTGATGTTGAATAAATTATATACATGTTATGTTATTTTTTTTTGAAAAATTGTTGCACCAAATAGGAAATTTTGATTTTCTATAAGGAATTCACGGTCGCACCAAACAACATTAACACTAATTCAGTGAGGAAACAAATTCGCACCAAACATGAATTTTTATATCCCGCGGAAATTCTTTTTCGAGGTTTTCATTTCTATGAAATTTACTGACGTTATAATTTTTTCTTTCCACATAAAGGGTGTGTAAATGAAATTACCCTAAGTTGGAGGAGAGGGAGAAAGGAGAAGTAGAGAAGGGGAAAGTGACTTGAGCTGAACCATGCACTATTGTAGTAGGTTTTGACCTGCGGTTCCCCTGCACAAGTCTGCGGCTGTCCCCATGTAGCCTCGAGTTGCGTGCGTGGAGGGGCTCGCCTATGTTTGCCTGCTGGAAATATAACCTGGGTTAGCGAGACCCGATTCGAGTCCGACCCGCCCAGTATTTTCAGGCCCAAGCCATGAAAGTTTTTTCAGGCGCAGGTGAACGGCACTGAAATGGGCCCTAACAGTGAGTTTAAGCCTGTCAATTCAGCCTGTTGAAATGGGTACCCGGCTTGGCCCGGCCCAAGCAAAAAATGCAGGGCGTCTAAAAAAAATTTGGAGCCCAGCAAGTTGGGCTTGGACAATGATTTTAAAGTCCAGTCAAAATGGGATTAAGAATTGGTAAAACAAGCCCAACCTTTCCAAGCCTGACTTGGCCTGCCCACAAGGAAAATGAAGCTAGACCACGTTGTAGGTCTTACTAACTAATTGATCATTGAGGTTTGAACACCTCGACCATATCCAAACCTAGTAAACTAATTCACTAATGTGAACAACCAATGTTTTTAAGAGTTTGTTAGTATGTATTGATTACTATGGACAAATTCTATATAATAGACGATTAATGTATATGGACAGTTTATTGAATTATGCTTTTCTGCCTTGTATCGATTTATTTTTTATATAGATTCATTCATTTTCAATCAGTTGATTATTAATGATATATACCTTTCAAATTGTTAGATTACTAGTGTTGTTTTCCAGCTATCTAATTCCGTATGCATGGTTATCTTTAATATGTTTTTTTAAACTCTGACCATGTTTATTCGATCAGAAATATAAAAGACGTTCTTTATATCTACGGAGTTTTTTGTTATCTCGGCTCAACAATTTAGTTTTGCACTAGCATTGAGGAAAAAGAATGCAATTTAGTTGTGCACTAGCATTGTAGCAAAAAAGGGTAAAAATTAAAGAATGTTTAGCGTACATTCAAGATCATGCTAAGCCCTAGCCAGCCCAGGTCCGAATGGGACATGATTTAACGGAGTCCCGCTCAATTTAGGGTTGGGATTGGACAACCCCCGGCCAATATCCAGGACAGAATTAAACAACACAAGCGTAGGCCCAACCCAACCCATTGATAAGCCTATCTGTTAGGGCTGCACAAAAAATTCGGTATCACGGCAAAACCGAACTGAACCGACCAAACCGGACGGTTCGGATCGGTTTATAGTAGATCGGTTCGGTTAACGGTTTAAATCATAAAAACCGCTTACATCGGTCGGTTATCTGTTTGAGCCCACAGTTAACTGCTTAAACCGAACCGACCATAAGCAGTAATTTAAGTATTGATTTTTTACTATTTTAGCCTTAAGGTTTTGTTTTTAACTATTTTCAAAGTTACATTCCACAACTCCATTCTCACATGAATTCAACCCTCAACACTACCTCAGCGCATCTCTTATAATCTCTCAAATGCTTTTTGATACTTCATTGCAGATGGAGGGAATACTGTAGATGGTGTTTTCCTTCCATCATAATTCTTACGTCGTTTCAACGAAGTTTTTATCAGAAGCCTGCACTCTTGAGAATGCTAGAAAAACCAGTACAGCCTAGTCTTTTGATGGTTGGTTTTGGTCTCACCTAACCAATGTGTTAAGAAACCTTCATTTCTGAAAAATACAGTGAGTTCTGATACAGATGTCGTTTGTATGTGACTTTTCTTGACATGAATTATTATTTTACTGTAATTCCAAATGATATCATGTGAAATGAATGTTTCATTGCAAGCTGGTCTTTTTTGTTTTTTTTTTTTTTTTTTTTTAGCGCTTGCGTTTGGTCCAAACTCTCTTTTTGGAGTAGAATTATTTTCTATATGCGTTTAGTCCAGTCTGGAATGTTGGATTATTATGTTTGCACTAAACATTGGAATAAATGCAAAGGACGGGGTATCATCATTTTGAAATTTTCAATGTCTATTTTCAAAAAAATAAAATAAAAAACAACATTTTAACCGACCGAACCGAATCGTTTGGTTCGGTTTAAACCCTCTCCATCGGTCAGATCAGATCGGC
This sequence comes from Umbellularia californica, assembly GCA_028538565.1. Lineage (NCBI taxonomy): Eukaryota > Viridiplantae > Streptophyta > Magnoliopsida > Laurales > Lauraceae > Umbellularia > Umbellularia californica. Next base: position 48,931,468 of record JAPQWN010000004.1, read on the forward strand.
TAATGACAAAACCGATAGGTTCGGTTTGGTTGTTGGTTTTAATGTTAAATCGATCCGAACCGCCCATGTGCAGCCCTATTATCTGTGATACAGGGGTGATGCAAGTGGCTGAAGAGACTATGATGCAAGCAAAGGATCGGGTCAACTCTTTTGGTGTTGCAACTTTGACCAACAATATCTGAGTCAAGTGGACTGGGCTCGAGGATCCATTTGGCTTGCATACTCCTATCAACGAGATCCATGCGCAGGTAGCGAGAAATTGGTGATCCAATGGTTAGGAAAATTATCGAGGTTAGCAAATACAGTTGGTGGTATCTAAACTTTTTTTCTTTCTTTCTGTGTTGGATATGTCTTTTACGAAATCTACACGGTATGGCCTCATCAAGAGTGATATCTTCGTGGAAATGGGAGTGCCTTATGTGAAGGATTTTTGCATGGATTTGTTGTGAGAAAATCCAACATGTATTTTCTTTTAATAAGCCTTTAACGACCACGGTGGTATCGTCTAACGGTAATTGGGCATTACCATATATGCAGTGGGGGTATAATAATTGATTCCCTAAATATCTGATATATGGATCAAGGGTCGAGAACTCGATCAAATGAATGTGTGTGTACAATCCAATGACACAAGAGACGTGATATGTGGTTAGTGATAAGTATGATAAAATCGCTAGTTGTCAGCTGAAAATAATCTAAGATGCATGCATGTACAATTAATTGCCTGAGGGGTCCTTGACCGACAATTGGGCTGATCAGATTGCTTATAAAAGTGTTGACTATGATGAGAAAATCAATTGATCAATGGATTCCAAATTTTGTGTGTTATCTAGGTCTTCTATTTCAGTGGGGAGTGTGTCCCTTAAATCCCAAGCTTTTTAAACATTGAGATCCCTGCTTGGATCTAGCAATCTCAATACCAAAGTTCAAAATCACCCAAAACTTTTTATCTCGAAGTAGAATTACATGAAAGTGTCAAGAGATAATTTTGGAAGGAGATGGATGGTTTACAACGATAAATTCCAACAAGTGAAAAGATTTTCCAGGGGACTTAAATGGGCATGTATCAAAGGATAATAGAGTGGAGGACAAGGATTTGGAAAAAAAAAAATAATAATGAGTTATGAGAAACTATCTATGATTCTGTATTAGCATCACTACTAGAAAAATGGGTATTAGCGGCCGCCAAAAAACAGTCGCTAAAAGTGTCGAGCGGCTGCTAATACCCTTAAGCGACGGGTCACCGACCGCTAAGAGAGCGACGCAAAAAATTGGTGGTCGCTTACACTTTTTGCGACCGCCTAGTGACAGTCAATAAAATAGTTAGTCAAAACTTTTAGCGGTTGCCATGACCGTCATTAAAGCTAAAAAAGGCGGTCGCAAATATGTTTTTTTTTTTATTTTTTTAAAATTTTTAAATTTTTTTAAATTTTTTAACTCTTGGCGGTCGCTAATAGTTCATTTGTGACCGCCATTGGCGGCCGCTAATAGTATTTTTAATTTTTTAATATTTTTTTTATTTTTTACTAATTTATTCCAGCTTTTTATACCTGTACCTGAATATATTATATCCAATTACTAGAATCAACTAAAAGTACTAATAACAAAACAAAGTCTTATATTAATGATATTCAAAACATTACAAAAGCTTCAACAAATTTTATTCATTACAATTCATTACAAAAGTTTCAACAAATTATATTCATTACAAAAATAAACATATTATCTGAGAAGGGTGCCGTGATCGATCCGATGCTCTCAAACCTGAAGAGAAAACGGGAAATAAATATTAATAGTTAACTATAAAAATTGAAAATATATAGTAAATATAAACAAAATAAAAATTTTGAAAGTTAAACCTACGTTTCGACTCTACGGGCAATCGGGGAGTCGGAATCCCGAGCCGTCAGTTCCGACGGGTCAGGAATCACTATGGGCTCGTGCCCATCCAGTTTCATGGGCACCAGAGCCCGTTTGCCTGGTTTGGGCGCTCAGAGGTCAATTTCTTAAGTTTAACTTAAACCTACGTCTCTATTCTACGGGCAATCCGGGAGTCGGAATCCCGAGCCGTCAGTTCCGGCAGATCAGAAATGACTCTGGACTCGTGCCCGTCCAGTGTCACGGGCAACGGAGCCCGTTTGCCCGGTTTGGCCGCTCGGAGGCCAATTTTCTAAGTTTTATATTAACGTTTTAACTTAAACCTACGTTTCGACTTTACGGGCAATCCGGGAGTTGGAATTCCGAGCCGTCAGTTCCGACAAGTCAGAAATGACTATGGGCTCGTATCCGTCCAGTTTCACAAGCACTGGAGCCCGTTTGCCCGGTTTGGATGCTCGGAGGCTAATTTCCTAAGTTTTAAGTTAACGTTTTAACTTAAACCTACGTTTCAACTCTACGGGCAATCCGGGAGTCGGAATCCAGAGCTGTTAGTTTCGACAGGTCAGGAATGACTATGTGCTCGTGGCCTTCCAGTTTCACAGGCACCGGAGCCCGTTTACCCGGTTTGGGCTCTCGGAGGCTAATTTCCTAAGTTTTATATTAACGTTTTAACTTAAACCTACATTTCCACTCTACGGGCAATCCGGGAGTCGGAATCCCGAGCCGTCAATTCCAGCAAGTCAGGAATGACTATGGGCTCATGGTCATCCAGTTTCACGGGCACCAGAGCCCATTTGCCCGGTTTGGATGCTCGGAAGCCAATTTCCTAACTTTTAAATTAACGTTTTAACTTAAACCTACGTTTTGACTCTACGGGCAATCTGGGAGTCGGATTCTCGAACAGTCAGTTCCGGCAAGTCAGGAATGACTATGGGCTCGTGCCCGTCCAATTTCACGGGCACCGGAGGCCGTTTCCCTGATTTGGGAGCTCGGAGGCTAATTTCCTAACTTTAAAGTTAATGTTTTAATTTAAACCTACGTTTCAACTCTACGAGCAATCCACGAGTCGGAATCCTGAGCCGTTAGTTCCAACAGGTCAGGAATGACTATGGCCTCGTGCCCATCCAGTTTCACTGGCACCGGAGCCCGTTTGCCTAGTTTGGGCGCTTAGAGGTCAATTTCCTAAGTTTTAAGTTAACGTTTTAACTTAAACCTACATTTCAACTCTACGGGCAATCCGGGAATCGGAATACCGAGCCGTCAGTTTCGGCAGGTCGGAAATGACTATGGGCTCGTGGCCGTCTAGTTTCACCAGGCAACGGAGACCGTTTGCCCTGTTTGGGCGCTTGGAGGCTAATTTCCTAAGTTTTAAGTTAACGTTTTAACTTAAATCTATATTTCGACTCTACGGGCAATCCGAGAGTCGAATTCTCGAGCCGTCAGTTCCGGTAGGTCAAGAATGACTATGCGCTCATGGCCGTCCAGTTTCACGGGCACCAGAGCCTGTTTGGGCGCTTGGAGGCCAATTTCCTAAGTTTTAAGTTAACGTTTTAAGTTAAACCTACGTTTCAACTCTACGGGCAATCCAGGAATCAGAATCCCGAGCCGTCAATTTCGGCAGGGCAAGAATGACTATGGGCTAGTGGCCGTCCAGTTTCACGGGCGTTCGAAGGCCAATTTCCTAAGTTTTATATTAACGTTTTAACTTAAACATACGTTTCCACTTTACAGGCAATCCGAGAGTCGAAATTCCGAGCCGTCAGTTCCGGCAGGTCAGGAATGACTATGGGCTCGTGCCCGTCCAATTTCACGGGCACCGAAGCCTGTTTACCCTGTATGGGCGCTCAAAGGCCAATTTCCTAACTTTTAAGTTAACGTTTTAACTTAAACCTACGTTTCGACTCTATGGGCAATCCGGGAGTGTGGATAGGATTAGAAAAGGTTGCTTCATATACATTCATGGCGGGGGATTATAAGGTACCAAAACAACTGGCCACGTACTGTGATTTTCCAAAGTCATGGATCGGAATGGACTAAAACCATCTGCAGCGAAACCAAGCCGCACATTGCGACAATCCACGACAAAGTCTGGGTTCCTCCGATCAAAGTCTTTCCATGCTGGGGAATCTGCTGGATGGATTAACTCACCATCGTTTCCGCTATTCTCGGCATGCCATCTCATCAGTTTAGAAATATTTGATGACATAAAATGCCTCTTCAGTCTGGGCTTAAGTGGGAAATATCTCACTTGCTTTGCTGCCACATGTTTGCAACAATTGATAACACTTATAGAAATATTATGACGATTGTAACCAACCCCGTCCTCCTTCCATCTCGAAGACTGACACACAATGCACGTATCAAGAAAGGGCATTCTCATTCCTAAATAATATACAATTGTTTGGACATGCATCAAAAGTCTCATATGTGAAGCCTAAATTTTTAGTTAACTTGCGAGCCTGATAGTAGGACTCAGCAAGTTTTGCACCGGATGGGAGCACTCTATGCAACAACTGGAGGAGCATATCAAAAGACGTGTAAGACTACTGATTCAATACCTTCAAATGCAACAACTCAACAATAAAGGACAATTTACTGAAGTACTTGCATCTGGGATACAATTCTGTCTGTGCATCATCTAGAATTCAAAAATATCTCAAGGCTTCTTCATCGGCACCGGAGCGAGGATTACTCCAACCCGCGTCGTCGGTCTCACAGCTTGTGTATTCGAGTGGCAACCCGCACGCAATATCATTTAGCATCGCGATCATCAAATTAGTCTCTGACATATCATCCACCTCAATTTCATCTCTTTTATTTCTGCGACAGGAAACATACTCTTCTCCATATCTTATCCAATTCTTGTACTGCTTCAAGAATCCGTTCAAAATCAAATGCAATCGAACAAGCTCTCTTCTGTAATAATACCGATTCACATATTTTCTACATGCACAACTGATGAACTCATTGTCAAACCCATTGGTAAATTCCATGAACTAGTTAATATCCTCCATGTATTCCCTGGGCATCCTATTCGGTAAATCAATCCAACTCTTATCCATCTCGGTAACTATTTTTGTGGAAATCTAAAATGAGCAAGTACAATTAGCCTAAGGTATCGTCCATCATGCAAGTCACCTATCCATAAACTGCAAACTCCTTAATACAGGGTGGTTGGTCCTATCCCATTCGAGAATGCACGATCCAACTTGCACTCAACAACTTGAATGCTTCGTCCTCTAGTCAGATAAAATTTCAACAGCATGTCCGCGTGGTTCTCCAAGTACACGACATAGATACAACATCAGTTGTACCTATGTATGTACCCAGAGAACAATGGGACATCAACCGAAACTAACATCGTACTTGCATGAGCTATTGAGTATAAAATGGATAATTGCATTCTCAAACTGTCCGAACTGGACAATTCAAGAATCGCATGCGACAAAGTTTGAATATACATCACAAGAACAACGAATCTGTCAAATACCCAATCCGTCGCGTCAATGATTACAGAATAGATGTCGTACACAATTCTCGAACGGGTCTAAGTTTCACTAATGCATGCAAATGAATAAACGAATAACTCCTAAAAAGTTAACTTGTTTAATTTATGCTTGTCTTAATTAGCAAGATAATGCCCTTGTTTGTGACAGTGTGAGATGCAAACATAGGGACTGCAATCCATCTTTGTGTGATAGAACTGCAACAATAACTAATTGATTTGCAGCAAAATAAATTTTGAACCGATTGTTATTCTAATAAGAAGTTTAGAATGGGACATCACATGTCACATACATATGCACACAATTTGTTAATCACTATCCCAGAGAAAACTAGTGGCATGTTTTTGACGCTGTGGTTTTGTTTTATATGAAATAAAGACCTCGATTTACAATTGAATAAGGAAAACATTAAGAGGAGATAGGATCAAAACATCAACAGTCTACAAAGTTCGAAGAAAACTGCAAAAGAAACAGGAAAAAATTAGAACATAGGTTCAATACTTTAACATGTTAGTTTCTTGACTTGTTTTGACATAGTAAAAGGTATATGCTTGATTTTTTATTTTTATTTTTTTGTTTGATAACATTATGTGCTTGATTTTACTTGGATTGAAGGAGAGAGAACACTAACAATGGTGTGTTGTGTCGGTTCGACATTTCTCTTTTATACTTACCAAGTTAGAGCTCTACTCCAATAATAACCTTTATACGCCCTTCCCAGCTATAGTGTGGCCACCCACACAATATAGGGACTAAGGGCTAGTTTGGAGTCTAGCACTTGTAAAGGTCACAAAGACTAGGGCCTTTCATTGGTTTTACATTGAGGAACCATTTGCCTACTTCCCATCGAATTTCTATGAATTCCTAAAAAGGGCACATTTTGTTATGTTATGGAAATGGAAAAGCTAAAAAGTTTCTACCAACTGTTGTTTGAAGCATTCAAGGAACTGGAAAAGCAAAAGAATTTTGCTGACGTGGCATTTAAGTTTACCACCATTGAGTAAAATTCTAATTTCCAAGGTAAAGGAGCAAAACGAGGGTTCCGCCCTTCACCAAAAAAAAAAAAAAAGAAGTTGAGGTGGCACCTTTGGTATCCACATTCCATGGATATGCCTAAATGAACCACAAAGGGGTTCTAAAAAACCGTATTAAATGAGGAGTGAAGGTTAAGGTGGAGATCTAGATCGGACCATAACTTTTCTATGATTGAATTTAATAGGATGATGAGTGGGAAATTTTTTCCCTATCAAAAAAGGTGATTATTTGAAGGCTCCTTGTTGATCTTCAACTTTAATCACTCTCTCATTAGTTTTTTTTTTTTTTATAGAAAGACATTACTTCAAAATTTTAGGAGTCTAATATCAATTGCATTAAAAGGGCCTCAGGGACAGCTGTTCTGCTTTGGGTTGGAAGTTTTTATGGTTTTCAAAGTGAAACTTGATAATTTTCAATGACACATGGGCTTAGAAGAACACAACTGTTATCATTATGTTTGATTGAATAGCCAAAGCCAAAGATATTAATTTCATTCTTTGAAAAATTAGCATTTTTTTCCTTTCCAGTAGGAACACATTAGCATTTTTTTTTTCTCCTTCGAAAAGTTAGCATTTGGATGGCGGTAAAAACAGCAGTTAATGATTTTTTTTTATGGGACTAAAGTAGGTGTTTTGTGTACCTTTTTGGTGCATTTGTGTGGCAAGGTATATCATGATTTTCATAATGAATTGACACATTTCCACCAAAAACAAGACTTTCTAACGTCCTGTTCGAAATGGAACATAAAAAATCACATTCTTTTCAATTTAAATTAACTTTTCCCCATGTGATCAACCAAACAAAGTAAGGTCCTTCCCTAGTTTCCCAATGATACATCCATCTCATACATTAAACAGAGCAAAATATATAATCTAAAAGAAAGCAAAACTGATAGGTAAATGTTATATCAAAATACCCATTTGTCAAAGATCAATATAAACACAAGCCATCACCAAAAATCACCTAAAAGGCAACCAATCCTAGAACAACAAAAATAAGAAATCACTTCCTCAATTCAATATGTTCTAGTAACCTCAGATAAAACACTGCAGAAAAATAAAATCTAAAGGTTATCCAAGTGAGAAAAAGAAAAGAACTTGTAAAAACCCACTTCTCCAAACATGAATCTGAGCAAGACCCACCACTAGAAACATGGTCTAATTTCTATTTCTTATTGATGGGTTTCGTCTGTTACAGAACTGGGGTAAGAACTGGTGATGGTGAACCTAAATCAAGTGCATGGTGAACAAAAGAATATATTCTATCAAATTATCATCCACCATTCAAAGAAGCCTCATTTTTTTTAGAAGTTTCAACATAAAATTTCTTACCAGATAAGATCGATCGAAATCTGGGGGACCAAAGCAAAGTTGCCTTGCAATTCTCCTGCTCTTGAGTGGAAATGGCTGAGATTGAATGGTGCGAGCAAGAGAATGGAAAAAAAATCTGTAAGTATATACATATATAAATCGGGAAAGAGAGAGAGAAGGAGAGGGAGAGGGAGAGAGAGAGAGAGAGAGAGAACTGGTGGCGGCTCCGGCGCAGGGATGGAGAGAGAGAGAGAGAACCGGTGGCGGCTCCGGCACGCGGGAGGGCACAGTGCAGAGCGAGAGGGAGAGGGAGGGAGAAAGAGAGAGAGAGAAATAGAGCGAGGGAGAATAACCGGTGGCGGCTCCGGCGCAAGAGATTGTCCGGTGGTGGCGAGGCTGGTGTGGGAGTAGTGCGCGGGAGCAGGGGAAAAAAACTAGGAAGGGAAAGTGGGAAGGAAAAAAGTTGTTTCGGGGGGGGGGGGGGGGGGGTGGTATAAGAGAGCTTTAGCAACCGCTATTGGCTGCCGCAAATGTGTCCTTTTGCGACGGCCACAAGCGGCCGCCTGCCTTTCCCTGTGCCAAAAAGCTAATTTCTAGTAGTGCATATTACCTTATAATAGCAGACACCTGCTTTAAAAAGAGAGAGGATCGAGCGACGGCCACAAGCGGCCGCCTGCCTTTCCCTGTGCCAAAAAGCTAATTTCTAGTAGTGCATATTACCTTATAATAGCAGACACCTGCTTTAAAAAGAGAGAGGATCGAGCATTTAATCACCTACTAAAGTGAAGCTAAGAGAGCTTTAGCAACGGCTATTGCGGCCGCCAATGGCGGTCGCAAATGTGTCCTTTTGCGACGGCCACAAGCGGCCGCCTGCCTTTCCCTGTGCCAAAAAGCTAATTTCTAGTAGTGCATATTACCTTATAATAGCAGACACCTGCTTTAAAAAGAGAGAGGATCGAGCATTTAATCACCTACTAAAGTGAAGCTAACAGGAGCCAGATAAACTTTTTTTTAGTTAGAAAACATGATTGATTGGCTTGTAAAGACTATAAGGTTATTCCAAGAGAGAGTTTGACCACACAACATAGGCTGGTAGTTTTAAATATGTGCATTAGAAGTAGGAAGAAATGGGTGGTAGATAAAATAAGGTGGAGGGATTTGAAAGGAAAAAAACAACAACAATATTTAAGAAGAAAGTGATTGAGGAGGGAGATTGAGATTTTGAGGGAGAAACTACACTGATGTGAAATCAAATGACTAACTATATTAAAAAGGTTACAAAAGAGATGCTTGGAGAGTCGAAAAGGAAAAGACACTATAATAAAGAAATATGGTAGTTGGAGTGTGGAAGTTTAAGAAGTTGTTTTAGAGAAGATACGTTGTTACGAAGTTTGGTATGGGACTAAGAATATGGAAAACTATGAGATGTATAAGAAGACGAAGAAAGAAGCTAAGAAAGTAGCAAGTGAATGTAAAGTTCAAGGAATGTAATAGGTTGGGAGCAAGAGAAGGAGAATGGGATAATTTTTAAGCTTGCAAAAATAAGGAAAATGAAAAGTAAAAGTAGAGACTTAGATCATGTCAAATGCATTAAAAGCAAGACCAAAAGGTTCTAGTGAAAGACAGCGCTATCAAAGAGAGGTGGAGGGAATATTTTAACAAGCTTTTAAATGAAGACTATATATATATATATATATATATATATACACACACACGAGACATAAGAACAAGAGAGGATGCTTCATTAGTTGAACATACTTTTTTCATAGAATTAGGGTGGTGAAACTGGGGAAATCATTGAAACAAATGAAGATAAAAAAGGCTATGGGTCTAAATAACATTCTGATTGAGGCTTGAAAATGCTTAAGAGATGTTGGGAGGATTTGGTTAACCAGACTCTTTGATAAGATATTAATGACAAAGAAAATGTCGGATGAATGGAGAAGAAGTGTTTTAGTATCTATGTATAAGAACAATGGACATATACAAAACTGTAATAACTATCGAGAGAGTAATGGAGTAAAGACTTAGACAGAATACCAAGATATCTAAAAATCAATTTGGTTTTATGCCAGAAAGGTCAACTATGGAAGCTATCTTCTCACTTAGGCAATTGATGGAGAAATATCGAGCAAAGAGGAAAAATCAGCATATGGTATTCATCGTTCTAGAAAAGGCCTACAACATGGTACCTAGAAATTTAATTTGGTGGGCTTTAAAAAAAAAGGAATGTTTTAAGATGTTATATTGAAATTGTTAAAGACATATATGAAGTAGCGGTAACGAGTATAAGAACTACTTGTGGAGAGACAGGTGAGGTCTTGGTGACCATATGTTTGCATCAAGGGTCAGCCCTAAACTCTTATCTCTTTGCACTGATTATGAATGAATTAATTGCTTACATTTAAGAGGAGGTACCTTGGTGTATGTTATTTGTAGATAATATAGTGTTGGTGGATAAATCAAGAGATTGTGTAAATGCAAAACTTGAGAGATGGTGGAAGGCTTTAGAATCCAAATTCTTTAAAATAAGCCATACAAAGATAAAGCAGACATATACAAAAAAGTTGAAATTACTAAGAGAATTGAAGCTTATGAGATACCTTAAAAGAGATTCTTTCCGTTGCCATAGCTCAACAATTAGTAAGGATGGGGAGAATGATGAAGATGTTAAACATAGGATAAAAGTAAAATGGTTGAAGTGGAGACTTGCTTATGAATTGTTTTGTGACTACCAAATGCCAGCGAGATTGAATGGGAGAATTTTATAGGACAATAATTAGACAGCTAGCTATGACTTATGGAGTAGAATGTTAGCTAATAAAAAAGCAACATATGTACAAAATGGATGTAGTAGATATGAGAATATTGAGGCGAATGTGCGGTAAAATTAGAAAAAAGTACTTCATCAAGAGTATTTAGGAGTAACATCAATAGGAGATAAAATTAGAGAAATCCATTTGAGATGGTTTGGGCATGTCCAGTGTAGGATGACAATGGTGCCAGTAAATAAAAGTTTGGCGACGCGGGTTGATGGCCCACCAAGGGGAAGGGGCAGGCCGAAGAGGACGTGGATGGAGGTAATAAAAATATATCTGAAGAAATGAAACTTATTTGAATATTTAACTTAGGATAGATCGGAATGGAGAAACAGAATTCATGTAGCCGATCCCAACATAGTTGGGACAAGCTTTGATGATGATGGCTCTCAAAGATGTTATGTCAATGAAACAATCTCTTTTGGACAAAAGCTGATGGCAACGATATAATTTGTCCTAATTTACAAACTAGTTATGATCTGCACAACTCCTTGAAGCCAAAAATCATCAATGCTTTCCTCTACTTGTGAAACCTTTTAAAGCTTCAAGTAGAAGGAAGTGAAAAAAAGAAGGATCTGTCTGAATGACCTGATACTATAACTTTTTAACTCATTCCGAACTCTATGAATGACTTTGTCCATAGTCTATTCCTATGCCAGTCTATGCTGTCCCAACTCAAACAAGGTGGTGCTAATTTGACCAATTCTTGATGACACATACCAAAATTCACATTCTGTACCTCCATGTAGTGCCTGTACCTTCTCACACCAGGTTGACTTGTCTGAGTCACCTTGGTGAAGGGGAAATTTGATACCTGTTTTACATCCCATTTACAGCATTGAGAAACATCTCTCTTGCAAGATTTGGTCGCAATCGGTCTCTTTCCAGCATTCTAAATTCTGCCTCAAATTTAAATCTTGTTCAATTGTTGTTATCATTATTATTACTTGCAGGAGAAGTCCTATATCAATAGCAGCAGCTGTTATTTACATGATAATTCAGCTTTCTGATGACAAGAAGCTTCAAAGAGGTACCGAGTGTTATTATCTTTGCCTAACATCTGCGTTAGCACTAAGACATAGGAGTATGTTGTCAAAAATTCACTCAAAAGTTGTTCTGGTTGCAGATATTTCACTTGCTAAGGGGGTGGCTGAAGGAAACATCAGGAATTCATATAAAGACTTTTATCCTTCCGCTTCCTGGCTGATACCCAGTTCCTTTGCTAAGGAGGAGGAACTCAAGAACCTTTGCAGTCCTTAAGCGCTTACAAAGCCCTTAAAGGAGATTTACTTGATGTAGCTTCTTGCATGGAGTCTCATCTGTTGGAGAGAGATCATTTGTATATAACCTATCAATGATGTTGTGGTGCTACTGGCATTGCTCTAGAAATTTGTTAACTGGGGATGTGTTGTTATATGGAATCAGACAGCTTGTTTGCCTTCAACCAGGAAGAGATGGGACTTGGGAGGCCCTTTCTTGTGCATGGCCTTCTCCAATATAACAATATTGGGCCCAGGCATAAATGAGCAAGAACACAATATGTGAAATCTGTACTGAACTCCTGATATTTCATTGAAAAGAAGCTCCATCAAATTGTTGAGGGATAAACGGGTCAAGAGTGGGCATATCACATATACAATGGACCATCAAATTCATGGGATCTTCATTCGGTCATGGGTGGAAACAAAAACTGATGAAACTTACTGGTTCTAGATTCCACCCTTAATCCTTCCCCCCTAATCCTCTGATAAAAGCCCATTTCCTGCAAATTTCTTGAAAATTAATATGAATTTGTCAAATGCAACCTTCCTGATTCAGTGACTTTTTGGTGAGAAGTCAAATTTGTGAACAGTCAATTGGCCCACCTTGGTGAGAATCAATTGGCAGTGGTGAAGGACCGTGTGCTTGTGTCCAGGTGTCTTTTCTTAAGATGACCCTTATTTAATCAGCCCCGCCTGGATGCATGACAATCAATGGAAGCTTGGCAACGAAAAGGCTTGGACTTAAGTTATCTAGCTGATGGAAGGATCCAAACATTATTTACAATTGGATTTTATCTCAAGAAATTTGCTTCCCACACACTTAGATTCATATACACATTCTTTGCTAACTTAGCCCCTTTTATCATCCAAGAGGGTTTGATCCTAGCCACTCTTTACTTCCAAGAAGAAACATAATCGATGCAGCCAATTCCAACAAAGTTTGGACAATGCTTTGATGATGATGATGAAAAGTTTACTTCCAAAGAGTGTGTACAGTTTAGGCAGGGAAAGACAAGCATTTTTTTGATTTATTATGGACTATGGGCCCAAGAGGGGAAGTGGTTTGATAATTCTACTTCTCATTTGGAAGAACTGACCATAGTGAAAGAAAGAGCTTCTGTCTTAGGTTAAAATTTTCCTTGAAATTCTGTGTTTCTTCTTGGTAATGAACCGTGCCTCCTCATGTTACATGCATAAAAAGGGTCTCACTTGCAAGTCTAAGATGCTAAGAAGGTAGAAAATTGCAATAGGTGGCCTCACACAGATCAGTCTTGCAAGCTATCAATGTGTTTGCATTGAGGATCTTGATTTGACAGTGTCACGACCACGCATGAGCATTAGGGCTTCTTATTTTCCACGGACTTCATTTTCCCATTTCTCTGAGTTCTCTCTCCACTGTATGTATAGCCGTCAGTGCCATTGAGGAAGATTGATCCACCAGAAAACAGCGTGGTGTGTAGAGGAATTCAGCTCGGACTAGAATCAACACAATTCACTTGGTCCATGAGATCTGCTGTCTGCAGTTTGATTCACCACTTGTTAACATTCCTAAATAAACTAGCAAATATTTGTTTACAAGCAAGTTGATCAATCTTCAACTCAAAGGATTATAACACATCAAAAAACAACTAAAGTCGCAACTAAATGCAGAATTACACCACTGCTTCAGACTTTTAGCTTCTTCATTGGTAGTGTAGAATGGGAAAATATGCATTGAGCTCAACAGCACAATGTTATGAGCTGCAAACTAAAGCGTGAAAAAGCATATACAGATGAGGTTACCAGTTCAGATGAGGATGACGTTGACCAGTGTAAAGGAAAAGTGAAATACAAGTGAAACAAGATTTTTTGCAGAAGCAGGTGATCAATGCATTTCACATCCATTCACAAACAGTACACAAATTAAGGGCCAATTCAGAATTAAAAACAGAAGTGGCTTCACTGTTCACATTAGTAATATTATACAACTGCTAAAAATCTATTAAGAAAAGGCCTCTAGAATTTCATCCCAAAAGGGTACTTGTGTTTTCTTCCCTAATCTCTAAAAACTGTCTCTAAAGCGTCCATAGCATCTTCTACTTAGCAGTTACCAATCTGAAGGACGTGCTACTACAGTCAACAGAGTACCTAATAGTTATCATCCCTCCTCGTCGTAATCCTCCTCTTCATCTATCTCCCCATTGAATTGTGCAAGCTGAATTGGATCAATGGCCATCTTGCCCATGTCAGAAAGCGACCACCCGGGGTACTCCTCATACTTGCTCTTTGGCTGTGGGATGGAGGTGACTGCAGCTGAAGTGTCTCCATTCTCATCCAAGACTACATTCAGATCAATGTTCTGGATTATCTCATTGGCACTACTACTAACTATGTTCTCCTGTAATTCCTTGGCCTCGATACTATTATCTAACCTTTCAACTTCTGCATTCTGTTTACTCTGTTTACCATTGCGTTCAGGAGAAATGTCTGGATCATCTTCACATTTTTCAATGAACGTGCTCTCTCTTTCAACTGCTCGACGAGGTCGCCCACGACCTCTTCCTCGGCCCCTCCCCCGTCCTCTGCCACTGCCCGCATGGCCCGCCTCCTGCTGTCATGATGTGCAAAAGATAATGATAATAAAAAAGCTGTTTTAACAAGTCTCAAATAGTAACAGCCTGGCTTCTGTTCAGGAAGAATTTTTTTTCAAAAGTGAGTACCATTATTAAAAACAAAAAAAACAAAAATATAAGCTAAAAAATATTCTACACAAAATTTTAGTTTTACACTATGGATAATATAATATCTGAAGCATGGATGAAAATTGCAGTATCGGTCGCAGTATCGGCCGACCCAAAAATCTGACATGGTCACGGTTTGCAAGCCAACCCAATGTGAGTTTTATTCACCACAAAAAAATTTGAAAAAATATCCAATAAATTCAGAATATTGTAAAATGATAGAAGATAAAGTTTCTTTTCATTAGCAACAACTATAAATAAAATATCGGCCCCCCTAAGTCATAACATTCTATATAGATGTTGTTTAATCTTTGACTAATAAATATTTTATGTTTTAGTGTTTAATATTTTTCCCTATCCTCAATATTTATATATCCATCAATGTAATTCATTATCAAAATCCAAACTACTCAAAAATAATAATAAAAAAAATATTAACTTTGTAAAAAAATTCATGATTAAATATCCTTAATTCATGGTAAAAAAAAATGCTTATTGTCCATTTAATGACTTTAGATAGACAATTACCAACTAATTTAACTGAAATAGGATTTGGCCCACCAGTAGATTTGACCATTATGATATACTTGAATTCTTTCTTAATACTTTATTCATGTTTAATTAGTGGTCAATATGACAATAGGTTCAACTTTTTATAGAGTAAATTTTGTTAAGGGCCAGTAGGCCTAATCAACGGTACAAGTTTAATAAAAAAAAGTTTAGATACTTGAAATGAATTTTTTAATATTTTATTCACATGTTTTATAAGTTTCATTGATGTGCTAATGGGTCTACATCTCATTGTAATAAAATTTTATAAGGGCCCGTTATAAAAGGAGGTCATCCTTTAAGTGGTTTAAATTTTTTGAGTTTATTAACAGTTATAATTAAAAAAAAAAAAAAAAAAAAAAAAACTTAAGTGCATTCAGAGTTATAATTAAAATTAAGGGTTATAAAAAAAAAAATACTGATATGGAGCCCATCTATTAAAGTGGGGCATTTAATTGAGTTAGATAGAGCTTTAGACATTATAGAGTAGAGCTCACGAATTTAGCGAGCTTCAAAGTGACCTCTATTCATTACCTTGCCCAACACAACATTAAATGGGGCATTTGTTAAACACGTTGCCCAACATAGCAAAAAAAAAAAAAAAAACTTGAAATGAGTATTTTTCTCCTTTGTTCTCTGTTTCTAACAAGAAAGTGGGGAAAATGGAAAAAATGGAGGGGCGATGGCCGACATTGGTACGAATTGACCGATACGAACCAATATCGGCAGATGTTTTAAACAATGATCTGAAGCGACTCAAGTGAAAATAGTTGTGCGCCTAGATGCCCTCAAGAGAGGCCCACCAATTTATGGGACAGTCATTTTTCACATTCTCAGGCAAACATGAACCACAACCTAGATGTCTTTCTTAGACTTGCACAATGAACATACTTGAGCAGCAAAAACCACAATAGGAAGGACATTGCATTTCCCCTCACTATCAGCACACTTTATTTTTGGAGTCAGAGTGGGGACTATAGTATATTCTGGCTTCCAGCTTCTACCAGAACCCAACAAGCAGAAGATGCAAGCATTTATAAAGCCAAAACTATCCAAGCACTTGCGATTTAGTATTATGCCCAAACACACCATGTTTTTTTTATGGGTAATATGACTTGAATCCAAGACCTTAAATTGCAGTAGTGAGCAACTTCCAAAATATCATGGGCTATTCTTGACAAAAACTCCATATAATAATGAGGTACGTTTTATGTTCAACATTATAGGATAAAGAGATCTTACAATTCTGGTTCTCTTAGATTCCTCATCTGTGTCAATGTCTTCATCATCAACAGCTTTCCTAGTGGGAAAAATGAAATATATAGGAATATAAGAGCAATTGCACACATCTCCACCACTGACATCCAAATACATTCTCTATATGTAATGAAGCAATCCCAAGAAACAACTGGAAATCATTTTTTCTAACCTTCGTCTGGTAATGGATCTATCTTCACCAGCAGCATCAGACCCACCCATGTCTGGAACTTTGCTCACAATTTCCCTCAGGAAATCAAAGACATTAAAGCTTTGTACACACTGCTTTCTGAAATTTCAAGTAGAGAATAATTACATAAAACTACATAAAGCAAGTGCAAGATGTCTCATACAAAATTCAGCGCCCACCGCCCCACCGCCCCCCCCCCCCCCCCCCCCCCCCCCCCACCCACACACACACACACACACACACACACACAAAAAAAACACTATTGCAATACAAAATTCAGCTTTACAAATCAACTTTGGCTATAGTTGATGTTAAGCCTATGAAAACTTTGTATTTAACTACAATACACATAGCATACATGTATGGAAAAAAAATGTACACCTCATGAAATGGTTCGATAGCCCAAAAATCATGTTAATAAATTACCACAATCATTCAACCGCAATCCATAATATGGGCATGT
The DNA here is from genome assembly GCA_028538565.1 of Umbellularia californica. NCBI lineage: Eukaryota > Viridiplantae > Streptophyta > Magnoliopsida > Laurales > Lauraceae > Umbellularia > Umbellularia californica. The sequence continues at coordinate 48,948,457 of JAPQWN010000004.1, forward strand.
AAGGATGGTCAGCGGTAGTGACATCGTGGTATCTTAGAAAATATCAAAAAGGGGGACCATATTCAGAAAAGGGTCCAACATTATCCAAATTTCATGATAGGGAGAAATCATGCCGCTTCTCCTTCGGCCAACTGTTCAAGAGTCTAGTTGTCATCACTCATCAGTCTTTCAGCAGCAGGTCTTCTATAAAGTTCAGCTTTATTAGAAGACCATATACTAAGTTAAACCAAACCAAACCAAACCAAACCAAGCCTTTTCCCACTAGGTGGGGTCGGCTATATGGATTTGACGACGCCAATCAAATCTGTTTAGGGCCATGTCCTTCGTTAGATCCATGTAGGCAAGGTCATGTTTAATAGTTTCTTTCCAACTTCTCTTGGGTCTCCCTCTCCCTCTCCTACTCCTGGCAATCTCTATGCCTTCACACCTTTTAACAGGTGCTTCCATTGGATGCCTTCTAACATGGCCAAACCATCTTAGTCGATTTTCTCTCATTTTATCTCCAATCGGTGCTATTCCTACTTTGCCCATAATCTCCTCATTCCTAATCCTATCTCTCCTTGGTTAAAGCTAAGTTAAAACAAAAAAATTGGATTTTTTTTTCTTAAAATCAGATTTGTCAATTCTCGAAAACAGGAAAGCAAAGTGGAGAACCATATTTGTATTCCTAGTTTTAAGTGGCAAGCAAAAGGGTCTATAAACTAAAGTATGTTTTGATTGTATCAATAAACAATTTGGAGAGTTTTTTTCTATCTTCTGCTTCGATTTCTCAATCTACAAGTGTGGTGTCATTTCATTCTGCCTCCCAATGTGAAGAGTGAGTTTCTCCAGCAAGTTGAAGATCAGTAAATCAGGGTTCTATCGTTCTTCAATCCCCATTCTTTTTTTTTATTATTATTATTTTTTGTTCTTTTAAACACCATAAGCCTCCAAACACAGCCAAAACTCTGATAAAATTTCAATAGAGATCCAGGAATTAACCACTACCCAAAACCCACCCTCGTGTTCAACAAAAATTAGCAAGTGTCATCCCAGAAATTGATCTGAACCAAACGCCTGATGAATTGCAGTCAAATTTCTCCTACTTTCCGGCATAATAACCATGGATGAAAATAGCGGCTGCTACGCTATATCGGCCGTAGCGGCAGCCACTGGCCGCTACGTCCACTACGGGGCCGCTACGGCCACTACAAGCCGCTACGGGGTGGGGTGAGAAAAATTCCTACTTTCCAAATTTTTTTAAAGTGCATAATAAGACTTATTTCTTTTCTTCTTCTCTCCAAATAACATTTCTACAAAACTCTTCTACCCTTTTGTGTTTAAAAGAACACCAAAAAGCACATAATCTCGCCGAATTACAGTCGATACAGAGAGTTCTTCTCAATGATTCTTCTCTAAGTACATCCTATTAGACACCCCCTTTGGTAGATGTATTTTTTTCTCTAGGTACTCTTAAGTCTTGACTTCATGAAATCGTTTTTTCTTTTATAAGCCTTTCATTAGTTTCTAAGTTAGCATAACTAAGCAACATGAACACATGTGAAAAAAATGATCATTACTATTATTTTCTATTTATACAGCAATATATGACCTCATACAGTGAGGGGACCGCTACGCCCCCTTACCTTAGTTACTTTTGCAAAAAAAATAATACATTTTCTCTCATTTTCTAGAATTTTTTCATATTTTTTTGACGATTTTTCCAAATCACACCGCTACGCCGCTACGTAGTGTTTTGGCGGCAGACCGCTACACCTGTCGCTATCGCTATTTTCATCCTTGATAATAACAGTTCCACTCCATTGAACCTAATCGATTACCCCTCATGGTGCAGCCCAGCCATGATCAACTGTGAGATCTACGCCTCCGACGGTGAGATCGAGTCTTCCGACTCAAAACCCTAAGATCACTTAGGATAAAATACCAAACGAGAACACTTCTAAACTTTTAATAAGAATATAGTATACTTACAATAAGGATCTCCTCTCTATTTATAATAGAGGAATGACTAAATAAGGAAGAATCTAATTACTGCATGATTGCTAAAATCACTCTAATTAATCTCTAATAGAATCAAATCAAATATTCTCTTAACAAACTAGTGGACCCCACCAAGGAGTCTTTCCCATTAAGTGTTTTCCCTGATTAGATTGATTTAAATTAGATTCTTCCTTATTTAGTCATTCCTCTATTATAAATAGAGAGGAGATCCTTATTGTAAGTATGCTATGTTCTTAATAAAAAGTTTAGAAGTGTTCTCGTTTGATATTTTCTCCTAAGTGATCTTCAGGTTTTGAGTCGGAAGACTCGATCTCACCGTCGGAGGTGTAGATCTCATGGTTGATCATGGTTAGGCTGCACCACCTCAACTGCAACCCTATACAGTAATTGTAGAAACCTTCATCTACCCACACTTGCAGTGCTTAAACCTACAACTAAACTAGCATGGTCGCCCTTTTCAGAAAGTTTTGATCGGAGGATTGATGAGTCTACACCTTTAATGGATCTGATCAAACCAAAGGCGATGAAGAAAAGGACTGAATCCCCGAATGACAATTACATTGCCTCAGCGGTTGCACATGAGGATCCACCTGTTGAAGTCACCCATATTAATTTCATCTTCGTAGATAAACGATGGGTAGATGAAGTTTCCGATCTGATTAGACAGTACAAATTCAACAATTGAAGTATCTAATAGTTCAATAGCACATTCTAGGAAAATCCAACCATCAAAAGAATTCCTCCAATTTATCTAGTCGGGGGAAAAGATCAAGTGAACTGTCTAAGTTATGCAAAGAAAATCAAGATCAACCAACAAATCAGAAGTTTGAAAGGTGGATCATCGGCCCAGGAGGAGATCAATGAAACTCAAGGGTAAGTTCTCTCCAAGCTTAGGAGATCAATAAATAGCAAGAAAGAGATGCAGTCCCAGTGGATATTCTAATCCATGATAGAAACTGCTCTTAACCCAAGCAACATGAATCCTTATATGACATTTGTGGATCCTTGTTTACCTGATTACCCAATGGACCTGACTTGAAATAACCAAAAAATTGCGTATTAACCATTATGGACCCAATCCAACCAGAATATGACCAGATAGATCCCTGGTCCTAGATGCATTATTTTTTATAATGCAACAATGATATCATGGCATGCATGATCCTGCATAAAAGGTTTGTACTGTTGCATTTATCTCTTTCCATTCTTGTTTCCACATGGCCCTTTGCATATGTGTCATATGCCATATCCACGCTATGCAAGCAGGTAAAACCCACTATGTAGGTCACAACACCAGGAAAGTGATGTAGGATAGACGCCAGGCCACACGTGTAGGGTCCAAGTCAATTTAGGATTTTTTATTTCACTAATTATCAGCCATTGCCAATTCCTCATGCACCATGGGAAGATATCAGCTTAGACTTTGGCATGCCAAAGATGGTCAAAAAGTTTATTCATTCTTCATTGTGGTTGATTGTATCTCGAAGATGGCTGATTTTATTCCATGTACCAACACACCAAATCCTTACAAAGTAGCTCAATTGTTCTTCAAGCAAGTTGTCCGTCCTCATGGACTTCCAAAGACCATTGTTTCCGATTGTGACACCAGGTTCATAAGTTACTTTTAGAAGACTTTGTTGATGACAACAAAGACAAAACTCAACTTTTCTACTGCTTATCACATGCAAACTAATGGCCAAACGGAGGTAGTTAATAGAAGCCTTGGACGGCTATTATGGTGCCTTGTTCGTGACCATATCACAACATAGGATCAAGTTTTACCCATGGTCAAATTTGCTTACAACAATTCAGTCAATTGCTCCACTCAAGGACCAAAATAGCAGTAGCAGTGAGCGTAGCGGCAAACGGCCAAAACTTTATGTAGCAGGCAATGCGTGGCAGTAGGGGCGATACATAGCGGTGTAGCAGTGTATATCAAAAAAGCGGTAAAAACATTTATAAAAAAATATCCAAAAAAATCCAAAACATTAGAAAATGTTAGAACTTGATGCTTTTTTCCTATAACAAGTAAGATAGGGGGATGTAGGGGTCCCTTCAATGCATAGAGGTTCTGCATTGCCGAATGATTATAAAACAACAATATTTATCTATTTTTCACATGTTTTAATGTTAATAATCTAAGTCAGAGACTATTATGCATTTCTAAATTCATATCATAATTTATAAGTGATGCAGCAGCATTATACAGTTGTTGGAGCAAGAGGCATAGTCCACATGTGGGACACAAGGAAGTTTAGGAAGTTTCTAATTTTTATATTGTTAGTAGTTTCTAATTTTTATATTGTTAGTCGTATTTAGGATTAGTTTATTTCTAAGTTGGATATGATTATTATTTGGTTTCCTAGTTTGATTAGGATTGTTTTTAAGGCTAAGTATTATATTATAAATAGAACATTGTAGAGATCAATGATCTGAGATTAGATTTGGTGATTAATAGAATTCCTTAATAAACAACAAGGGCATCGTGCAGCAGAATGTCCAAAACGTATCCACCCGATTGAGAACAAAAGTGATGTGAAAGATACTCTAGATGATCCTAAAGAGAATGATACAGAGGAAGCGGAAGACATTATGCCCAAGGAAGGTCTTGAGTCTCTCATGGTCATCCAAGAGGCTACATCAACAACTGCGACCGCGAAGAAATGGCTGCGAGAAAATATTTTCCACTCAAAAGGAACAGTCAAAGGTCGGGAATGCATGGTAGTCATTGATGGAGGAAGTTGTCAAAATATTATGTCCCAAGCTCTTGTGGATCGACTACAGCTAAAAGTTCAAAAACATCAACGTCCCTATTTTGCTAGATGGTTAATGTCAGGTGATGAAGTACAAATATGGTATGCATGTCCAGTTACCTTTTCTGTTGGTGAAGATTATACAGCTACAGTCTGGTGCAATGTGGTACCCATGGATAATTGTGATATCTTGTTGGGTCGCCCGTGGATGTATGACAAGAATGGAACTAATGGCATGCGCGACAATACCTACACATTCATGCATGGTAACAAGCAAGTCACACTCCATCCTATGAAGCCGGTGCCACCAAAGAAAGAGTCAAATTCTCGTCTCACCAAGGAAGTGCTTCAAGTGCACAATCTACAAAAGCAACATCAAGAAGACGAGCTGAGTTCGAGGTCGAACTCTTTTCCAACCTGGGGAGAATGATGCAGCAGCATTATACAGTCGTTGGAGCAAGAGGCATGGTCCACATGTGGGACACAAGGAAGTTTAGGAAGGTTCTAATTTTTATATTGTTAGTAGTTTCTAATTTTTATATTGTTAGTTGTATTTAGGATTAGTTTATTTCTAAGTTGGACAGGATTATTATTTGGTTTCCTAGTTTGATTAGGATTGTTTTTAGGGCTAAGTATTTTATTATAAATAGAACATTTAAGATTAGATTTGAAGATTAATAGAATTCCCTGAGTGGGTTTTATTGTTGGAGAGTTTCTTCTTCGAGTTATTGTTCAAGTGCGAACCCTAATTGTGCCCTGGCACTTGTGATCATACCTACAATTGCATCAATAAGCATTTTAGCATAACTGTACATAACACGAACCATTAAAAAAAAATGTACATAACACGAGATAAATAAAATTATAAAGTAATGCTTAAATAAAGCTTAAAGTTCAAACCAAATGATGAATTAACTTCCATTAAATAAAAACAACGTACTTTTGTAGAGACTTGAGAAAAGAAAACCTTTACTGATACCAAAGGGCGTGTTTACCATGATATATACCTAGAAAAGAGCCCTTGAGAGAAACTCTATGCATCGGCTTCAATTCGGCGAAATCATGTATTTCTTAATGTTCTTTTAAGGATGTAAGGGTAGAAAAGTTGCATAGAAACATTGCTTGGAGAGAGGAAAAGGAGAGAAAGAAGCTCTACTATGTATTTTAAAAAATTATGTAGAGTAGATGTCAGCCACACTCCGTATGACAGTGTGAGAGACGAACATACAAATATGCTGAATGACCTGTCCTTTGAGGGACGTTTGTCTTTCATATATATAGGGGCTGAATGCCCTAATTACAAGCAATTAGCAGTATCTAATCAAATCCCTAATTACAGCAATTAGCAATAACTAATCAAATCAAGATCCTAAAGATTAGCAAATAAATATATACAGATCTTTGACTAAATTACAAAGACTGGGCCTATGATACAAAGAATGGGCCTAATGGGCCTGCAAGCTTGGGCCAACATTAACACCCCCCCTCAAATTGATGCCGAGGAATCAACAAGCATCAATTTGTCAGTCAAGAATTGATGACGTGGGCGAGGAAGTGCTTTGGTAAAAATATCAGCAGTCTGGAGGCTTGAGGAGATGAACGGAAGGGAAATAACATTGCGTAGATATTCATCCCTGATAAAATGACAAGCCACTTCAATGTGTTTAGTTCGCTCATGAAATACTGGATTCTCAGTAATCCGAATGGCACTGGTGTTATCCGCATGTAATGGTGTGGGAGATTTCTGGGAGAAGCCAAGTTCCTCAAGAAGTCCACGAAGCCATATAATTTCGGAGCAGGCGGCAGACATAGCCCGGTATTCTGCCTCAGTGGATGATTTTGAAACTTTGTCCTGTTTCTTCACTTTCCATGAAATAAGAGCATCACCTAGGAACATGCACCAGCCCGTAGTAGACCGGCGAGTATCAGGACAACCTGCCCAATCAGCATCAGAATAGGCAGACAAATGCATCTGCGAGCCAACAGGGAAAAACAAGCCTCTGTGAGAAGTGCCAAGAAGATAACGAATAATACGTCGAACAGCGGCTAAATGAAGATGATGAGGCTTGGTCATATACTGACTCATCAAGTTGACTGCATAACTGATGTCAGGCCGAGTAGTAGTCAAATATATAAGACTACCAACAAGTTGACGATAATATGTTGGATCAGAAAGGAGATCACCACTGTCACTATGGAGTTTAAGATTCAGTTCAAGTGGAGTATCCACTGGTGTGGATTTAGACAAACCCGCCGATTCAATTAAATCCATAGTATACTTATGTTGATGTAAAATCAACCCCTTCTCAGAGTGATGAACTTCCAATCCTAAAAAATATTGCAGAGGGCCCAGATCCTTCAGATGAAAATATTGATGTAGAGAAAATTGGAGATCTTGAATCGTGGCTGTATCTGTGCCAGTGATGATGATATCATCGACATAGACGAGAAGAATGGTGATTCCTTTTGATGTGCGGTGCAAAAACAAAGATGGATCATAAGGACTCTGCTGAAACTGTAGCTTGAGTAAAGCATCTTTGAATTTGTCGAACCATGCACGTGGTGCTTGTTTTAGCCCATATAATGATCGTTTCAGAAGAGCAACTTGATCTGCCGATGGTTTCGGGAAACCTTGAGGCAATCGCATGTAAACTTCCTCTTTAAGATCACCATGAAGAAAGGCGTTTTTCACATCAAATTGAAAAAGAGGCCAGGATTGAGATGCAGCTATGGCAAGGATAGTGCGAACAGTGGTCATCTTTGCAACAGGCGCAAAAGTTTCATCGTAGTCAATGCCATATTCCTGTCGGTTGCCAAGGGCCACAAGCCTAGCCTTGTATCGATCCAAAGTACCATCGGCCTTTAATTTGATAGAGTAAACCCATTTACTCCCAATAGGTTTAACCGAAGCTGGGCAAGGAACAGTAACCCAGGTTTGGTTCTGCTGTAGAGCACTAAGTTCTTCTTCCATAGCCTGTCTCCAGCACTCATGTTTTGCTGCTTGTGAATAAGAAGTAGGAATGGATACAGAGGATAAAGTAGCAAAATATGAAGAATGAGAGAAACCGTATCTATCCGGTGGACGAGATATACGAGCAGAACGGCGAATAGCAAGTTGAGGGGAATTTGATGCTGGAGCAGGATTCGGGACCGGTTCTTGCAAAAGAGGCAAAGTAGTGGCATTTGTTCCTTGTCGACGAATATACACCTTGTCCGGATGAAATCGCAAAGGTGAAGGAAGACATTCATCATCAAAGGATGGTACTTTAGAAAAGGAGATTTTTGGAGAAGAATCAGAAGAAGACTGAAAAAGGTACTGATGTTCAAAAAAAACAACATTCCGAGAAATACGAATACGCTTGGAGGTGGGGTCATAACAAACAAAACCTTTTTGGTGGGAAGCATAACCAAGGAAGGCACATTTTACAGATTGTGCGGATAACTTGGAACGTTCATGTGTGGGTAGATGAACAAAACAAACACAACCAAAAGTGTGGAAATTTGTGTATTGTGGGTCAGTTTTGAAAAGACGAAAATGTGGAGATGTGTTTTGAAGTTTTGGAGAAGGAAGGCGGTTGATGATATGAGTAGCAGTGGTTAAAGCTTCTGGCCAAAATCTAGGTGGAACAGAGGATTCTAATAATAGACACCTGACCATGTCTAGAAGATGACGATTTTTCCGTTCTGCAACACCATTCTGTTGGGGAGTATAGGGACAAGTCCGTTGGGATATAATCCCTTTGTTTTGTAAAAATTCCTGAAATTGGTTGGACACATATTCCCCCCCTGAGTCGGTTCGAAGAACCTTAATACATGTGGAAAATTGATTTTGAACATAATTCAAAAATTTTTGAAACACATCAAAGACTTCAGATTTGGCATGTAGAAAATAAATCCATGTAAAACGGCTATAGTCATCAATGAAAGTTACGAAATACTTATACTGTGAATGAGAAATAATTGGTGCAACACCCCAAACATCACTATGTATTAAATCAAAACTTTTGGTAGCAGAAGAAACATGTAATGGAAAAGGCAAAGTTTTACTCTTTCCTAGCTTACAAGTGGTGCAATCAAGAGCAACATCAGATGATAAAAACTTCATTTTATTAATATGACCAGAATTTAACAAGGATAACAAAATAGTTGAATTGGGATGGCCTAATCTATTGTGCCACAACTGCACATTATTCCTAGAGACAACTGATAAAGCAAACAAAGACATATCTGGAGTTGGTGTTACTATGTGAAGAGGAAACAAACGCCCACACTTAGGCCCCTTCACTATTACCTTCCCCGTCTCCTGATCCTGCACCACACAACCAGAGGAGGAAAAAGAAACATTGCAGTTATTATCAACCAATTGACCAACAGAGATTAAATTGGTAGAAAGATTGTTGGAACAAAACACATCATGTAAAGGTAGAGAATGAGCAATATCACCAACAGAGGTAATTGGTATGGTGGTACCATTAGCAGCATGGACCTGAATCTGCCCATCATATGGTTTAATTTTGGAGAAATTTTTGGAGGATGATGTCATATGATTGGAAGCACCAGAATCAAAATACCAGTGAGAGGGAGATTTAATTTTACCAGATATACCAAGAGTGGAAAAAGCCTGGAGAATCATCTGTTGGATCATTTCAGGGGAGACTGGAGCAGCAGTAGCAGGTGCCGAAGAAGATGTGGAAGAAGAATCAATAGTGCCTGTAGCAGTAATCGCCTGGTAAACTTTCGGATTTCTGTTTTGAGGACGTTTGCGGCATTCATTGATTGAATGTCCAGAAGCTTTGCAATAATTGCAGATCCTCTGCTTGCACTGATTTGCATAATGGCCGAAAGTTTGACACTTGAAGCACTGCACTTTACTCATATCTCTGGGTGGTTGCTTCCCCTTGGAAGAATAAGCAACATTTTCTGACGAGTTCGGTGAGTGAAAGGCAGTGGGTACAGTATAGGCAACATCCATAGCACCCGGACTAGCTTGGTGGAGCATACCAGATTGCGTCAATTGTCTCTGTTCCTCTCGCAGTAATTCATTGAGACAAACATCCAGTGAAGGAGAAGGGACCCTACTCATGAGATTAGATCTGACTGATTCATACTGAGGCCTTAATTTCATAAGAAATTGGTCCCGATGAGTAGTTGCTAAAATTACTTGCAATTCGGGAAGAGCTTGTGCAGAAATATTGGCATATTTGATGTCACTTAATTCTGTCCACAAAGTCTGAAAACCAGAATAATATTCCTGAATGGAAGAAGTCCCTTGCATATAATTCGCAATTTCAAATTCTAACTGATACTGTCGAGCAGAATTTCCCTGATGATATACTGTTTTTAGATATTCCCACATATCTTTGGCAGATTTGTAAGGTCTCAAATTCATGAAGAATTGTGGTTCCATGGAACCTAGAATCCAAGTTTTGACCTTAGCATCTTTTGTGTTCCATGACAGAATTTTTTTTTCATCTTCTGTTGGTTTTGGATCAGTGCCAGAGATATGGCCCCATAACTCTTTACCCTCTAGATAAAGTTCAAATTGAAAAGCCCAAGAGGGATAATTTTTTCCATTAAACTTGATTAAGGTGATTTCAGATTTCTCCATTAGAACAACAGATGAACTAGCAGAAGAAAAATCCAGACAGCAACAGTAGTCACAGCAAAAACACAGCAGAGATCCACAAAGAACAACAGAACATGCAGAAGAAACCAGCAGAAGAAATAAGAAGAATAAAGAACCACTGCATACACTAGCAGAAGAGGCCGTCAGCAAAAACTTCAGGAAAGGTGCTCCCAGCAGTAGGAGTCGTTCATGTCGTCAGGGAGGAGAACATGAGCTGGGCCCCACCTGATGATCTCTAGAGAGATCAGAGAGTGGGGATGGCTGAGCAGGATAAATACGCAACTAATGGAAGTGGTTGCTAACAAATCAAATCCAGATCCAGGATTTTGTACGGCCGAGATGAAAACAGACCCAAAAAATTGAATTTCCACAAAAGTGGGTAGAAGGCCTACCTCGGATGACCAATAATTGTTGCAAAAATCTTCATAAATCAGAGAATATGCAGACGACCAATATGGAGGAGTCCACTGAGATGGGTCACGTCTGATCACAGGTGGGCCACACCTGATCTGAGATGATCAGAGAAGATCAAGGAGGATCCGACTGAAGAAAATGATCACAGATGATCACGGATAGGCTTCCAATGCTTGGAAGATGCTTGAGACAATCACAGATGTTTGATTGACTGAAGAGAAAAAATTTTACTCTGCTCTGATACCATGACAGTGTGAGAGACGAACATACAAATATGCTGAATGACCTGTCCTTTGAGGGACGTTTGTCTTTCATATATATAGGGGCTGAATGCCCTAATTACAAGCAATTAGCAGTATCTAATCAAATCCCTAATTACAGCAATTAGCAATAACTAATCAAATCAAGATCCTAAAGATTAGCAAATAAATATATACAGATCTTTGACTAAATTACAAAGACTGGGCCTATGATACAAAGAATGGGCCTAATGGGCCTTGGGCCAACATTAACACCGTAGTGGGTCTGTCGCGCCTGTAGCAGGACCGTAGCGACAGCTACATTTGCTAGCGGCACTAAATTGTCGGTAGCGTAGTAGTCTTGGCCGCTATGCCCGATATAGTAGTCACTACGCTATGTGGCGGCCGTTATTTTGATCCATGGCTCCACTGGCACCTCTCTATTTGAAGTAGTCACAGGTGTTCATCCACGTTTGTCTATTGATCTAGTATTGTTACCTCTTAAAGCACGACCTAGTGTTGAAGCAGATAATTTCACCAAACACATGCAACTGGTACATAATGAAGCGTGATGCTATATCGCTGCTAGCAATGACATTTACAAGACTCATGTGGACAAGTGTTGTCATTTAATCAAGTTTTCCAAAGGATATATGGTTATAATCCAAAACTATCTAGAACAATTATCACCAGGACCTAATAAGAAGTTACATCCACATAGGGCGGGTCCATTCAAGCTTAGCTCCAATGCCTATACTTTGAAATTACCATTAGATCTCGGCGTTAGTCCAAACCTTCAATGTTACCGATCTCACACTCTACCATGGACATGACAATAATGAAGACTCTAAAGAACAGGCCATTGCCTTACCAGCTGCTCCTCCACATGTAAATAAAATCATTGATGTTCTCAATGATCAGCTTGTTTCTACTTGTCAAGGAGGATTCCAGAAGTTTCTTCTCCATTGGCAAAACCGTCCAATCTCCAATGCTACATGGATTATTGCTACTGAATTTCAGTGCCTAAATCTAGATCTCTATGAATATTATCAAGCTATTAACTTGCAGAGTCAAGTTCTTCCAAGCCGGGGAGAGTTGATTCAATACAGACTAAGACTAAGCCCAAGAAGACAACCGGGCCAAACCATAGGTCAACCCAGTCCATTAGGTTCAGTCCACGGGCCCAATGGTGACCGAGAGTTACTGTGGCAACAGACTTCTATCTTATTTCTATTTTTAATTCTATATTCTATTTTAGGATTGATATTTCCTGTTTTATTCAGATTCTATTTTATTTAGAAAGTCTTGTTAGGTAAGGAACGATCCTACTCCCCGATATATAGTTGAGCCCTTATTGTAACTGCTTATGCTTATTCCAATTTGAACAAAGATTTCCTAATTTTTCTTCAATTATAGTGTGTTTTATGATCTTGAGTGTGCCCTGGTGCTAAACTCCATCTTTGGATTCGATCAATCCCTTGAGAGATTGGTCTATAATGGTGCTAAACTCCATTTTTCGACCGAGGATCCACGCCTGCGCTAGCCCACCTAAAGAATCGCTATTTCTGGCCGGCTGATATGCATGGTGGAGTCCACCTGATGTTAAGATTTTATGCAGCAGACTTGTGTAACTGCACAGAAAGAGTAGAATATAATATATTGGCAAACCTGTCCAGCAAAAGCTGTCAGCTAGAATATATACTTGTTAGTGAAGCAAATGGATTACCATTTATGAGTTTCAATTCGGATCAGGGTTCATATTGAACTTCAGTAGAGGCTAAAGTGTAGAGGCAACTCAATAGAGCAGACTCACTAAGAACACTATCCAACCTTGGATAGCATTTTCCTTCAACACTGTACCTGAACAATCTAATATAGAAGGGGTATTAAATATATGAAGTAAACTACCAGCTATTTAGCTGAACAATTGGGTGGAATGAACTTTAAGAAAAAGTTCATCTTTCCAGTTTCACAACTTACTCTAGATTTTACGTGGGCCATCATGTGGTAAAAGTACACCTTCTTAATAGGGTCTCAATTTTCAGAGGGGAAAAAGGGAAATGGCACATGATAAAAACAAAGTTCATTAGCAAACAATAAGCAAAAAACAGTAACATAGCTATAACTATTACATTTTAATTTCAAAATAATAATAATAATAAAATGCTCACTTACAAATGCAAAGAACTCATCGTCTTTGCTCCTCTTAGGAGTGTTATGTCATACGTCCGATCACAAAGATCTTGCAGAAACAACTCGAGTGCTTTAGCTGCAAGAAAGTACGCCAGGATATGAATAAAATCATTTATATCTGTACACTTAAAATTATCACAAGGAAATGATAGTAACCAAAGCTAACTGTTCACATTTCTTTCTCTTTATCTTCCTTTTGAAATTTATAATAAACACGGTAAAACTTAGGAAGTATTCAATAAAAGGGCTTCTCAATACCAAGACGAGTATAAGATGTATACTATGGACACTCACATACTAATAGTGGCACAGCCATTGCAATCTTCCCAATATCCTCATCTGCTTGCATAATCTTTTTAATTCGAGCCTGTCAAAGATATTATATTATACCAGATTTGATGGCCACATGTTAGAAAAACCTGAAGCTACTATACATGAAACTATCCAACATTCAACAAGACACATGATAACTAAAAAAAGTGGTAATAGCATGTGATAACTGAAAAGTATGAGAAAAGACATATGCAGCTTTTTCAAAAGAAAATAACAGGGAAAAGATGAAAAAATTGTGACAATATTCATGGTCGCTCTTCTGCCTGAAATCATCGTGTGGACAGAAATAATTATTTACAGAAAGAGTCTTGGGAAGATAGGCAACCATTTTAGGGAATGAAAACTTCTAACCATGAATCCCGAGGTATTATTCCAGAGTAAATGTATGCTAATATTAACATTTTATGAGGGACCTATTTTTCACAAAACGAAAAGGCAGGGGTAAAGCTCAAAATTTATAATAGTAAAATGTGTATTGGTTATCTGCCGAACTTTCACTCAAATTGGTTGATGATTCCAAGTCCTGTTTTAGTGACATTTGATACAATACATGAAGTGGCATTTGTTTTCAGTGGTTTCTCTACACTCATTGATTTGTAGGGCTGGCCACTGAATTTATGTGTTTCTCCAAGTTAGAGGGGCCGAACTTCCATCCATACCAAACATGACTTTAAAGAATTTCCATTCGCTTAGGGCCTGTTTGTTTAATGTAATTGAATACCTAGGATTATATTTATACAAGTAGTTAAAAATGAAGAACCAAAGGTGGATATCCAAAATTGACCATTAAATAACCTCCCCTTTAATAGAAATCCAATCAAGGGAAGATGGGAAATAAATACCTAGCCCTCACCCTACAAATTCAATATATAGAAAATTCAAGATCCCATCTATATCTCCACCTTATATGCCCCACCACTCGCCTCTTTAATAATCTTTTGATGCAGCTACAACATTTCTCCATGAATTCCAATGTATCTTATGCAAACAAACAGGCCCTTGACATCAAATCCAACTTCAAATTATCCAAAAAGCAATTGGAAGTTCAAATAAGAAAGTGGATTTTACAGATAAATTACTACAAAAAGAAGTGCACTATATAAACTAATAGGACACAAGAGATTTTATACATTTCCACACCAAACATGACTGAAAAGAGAGTAATTAGGAAAACCTTCCAATCAACAAAAATTATAAATGACAGAACCAATTAACCACTTTCATCGTATCCAAAACCCTAAACAAATCCACCCAACGAATAGCCAATCGAAAACACTAACAAAAACAAAACCCAGATCATAAGTCTCATTAAAAAAAAATAACCCGAAAGAATCATTCATTCCAAAATCCACAGAAGAAGCACAATAGAGTATTCAACCACCATTATCGAACAAACTTAGAAACCAAATCCCAAGAAAACCAACACCCATCACCAGAATCACTAAATTAAAGCACCCCACAAAGAACAAATCCCCCAAAGAAACAGAACAACAGCAGAAAATCCTAATCCAAGTGACCTCTGTTAATCAAAAGTGGCGGAGAGAGAAAGAGAGAGTGGAAGAGAGCGTACGGCAGGAAATCGGGTGTCGAGCTTCTTCCTCATGGCGTTAGATTACGGCCATGAAACGCTTATGCTACAGGATGCTGGAATCCTAATCAAGTACTGCTCTTGATAAAGCTTGAATCTTTGGAGCTTTTTGGCTGCTCAAGAACTTCCAACCGCTGAAGTTCCGGCTTCAGAGAGGGAGAGAGCAGAGAATATCAATTGGTTAACAATGCGGGTCATTCGAGCAATGGGAGGGACTAGCCTATTGGATCTTGTAGTGTGGATCGGTTCGGACAGATTGAAGGCTCATGGGCCAGGGTCAGGCCCAAACTAGGGAGGAGAAAGGGGTAGCCAAATTATTTTGAAAGAGAGCTGCTAAATGCACACGGAACATTGATTTCTACACACTAAATTTTTTTTTTTTTTCAAAATATCCTTGTAGGAAGTTACCTAAAAGGACATTTCTCCCCCCCCCCCCCCCCCCCCCCCCAAAACTTCTTTACACCCCCACCCCCTCCGACACCACCGTGGAAGGGGAGAGAGAGAGAGAGAGACATGGTGTTGGCCGACAACAGGAGGCAGCGGGACGGAGAGGGAGAAAGGGACACATGGCGTCGGCCGACGGCAGGCGGCAACGGGACGAAGAGGGAGAGAGGAGGGAGGGAGAGGGAGAGGGAGGGGGAGGGGGAAAGACTAAGAGGGGGCGAGAGACAGGGAGTGGGAGAGCAAGCGACAGGTGGAGCAGGCAGGGAGAGGGAGAGAGAAAGAGAGGGAGAGAGACAAAAAGAATGAGAGGGGGAGGCAGAGTGGGCGGGGATAGGTGGTGGAGGGCACCGGCCGAGGGTGGGCAAGGGGGAGAGGAAGAGAGAGGGAGTGTAGAGAGAAGTTGGGAGAGTTGATGTTAGGGTATTTTGGGCAAAACATGGTGTGTATAGAGCAAGTGTGGAGAGTGTAGAGAGAAGTTGGGAGAGTAGATGTTAGGGTATTTTGGGCAAAACATGGTGTGTATAGAGCAAGTCTGGAGAGTATAGAGAGTACCAGTGTGGAGAGAGTAAACACCAGTGTGTATTTAGCCTCTCTTTTTTAAAACCCTTTTTATGCTAACGTGGGGCCCACCCTCAATTGATAATATTTTCTGACAAGTGGCAGCCTATTTGTTTGGACTAATTGTGAGAATTCTTGCCTGTGAAAATTCTAAGAATTTCAAATGCTACCCCCCAAAGTAGAATTCAAAAAGCTCAAACCCCACTTTAGTATTTGTAATGCTTGAATTTTGGAAATTCATAAGGCCAAGATCCCATTTCTTTATAAGAATTTCAAGATTTTATATTTGGGGAATTCCAAATTTTCCAAAAGTTGTCCCTTTAAGTGGAATTCTAAATCCTCCCTCTTGATGGACCATTTGAAATTCCAACAAAACTCATAGAGAGTGGAATTCTAGGATGGTTGGAACTTGAAATTCTGATAAAAGAAATGTAGCATTTCAAATGCTGGAAGATAAGATGTCACAAAAAAAAAAAAAAAAAAAAAACTAACATTCCAAATTCATGTCATAAATTCTACTATAGAAAAAGGCCCTGAAAGTGCCTTTTGATGTGGTTTGGAATTCTAAATTCTCACATCACACGAGTATTTGGAATGCGTGGGGCACAAAATGTCACATCAGAAATTCTTAACAGGCCCAATTCCTTATCATAAATGCCTTTAACAAACTAGCTGGAAAAGAAATTTCTGCTTGTGCCGATGGGCTAGGATTTTACATGGAGCTCATTGGAATGGGCTCACTCACTCATTTACAACAGTTATTATATGAGATATATGGTTTATGTTAACTTTTAGGGGATTTTACCGAAAAAATAACTTTATGTGGTCAGTACACTGAACGGAGAACTTTAGCCAAAGTTGCACAAAACAGGAAATCTGTCTAGAAAACCAACTTTTTTTACTCTTTTTTTTTTGTGGTCACTATCGACCTTTATTTTATGTATCGAGGGTTGACAGCGACCCTCCGTCGACCCTAAGCAGGCACAAACTCCTCATCTTCTTCCTTCTTCCTCTCTTCTCCAAACCCAATTCAATGTTGTTTAATATGATGATACACAATTAAATAAAATAATATAATATAATTAGTATGGGTTCAGCTGGTCATATCCAGTAGGGTCGATCCAGTTGGGCTCGGGTCCTTTAAACTAGACCTGTGTTTCGAGTCTGGGTTCAGGTCCAGGTTCGGATCTACCCTTTTACATGGGTAATTGTTGCAGCAGTATAACCTGGTAACATGAATGTAAAAGTGTCAAAAGGGAATGACGAGGCACTCTTGTTTGTTATTAAAACTTGGAAGTGTCCACCTAATACATTAATGGAGTAAGAGTCTCCGACACCCTACCTCTCACTCTTATCATTACATTTATGAATTAGACTGTTTGCGGACATCCACCCAAATTCTACACTAATGAAATACCATCCATCCAATCTGTCAAAAGATCTCCATTTCATATTTCTCTCTCTTTTTTTTTCTACTCAACTCATTTGCTGTGAGCAGTCAACAAACATGTTTCCATGAGTGATTAAGAGTAAAAACTGGTGGGCTCCACCTGATGAATGGTCCCGGAGAGAAGGACCATTTCTAGTGATGCTTGGCCCAGTAACTGATTCAAAGATGTCCTGATTTGCAGATCCTCTTGGACTAGTGACACCAAGACATACCCAATCATATGGCTAAATCAGGTCATGCACTGGTGACGCTTTGTCTAATGCAATTATTTTTGTAACTAGTTACCACTAACAAGGAAAAGATGCCAAAACATGTTTTAGACTTTTCCTCCTTGTGGAATAGATGCGGGAAAACCTCCTCAAAGTCCAATGATGGACTTCTCCATCATTTGATTGGATTTGGGAAAGAGTGGAATGAGGAAGAAAATGAAGAGTTTATGCCTACTCAGGGTTGATGGCGACCCTCACTTGTTATAGCAATGGTTGCCCTCGACCCTCAACAAAGAAAATAAAGGTTGATAGCGACCACCGAAAAAAAAAACAGTAAAAATAGTTAGTTTTTCTATATAGATTCCATGTTTGGTGCACTCGCCGCCACTGTTTTTTTATTTGGGAAAATCCCCTAATTTTTATTGAGTCTCCTCTGGTACGCTCATCCACTCATGGCAATCCCCCTGGTATGTTCATGACCGATTTTCCGCCGATATTTTCTCCGATATATCGGGTTATCCGATATTTCATCATATCGGTCGAGAACCACCGAAAATATTGCGATATTTTATATGGTTGAGACCGATACCGATATGCATACATTTTTCGTATTGGCACCGGCTGATATATTGTGTCTTAGTTTTAGGAGATGTTTGCGAGTGGATGAGAGGGGTAAATAATTGAGAGGGAAAACACATACACTGCTGGAATTGAATCTTAAGTAAAAACCCTGCATTTCAGTAATTCCTCTGTTTGATATCTAGAATCAACAATTTTGTGGGTTAGGGTTCATTTAGATTTTTTTTTCTTTTTTGGGTTCTTTCCTGATCTTTTAAATAAATTGGTTGGCTGGTTTAAAGCATTTACTTAGGTTGAGAAAAGGAACAGAACGGTTTATGGAATGCAGATGTGATTTTCTGGGTCTTGCTTTTCTTATTTGTGGGAAATTGTGATTTGGGCTTGTACTGGGTTTGATTTGATGTTCAGCCGAAGTAGAATGCCAGTAATATGAAGATAAATACCCAGTTGTTTCATGGGGTTGTGTTTGGGTCAAGTGCTATTTATATATTTTTCTTTTTTCTTTTTTCTCCTAATAGATCCATGTGATTTCTTTGAGCTTGGAGAAATGTCTTTGAATTATGATTTGGGGTTTGTCACTGGGATCTGGTGCTATGATATTGGCTGTAGGGGGAGATTGGAGCTTTGACTTGGGTTCTTTTCCACCAGTTTACCAAAAGTGATATGTGTTTTATGTAATAATATGCGCACACAGAGCCACCCAAACTTGAGTGTTCTTGTTATGTATTGTTTGTTTAGCACTCTGCAATTCCATCTGATATGATCAAATTAGTACTTTTAGATCCAACATTTTTCAGCAAGGGATATATGGCATAGACATATTTCTAAAACCCATCAAGTCAACTGAAGAGCTGACACGACCTGAGCCCGAGATTCAAATTAATCTGAGTTAACTCTGAGTCACATCGCATACTTACTCCCGTGAACTTTAATCACATAAAATTCACAAGGGATAACAAATAACACGTTATGCAGAATATAAACAAATATACGTTACTTACGTATAATACAAAACTCATTTACACTATGTACAAAACCAATCACTTGCATATTTAAATACAATGCAAGGATCAAAAGGGTGAAACGTTTCAAATTCATTCAAAAGTTTCCTTTCAAGTTTCGCTTCAATATCATAATCATATGATAGTGCTTCATTTTCACTCAACTAGTCCTCCTGGAGGAACCAGATTGGTAATCTCCGCTGGCGTTGTGGCCTCTGAAGGACCAGCATGGGCAGCTGTGCATGTAATGCCATCAATAGCACTGTGAATTTGACAATTCAGCAATGTATAAACAGGCACATGATTTAACATGCTAATTCACAATTTAATCTATCTAATCCAATGTTAGACCAATACAATTACCATTTAATTCAAATCAATAAGAGTCTTTAGTATTTGGCAAATCTAAAATAGCATTTCATTTCAATTTCCATCTTCCTAAAAAGAAAGGATTGCCATCTTCCAAACGGAAGGATTCATATATTGTGAGATTTATCAGTGACCGGGCCAGAGACTACAGACATCACTACGGAGTTCCGGAACACTCCCATATAATTTGGTACAGCAGTAACAGCTCTAATGAGCTTAAAGAAATCACTATGTAGTGCCAGACTTGAGAAATAATATAATTAATATTTAATTATGTTCAATGATAAATTAATGGATACAATCCAATAAACAATCCATTTAGGATTCAATTCAATTTATAATTTATTTTGGATACAACATCATTTACAATTTCAACTAAGTAATACCAACCAATTAGGTATAATCTTCAGTTGTTTAATATACGTGTTATTATGGCTGGACATCACAGTTTATATGAATTTTGTACATTAAAGTCCCTTAATTAACACCCATGGTGGTAAAACAATGTTAACAGCCTTGATTAAATCAATAGGCTAATTATCTAAAAATTCAGGAATTAAACCTAAAAAATTATTATATTTCGAATAGTTGTTCGGTCACATGTTGGTTAATTGAACCCCAGATGTCAGCTAGCCGAATTCTACTCAACTGCCTGCGGTTAGCTTTCCAGAAGCTGACTTTTCACTGACAACTTCTATGTATTCGGTCACCAGTTTGGTCACCATTTCGGCTAACCGAACTCTTAACAACGGCTAACCGAATTAAATTCGGTTACCTGCAATCACAATACCAGAACCTTACAATCACTTTTCTAATTTCGGCTACCTATTCGGCTAGCCAAACTTGGAAATTCAGCCAACCGACACACTTCGATTACCTCACAATCAACTTTACAGAAGCTGACATTTTGGTGAACCTGAAACAGGCGAATTCGGTCACCTGTCGGTTAGCTACTCGGCTAACCGAACAACACCCAGAACTTCAGAATCTCTGAAGCAAAGTTCTGAATTTCAATCCCCAAATCCATTAACACTTTTATAAATCCAATTCACTCACAACCTGCAAACAAAAATGGAACCTCCTGTTCTTATTTCAACATCACTTCTATTTCATTCATACTCCATTCAACTAATCCTCTTCTTCAATTCATCAATCACATGTACAAATCAAATTTTAACCATAAGGTTGAAACCAAAACTATAACAAATCCAAGAAAACCCATATTCATTAGCATATAAACATAAATCACTGTTTATACTTGCCTTTGATTTTGAATTCAAGTAGAAACCCTTTGTTAGGTGATTTTGAGATCAAAATCTCCAAGGAAACTTGAAGAAGATGATGATGAAGATGGCCTCAATCCTTTGCACACTTCAAACATTGCAAATCAATGAAGAAAATGAAAAGAAGGAAGAAGAACCGAGTTGAGACTTAGCTTCCAGCACTTCATAAACTCAATAACCGACTGAAAATGGAATATGGGTTCTTCTCTAGCCTTTATATAACAAAATTTTGCATTTCAACCCCACTTTCTATATTTATTTATAGTTTGAGTCAAACCAAAGCTCATTTGACTCATTTGAGGTCAAATTAAATAAAGTATATTATGAAAGTTGCCATACTCATTTAGATACACATGTTGGTATCAAGTTTCACTGTATCCAACGAAATATAAATAAATCCATATTTACGAAAAAGTCCTTAATTTCACTAATTTGGGTCTAAAATCAACTCTATTAAACCAATCTCTTCCAAACTTGTTAATTATGTTTAATTCCTTTATTTGTGACTAATTTGATCCATATTAGTCGTTAATCGCCACTAAATTGATTAATCATGCTTAAATCACGTTAATCTCAATTACTCAAAGTTAATCTTGATTAACTTAGAATGAGATGCAACAAGAGTGAATTGGGTTGCCTCAGCTTTGTTGAATTTTAAGTTGTGACTTGCTTTTCATACTGGTTATCATCATCATCATTATCTATGATTTTGTGTATTACTAAAATTAGCATAGTTGTCTTATATTTTTCGACCTACTTTGATTGGAATATACAGAACCTTTGTAATATCGCTGCCCCAAATTTGGTTACTGTAAATATATCTTATGGCCAAACAAAGAACTACAAGAACTGTTAAAAAACCACAATCAGCAGTTGATAAGAGTAATGATTCAGAGGAGCAGAAAGTTGAAAAGAAACTACCAGCATTGAGTGCTCATGAAGGTAATATTTATTTTATTTTCTCATTTTTTATAATGTCTGGAACACTTTGTTAGAATAATCTCAGGTTTTGCAACCTTATCAGAAGAAACAAGATTATCATTGGAACATTATTGTTCATCTTACAGATAGGTGGCTTAGCTTTGAGTTTGATATTTGCTCACAAATGTTTTTCACCCATGTAATATTAAAAAAAAATAAAAAAAAGAAGTTTCTCACCCAGGTCTTTACCTGCAATGGTTAGTACCCAAAGTGCAGTGTTCACCTGAATGTGATCCTCATAGTTAGGCTTATTTTTTTCTCCTGCAATGTTCATACACACATGAACTTCACTGTTCCTTTCCCAAATTATCTTGAAGTGTTGTCAGATTTATAGTGAAATTTGAGATGAGTTGGTTCTGTTGTAATCATTATCCTTAGTATCCAAATTGCATAAAAAGATGTTGCATGAAAGATGTTATAAGTAAATCAGATTTAATTTAGTTTTTCATCTGCAACCTAGCTGTTTGTAATAGAAAGAGGAAGCCTGTGATGAAAAACAAGTGGCAGAACATTTTTGAAACATGAAGATGGTAGGAAATCAAGCTGGAAGGATAGTGCCAACTTCAAATGGCTATAACTTTTGATTAGGGTATCGTCTTGTGATGCATGAGTGCTTGTTTTGAAGATATTAACATGTTCTACAACATGGGCAATTGGTTGAAGTTGGTTTCCATTTCCTATGCGAGATAAATCCATTTCGCTATGACACCCTGATATCTGCACAAGCCCTTTGTATCTGTATGGGATTGATATGACACTTGTATTGGTACCTGATACTGGACCGGTACTTCTACGGTACAAGTTAGCATATCCTACTTACCAAAGTCTGTCATTATTTCATAATGAACTTTAGGTTGTTGTCTTTCAATTACTGAATTCTGCTGGGTTTTGTTGAATAACTGAATACCAAAATGAAATTGCGAATCATTTTTCTACAAGAACAGTACCCTATACTTGACTGATTATTTGGGTCTTACTTTTTTTTTTTTTTAATATATATAGTTTCCCAATGACCTTTTCCTTTCTTCTTGTAACCTTTATCACATTATTTGGTTCAGAATTCAAACCCTTGCCATTGGGAATACCTTACTTTAAAGATGCCTTGCAGTTGCCATAGAAAATTCTCTAAGCTGTCTTTATTCTTGTTCAAACTATATTTCTTTTGTTTCCTTTTTTTATTCCAAATTTCTTCCATTACTAGTTATCAGATGCAAACCCTCACTTATTTTATTCTCTTTACGAGCATTCTGAACTAAGGAGATTTTTGTACATATACTTTGTTAGTGACTTATCATGGTTTATGATTTAAACCACATTGCTTCACTATGTATAGTTCATTTCCATGTCCAGTCCCAAGCTGGGGTAAAGAAAGAGGTTTATTTTCAAATTGGTAGTGTGCAAAAACTTGGTGACTAAGTTGTATATACATACATATAAATAAGATGGTGATGATGATTACATTTCTATCAATTGCCACTTACCCTTTTTCATGTTTTAAAATTTTGATGTTTTCATCATTATTGTGGTTGTTCTATCTATTTTTATTTTCTTCACCTTTGTATAGTTGACCGTAGAGTAACTACGATTGAGGCTATTCGTGATGCGGAGAATGAACATTTGTTGACTCAATGGCGTCTACTTCGCTCTTACTTAAGCAAGGATCAGCTCAACATCCCAGCAGTACAATTTTTCAAGGAAAATTTACCAAATATGTCGATAATATTTAATGAAGATGGGGAATACAAATTGGAGTGGAATGCTAAATGTCGTGACGTACCTGTTAATGATGATGCTGAAAGAAATATGCATGCCACTATTCCTCATCGGTCGTCTATTGCATATCCATTTGACAATGTTGTTGCAATGCCAAATATTAGTAGCTTTGAGTTTTCTAGTAAAGCAAGTTGGAGTATGATACGATTGATTTTTTTTTTTCTTTATGATGAATCACCATGTATTCACGAATTAAATTTGATTGTTGACAGTGGAGATGAGCTTTTTGGAGGCTGCAAGCTTACATCTACCAGATATTGTCTATCAATTGACTAGTTTGGTTACTGTTGTAGATAGTTAAATGTGAAAAGAATTTGGTGCTTTATGTACATACAATTGACACAGATGTACAATATCCAACTTTACATATGTTGGCTCTTACTTTGTATTCACTGTACATCAATAATTACTTTGATGAGATGATCCTAGCTGGTAACAATTATTTATTGTTGTCCTCCAATGTATATAGCTATATGAATTATATGGTGATCCAATGGGTGCAGTTTTGTGGTAGCTTCCATGGTATAGGCTAACAGATTAATGGTTGGAATCTTGTACACTTGTGTTTTACGTAGTACATAAGGATTTAGAGACTGTCAGAAACTCTAAAGCTATGATTTCAAGATACCTCTCTCTCTCTCTCTCTCTCACACACACACACACACACACGCACACAACTGATGAAAATAGAAGTAAATCATGTAATGAAATACTCACTATGGATGTGTTTGCTATCATAGGCAACTAGCCAAAGGTTATCTGTTGGAATGACACCAAAAACCATAAGGTTACCAAAGCATGGAGAGATGTTGCTATTAGTTCATAGTTCACCTCATGGGGTCTACAGGGAAGATAACATGGAAGCAATACATGGTAGTTGCTATTTTACAAGTTACATGACCATGTTGTTTTCCATATCTGATTTATTATTGTTACCTGTACTATTGTTCTAAATGGGGTACCATTGTAATTTGCAGAATCTGAGGAGGGTTGACTCTGTCTATTACCTTCACTAGCATATCAGCATACTCTGTCAAACATTTTACCAGAGTTCAGTTGGTTATTTGAAATATACTTCTCATGAATCCAGCCTTGAACTATTCCCTTTGTTCCAAGATAATGAGATATTGTTAGAATTTAACTTCGTATTATCTAAGACCAGCGAGGACTCCTTAATTGGTGGTGTTGTTGGGTTGCTTTATTGCCCATGCGTCATTCCATGACAGCACAATTTAGCTTGGCAACTATGTATCATGGTGGAAATTGTTGTCTATCTTTGTTCAAATCAGGGTTGGAAAGATTATATTTGTTCCAAAAGATGAACTCAAACGTTTATCATGAAGATATTACTTATATAACCAAAACCTATGAGTAACTTCAGAGATGAATGTTGTAGTAAGAGCCTGCAAAAGCCATGTCCGATGTTTACAATTATTAAGCTGAACGTAACTAACTATATGAGGCCACACAAGTTAGCATGCCCAGTGAAATTGACACGACCCGGGCCCAAAATTATGATTAATCCGAGTTAACCTCAAGTCGTGTCGTATACTTACTGCTGTGAACTTCACTCACAAAAAATTCAAAAGGGATATCATTTACACATTATGCGGAATATAAACAAATATACATTACTCCTGTATGAAACAAAACTTATTTACATATTTAAAAAACCAATCACTTGCATATTTAATTCAATGCAAGGATCAAAAGGATTCAGCAATGTATAAACATTTATACTATGAATTTGACAATTCAGCAATATATAAACAATTATATGATTGAATATGCTAATTACACATTTAATTCGTCTAGGTCCTTGTTAGACTAGTACAAATATAATTCAAAATCAATATGAGTCTTTATTATTAGGCAAATCTACAATACCATTTCATTTCAAATTCTATCTTCCTAAAAAAGGGAGGATTACCATCTTCCATACAGAAGGATTCATATAGTGTGAGATTTATCAGTGCCCGGGCCAGGGACATCTGACATCACCACGAAGTTCCGGAATACACCCAAATAATCTGTTGCAGTAGTAATAGCTCCAATGAGCATAGAGAAATCACTATGTAGTGCCAGACTCAAGAATAATATGATTAACATTTAATTTTGTTCAAAGACAATTAATGGACACAATCCAATAAACAATCCTTTCAGAATTCAAGTCAAATTATGATCCATTTTAGATTCAATACTATTTACAAATTTCAATTAAATAATACCAACCAATTAAGTGTAATTATCAGTTATTTAATGTACGTGTTATTCTCGATGCACATCACATTGTATAAATTTGTACATTAAAGTCCCCTTCATTAACACCCATGGAGGTAAATCAGTATTGACAGCCTTGATTAAATCAATAGGCTTATTTATCCACAATTTAAAAATTAAACCTAAAAATCATTATTTTTGGTTAGTTGTTCGGTTACCTATCAGTTAACCGAAATCTGGATGTTGGCTAACATTAACCTTAATGATCAGGCTTTCAATTTAGAAAAATCTGAAATAAATCTGAAATTTTCCTCTCTGGCGGTTACCTGGTGGCTAGCCGACATGCACTCGGTTACATACGGTTAGCTTTCTAGAAGCTAACTTCCCACTGACAATTCCCTCTTTCGGTCACTAGTTCGGTCACCTCGCGGCTAGCCGAACCCTAAACAGCGGCTAACAGACACATGTCGGTTATCTCACGGTCAGCTTTACAGAAACTGACAATTCGGTAAAACTTGAACAGGTGGTTTCGGTCACCTTTCGGTTAGCAGAAATCTCAATTTCGGCTAACCGAAGTTCAGCGGTCAGCTCACGGTCAACTTTCCAAAGACTGACCAATTTTACTAATTTTTGGGGATTAGTCTTGCGGTTAGCCTTGCGGCTAGACGAAATGTATCCAGAACTTCTGAATCTCTGAAACAAAGTTTTGAATTTGAATTTCTCCAAATTCATCAACACTTCTATGTACCCAATTCACTCACAAGCTGCAAACAAAAATGGAACCTCCTGTTCCCACCTCAACATCACTTCAATTTCATTCAAATAACATCCAACCCTTCTTCTTCAATTCATCAATCTTACACATATAAAGGGATGAAATCATAATTCACCACATAATCAAGAGGAAAATTCATAAAAATCAGCATTTAATCACAATAATGGTTTATACTTGCCTTTAACTGTGGTTTAACACAAAACCCCTTTTTCTTTCAAGCTCTATTTGATCCAAAATCACCATCTCCAAACCCTAACTCCATGAAAACAACCAAAATGAATTCCTTCAATTGTTCTTTAACTACCCCAAATCTGTGACGCCCCGGAGTCCCACGTCGACTATAGAGAGGAAAGTGAATGGGGTTATATGTAGAGCTTACACCCTTACTTTGCATGAGGCCTTTTGATGGGTTGAGGCCCATCAGAAGCAAAACCGTGAGGCAAGATTGGATGCGCTTGGGCCAGGTCCTCTGGTCAAGTAGCCCATGAGCTAAAGCGGACAATATCATGCATGGGTATAGGGTGGGGCGTTACAAAATCACTTAATAGAACTCAAAATTCTACAAAATAACTGAACACTTACTTGAATCTCTAAGAAAAGAAATTCAAAGTTTTCCTCAAGCTTTAACTTCAAGAAGAACCAAGTAAAGAGAAGTAGAAGATGAAACTCCTTCTCAAATCTTACTCATACAACCTCTAATTCAATTGATTGAGGAAGAAAACGAGAAAAAGTAAGAAAAACTGAACTTGGTTAACTTCCAGCACTTCACTAACACTGCAACCGACTGAAAATGGGTTTTGGGTTCTTCTTAGCTCTTTTATACACTAAATTATTGCACTAAACCCCTCACATTTCACTTATTCTCAATTTAAGTCCAATGAAAACCTATTTGACTCATTTGAAGTCAAATTATTATGAGTATATTATGAAAGTTGTTGTACTCGTTGAGATACACATGTCGGTGTCAAGTTTCACTGTATCCGACGAAATACGTATAAATCTAAATTTACGAAAAAGTCCTTCATTTCACTAACTTGGGTCTAAATTCAAACCCATTAAGCCAATCTCTTATAAACTTGTCCATTATGTTTAATTCCTTTATTTGTGACTAATTTAATCCACATTAGCCATTAATCATCATTAAGTTGATTAATCATACTTAAATCATGTAAATCTCGATTAACTAGAGTTAATACTAATTAACTCGGGACAAGGTGTAACATTGTCCCAAACTTTTAGAATCATTCGGTCCTCCGAATGAAACATGAATAATAATAAACATAAACAAAAAGTACAACTTACTTGAACGAATAGCTCTGGATACTTTCGAGCCATTTGTTCTTCCAATTCCCATGTGGCTTCATTGGGTTCATGATGAGCCCAAAGGACTTTAACCCATTTAATTGTTCTTGTACAAAGAACTTGTTCCTTGGTATCAAT
Source organism: Umbellularia californica (assembly GCA_028538565.1). Classification (NCBI taxonomy): domain Eukaryota; kingdom Viridiplantae; phylum Streptophyta; class Magnoliopsida; order Laurales; family Lauraceae; genus Umbellularia; species Umbellularia californica. The sequence continues at coordinate 48,976,686 of JAPQWN010000004.1, forward strand.
AATTATGATTGGCTTCTCTACATATGTGGTGTTTGGTTGAACTTGAATTTCATCATAGTTAATGATATACGTAGGATCTGCCACATATTTTCGAAGCATCGACACATGGAATACATTATAGATACCGGAGAGCTGCGATGGAAGATCTAAACGATAAGCCACATCTCCAATTCTGTTCTTTATCTTGAAAGGTCTAAAATATCTTGGTAAAAGCTTTCCTTTCTGTCTAAATCAGATTGTACCTTTCATTGGAGAAGTCTTCAAAAATACTCAATCATCAATGACAAATTCTAAATCACATCAACGATTATCAGCATAACTCTTCTGCCTTGATCGGGCTATTCTTAATCTGTCTTGCACCTTCTGAACTCCTTTAGCTGTTTTTGCAATGATAGTAGGACCATGGAAACTTCTTATTCCAACTTCTTCCCAACTAACTAGAGTCCTACATCTGCGATCATACAATGCTTCAAATGGTGCTATTTTAATACTGAAGTGATAACTGTTGTTGTATGCAAATTCACACAACTCAAGATGCTCATCCCAATCATTACCAAAATCCATAACACTGGCACGAAGCAAGTCTTCCAAATTATGAATTGTTCTTTTAGATTGCCTATCTGTCTGTGGATGATATGCAGTACTAAATTGAAGTCTAGTACCCATGGAATTCTGAAATGATTGCCAAAATGTAGAAACAAACCGACTATCTAGATTTGATACAATCGAAACCGGTGTTCCATGTAATCCAGTCACTTCTCTCACAAACAACTTGGACATTTTACTAAATCCCATATCCTTTCTAAATGGAAGAAAATGTGCTGAAACAATCCACAATCACTCATACGGTATCATGTCGTCTCCTGGTCATCAGTAAACCAGATACAAAGTCCAAAGTCAAGCGTTCCCACTTCCATCTAGGAATATGTAAAGGATGAAGCAATCCAGGGGGCTTTCTATGCTCAAGCTTTACACGCTGACAGGTCAAGCATGAAGATACATATCCTGCAATCTCCCGCTTCATATTATTCCACCAAAACCTGTCCTTGAGATTTCTATACATTTTCGTACTTCCTGGATGCATAGAATATCGAGTGTGATGAGCTTCAAACATCAGTGCCTTCTTCAAATCTTCTTGTGCTGGTATACACAATCTGTCTTTGAAGTTGAAAACTCCTTCAACCAACACAAAGTCTGGCCTTGCTGTAATGTTATCCCTGATTTTCACCAATTCATGATCTTCAAATTGCTTTTCCTTGATTTGCTTGATAAGAAGAGGTTCAAACACATACATTGCAGCGACCATAATTCTATTGTCCACCATTTCAATGGACACATCCAAATCTTTGAACTCTTTAATTAAATGCCATCCACTCACCAGCGATGCCAAGTTAGCAGATTTGCGACTCAAAGCATCAACTACTAAATTACCTTTTCCAGGTACATAAGTGAATGGAAAATCATAATCTTTAATCAGCTCTAACCAATGACGTTGTCTCAGATTAATGTCCTTTTGAGTAAACAAATATTGAAGACTTCTATGATCACAGTGAACTTCAAAAGTTTCTCGATACAAATAATACCTCCATTGCTTTAAAGCAAACACAACTGCCGCGAGCTCCAAATCATGAGTAGCATAATTCTTCTCATGTTCTCTTAACTGACGCGATCCATAGGCAATGACCTTGCCATTTTGCATCAGTACACATCCCAATCCTATACCGGAAGCATCAAAATAAATTACAAATCCTCCGCTTCTGTTAGGTAATAACAAGATTGGGGTTGAGACTAATCTTTGTTTTAACATTTGGAAACAAGACTTACATTCATCATCCCATACAAATGGAATGTTCTTCCAAGTCAGTTTTGTTAATGGCGCTGCAATCTTCGAAAAGTCTTTCACAAATCTTCTGTAATATCCAGCCAATCCCAAGAAACTCCGAACTTTTGGAACATTTCTCGGACTTTGCCATTTAGTAATGGCTTCAGCTTTTGTTGGATCGACAGCTAGTCCTTTACTAGTAATTATATGACCTAAGAATGCCACCTGCTGTAACAAAAAATCACACTTCTCTAACTTTGCAAACAACTGATTGTCTCTCAATAACTGCAATGCTGTTCTCAAATGGTGTGAATGTTCTTGCTCTGTCTTTGAATATACCAGGATGTCATCAATAAAGATTATAACAAACTGGTCTAAATATGCAGCAAAAATTTTATTCATCAAAGCCATAAACATTACAGGTGCATTAGTTAATCTGAAAGGCAAAACCAAAAATTCATAATGCCTATATCAGGTCCTGAATGCTGTTTTCTGCATATCCTGATCTCTACCATGAATCTGATGATAACTAGATCGGAGATCAATCTTAGAAAAATACGCTGCAACCTCAAGCTGGTCAAACAACTCATCAATTCTAGGCAACAGGTATTTATTCTTGATCGTTATCTGATTCAGTTGCCTATAATCAATGCACATGCGTAGGGTGCCATTTTTCTTCTTCACAAACAATACAGGTGCTCCCCAAGGTGAGACACTAGGTTTAATAAAACCTTTGTCGAGCAAATCCTGTATTTGTTTCTTTAATTCATGCAACTCTGACGGTGCCATTCTATATGGTGCTCGAGATATAGGTGCGGTACCCCGCACCAGCTCTATAGTAAAGTCTACTTCCTTTGCTAGAAGCAGACCTGACACTTCTTTTGGAAACACATCTGGAAATTCACAGACTACAAGAATATTTTCTAATTCCTTCTTTGGTTTTTTCTCAGTGATAAATGCGATGCAACCTTCACAACCACTTCGTATCATTCTTTCAGCCTTTATTGCTGAAATAAGCCTTGTATCAAACTCTCTCTGGGTTCCTTCAAACAAGATACTGGCATTGGCTTCATCTACTTTAAAAGTAATGATTTTACGGAAATAGTCCAGACAAGCTCTGTACTTCGCAAGCCAATCCATGCCAAGAAAACTACATCAAAATCATTCATTGCCAACACTACCAAATCTGCTGGCATTGACACCTCTCCAATTTTAACACTACACTGGGGTACATATAATTCACACATTACTCTTCTTCCCAATGGAGTAGTTATAGTAAAATCATATGATAACTGTATTAGAGATTTTGTGTATTGCAATTTGATGGATGCACTATTCATTTTATTCATCATTTGAATTCACACACATGCATTGTTTTAGAAAAGCTTGAAATCTTGATTTATACATGCATTGTTTTAAATCTTGTACACCTTATGATTTATGCATGTTTTGGTTTTAAACATTGGATGCATTTTTAGTTTTAAAAAGGTTTTTGTAAATCAAGCTAGCCATTTGTTTTAAAACTTTCAAATCTAATTAGGCTTTTTATGTTTCATGATTTTAAAGCACTTGGATTGGTTTAAATCATATTTCCATGCTTGGTTTAATGGCCCAAACATCCCACAAGAAATTTATTTTGAAAAATGCAAAAGTTGGGATTTTTGTCTTAGGCTGTCGGTCAACCGACAAGCTGAGTGTCGGCTAACCGACCATAGAAAATGAACTAACAGAACACCATGTCGGTCCAAATTCCAGAGAGCTACAAATTTCAGATTTTTTCTGTCGGTCAGCATGTCGGTCAGGGCTCGGTTAACCGACCGTGCTTCTGAACCTGACCGAAGCTCTCTCGGTTAGAAAACCAGAGAGGAGTTTTCTGACCAAGTTTACATTGTCGGTTAGGGTGTCGGTCAGGACTCGGTTAACCGAACATTTCGGTTAACCGAACCATGCTTTATGGTCAGTAAATTTTTGAAATTATGACCGTTGGTCTGTGACCGTTGGGGGTGTCGGTTAACCGACCCCTGGATGTCGGCTAACCGACAGGTAGCCGTTGAGCAACTTTTTCTATAAAAAGAAGCTCATTCCTTAGCCCCAAGTGATGATCTTTGAAGCCATTCTTGAGGTATTTTGAGGGAAAAGAAAGGGGATCAAGCTAAGGAAGGCTAAGGGTCATTAAGGAAAGCTAAAGCTTGGATTAATGAAGTAAAACCACCAAGTAAGCTTTGCCTTTTTATAATCATTGTTTTATACTTTGTTTAATCTTTGGTAAATGATTTTAGCATATAAACTATGATGTGTTGAATCTTCTACTCCTTTAATCTTTGATTTAAGTCATTGGATTCTTCACCTTGATTTCTAAACAAGTTTGTTTTAATACTTTATAAAACATGTTTTGTCAAAACCTTTGATTTGTTTTATAAACATGTTTCATTAACTTGTTTGAATCATCTTTGTTGTTTTCATTCATTTGAACTTTAGTTAAATTAGTTTGTTTTTTAAAACAACATTGAATATGCATCACGTGTTTAGACATAATTAATTTCATAAAACTTGTGAGCTTTTGATTTCATATCTTCAATAAGTTTGTATTTGGTACATGTGATTTGCATATTACTTCAATCAAATCTTTTTATGTGTATTAAACTTTTAATTGCTTCAAGCATAAATTGATTAAGCTTTATTTTAAAACTTGATTGAAGTATTCAAACACTCACTTCATAATGTTCATGTTTGCCTCCTCTCTTGCACATATAGGTAAATCTCATGACCACCATGTTTATGTGTTTATAATCTTTATTGGTTAATGGTTGAGGTAGGCTTCATGTTTGAACTTCATTTCATTCATCTTGATCATGATAGTCATATTTAATGATTGAATGAAATGATTTCAAAATATTCATAGCATATGATTTTCATCGTTATATTGATTGATGCTATGTTTAGTAAACCCCATTACTTCATGGATAGCTCTAATTTGGATTAATCCTAATAGTTATATTCCTTTTAACTCCATTTTAGAGTGATTGAGAAAATAGTCATATCCTTGAATCTCAATTGATATATTTTTTTATTTCAATTGGTATCCATGCTTGTTTATCCTCTTGACCTTGCTCTTTATATTGATAATTTGACCATATTGAACTTTATAGTCAATTATTATAGTCAATTGAAATCTAATCCTTTCCTTGAAGTTTACCCTCAATTGGTAAAACTATCTTCTTCTTCTTGCACCTTATAGTTAAATCATTGCCACAAGTTTGACGAAAGAAGAGTATGGATTGAGGAGGTGTAAACCTTTTAAAGGAAGTATTAGTTTTGATCAAATTCACCCTTACATTGGCTCTTTACCCCTATAGTGTTCCACTCATGCATGATACCGTGTTAAGAATTTCATTTTCGATTTCTTTTGTTAACAGGTGCTACTAAAAGGTATTTTCCTTGTTTCATGTGTGTAGGTACAATTTGGACATCCGATCCCTCTTCAATTGGTATTTTGCAATTTAATGGCAAAGGGGGAGAGAATGTACGAGTTGTCAAAAGAGAGAGAAAGAAAGAGAGAGAAAGGGGGAGAGATCTTCTACAGGGGGAGAAAGTATTCAAGCTACCAAAAAGGGGAGATTTTGTATTATCTACCAAAGGGGGAGAGAATGCATATCTTGCCCAAGAGTGCATGATCAAAGTGGGAGAGATGAAATAAGAAAGCTTGGGAGCTAAAGAAGAGATGCTTGGCCAAAGAAAGATAGATGAAAGCTCCAAGCATCAAGAAGATTGAAGCCCAAGCTAAGTGAAGAAGCATCCAAAGAAGATTTCAAGCCATGTCCAGCTAAGGAGGAGCTGAAGACTATGTGTGATGAATTAGTGTTGAGTAAGGTTTGCCATCAAATTGGAAAGGGGGAGATTGTTAGAGATTTTGTGTATTGCAATTTGATGGATACACTATTTATTTTATTCATCATTTGAATTCACACAAATGCATTTTTTTAGAAAAGCTTGAAATCTTGATTTATTCATGCATTGTTTTAAATCTTGTACACCTTATGATTTATGCATGTTTTGGTTTTAAACATTGGATGCATTTTTAGTTTTAAAAAGGTTTTTGTAAATCAAGCTAGCCATTTGTTTTAAAACTTTCAAATCTATTTAGGCTTTTTATGTTTCATGATTTTAAAGCACTTGGATTGGTTTAAATCATGTTTCCATGCTTGGTTTAATGGCCCAAACATCCCACAAGAAATTTATTTTGAAAAATGCAAAAGTTGGGATTTTTGTCTTAGGCTGTCGGTCAACCGACAAGCTGAGTGTCGGCTAACCGACCATAGAAAATGAACTAACAGAACACCATGTCGGTCCGAATTCCAGAGAGCTACAAATTTCAGATTTTTTCTGTCGGTCAGCATGTCGGTCAGGGCTCGGTTAACCGACCGTGCTTCTGAACCTGACCGAAGCTCTCTCGGTTAGAAAACCAGAGAGGAGTTTTCTGACCAAGTTTACATTGTCGGTTAGGGTGTCGATCAGGACTCGGTTAACCGAACATTTCGGCTAACCGAACCATGCTTTATGGTCAGCAAATTTTTGAAATTATGACCGTTGGCCTGTGACCGTTGGGGGTGTCGGTTAACCGACCCCTGGATGTCGGCTAACCGACAGGTAGCCGTTGAGCGACTTTTTCTATAAAAAGAAGCTCATTCCTTTGCCCCAAGTGATGATCTTTGAAGCCATTCTTGAGGTATTTTGAGGGAAAGGAAAGGGGATCAAGCTAAGGAAGGCTAAGGGTCATTAAGGAAAGCTAAAGCTTGGATTAATGAAGTTAAACCACCAAGTAAGCTTTGCCTTTTTATAATCATTGTTTTATGCTTTGTTTAATCTTTGGTAAATGATTTTAGCATATAAACTATGATGTGTTGAATCTTCTACTCCTTTAATCTTTGATTTAAGTCATTGGATTCTTCACCTTGATTTCTAAACAAGTTTGTTTTAATACTTTATAAAACATGTTTTGCAAAACCTTTGATTTGTTTTATAAACATGTTTCATTAACTTGTTTGAATCATCTTTGTTGTTTTCATTAATTTGAACTTTAGTTAAATTAGTTTGTTTTTTAAAACAACATTGAATATGCATCACGTGTTTAGACATAATTAATTTCATACAACTTGTGAGCATTTGATTTCATATCTTCAATAAGTTTGTATTTGGTACATGTGATTTGCATATTACTTCAATCAAATCTTTTTATGTGTATTAAACTTTTAATTGCTTCAAGCATAAATTGATTAAGCTTTATTTTAAAACTTGATTGAAGTATTCAAACACTCACTTCATAATGTTCATGTTTGCCTCCTCTCTTGCACATATAGGTAAATCTCATGACCACCATGTTTATGTGTTTATAATCTTGGTTGGTTAATGGTTGAGGTAGGCTTCATGTTTGAACTTCATTTCATGCATCTTGATCATGATAGTCATATTTAATGATTGAATGAAATGATTTCAAAATATTCATAACATATGATTTTCATCGTTATATTGATTGATGCTATGTTTAGTAAACCCCATTACTTCATGGATAGCTCTAATTTGGATTAATCCTAGTAGTTATATTCCTTTTAACTCCATTTTAGAGTGATTGAGAAAATAGTCATATCCTTGAATCTCAATTGATATATTTTTTTATTTCAATTGGTATCCATGCTTGTTTATCCTCTTGACCTTGCTCTTTATATTGATAATTTGACCATATTGAACTTTATAGTCAATTATTATAGCCAATTGAAATCTAATCCTTTCCTTGAAGTTTACCCTCAATTGGTAAAACCATCTTCTTCTTATTGCACCTTATAGTTAAATCCTTGCCACAAGTTTGACAAAAGAAGAGTATGGATTGAGGAGGTGTAAACCTTTTAAAGGAAGTATTAGTTTTGATCAAATTCACCCTTACATTGGCTCTTTACCCCTATAGTGTTCCACTCATGCATGATACCATGTTAAGAATTTCATTTTCGATTTCTTTAGTTAACAGGTGCTATTAAAAGGTATTTTCCTTGTTTCATGTGTGTAGGTACAATTTGGACATCCGACTCCTCTTCAATTGGTATTTTGCAATTTAATGGCAAAGGGGGAGAGAATGTACAAGTTGTCAAAAAAGAGAGAAAGAAAGAGAGAGAAAAGGGGAGAGATCTTCTACAGGGGGAGAAAGTATTCAAGCTACCAAAAAGGGGAGATTTTGTATTATCTTCCAAAGGGGGAGAGAATGCATATCTTGCCCAAGAGTGCATGATCAAAGGGGGAGAGATGAAATAAGAAAGCTTGGGAGCTAAAGAAGAGATGCTTGGCCAAAGAAAGATAGATGAAAGCTCCAAGCATCAAGAAGATTGAAGCCCAAGCTAAGTGAAGAAGCATCCAAAGAAGATTTCAAGCCATGTCCAGCTAAGGAGGAGCTAAAGACTATGTGTGATGAATTAGTGTTGAGTAAGGTTTGCCATCAAATTGGAAAGGGGGAGATTGTTAGAGATTTTGTGTATTGCAATTTGATGGATACACTATTTATTTTATTCATCATTTAAATTCACACAAATGCATTTTTTTAGAAAAGCTTGAAATCTTGATTTATTCATGCATTGTTTTAAATCTTGTACACCTTATGATTTATGCATGTTTTGGTTTTAAACATTGGATGCATTTTTAGTTTTAAAAAGGTTTTTGTAAATCAAGCTAGCCATTTGTTTTAAAACTTTCAAATCAATTTAGGCTTTTTATGTTTCATGATTTTAAAGCACTTGGATTGGTTTAAATCATGTTTCCATGCTTGGTTTAACGGCCCAAACATCCCACAAGAAATTTATTTTGAAAAATGCAAAAGTTGGGATTTTTGTCTTAGGCTGTCGGTCAACCGACAAGCTGAGTGTCGGCTAACCGACCATAGAAAATGAACTCTAACCGACCATAGAAAATGAACTAACAGAACACCATGTCGGTCCGAATTCCAGAGAGCTACAAATTTCAGATTTTTTCTGTCGGTCAGCATGTCGGTCAGGGCTCGGTTAACCGACTGTGCTTCTGAACCTGACCGAAGTTCTCTCGGTTAGAAAACCAGAGAGGAGTTTTCTGACCAAGTTTACATTGTCGGTTAGGGTGTCGATCAGGACTCGGTTAACCGAACATTTCGGCTAACCGAACCATGCTTTATGGTCAGCAAATTTTTGAAATTATGACCGTTGGCCTGTGACCGTTGGGGGTGTCGGTTAACCGACCCCTGGATGTCGGCTAACCGACAGGTAGCCGTTGAGCGACTTTTTCTATAAAAAGAAGCTCATTCCTTAGCCCCAAGTGATGATCTTTGAAGCCATTCTTGAGGTATTTTGAGGGAAAGGAAAGGGGATCAAGCTAAGGAAGGCTAAGGGTCATTGAGGAAAGCTAAAGCTTGGATTAATGAAGTTAAACCACCAAGTAAGCTTTGCCTTTTTATAATCATTGTTTTATGCTTTGTTTAATCTTTGGTAAATGATTTTAGCATATAAACTATGATGTGTTGAATCTTCTACTCCTTTAATCTTTGATTTAAGTCATTGGATTCTTCACCTTGATTTCTAAACAAGTTTGTTTTAATACTTTATAAAACATGTTTTGCAAAACCTTTGATTTGTTTTATAAACATGTTTCATTAACTTGTTTGAATCATCTTTATTGTTTTCATTAATTTGAACTTTAGTTAAATTAGTTTGTTTTTTAAAACAACATTGAATATGCATCACGTGTTTAGACATAATTAATTTCATACAACTTGTGAGCTTTTGATTTCATATCTTCAATAAGTTTGTATTTGGTACATGTGATTTGCATATTACTTCAATCAAATCTTTTTATGTGTATTAAACTTTTAATTGCTTCAAGCATAAATTGATTAAGCTTTATTTTAAAACTTGATTGAAGTATTCAAACACTCACTTCATAATGTTCATGTTTGCCTCCTCTCTTGCACATATAGGTAAATCTCATGACCACCATGTTTATGTGTTTATAATCTTGGTTGGTTAATGGTTGAGGTAGGCTTCATGTTTGAACTTCATTTCATGCATCTTGATCATGATAGTCATATTTAATGATTGAATGAAATGATTTCAAAATATTCATACCATATGATTTTCATCGTTATATTGATTGATGCTATGTTTAGTAAACCCCATTACTTCATGGATAGCTCTAATTTGGATTAATCCTAGTAGTTATATTCCTTTTAACTCCATTTTAGAGTGATTGAGAAAATAGTCATATCCTTGAATCTCAATTGATATATTTTTTTATTTCAATTGGTATCCATGCTTGTTTATCCTCTTGACCTTGCTCTTTATATTGATAATTTGACCATATTGAACTTTATAGTCAATTATTATAGTCAATTGAAATCTAATCCTTTCCTTGAAGTTTACCCTCAATTGGTAAAACCATCTTCTTCTTATTGCACCTTATAGTTAAATCCTAGCCACAAGTTTGACAAAAGAAGAGTATGGATTGAGGAGGTGTAAACCTTTTAAAGGAAGTATTAGTTTTGATCAAATTCACCCTTACATTGGCTCTTTACCCCTATAGTGTTCCACTCATGCATGATACCATGTTAAGAATTTCATTTTCGATTTCTTTAGTTAACAGGTGCTATTAAAAGGTATTTTCCTTGTTTCATGTGTGTAGGTACAATTTGGACATCCGACTCCTCTTCAATTGGTATTTTGCAATTTAATGGCAAAGGGGGAGAGAATGTACAAGTTGTCAAAAAAGAGAGAAAGAAAGAGAGAGAAAAGGGGAGAGATCTTCTACAGGGGGAGAAAGTATTCAAGCTACCAAAAAGGGGATATTTTGTATTATCTTCCAAAGGGGGAGAGAATGCATATCTTGCCCAAGAGTGCATGATCAAAGGGGGAGAGATGAAATAAGAAAGCTTGGGAGCTAAAGAAGAGATGCTTGGCCAAAGAAAGATAGATGAAAGCTCCAAGCATCAAGAAGATTGAAGCCCAAGCTAAGTGAAGAAGCATCCAAAGAAGATTTCAAGCCATGTCCCGCTAAGGAGGAGCTGAAGACTATGTGTGATGAATTAGTGTTGAGTAAGGTTTGCCATCAAATTGGAAAGGGGGAGATTGTTAGAGATTTTGTGTATTGCAATTTGATGGATACACTATTTATTTTATTCATCATTTGAATTCACACAAATGCATTTTTTTAGAAAAGCTTGAAATCTTGATTTATTCATGCATTGTTTTAAATCTTGTACACCTTATGATTTATGCATGTTTTGGTTTTAAACATTGGATGCATTTTTAGGTTTAAAAAGGTTTTTGTAAATCAAGCTAGCCATTTGTTTTAAAACTTTCAAATCTATTTAGGCTTTTTATGTTTCATGATTTTAAAGCACTTGGATTGGTTTAAATCATGTTTCCATGCTTGGTTTAATGGCCCAAACATCCCACAAGAAATTTATTTTGAAAAATGCAAAAGTTGGGATTTTTGTCTTAGGCTGTCGGTCAACCGACAAGCTGAGTGTCGGCTAACCGACCATAGAAAATGAACTAACAGAACACCATGTCGGTCCGAATTCCAGAGAGCTACAAATTTCAGATTTTTTCTGTCGGTCAGCATGTCGGTCAGGGCTCGGTTAACCGACCGTGCTTCTGAACCTGACCGAAGCTCTCTCGGTTAGAAAACCAGAGAGGAGTTTTCTGACCAAGTTTACATTGTCGGTTAGGGTGTCGGTCAGGACTCGGTTAACCGAACATTTCGGCTAACCGAACCATGCTTTATGGTCAGCAAATTTTTGAAATTATGACCGTTGGCCTGTGACCGTTGGGGGTGTCGGTTAACAGACCCCTGGATGTCGGCTAACCGACAGGTAGCCGTTGAGCGACTTTTTCTATAAAAAGAAGCTCATTCCTTAGCCCCAAGTGATGATCTTTGAAGCCATTCTTGAGGTATTTTGAGGGAAAGGAAAGGGGATCAAGCTAAGGAAGGCTAAGGGTCATTAAGGAAAGCTAAAGCTTGGATTAATGAAGTTAAACCACCAAGTAAGCTTTGCCTTTTTATAATCATTGTTTTATGCTTTGTTTAATCTTTGGTAAATGATTTTAGCATATAAACTATGATGTGTTGAATCTTCTACTCCTTTAATCTTTGATTTAAGTCATTGGATTCTTCACCTTGATTTCTAAACAAGTTTGTTTTAATACTTTATAAAACATGTTTTGTCAAAACCTTTGATTTGTTTTATAAACATGTTTCATTAACTTGTTTGAATCATCTTTGTTGTTTTCATTCATTTGAACTTTAGTTAAATTAGTTTGTTTTTTAAAACAACATTGAATATGCATCATGTGTTTAGACATAATTAATTTCATACAACTTGTGAGCTTTTGATTTCATATCTTCAATAAGTTTGTATTTGGTACATGTGATTTGCATATTACTTCAAACAAATCTTTTTATGTGTATTAAACTTTTAATTGCTTCAAGCATAAATTGATTAAGCTTTATTTTAAAACTTTGAAGTATTCAAATACTCACTTCATAAGCATTCATCTTTGCATTTTAGAGTGTTTGTGTGAGTTTGCTTTACACTTTCATATTCGCCTAATCTAGAGGCAATTAAATTGAGCTTCAATTGTAATCTCTTAGAGTGCGTTGTGAAAACACTTTCTTGAGAGAAATCATTTGATTGTAAAGGTTATTGCTTTACCTAAGAAAAGCATTGTGTGAAGGTTATTGCTTAGCCTAGAAAAACATCTTGTATAGGTTGTTGTTAATCCTTGAAAAACAACATTGTAAGGTTATTGCTTATCCTTGGAAAGCATAGTGTAGTGGTTATTGCTTAGCCATTTGAAAAGCATAAATAGTGGAAATCTGGTGGGGTGTAAATTCACAAGCCGGTAGTGGATGTAGGCATGTTGGCCGAACCACTATAAATCTTGTGTTGTGGTGATGTGCTTCTTGTGGTGATTGTTGTTTAGCTTCTGCATTTAGTTTGTTAATCATCATAAGTGGTTAATTGTTTTAAAGAAGTTTAAAATTGGCATAATTAATCAATAACTTGTAGCTCACCCTATTCAGCCCCCCTCTAGGGTTCGGATCCGGAACTTTCAAACTGTCTAATTTGTTTTTGCATGTTACAAACAAATGGGGATGCAACAAATGAATGAGTAGATCCAGGGTCAAATAACACAACCGCTGGTCTATTATTAACATAAATTATACCTTCCACCACATTAGCTGCAGCTTCAGCTTGTTCCCTATTCGTAGCATATACTTGTCCTGCAACCTGAGGCCTATTCTGCTGTTGCTGCTGCCTCTGACGTTGTTGCCATTGACGCTGCTGTGGAGGAGTAGGAATTACTGCTTGTCCCCTAGGAGGCTGTTGCTGTGGAGCTAAGTTATCACTTCTAACTCTGGGACATTGAGCCATTTTATGTTCCATTGAATCACAAGCCAAACATGCCCCAATATTTCTCCAACAAGCTTCTTCTGTCTTGTGAGTCTTTCCACATGTCTCACAAACTGGTTTTATTTCAGCTCTAGTAACGAATTTATGTTTCTTATTCTTGAATTTGCCTCCTTTTTAAAACCAAGAACTGCTACTCCTCTTAGGACCATTACTTGTCTCAAGTTCTTCTCAATGAACTTCTTCAGCAATATACGCTTTATCCACTGCATCATCAAAATGTACTAGCTTTTGACCTACCAGGACCATCTTTTTATAAGCTGGGTTCAATCCATTTATGAACCTCTTTATCTTCTTTTCTTCAGTATCTATTAAGTCATTGGCATACTTTGACAGCTTTATGAATGTATGTACATATACTGTCACAGTCATCTTCTCTTGTTTTAAATTCAAGAACTCTGACTCTTTCTTTTGCCTCACATGCTTTGGAACGAAGTTTCTTTCAAACTGCTTTCTGAAACTCTCCCATATAGTGGCTACAAGTGTTTCAATTATTGCACTTTTCACACCTTTCCACCAATCTTTCGCTACATCACGTAGCATATAAGAGGCAAGCAATACTTTCTTCTTCGGAGTACATACAATGTTACCAAACACATCTTCAATATGTTGTATCCATTCATCTGCTACCAATGCATCTTCTTTACCATGAAATTTAGTGGCTCCATGCTTCCTAAATTGTTCATAAAGAACATTAGGATCTTTCTCTTTGGACTGTACTACTACCTGAGTACTAACATTAGGTGCGGATTGAATTGGTGGCACCTGTGGAATTTGAATTTGAGCCTGCATTTGAGTTTTCATTTGAGCTTGCACTTGTAGCATAGCATTGATTTGAGCTTGTATATTCAACTGCGCTTCATGGCTCTTAGCCATCTGCTCTAAGATAGCAATGAATTTAGCATCACTATTTGGAGTAGGAGGTGTGGGTGTAGGACCTTCATTCCCACTAAGCACAAAATCTGGGTTATCATTTCCATTTCCTCCGCTTCCTGATCTAGATCCCATTCTGAAAATAACACAGGAATATACCTTATCTTCCATCACATATCTATATCACATATAGTGAAAGCAATTAAACAACAAATCCAAAAGTAGGATTTGATTCGAAATTTGTCGTTTCCTCACCATGTCCTTACATTTTCTAAGGATTTTAAACTTTCTCTTTAATCTTTCACTTAGCTCTGATACCAGACAATAAGTATGACACGACCCGAGCCCGAGATTATGATTAATCAGAGTTAACCCCGAGTTGCGTCGCATGCTTACTCCCGTGAACTTCACTCACATAAAATTCACAAGGGATATTATTTACACATTATACGGAATATAAACAAATATACATTACTCCTGTATAAAACAAAACTTATTTACATATTTACAAAACCAATCAATTGCATATTTAATACAATGCAATGATCAAAAGTATGAAACATTTCCAAACCCATTTCTTATAACAAAAGTTTTTCACATTAAAAGTTATCGCCTCATTGCCACTCTACTAATCCTCCTAGAGGAACCGAAGTGGTCTCCTCCACTGGCGCTGAGACCTCAGAAGGACCGGCATGGACAGTTGTACCTATAATGCCATCAATAACACTATGAATTTGACAATTCAGCAATGTATAAACAATTATATGATTGAATGCGCTAATTACACATTTAATTCGTCTAACTCCTTGTTAGAAAAGTACAAATATAATTTAAAATCAATATGAGTCTTTATTATTTGGCAAATCTACAATAGCATTTCATTTCAAATCCCATCTTCCTAAAAAGGAAGGATTACCATCTTCCATACAGAAGGATTCATATAGTGTGGGATTTATCAGTGCCCGGGCCAAGGATATCTGACATCACCACGGAGTTACGGAACACTCCCAAATAATCTGCTGCAGCAGTAATAACTCCAATGAGCATAGAGAAATCACTATGTAGTGCCAGACTCAAGAATAATATGATTAACATTTAATTTGTTCAATAACAATTAATGGACATAATCCAATAAACAATCCTTTCAGAATTCAAGTCAAATTATGATCCATTTTAGATTCAATATATATATATTTCAGTTAAATAATACCAACCAATTAAATGTAATTATTAGTTATTTCATGTACGTGTTATTCTCGATGGACACCACATGGTATAAATTTGTACATTAAAGTCCCCTTCATTAACACCCATGGAGGTAAATCAGTATTGACAGCCTTGATTAAATCAAAAGGCTTATTTATCCACAATTTAAAAATTAAACCTAAAAATCATTATATTGGTTAGCTGTTCGGTTACCTATCAGTTAACCGAAACCTTGATGTTGGCTAACATTAACCTTAATGATCAGGCTTTCAATTCAGAAAAATTAGAAATAAATATGAAATTTTCCTTTTTGGCGGTTACCTGGCGGCTAGCCGACATGCACTCGGCTACCTATGGTTAGCTTTCCAGAAGCTAATTTCCCATTGACAATTCCCTCTTTCGGTCACTAGTTCGATCACCTCGCGGCTAGCTGAACCCTAAATAGTGGCTAACCGACACATGTCGGTTATCTCATGGTCAGCTTTACAGAAACTGACAATTCGATGAAACCTGAACAAGTGATTTCGGTCACCTTGGCCACCTTTCGGCTAGCGGAAATCTCAATTTCGGCTAACCGAAGTTCAACGGTCAGCTCACGGTCAGCTTTCCAGAGACTGACCAATTTTACTGATTTTTGGTGATTAGTCTTGCGGTTAGCCTTGCGGCTAGCTAAAATGTATCCAAAACTTCTAAATCTCTGAAACAAAGTTCTGAATTTGAATTTCTCCAAATTCATCAACACTTCTATGTACCCAATTCACTCACAAGCTGCAAATAAAAATGGAACCTCCTGTTCCCACCTCAACATCACTTCAATTTCATTTAAATAACATCCAACCCTTCTTCTTCAATTCATCAATCTTACACATATAAAGGGATGAAATCATATTTCACCACATAATCAAGAGGAAAATTCATAAAAATCAGTATTTAATCACAATAATGGTTTATACTTGCCTTTAACTGTGGTTTAGCACAAAACCCCTTTTTCTTTCAAGCTCTATTTGATCCAAAATCACCATCTCCAAACCCTAACTCCATGAAAACAACCAAAATGAATTCCTTCAATTGTTCTTTAACTACCCCAAATCACTTAATAGAACTCAAAATTCTACAAAATAACTGAACACTTACTTGAATCTCTAAGAAAAGAAATTCAAAGTTTTCCTCAAGCTTTAACTTCAAGAAGAACCAAGTAAAGAGAAATAGAAGATGAAACTCCTTCTCAAATCTTACTCATACAACCTCTAATTCAATTGATTGAGGAAGAAAACGAGAAAAAGTAAGAAAAACTAAACTTGGTTAACTTCCAGCACTTCACTAACACTGCAACCGATTGAAAATGGGTTTTGGGTTCTTCTTAGCTCTTTTATACACTAAATTCTTGCACTAAACCCCTCACATTTCACTTATTCTCAATTTAAGCCAAATGAAAACCTATTTGACTCATTTGAATTCAAATTATTATGAGTATATTATGAAAGTTGTTGTACTCGTTGAGATACACATGTCGGTGTCAAGTTTCACTGTATCCGACGAAATACGTATAAATCTAAATTTACGAAAAAGTCCTTCATTTCACTAACTTGGGTCTAAATTCAAACCCATTAAGCCAATCTCTTCTAAACTTGTCCATTATGTTTAATTCCTTTATTTGTGACTAATTTAATCCACATTAGCCACCAATCATCATTAAGTTGATTAATCATGCTTAAATCATGTAAATCTCAATTAACTAGAGTTAATACTAATTAACTCAGGACAAGGTGTAACAAAAGTCTTGAAAATCTCCATACCACGTTAGTGAAGGTTCATTGAACTGCAAAGCTGGCTGCAAACCACTAGGTTTCATGCTGTTGTTGATATCTCAACCCAGGTTCCTTGAATTGTGTGGGTGAACCCTTCCAGAGAGTGCTGTGAGAAGGTACATTCTTGTCTAGAAGTGCTAATGTTGACTTGGGATATGTTTGATTGAAGCTGCTGGTATCCAATTATCCAACCCAACAAGGAGATTAGTGGTTGCTAGTCACCCCTTAGGTCTGAAAAAATTTGATTGTGATGCTGAAGCATCAGCAGCAGATGCTGGGGTACTCCATCTGAAACAGGATGTGTTGTGTTGTGTTGTGTTGTTGTTTAGAAATCGACTGTAAAAGGTAGCATCTGGCTTTCTTTAGCTCTAGATGTCTCTCTCTATTTATTGATTTTAATACATTTGACAGATGAACTGCAGCTTATACTACAGTTTTGGTACCCATATGATTTAGTTGAGTGTTTAAATCTATTAGGCGCTAGAACAGAAATGATCTTTTAGTAGGTGGATAGTGGACCAACAGTCACATGCAGAACTTAGTTAAAATTTCCAAGTTGTGTCTCTAGGAAAGAGAAGTGGATGATCATTAGAACCATAGGATTAAATTGTGTGTTAAGGTCATATGGATCCAAGCGTGCTGGAAAAACCATGGTTGTAGAAAATAAGGTAGAAATTGAGATGGATTATATCATTCAATTATATTGACTTTTGCAAGGTTGCTTATGTAAAAAGGGGCTGACCAAATGAAAGGTGCTGATTGATTTCTTGGACTGTGCCGTGCTTTAAACAAAGTATTCCTATATTTTTCTTACGTGCATTAGGCTTGTCAATGGGCCGGGCCGGGCTGGGGCTTGGGTTGTCCAATCCTATCCCGAAAATTGGACGGGCCTACTGGAGTAAAACATTATCTAATTATTACTATTGTCACCAGACACTCGGTGTGAACCGGACTTTAAACCCGGTGTGAAAAGGCCAAAGTCTCACTCTCTCTCTCTCTCTCTCTCTAAAACCATATCAGTCAAATATCAATAATCTAGATAGGCACACAATCACAAAGTAACAGAGCTAAACATATACTGGAAACTTGTGTGTCTTAGCCTAGCATCTTAGTTGAAGATTGTTGAACATTTTTCAAAATGAATTTGCCTAAATCAGCAGGAAATCTTAGGGTCTCCAAAACTCAATTTGTGCATGTTGAGTTGAAACTCTAGATGATCTTGGTAATTATTCATTAAACACAAAATAAACACCATTGAGGTTCTAAATTAAGGCAACATCCAAATCAAATTTGTGTTCAGCCACTTCTTTCTTCTGTCTATTTAAATTCCACCAAACATGTTTTATGAAACTTGAATTTCATGTTGTGCAGTATTTGGTGGAGTCCTTTCTACTGTTAAGCGGTTCCAATGGGCATTTCCGCTGCTCCTATGTCTTCTAATTCGTGCATGAGTTATTATAGCATGTGAATAGTTTTTCTAGTTACAGACTGCTTCTCCAATTTCTGACGAAGTGGCTTGTGTTTATCTCCCCAATAATGCAAAAGATTGGAGATTTGGGTGCAAAAGTAACAAATGCAAAGAATAACTTATTGATTTACCTTGACTTCGGGGTATGTGTTTTATAAGAGGGGAGGTCGAAGTTACAAAACTGACCCTCTAAATTAGCCCTTTTTTGCTATTAGTAAGGGGTGGTTTCAGTAATCTATAAAATAATTAGTATAATGATCTTGCAGCGGGCCGGGCCGGGTCTAAACGGCCTAGGTTGTTTCTACCCAATCCCAGTCCCATTTTGGCCGGGCTTTCAAAATATTGTCCAAGCCCAGCCCGTTGGGCTCAAATTTTTTTAGAAGCCCTGTATTTTCTGGCTTGGAACGGGCTGGGTACCCGTTTCAACACGTCCCATTGACAGGCCTAATGTGCATATAGATTAAAGTACAATGCTCCATCTTTTCCAACCCATATCTTAAGTGGATCTCTTTGTAGGATATGTCCAAGTCTCAAGGATTAACATCCTTCAACAACCAGAACGTAGACACGAGATTATCAATTCGGCCTCTTAGAAGACACAATTTTTATAATTTTACCCGAAGGCAGAAAGATGGATGCAGTTGAGTTTATGTTAAATACTCATTTATGATCTTTTGAAAAGTTCAACGAGGCTTAATTTTGGCAGATGCTTAATTTCAAAACTCAACTTATGAGACCAAATGGGCTCTACGACGAACATGTCAGGAGGCCCTATTTTTGTTTTTGGAGATAGGGATCTGGATGCATGGTGGTGTTGAAAATATAAAATTATTGAATGAAGGTAGTTCTTAAACTTGTCGAGTTGGCTTAAGACTCAGCTGAGTAAACTCCAATGAATTTGGTTGATCAGCAAGTACCTGCTTTGTTTAATGGGAAATTCTATATGCATCCACTTATTTTGCTGAGCACACCAACATTCCTTCCTCAACAGTGATTTTTTTTGTTTAAAGGTGGGTGTGCTAAGCAAAATAGGGGTGCATATAGAATTTCCCTTGTTTAATACAGAGGATCCGGATTTGCCCTCATGGACAATAGTGTTTCATTTCATAAAATCTTCAAATCCATGGATGATCATTTGCAAAACAATTAGGAATTTTTGCTAAATTACTGAACAAATGTGTACAGATGGAAGTAAATCTTATTGCATTTAGATGGAAAATATTTCTAGCAGTAGCTACTGGTAAGGTTGCAACCATTGCTGACCATCAATAAAAGAAATATCTAGGAAAGGAGAAGCTTGGGTTTCATTTAGTCCTTGAGCATATGGCACCCTCATGGTCATGTTTCCTCCCTCGCCAACGCATTTGTATTCTCCATAGAAAACGGTCCTCTCGTCATACACCAATGCAACTAAACTCAATCAGTTCAACTATTAAAAGACATAAACGACAATTGGAGGTCATTTGAGATCCTTACGGGTCTTTGGTAGGGTCACTGAAGTCATTCCAGCTATCTGGGGAGATGATGTTAGAGAAGAAACAGTAAGCAAATACTATAAGGACCCGTTCCTAGAAATACTTAGTGGGACCCAATTTGACCAAGTCAACCCTAGGTTATCTTATTTAATAGGTGATTGGTATGAATAGTAGTAATTCGCTTTCTAATTAAGCCTAGTGTATAAGATTAAGATCCTTGTGAAATTAATAGTGGATTTCCTATAATTGATTAGCCAATTAGAGGCCTTAGTTATAATCCTAATTATAGATGGGTTCCCTTAGAGAGTTGTGCAATGAACCTTAGAATGACCAAACTACCCATTGCCTGATCCATTAGCTACTTAAATATATGAGGGTACTCTAGTCTTTCCTACCACACATTTTTCCTCCTTTTTGGAAATCCTAATACTTTAAATGACCTTGGCCTCCTTTATTCTCCACCAAGTAAATATGGGCGCTTTTATCATAATAAATAGCCTACATTTATTGCCCTTAGTCTCCTTTATTCACAACTACTCATTTGAGGATATTTTAGTCATTATATATGAATACCTAAACTATCCTAGTCGTTATCCTTTATTTCTATTAGCAACCAAGGACCATTTGGTCATTCCATTTTAACTTTCTCCAAATATCCTCATCCTTATCCTAAACTTACACTAGCAAGAGAGGGCATTTTAGACTATAACCCAACTAACCCCTATAAAAGAAACCCCTCTTATCTCTTCCTCTCATTTCACTACAATTTCCTCCGATGCCTCTCTCTCTAAGTTAGAGATTAGGGTTCCTTGTAAAATAGTCTTTTCTCTTAAATTTCCTCTTTCTTATGCATTTCTCTCTTTGGGAATGGGTGTAGAGATTGTTGATTCAACTATTGGGGTGATTTTAGAGCTATTGGAGTGGAGCCCTAGCTATTTGAGGATTTTCTTCCTAATTAGGCAAGTAGACATGCTTAAATTATCTAAATTAAAGTGATTAATATGCTTATATTGTTAATTACTATCTTTTATGGCTATTTGGCATGATTTCTGTATTTATATGGTTGATTGGATGGTATTATGCATGGATTGTTGTTCTAAGCTCTTTTCTTATGTGTTGTTGGTCATTGATAGATGGGAATCCCTCATTTGGAAGATCAATAACCCATTTGTGGTGAGATCATTATATGGGAGGAGTGTTTGATGTTTGGAGGTGATTGGGATGATTTGGATATAATGAAAGAGTGAGAGACCCCAGAAATCTGGGTTATGCTGTTGCAACCCGCTGCAGGTCCGGTCGATCGGACTGTCATTTAACATTAAGCCCTTCCGGTCCGATCGATTGGATAATAGGGCTGATCGATCGGACAGTCTCTTAACTGGGAGATAAATGTTCACTCCTTTCTCGATCTGATCATGTGTGGCCCCCATTGACCTTCCATTTGGACCGTTTGGGACACGCTAGACACAAGTCAAGGGCCGGGCATAACCTTGACTCGTGTAGTTGCCTAAGTAAGGTCTTGGATTGTAAATGGAACCCGATTCAATGGTTATGGATGTCTTATGATACTAAATACCTATAGGAGCACCAAGGATACTTAATAAGCATCTGGGACTCCGTGATTACTGTCTTAGGTGAAGAGAGGGGCAGCAATCACCGATGTATTTGTGATATGTGGTATTTTTTATTGTGGAAACAGACACTGAGGCTGGCGGTAAGTCTGAACCTTGGATGTAGGCCTCGAGATGTATTATAAATCGGGGCATTGCACTTAGGCTCTGATCCATGATCACGGTCCGTGGATGATATGTCAGGACATGGCACTTAAAGTCCTAACCTGTAGTATTGGGGACTTAACGGTAGATACTGATGGATGGACCGTATAAAGAGATAATTTTAATTAGGCGTATCGAGAAGCGGAGTTTACAAGGGTATACTTTATTAACTATTGAGAATCATGATGGTGGATTAGTATACCTAGTGAACTCTATGCCTTCTACCCTTGACTATTATCATCTCATATTAAGGATAATGAGGCTATCCGGTTCGGAGTACCCCCAACTAGTGATCTGTAGGATTTGTGGATGTACGTTGGTCTGCCGAGGGACAGGATGCCGGCATGGACATTGAGTGTTGAGAGATTGAGATGTGGTTGAGTATAGTAGGTACCGATGGGTGATTGGCTACCGAGACCGCCGGCATTCGGACCAGGTACATGTGGATGGATATTGATGTTGATCTAGCACGTAGGACCAATGATTGGGACTTGGTCATGGCTATGGATGAGTGTTGAGGTAGATCTAGCACGTAAGACCAATGGCTGGGACTTGGCTGTGGCTATCGACATTGATGGACTCTTGTACGCTCCTACTCGATGAAACGGCAGCGATGGGTGGCTTTGACCCCCATGGTTGAATCCATCAACAGTTGTTGGGACGACGACGACGGACTTGCTCTGACCTCTTACGTCCCTTGTACTTCAACTGTGGACATACCTTTATGTGCTCTTGTGGATGTATATTGGATATATGGATATTATGTATTATGGATGTCGTTTATTGTCTTTAACTGTCGACATCATTACAGTTGGGTCTGGATACGATGGTTACGGATTTGGTAAGGTTACTCCTGCAGGTTACTTCTGTTACCAGTGACTCTGATGTACTCGTAATACTTATATGATGTCTTAATGATGATGGCTTCTTTTATCTACCTACTATGCTGTATCAAATATATGTTATACAAATATCCCAATTATCATTCATGCACTACACTCCACACCGTTTTCTGTTGCTCTATGATATTCTGTATTATTATCGAGATACTAATCACACAGGTACAATTGAGATCAGGTATGGTCTTCTTTTCTATCTATTAATATAATGTATTGCCATCTAAACTTGCCTATTTGCCTGGCTCATCGAACTGACCCAATCCTTGGTTTTTTCAGGTATCTTCTCTTCTGCTTTCTTTGATTGGTAGAATTGCTTGGCGGCTGATTTGTTGTCATAGGGTTCGGAGATTGATGCAGTCGGTGCATCGAGAGGCGTCTAACACTTAGATCTCTATTATTTCCTTTTCTTGTAGCTGGCCATATCGGCCTAAGATTGAATAGTTAGTTTAATTACAGAAAGTACCTTGTAACCCCTTAAAGTGAAATAAATTTTTTTAGGACTTTGTCCATTTACTTGCTCATATGAGATTCACACTTGCTTATATTATTGGATTTTCTGCATCTCTTGGGTACTTTCCTGTAGCGTCCCGAGATTCGATGCGCCCGGATCTTGGGGCGTTACAAATACAATATGCGAAAATGGCCTCCACTATCGACCTAGCCATATCCTTCATGTTCCACCCACAGTGCAGTTAAGGAAGACAAATCCAGTGTTCTCATCGCTGGAAGCTCGACCGGGTGCTGTTATGGATCCACTGATGGCCTTTGAACTTGATGGGATTGGGTTCGCTATCGAACTCAGCTGGCAATTCTGAAATCAAAGAGTATAAATAGAATACCTTAGCTGCGTCATGATGGTGGTAGACACCATCACAACATCATCTACCATTATTTGCATTTAAGTTTCTCTTGCTTGAAAACATTGAGGGGACGCTTGAGATTTTCATAGCATTTACTTATGAACCTTTGGTTGCATTTGTGTGACAAGTTGATTCTACAAAAGAGAGGAAAATTGTTCTGATTTTCGGTTCATCCCGTTAATCCTTTTAGTGCAATGCATTTTCCTTGCAGAAAAGGATAAAAATGAACTAATTTCCTCTATCGAAATCATTTTGATTTCCTATGAGGGATAGGGATGTAGCATTCATATCTCCCGTGGAAATAGAAATCCTCATAACGAAATCATTTTGATTTCCTATGAGGGATAGGGATGTAGCATTCATTTCTCCCGTGGAAATAGAAATCCGCATAACATAGAGCCCTCTTGGAGAAGGATCATTGGTAGGAATAATGGGGAAAGGAGTATGACCAGATAGTATAGACCACAAGATTTTCTTACATCTGTGGGATTTACATTCACAAGTGAGAGGGAGATAAATTATTTACAATCAAAGGTGAGAAAATTGATAGTCACTTGTCTATATTCAGCATTGACTTTTTGCTTATTCTTCCCTTAGATCAATGACATTTTCCAATGTATAAATATCCTTCCCCTTATGGCCTTTCGGAATGTGGAGAGATTAGTGAACAATACAAATTTGAAATGTAGACAGTTTTCTCCTTTTCTTCACAACCAAATAGACACTTGGATTTGGATTTGACACTACAGTTTCATTGAAAGATGGAATGTCTGTCACTGGGTTTCTCCTGTGCTTTTAGACACACATCCAAGGAAGCATTTAGAAATAATTACATGGAGCGACAGTGGGGTGAGAATCAGTTTTTTTTTTTTTTTTTTTTTTTACTTTTCTTTTTTGTACCCAGCAAGTGGGATGGGACCCAAGAGAGAGCCCACATATACGAGAGAAGGCAGCCTACTCAAGTGGAAAGGAAGCCCGCACAATTGAGAAGAGGTGACGTACTCGGGGTTCAAACCCGGACAGCGAGGTAATAACTGATGTGATGCTTTCGGGTAAGGAGCCGTTCTTGAGGTGTGAGAATCAGTTAATTCTCAGATTACCCTGACAAAGGGGACAGTTACCTCATACATGGACCTTCCATTGCCATAGATGAAATCTATAGACCCTTGAATGAAACATTCTTTGAAGTAATGTCAACCTCTTTCATTGTAAAGTGTGTCTTGGGTTCCAAAGAAGCCACAGCCCCAAAAGGCAGCTTGATCTCCTCCAACTCTGATGGCCACTGCTTGAGCTCCAACTGACCCGGGACTTGGAATGGAAGCTACATTCTAATACAAGGAACTGTATAATTAAACATATAAAGGCAGAACTTTCACATGAGAGCCAATTCTCATATAACTCAAGTGATGAGAACCAGCCTGTGGGGCCAGGGTCAACCTATGATCAAATGTACCAACCCACAATTACTGGCCCTCCACCACATATTGGCACTCACCCACTTGCTTATGGTCGAACTAAAATGCTCATTTTTCTAATTCTTTTTCCAAAGTTTCTCAAAATATTAATTATACAGCCCAACACACACAATACACAAGTGATCAAGATATGTCCATGGGGCCCCTCAAGGCGGCTCTCACAATCCGTGTTCCATGCATCGGCCTTTCATCTCCCTCATTAATTGCCTCGTGAGTTACATCCATATGGACGACCGAGGGTGGTTCTCTTATAGACATGCTAGAATTAGTTCTCATGTGTACCAAACTCTATAAACAAGCACACTATACACACAGGAATGTTCATGTGTATCAATCCTACGCCTACATAATTGAAAATATTTATGTGCAAAAAGGAAGAGCCATGTATGTTAATATGTAGAAGAGGAATGTTCATGTGTAAAGAAGGAAATCCACTTAAGTGTCCCTCACCATAGATGCACATGAACATTCTTACCTAGATCACCTTCCATAGTCATCGTTGCCAACTTAACTTACCATTGTTGTCATGGTGGTGGTGGTGGTGGTCGTCATCATCATTATCTCTCTCTCTCTCTCTCTCTCTCTCTCTCTCACACACACACACACATAGAGTGGCAGACTGACGTAGTTATGGTGGCCCTAGGTCGATGTTGAAATTACATGAGATGTAAATGGGCCGGACCATGCCCCCACATACATCTAATAAATACTCGCCCCTTGTCTTTACTTGACGATCGCCCCACATGTCATAAAAGTGGAAACACCCATCTTCTATTTCGACATTTTGTTCCACTGAGAATACGAGATCGTCTTTGCACCATTCTCTTTCAACAACTTCTTTCGCTGAGAGTCCGTCTTGCTGATCATGCTCTTCGTGGCCGGTCCTCTAGTATTTAGTCTCTTTCCCTCCCTTCCTAGATGTAGTATAATCCTTATCACTCTATACCCAAATCCCAAACCTTAATTTTCAAATCTTAATCCAAATCCTAATCCCTAAACCACCAAATCTAAGAATATATACAAATTTGAAGATGACGAAATTACCCTTGGGCATGCTTTAATCTTCAGTTCATATGTAAATCCAGCCTCAGGGTTCATATGTTAGGATATTTTGAGTTACAATTAAGTGGCAGTTTCTCTTCTTTGCTATGAGCCCATGACTAACTAGAATTATTTTCATAGCTAAAGTAATTGCAAGACAATCAAGTTCTTTAGATCCAGAGATAACCCCTTTGGGAACCCAAATTGGGTCATTGAGTACTTACCCAAATCACTGTTTTAAGGCACCCAAACACCTGGGATTAAAGAACATATTATTTTAAGTAGCTTTGATGATGATGAATTGATGATCACATGAGTTTGGGGGAGGCAGTAGGAAAACCCTTCAATTATAAGGAGATCCGAGTGTGGAAATGATGAGGATTTTAGTTATGATGCATGAATAGTAGAAGATACATGTTGGTCTTTTAGATTTCGTATGTGATATGTTTCTTGGTTGGGATGGTCATTTGGAAATACTCTCTGGCTTGCTTGTGTAGTCCATCCTAGTTCTGATTGAAAATATTTCAATATAGTTTGAACCTCAATATTTTCCTAAATAGGATTCTATATGCATAATTGAATATAACATTTTATATTCTTTAATTTATTTACTTTTCAAATTATTGTTAACCTTACCAGTTGCGACTGCTATTATTAAGAAGGTATTTTCTACTATAAAAATCATGAAGAATCGATCGTGCAATTGAATGCAAGATGAGTGGATAATGATTATTTGCTTGCATATATCGAGAATGGCATATTTAATAGCATTGACAATGAGACAATCATGAAATGTTTTCAAAACATGAAAAAAGGGTCAAAGGCAATTGTAAATAGTTTGTTTGTGTCAAGATGAGTTTTAATGAGAGAAATGTATGATAATTAATGTAGTTAAATACTTTGTGTCTATTTAAATGCAATATATTTTCTCTTGAGGATTTTATGGGAAAAATTCCGGAATTTGGCCATTCCTCGCGAAGGGTCCTCGCAGATTATGTAGCACAAACTCGGTCTTTCCGCCACTTTTTTATTTTTATTTTTTGTACTATTTTCATAGCGACGATAGTGCTACCCACCGTCGCCCCTCGCGTCTTCTTCTCTCTTTCCTATTTCTCCATATCCCCTACTCCATTCCTGACCCAACCTAGAGTCGCTCCTCACGTCTTCTTCTCTCCTCCCTATTTCTCCATATCCCCTACTCCATTCCTCACCCAACCCACTACCCACAATACTTCCATCATCCTCAAGTGTAGGAAGAGGATGATTATCACCTCTCACCTTCCGATCCAATTATCCCATAATCTCTTGGGTCATGTTTGGATCTTTCATAGTTGGGGGTTACTTTCACATTGGTGGAAAATGTTGTGCGGAAAAGCTGTGACTATAGGTTTTCCGCGGTTAATATTGGCAGAAAAGCTGCGAGTACACGGCGGAAAAACTGCGAAGCCTTTCTCTCTTGTTTTCGTATGGATGGGAGAAGAGGAAAACAATAAGTGGAAGAAGAAACAAAGAGAGTTTTATATTTTAAGAAAATATAGCGTTTCCCATCACACACGAGCAACGCTAGCGTTGCTCCTCAGCATTAAAAAAAAAAAAAAGAAAGAGGTCCCGACGAACCTCGTTTGTGCTGCAAAATCTGCGGAGACCCTTCGTGAGGAATGACCAAGTTCCGACTTTTTTTATTTTTTTCCCCGTAAAATCCTTTTCTTTTGCTATTATTAAGGTAAAGAAACCGTACTTTAGCCCCACACCCAAACGAAAATCTGGGTCGCCACTGCACAGACTATACCGAGGTTTTGCCACCTCTTCAAGAACGACCTATTATGGAAACTGTATTTAAGAGATTTGTTTGAAAAAGAGTCCGGCAGGGAAGTTCCTTCTTATATGGAAACTGTAATCTCATATGAATTGAGATAAAAGATCCCATTCAAACTCCATCTATCTAACGAACCCCATTCTAAAGTATGCACCACACTCGTACTTCTTTCTTCTTGTCTTGTATAAAACAACAATAGCAACGAGAAGAAGACAAACAAGGCAAATCGTCGAGATGGGTGTTGCTACTGGTGCTGTAAAATCGATCAACCGGACGAACTCTCTCCCAAAGTTGGATGTGAGTGGCGCTGCAATTCAGGGAGGTAAAGAGGAACGAGACCCTCCGATTCTTCTGCCCAATCAGTCAGATGACATCTCTCATTTGGCTATCGATATTGGAGGTTGGTCGGTCGGCCTTCTGTTACTTTTAAGTTATTTGAGTTTTGAAGGATCTTTTTTGTTTTGTTGGGTGTTATTGAAGTTTGAATTTCATTGTGAAGAAGAGGAGTTTTTCTTTTTTTTTTTTCCTAATATGTAAGGTATGTAAACATGGTTTTGGACAAAGCTAGGCCCAACACTTCGGTGAAATGACTCTTATTTCGACCAAAAAGTCCATGTCCATGCATCTAAAAATCAGCTCTATCAGTCTTAATGCCACTAAAAATTGTTAGAAAGTGATGCAGTTTTTTTGATTTTTTTTTTTTAAACATTGGTTCTGCAGAACTTGACTGTTTGGTAATTTAACCATTCTTCTTCTTCTTCTTCTTTTGAAAAACCTTTTGTTTTTTTACTGGGTTTTGTCACTGAATCATGGAGATGCTGTGGATTTTATGATAATGGGAATTTTCATTGAAGAATACTGACAATGGGGATTTTCATGGGGGAACTTTTACTTCCATTTTTTTTATATGTGTTAATTGAAGAAATATTTCATAATATTATCAATTATGATAAATCTGACGTGGAGATACTTTTCAATAATTCTTTATTGATAGGGGCTCTGATTAAGTTTCTTTTCAATGATTCTTTGTTGATAGGGACTCTGACTAAGTTGGTCTATTTCTCAAGACATGCTGATCATTCAAATAACGACGACAAGAGGAAGATGTCTATGAAAGAGAAATTGGGGATCTCCAATCATAATAGGAGTTATCCTCTTCCTGGTGGGCAACTCCATTTTGTGAAGTTTGAAACCCAAAAGCTGAATGAGTGTTTGGATTTCATTTCTTCCAAGCAGCTTCATTGTGGTGGTATGTGTAATCTTTATTTATCAGACCTAAGTAAAGTTTACTTTTTTTTAGCACTCTGATATTTGTATCTGCTGAGGGAACCAATATCGCGAAAATGGTTACTGCATGCTGTAATATACAGTTTAGAACTATCCCACTTTGTAATATGTATTAGGTTTCATATTAAGCTGCCACAGATCTTTTTCATGGTATTGAATGATATAACATTCAGATTCCATATATCTCCTAGATTTTTGCAAAGCATTAAATCCCATCTACATTCACTAGTCTTTTCATTTGTGTACATAACCACGACTAGACTTTGTAGTTTAAACAATGATGTCTTGCTTCATGTACTGAACTGAGTTTTTGATTCTTTGATCCTTGTTGAATTTGAGTTGGCAGGGATCGATTTGCACGACTGTCATTCACCTGATGGTAATGCAACAATTAAGGTAATCTCTGTCCTGGAGAATGTTTAACTTTGTCAGAGTATATTACAGCATTTGTGATTAATTTTGCTTCAATTTATGTATTAAACTCACCTATTTAAATCACATGGAAGTGGTTACTGATCCGCTTGAGGGAGGAAATTTTTTTTCCTTTGGGTATAATGTGTTATGCACATCTACAAAAATAAGCATTAACAACAGAAGGAAAAGGTCATATATCTGGCAGTATTCTTGACAAGATGTAAAATTAGTTCCCTAGAAATATTGTAGTCTTTAATTTGAACATGGGGTGCCATTGCCCAAAGATCTGTACTTGTTATTGGTGTTAGAATGGTGCTTTAGTCATTGACTTCTGTGATTCAATTGGATACAAGCTTTATGGTGTATTTGGAACTTCTTAGCTTCTTGGTAAGTGTAGATCAGTGGTCGTCAGAAGATTTCGTGTCCATTAGTCAACCACTGCTAGTCTCCTTGTCTTCAATAGCTCTAACTTTTACACAACAGACGCCTATAAGTGTTAATGTAAAGGTTTCATGGCTGATTGTCATGCAATTCCTACTAGTAACTGCTAGAAGCTTTCTTCCTTGAAAGGCACCCGTCAACCTATTGCGTCACTCCACCGTTCCATATGCACATAGTAGCATTTTTTTTTCTTGTTTTCTTTTTTTTTTTTTTTCTATAAGGAGATTTTATTCACCAAGAAGTAGGAACACCAAAGCAGAAGCTACAAAGCAAAAATAAAAAAACCAGAATGTGGAATATCATGAATACAAAAACGGCTAAAGACTACATGCTACTGTCTCTGGATAACTAGAAGCTTGCTGATCCCAGAAAAGCATAGAATGAGGAGGTGAAGATGAGAGAATAGTGAAATATATGGGCCTCCACTTGGCTAAAGCATCAAGATGCCCTGAGGTTCCTAAAACTGAGTATAGATTATCATCATAGGCTTGGCTACTTGGCTCCAAGCAATTGCCACATGTCTGGGATTTCCCATGACCAAAGCAAAGTTGAGCACAGGGATTGGAGCTGGGAGCAATTTTAGCTGGCAGATGTTGGTGTTCCAGCCAATAATTTGTCATTGCTGAATAGACAAATGCTAAAGGATTTTTATGCTCGTAGCCTGCTGGGGGAGAGGGCAGAGCCTTTCCAATTGCTTATTCAAGAGCAGACCTAGGATATCCTTTGTTGCTCCCATCGACCACTTTCACCTAACGATATGGAAAGTGGTCTTCCCTGTATATTTGTGTTGTTTCATCCATGCTGTGGTTTTGCAACCATAGTAGTATTATATGTGCATATGGATGCAAAGAAAGTTACAATCAGATTGAATAGCGTAGTAGATAGGATTTGTTTGGGGTGTAATGGAAATCTCAAACCACATTAAGCGGTCTCTTTAGCTCTTCCAACTCAAATCAACACCATAGGTCTACAAATTATGAGGGAAGGATGCGAAACAGTATCCCAATGCACGTGATTTCTAATATTCTAATTCCCAGGTTAAATATAAAGATAGATATTGGGTTATCAATCCAAAAATTTTAGATATCAAATATTTAGTCTCATCTTTTGACCATATCATATTTACTTTTGTACATAGATCTAAGAATGAGGGTGCTCATATGTTGGCTAAACTGATTTACTGCTTGAATCAAAACTTTGTTTTGGATTGGGGTAGGGACCTGAGAGGGGATGGGTAAGTGGCTGTTTTGTTTCTTTTGAGATGATATTTTGTTTTTCTTTTTAGTATGTTGTATTGCCTTCGGGTTTCTTAAGGAAATTCTATTTACACAAAAAAAAAAAAAAAAATGGAGATGTATGTAAGAGTAACAACCATAGGGTAAAAATCTTTGAGCCACTTATGATTCAAAAAAATTCAGATGTGTCCTTAATCTTTATGTATTTGTGCTGTATTTGGTGTTGTGTGTCATGGAATCACTCTGAGCCTCTAATTTCATATTATGAATTAGATCAAATTATTATAATATTTAAATTATTTTTTTTTCTGGAAACAATTAAATACACACTAGTAAACTAAACAGACTTAAGGTTAGAGAATATATATTCCCAACCAGTGGATATGCATAGTATCTGTGAATAAATGATGCATAAAAATATTTTCAATCTTTAGTTGGACATTTTGGGGGCCGTGGTCTGGTGATTCAAACCATAGTTAGATGCTAGTCATCTAAAGACCTTGGAAATGCAATGCATTTTTTCTGGACAGTACTTTTGCAGGCTGCTGATTAAAGTGTTCACATTGCCCTATTGAGATATTTTCAGGACATATCTATGACTATTCACAGTGAGGTCCATCAGTTGCACAGTTTGTATCAGTAAATCATGTACAAACACTGCCTTTTTAGGTTAGAGTTTGTATAATTCCCCACTTTAAGTTTGTCTTTTAGTTTCTAATAGTTTTTAATAGTGTTAGTATTGGTTACTTCTACCAAATGGTACTTTGGAGGTGCAAAACATTTTCTGCGACTACTTATCTCATTTTCTCACTTAATTCATATCCATTATCTACTTGATGATGTAGGCGCTGGAGTTATGCTTTCTTTGAATATGTTATGATAATTTAACTAATTACGGTTTTTGAAAAGGCCACAGGTGGTGGAGCATACAAATTTGCAGATCTTTTCAAAGAGAGGCTTGGTGTTAGTCTTGATAAGGAAGACGAAATGGGCTGTCTTGTAGCTGGAGCAAATTTTTTGCTGAAGGTGTGGTCTTGACCAATGATTGCATTTTTTTTTCTCTTTCCTTTTTTCTTTTTCTTTGCCTTTTCTTTTCTTTTGGGTACATGTAGTAAGGTTAAAATCTCCAAAATATTGTTGTTATACACTTTCTTTTCCTACATATGTTCTACAATCATTCGTTTGAATTATCCGAACACTTCCTTTTATAGTAATCACTAAGAGAACAGTAACCTTTTCCCCAGAAATGGGCCCCTATTGACAATATTGGGATTTGCATAAAATCTGTTGTGCCTCCTTTGAGGGGGGGGCCTTGCATTTATGTTAATGTTCACTGTACAATGACATGAATACCTCTTTGAAAGGGTTTAAAGGGAGAATATGCACAATGGTATATAGGAAGAAAAAATTTACAAGTAATTATCTAGAGGGACTTAGTCTTGCAGAGGTATATGGGATTGTGATTTCCAAATCAAGGAAATAAGTAAGATGCCCTAAATATCTTATCTCAGCTGCAAATCACTGATTAGCTTATTAAAGCCATGTCCTGCCATCGTCATAATTTGTTAGTGTCCAAATTGATGCTTATTGACAATCCGCATCAATTTGACATGGAGTGTGAGTAGAGTACTGATTTTGGTACACTGGTGGAGCATTTTACCTTTACAAGCCAAGCCTTTCTAGATAACTACTTGTAACTTGATTCTTACAAAAAAAAAAAAAAAAAACTCTTGTAAATATATTTTTTTTGAAAGGTAAACTCTTGTAAATGTCCTCCATTTAAACCTTTTTACAGCAAAATAAGCTTGACCTTTGAAGGGCATGGTATGAGATCTCATGTGTGATTGTCTTGGAAAGAAAGCAACTCTTCATTCATAGCAACCTGCCAACACTTATGTTGCATTGGTTGCTTATAAGTGTTTGGAATGGAAATCGAATTTTAAGAAATAGGAGGGATGTAAAAAAGAAATCCATAGCGGTCAGGGGGTTTTATGGTCCTAGATGAGCAACGGAGAGAAGTATCACATAGAAGGTCCTGTGGTGTACCTGTAGGAGCTTCTGAGGAAGGGTTATGAAGAGGTGGTCGATCATCTTTCCTTGGCCTTTTATAAACCACACCTTTTAAATCATCCAAGAAAAGTTGATTCGTGAATTGAATCTTTATCAAAGGAGAGGGCTTTGTGAACGAGTAAGAGAAGATATGCATAAAGGACTGGGAGATAACAAATGTAGATGATGACTGAGAAGTACAAAAGAAGCTAATGTTTTCTGAAAAGGTTATAGTTCTCGACACACACAATCAATTTGTATGAGAATCATAACGAACAATCCTTTCTCTCCATCTCCAAACCCAAGAAAAACACATTGAACATATTGAGTATTAAGTTTAGGCCATTCAGGTGGAGGCACCAAGACAAAACACAACCAAGAAAATGAAGCTAGGAATTTCAACTTGAATTCGAAACTTAAGAATATAAACAGGGCGATAAATCTATCAAAAACTATTGTTTTGGATCTATGGCACTTTGGGTCAAATATATCTCCTTGGTGTATTCTATTGTTTTGGCCACTGCTCTTGTTGCTATCCAAAATGTTCAGACCACTATACCAATACATCAATTTCTTATGAAACTTGGAAAAGAATATGAACTTGTCCATGCAAGGCTAATGAATAGCGTTCCATCCCCAACTCCACATATGTGTCTTCAAGAACTTCTTTGTGAAGAACAAAGTTGTCTGATTTGCAAGTTCTACTAGAGGAACAAAAGAACTTATCCTTCAGAAACTCTTCAGCAGCCTGGACAGTGACTTATATGTTGTGAACCATTGTGCTGACGCAGTAAAATACTATAGTTGCAAAGAATTTAGCCAGTATGCTAATCTATGCAAATGAAAAAAAAAAAAAAAAAAGAGAGTTTCTATGATTATTGCAAGAAGCCTGACCATCTGATTGATACCATGCCAATATTTTGATTTGCATAAAATCAGCTGTACCGTCTTTAAGGGAGGGCCTTGTATTTATATTTATTTTTACAATGTACAAATACAACTACTGAATTACCCTGTAAAAGGGTTTAAATGGAGGACATGTAAAAGGGTATTTAGGAATAACTAATATACAAGTAGTTATGTAGAGAGACTCAGTCTTGTGGAGGTATCATGCACTGCTGGTGTATCAGAATCGGTACTCTTTTCACACCAATAATGCCCTTTTTGGCTGAAAGGTAAGGGTGCTGATGGGTTGAACTAGGCTGCTGAATTTGTCCAAGTCTAGCTGGTTATATTATTGAGCCTAATGTTCAGACTAGATCCAGTCCACAGGCCTAAAAGGTAACTTGCAGATTGACCCATTTGTAAAATAAATATGAAGGTACAAGCGGATTTACTCTTTGTTCTAAGCATGCCGGAGTCGGGCCAGGTCCAGTCGACTTAACTATCAAGACAAGATATAGGCCCATGTCCGCCCATGAGCCCAAGAACACAACTCGGGCTTAGGTTGGGCTTGGGATGTTTTGACCCATGTTCACCCCTTACTAAAAGGTGACTGAACACCTGTTTCATGAGAGAGGAAATGTTTAATGTCTGCATTCCGACAAATGGTTGGTCATTAGTGGAGTGCGTTGGAAGCCCATAAAAGATGCAATTCATTCTCAACAAGATTCATTATTTAGTATCTCAATCCCGGGTCTCTTTTTAGAATATTAGTAGATCAGCTAACGGCATGGCGGGTTGTTTAGCTAAGCAAGGGGTTGATCATTTGTGTAATCCAAGTGCTAATATCATGTAGCTATGGGTGGTGTTCGGTTTACATCTCTTATACCATGATATCAAAATGAGGTGGCTTATGGTCCTGTTTTGGACTAAGTTCGGTTGTAATCTTTCTTCTTTTTAACAAATTTCTATTGTTACCAATATATATTAAAAAAAAAAAAAAACCAGGTACATGTTGGGTCTGCCTTCAGTGATTCCGACCATTTTGTGGTGGTCACTATTGTGGAGGAAGAAACAGATCTCAAATGATTAATCCCACCTGTGCATTTGTGCCCTCAGAAGCTGTTGGGCACTCATGTTAGTTATATTTAGCAAGCTTACCAAACAAATACCTTATTTGATATAGGAGATATCATGAATGGCCTATTCTGTTATAAAACTCATCATATGGACCTCTTATATAACTAGAAAGTGGTCAAATGAGTAGGCCCTTTCTCTCAATTGAGCATGCTATGTCACCTTGACAGGAGCCTGATTAGAGTTTTAGGCTTTTAGCTACCTTAGGAAAAAAATAAGAATACAACCGGTGCAGCCATTCGGAAATGAGTACAACTATTATTATGACATGAAATTAAGTTACCAAGGATTATAGATGTTGAATTCTTTCTTTTAAAGCTCTCTCTCTCTCTCTCCCTCTCTCTCTCTCTCTCTCTCTCTCTCTCTCTCTCCATTGTCATGTATATTGATATCTCAAGATCCTTTCTAACTAGTGGTTTGATAGGCTATCCCCGATGAAGCGTTCACCCACATGAAAGGCCATAAGGAGTTTGTGCAGATCGATCACAATGATTTCTTTCCCTATCTTCTTGTTACTATTGGCTCTGGTGTTAGTATAAACAAGGTTTGTACTCGGTGCAACTTCTCCCTTTTCTGCAAGCTATATGTGTGGGGCCACTTATGGTGATTTAGAGTTAGAGCATTTATAACTTCATATGAAATTCCCACCTGTACCATTGCTATTTGCTGGTTATTAGTTAACAACTGTTTTCTCTTGATCAAGCATAAATTCTACCTGTATCTAATATGCCATCCATATTTTGCTGGTTTTAGGTGGATGGAGATGGGAGCTATCAGCGGGTTACAGGGTCAAGTATTGGAGGTCGTACTTATTTGGGTTTGGCTTGGCTTTTAACAAAGCACAAGAGGTTGTTTTAAGTTTTAACCTTTTAGATATTTTAGAATGTTGTTCATCCTCTAGTTTGAATCTAAGTCTTTTATTTATTAGTTAGAAGACTCACATCCTTTTATCATTTTAGTTTTGATGAGTTGCTAGAGTTGAGCAAACGAGGAGATAATAGAAATATAGACATGCTAGTTGGAGATATCTATGGTGGTGACTACTCAAAGGTATGAACAGTTTTTTTTTTTTTTTTTTTTTTTTTTTTTTTTTTTTTTTCTTTTTTGTTATAACCATTGTTGATAAGAAGTTAACTATAATGTTGTTTTTATCCGGAATCTAATTACCATTTTGGAGTGAAGAGTGCGAGGATAAATTTGCTGATACTTGGGTTTTATTTTTTCAATGTGTACATACAACGTACCCAATTTGCATTTTTTTTTTCATCATAAATTTTATTTGAAGCTAAACTCCACAATCGCCATAGTTAAGGATCTTAATAACCTCATCTTTGATGGGATGGGTAGCCCAACCCCATAGGGATGGGGAGCTTATTAAGAAATGAAGAGAGCTTTTGAAGGGTGTTGTGTATTAATTAAAGAAGACATTATTTTAGCATTTTCCAATATACCAAATCTTTTGATATTTTTCAATTTTTTTGGGTTTGAAAAAAAATTCATTCACGCCGCGATGAACCGTGATGATCGCAAATTGTGATGTGACGCCACGTCGTATTGTTTTTCATGGTCAATCCTGATGACGATCATGATTTTAAACCATGATTGTGAGTGTTAAGATATATGTGTGCTCTATGTTAGAAAAGTTTTGTGGGGATCTCTAGGATAATATCAGCATTAATGACCTTGTTTTTAATTGGGAGGCATGTATGCTTTTCGGATTGTCCTAGGAGAAAGGGTGGTTTCTTGGGAAACCCCTTCTATGGGGGTTTTAAAGTTAATATTGATGGTGCAACTAGAGGAAAGCTAGGTCTGGTGAGAATTGGAGGAATTTTACGTAATGATGTGGGGAGGTCTTGTTTATGTCCCCTAAAGTTGTAGGGATCAAGGACTCTAATTAAGCTGAGTTGTTGCTATCTTGGAGGCTTTGGGGATTTCTTCTCGCTCTTTTCATGGTTGTTTGATTGTGGAAAGCGGCTCACTCAATGCAGTCTCATCGGTGAATCATAATGGGGCCAAGCCTTGGGAACTTCAGTTTTGTTTCATTGAGATAAAGGCTTTGTTTTCTCATTTTTTGGTGGAGTTTAGACATGTTCTTAGATCAGCCAATGGAGGTAGATGTTTCAGCTAAGCAGGGGTTTGTTAGGTCTTCCCCTTGTGAGGTTTCTATCATGTAATCTTTTGTAGGGTATGAGTCTCTTATTCCCAAAGTGCCCTTGTATTTGTTGTAAATGGTTGTGTTTAATTAATAAAATGTTTGCCATTGCTTCTTAAGAAAAGGTAGAATGGTGTTTAGTTTTGTCTTTTTTATCATAATCTTTGATGGATCTTTGGTTTAAAATTTCTCTGTTTGGCTTTTTCATGGAAACTGTTAATTATTAAAAAAGAGATATTTGTGATTTCTTTTGCAAGCCTGTGTCTGTCATTTTTAAGGTTACTATTATTGCTTTCATTCGCTTAGTGATAGAAGGAATTACAAGAGAGGCACTGCTTGTAGATCTTTTGTAGTTCTCTTTCAATGGATTAAATCTCCCCTTTTTTTACATTAAAAAGAAGGGGACTCCATAGTTACAAGCTAACAATTACATTTAATGAATTATCTTTCAAATTAATGTCTGATAATATGGATTTGCTATTGTTTCTCACATTTTTCTTGGTTTTGTAATAGCTATTTTATCCTTTCACTGAAAGAATAGTGTAAAGAAAGAATTATTAGCTTAAAAAACCATTCATGTAAATGAACGTACATGTTTCAGAATTCGGGTTCTGGATTAATTCAAAATGATGTTTAGGCTCTTGCCTTTCATATCAGAATGACAGACTCCCCCAATTTGTCAATTGTTTCAGATTGGTCTTTCATCATCCACTATTGCTTCTAGTTTTGGAAAGGTAACTTATGAAAGCAAGGAGCCCTCAGATTACAAGCCTGAAGATCTTTCTCTGTCTCTCTTGCGAATGATTTCATATAATATTTCCCAGGTTAGTTTCTTAGAGCTTACTTTTAATCAGTGCAATGTATTGACTTCCTTTCTTATGAGCAAAAGAAATGTTACAGAGAGAAAATAACCATTATTAAAGTCTCACCCTGTCTATCTGGTCTGGGCTTTATCTTTAAGATTGTTAATCCTGCATGCCTTTTCAAGGGGTGAGTTAAAAAACAATTTAAAAATATAGTAAGTAAACATCTCCCAACTCGTTTGCTTGTCGAAATAATTGTCACAAGCCTTGTTCTCGGACATCTGCATTCTAGGCTTTTCTCTAAAGATATTAAAAATTGTTGAAAAATTAAATAAATATTTATTAAAAATGCTTAAACATATATATTAAAAATTGGAGATATGTCGGTTAAAGTATCAAACAATGAACTTCTCAAAGATGTTACACTTTTGTGAGGTGTGCTAACTCCTAATCCACTTGTCCATCTGTGTGCTCGACATCACAGCCTGGCATGTCATGCGTCAGATGCAAGATATCACTAGGATGGCTCTATTATGTAACCTGGCCCCAACATAAGGATTTTACATGAGGGCATAACTGTATATAATGTTCCTTTTTATATGAAAAGAGCTCAGAGCTTTGGGTTTACTTCATTTTATGTAATTTAGGAGTTGAGGATTATATGGTTCCGTCATTCATTTTTTGTAATGAAGGAGTTGAGGAATAATGTGGTTCCCAAGATATGCAAAATATCCTCAAGACTTGATTAAATATGTCAAAGTGGAGCCCCAGGCTTGGCGATTCAGGACTGTTGATCTTATTTTGAAATGGGTAGAACTCCGAGATGTTTGAAAAACTGTTGTAAGGAAGGTGGGGTCTCGAAGCAAATCTTCGAGAAATGTCAAAAACACATAGTTGGGATTAAAAGGAAAACCTTTGGTATAGACGTTCGAATGAGGATTCCTTGTTCATGTAAAGTTGAAACTCTCTCCACTTCAGATGGAATGCAACTAAATGAAACAGCTGCAATTACCCCTCCACGCTTTGGCTTTCCATATCCAATGCCACATGCTGAGTGTGGTTGCTCTTGTATATGGTATTAAATGATAGGAAGTTAATCTTATCAATTGAGTAGATTTGATTATTGCATGTAGGTCGTTTGATTAAATGAAAAGAAATACATTGAAAGTATGTGCATATGAGAATGAGGGTGGGAGTTTCCAAGTCAATGTATTATAAGTGAGCTGCAATGGGAAATTTGTTCATGGGTCAGTTTCAGGTTTTAAAATTTAAAAAATGTACTGATGATTCTGGGCTTAATGGATACAAAAGAACACTGAGAACTAGCACTACCAGTGAGTGAGTCTATATAATGGGTCCAAGAAAGAACACAAAGCCATATATGGGATTTATATGCATCCACGTGAGGATGTGTATTTTTTTTTTCTTACAAAAACTAGAACTCGTGCACTCATCTCCTATGGGAGGCAGTCGGTGTCCCTAATGAGCTGAGGATGTGCAAGAGTGCAATTTGTATAAATTGTTTCCTTTTGTTTTTCCTTCCCAGTTTCTGTTGCCTTGTTTGAGTGGGAGTTTTACTTCATTAAGATTTTTAAGCATCCACATCAGGAATGACTTGATTAAAATCTTATGAAAAAAGTTATAAATATTAGGCTTGAATTACTTTTCTAAGAAACTTACCTTTTTTTTTTTTTTTTTCTTTTTCTCTTACAGTTTACTTCTTGAATCTTACTATGTTAAATATTCCGATTCATTCGATAAAAAATTTCATACTTTTGTGCAAAACCATAACCTTTTTTTTTTTTTTTTGTATTTTTTAATGGTAATTTTGTAGGCCTTCCGGGCCCAAATAATATATTATTTTCCTTATATAAAGCACTCAGAAAAGACTTAATCAGTCTTGGTTTTAAGTGACGGTAGAAGTTACAGTCCCTAGAAAGTCATCTCTCCTCCACAGGAGAAACCATATTCAAGCTCTTGTCAGAGACTCCCTTATCCAAGAAAAAAAAAGAATTTATAAGGTGGAAATTGAAACTTAGTATCAATGAAATATAATGTATTTGTTGATAGAAAAAAAGATAATGTACCATTGAATTGAATTGTGTGTGTGTAAAGCTTCATAGTCTTATGACTTAGTGATTTACAATTTTTAATTAACCATTTTAACTGTCTAATGATTTAGTGATTCTGATTTGGTTTCAGAACATTGGTTTTGAAGTTACTTTCTGGTATTCATATTTCTGAAACATTTCATATGGCCAGGATTAGCATATCTTGATTGGCAATGCTTAGGATCATTTCAATAAGAAACATGGGTTCTCTCCATTATGAATGAAATCTAATGAAAAGAAGGGGAGCATATTATCATTTTTTTAGAAAAATTTGATGATCATTCAAGGCTTGGGAATGAGCCCTGCATCTCATGGGTGCAAATTTTCAGCTATACTGAATGGTTTTCTTGAAATTTCTACCTATTTTCTCTTATTTATTCATTCATGAGATTTTGTATAATTTCAGTCCCTACAGTATACAGATTATGTACTGTGTACTGCATACACTTGTAATTTTTGAGGCCTAGAACGAAATATGCTAACATGTCGGGGGGAAAAAAAATCCAACAACTCTAGTTTATTTGTTGTATGCTAGATCTCTCACTCGACGGCACGTGACTATGGGATAAAGAGGATCGTTTTTGGCGGATTTTTCATCTGTGGTCATGCTTACACTATGGACATGATTTCCGATGCAATTGATTACTGGTAATTATCATGATATTTAGTGCAACTTTGTCAAGCTTTTATAGCATTGATGCTCTTATTTTCCTTTTTAAGTTTACTGTGCTTAGAATTGGGAGGTGTTTATAGGTTTATTTCTAAACATCTGACAAACTTATATAGGAAATTAGTAAGAATAGAAGAGCGAAAAATGAAGAGAAGGAGAAGAAATGTCAGAGGGAAAAGTGTATGGTTGTCCTTAACTATGGCTGGAAGACCTCCCCTGTATTTATATGAATATGCTTTTCCGAATTTACAAAAGAAAAACCCCTGTATTTTATAATGTTAACATGACAGTGACACTGTGCCAGGAACTTATATGTAAATATTGAAAAGTTCTTTTTTCCTACATGGTTGATACCCAGGCCTAGCTAATATTGTCTGAATTATTTCCTTTATTTTGATTCCTTTAATCATTTCTAATTTCTTCCAGTATATACTTCAACTCAACGTATGATCTGATTTTTAGGTCGAAGGGTCAGGTTCAAGCAATGTTTTTGCGCCATGAGGGATTTCTTGGAGCTTTGGGTGCATTCATGAGCTATGAGAAACATGGTCTTCATGGCTTGATGGGAGATCACTTGGTGGAACAATATCTGATGTGTGCTCCTTACATGGAAGGAATGATTCATGGTCCGCCACTTGGGCATCCAAATGAAAACGTAAGTCTGTGGCAGAAAATTGTTGGCTCCCATCTGACACCTGGTTGAGTCATATATGACAGTGGTTGATTTTGGATCAGGCCGTGGTAGCTTTGTTTGTAATTCCCTGAAATTTGAACCAGGTTCTAATCAGTAAAATAAGTGGGTCAGTAGCTATGCTTAGCTGTATCTCAATATAATATGTTGGCAAGCCTCAGTTCATATCCTTTTCTTTCCTTCTTCTTTTGATCAGTAGTTCATATCCATTCCACATGCTCATATTAATCGGGCCTGAAATTCAGGCCAAGGCGGCTAGGCCGAATCCACAGGCTTAGCTAACAGGCAGCTGGGCCAAATTAACAATCCTGTCCCCAGGTGGGCTCTGTCAAAAGCCTTATGGGAATTGGTCTATTTTCCACCCGTGCTGATTGGCTTTCTAGCAAGCCCATTTCTTTCATTTTCTGCAGTATTCTGATTGTTTTTATCTATTAAAAAGTTAAAAATGTGTTCATTACTCGAGAGTTCAGTTTCACAATAAAGCTAAACTTGAATCATATACTGTTAAATGTTCTTTCCCTCTCTGCAGAACAGAACCTTTAAATGTTCTGTGAATCTTTAAATGTTCCCTTGATGTTCTGATCATCTTTTATTGTTCCCTTGTAGCCATAACATGATCTGATTTTCAGTCTCTGGTTGATTTGTAATTGATTTGCTTGCAATTGCTGTTACTTGGAGATCCTGTAGTTGCTTATATGGCTTCTTCTTATTCTTTTTTTTTGAACTGCTGTGGTAGGCTATAGTGAGTGAAGGTGGAACTGATGATAATGCTAAAGGAAGGGGCGATGGCTTTGCTCATGCATTTTCTGCTCACTTGGGAAGGTGTTCATCTCAACATGTTTTGTGGGAAAAACTGATTTTATATTTTATTTTTCTTATTAGACTGTTTATGTCTATATACTATCTATTTATTAGTCAATCTATGTCCATTTAAGAAAAGGTTAATTGAGGAAGCCCTGCACATGTACAGCACGAGTTGCAATGCTGAATAGATAGTTAAATGACACCGTGGTTACTTGTCTGATAAAAGGCCATCGGATGTTTTGGCACACAGCTGGCCATCCACACCACAACCATAATATTATATCTATGACCTAATATTAATCTCTCTCTTTCTATATATATATATATATATATATATATATATATATAGACACACACACACACACACACACACACACACACACACACTCTCTCTCTCTCTCTCTCTCTCTACATATATATATGTATCCCCCTGCAAGGCTGCAACCCCTGAAGTTAGAAAACCCTAAACCCAAGCATAAATACTCGATCGCCTAATCCTTAGATATCATCCCTAAAATGATAGCCCAAACCAAAAACCTAAATCCTTAAAATAAAAAATTGAAATCTGAGTACCTAAATTTCCAAATCCCTTAATCCCCCGATCATAAACCTGAATCCTTATAACCCTAAACCCGTTCCTAAGCTTTAAATCCTGGATATCAGTAAATCCCAGATCCTTAACAGTTTACATTTGCAACATTGGATTAATCAATTAATATCAATTTTTTAAGATTGATTTATCCTTGATTTCTGGATCAACTAATATCAATTGATTTTATTCTTTATCAATCATCAGTTTTCAATCATCAGTTTTCACCAATATATATTGAAGTGGCTTCTAAATTTTCTATGTTGCTATGTCGTTGTCCCTATTGCACAGAATGTCATCATCCAACAATAATAGTTGTGAATGGGATCCAAAATGTCCACGTTGTAATCGGGACATGAAATCATTTACGCAGTCCAACCCCAATCAAAAATTTTGGAGATGTCCAAATTGGAATGTAAGTGTCCCTAGGTTGCAATTTTAATATGCTGCT
The DNA here is from genome assembly GCA_028538565.1 of Umbellularia californica. Classification (NCBI taxonomy): domain Eukaryota; kingdom Viridiplantae; phylum Streptophyta; class Magnoliopsida; order Laurales; family Lauraceae; genus Umbellularia; species Umbellularia californica. Next base: position 49,020,396 of record JAPQWN010000004.1, read on the forward strand.
ACTATTATATTTTCTTAATGATTCAAGCATTCATTCATTTTGATAAAAAAAAAACTATGTAGAATGAAAATGGTCGTGCCACGTTCTTATGGAAAGATAAAGCATCAAGACAACAACTTTCTGAAACCAATTCAATGCCAATGCAAAGAGACAATGGGAAGGAAGAATTGCCGAATTTGGCAGTGTTGATGGAAGATCTGAAAAAAACAATTGAGATGCAGAATAGATTTTTGTGTGCATTGATTGAAGAAAAGAAGGAGATGAAAAAATTGTCTGATTTGCAGAATTTGTATCTGCGTAAAATATATCGTTTCATAGTGTTTATATCTTGTATTATATGTCTTGCTCTAGCTTTCTTGTTCAATCCAGCATGAAGATTCATGCGAAAAATTTAAGTATATAGATGGGATGGTGGAATGTTCAAGCTTTATTAGTGTCAGGTATTTGATGTCCACTAGTTTGTTTATACATAATCCTTTTGTTTATACATATGAGTCTGTTAGTGTGACAGGAAGAGTGAGCAAAATGTTCCACACCTGGGACACTAAAAGACAGGAAGAGTAAGCAAAATGTTCCACACCTGGGACACTAAAAGTCATTATAAGCAGCTTTTTAGACTGCTATGGATATCCTTTATTCGCTCATTGTATGTGTTTTGGATAATTCCAGAGATCTGGAGCTGCTGTTATGAATCTGATCTTGTAGTTTCTGGAACTATAAATAGAAGAGGGTGTGACTAAGCATTGGTTGTCAATTTCCAAGCTAGCACTCTCTTGTCCCATTTCTTAGGAGTTCATATTGATGTAGTTGCATTTGATCTGGTTCTATGTACTAGTTTCAAACAGTTAGAAATGTGGTGGTCATGCATTTTAAACTTTAGATGAAGTAAATGGCTTTTAAACTGGCATTTTCATGCACATCATTGGGATTAGAGCTCCAGGAAGTTAAGTGGCTGTGTTTCCTTGTTAATAGTGGAACTTTAACTAGTTATATAAGTTGAGCTGGTAGACATCTTACATATTGGATCAGTTAATCAAATGGTGTCTCAGGCTTTAATACTAAATGAAACCAACCTCTTCTTTGATCTCTGCCTTGCATGTCCATATATCCTGCTGGGGCTCATCCCAAAATTATCCCATTCATCAAAACCCATGGCCAATCTCAAGCACCTGTTAATTCAAAACCAGAACCTGTTAATTCAAAACCTGGAAATCAGTAACCTATTAAATCAGGATCAGAACTCATTAATTTAGGTCCTGTTAGTTTAATTTCCATTCATTACAGCAACCATTTCATTTCATTAAAAATACACCAAACCATTCCGTATGAAAAAGTAAAAGGATTCCAATGGAGAAATTTCAAAATAGGGTTCAAGTTTTGCCCGTATTTCAAATTAAAAAAAAAAAAAAAAAAAAACCGTAGTTTTCAAAACAGGACTTAAATTTTCCAAATACATTTCAAATCACCACTTTTGGCGAGAAAAGGGATTTTCGGGCGACCGCTTTTTTTTCTAAAAAAATACCCAAAATGTCCCTAACTTCTTCCTCTTCCATTAATCCATGCCCTCTGCTAGGGATGGCAACGGGGTGGATCGGGGACGGAATTGGGGTTCCCCGCCCCCGCCCAGAACTTGTCCCGCCCAGCCCTTCGTGGTAATTTATATTCCCCGTCCCCGCCCCGCCATGCCCCGCAGGTACCCCGCCCCGCCCCTCAATTGTGCAAGACTTGGGATTCGAACTTGGGTGGGAAGCAACCACAGCTTTGCCTTACCACTAGACCAAACTTCATTTCTTGTAATATTTTACCTTATTTAAAATATATTAATATATTCAAGATTGTTACACACATATACATACTTCACTTACTTACTATATATATTATTTATCATTTATTTAAAAGGAAAATGTTAAATGTAGACAACTAAGGAATCTGATTGGAAACCTTAAAGCTACATTGAGCACGTTTCCATCTCTTGGATTTTGAAATCTTTTGGTCTTGTGAAATGAATGGAACTTTATTTTAAAAATAATAATTTTGTTGATCAAACATTTTGTTTGGATATCTATTGGACTCATGGCTTGGAAATTCTAGAATCCTTTGAAATTCTGAAATATTTTTTTGGACATCAATTGGGATTGGGCCTAATTATTTCTTCTTGTGTTTCTCAATAAAAGCTTCGAAATCTTTATCACATGAATTAGGAGTGCAATCATAATATGCCCTGCCTGTTTAAGATGAAAACATGATAAGCACCCACCAAAAGGAAAATTACACAATTTGCAATTCAAATTTATAAAAGTCTTGAAATGTAGAAAAAATTCTAAAAACATATACTAGTAATTTTGTTTAAAAAAAATAGAATTTATATATGAACTTCAAGTATTGTCACATGAATATTAAATCATTATTTATTGTATAGCTCTGAATTCATGAACCTCCTATAGCGGCCCCGGTTATATTAAAAGTACATGCTATATTGAAACCTTCATTATCAAAGCCTTGTCTCAAGCTCCCAGCTGTGACGGTGTTGGCTACATGTATTCTTTTTCTCCATTCTAAATCAAGACCCAAATAAGAAAAATTTTCTTAACTTCATAATTTTTCTTTTAAGGAAAAATAAATTAAATTTTGGATTGACTACAAAGAAAAAGGTAAATTCATTTATTTTATATGGTAAAAAGCACATGAATGATTCATCTATGTTGTCTCCATGCCTTTAATAATATTAATAAAAAAAAACCCTCAACCATGCTGACTCATTTGCCCGAAACTCAGGCCCCTCTCAAAACATCAGTCTTCCTAGGGACCATGACATTTTTCCCAAAATAGAATAAAAAGATCTCCCAGCATAAATATTTTATAAGTGTTGGGCACTATTAGATTGTTTAAAATTTTTTAAATTATCTAATATTAATATTATAAATTTTCCTTTTCCTAAAATTTTACCTATTTAAAGTGAGATTTATTCTTATATGATTTTCTCTAAACCCTTGAAGGCCAATAACATGCTCTTGAAAATATCATATATGCTTTGAGACATTTTTTATAAAAAAGACAATATCTCTCTAAAATATCATGAACTCTATCAATACATGGTTTCACTTCATTTCTGGTATTGAACTCCACTCACTAATAAATAGGTTAATTACACATTTAATTAAAATTAGTATAATGTATAGTGTTGTTAGTATGATTAGAATCATATTAAGTTACTAACTATAATTTACCTTGTTATTTCTAATCGTATGAGTTATTATAAGCGTATAGCCTGATATATCTTGTAATGCTATATCAAATTAGTATAACTTATATTGTTATTAGTATGATTAGAATCATACCAATTATAATTTACCTTGCTATCTCTAATCATATATGTTATTATAAGCTTAAAGCATGATCTATCATTCTATTATATTCGTTTTATTTAATATGATTTATCATGTCGCAATTTAACATTATATATGATTAAAGTCAAATAAGCTTAGATAGATTTTTAACAACTTTAATTTCATTAAATTTGAATTAGAGGGAATGTGATCATATTATATGCTTTTATAATGTCTAGGGTTCAATCAATTACATGTTTAACTTTAAAAAAAGTCTTCAATCAATCTACTTAACCCTTAATAACAACATAAAATCAATATATACATTTACATATAAATATGTTTATTTATTATAAAAAAAATCTAAAAAATATATATTTTTTAGAGGATTATTAATTTCGGAGCGGGTTACGGGGCGGGGCATGGGGCGAGGCAACGGGGCGGGGCATGGGGCGGGGTAACGGGGCGGGGCGGGGCGGGGCATGAGGCAGACCCATCCCTGCCTCGCCCAGGCTTCGGAGTATGTTTTTTTGCCCCATCCCCGCCCCGTCTAAGATTCGGGGCGGGGAAAACCCTCACGGGACGGGACGGGCACTCCGGGTTAGGACGGGGCGGGTTAAAAATGCCATCCCTACCCTCTGCCATATGGAGATCCTGCCCCCCAAACCAATCCTACTTGCACTCTTTGTTTGGGGTTTCTTTCAACACCTCATTTCTCCCTTCTTTATGTGTATGGTCAGATTCTACAGTCCACCCATACAAGCCCTTAGTTGCAGTACTGCTTATCAAGGAGAACCTTGATGTGGTCAGATTCAAGGAGTTGGCAGTAGATGAGAAGCCCAATGGTTTCGTGTTTGCCTCGGTGAGTTTGAGGGCTAGGAGGAGGTTCGGGTGTTGGTGTTCTGCCAACACAAATTTAATCAGGAGTGTTTGGACCGTTGGATGGATCATGACCAGCAGACGTGCACATACTGTGTAGCCAGTGTAGGACTCCTTTGGCTATGAAGAAGATGGAGAAAGGGGCCCGACCTCTGATTTGAGGGCTAAGTAGATAAACAGATCTTGGATTGTGGTGTGTGTTGAAGTGGGCTTTAGATTTTCTAACGCCCATAAAACATTCAAATGGATTGGGAAGTTGGGATAGAGTTGCATCATGCATGGGATTAGAGTAGGTGAATACAGAAGGTAACCGAGTCACTGCACCCAAAGTAAAACTGACCCAACTTATAAACTTGTGAACTTGATTCATTTAAGATCTCTCAGACTATGGCTGTCATTCTGAAGCTGTATGATTGCCACTGCCATATAGGCATATTTCTTAAATGGAAATTGTGTTCTTCATATTCTCTACTGCTGCTTTTAATAGTGTAGAGAGGAAGGGGAGGAGGAGGATGGATGGATGCAGTGGGTTTTGTTAAAGGGCATTTTGGTATGTTAAAAAATCAAGTTTCACCTCTCTAATCCCCCTAACCAAACAGCCCCTACACCCATCTATTATTTTTATGTCTTCCACTTTTTCTTTCTTTCTTGCTTCTTTTTCTCACCCTCTGCTCTCAGTAAATTTAGTCTAGACTCTAGAGAACAACACTCTCAGAAAGAAATGGGAGAAGCTAATGATAGTAGAAGATTGAAGAAAACAGTATTTGTGACTGTTGGCACCACTTGCTTTGATGCTCTTGTCAAAGTTATACTCACGCAACAAGTCAGAAGGATTGTCTAGAAAAGGTTACACTCATCGTATTCAAAAGGTCCGGAGATCATATATCTCAACGGTATTTAATCCACCTTGCTTGAGCTTTAGTCATTGTTTTTTTTTTTTTTTTTTTGGCAGACCCAACACTTCTCTACATGAACCAGCCTTTTAGAAAATCAGAATTAACATTCCAATTTATTTAAGTGAATTGAGTTCATCTTGACATGTTATCCACAATGAGGAATTATGTGTTTCTCAAATCAATTAAAAAAATAGAGTTGGGATGACTTCTTTTTTTTTTTGGGCAACCATGTAAGTCGAATGGTCATTTGCTTGACATTATAATTTCATGTTCATTAAAAAAAAGAATATATATAATTTGATGTTAGACCTCTTTTCTCACTCAAGATAGGTATAGCAAACTGGGAATACCCAATACAAACAATTAAGTTTGACAATGAGCTTAGTTGCATCAGACTGGGCCTCATGATTCATATGTTGAAGTTGATTAATATGGTTTGGTTTGTAAAATAATTTAATTTTTACACCAGCTTAGTTGCATTGTTGGAGACCCTGACTATATGACGCAATTCAATTTCATCTCAGTCCATAGCATTAATGGTGATACTACTGGGGCACTTTTTTTTTTTTTGGAGGGACTGTTGGCATTGGCTACAGTCGGCAACTGATAGGCACTGGTTCATCAACATGTTCAGGTGCTATTAAATTAAAAAAAAAAAAAAATTACAATACAATGGCACATTTGGAATGTTCCTAATGGATTCATAGAAAATTAATTGGTTCTTGGGGGTGACGGATGATGAAGGGTCAAAGATGGAGAAACATTTTGGTGTGGAAACTTACCACACTACTAGAAAGTTAGCCTTTCGCGGCTGACAAAGCGGGCGGCCGCTTTTGGCGGTCGCAAAAGGGACCTTTAGCGACCTCTAATGGCGGCTGCAATAGCGGTCGCTAAAGCGTTCATATACCCCTCCCCCCCAACCCTCCGAAAATTTCCTTTCCACTTTTTTTCCCCTTTTCCCTTTCCCCTCCAGCGCTCTGCACTGTCGACCCTGCTCCCGCGCTCTGCATTACCGCCGCACCAGCGACGATTCCGCCGGACCGCCTGCGCCGGAGCTGCCACCGGCACGAGCCCATAATCATTCCTGGCCTACCGGAACTGACGGCTCGGGATTCTAACTCCCGGATTGTCCATAAAGTAGAAACGTAGGTTTAAGTTAAAACGTTAACTTAAAACTTAGGAAATTGGCCTCCGAGCACCCAAACCGGGCAAACAGGCTTCGATGCCCGTGAAACTGGACGGGCAAGAGCCCATAGTCATTCCTGACCTGTCGAACTGATGGCTCGGAATTCCGACTCCTGGATTGCCCGTAGAGTTGAAACATAGGTTTTAACCTTCAAAATTTTAATTTTAATTTTTAATTTTGTTTATATTTACTATATATTGCCAATTTTTATAATTAACTATTAATATTTATTTCCCTTTTTCTCTTCAGGTTTGAGAGCATCGGATTGATCATGGCACCCTTCTCAGACAATATGTTTATTTTTGTAAAGAATATAATTTGTTGAAACTTTTGTAATGAATTGTAATGAATATAATTTGTTGAAACTTTTATAATGTTTTGAATATCATTAATATAAGACTTTGTTTTGTTATTAGTATTTTTAACTGATTTTAGTAGTTGGATATAATATATTCAGATACAGGTATAAAAAGCAGGAACAAAATTAGCAAAAAAATAAAAAAAATAAAAACAAACTATTAGCGGCCGCCAGTGGCGGTCGCAAATGGACTATTAGCGGCCGCCATTGGCGGTCGCAAAAAGCGTTAAAAAATTAAAAAAAATTTAAAAATATATATATTTGCGATCGCCCTTTTTAGCTTTAGCGACGGCCATGGTGGCCGCTTAAAGTTTTGACTAACTATTTTATTGACCGTCGCAAGGCGGTCTTATTAGCAACCACCAAGAGCGTGACGCAAAAAATCCGTCGCAAAAAGTATTAAGTCGCTAATACTCTATACTTTTTGGACGAATTTTTTGCGTCGCTCTCTTGGCGGTCGGTGACCCGTCACTAAAGGGTATTAGCGACCGCCCCGACACTTTTAGCGACTGTTTTTTACAGCCGCTAATACCCCTTTTTCTAGAGTGCCATCATTTCAATGATGTTATTGTTAACTATTACTTAATATCTCTCATCTGGAGTGTCCCACCCCTTTCCTTTTTGAGTGAACTTTTGGGAAATTGACAAATGGGCTTAAGGGGAATTGTAAAGATTGTCTAAACATAAGAACTTAAAATAAGGCTTCTAATTGCTTCGATACACATGCCCTTATTTCCCAAACTGTGGTTTCTTAGGTTGTGTTTGTATGTCTCATAGAGAACTTATCTGCTCCAATTTTGTGCTTATGTAAACCATTTGAAAATTTTTCTCAGTATAGTCTTCAGGAGAAGATGGATCTTTAGCTGTGGACTACTTCATTTTTTCAACAAGCATTGCGGACTGCATGAGATCAGCATCTCTTATAATCAGTCATGCAAGTAATGTATTTTATTTATTTATTTTTGAATGGTTCAATTTTATTTTATATAACACTCACGCATAAACCGATCCTAGAACTTCTCCCCTTGTGAGAGAATGCCTTAATAATCATGCTAGTTGTGGGTTGGCCGTAATGTTGATTCTGCTTGATTTTTTATCTGTTCATGATATCAATTTCTGGTAGTGTTAATTCATTTGGCAACTAACTGGTACTGTTTCTTATTTTCTTAAACAGTTTCCATTGAGATCTTAATTAGAAAAGGAAATGCCATCAAGGTGTTTATCTCAAAATTCATGTCATACTCAGTATGACCAATCACCAGCAACTCCTTACCCCACCCTAAAAAGGTCAAGCGATGTAAGGGATGATGCATGAAGAACAAGTCATGGTGTTACCCTTTTTTACATCATCATCATCATTGAAAAACTGGCATAACAATACTTTCCATCACTTCGGAAGTGAAAGGTTGTCACAAAGCATCCAGGCAGAGCCAATTAGTCCCATCGTATAAAACAGGCCTTGCTAGATTAGCAATTTATTAAAAGAAAAAAATGTCTCACTGGTTGCTGTTAGCAGCGTGACCAATAATGGTGAATGTAAACCGTTCACGGTTTTCTATAGTTCATTCATGTCGCATTAGGTTGGACAATTAGCAACATTGGGATTTTTTTTATTGATCTAGATGATATTCATTGTTAGGTCGAAGCAATGCAAATGAAACTTTTAATAGGAGAATGAATCAAACGCTAAGCACATCAATTAGATTCATGATGGTTTGAGTTAAAATCTAGATTGAAGAAATTAGGACCCATAGGGTCAAAATCCCCCCCCCACCCCCCCAAAACAAAAAAATTGTGTGTGTGTCCTACTTTTGTATACTCCTTTCTATAGTAGACACAATTATCATATTCACTTCATGGATAGCTTTGTTTCATCAAGAATGCATCGAATCGCTTGTACCATTATCTAGGAGCTTACTTAAGGTACCTTGAGCCCCTCTGGTTGATGCATGTATATCTGCTCATCCAAATTACCATGGAGAAAGGCCGTCTTCACGTAAGCTGCTCCAACTCAAGGTTATTTGCCGCTACTAAGGTCAACAACACACGTATGGATGTATGCTTCACAACAGGAGAGAATACCTTTAAGTAAGCAATTCCTTCCCTCGGTGAATAACCTTTTGCCATAAGACGTATGTGATATGTTTGACTCCACCTCAACAGTGTCATTGCTGCTACTTATCTCTGACTTCTCCATCTGCTTTCTCGCATCTAGTTTAGCATCATCATGAAATATAACATCCTTGCTGATGATAAACTTGTATGAATCCTGATCAGTATGCCCCAACCTGTATCTTTTCACCCCAGAAGCATATCCCACCAAATGCACTTCATATGGCTCTAATACTAATTGTTATATGCATGCATGTGGAAGCGTGAAACCTATGATTGGAAATCAAAGCCACACACAAGAAGAGAGAAAATCACACAAGAGAATTAAGTGGTTCGGCAGAATGCCTAGCTATGTCAACAGCCAAAGAAAACCCACTCTTTTTTTTTTTATTCCACTCTTAGGTCTAGGGTTACAAATTACATTGCATTTATAATCTCTGCTGTTTTAGCCTCTAAGAAAGCCCCAGTACAATAACCAAAATATCCCTGACCCAAAGCCCTGCCCTTGGCTAACCTACTGGACCACTTCGATAAACCTGAAATACAAGACATAAACCCAACAATTTCTATGGATATTTACTATTGAGACCTGCCTAAACATGGTAGAAAAATAAATGGGGTGGGAAAAGATAGGCTCAAGTGTTAGATCCTTTGTGGGTTTGACAAGGACGTTTTAGATGCGGTTAAAAATAAAGAAAAAAATATAAATATCTAAAAATGACCATGATATAAAATAGAAAACAAATAAATAGCAAGGGATGAGAAACAAACACTCAGCTATCACCCGAATAACTCAAATCCTAAGAAAATTAGGGTTATTTATTTCCTTTACCCCTCACCTTTTTAATATTACTTTCATGTAGTTCGTTTGACCATAAAATCCTATGTATTCAACTCCAAGCAAACAAATGGGCCTTGCCCATAGTGAAGCAAATTTTTTTCTTAATTTTAATCTATAATTAAATCTTTTCATCATGTTTTCCTTGAAAACTCTTTATTTCTGTTATGCGCGTGTATGTGGAAACGTGAATCAATGCAATCGAGCAAACAATCAACCACATAAGAAATAAAAAAATCACACACAAAAGAATTACGTGGTTCAACAAACTCACAAACTCGCCTACTTCCACGGGAAAGAAAATGCAACTTTCCTTGGGTTCACTCTCTATATCATATGCAATAGTGCATCATGGGTTACACATTACATTTTATATATATATATATATATATATATATATATGTATATAATGCTCTCTTTTTCTTATCCCCCAAGAAATCATATCTTAGTCAATAAGAAAGTCCCGGTACAATTACCATAATACCCATGACCATGAACCCACTTGCTCTGGACTCATTAGGCCAACAATTTTCCCATTTGAGTGCTTAGAATTGCCCAAGCTTTGAGTTAAGCCTAAATCACCCAAAACAGGGACCATCGGTTAAACGGTCTTAGCTAGTACATATATGAAAAATGTTCACATGTGCATGGAGCATCTTGAACACCCCAAAGGTAGGACCTCCCTCTGAATTTCACGTATTACACATGATGCTCGTTCAGATGCATTGCACACCTGCACTCCATGCACAAGTGAGTATTTTCTGCACATATAGTAATAATTGCCTAGTATATAATCTCTACAAAGTTTTGCATCAAGAGGATTGTAGGAATTTGTCTCATTTCCTTCACGAAGAGATTTAAAGAAAGATAAAGAAAGGAAGAAAGAAAGAAAGAACTCCCCTATCCATTCGTTGTTGTGATATTTTCACTCGTGTCTTTCCTTTCAGCACACTTGTATTAATATTGATGATGCACAAATTGGTTTTTGTTAGGGATTTTGTGTATTGCAATTTGATGGATGCATTATTCATTTTATTCATCATTTGAATTTTCACACATGCATTGTTTTAGAAATCTTGAAATCTTAATTTACTTATGCATTGCTTTAAATCTTGTACACCTTATGATTTATGCATGTTTTGGTTTTAAACATTGGATGCATTTTTAGTTTTAAAAATGATTTTATAAATCAAGCTAGCCATTTGTTTTAAACTTTCAAATCTATTTAGGCTTTTTATGTTTCATGATTTTAAAGTACTTGGATTGGTTTAAATCATGTTTCCATACTTGGTTTAATAGCCCAAAGATCCCACAAGAAATTTACTTTGAAAAATGCAAAAGTTGGGATTTTTGTCTTAGGCTGTCGGTCAACCGACAAGCTGAGTGTCGGCTAACCAACAAGTGAGCCGAGGTCAACCGATGGATCTGTCGGTTAGAATTCCAGAGAGCTACAAATTTCAGATCTTCTCTGTCGGCCAGCATGTCGGTCAGAGCTCGGTTAACCGACCTTGCTTTTGAACCTGACCGAAGCTCTCTCGCATAGAAAACCAGAGAGGAGTTTTCTGACCAAGTTTACTTTGTCGGTTAGGGTGTCGGTCAGGCCTCGGTTAACCGAACATGTCGGCTAACCGAACCATGCTTTATGGTCAGCAAATTTTTGAAAACATGACCGTTGGCCTGTGACCGTTGGGGGTGTCGGCTAACCAACAGGTAGCCGTTGAGCAACTTTTTCTATAAAAAGAAGCTCATTCCTTAGCCCCAAGAGATGATCTTTTGAAGCCCTTCTTGAGGTATTTTGAGGGAAAAGAAAGGGGATCAAGCTAAGGAAGGCTAAGGGTCATTAAGGAAAGCTAAAGCTTGGATTAATGAAGTTAAACCACCAAGTAAGCTTTGCCTTTTTATAATCATTGTTTTATGCTTTATTTAATCTTTGGTAAATGATTTTAGCATATAAATTATGATGTGTTGAATCCTCTACTTCTTTAATCTGTGGTTTAAGTCATTGGATTCTTCACCTTGATTTCTAAACAAGTTTGTTTTAATACTTTATAAAACATGTTTTGTCAAAACCTTTGATTTGTTTTATAAACATGTTTCATTAACTTGTTTGAATAATCTTTGTTGTTTTCATTCATTTGAACTTTAGTTAAATTAGTATGTTTTTGAAAACAACATTGAATATGCATCACATGTTTAGACATAATTAATTTCATACAACTTGTGAGCTTTTGATTTCATATCTTCAACAAGTTTGTATTTGGTACATGTGATTTGCATATTACTTCAATCAAATCTTTTTATGTGTATTAAACTTTTAATATTAATTGAAGTTTCCACATACTCACTTCATAAGCATACATCTTTGCAATCATAGTGTTTGTGTGAGTTTGATTTTCACTTTCATATTCGCCTAATCTAGAGGCAATTAAATTGAGCTTTAATTGTAATCTCTTAGAGTGCTTTGTGAAAACACTTTCTTGAGATAAATCATTTGATTGTAAAGGTTATTGTTTAGCCTAAGAAAAGCATTGAGTGAAGGTTATTGCTTAGTCTAGAAAAGCATCTTATATAGGTTATTGTTAAGCCTTGAAAAATAACATTGTAAAGGTTATTACTTAGCCTAGAAAAGCATCTTATATAGGTTGTTGTTAAGCTTTGAAAAACAACATTGTAAGGTTATTGCTTATCCTTAGAAAGCATATTGTAGTGGTTATTGCTTAGCCATTTGAAAAGCATAAATAATGGAAATCCGGTGGGGTGTGAGATCACAATCTGGTAGTGGATGTAGGCATTGAGGCCGAACCACTATAAATGATTGTGTTGTGGTGATTGCTTTTGTGGTGATTGTTGTTGTTTAGCTTCCGCATTTTATTTGTTAATCATCACAAGCGGCTAATTGTTTTAAAGAAGTTTAAAATTGGCATAATTGGTCATTAAGTTGTAGCTCACCCTATTCACCCCCCCCCCCCCTCTAGGGTTAGGATCCCGGACTTTCAGTTTTGCACACCACCTGTCAAGTGATCGGTAATTAATGCTGTGATTAAAGAAGAGAGAGAGAGAGATACACAAATTATAGTGGTTCGGTCAGTATGACTTACGTCTACTTCTGAATGGCTGAGGTAGCCGGGTACTTTATTAATTCAGGAGTGCTGGGAGAGCAGAGAGTACAAGCTTAGAGAGGGAGAGGAGAGTAGTGCTCCGGTGTCTGTCTCATGCCCCCCAAGTGTTGGTGGGGCTTACAATTTAGAGTCCCTCTCTAACAGATTGGGGCGACTTAGTAGTAAGTAGTTGGCTAGTCTGTTGTATCTGGCGAGCTCTTCTCAACGTGCGAGGCAGCTACGTGCTCTCCATGAGATTCGGTCAAAGGATGGGGTGGGGTGTTGACCATTTCCAAAGCAACGAGGGTTGCCTTGACGTGGCCAGGCCTCATGGATTTGGGCCTGGACCTTATTGGACTCACCAGGTCTTGTAACATGAGTTGGGCCCTTGGGCTTGGCTCATCATTTGCCCCCCAATGCCCTGTGTCCAATGGAACTTGGAGAGGAGGGCATTCATTTGATTTTTCGGTGAGTTCGCAACTGTAAAAACTTCGGGATGCCAAAACATCTATTTTTAGGCCTTTTTTGGACTTTTAACAGTATCAATCATGGCTAAAGGCCGTGAGTCTCGTAGGGCTCGCCGAGAGCTTTGATTTGATATATAATGAGCCTCATTTGGAGTTACGGACCAAACTTTATGGTCAAAATAGCGAGCAGGCGCGCTGGTGCACGGTTCTGGGCGAGCAGCAGTTTCTGGACGAGTAGGAGGTGCTGGGCGCCTGGGAGGTCTGGGCTCCCAGAGGGCCTCTGTGCAATGTACAGCGATGGGCGGCGAGACTGCTGGAGGTCTGGGCGCCCAGGGGGCTGCTGTGCAGCGGGCGTCAGGCGCGGCGAGCGCTAGTGCAATAGAAGCGCCAGGCGCGGCGAGCATGGGCGTCGGGGTGTCGATCGCGGACGCCCAGGCAGCGGCAGGTCATACGGATGCCGCGGCAGCCGGCGCTGGCGCCCAGGCGGGCTTGGGGACGGCATCGGCGCCCAGCGCGGGCGTGGGTTCAGCAGCGACAGCCCGAGCGGGAGTGTGCTAGGCAGCAGCAGGTCGTACGGACGCCGCGGCAGCCGATGCTGGCGCCCAAGCAGCGGCACCTGGCACGGGCGCCCAGGCGTGGAAACTTCAGCAGCGGCGGGGCCCGGCGTGGGCGCCCAGGCTGGCGGTTCAGCAGCGGCAACGACGCCGGAGCCCTATGTCGGCGCCCAGGCGATCGAGGGGACTACTGCGGCAGGTCGGGTGGACGCGGGGAGGACCGCGATGCCCGGCGTGGGCGTCCAGGCCGGCGGGAGGACGGCAGCGGTGTCGGTGCCCAGTCATCCACATCATTCATTTTTCCATCAGTATCCTTTCTCTTTTTCTTTTTCTGAATATAAAGAAAAGTTCTAGAACATAGATAATGTAGAATAAATCTTCTTTTTAAACAAACACATGCCATCATTAGGATGTTTTGTATTTTTTTTGTTTTTACTCCAAGTCCAAATGGTCTGGGCGCCCTTGAGGTCTGGGCGCCCAGAGGCGTGGGCTTCGCTGCTGAGGGGCTGGCCGCTGTCTGCGTGGGCGAGCAGCTCGTGTGCTGTCCAGGCAGTGGCGAGCAGATTGGGAACAAGCCTAGGCGTGCAGGAGCTGGGACTGCTGATCTAATGTAGTCCTTCGGGTTACAGATGACCTTAGCTTCAAGATCCTGCTTGGAGATGTCGAAAACAATGTTATTCCAAACATTAAAATGTTTAACATGATTACCTAGAGAGAGAGGCTGTTTGCGTGATAGCAAAGACAGAGTTTGAGGATTGCTCGTGAGAGAGCTACACCTTTTGAGATCGAGCTTTTAGCGACCCGCGAGAGAGCCGTTAAGCTGGTGATATGCTGCCTGTTTGATAACAGTGCAGAGGCCAAGCTTTTTGGCGACCCGCAAGAGGGCCGCTAAGCTGGAGATAGGCTGCCTGTTTGATAACATTGCAAAGGCCAAGCGTTTGGCGACCCGCGAGAGAGCCGCTAAGCTGGAGATAGGCTGCCTGTTTGAGAACAGTGCAGAGGCTAAGCTTTTGGCGACCCACGAGAGAGCCGCTAAGCTGGAGATAGGCTGCCTGTTTGAGAACAGTGCAGAGGCAGGTCAAGCTTTTGGCGGTCTGTGAGATGATTCACCTCGCATGGACCTGTTGATTTCCTCAGCATTCATATATTTTTGAACTTTTGCCAATAGTTCTGGCATGCTCTTTGGTGGTCACTTCATTACCGAAAAAAGGAAGTTTGATGACCGGAGGCCTCCTAGGAAGGCGGTCATGCTTACTTTATCATCGGGCTCTTCGACCTGAAGGACCTCCTCGTTAAAACGAGTGAGGTAACTCCTCAGGCTCTCGTCTCGATCATGTTTTACGTTGAGCAGATGGGTGACAGGCTTTAGTTGGTGGCGTCCACCAATAAACTGTGCCACAAATGATCTGCTTAGTTTGGCGAAGGAGCCTATGGAGGCCAGGGTGAGACTGGCAAACCATTGTCTTGCGGAACCCTTCAATGTGGTTGGCAATGCCCTACACATAATCTCGTCGGGGACATTGTGCAGCTGCATCAAGGTCTTAAAAGTTTCGAGGTGGTCCAGTGGATCCTTCGTTCCATCAAAGGTCTCCACGGATGGCATTCTGAACTTCCGAGGAAGTGGGTAGTTCACCACGTCAGGTTTGAACGGTGTGTCCGTTCGTCTGACTAGGTAATCCACTATCTCTGGTCCTTGTGCCTTCATGGTGTTGAAGACATCACTTAACTGATTTTGCATTTCTTTGATTTTCTCGTCCCAGCGATTGGGGGCTTCCCTGGATTGATCATGGAAATAACTCTCATCCTCCATGCTTTGGTTTTCACTTTCCCCCTCTTGGAAATGAGGATCCTCCCCATTAGAAGGAGAGGGAGGAGGTTGAAGTCCTCCATGATTTGCTCCCCCCGGAGGTGGGGGTCCTCCAAACTGTGCTCCACCCGGAGGTGGAGTTCCTTCGTGATGGCCACCAGCTCCCAGAGTAACTCCAAAAGGGACGTCGAGGGGGACTCCTTGGGCGCCCTGGGGAACTCCATGAAGGGCGCTCGGGGGATGGGCGCCCTGTGTGGGGTGGGCGCCCGGGGGAGGAGCTCCCCGGCGTGGAGCTCTTGGATGTCCCGGGCACGGTGCTCCTTGTGGTACTCCTCCAAATTGTGCTCTTCCCTGCCCTGTTGTGAGCATGAGCTATAGGATCTGCTGGTTTTGCGTTACCAGCTGCTGCATGGTTTCTAATATTTGTTGAGGAGTGGGGGCAGGAGCATTTGGGGCAGGATTCGTCGGTGGAGGATCACCTTCGCCTTCTAGCGAGGGATTATCCTCTGGTCGTCTCGTAGATCTAGTGATGATCACCATAATTTTGAAAAGAGAAGGATTCTGACGTGAGATTTAGTCGTTCCCACAGACGGCGCCAAACTGATGATGCACAAATTGGTTTTGCACACCACCTGTCAAGTGATCGGTAATTAATGCTGTGATTAAAGAAGGGAGAGAGAGAGAGAGACACAAATTATAGTGGTTCGGTCAATATAACCTACGTCCACTTCTGAATGGCTGAGGTAGCCGGGTACTTTATTAATTCAGGAGTGCTGGGAGAGCAGAGAGTACAAGCTTAGAGAGGGAGAGGAGAGTAGTGCTCCGGTGTCTGTCTCATGCCCCCTAAGTGTTGGTGGGGCTTACAATTTATAGTCCATCTCTAACAGATTGGGGCTACTTAGTAGTAAGTAGTTGGTTAGTTTGTTGTATCTGGCGAGCTCTTCTCAACGTGTGAGGCAGCTACGTGCTCTCCATGAGATTCAGTCAAAGGATGAGGTGGGGTGTTGACCATTTCCAAAGCAATGAGGGTTGCCTTGACGTGGCCAGGCCTCATGGATTTGGGCCTGGACCTTATTGGACTCACCAGGTCTTGTAACATGAGTTGGGCCCTTAGGCTTGGCTCATCAAATATAATTGGTAATTACATTTACAAAAAAAAAAAAATACTAATTTCTTTTCTAATCATGGTTAGAGGACTATACGAACTCAATTTCTCATGTTAATAGGGATGACAATGGGTCGATCGGGTTTAAATGGGACCCGCCTCGGCTCAATCTTATTAGAGGCATGTTTGGAAGTATTTGTTAGTATAGTTTTAGTCAGATATTGTTTTCCATTAATTAACCCCAAGTCAGGTTCAAGGCAGGTTTGGGTTTTGGTTGTGTCTAACCCGCTCTGCCCCGCATGTCTTTACTTTATATATTACTGAATAAGGTTTAGCATGTGAAATGTTATTAGTGCAGGTAGTAGTAAGAAACTGATATTTTCATAAATGCCATGGCTTCAAATCTTCATCAACACATTCAGTTTTTCATATAAATCAACCACTAACAAACCAGACCCGACCCGTGACCGTCACGAACCATTACATCTGTTGCATTTTACAATTGTACACGCACTAGATATAGATATTGGAAAGACATCATTGTTGCTTTGATGGTCATGAACCATCTTCTATCAAACTACATATCATATAAGCAATTATAGCTCCCATCATTCCTAGGTTTCGACTCCTTTGGAGCATGGGGTTGTTTTGATATACTGCTTGAGACTCTGGCAGGAGGTTGTGGGCCTTCTCATTCACTTCCATGGTTTCCTTTTCCTGAACCTTGTCACCCTTTGAATTGGTTTATCTGAAAAACAACAGTAGAATTCAAGTCCACAAGTTATCAACATGTGCTAGCTTCCTCCAACATACATAAGAGACATGGATCTTGATGAAGATTTTCGGTCTCAGTGAGGCACTCTCTTGGCAGTCACTTCTCTTTTTATCAACTTCACAAATACGTACACAAGTAACAAGATCTTTCAAGGCTAGCTAGCTAGTAAGCTTACAAGTGACAGGCCTTGGCAAAATAGCGTGGTAGTAAGCTTGAAAGAAGCCTCTATTCTCCTTGAGTAGCTCCCTCCACACTGAAAAGAAACATGCAACTTCATAAATATCAGAAAGAAACGTCAAAACATTAGGCCGTGTTGATTTTTTCACACTATTGTCGTAAGGATTCATGTAAATCACTGGAGAGATGATAGAGATAATAGAAAATTACTTTTTAGTTTTGAACAAGGTTAATTTTAATTTGATTAAGCTTCTTATCAATCGCGATCTCTTTTTGTTTTTGCAAGTTAACTCCCTGCTAGGGGTTGATCACCAACGAGAGAAATCCACCACCACAGCCCCACTTTGTGGGGCTCTGATAGCTTCCAAACCCCTATATTTTTTATTGAAGAGATAGAATTTCTAAGAGAAATGGACCTGTAAGGGTGACGAGGGGGTGGATATGAGCATGCCTTGCAAGTGCCTCAACGCAGTCGTCGCAACTCATGCGTAGAATCAAGCATCTCTCAATCAAGTGTTGAACCTATAAAAATCCAGAGGTTTTTATAACCAAGGTGTGAGTTTCTTAATACTATCGCAATATATATAAAAGCCAACTTAATCGTAAAACAAGATAGAAATTTCATATTGGGTCCTTGCTTATGTGTGTATTTGGACTCACCATTCTAATATAGCTACGTGGGTGGCAATGCAAACAAGGAGAGAAGTAGTAGTCATGAAACATTCCCTTTTCCTTGGTAGAATGTGGACAAAACATTAAATAAAAAAAAGAAAAAAAAGAGGAAGAATGAGGAGAAGAGGAAGGGAAAGAATGAAGGCAAAAGTGCACAACAGGTTAAGAGCTGAGAGAGATATTGAAATGAATAAGTAGGGAGAGGGGAGAGAATGGTTGTTGTTATCCAGAGATATCCCAAGCGAAGGGCCTATAGCTCACTGAAATCCAATAGTGGGCTTGCCTCATCCTGTCATTAGAGATAAGAGGTGGGAAGGGGAGATTGGAGAGAAGACTGACATCGTGGCCAATTTTGGAGCCACTTGACCCGTACGTCCCACCCTCCTGCCCTTTCCTTTTACAATCGCTTTGAATGTGACATGACCATCCCCCATGCACCCAACCTATTGATGTCAAGTGGGGTGGCAGTGTTGATATGGGTCCCACCAGTATTGTACTCATTTAGCCATATTACTGGACATTGCTGTCCTTGTAACGAGGTTTCTAAATATGGAATAAAGAATGGGGAGAGTTAAGTAAGCTCGTGAACTATGTTTTGATGTAGATTTACAGGAATTTCGTAACAGAAATATAATTATATATATTGAATTTGATTGGAAGAGATTTTTTTATTTTCTGGGTCATGTCGTCTAGTGTTTTTTTGGGTCATGGATTAGAAGAACTGGACACCCTTTGCAGATGAACGCTACATGTATGCTGTATGTAATAATCCATTGATTATGTGACTAGCACATAAAAATATTTGAGGAGCCATTATTTGGGCTGGACCGACTTAGGTCCGAGTCTGATCCTGAGAAGGATCATAGAAAGGCTTGAGTCTAACTGAGGGTCCAACTTGGACCCTAGATCTATCCCAAGTCTAGGCCTGAGAAGAATATAGGCCTGTTGGACTCTAGTACATGGGCTCACTTGACCATGTCAATAAGACTCCAACAAGCCAACATCCCAATGCTTGTTTTCAACTCATGAATGACGAATGTGATGGACCTTCATGAACTTGACTCCAAGCTGGCCCATTTTCCATTTGACTGTAGAATCCTCAATTATTGGACTTGAACTCAAGCAAGTCCATGCTGAACCTGGTTTCATTAATAATCCTGATGCCAGATGACCTTTTTATATGCTACCTATCGAATATGTATCTATTATAAGACTAAGAAAGAGTTTGAGAATAGAGAGCTTCTATTAGCACCGTATTTTTGTCTCTCCGCACCGCAAAAAAAAAAAAATTCTTTTCCTAAACTACCTCTGCTCCCTCTCTCTCTCTCTCTCTCTCTCTCTCTCTCTCTCCCTCTCCCTCTCCCTCCACCCTCTTCCATCATCCTCTCCCTCCCGCCGCCCTACCCCATCCCACCCAATCTCCGGCGGGGAGGGATCCTCGGCTGGCCTCCCTCCCCTCCCCTCTTCTCTCTTTATTCCTCCCTCCCCCCCTCCTCTATTTTCTCTCCCTCCCTCCCTTCCTCTCCTCTATTTTCCCTCCCTCCCTCCCTCCCTCCCTCCCTCCCTCCCAAAAAAAAAAAAAAGATTGGGCAGCAGGACTGCAGCATCATTTCCTCTTGTTGCAACCCTATCGCCCAATCTCCCTCCCTGTCGGTGGCTGGGGGGTGGGGGTGGAGAGAGAGAGGAAGGGAGAGAGGGAGAGAAAATAGAGGAGAGGGAAGGGAGGAAGAAAGAGGGAAAGGAGCGAGAGGGGGAAGGGAGGCCCGTTGGCCGGCCGGGGATCCCTCCCTGTTGGAGATTAGGAGGGTGGGGTGGGGTGCGGTGGGGTGGGGTGAGGGAGAGGATAAGGGAAGAGCGTGGAGGGAGAGGGAGGAGGGGTAGCTTAGGAAAAAACTTTTATTTTTGTCTTCTAGTGCGGTGGGGAAAATAAAAAATCCGGTACCAACAGAAGCACTCTTGAAAATATGATGCAATTTGTAATTGTAACACTTACCGGACCTAACAAAATTAAAATTATCAACCTTTGGTAACCTTTGGCCAGACAACTCACATCATCTAATGGATCGAAGTTACTATCGCATACTCAACCACATAAAATTAGGTGGATTGAGACTATGTCATTCCTTTATGACCTCACATTGAACAGTGTCATTGAAGTTGTGCAGGACTGTAGCTGAGGTACCACTTGAAAGAACTAGTTGGTCCCAGATGGGTGTCGGAATCGAACTCGCCGTGGACCTTGTGCGTTCCGGTGTGGAGTCGACTTGCGAACTCGTTGCAAATGCTCTCAGATTTGCTAGATGATCAAGCAAGGGTTCCCATCTCCTAGAGCAATCCCTAGGAGTCACGACTACTACGGACTCTACCCCTCCTAGAATCCCACATCTCTGACCAGCATGAGAATTCTGTCAACCAGGAGTCTGAATCGGATCCAAACTCTATCACCAAAAGTTTAATTCTTATCTGACTCAACCGATCAAGACTTGTTAGGAGTTCATCCATGGCACACCGCTAGGCTCGATTTGGAGTGGGCCCAATGGCAGTCAGGCCACACAATTTTCCTAACACTGATGATGTTGCTACATGAAAAGTTCCTTGTGTTGGGTTAGATGCTCAGAGCAATGGTTCTTTAACAAAAACAATGGCTCCCTTTGCTATTGATTAGAGTCTGCTCTTTGATTAGAATTCCAATAAACTCTTAAATGGAAGCAGCGAGAAGAGATCAGGGTTTGCTTCTGTGGAAGAACAGAGACATAGGAAATGCCATCCATATATTTCTAAAACCCATGGAATGAAACGACCTTTTGTTAAAGGATTTCAGTCACCACCCTATTGCTCAAGTTGTGATCCATGTGCCCCACTAAAAGCCAAGCATGTGCAAAACGGGCATAAAATGCATCCTCATGAGAAAAAAAGGCAAAAAAGTATGTCTACAAATTATTTATTTTCACTTAAAGCCAACACTGTAATAAGTTTTGTCTCTAACACACTCATGGCTAAGTGGTGTTGCTTAGTTTCACACACATGTCCAATGATTTATATTCCCAAGTCCTCTAGCTAAAGTATCACTCTTGACCTGACCCCACAGAGAGAAGAGAGATAGTTTTCTATTATCTCATTAAGCATATATAATACAAAGGTAGAGATACCTATATATAGGCAAAGTAATCCCACAAAAGAGGAAACCAAAAGCTAACCCTAACTCATCTCAAGTGGACATCCACCTAAGATCCATATCTTATAACACTCCCCCTTGGATGACCACCACTCAATGACAGTTGCCTCATTAAAAACATTGCTAAGGAAAAACTCAGTGGGAAAAAACCAAAGCGAAGGAAAAAAGAGTACAACATTCTTCAAGATCATTGAACTAGTATTGGACGTGCATAATGTTGCCTCGTTAAAGCCTGAACTAGAAAAACCCAGTGGGATAAAACTTAGAGAAGGAAAAAGAGTACAGCGCACAAATGTCCATGGGTAGCATACTTCTGGATGCTCCCTGATAAACCACTCCCCCTGATGATAGCAACCGTTTACATAGTTTGATGGTGAACTCTACGCATGCCAATCTCATATACAAAGTTCTAGAATACTGATTTTGGCAAAGATTTGGTAAATAGATCAGTCAGGTTGTTACTCGAGTAAACTTGCTTGACTTCAATTTCATTGTTCTTCTGAAGTTCATAAGTAAAGAAGAACTTCGGTGCTATATGTTTAGTCTTGTCTCCATTAATGAAACCTTCTCGAATCTATCTTATGCATGCTTCATTACTTCATAGATAATATTTGGGTGACCTGCAATAGAAGGTAATTGACAAGAACTACGAACATGCTGAATCAAAGATTTTAGCCACACACATTCCCTACTAGCTTCATAAAGAGCCAAAATTTCAGCATGGTTGGAGGAAGTAGCTACCAAAGTCTGTTTAGTAGAACGCCAAGAAATGGCGACATTACAATTTAGAAACACATAACATGTCTGTGATCGACCCTTATGAGGATCAAAGAGATAACCTGAATCTGCATATCCTACTAAACTGGAATCTTTATGATCGTAAGCATAAAATATTCCCAAATCAGTTGTTCCACGCAGATATCGTAGAATGTGTTTAATGCCAATCCAATGCCTTTGAGTTGGTGCGGAGCTATACCTGGCAAGTAGATTCACAGAAAATGCAATATCTGGTCTAGTGCATTGTGCCAAGTACATCAAAGCTCCAATAGCACTTAAGTATGGTACTTTGGGACCCAATACCTTTTCATTTTCATCGATGGGACGGTATGGATCTTTCTTTATATCAAGAGACCGGACAACCATAGGGGTACTTAATGGATGTGTCTTGTCCTTACCAAATCGTTTTAAAACCTTCTCGGTATAATTAGATTGATGGACCAACATCCCATTAGAATTTCTCTCGATTTGCAATCCGAGACAAAATCTCGTTTTTCCAAGGTCTTCTTTCATTTCAAACTCTTTTTTTAAATAATCAGCAGTTTCTTCGAGCTCTTCTGGAGTCCCTATCAGATTTATGTCATCCACATAAACTGCTAATATTGCAAATCTCTTCAAAAATTTCTTTATAAATAGACACGGGCAAATGGGATCGTTTGCATACCCCCTTTTAGACAAGTATTCACTAAGACGATTGTACCACATTCTTCCAGATTGCTTCAGGCCGTACAATCATCGCCTTAATTGAATTGAGTATGCACTCCTTGGCTTTGCTTCAGGCAAAGGAAATCCTTCCGGGATTTTCATGTGAATTTCTGTGTCTAAGTCCCCATACAAGTAAGCAGTTACAATATCCATGAGTCTCATTTTTAGATTTTGCTAAACTTATCAAATATCTGAATGTCGTTATATCCATAACAGGGGAGTATATTTCCTCATAATCAATCCCAGGTTTCTGCAGGAAACCTTGTGCCACTAATCGTGCCTTATTTCTGGTAATTTCATTCAGCTCATTCCTTTTTCTTACAAACACCCACTTGTAACCTACATGGTTAACATCTTTTGGGGTTTGTACTATAGGTCCCAACACACCATGTTTGTTAAGAGACTCTAACTCTGTTTTGATGGCATTTTCTCATTGTGGCCAATCCTTTCTTTGTCGACATTCATTTATAGAATGTGGTTCTGTGTCCCAATCATCATCATCATTTTCCTTTGATATTTGTGTAGCTACCGCATATGTAAATGCGTCATCGATGATAATCTCATTTCTCATCCATCTCTCTCTTGAATAATTGTAAAGTATAGAGATCTCTTTATTTTCCGGTACCGGTGCCTCTTCAGGGGCTTCCAAAGTCTCACCAGGGACTTCCATTATTCTAGAGAGAACTGACTTTTCCATAACCTCTTCAGGAGCATTATGTGCCTCTTCAAGAGAAACCTTTTCAGGAGCGTTACGTGCCTTTTCGGGAGGATATGATGATGATTGCTCATTTTTCCTTTTCCGTGGAGCTGAGTCCTTCGAACCTATAGGTCTGCCACGCTTCTAGTGTATCGCAGATTCTTTTGCTGCCGTATTTTGACTTTGTCTTACAGGGACATTAATCCTGACAGGTGTATTCATAGCTGGCACATGTGACTTCGTCACTTTTGCTGCATCGTTAAATGCATCAAGTAATTTATTTGCAATTTCTTGGAAGTGCACAATTCTCCGTACTTCATTCTCACATTGTGAAGTTCAGGGATCCAGATGAGACAAAGTGGAAGTATTCCATGTTAATTCTCGCCGTTCTTCAAGAACGGGTTGTTCTACAGGAACAATACGTTCTTCAAGAATTATCTTATCTCCCTCTAACGGCGGGAAGATTGTCTCATCGAATTGCCAATAAAAAAAACAAGCGGTGAAGACATCTCCTGTCCTTGGTTCTAAATATCGAATAATCGAAGGAGAGTCATAACCTACATATATTCCCAATCTACGTTGTGGTCCCATCTTAGTACGCTTAGGGGGTGGTATTGGGACTTAAACTGCACAACCAAACTTGCGTAAGTGAAAAATATTGGGTTGATGTCCTGATATAAGTTGTGCAGGAGAATATTGATGATAAGCTGTTGGCCGAAGTCGAATTAACATTACTGCATGCAACACAACATGTCCCCAAGCACTAACTGGCAATTTGGATTACATCAGCAGAGTCCTAGAAATAAGTTGGATGCATTTGATCATGGATTCAGCTAAGCCATTCTGGGTGTGGACATGGGGGACAGGATGTTCGACTACAATTCCTATAGACAAACAAAAATCATCAAAAACCTGTGATGTAAATTTGCCTGCATTATCAAGTCTTATAGACTTAATGAGATAATCAAGGAAGTGAGCCCTCAGTTTAATTATTTGAGTTAATAGGCGGGCAAATGCTACGTTCTTAGTTGAAAGTAGGCAAACATCCGACCAGCGGGTGAAGGCATCGACCAAAACCATAAATTACTTAAAAGGTCCACTATGGGGATTGATGGGTCCACAAATATCACCTTATATCCTTTGTAAAAAAGATGGGGATTCGTATGCAACTTTAGTAAGAGAAGGTCGGGTGATCAATTTCCCTTGTGAACATGGGATACATAAGTATCCACTAGGTATGGTCAATTGATGGTTCTCTAAGGAATGCCCAAAAGAGCTATCTATGATTTTTCTCAACATAGTAGCCCCAGGGTGACCTAACCTATCATGCCAAAGCAGTAAAGCCTTAGGATCACTGAGCTTTGGGCTCGACATTGTTGTTTTGCTTATAACAGAATGTGATTCAACATTGGAGATTGTCGTGTAATATAACCCTGAAGAGAGTGTACTTAGTTTTTCTAGTATTTGCTTCTGGCTTCCAATACTAGTAACGATGCATAAGTATTTCTTGTTACCTTCACTTACAGTCTCAATGTGGTACCCATTCATTCTGATATCTTTGAAACTAATCAAGTTTCTTCGGGAACTTTTTGAGAACAAAGCATCTTTAATGAATAAATGGGTACCATTAGGTAAAATCATATGGGCTCTTCCGAAGCCTTCAATTATCTGTACAGGTCCAGCTATGGTGGATACCTTTCGTGGAATGAGCATCAATTCTGAGAAAAATTTCTGATTTTTCAGAATGGTGTGTGTTGTGGCACTATCTACCAAATATAGATTGTCCCCAGTTCCATGATCCATACCTTAAAAAAAAATAATAAAAACATCATAACTATGCAATCATATGATTATAATGATTAAAAAAATCACCATAAATTAGGACATGAATGAAAAAAATCTAAGAAACATGCTTTTCAAATGAACTAAAAGAAATTTAAGTTTTAATGTTCAAATAACCATGGGTCTTCTAGACCATGCCAGGGGATGCCCCCCAAAAGATTATTAAATGCCTCATTTTCCAGATGTTGGTTATCTTCATCCTCAAAGAAGTCACGAGTCTCCAAGTTTGTAATGTCAATTGAAGGACTCTCTGATGTCGTTATATCCCAATTCCAGCCTTTTAGATCATTTGTCTTCGCTGAATGGACAGAGGCCTTATATGCTTTGTATCGTTCCACCACTTCCTTTGGTGCACGGCAAGTGCATGACCAATGCCCACTTCTTCCACATCTGTGGCACGTGTCATCAGGACGGTGGGAAGGATTTGCCAGTGGATTCTGGTTGTTCTTATGCTGAGGGTCAGACCACTTCTGGTGATTTTTGAATTTTGGTGGATGACCTTTAAAACCACCTCGCCTGGAGGAGTTATGCCATCCACCTCTATTGGAGGATTTATGTCTGCCATTCCCCCTACCTCTTCCTCTGTTTGAGGTAAGACTGGCATTTGCTTCAGGAACTGCCAAAGATCCAGTTGGTCTGGAGTTATGATTTTTCATCAATACGATGAAATTTTGTTCAGCGACTAGGAGACATGAGATAAGTTCTGAATATTTGGAGAAACGTCGCTCTCGATACTGCTGCTGTAGGAGCACATTCGATGCATGAAAAGTGGATAACGTTTTCGCCAACATCTGCTTATCCGAAACTTTTTCACCACATAATCTTAATCTAGAAACAATATGGAATAGAGTAGAGTTGTATTCAGATACTGTTTTATAGTCTTGTAACCTCAAGTTTAACCATTCATTCCGGACAGCTGACAGTATGACCATCTTCTGGTGATCATACCTATCCTTCAAGGATTTCCATAGGTCTGCTGAGTCTTCCTCAGTAAGGTATTCATGTTTGAGGTCGTCATGTATGTGGTGGCGCAGGAAGATGAGGGCTAATGCCTTTTCCTCTGGGGACATCTTGTTACCTTCCTTTATGGTCTCTCCTAATTTCTTGGATTGCAAGTGGATTTTAGCATCCAGTTGCCAAGATAAATAATTGTTCCCAATTAATGTTAAGGGCTTTAAAGTCAAATTTAGTCAGATTTGACATTATGCAAGAACTGTAATAAGAAATATATAGTAAGTTAACCGTGTGCAGATAATCAATAAAGTAAAAGGAAAAAAATGAAATATTAACATCAAAAGTAATTAAGGAATGAATTTAAAAGAAATCTGCCAAAGAAAAGTTAGACCATCAGGTTCACAACTTTGAGAATCAGAACTGCTGGTTTTGTCAAGACTTCAGGCTTGATTTAGAACTTCAGGTGCATTAGAACTGCATATTCCGTCAAATCTTCGGGTTTGAAATAGAACTTCTGGTTCTAACAATTTGATTAGAACTTCTGGTTCTGTCAAAACTTTAGGTTTAATTTTTGGATATGAATCTGCAAGTTCATATCAGTATTCCAACTTTTCGGACTTCTGGTTCATAGATCAGTGAACTTCAGGTTCAAAATTAGAACTTCTGGTTCTATTCGTAGTATGAATAAATTTAAATTAAAAAGAGAAAAAAAATCATACAACAAGATGAACAATAACCAAACACCGATCGCATGCTTTTCTTTTATTTATTTATTATTTTTTTAACACACAAACCTAGGCAAAATAGTTTGAAACAAGGCAAAGAAAAACATTGCAGAAGTTCAAAACCAAAAGGGTGAGTATTAATCACGCAAATCGAAGCCAGAAAGTAAACAAAAAAAACATCACGTTCATTGTTGTTTGTACGCATGCAAATCGAGGTGCATACAAAGGGTATTCCTTGTGATTCTATGCAAACAACCTCTGACTTTCATATATATATATATATTATTTTTTATTCCACACGCAAATCGAAAAGGGGCTTATAGAATGCAAAAAGGGAGGTAGTTTTCTGTGTTTATCTTACCTGTGGTCTTCCACACGCATGGTAAAAAAAAAAATTGTAACGATCCTTGTTGCATGCCAACCGAGATTGTTGTGTTTTCTGTGGTCTTCCACACGCACGTCAGAAAAAGGTTTGTAACGATCCTTGTTGTTGCACGCCAACTGAGGATTGATGTGTTTCTTTTTTTTTTTTTCCGTGCTGATAACGTGTTGTGAAAAGGAGAGAGATAGAGAGAGAATATTAGAGAGAGAAGAGAGATAGTTTCTATTATCTCATTAAGCATATATAATACAAAGGTAGATGTTGACACCAAAAAATGTCACTTTGCCTCTTCAACATCAAGAAAGCTGCATGAAGTCGCAACCTGCCATAAATAGGCAATGCAACTTCTCCAAAAAATCAAATCTTGTCAGAATCAAACAAAAACTGCAAGATCCTTCAAGACAGCCAAGAGAGGAGTACACAAGGAGTTTCGGGCCATTTCAGAATCATTTGGCCTAACTTCGCTTCTCCGACAGCTAAATTGGCGCTCCCAGCGGCGACATCATCGAAGACGTCAAAACTTCGATCAGAGCCTACGGATGACTCCAGCATGTCTCAAAAGGGCTCCATACCAAATTTCAAGTCAAACCGACAACGTTTGACCCTCCATCAATGCTCGAGCAGGAAAATCAAGCCTCCCGGCGGCGGGAACCACCGAAGCCTTCGCTCATCAAACCAAGTGCATGAGTGGCTTCAACATGCTTCCAAAAGGTTGCACGTCAAATTTCAGGTCATTCCGACAACGTTTGACCAGGTTTCGATGCTCCGAGAGAAAATCAAGCCTACCAGCGGCGGAGCAACCCGGGACCATGACATCCAAAACGGAGCCCATGGAACGTCTCAAAATGACTCCAATAGGCTCCCCGTCAAATTTCAGGTCAATCGGACATCGTTTGGCCACATATCAAAGCTCGGCATTTTCCCCGCAGCAAAATCAAGTGAAGCATTGACGGGACCCCAAACGGCTTCAAAACTCAAACAAAAGCCTATGGTTGGTCTTATTTATTGCTCAGGAGGCTCCACCTCAAATTTCAGGTCATTCCGACATCGTTTGACCAAGTTTCAGCTTCTGGCGGAAAATCAGCAGTTCTACGCGACAAAGTCTTCGGCTTTCCCGGAAAATTGGAAACTTTGCACTTTAAAAATGCAAGGATTCTCATCAGGTTTTCTACAGGGAAATCAAGCCAATAAATGAGAAGAAATGTCAAGAAAAATACAGAAGAAAACGGCGACGAAAAAGACCGCAAAACGGACCAAAAAAGGGGGAAAAACCCCCAGGGTCGCCGGCGACCATGGAAGTCCGGGTCACCGGATTTTTCGCCGGTGACCCGTTTTTCCGTCCCTTTTCGCGTTTTACGCGTTTTGGCCCCTGTGGTTCCTTGAAATTGTGATTTTTAATGCTTGAAATTGACTCGTATCCGACGACATCTCGGATCCACCGTCAAAAGCATAAAATCATCAGTGATCGCTCCAAGATCGCCAACCGGTCGACCAAAAAAGTGCTCTTTCTGTCCGACCGATCAAGAAATCGACAAGACAGATGTCACCGGCCCGCTCTTAGCTATCAATGTCTGAAGTTACATGTTCATCCGATGTCGATCAGCATGAAGATCCATCGATGATCATCGCCAGAAGAATTCCAGAAGACACGGCACGGCCCGCGACTCTTCGACTGCTCGGCGACCAATTAATGTGGTTAATTGGCTAGCTTTATGGCAGTCATTAACTCATTCTATTGGACTGCCCAATCAGAAGCAAGCATTCGGGAGTTACAAATCAAGATATTCATGGCATTCAAGCCATGAAACTCCTCCCATTATGGTAATTAAGGTGATTAAATGCCCTCAATCTCCATCGGCCAATCAGATTCAAGGAAAAAGGAGTTACAAAATCAAGAAATAAATCTTGTAACTCCTTTCATTAAAGCAATTAAAGCTCATAAACTCTCCTAAATGGCTATTAAAAGCCTATAAATAGGAGAGCATTCCATTGAAATCAAAAAAGGAGAAAAAAGAAGAGATCGGATCGGAAGAGAGCGGAAAGAATCCAGAGAAAGAAAAAGAGAGAAAAACTCTACTGAAGTTCTGCACCGGCCACCACTACAAGGTGACAAAAGTCCCTTGGGGGGCACCCCCCCCCCCCAAGGTCCTTGCCTTCTCCCGCTGCCTCCAATGGCTTAGACGTGGCTTTTCAGCCCGTCTACTTAGCTTTTTATTGGACATAGGACCTTCTCTTGGTCTTTGTCCTCTAAAAATCTGAGGTTATAGCCAAGCCAAGCGAATCAAGAGCATCCTCTGTTCTCATCTGCATGGATGATGGCGAAGCCCATACATGGCTTGCGACCGTCAATCTGAACGAGTCCCCCACAATCTCCTGAGAAGTTAGATCCTCCTTTTCTTGCTTTTCATTGTAGTTTGTATTTTTCTAAAAGAGACAAAAATCACAACTCTTGTCTTTCATTATTGATGAGAATTGTAAATCGGCTATAAACGCCAAAATCGGCTATAAATGCCAAATAAAATCGCCTTTCACGGCAAACCAAGAAAATGTATCTTTTCTTAAATATTTGTGCAATGGAAAACTTGAAAGAAGTTGATTTCCTTTTTACTTGCGAAGGTTGATCTCCGGATTACCACTTGCAATTCCAAGTAAAATAGAAAATCTGGCACACCCACACAAAAGAAATGTTGATGCACGCTTCATGCCCCCCGGGCACAAAAGGGCCGGACCCGACGGACTCCCACGTCCGCCGACCCCGGTAGCACCCACGGCATTCGGAGCGCGTTCCATCAGTAGAGATACCTATATATAGGCAAAGTAATCCCACAAAAGAGGAAACCAAAAGCTAACCCTAACTCATCTCAAGTGGGCATCCACCTAAGATCCATATCTTATAACAAAATGAAAAAATAGGTCTTGTTTATGAAGGTTTCTGATGTTTTCCTGAAAATGGATTTGGGACTCTAATTCGACACGGAAAGACAATTAACCAAAGCAAATGCAGTGGTAGGTTTATATCTGCAACTTGGATTGTAGATTTGATGAAATTATGTTTAAGGCTGCAGAAGAAGAAAGAAGGGTTCCTTTTCCATAGAAACACATCTTATGGGGGACGTCAAACTTCCAATTCCTCTCTAATGAGGAAAAATAACGATATTTTGCATCTTTTCCACGAAGGATATAGAGCAAGGTTGGAAAACTTGTGACTCAAACTCAATTCGTCCCATGCAAAAAAAAAATGACTCAAATAGAGTCAACGATGAGACTCAGGAGAGTCAAGCTTTTTAAAAAATAATTTAAAATTTTTTTAAAATAATTTTTAACTTTTTAAAAATGAATCTATTACTTGAGAAATATAAATAAATATATATTTACGTGCATTCATGACAATCAATTTAAGTTAATAAATTTATATATTTAAGAAAAGTACTACAATAAGAAAAATAAAATAAAACAAATTGCATCTTACATAACTTTTCAATCCAAATATCAAATGTAAAAAATGAAATATAAGTTTATTGATAAGTATGTATGAGTTTTAGAGTTAGCAATTTAAAAATGATGGCTAGAATATAATTTGAAGCTTTAATTCATTTACAATTAGATCTACCTATCAAATGGTTCAAAATGCAAACAACCTATTGACATGAGATTACACGGCTGAGTCTCCCCTGTATTTGACTCGGTCCTGTGTTAAAATGAGATGACTCGGAAGGGTTAAGAGTCAACTTGGAAAGTTTTCCAACCATGATATAGAGGCTGAAGGTTAGACGGATGATATCTTTCCATCTATAGGTTTTTATTACTAAACCATGAGCTCAATAGCATAATGAACCCACTTACACACTATGGGCCCACTAGACACGTCGCAGTATAGAGTGCATGCCACTTTACAATTTGGTCAAATCAAGTGTTTTGGTAGTACATGGAATAAGATACTAAAAACTAAAGTTAGATTACCTTAAATGTTTGAAGTTCTTGATTCTAGGGGTGTACACGGATCAAATTGGTGCGGATTAGGCCAAATCAGTCACCAATCCGTTACCTACGGATTGATGGATTTGGAATCAATCACCAATCCGTGACTGTTAAAAACCAATCCGGTTTGATCCGTGGAGAATCAGATCGGATCGGTTTAATCCATTCAATCCGTTGAATCTAATGTTTAATTAAATTTGAAGAATATGCTCTCAAGGCTAGGGTGAAATTTGGTCTAGGGTTTCATTTGTTATACTTATATATAAACATGAATTACATTTTGACCCCTTCAGTTTTTTCTTTTTTTACATTTAGACCTCTTAACTTATATTAAGACCCCTTAAGTTTTTTTTTTATTTATATTTAATATCAATGGATTAGATCGGATCGAATCCACGGATTGAGGATGAAATTGATCACCAATCCATTGCTAACGGATAATAAGATTTTCAATCCATCACCAATCCATTTATCTTCAATTTGGTTAAAACTCCGCGGATTGGATCGGATCAGTTTTACAGATCAACGGATTTTTTGTGCACCCCTACTTGATTCAATTCCAACTTCATATTGATCAGAGCCAAGACAAGTCAGTGTCGTCTATGTCAAACTGGTATGGCTCTTAAAAATTATTGATTTTCAAAAAAGGAAAAATAAGAGATCAAGTAATTTTAAAATTGCTAAAATGGCGTAATTATGATGGTTTTGGGTGTATCTTAAATCAAATACGGAGATAATTTGTTTTCTTGAAAGCTAGTGCATGACAATCACCTCATGTAGCTAATTGAAGGATCATCTAGTTATCAAATTACTAATATCTTATAATTATTTAAAAATTAACATTGATACCAAAATATTTTTCAAATTAATACCACAACATAAGTCATAATATTACCTAAGTGATGGGGTTGGGACCATGGGGCAACCAATTATGAAAGACTATATTGAGTTCCCAGTCAAATAGAACGTATCTTCATAATTATTATCGTGATATCCCCTCCTAATTAGATAATTTGTAGCACCCAATGGATGGATGTCAAATATTTTTTCTATGGTTGGTGTTGACCATTGTCCTTGTTACTACACACCACCACGACACTGATGTGGCCCATTAGCTACATATCCATGTCAAAAAGGCTCACCATTTATTGTTTGCAATACTTTATTATCATTGTACAAGGGACCCATCAGTAGATATTACAACATGGTATTAACCTTTAAAAATTAGAGGAGAAGTATGGGATTGCAGAAAATAGAAAACAAAAAAAGGAGAGATAAAGAGAAGTACCTGGACCACCACCTGACGCGGGAGAGGGTCTCCACTTCATGTTTTTTTTTTTTTTTTGCCATTAAAGAAGGATTTTATTTAGTGAAGTGATGAACTGTTATAGAATAAAAGTTCATCATGACAATACACTCCGACCTCCCATACATGGGTAAAACAAAATAGGCCTCATCACAGACACACCCTTCTACATCAGAAAATCTACCAAAATACCAGCCTTGTGCATGACCTTTCATGCTGGTGAAAGCATTAGTCCATTACATGGTTGACGTTTGAGCTGCAACCTCCATGTTACTTGTCCCCTCCTGTTTCTCTTCCTCTCTCGTTCTCTTTCCCACTTCTTTCTTTTCCCTCTCTATTTCTACCCGCAAAAAAATGACTTCGTTAACTTTTTATGGTCCTTTTTTTCTTTCTCTCTTACCATGTGAGGCTACCACACTATTTTGTGAGTCACTTTCTGAAAAGAGAGAATTCCATGGACACCTTTCTATTAAAGAAAATCCATGGCCCCATTGGACCAAATCACTTTTTTTAACTATAATTCATAATGCATTTAAAGAAAAGATTTTAATTGTTGAATTAATAATATT
Source organism: Umbellularia californica (assembly GCA_028538565.1). NCBI lineage: Eukaryota > Viridiplantae > Streptophyta > Magnoliopsida > Laurales > Lauraceae > Umbellularia > Umbellularia californica. Next base: position 49,053,756 of record JAPQWN010000004.1, read on the forward strand.
CAAGCATAGAAACATTTGATGAACCTAATTTCAAATAAAAAGGTAGATCGTGAGATCTTATTTCTAATAGGGCAATGATTCTAATAATTTATTATGATCCATTTGATGGAGTGCCTATAATTAGAGTGAGATTTTTACAAAGCTAATATAAATTATGATAATTATTTGAGTGGTTTGGGTTTTGAATATGAATTACATTGATGGATTTATAAATTATGAGGATCGTTCAAATTATTAAACATTAAAACATAGCATATTTAACAATCAAATTAAGATCAAACATCAATGATATAGGCTGTTATGACTTAAGATGACCGATATTTGGTTTAATAATGTGTACTAATACCAAAAAGATACCATTTTTAAAGAATTTTACAATATTTTGAGTTTTTTAATATTTTTCAAAAAAAAATTGGGTACAATATAAAATCACGTCTTGACGACTGCAAATGGCGACCGATACCACTACAATATCAATTTTTGGGGTCGGTCGATACTGCGGAAGATACCGCGCTTTTCATCCATGTTTGCACCTACTTTTGAAAACTAGAATAATTGACAAATAGAATCTTTATGAGATAAAATATTTTAAAAGTACATGTTGCTACCGAAAAAGAAAAAAGAAAGTTCAATTCAATTTCATCCAGAATTTTATCCAGATGTTTGACAATCACCAAAATTGCATGGTTTACACATGAGTTTTAAGTGATATATTTCGGAAATCTTCAAGAAGATTCAAATTAAATTTATTAGGATGTTTTTTTTTTTTACTAAGAGAAACTCATTTGAAATGGTTTGGACATATCCAACATAGATAAGTAATATGTCCAACATAGTTAGGGCAAGACTTTGATGATAATGATATTTGACAATCATCAAAACCCTAGTTTTCATACTAATATTAAATGATAATTTATGAAAAAAAATACCAAGGTTGGAAAACTCGTGACTCGGACTCGACTCGTCCAATATAAATTTTTTTGACTCGGATAGAGTAAACTCAGGGACTCTGACATCACAACTCACAATCCAAGCCACTTATTATAATATAAAAATCCAGGTAGCCTTGCTTACTAAAATCAATCTTACACACCCAGTTTTGGAATTCGCATTGAATTGCACCTATCCAATGCCCCCTCACATTGCAACCTGATCTCCTGTGTAAACATTCTAGACTTTGTTAATAAAAAGTAGTTAAAACTAAAGAATGAAAGATCTGTTAGGAAAGCCAACTGTACCAATGTTCATTTCACCTATATCTTCTGTACCAACATATATCAATATCAACTTTGACATTCACCATTCACCATTCACATTCAACATCTACATTGCCATTACTCACATTCAACATCTTCATTACCATCCTTCATCATGCCCTTTAATATCAACATCCACATTCACGATTCACATTCTAATCCATGTATCAAAATCATAGATCCTACAACAAAGATGACCATCATCATGCAAAAATAGTAGCTCCTTCCATTAAACTATTACAAAATTCAAACTAATAACTAGTATGAAATTCAAACATACATTCAAACTAATAGCTGATAATAAAATGTTACACAATGAAAAACCCGAACCCGCCATACTTTTTGAGTATAGACGAACCGAAAAAAAAAAAAAAAAGGTAAACAAAATCCAACAGACAGACAAGACTAGAGGTTTCGAACTCGTGACCTCTGGCTCTGACACCGTATTAATAATCAATTACAACAAAAGTTCTAGCTATTAGCGAATGACATAACAATGTATATCAACAATGATGGCCTTAAAAAAAATCACCAACAAAACAGAACGAGAAGAAAAAGAAAAAAAGAAAGAAAATGAAGAAAAAAGAAACCATATAATAGACTTTGATGAGCAAAACAAAACCATAGAAAATCCAAAGAAAAAGAAGAAGAAATTGGCAAAATCTTCATCGAAATAAATCCAAACCTTCCAAACAAAACCATAGAGAGAATCTCCCAATCCATCCATCATATTAAATCATCAAATAGCGCTTTATACCCATCATTACAGAGATTAGATTAGATTAGGTTAGGCTTCAGATCAGAGTCTCGAAAAGCACCTAATTTGAGAATCATGTACCTATCGAAGCTCTACTTCAAGAAGGTGTTTAGATTAATGGTGTCGGGTGAATCGGTGCGCTATCAGGTTTCTTCGGATTTGGTGATCGTGTTTGAGGGCGGAGATGGTGGTCGCACCACTGGATTCTTCGAATTTGAGGGGTGCTGCAGGTTGTGGGATATGTGGATGAGGATGGGAATGGAGAGATCTTGAAGAAGATTTGCAGCTGCTGTAACTTGAAAAACTCGTAGAAATGAGACCTTGGAAGAGGTGTGCACGGCCGGCAATGACGTCCTCTTCTCTGACGAGGACGAGAAGGGTTCTGCAACACTTGGTTTGTGTTCTTCAAAAACTAGAAAAACCAAGGATTTAGGACCCCTATTGTTTCTTCTCCGGCTTCTTCTCTGCTTCTGGCATGCAAACCTTTTTCAACATGTAAAACCTCCTTTCTCTAGTGACGAGAACCTGGATCCTCTTCCTTTATGCTGAAACTTTGTAGCTTGTCGAATATGAACCGCTCTTCTTTGCGATTGTCGACGAGCATAAGTTTGTCTAAATTTGCAATAGCCAAAAAATAGAGGAGGACGAGGGATTAGGGAGAGAAGAAGTGAGTGAAATGGAGGGAACTAGTGTCAAGGGACCGAGTGTGGAATGGAGGGAACGTTATTGAGGTGGGGTTTTGGTAGTATGAAGCCCTAATTTTTTAGATTGGAAACAGTTCTCTCACATAAAATGGCTCAAACGCGCCTCATATTATGAACGTTTCACAACCATTCCAAACCAATGTCTCTAGTTCCTATTTTTGGTATAGTGATTGATATATGAATGATGTGATTGATATATGAATGACGGGGAGATGAAGATTTAGGTATGAGTGAGAAGAAAGATGGGGGATAAGTGGGAGATGAGTGGGAGGAGTGTGAAAAGAATGGGAAGAGTTGTAGGGGTTGAGATGGGAGGAACTTGTAGGAAATGGGAGGGAAGTAGATGGTTTAGAAGAAGGGTGGGTGTGTATAGAGAGAAACTAGAACTGCATAGATTTTGAAATTTGTCATTTTTCATCATTTCCATTATATGGGGTCTCTTGGTCAATGTACGGGGTAAACTGCATAGATTTCCATTTTTAGTATGTGGAGAGCAAAAATCCGTGTGCATTTAGTAGCTCTCAAATGTACAGGGTAAAATGGGGGGAAAAAAAAGGGACAACTGTTACTTTTTGTTAGGCTTGACTGTGTTAGTCAAGAGTTTTTTAAGGATATGTTTGGTAAAGGTCCGTGAAGAGAATTTCTCCCGGCTTTCCGTTCTTCCTTGGAAAATCCACATTTGGATGAGCATGGAGAACTTCATTCCGGAGTCTTCAAATCCTCATTTTCAAATCAAATGAAGGTCAGACCACCCCCCATTTGATTCAACAAAGCTGTGTATCGAAAGAAAGGCGAAGCTATAGTGTGCAGAAGGTAACAACACAGTTAGAGGATTTTGCTTTGGAACCTCTTTTTATGGGTTCCATAATTACAATTCGAACCATTAATCAAGTTTAGAAGGTCCAAAACGGCTTGTAGAAAAAAAAATGGTTGATTCATCATATTTTTCGAGAAATTTACATAATAGTCCAAAACGTTGGATTGAGATTTCTGAAATTCTATGGGCCCATTTGCAAAATCCGAGCCATATCTCTTCATAAAGCCTGTAATAGCTATGAGGTCAAGTTTTGGAGGGTGCTTCATCACACATCATAAGAAAATAACAAACCAAGTATCGACCGTTACATTTTCCCAATGAAAGAAACGAAGAAGAAGAAGATGCCATTACCATTACAGGCGATAACTTAGAGGTTACCATTTTTTCCTTTTGAACCCTACCTTTTGTATTCCTTAATCATGATCCAAAATGATAATCATTAATAAAAAGCCCAGAAAAGCCCATCGGTCGAATCCTAGGCTTTGATCTCTCATAGATCTTGAGATATTTGTGACAAAAGTCCGGACCCTAAAATTGACTTTTTGTTATTCCTATGGGCCCAATTTGTATGATCCGAACCATTCAGATTCTATAGGCAACCAAAAGCATCTATAGTGTGCCAGCTCATGTCTTGGTTTTTCATGGATTTTGGAAAAAAATTTGTAACTGTTTGATCACACATCCTACATATGGTTGGAATCCTTTTTTTTTTTTTTACCAAACTTAAAATTCTCCAAGGGCACATTCGATAAATATAGAAGAATCCTCTGTTTAGAGGATTCTCTCCATCTCCAAAGAACCAACACCTCCTCAGGTAGGATTTCCGATGAGAGTTCCAAGTTTGGATGGATGGAGCATTCCTACAATTTGTAAAAAGTATGATCGAATGGTTATAATCACTTTTTTTTTTTTTTAAGATTTCTCAAAATCCATGAAAAATCAACACCTCAACATTCACCTCAAAATTCTCTGTGGTCATCTAGAGACTTTGAACGGTTTTGATTGTGCAATGGGGGCCCACATAAATAAAAATAATAATATTCTAGTGTATGGGCGTTTTTACAAATATCTCAAGATACAGTAAGGATCAACGGTTGAAATCTGGTCACCTTACCGTGTTTGCCCTTCTTGAGCTAATGAATGGTTTTGATCTTGATTTTGCATCCCAAATAAACTGCAAAATTGGGGAAAACGGATTTCTTTTTATTTTCGTTTTCAATATAGTGTAAATAGTTATGACGTTTTGGCACATATCTCGAGATATAATAGGAATCAACGGCTGAGATTTGGTCACCTTGCCATGTTTGACCTTCCAGAACTAATGAATGGTTCCGATCTTGATTTTGGACCCCAAATAAACCGAAGAACTAGGAAAAATAGACTGTTTTTAATCCCTTTTTCAATATAGTGTAAATGATCACGACGTTTTGGCACATATCTTGAGATATAAGAGGAATCAACGGCTCAATTTTGGTGAGGTGGCCATTTTGGACTTCTTAAAGTGACTAACGGTTTGGATTTTGATTATGGGACCCAAAAGGTACATTTCCAAAGTAAAAACTTAGTAACCCCACGTTACCGCCCCAAGTCACTCTAGCGTTACTATAGCTCCTCCTTTCTTCACTTGTGAGGATTTAATGCGTCCGAAGGGGGGTATGCGACCGAAAGAATAATAAGAAGAGGTGATTTTCACCGTTAGTCCGAGCCCAACCAAATATGGAAAATCCATCATCACGCGAAAAAGATAGAGGAATCTTATGGGGATCACTGTTGCCAAATGTGCCCCAAGTACTTTATAAGGATATCTTGGTTCTAGGAGTAGAGAGAATTCTCTATTTAGAGGATGCCAAACGAGTCATAAGTTAAAACACAATATTCAGAAAACTCGGAAACAAAAAAAAAAAAAAAAAAATGCAACGGAGTATGTACTGAGTACTGAAATAAACACGTACCTAATCCACGATTCGTCATCATACATTCTCTTCATCTCCCTCCAACGCCCGAGCCCAACTATGATGAAACCCCCAGCTCCCTCTCCATCTCAATCTCTTCTCATAACTCATCCCTCTCTCGCATCTTCAACCTACTTCTCCTCTCTCCCAAGATGGAAGATTTCCTCCTCTCCGTCTCTTTCGCATGTCACTTCTCTCTCCTCACCCGTCTCTCGCTCTTTCAAGTTGTCCCAACAAGACAAACATTTCCATTCTCCTTCCATACACTCCAAGGTACGAGCAAAAGATCCCCCCCCACGACCACTTACATGACTTCATATATCTTTTCTCTTTTGTTTAAATTTTTTTTTTTTGAGATTTAGGGTTTCTTTGATTTGGGGACGTTCGGCAATTCGGTTAAAGATTTTTTCAGCTTTGGGGATTTAGAATTTTTCAAGATCCCTCATAGTAATTCTTGGTTTTTTTTTTTTAGAAACTGATAGTATCTGGGACCCTATTTTGCCCTCAAATGAGATGGAAAGGGGTAAAGAAAGCTTTGTGTCAGCAGAAATTCAATGAGCTGTTGTTCATTTAATTTGTGCCTTCATTTATTTGCATATATAGACTGCTGAAGCAGTAATTTGTCACAGAAGATAAGATAGAGTAGAGTCTGTTGAAGAGCTTTGAACCCACTTGGAGAATACCAAGTCAATGCCGAGGACTGTGAGATAACTTTGGTTCTGTTTGGCTCTTACTTGCTGCTGGGCTAGATTCTGTCAGGTTCTTAGTTTCCATTTGGTTAGGTTCAGATTGGCCCATATCTTCTACACACCCCCTCAAACTGGGTGTGAGTGCAGGCTGAATACAGTATTTCAAATTGACGACGAGAGAGGGGATTTGTGAAAATATCAGCAGTCTATTCGGTGGAGGAGACAAACCGAGTGACCAAAGAACCAAGTGCCACCTTTTCCCGAACAAAGTGATAGTCCAACTCAATGTGTTTAGTGCGGGCATTGAACACGGGATTGACAGTCATATGAAGAGCTGAGAGATTATCAACAAAACAGAGTAGGTGGCTGATAGAGAAAAAGTCCAATATCACGTAAAAAAAAAGTTAACCATGTGATTTCAGCAGTAGTGGAGGCAAGAGCGCGATACTCTGCTTCAGTACTCGAACGAGCCACAGTGTGCTGCTTTTTAGAACTCCACAAGATACAATTAGCACTGATAAAAGTGCAATAACCAGTTGTAGAACGTCTTGTAAGTGGGCATCCAGCCCAATCCGCATCAGAGAATGCGCATAACTCAAGTGAAGTGCTAGATAGTAGGCGAATACCATAAGTAATAGTGCCACGAACATATCGCAAGATGCGTTTCACTAATTGGAAGTGTTAATTTGTGGGGCTGTGCATGAACTAACACACATAATTGACACCGAATGAGGTGTTAGGGCGGGTTAATGTAAGGTACTGAAGACCACCCACAAGGCTCCGATAAAGATGTGGGTCTTTAAAAAACTCATCATTAGAAACACTGGACGGAAGCTTCTGAACCATGGGTGTGGGAATTGGTTTGCAATCTTGCATTAGAGCTCTTTTCAAAAGCTGATGAGCATATTTAGCCTGATTTAACAAAAGTCCACCAAGAAATTGATGAGCTTGAATAGCAAGAAAATAATGAATGTACCCAAGAGATCTTTCATAGCAAACTCTTGGTTTAATCGTCGGAGCACCCAGGTAACAGAAGAAAGGTTATTTCCAGATAAGATAATTTCATCGACATACAGCAACAAAAAGATAGTGCCTTGTTGACCATGACAAATGAAGAGAGAGGAGTCTGTAGAACTGTAGAAAAACCCAACAGACAATAAGAACATGCTGAACCAGTCAAACGATGCCCGTGTATCTTGGCTAAGTCCATATAATGCCTTCTTCAATTGACAAACATGATTAGGATAAATAGAATTTTCAAACCCAAGTGGCTGCTTCATAAAAACTTGCTCATTAAGATGCCCATTGAGGAAGGCATTTTTAACATCTAACTGCCTTATGTCCCAATTATGAGTAAGGGCAATTGTTAAGATTACCCGAATAGAGGCCGGCTTAACAACTGGTGAGCAGGTTTCTAAAAAATCAATGCTCTCAACTTGATTAAATCCCTTGGCAACAAGTCGTGCTTTCAACCGTTCCAAAGAACTATCTGCATGAAGTTTTGTTCGTTAGACCCATTTACAACCGACAGCATTCATATGGGACTCCCTAGGAACTAAACTCTAGGTACCATTCTGATGCAATGCATCAATTTTTTCTTTCATAGCATAGATCCACCCGGTGTGCTTGAGCGCCGATTTAACTAATTTTGGTTCCTTTGGAATAAGTTCTGCCGTAAGGACATAATTTGAAGATGAATACCATGGGTTAGGCTTGACAATTCCGGACCGGGCTCGAGTGATCATTTGGTGGCTGAATGCAGAAGCATTGGTGAATGAGAGAGGACTCAGTGTTGACTGAGAAGCAGAGGGCAAATCTGATGGTGAGAGTTCATTGGCTGGAAAATCACCAAGAGTGAGGTGATCTGCCGGTGGGTCAATCTGAGCAGCAAGTGGGCCACCGTGGGACAGTGGATGGTGCATCATGGGATGACTGGGCAGCATGTAACAAGTCATCAGATGGAGCATGTATTGAGTGGGTAGCAGGTGGCAAGACACTAGATGAAGCATTTGATGAAGCAGCATCTAATAAGGGTGCATCATTTGATGTAGCAGCAAAATGAAGTGATGAAATGTCATTAATAAGGTTGGCATGAGTAGAGTCAGTGTAGGTGACATCATGATGCTGTTGTGTCACATAATCAGTAGGATTGGAGTGGACATGTGGATCAACCTGAGAGGTGTCAGTGTTTGCATCATTAGCTACTTGCAAAGATGATATAAATGGTGGCGAGGAAGAGGAAATTGATTCCGAGGCACTTGAAACCCACTCAGAAAATGTTGTTATTTCTCCATTATTACCAGTAACAGAGAACAAAGAGCTGGGGTTTTTGAAAGGAAAAACTTGTTCATCGAAGACAACATGTCAAGAAGTATAAACTCGACCGCTAGGGGGATAGTAGCAGCGACAGCCTTTGTAAGTGTTACTGTAGCCAAGAAACACGCATGGTAGTGAGCATGGATCAAACTAGTTGGTCGCATAGTCACGGAGATAGGGAAAACACTTACACCCAAATACACGTAATGATCCATAGTCAGGAGACTTGCCCATAAGTTTCTCATAATGACTACTCCAATTGAGAACACGTGAATGCTGTCTGTTAATTAGCCAAACTGCCGTGGAAAATGCTTCAACCCAAAACTTTAGAGGAACGCCCCCATGAAATAATAATGTCAGTCCCAATTCTGTAACATTGCGATGTTTTCTTTCGGCTAACCGTTCTGCTCAGGGGTATGTGGACATGATTTTTGATGAATTATTCCTTTGTGAGACAAAAAGGCATTTAATTATTTGTCACTGAACTCAACCCCTCCATTTGATTGAAAAACTTGAGTTTTTCTTGCAAATTGGGTTTTCACATACTAGTAAAAATCAAGAAAGCATTTCAGAAATTCTGATTTCTTCTTGAGTGGAAAATACCATGTATAACGAGTGCATTCATCCACAAAAATAACATAGTAGCGAAACTGTTGACAAGAAAGAACAGGGGCTGGTCCCCATAATCACAATGAATTACTGAGAAAGGGTTATTTGAACAATGAACAGAGTTTAAGAAAGGTAAGCGGCAAGCTTTCGACAACTAACGACTACTGCAAATGCTTACAGAATGAGACTTATTCCTACTAACAATAAGTTTATTTTTCTTAAGCAAATCAACTACAAGCATATGTGGATGCCCAAGCCTTTGATTCCAAACTTCATCACTAGTGACCTGAAACCGTGTGGAGAACATGGCTTCTCTGTTTATTGGTTGCAGGGAGTACAATCCTCCAGTTCTAGGTCTGGCTGCAATCAATTGCCTGGTGTTGCTGTGCTTTACAACAAACCCATCACAGGAGAACTCAAAAAGATGAGGGTATTCAGAAGTTATTTAACTAACAAAGAGTAGGTTTTTCTTAATTTCTGGTACTACCAACACATTATTTAGCTGCAATTCATGTCCTCCATGTTTAACACAAGCAGAACCAATACGGGTGATGTCCAGAGCGGTACCATTTCCAACAAGAATTTTATTTGAGCCGTGCTAAGGGGAAAGAAATTCCAACTTACCTGCATCAGAAGTCATGTGTGCTGTGGCGCCTGTATCAGGGAACCACAAGGCATCTTGATAATCGACAAGATTAATCGCTGCAAGGGCTTGAGCCACATTACCAGGTTGATAGGTCTGGTTAAACCGATGCCAACATCGCATTGCGGAATGATTCGGCTTGTTACAAATCTGGCAAACAATGCCTTTATCCGGTCTATCATTTTGAGGTTGGTTATCAGTAGCTCGAACTTGAGGTTTCTCACTCAAAATACCTTGGTCCTGGGTTGGTGGTTGGCCGGCTGGTGGGAAGCCACATCCAGTGGATGTAAAAGTCCCATTTGATTTACTTTTGATTAAAGCGTTTTCCTGCATTTTGTTTCTGGCCAAAAAAGGCCACATTTGGATTTGGTTGTTCAAACCGATCTGAATTATGCATGATCCTCATAGTCTCATGTCCTTGGAGAAGAGGAATAAGCTCCCTGTAAGATGGTGTGGTGGGTTTGAGCATTGAGGTAACAAAAGGCTCATAAGCTTTTTGGCGATCACTAATGGGCTTACCAATAGCAGATAAGTCTTCACAATAGCCTTTAAAAGTTCTAATATAATCATCAAGAGAGGAGTTACCTTTGCGATGCATTTGTATCTGTTGAACTAAGTAGAACTCTCTTTCTTGAGATTCTTTTGCGAAGGAACTTTCAAGAGTTTGCCAAACTTCTGTAGAGGAGTCGAGGCCAACCACCAGTCCAAGCACTTCCTCAGATATCCTCAAATAAAGTGCCATTAATCCACCTGCGAAGTAGGCGGTCTGATCGCCTCCATGCAGTAAACTCAACATGATTTGCAGAGTCTTGTCCATGAGTAGCATCAGCAGATTGAGGTTTGGGAGGAATAGGGTAGGGCTGTCAAAATGCCACACGATCCGTTAACGCGACACGAACCCACACGATATTAACGGGTTTGGGTGGGCTCTTAATTGGTTCGGGTCGTTAACGGGTCAAACCCGTTAACACGTTAACGGGTCGTGTACGAATTAAACCAGTAATCCGTTAACGACCCGCTTAACCCGTTAAATTTTTTTTACTCCCTAAATGTAACTAAAATTAATTTAAATTCATAAATAAGAAATTGAAATTTATTGTTTTATAGTGGGGTTTTAGGTGGGATCCACTCAAGATCCTCACTTACAGTTTCATGTCGTTTATATATTTTTCTCCTTCTATTTTTGTATAATTTTTTTTTTAATTTTCGAAATGACTTAATTACTTAACGGGTTAGGTCGTGTAACCCATTAAATTAATGTGTTGTGTTCGGGTTGGATTTTTTGATCCGTTAAGTTTAATGGGTCGTGTACGGGTTGAGGTGATTTTAACCCGAATTCGTTAATCCGTAACCCGGATTTGTTAACACGACACGATTGACAGCCCTAGAATATGGTATTGCCCATTAATGAAACCAATCATGTCCTGACTTTCAATGAGTCCATGGTCTGAGTTTTCCATAGCAGAAAGTTGGTCCGGACTAACTTGATAGAGACAAAGTTGCCCACATTGAGTGTGGAAGGATAAGGAAATTTTGGAGATGATGAAGTAGAGGAAGCCATTGATAAAGAAACAGAGGAATGAAAATAGAAGAGTATGTGCAGGGAGACTATGGCTAAAGGAAAGAGAGGTAATTTGCTGTCACAGGTGCAGGATCGTTGCAGTTGAGCAGAGTCTCTGATACCATAAAGAAAGCTTTGTGTTAGCAGAAATTCGATGAGCTGTTGTTCATTTAATTTTTGCCTTCATTTACATGCATATATAGACTGCTGAAGTAGTAATTTGTTACAGAAGATAAGATAGAATAGAGTCTGTTGAGGAGCTTTGAAGTTTGAACGCACTTAGAGAATACCAAGTCAATGCCAAGAACTGTGAGATAACTTTGGTTCTGTTTGGCTCTCAGTTGCTGCTGGGCTGGATTCTCTGTCAGGTTCTTAGTTTCCATTTGGTTAGGTTCAGTATGGCCCATATCTTCTAAAAGGGGCTTCCTTCCTCTTTTATCTTTAGAAAAGAAACTTGGGGTGAAAGACATTTGGACCCTTTTATTCATGTGTATTAGGCAGGAATGAAAGCATCAAAACCCTTCCATAGGGAGAGAGAGAGGGACTTTCAAAGCCAATCCACAACAGTGCTTTCTGGCATATTGGGAACAAAGACAGAGAGATTAATTTCTTCCCATTTAACCCCCCAAAATTATTCATGTTCCTCCTATCTTCAACTTTCCTCCTATCTTCAACTTCAATATCACTTTCGTATTAACTGGAATACTTGTTTCTTATTCAATAGAAATTAATGTTCCATTTCTTTGTTGATCTGGGGAATTTTGAGTACTGAGCATCTAATTTTCTAATTGAAATTGATTGTCTTTTGATTTTCAAAGTTAATTTCGACATAGATTGGTGCTGAAATTTTTTCTTGTATTAATGTGATTATCATATGGGATTGCTCTTTATAGATTTTATTTTATTTTATTTTTGTGTCTCTTTCAATTCACAGAGTTCTATATGTTCTATCAGGGGCTTCCGCCATTGGCAGAGACTTGCAACCGTTTTTTAAGTTCAAGGCTGCAAAGTTCATCCCATGTTCACAAAAGTCGGCTCACTATTCCATGCTCTGTAAACATGGCAACTGGAAAATCTGATGAACCTGAAAAACTAAATATGGACAGATTCCTGGAACTGATGCGGCATTTTTGGGAGATAATGCCCCAGCCTGTAAAGAGTTTTCCATGGATGGCAGCATTGGAGAGCTTCATTCAAATCAATCTTGATCTTGTTCATACAGTCGCCAAGTACTTGTGTGTTCCATTGCTGGCACTTTCCTCATTAAGCGAAATGTCTTTCTGTGCACAGGAGAAGAAAATGATTTTTATTCCCATCCTCTTTCTTGCTGGATTTTCTGTTGCGGGGGTTTTGAATGACACAGCCACAGAACTATCTCCACACTTGAAGGTTCAGAAAATTATGTTTGGTTTGTACTCGTGAATATGTTATGAGAATTATTTGTTCCAGTGTACTCATGTCACTGACACATGATTCATACTTTGTCTTATGAGCACTGCACGGATGGACAGCTTCCAGAGGTTTAATCTTTTGTTCCACTTCTAAAAAACATTGTCTTCATTTTCAACAATTATTCCTACCAAATGGTTGGAAGAGTTGGACCATCCAATAAGGATACTTTGATGACTACAAGGGGATTTTTTGGGGTCATTTCCTGATGATGTCCAAGCCCCGTCAAATGAATAGTCTAGATTATAAATCATTGAAAATTCTCCATGGAATGGTGGATCAGCACACTGAGTGTCATCGCTTCACTTGAGATTTCCTTGACTTTTGTAGTTTCTTTTTCATTTGACTTTAATCTGTAGTTCATGTATTGACTTTTAAGCTGATTTCTAACAGAGAGAAGATTTTCCCTGGCATCTGCTGTCAATTGCAATTTTCTTCATGTTGCTAAAATTGCCTGGCCCGTCTTTACCTTATTGGGCTCGGATTTTTGTTCCACATTTTGCAAATGGAGGACTGTGGAGAACGCTTTGGTTTACCATATTGTGGTACAGAAAGCCTCACGGCCCTTCAACACCGGTATTGCAGACACCTGCAGATGAAATACATTCTTAGAAGAAGTCCTGATGCTAGTGGGTAAGCTGCTCTGGGTAGAAGCTGCGGCTGTTTGTCTGACTCGTCAAAAGGTGTGTGGTATGTCTGGGTACTGCTTTTAGTGATGCTACAAGAAATGTATTCTTTGGCTGAAGTACCATGTCCTTGTCAGTTCATTTTTGTTTTTAAGACTTTTTTGTTCGGTAAAAGTTTTAACACTAGTTGAGTTTTGTTATTTGGCTTCATTAGCTTGGTTCATTTCTTTAACTTTGAATTTTTGTTATAGATTCTTAGACAGTATTGACACCTCATGTTGTTGGATTGTTACATATTTGTCATCAAAGAGAACCCTACATTGATCATTTGAGAAATTTTTTTACCTTGGGCTGCTGTCTTCTTTAATTTTAACTATAGTACTTTTACCTTCGCAGTCCAATTTTTTGTCTCTAGTGAATCAACTAGTCTTAACTTGCTTTCCTACTCTTGGTGCATCCGTTCTAAGTGTTGAATCTTATTTTAGGCGTGCGAATTTGACTATTATGCTTGTTTATAGTTGTACTAATTTAACTGTCGCACCTATCCTCAGCAAGAACTTGTTGCATCTAGGTGGTCTAATCCATGGTATGCTGGAGTGAGATTTTAACATTATTTATTTTCTACATAAAAGGTTTGGGTGGAGGTTAAAAACTTTGCAAATGAGATAATTCTCTAATTGGCTGGGGTTGCGTTTACATGGATGAACCACCAGAACTTTTGTAAGGTAAACTCAAAGAATAGAAGAAATCAGAATTTGGTAGAGTGGAGGCTGCCATGTTTACCTTTTTCCCTCCTAACCAGGTTCGGTGGTCGGTTATCGTGTAGGAGTCTGGAGTTTTATTTGATGAAGAGACAATTATTCACCCCTTTCGGGAAGATTTTGTGAAAGCTGTTCAGCAAGGGATTTAATCGAGGCGAAGATCGATAACCAAGGTGAAGGAAGGAGATAGAATATCAGATACTTCCAGTTCCATGCCCATAGACAATGTGTGCGGAAGAGTTGGTGCAGGAGCTTTTGAGTTAGATCTGTGTGGATATGCGATTGATCTAGCCATTGAATATCTTGATCAGCTTGATCAAAAAGGTTGCCCAAGATTCCAGCTAATCAGAGAAAGATCAAAAGAATGGGTCAACTCTTAGATTAGATGGCCGGGATGGATGCAAATCAATTATGACATGTTCAAATTTTAATTAAAGGATCAGAACAATGCTAAAAGGTTCCTTTTGGACCATCTGATCAAACCCATCTAAGCCTAAGCATGAAAAATAGTCCACCAGCAATGGGCTGTACATTGTCTAACTTGGGGGCCTTGGATCATGATTGAAACTGGGCCCATTCCATGCCAATTTAGGCCCATACTGGATTCCCAAACCCGGTCCTTTCTCACACGCCTTTGATTGGTCCTACCAGCCAGAAGAGTGGAGAGTGGAGACCACAACCCCATGGTGGGAGACATCCAATATATAGCCCAAAAATCAAACAAGAAGGGTAAGTGAGCCATACAAAGAAGGTGACGCCCAGGTGGAGTTGAACTATCTACTCAACCCTCAAGAACAATACACAAACCTTAATGAAGTTTATATTCTATAAAAGGGTCCATTTGGATGCTTGCATGCTTGCATTTCAATGGAAATGTTCATGCTTTCTTGTAAATAAAATACATTTCAATATAAAAGGTGCACTTGAAAAACCCCATTTTCTTATTGCTCTCTCTCTCTCTCTCTCTCTCTCTCTCTCTCTCTCTCTCTCTGAGAGAGAGGGAGTTTAATTACTTATTTTGTAAATAAAATAAAATAATTACTTATTTTATAATAAATAAAAAAAAATCAAAGCATGCAATTCTAGCCCACAACTATTTTTACATTTTTTTTCTTTTTCTTTTTTTTTTTTCCTTATACACTAAACCACTAATACCAACCACAGGATGTAATGGTGGGAGACTTTTCAAACGGCCGTTGGAATATAGAAGTATAAAAAGAATAAGAGTCCACAAACAAATTCAAACAAAAAAAAAAAAAAGTGCTCAACTTTTATGTTAATCAGTTTTCAGTTGTATTCTATTATGTTATCATGTTTGTTTAGACACTTTTTTTTTTCACTTTCATGCCCAATCGTTAAATGACATTAAGTATTTTATAATGAATGAAAAATTTTAATTTTCTTACCATAATTAAAAGAGTTGTTGGCTATTTCCCTTCAAATAAGTACTCTTCTTCTGTCTCAGATTTTTTTTTATTCTCCTCTTTGTTCTCATAAAACACCCCAAACTTGATAAAATTCTTAGCCTTGTAGTTTCATTTTTCTTATTCTCACGTTCCCTTCTTATATTTGCTCACCTGTGTAGTGCACGAGCGTTTTGCTATACAATATCTGTAACAACAGAACAAACTCACAAAGCCTTATTTTCGATAATTACATGGTAACAAAGAAGAGAAAGACCACTTAGGTTCAGACATTTTCCAAGAGAGAATTGATGAAGTCCTACCTGGTGAAGCATGGAACATACATATTAGACCTTCAACTTATGCAAATTCTCACTGATAGATTAAGATGTAACGAGGTGAGATAAAACACCGCATTCAACAGGATCACCAAACTTAAGAGCAGAAAGGAAATCTAAGGCAAGAGGTTATGGGTCATCAACAAAAGACGGAAAGAGTAACTTCGGAAACTTCTAGTTTTTGACTGAGGAGAAAAGGTTGTAGACGAAATAGAAGGACGTGAGAAAGCCAATGGTTCCAGTAGCTAACGTGACCACAAAAGCCATGAGCAAGGAATAACCAAGGTAGAGTGTGGCTGATACTGGACCATTCAGACCCCTGAGGTCAAATACCAGGTAGCTGATAGAAAACAAGAATACATAGAGGCCAACAGAACCAGAAGCGAAGAATGCGTTCCACCACCACCTCCAGTCTTCTGCACATAGATGCTTGTAGGTGAGGATCACAGACACTTCAGCACAAACGATGAGGAGCAAGAGGAGGACAAGCAGCAAGAACCCAAAAACATAGTAAAATCTCCCAAGCCAAATGCTAGAAAGGATGAAGAAGAGTTCAAGAAAGAGTGTTCCAAAGGGAAGGGTACCCGTACTAAGAACAAGGAGCCATGGTGTATATTTCCTTGCAGGGATTTCTCTTGGGACATGATTTGTCCGAACAGGGAACTTGATGGCCTCAGCCAGTGTGCCTAAATACCCTCCTAAAAGAGTGAGCGGAACTGAGATGCAAAGCCAGAGCGATGTAAGTTCAAAATACAGTGATATGGGGATCGTGGCTGTGCTTTTGCTGTACCACAGTAAGATGTTCAGCACTGTAAGAATGATGAGAGTAATTCCAGGGACAAAACATGCGACTGACCAGGAAACTGATCTCCACCCTTCTGAAGTTCCTTTGATTGTTCTCCAAAGCCGAACTCCAACATACCCAGCAATTATCCCAAGCAACAGATAGAGAACAATCATCCCCGTTAGCAGAATTCCATGATAAGGCGGGGACATGAACCCAAGAGCTGCGAAAACAATCACTACAGCTGCTGTACCTGCAATCTGGACACCATCTCCAACCATTACACAAAGTAGCTTCCCGCAATTTGGCTCCCTAAACACATCGCCAATGACAAGTTTCCACCCTGGGATCTCTTCTTTCGTCTGTGCTTGGGGTTCTATATCAACACCTTCATACTTTGTAAAGTCCCTTCTCATTTGATTGAAGAATATATTAAACACAATCCCACCTAAGAATAAGATCACCAAAACGGAGTTACAGATTGAGAACCAGTGGACGCGAGAACCCTCCATCTTCAAATAAGCATCCCATCGAGAGGACCACTGCATATTACTCTCAACAAACTCAACCTCAAAAGTAAATGTCACTCTCACTTGTTCCTGAACTACCTGTGCCATATTGAGCTCGCAGGTGACAGGTGCAATCCTATCATACATTTTAAGCTTTGAGATGGCTTTAGGATCACGCTGAACACTACAAGGGATGACCTCAAATCCGACTATCTCATACCCAGGTGCCATGCCTGTTTCTTCAATTACACCCATGCCCTCTTCTCCTGTACCGATTATCTGAAGGGGACTCTTGTGATGCTTTTGAATTAGTACCTTGAATTTCAGATGATTTATGATATAATATTCAGAACTTCCTTCGGATCTGTAACCCACAGGAAACCCTGTCCATTGAATATTCATTCCATTGTACTTAGCAAACCTTGCCACAGGTAACTTGTCAAGAATCATGTTCACCTGATAGAGATCATTTGTTCTCTGCTTCAAGAGTTCTACATCTTCTTCGGTTAAAGGATTCGAAGTGCAGAGATAAAGTGACTCGTTGATGTTCATGCGGAAGCGGTAAGGGGAGTTAACAATCTGATTACCCATAAGGAGTTCTCCCAAGTTCTCTGCTCTCTTTCTTATACCTCCATTAGGTGTACAGTAAGGAAGACTGTAATAGCTGAAAGGAAGCTCGGTCGAAATTGAGGTAATCGAATTCGCCAGAACATATAGCTCTTCCCCTTGTGAGTAAGCTTTCCTGTAAAACTCTGAATAATGTCCATTGCAAATACAGGCAAAGAAACACAAGAAGCACAATGGAGAGATGGTCAAAGAGATCTTCGGGATCGATGAGGCAGCCATTGGAATATTCTACACAATACAGAAGAATGGCAACAGATATCCTGGCAATAAATTTAGATCTTTCCACTACGAACTTCTGAGGCTCGCCCCAAACATGCAACCTTAAACTTTTTGGTGTAGATTTTAGCTTTACAACACTGACAGATGCTTAAGAACTTCAACAGAATCCTTCCAAACCCTAATTTTCATTGAATTTCCTATTGAGCAATTCAGAATTACATTAGAATTATTCAAAATGAAAGCAAAAGGAGCAGATTGTAGAAAGGATTTTCAGATGATAACTACAATCCAGTTTTTATTTCTTTTTTTGAAGAAGTTTGTAGTATGAAAATGGAAGATGGGGAATATGGAAAAGCAGCTTTGGTCATTAATATTCATAGCAAAAGTTTAAAAAAAAAAATGCAACAATTAGCAAAATGCTGAGAACTTGGATACTTGGATCCATATAACTTAAAAATCCAAGAAAATGGGTTGTCCTTAAATTGAGTAATTGAGGAAGCTGATCAGTATATTTCTATATACGTAACAAAGGATATTATTAATTAGGTGACGGGTGACGGATACGAGGGGATGGAGACGGAACCCTGGCCTTCCTAGGATTTGATGGCTTAATTCACTTTCGCAATCCTTAAGGCTACCTTAGCATGATAGCCATTTATGGATCTTCCCTTTTGCTTCTTTTTTACGAGTACATTTCTAAGATCCTAGGAACTCAATTCCTTGCAGACAAATGGACCTTAAACTTGAACTAACATAAACAACAGATGAAACTCAAGGCCCACACATTCACTTAAACCCTCAAATTTGCTAGCAACCACAGGATACTGGACACTCAGACCATAACATGAAAAATGAGGACACCAAAAACCATCAAAGACCTAAGCAACAGATCAAACACTAGAAACCATCAAAGACCTAAGCACCAGATCAAACACTAGATCTTACTATGTTTCTGAAAAATCCCCATTGTTCCTTGATGGCAAGAAAAGTGGTGTTGCTTGGTGTTGTCCGTAGAAAATTGTGGAGGTGGCGGATTCTTGGCATTGAGTTTGTTTCCAAGGTTGTGGGCACATCTTATGGAGGATAATTCCATTTGTGATTTTGTGGTCTATTTGGAAGGAAATAAATGATAGGATTTTTAAAGGCTCTTGATCTTCGATAGTAGTTTTGATTTCTAAGGTAGCCTAAGGATTGCGAAATGGGCTTTGGTAAGTAAGGAGTCTTCAAACTTCAACTTAAATGATGTTCTCTTCAATTGGGAAACTTGTATGGGGGTGTGGACCTCTTAAGGAGACGAGACTCGTCCCTTGGTGTCCCCCTCCTTTTGGGGGTTTTAAATTCAACCTCTTGTAAGCGTGGGTTGTTACTTATGTTCTCAAAAAATGTGAGAATTTGTGATTCGAATGAAGCAGCTATTTTGGAAGGTCTAAGGTTGTTTTCAAATAGATTTTGTGGCTCTCTTGTGGTAGAAAGTGAGTCCTTGAATGCACTCGGGTGTCTAACTAGAAGGCGAATTCTTGGAAATTTCAAATCCTTTTCAATGAAATTAAGGAGTTGGCAACTAGCATCAATATTTCCTTCCATCAAGAGGTTAGGTTTGCCAATTCTTTGGCAGATGCGTTAGCCAAGCAAGGGGTTGAGAGGTTCTCTCCTTGGGTGGGTGGGTGTGGTTATGTATTGATTGGGGTGGGGTACATTGCTCCTGTACAATATCTCCCTATTGATTTTCCTTTCTTCCTTGAGCCACCTTTTATTTAGTGTTTCTCTTAAAAGTTTTTGCTACCATTCAAAACATAAAAAAAAAAAAAAAAGGAAAAGCTACTTTCAGAGACCAAACGACCCGTAATTCCTAGAAATCAACCAAAAGCAACAAAGTTGATGGTAATAGTAAAGGCCATCGCCCCAAATTTTAACTTTTTTGTAACCTTTCCATCCTTACCCGCGATGTTCTACTTCATTTTTAGACATTCTTTCTTTTTAACTAACTAGCTGAGATGAGTTTTCATTGGAGTTGCAGAGGACCCTTTTCATGATGGAGAAAGAGATGTGTTTTCATTGGAGAACTAGAAGAGATGGGTTTTCATTGGAGTTGCAGAGAACCCTTTTCATAATTGAATCTGCTTTGATGCTTCTGATCCTATTTCATGGTTGCATAAAGGAGGATTTAGGATTTTTTTTTTCTTTTTTTTTGAGATTTTGGTTTTGAATGCATCTTCCGAAATCTCCTTCCACTAGAAGACAAAAAAAAAAAAAAAAAAAAATCCCACTTTTCTATACAAATAACGAAAAACAAAATACCATCATAACCCTATTATATTTTATTCTCTTTTGATTTAATGCTTTACTACACTTTATTTTACATGTAAAATTACCAAACGGGCCCTAAAGTCCTATTTCGTGGAGCATTTTCTTTGTTCAAAACAAAAAGAAGCCCAAGTTTCGTTCTTTCTCATTGTAGCAGCAAGATAGAGATAGAGAGTAAGTTAGTTTTGGATTTGAGAGCATTTTTATTGAGTTTAGGAAGATCCAGTTCATAATTCCAAATAAAGAGTTACCACACAAGATGGGGTTTTTCAAGCTCCTTTTTTGGAGTTGCAGAGAACCCTTCTCCTGATGGGTTTTCATTCGAGTTGCAAAGAACCCTTTAAATGAGGATTTCTCAAAGTCAAAGCCTCATAGGATCCACACTCTAACCTAAGACCTGATTTATCATGTGTGAAGTTCTCTTTTACCTTCTCGAACCAACCCCAAGGGGTGGCCGAGTGGTCAGGACCACGGTTCCTCCCTCTTCCGGAGCTAGAGGTCTTGGTATCAACCCCCGGTTCCCTCTTCTTCAGGAATCGAAGATTAAGTCCACTAGTGCTATGGGCTATGTCAAGTTTTCAAGCTGAATGAAGTGCTGTACGCCTTGGGTCCATGATAAATTGAATTTGTGGGTTTGAACATAACTATTTTTTCACATATAATCATATATATTGGTTTATATCACTCCAATTGAAGTGAACATTAGGCTAGTCACATAGGTGTTCGAGTGATATGAAATGGTTTGATCACACTGAAGTAGGCCTCGCATGTGCTAATTTGAGCTTTATCCGTCATCAGCACTATCCTCGTAGCCTTGTTAAGTGATACCAGCCATGTGATCAAAGTGGATCAGAGTAGACAATAAAAACAAAAACATGTAAATTAAAAAAAAAGAAATTGAATTTGGACCACCTTCTTACATAGTTAATCCTAAAAGCTCACTTCCATGTGGTAAGATCAGCTGCCCTTGTCTTTTAATATCTAAGCCTCGGGTCCATTAATATCTAAAGTCTCGAGGTTTAGGTATGAATTGTTAGCTAATCAAATCTAATGTTTTCTTCGTAGAAAAACAAAAATCTGAATTATTTTTCATTATTCCTTAAAAAGTCATATTTTTGGAGAATTTTCAGTAGTAGTTTCAGGTTAGAGATCTTACCAGACATGACTCAGGTTCCGAACGCACGAAAGATAAGATGGTACGAGCTGGAGGTCGCTCTTCCAACCCAAGTATATGGTTTGCAGAAAAGCGAATACAAGGGACGAAGACACCAAGAAAAAAAGCTTGGATTGTTATATCAGGGACGACGGACTTCACAAGTCTACGGCGTGCGTTTTGGTTCATTTGGACGCGAATGGAGCTTTGTCGTGATGGAGAAGATAATATAATTTGAAGCGTTTGACTTGGGAAAATACCGAGCAGGAAAGGAACGCATAATTCATAATTGGGCCCACTTGTTGAAAATTGGAGATGCTCTGAATAAACACCCTTTCAATTTATGAGTATCTCCGAATTTCTCTAAAAATGTTACGGCCCGAACCCGATTAGTGAATAAATAGGATCCGGAGTGTGAAAATTAGGGCTAATTAAAGTTATTTGCCTAAAGATTGAAGTCCGCTATGAGGATTGTGTGTTTGGACCTCATTAACTATATTAACTTGCTGAACATATAATCACATTTCATAGTCCTATAGAGATAACAAAGCAAGTATGCATTTCATCACCCTTATATATTTAAGTTTTAAAGACAAAAGATATTTAAAGTTTATATATACATCAGAACCACCCCAAAACCTAGGTCATGTAATAAAAGATATATAAGACAGAATAAGACAAGTCCAAAATATCCAAAAGATGAGATCTACAAGTCTAGATAACAAGTGTCCCCATGTCTTGCTCACAGATACCAAGAATGATGATGTTACGCTACGTCATCGGGACTCCACTCACGTAACTCATCATCCTCCAACTCCCACGGCTAAGGATCCTTTGGGATTGCCTCAGTGTCCGGGTCAACGTAGTAGGTGGTGTAATCTGCACACCAAGGAATAAATGATCAACAAAATGTTGGCAAGAGAATAAGAAATATATATTACTAATAACATGTTACAAAATAATAATAATAATAATAAAGACAAGCACATGATTGTAAGATAACAAGGGCAGAAGCTAGGCATACAAGTAAGATTAATTATTGTTGGAAGTAGGTGGGCTTCGTGGATAGGTTTCAAAAACTTTTAACCCACTTGATGCAGGGATCAACTATCCATAAGGCTACAAAACCCAATATAGGATCCAAGTCCTCAAACTCATCAACCATGAATAGTAATAAACTATATCTAGAAGATAAAAACAACACCTAACAAGCAACCACGAAATCTACAACATAAAAGGAAGTAGATTATACCTTTGGAGCTTAGTAGTTCTCTAATGGAGAAGTTGATATCTTTCTTCGATGAAGAACTCGTTCACAAAGCCAATCAAAATCTCCAAGACCCAATAGTCTTCCACGCTATGTCCCTTATCAGATCTATTTTCTCAAGGAGATGGGTGTGATGTCCAAAAGAACACTACTAGAAACTCTAAAGAATTCGGAAGAGAAACTAGAAGAGAAAGAAGAGAGGAAGGAAAACGTGCAACTCTTGCACTAAGGGCTTGGGCTTGAATCCCTAAGGGAATAATTGCATGGGAACGTCCAAGGGATCCTCTCCTCTATTTATAGCATTTTAAGCAACCTCCTCATACCAATTAAAATAGAAGTCTTACTTCCATTAAGAATTAGTAACTTACTATATCACAATTAGCAGTCTCAATTCAAATAGGATTAGTAACTTTCTATTTCCTTTTCTTTTAGAGTTCAAGTAGAATTAGTAACTTTCTAATAACTTTGGCTAGCGTAGGGACTACTAGCGATTCCATAGAAAGCTAGCTCCAACTAGGACACCCTGACCCAATATCTCATTTGCAATCTGGGCACACAATAAATTGCAAATAACTCCACTGTATAAATGTAATTGAACTCCAATCTTAGGAATAAATTACAAAAAGACCCTAAACTTTTCTATGACCACAAGTAGGCCCCTCCATCCATATCCATAGATCAATTGGTCATGTCCACCAAATTGGATCCATATCTTATTATCCTTACGACCCAATTAATTATAGTAATCATCGGTACCCATCCAATTAACTCTTAATTGAGATGGATGCGCACTTACCAATAATAAATCCATTAATTGGCACAAGGGGATAATGAGGATAGATTCCATCTTGACCATTGAATGTTCCCACAGTCCTACTACCACGTACTCAAGATACCGAGGTGTTGACATACAATTGGCCTCACTCATTGGTGACTCAAAACAAATGAATAGACAGAAACTTTGGTTCATTAATATCTTAGGATTATGAGCCTATTGTTAGGGAATAATTAGAGCAAGCCTTAAAGTAAAGATAGTGTTCATAAGGTGCTTCTCATGGTCCTTCAATACATCCAATGTACCAGCACAATGATCCAGAATCTTACATTCTGATGATCGAGACATATCACACTATCTCATAGTGATCAAGGTGCAGCAACCTTGTCAAATGAGATGCCCAATCTCATCACTGGTTGTGAAGTTATTTAAGTATAAGATTTGGGACACATGTCTCCCGTATGTGGATTTCATCCATACACATGTATTACATCTAGTATACTTTTGGACTCCAGTTCATCTCATTAACCATCATGTCATTACAATGGTTATGTGCAAACATGTAATAAAACACCATTTATCTCATGAAACGAAAGCATGATTGTATTGATAAATAAAGAAATAAATTAATTTATTACATCATCTAACGGATTGAGACCATATAATCTAGCAATCTCCCATTTGGGCTCAATGCCAGTCAGGGTTGCACCTCATGCCCATCCCGTCTACATGCTGTTTAAAGACTTGGGTAGTCATGCTCAGCAAAGGGATTTGTTAGATTGTCCGCAGAGGCTGTCTTGGTGATTGCAATATCACCTCTCTGCACAATCTCTCTGACCAAGTGATACTTCCTCTGTACGTACTTTTGACACTTATGGCTCCTGAGTTCCTTGGGCTGGGCGACTGCATCGCTGCCGTCATAGTAAATTGTGAGCGGCTGTCGTGCCAAAGGTACCGCTCCAAGTTCCAAAAGAAATCTTTTAGCCATACTGCTTCCTTAACTGCTTCACAAGCCGCTAAAATTCATCCTCTGAGGTGGAACCAACGGTATATTCCTGTTTAATACTCCTCCAGCTGATAGCTTCGCCGCTAAGCATAAATACATGACCAGAGGTTGATTTCCTAGAATCCTTATCCGACATGAAGTCAAAATCTGTGTATTCGACTGGAATCAGCTCATCACTGTCATAAATCAACATGTAATCTCGAGTCATTCTCAAGTATTTGATAATACACTTTACAGTAATCCATTGATCAGGACCTGCGTAACAGATATCTGGTTTAATACATAACATAGCATACATGAGGCTACCAATAGTTGAAGCGTATGGTATCAACCTCATGTGCTCCTTTTTTCAGGTGTCTTGGGACACTGATATTTGAAAATGTGCACTCCATGCCTAAAATGTGTGATACCCTTCTTAGAGTCTTGCATAGCAAACCGTACCAGTATCTTATCTATGTAAGCAGCTTGGGATAAGCCTATCATCCTATTCTTCCGATCTTGATGGAGTTTGATCCCTATGATGTAGCTAGCTTCTCCAAGTCCTTCATATCAAAAGTCTTAGCCAACTAAACTTTTACCGTTGACAACATTGCTATGTCACTCCTTAGGAGAAGGATGTTGTCGACATATAATACTAGATAAACTACCCTACCTCCTTCACTTTTCATATATACACATGACTCATCCGGATTCTAAAAACAATCAAAAGACTTGATTGCCCAGTTAAAACGTATATTCCATCTTCGGGATGCCCGTTTCAGTCTATAAATAGACTTCTGCAGCTTGCTAACTCTTTACTCTTGGTTATTAGTTATAAAACCGTTTGGCTACATCATATAAATGTCTTTCTCAAGATGGCCGTTGAGAAACGCTGTCTTGACATCCATTTACCAAATCTCGTAATCGAGATGAGCCGCAATAGATAAGAGTATCTGGATGGACTTGAGCATGGCTACCGGCGAGAAGGTTTCTTCATAATCGATACCTTCTTTCTGAGTATATCATTTCGCAACAAGACTGGCCTTAAAGGTCTCCACTCTTCCATTTGGCCTTCTATTTCTCTTGTAGACCCACTTGTACCCAATGGATTTAATATTGGCAGGCAAGTCCACAATTGTCCAAACCTGATTAGAGTACATAAACTCCATCTCAGCTTTCATAGCATCTTGCCAACGTCCAGAATCTATGTCATTGATTGCTTCATCCTAGTTAGAGGGATCTTGTTCCAGTTCTTTCGGGATTGCCTCATAAGACTCTTCCAAGAACGAAAACCTGTTAGGGGGCCTGACATTTCTCCCACTACGAGGAGGCTCTGGTGTAAATACTAGGTTAGGCATGGGCAGATTCTCTTTAAGTTTAGTCACACCTGGATTTGAAATTGATCGCTCTTGAATCTCTTCTAAGATCACCTTTTCTAAAAATTTTCAGTCAATCATATAATCTTCCTCCAGAAAAACTTCATCGGTGCTGACAAGCACTTTCTGTTTTGTGGGATTATAGAATAACCAACCTTTAGTTCCTTTGGGATATCCTATGAATGTGCATACTTCCAACTTCGATTCCAACATATCCGTCTTAACGTTCAACATATATGTCGGACAACCCCAAATATGTAAATGTTGTAGACTAGGCTTTCGCCCGGACCATAACTCCTGGGGAGTCTAAGGTACAGACTTAGATGGCATGGTATGAGGTTTAGTATGTACATTGCAGTATCCAAGGCATGTCTCCAAAAGGATATAGGTAATCCAGAGAAACTCAGCATAGAAGTAATCATATCTAAAAGAGTTCAATTCCTTCTTTCCGTTACTCAGTTCTATTGAGGCATACCAGGAGCAGACAGCTGTGATAGAATCCTCATTCTCTGATAAGTGTCCCATAAATTTAGCAGAGAGATATTCCCTTCCTAGATTTGATCGAAGAGTCTTAATACTTTTATCTAATTGTTTTTCCACTTCTGCTCGAAAGTCTTTGATCTTTTTAAAAGCCTCGGACTTGCGGTGCATAAAGTATATGTATCCATATCTTGAGTAATTATCGGTGAAAGTGATGAAGTACTCGTATCCACCTCTCGCTTTAACATTTATGGGTCCACACACATCAGTGTGCACTAATTTTAATAAATTTTTGGCCCTATTTTTCTTGGATGAAAATGGTTTTTTGTCATTTTCCCTTCCAGACAGGACTCACAGACAGGCATTGGTTCTACCACCAATAAAGGTAAGATACCATATTTCACCAGCCTGTCAATCCTGTTTAGGTTTATATGACCTGGCCTCAGTGCCAAAATTTTGTTGGATTAGATGAAGGTGACTTCCTCTTTAATGATGGTCTATTAATTATTTCAGTATCATGTATCTCATACATTGTGGGAGTTAACAAATAAAGTCAATTGGTTACCTTGCCAGAACATATAAAAGTACCGTTCCTCTTTATGACAACTTCATACCAAAAGTAATAGAATAACTTTTATTCACCAAAGTAGAAGCTGAAATTAAATTCCATCTTAAAGAGGTACATATAGAGTGCCTGACAAAACTAATTTATTATCTGAAAAATATAAAGTAATAACTCCCATTGAAACCGCCTTTGCATTAGCATCAGATCCTAGGTTGATAATGATTTCTCCATCACTAAGCCTCCTGGTTTCCCAAAATCCCTGCAATGAATTACAGATGTGATTAGTTGTACCAGAGTCAACACACCAGGATTCTAAAGTATCAGTTGTAAAACTAACTTTAGAAACAAGTGACTCAATCATACCTGAGGTCTTTTTCTTAAAGAGGAAATCTAGACAATTTCTCTTCCAATGTCTTGTCATACCGCAATGGAAACACTTTCTTTTTGCTTCCAAACCCTTAGCCTTTGCCACACCACCATTGGTACCATTCTCCACCTTAGGACCCTTGGGGACTAATTTCTTCTTACCTTTTGGGCCTTTGCCTTTCGGGTTGGACCTGGCAAATGACTTTTCTATCAACAAGGCAGTTGGCTTCTTTTTCATAATCCCCTCAGTTGCTACCAGCTGGCTAAACAGCTCAGCTAAAGTCAGATTCATTTTATTCATATTATAATTGACCTTAAAATTGTTGAATAAATTTGGTAGCGACTCAAGGATTATGTCAATCTTAGATTCTGCATCAATCACAGCACCCAGTATATCTAACTCATTCAATAAGTCCATCATCTTCAGCATGCGGTCTTGTATTGGTGCTCCTTCAGCCATTTTAGTGCTTATCAGCACTCTCATAGTAGACTGTCTAGCAGGCCTGTCCTGCTCTGTAAACGTCTCCTTTAAGTTCGATATAGTTTCGTATGCAGTCATATAGGTTTGATGTTGGTGTTGTAAAACATTAGACATGGATGCCTGTATATAACATCTGGCCATCTCATCGTCTTTTGCCTATTTGGTGTAGAGGTCCTTTTCATCATGTGGTGCATTAGGCCCAAGCTCATTAGGGGGGGGGGGGGGGGGGGGGGTGGGTGGGGGAGGGCATATTTGTATCCTGAAACAGTCAGGACAATATCCAGGTTCCGTTTTCAGTCCACATAGTTGGATCCCACCAACTTATTATGGTTGAGGACGGTCGCAAGTGGATTGAAAGTATTCGAATTCATGCTGGAAAAACTATAGCACATAGCCATACATTCAATCAAAGAATATAAATGACATTAAGATTTAATATTCTACTAAATTCATGTGGGAATCCTTTAACCACTAAATTCAGAATACATCAAAATTCCAATCCCTTAAGGCATGCCTCCTTGGGAGTGCGAATGCCACTTAGTTTGGTGCGGATCAAAGTTGGTCAAAATAAGGGTCAAGACTAACTATCTATGATTCGTATCATTCATTATTATTTAGGTATCTCATATTAAATAATATATGACTCCCGAATAACTCTGGTTTTTAAAATACATGAGGCAAATCCTTAGGAATACTACATCACTATTTTAGTTAAGTGTGACCCACCAACTAGCATTGCGTGACAACCGTTGCGGGCAACTCTTCCTTGGGGAGTGGGCCCCACCCCCGTCTCACCAACACTATCTTTAGGAGATCCATATTTAGTAACCGAACAAATAAAAGCTCTTCGTGGGCAACGACCATTCTCAAGATAGCGCTAGGCTAGTACTTTCCTTATAATGGACCTATGTGGAAAACCATGGGTATTTCTCAATTTAAATGCCCTGCGCCCACTTAATATTTTAGAATTGAGGATTTCCTTTTAGGTATTAGGGCCTACATATATAAACATCAAATCATCTCATAATATGATCAATGATTGGTTCCAAGTCAAGTTATATTTAAGGAAAGTCCAGTTTCTAAGATTAGTGTTACCAATGGGTCCACCAACACTAATTAGAACTCTTTCCAAAAATTAACTTGATTTGACCAATTTTGGAAACTATTATGTTTGGATCAGATTTGGAAACATTCTATAAAAGCATTCATCCATAAATAGAAATTGCTAAAAATAGAAATTAGATCTCTCCTCCACATGGCCCAAGCACAATAGACTTCTTGGACTTATAGACTTTCCAAAACTTTGGGATTCCACAAACTTTTTGGGCATCTCCAAAAACACTTTTGGTAATCTTCAAACTCTTTGATTAGGAGTCCAACATCACTTTCCTTCTTCGTCTCGAATACCGCCAAAAATAGAAAAGTACATGAATTCCTATGCCTCGACGATGAGACTTACATGATAATCTAATAATGGAAATAAAATGGCTATAGGGAAATTCACCATGCCTTGCCCTTAAACGGGAAACCAAGGAAACAATAATGCCCTTTACACTTAGCCTCAAATAAACCAACAACCATAAAAGAAAGCAAAAGATTTGTGGGCCACATGGAGAGGACAAGATCACCTGCAAGTTAGTATCTCATACAACCATACAAATCACAAAAACAGGCTGCCAAACAATGCTGGAAAAACAGGAAGCCAAAGAAGATCCAAACTTGAAAAATCTGAAATTCTGCACCCGTTGTTACAGAGTCCTCGGTCGACCTGCCAGAAGGCTCGGTCGACCAACTTCAGTCACCTCGTCGACCGAGCACGAGGCTAGGTCGATCGGACTAACGAAGTTCAGAACTTTGTGTTTTTTTTTATTCGTGTCCAATTAACTCCAAGACTCTTCTGAAGTCTCCCAATGGCATCCTACCATCCTTCCATCATTATTAAACCCTTTTGTGACTATCCAAACATGATTCCACCGCTGGTGCAAGCAAAACCAATCAAAACTGATCCTAACATAGCCCTTGCTCTATCCTCTTCACATCTCATGCAATGATTAGAACAAGCTTACTGATCTAACATGAGTAGAGATGAGGTATGACTTTGATACTAATTGTTAGAAGTAGGTGGGCCTCGTGGATATGTTTAAAAAAACTTTTGACCCACTTGATTCAGGGATCAACTATCCATAAGGCTCCAAAACCCAATCCAGGAACCAAGTCCTCAAACTCATCAACCATGAACAGTAATAAACTCTATCTGGAAGATAGAAACAACACCTAACAAGCAACCACAAAATCTACAACATACAACGAAAAAGATTATACATTTGGAGCTTAGTAGTGCTCTAATGGAGAAGCTGATCTCTTTCTTCGATGAAGAACTCTTTAACAAAGCCAATCAAAATCTCCAAGACCCAATAGTCTTCCACGCTATGTCACTTATTAGATCTCTTTTATCAAGGAGATGGGTGTGATCTCCAAAAGAAAACTACTAGAAACTCTAAGGAATCCAGAAGAGAAACTAAAAGAGAAAGAAGAGAGGAAGGAAAACGTGCAACTCTTGCACTAAGGGCTTGGGCGTGAATCCCTAAGGGAATAATTGCATGGGGACATCCAAGGGATCCTCTCCTCTATTTATAGCACTTAAGCACCTCCCCATACCAATTAAAATAGAAGTCTTACTTCCATTAAGAATTAGTTAACTTACTAAATCACAATTAGAAGTCTCACTTCAAATAGGATTTGTAACTTTTTATTTTCTTTCCTTTTAGAGTTCAAGTAGAATTAGTAACTTTCTAATAACTTGGGCCGTAGAAAGCTAGCTCCAACTGAGACACCCCGACCCCACATCTCATGTACAATCTGGGCCCACAGTTAATTACAAATAACTTCACTATATAAATGCAATTGAACTCCAGTTTTATGAATAAATTACAAGAAGACCCTAAACTTCCCTATGACCACAAGTAGCCCCTCCATCCATATCCATGGATCAATTGGTCCTGTCCACCAAATTGGATCCATATCTTATTATCCTTAAGACCCAATAAATTATAGTAATTATCGGTACCCATCCAATTAACTGTTAATTGAGATGGGTGCGCACTTACCCAAAATAAATCCATTAATTGGCAAAAAGGGATAATGAGGATAGATTCCATCTTGACCATTGAATGTTCCCACAGTCCTACTACCACGTATTCAAGACACCGAGGTGTTGACCTACAATTTGCCTCACTCATTAGTGACTCAATACAAATGAATAGACAGAAACTTGGGTTCATTAATGTCTCCGGATTATGAGCGTATTGTTAGGGAATTATGAGAGCAAGCCTTAAAGTAAAGACAGTGTTCATAAGGTGCTTCTCATTGTCCTTCATTACATCCAATGAACTAACACAATGATCCAAAATCTTACATTCTGATGATCGAGACAAATCACACTATCTCCCTAGTGATCAAGATGCAGCAACCTTGTCAGATGAGATGCCAATCTCATCATTGGTTGTGAAGATATTTAAGTATAAGATTTACGACACATGCCTCCCGTATGTGGATTTCATCCATACACATGTATTACATCTGGTATACTTGTGGACTACGGTTCATCTCATGAACTATCATGTCATTCGTATTGGTTATGTGCAAACATGTAATAAAACACCATTCACCTCATAAAAGGAAAGCATGATTATATTGATAAATAAAGAAATAAATCAATTTATTACATCATCTAATGGATTGAGACCATATAATCTAACAATTATAAGAATCAAATAGTAATATAAGTCTTAGCAAGTTGTAACAGAAATAACCATCCATTTGATATGCAATGCTCAAGCAAAAGGAGACTCCGAGGATGTCCTACCCACCTCCCGAGGGTATCAATGTCGTCCCAGCCAATTACCAATACCCCAAAATCCGGCTCTAGTGATATCCAAAGCTACCTACTAGGAATAACAGCGCCGACCAAACCAACTGCCATTACTCTATGCCGTGGATGCCGTCGAAGCCGATTGCCCACCCTAGTGTCCAAGAAACCGGCCCACAAGAATCATTAGATTGCAGCTGGCCAACCTGCCATATATGTAAGATATGATAATGATGGTGATGATGTGGCGTTGACACAAGTCTAAGACAAGCATGTGTGGCTAGAATCCAAGTACAAGACAATAAGTTGAGGGCTACTCCAAGTCAAGCCAAGATATAAATTAAGTCCCAAGTTCCCATGAGTAGTCCTCATAACAAGTCTATCCACACGCATCCATCAAGTACAAGATAACAAGGTACCTAGGGATACACTCTTGGTCCAGTCCAACCTAGTTCTAACAAGTTATGTTACATGTTATACGAATATTCAAGAGTAGAGTGTACAGCATACACCAAGAATACAGATACAAGATTTATGAGTCAAGAGTGAAGAACAAGCCAATCCTAAGTTAAGGGTTGTCCATCGTGTACCGAGCGTGTGCCCAACAGAGTAAGTATGGAGAATGAGTCAATGATGCTCTTATTTGGTGAGCCCTTGGTGTATGGAAGTTATTGGGCACCAATTGACTCAACTCCATGTGCATTGGCCAGGCTACGATCGATACATGTAAATCCCAGAAAACCAATGAAGCACACCGAGCCAACGTACTTCCTTTTCAGTTTCCCATGTTGGTCATGCAAGGGTAAGGTCAATGGGTGTCAACTTAGGGGTCCAACTAGGTTAAAAGTCCCTTTCCAAAAGAGACAAGGGCTTGGTTCATTGATCCAAGTAACCACTTTCTTTTCCAACCTCTAATCATTAGAATGAGTGAACACTGAATTCTACGCTTCGAGAGCTTTCCAACAGTAAGAACTCCAAAATCCGACAAACAAATCAAAAGTTATGGTCGTTCGAAAAAATTTCCTAATTTTAGTGACGAATCTGTCCAAATTCAGTAACTGAATTTGGATGGGGTTAACCAAATTCTTGACCGAATTTGGGCAGAAAATTCTGTGAGATCTCGGTTAACCGAATTAATGACCAAACTTTGATAGAAACCACGAGTTCTGAGCCTAAAAACCAATCTTTTGAGTGGCTCCTTCCACAAACTCTTACCACCTTCAAACCTATTCACCCCAAGTCTATTCCCTTCCTCCTTAAGCCTTTCCAAGGCTATGACCTGCACACACACACAAAAAAAAAAGAGCCACCATGCTCTCCTCCAATCCACAATCTAATCATTCATCAAATCATCCACCCATCATCAAATTAACCAACAATTAAGGTCCATTCAACCCATGATACCCAATTTAGCATATGTAATCAAATTAACCATGACAAGCTTGGAATTTAGGGAAATGTAAGCAATTGAATTAACAAGAAATAAATAACACACATGCATGCTCAATATATAAACCAAATCCACTTGCCTCAACCAAAAGAAGAGAAATTAAAATGATTAAAGAGGAAGGACCTCTCCACACACCCACTAGATAAAAACCAACCTCCAAAGCTTCTCCTACAGTCAAAGAGTACAGGGGAAAGGAAGGGAGGAGAATTCATCAACATGCAACCCACTTACAGTAAGAAGGAGTGAAATTAGGAGAATTGGAGTTGGGGAAAACTTACCAATTTGAGATCAAAGGATAGAGGAAGAGGAAAGGAAGAAGAAGGTGTTCTTGAATTGACCTGGAATGGCTTCTAAACCCACCTGCAAGAAGAAGTGAAGAAGGAGAAGGCTTGAATAGTTTCTCTCTAAAAATGAGATGAAACAGAGGACTTTTGTTGGAGTTAGGGTTAAATGGGAGCAGAAAGTGGAAAGACCACTTTGCCCTCATTAGTTAAATTGTAAAGTGAGTTTAGGTGATGGTGTTGACACCAAAAATGTTACTTTGCCTTTTCAAAACCTTTCAAACATCAAAGAAGCTACATGAAGCTGCATCCGACCACAATGGGCAATGCTACTTTAAGTATCAAATCTTACCAGGACTATTGAGAAGCTTCAAGATCCTTTAAAACATGAACAAGAGCTTCCGGTGGCGGTGAAGCTAGGGGACCTTGTTTCACAAAACAGAGCACACAATTGACCCCAAAATGCCACAAGAAGGCTCCTCATCAAATTCCAGGCCATTCCTACACGTTTGGCCCAAAATGCATTAGGCCGCATTCTCCATGCAGCAAAGTTAGCTCTCCCGGGAACAACAGCATTGGAGACATCAGATCTTTGATCAGAGCCTATGGATGGTTTTAAAACACCTTTAAAATGCTCAATGTCAAATTTCAGGTCAAATCGACAACGTCTGACCCAACATTAACCCTCAAACAGTAAAACTAAGTATCCCGGAGACATGAACAACCGAGGACATAACTTATCAAACAAATGCACATGGATGGTCTCAAAATACCTCCAAGGAACTACATGTCAAGTTTCAGGTCATTTCAACATCATTTTACTAGACTTTGACCCCCCTGAAGCTAAATCAGGTCTCCCAGCGACAGAGCTCGCCAGGACCATGATTTTCAAATAAGAGCTAATGGATCATTTTAAAATGATTCTAAGAGGCTCCCTGTCAAATTTCAGGTCAATTGGACATCGTTTGACCATACATCAAAGCGCGGCAGCTTCCTCGTAACAAAATCAAGTCTACTGGAGACAGGACCCCACACGACTTCAAAACTCAACAAAAAGCCCGTGATTGGTCTTATTTCTTAACCATGAGGCTTTACCTCAAATCTCAGGTCATTCCGACATCGTTTGACCTAGTTTTGGCTTCTGACAGCAAATGAGCGCCCCTGCATGACAAAGTCTTTGACTTTCTCGAAAAATCAGAAACTTTGCCCTCTATTATGCACGGCTTCTCATCAAGTTTTTTGTAAGGGAATCATGCCAAAAATTGTGCAAAAATACTAAAAAATATGCCAAATAAGAAAAATCAGAAAAAACCAAAAATTGGCTGAAAAACGTGACCAAAAGGGGCAAAATTGCCTCATGGTACAGGGTTGCCAGATTTTTGTTGAAAACCCATTTTTGGGTCCCTTTTAATGTTTCAAGCTATTTGGCCTCTATGATTTTCCAAAAATATGATTTTCAGGGCAACATCGTAGATTTGTCGTCAAAATCATGGGTTCGTCATTGGACACTTCGAAATTGCAAACTGGCCAACTAAGAAAGCACACTTTCTGTCCGATCGATCAAGACATTGACAGGACAGATGGTACCGGCCCACTGGTAGCAATCAATGTCTGAAATCGCATGATCATCCGACAACAATCGGCATGAGAAATCCACCAGCGATCAAGGCTCCCTATGTCGTCGGTAGAATTCCAAAAGATGCAGGGTCTCCTGCAACCCTTCAAGTACTTTGGCAACCATTTAATGCAGTTAATGACCCATTTTCATGACAAGTTAATGTGGTTAGTTGCCCATTATTATGGATGGCCCAATCAGAATCCAAGGAATGGGGGTTACAAGCCAACACAATTATGACATTAAGCCATATAACTCCTCCCGTCATGGAGTTTAAATGCAAATAAAGGCCCATTATTCTCCAACGGCCAATCAAAATTCAAGAAAAATGAGTTAAAGAAATACAAATTTAAAAACATGTAACTCCTCCCATCATGGAACATTAATGCAATTAATGCATTTAAAGCCCATATACTCCCCCCCATGGCCACCAAAAGTGTATAAAAGAAGGTCATTTCCACCATTGGAAGACATGATGTGCAAATCCCACAAAAAACTCTACATCGTTGCTACAACGCTCCAACGGCGATCTCTTTTCCATTGAAGAAGCTCCGCAGCGACCACAACTACAAGGTGATCGTAGACCCGTGGGGGGGTCACCCCTCAAGGTCCTCTCCTTATATCTCCATGGTTTACACACGGCTTTTCAGCCCGTCTACTGATATCTTTATGGGATATAGTATCTCCTCTTGATCCTTATTATCTAAAAATCTGAGGTTCAAACCAAGCCAAGAGAATCAAAAGCATCATTTGTTATCATCTGAAGGATGACAGCGAAGCCCAAACATGGCTTACGACCGTCAAATTGAACGAGTCCCCGTAATTTCCTGTGAAGTCAGATTCTCTTTTCTTTCTTCTCATTGTATTTGTACTTTTAAAAGACACACACAAAAGAAAAAACAAAGTCTTGTCTTTTCTTTTGATGAGAATTGGAAATCGCCTTTCACGACGAACCCCTCCTTTTATGGCAAACAAATGAAAATAGCCTTTCACGGCATCCAAATTCAAATTATGTCTCTTTTCTTAACACGTGTGCAATGAAAGCTAGAAAAAAAGCTAATTTTATTTTTTACTTGAAAAGGTAGATCTACGGACCACTGCTTATTATTTCCAAGTAGAGTAAAAAATTTGGCATATCCTTACTAAAAAATTGATGTTGTTCGCATGTCTCCGGTCACAAAAGGGCTGGACCCCACGGATTCTCACATCCGTTGACCCCAGTAGTCTCGTGAACAATTAGCTAGCCATCAATGGGCAAAACTGGAACCTAGGTTTTTATGAGAATTGGGAGAAATAAGGTTATTGAAGGGATTTTAAGGCATCGAATCACGACGAGTCAAGACGAAAAATGATGCGCGCGGCGAGATCTTTCCAACGAGCCCAAATTTGGCGAAAACTGAATTTTTTTGAAAAATACCAAAATTTCCTAAAAATCACAAAACCCCTATTAAGACTAATCGCACTCGTAATCGAATCAAACTTCGTAAACATCTTCCTAATGATAAAAGAAAATCGCTCTCGCACTAAACCCACATAATTAGCTAGAATCACAATTAATTAAGCTAAACACACTATGTAGGTCAAGGACCTTATATATTGAAAGCTAAAATTTTTACTTTTATTTATGATGAGGGGCTTTCCTAGGTATCTCTCATTTTCTGTCATTGGCCTAACACCTAGGATCTTGCAAGATCTCTTTTTCTCATATTGCGAGTCCCCTTGCTATAGTAAACCGCAGATTTATCAAGATTGACTAGTTACCCAAAAAGAAAGCAGTAATTATCAAGAGTATGTTTTATGGATCTAACCTCATTTACTTTTGCCTTGCAAATGAGGAGACTATCATCAGCAAAAAGGAGGTGCGAGAAGCTAGGTCTAGACCTAGAGACTTTAGCTCTGTGAATGGTCATTTTTACTTCCTCTCTCGATAGCATTCTGGAAAGGACTTCGGCACCCAAAATGAACAGATAAGGGGAGAAGGGATCTCCTTGTCTTAGTCCTCTCATTGGGGAGACCAACCGATTGGAGATCCATTAAGTAAGATAGACAAGGAGACCAAAGAAATGCATTATTGAATAATTTTAATAAAGTCCTCATGGAATGCAAAAGCCTTTAGGACTATGCATAGAAAGTTCCATTCCATTCTATCATACGCTTTTGCCATATCTAGCTTAAGGCCCATGGTTTTCTCCTTTCTTTTCTTTTTCAAAAAGTGAATCACCTCACGGGCAACAATGTAATTGTCAGATGTAGGTTTGCTCTCCGCAAATGCACTTAGGTAAGCCCTAATGATTTTGTTAAGCACCTTTTTTTTATTTTATTTACAGATACCTTAGCAATGGTTTTGTAGATAACATTACATAAGCTAATGAGTCTACAATCATTCACATTTTGAGTGTGTCCCGTTTTAGGAACGTAGACAATAAAAGTCTTATTAAGTTTCCCAAGAGAGTATTTAATTTTGAAATTTTTTGAACAAGGGCTATGATGTCGGCCCCGATTGAGCCCCACATGTGTTGATAAAACTTTGTCGGGTAACCATTAGGGCCTGGAGATTTTAGTGATCCAATTTGGAAAGCAGCATTCTTAACTTCTTCCTCCGAAGGGATTGATATAAGTTCCTTGTTCTCCTCCAAAGATATCCTGTTGCTAATCAAGTTTTAAATTTTTCTAAGATCTCTGGGGCCACTGAAGGTCATAACTTGTTTAAGGTTGTCACAAAAAGTCTCCCCTATCTCCTCCCTACTATCCATCCATATTCCGGCTTTACTTTTTCCTTTCCCAATTATGTTATTTTACCTCCTATTGATCAACCTGGAGTGGAAAATTATGTTTTTATCCCCTTCCTTCAACCATAGCTCTCTACATTTTTACCGCCAGAGCACTTCTTCTTTACAAAGGTATTCATCAAGTTTTTCATCAAGATCAATCCAAGTTTATACAAAGGTGGGACTAGCTTCTTTTTTCCTTATTCTATCAAGTTCTAGTCTGGTTTCAACTAGAACTTCTTCGACTTTCCTAAAGCGGGGCTTATTCCACTAGTGAGATCCTTCCCTAAGACGTATAAAGTCTGGTCAAGATTTTTTTATTGACTTTCTTAGGTTTGGCCCACCTATTAAGAATAACTTCCTCACAACTTTTGTCTCTTAACCACATACTATGGAATCTGAAAGGTCTAGGGATAAAGGGAGATTTTGGACTTCCAAGAAAAAGAATCGGGGCATGGTCGGAACCCCCAGCAGTGACTACAAAAAAGATGGCATCTGGAAATAAGTTTCTCCATTCAATGTTCCCAATGGCTTTGTCTAATATTTCCTTTACTTGTGCCAGGCCCTTTCTTTTATTGATCCAAGTAAACGCAAGGCCCACTGAGCCAAGGTCCATCATTTTCCAATTTTCCCTGAATTCTATTACTCTCTTGGCCTTTCGAGGGTTAAATTTTCTACCCCCCTCCCCATTTTCATGGCTTTCTAAAATCTCATTGAAGTCTCCCACTATCATCCAGGATCCTGTAATTTGTTCACCAATCTTATTCATGTCCTTCCAAAACTTGTGCTTTTCCAATGGGTAAGGAGGTCTTTGGATTGAGGTAGCAAACCAAAATTCATCTTTATTTTTAATTTTGCAGTGAATGAGCCACCGATCCTTTTTAATGACAATTAGGTCTATGGTCTCTTCCGCATTAGTGTCAGAAATACAGAAGCTGGCAGTTGAGTGTTCTTGAAGGTTAATATCCCTTCTTAGACGGACATTACAATCAATATTTTGTATCATCTACCTAGCCCTCAATTGAAGGGGGATTTCTTCAAAGGGGGGGTTTCTTTGGTCTCTCAAAAGGTGGAGAGGACCACTACCCAAGTCCAGGTGAAGTCATATCTGTTGGAAATAGGTGGGCCTCATGAATAGGTTTCAAAAACTTTTTACCCACTTAATGCAAGGATCAACTATCCATATGGCTACAAAATTTAATCCAAGATCCAACTCCTCAATCTCACGATCAAGATCAGTAAAACACTATATTTAAGATAGATAAAAGCAACACCATGTATTCATAACAAATCCACGACATACAAGAAAGTAGATTATACCTTTGGAACTCGGTTGTGCTCTAATGGAGAAGTAGACAACTTGTTTGATCAAGAACTCTTCTTTAAAGCAAATTAGGATCTCCAAGACCTAATTGTCTTCAACGCTATGACCGCTTCAGATCTCTTTTCTCGAGGAGAATGGTGGGATCTCCAAGAGAAACCAACTAGAAGCTTTAAAGGAAACTAGAAGAGAAAATACAAGAGAGGAGAGGGAAGAGTGGGCGTGCAACTCTTACACAATGAAGGGTTGGGTGTGAATTCCAATGTGGGAATTTGCATGGGGAGTCCAACTCCTTTTCCTACCCTATAAATAGCTCAAAGCCACCTCCTCTTACTAATTAATAATAGAAGTCTCACTTCTATAAGAATTAGTAACTTTATTCTTTCTAATTATTATTAGAAGTCTCACTTCCATAACAATTAGTAACTTACTATTACCACTATTAGAAGTCTCACTTCCAATTGAAATAGTAACTTTCTATTTCCTTTCATTTTAGAGTTCAACTAGAATTAGTAATGATCTAATAATTGGGCTAGCGTGGGGACCACTAGGGATTCCACAGAAAGCGGACTCCAACTGGGACACACATGCCCCACGTCTCATTATCCTTGAAACCCAATCAATCACAGTGATCATCAGTACCATCCAATTACCTGTTAATTGAGATGGGTGAGCACTTACCAATGATAAATCGATTAATTGGCACAAGGGAATTATAAAGATAGATTCCATCTTGACCATCAAATGTTCCCACAGTTCTACTACCACGTACGCAAGACACCGAGGTCATGACCTATAGTTGGCGTCACTAATTGGTGACTCAAAGCAAATGAATAGATCAAAACTTGAGTTCATTAATGTTTCAAGATTAAGAGCCTATTGCATGGGAATTATGAGAGTAGACCTGAAAGTAAAGACAGTGTTTTATAAGGTGTATCTCATGGTCCTTCAATGCATCCAATGTACTAGCACAATGATCCAGAGTCTTACACTCCGATGATTGAGACAAATCACACTATCTCATAGTATCAAAATACTGCAACCTTGTCATATGAGATGCCCAATCTCATCACCGGTTGTGAATAAATTTAAGTCTAAGATTTGCGACACATGTCTCCCGTATGTGGATCTCATCCACACACATGTATTACATTTAATATACTTGTGGACTCCAGTTCATCTCATGAATCATTATGTCATTCGTAAGTTATGTGCAAGTAAATAATAAAACACCATTCATCTTATGAAAAGAATGCATGATTATATTGATAAATAAATAAATAAATCAATTTATTACATCATCCATTGGATTGAGACCATATAATCTAACAATCTTCCACTTGGGCCCAATGCCAGTCAGGGTTGCATCTCATGCCCATCCCGTCTACATGCTACTCAAAGACTTTAGCGGTCAAAAGCTTAGTAAAGGGATCTGCTAGATTGTCCACAGACGCTATCTTGGTAATTGCAATGTCACCTCTACACGATCTCTTTGACCAAATGTTATTTCCTCTGTACATGCTTTTGGCATTTATGGCTTTTGGGTTCCTTGGACTGAGCGACTGCCCCGTTGCTGTCACAGTAAACTGTGAGCGGTTATAGCGCCAAAGGTACCATTCCAAGTTCAAGAATGAATCTTTTGAGCCACACTGCTTCCTTAGTTGCTTCACAAGCCACTACATATTCAGCCTTCGAGGTAGAATTAGCGGTACATTCCTGTTTAATACTCCTCTAGCTGATAGTTCCTCCGCCAAGCATAAACACATATCCAGAGGTTGATTTCCCAAAATCCTTATATGACATGAAGTCAGAATCTGTGTAACCGACTGGAATTAGCTCATTACTACCATAAATCAACATGTATTCTCAAGTCCTTCTCAAGTATTTAAGAATACATTTTACAGCAGTCCGTTGGTCAAGACCTAGGTGAGAATAATATTTGCTGACTAAGCCCACTACGTGACAGATATCCAGTCTAGTACAAAGTATAGCATACATGAGGCTACCAACAGCCGGAGCGAATGGTATCTCTCTCATATGCTCTTTTTCCTCAGGTATCTTAGGACTCTGATCCTTGGAAAGGTGCACCCTATGCCTAAAAAGTGTGATGCCCTTCTTGGAGTCTTGCATAGCAAACCGTACCAGTACCTTATCTATGTACGCAGCTTGGGATAAGCCTATCATCCTAATCTTCCAATCTCAATGGAGTTTGATCTCTAGGATGTAGCTAGCTTCTTCCAAGTCCTTCATATCAAAAGGTCTAGCTAACTAAACTTTTACTGTTGACAACATTCCTATGTCTCTCCCAAGGAGAAGGATGTCATCAACATATAAAATCAGAAAAACTACACTGCCTCCTTCACTTTCATATACACACATGACTCATCCGGATTCTAATAAAAAGCAAAAGACTTGATTGCCTGGTCAAAACGGATGTTCTAGCTCCGGGATGCCTCTTCAGTCCATAAATGGACTTTTGCACCTTGCAAACTCTTTGCTTTGATTACTGTTTGGCTGCATCATATAGATGTCTTCCTTAAGATGGTTATTGAGAAACGTCATCTTGTCCATTTGCAAAATCTCATAATCAAGATGTACCACAATGGAAAAGAGCATCCGGATGAACTTGAGCATAGCTACCGGCGAGAAGGTTTCCTCATAATTGATACCCTCTTTCTGAGTATACACTTTCGCAATAAGCCTAACCTTAGAGGTCTCCACTCTTCCATCTGGTCCTCTTTTTCTCTTGTAGACCCACTTGCACCAAATAGGTTTGATATTAGTAGGCAAGTCTACAAGTATCCAGATTTGATTGGAATACATAGACTTCATCTCAGCTTTCATAGTATCTTGCCAACGTTCCGAATCTATGTCATTGAGAGCTTCACAATAGTTACAGGGATCTTATTCTGGTTCTTCAGGGATTGCCTCGTAAGACTTTCCCAAAAATGAGAACTTGTCTGGGGACCTAACAATACTCCCACTACGATGAGGCACTGGTGTAACTATTGGGTCAGGATGGGTGGATTTTCTTCACATTTGGTTCTACTCGGATTTGGAATTGATTTCTCTTGAATTTCTTCCAAGATAACTTTCTCTAAAGATTTACGGTCAATCATATAATCTTCCTCCAGAAAAACTGCATTGGTGCTGACAAGCACTTTTTGCTCTCTTGGATTATTGAATAACCAACCTTTAGTTTCTTTTGAATATCCTATAAAAGTGGATAATTCCGACTTCGATTCCAAGTTATCCATCTTAACCTTTAGCACGTGTGCCGGACACCCCCAAATATATTAATATTGTAGACTAGGTTTTTGCCCGGACCACAACTCCCAGATAGTTTTAGATACAGACTTAGATTGTATGAGATTTAGTATGTACATCGCAGTATCCAATGCATATCCTAAAAGGATATATGTAGTCCTGAGAAACTCAGCATAGACCTTATCATATCTAAAAGAGTCCAGTTCCTTCTTTCTACTACTCCATTCTGTTGAGGCATACCAGGAGCAGACAACTGGGATAGAATCTCATTCCCTGATAAGTATCCCATAAATTCAGCAGAGAGATATTCCCCTCCTTGATCTGATCAAAGAGTCTTGATACTTTTACCTAATTGCTTTTCCACTTCCGCTAGAAACTCTTTGAACTTTTTAAAAGCTTTGGACATGCAGTGTATAAGGTATATATAGTCATATCTTGAGTAACCATCTGTGAAAGTGATGAAATACTCATATCCTCCTTTGGCTCTGTCATTTATGGGTCCACAAACATCAGTATGCATTAATTCCAATAAATCTTTGGCCCTATTGCCCTTGGATGAAAAAGGTCTTTTAGACATTTTCCCTTCCAGACAGGACTCGCAGATAGGCATTGGGTCTACCACCAATGAATGCAAGATACCATCTTTCACTAGCCTGTCAATACTATTTAGGTTTATATGACCTAACCTTAGGTGTCAAAGTTTTGTTGGATTAGATGAAGGTGACTTCCTCTTTAATGATGGTCTATTGATTATATCGGTATCATGTATCTCATACATTGTGGGAGTTATCAAATAAAGTTCGTTGATTACCTTGCTAGAACATATAAAAGTACCATTCCTCTTTATTACAACTTCAGTACCAAAAGTAATAGAATAACTTTTATTCACCAAACTAGAAATTGAAATTAGATTCCGCCTTAAAGACGGTACATATAGAGTATTTGAGAAAACCAATTTAATATCTGAAAACAATAAGGTAACAAATCCCACTGAAACCGCCTCTGCCTTAGCATCCGATCCCAAGTTAACAATGATTTCTCCGCCACTAGGCCTCCTGTTTCCCAAAACCCCTGCAACGAATTATAGATGTGATTAGTTGCACCAGA
Organism: Umbellularia californica; assembly: GCA_028538565.1. Classification (NCBI taxonomy): domain Eukaryota; kingdom Viridiplantae; phylum Streptophyta; class Magnoliopsida; order Laurales; family Lauraceae; genus Umbellularia; species Umbellularia californica. The sequence goes on from JAPQWN010000004.1 coordinate 49,097,205, forward strand.
GTCTCCACACCAGGATTCTGAAGTACTAGTTGCAAAACTAACTTCATAAATAAGTGACTCAATCATACATGAGGTCTTTTTCTTAGACAGAAAATTAGGGCAATTCCTTTGTCAATGTCCTATCATACCACAATGGAAACACTTTTCTTTAGCTCCCATATCCTTATCATTTGCCATACCACCAGTAGCACCATTCTCCACCTTAGGACCTCTGGAGACCGATTTCTTTTTTGCCTTTTCGGCCTTTGCCTTTCAGCTTGGACCTGGCAACTGACTTTTCTGTCACCAGGGCAGTTGGCTTCTTCTTTATGGTGCCCTCAGTCGCTACCAGCTAGCTAAATAGCTCAGTGAGGGCCAGATTCATTTTTTTCATATTATAATTGATCTTGAAATGGTTGAATGAATCTGGCAGCGACTCGAAGATCATGTCGATCTGCAATTCTGCATCAATCGTAGCACCCAGTACATCTAACTCATTCAATGAGTCCATCATTTTCACCATGTGATCCTGTAGTGGGGTTCCCTCAACCATCTTAGTGCTCATGAGTACCCTCTTTGCAGCCTGCCTACCAGGCCTCCTTTGGTCCGCAAACATCTCCTTTAAGTTCGATCTAATATCAGATGCAGTCTTATAGGATTGATGTTGGTATTGTAAAACACTAGACATGGATGCCTGCATATAACACCTAGCCATCTCATCGTCTTTGGTCCATTTGGTGTAAAGGTCCTTTTGGTCCTGTGATGCATCTGGCCCAGGCTCCTCAGGGCAGGATGTGGTAATGACATATTTGTATTCTGAAGCAGTTAGGACAATATCCTAGTTCTTTTTCCAGTCCACGTAGTTGGATCCTACCAACTTAATCTTGTTGAGGATGGTCGCAAGTGGATTGAAAGTAGATGAATTCATGCTGAATAAACTATAGCACATAACCATACATTCAATTAAAGAAAATAAATGACATTAGGGTTTAGTATTTTATCAAATTTAAGTGGGAATCCTCATAATCACTAAATTCAGAATACATCGGAATTCCAATCCTTTAGGGCATGCCTCCTAGATTGGTGCGGATCAAAGTTGGTCAAAATTAGGATTAAGACTATCCATGATCCCCATTATTCATTATCATCTAGGTATCTCATACCAAATAATGTATAACTCCCGATTAGCTTTGGTTTTTTAAATACATGAGACAAATCCTTGGGGATACTGCATCACTATTTTAGTTAAGTGTGACCCATCAACTAGCATTGCATGATAACCGTTGAGGGCGGCTCCTCTTTGGGGAGTGGCCCCCCACCTTGTTTCACCAACACTATCCTAAGGAGATCCATATCTAGTAATTATACAAATAAAAGCCTTCCATGGGCAACGGCCATTCTAAAGATAGCGCGAGGCTAATACTTTCCTTACAATGGACTTATGGTAGAAAATTATGGGGCTTTATCAATTTAAATGCCCAGCTCCAACTTAATAATTTAGAATTAAGGATTTCCTTTTAAGGTATTAGGGCTATATAAACATCAAATCATCTCATGATATGACCAATGATTGGTTCCAAGTCAAGTTATATTTAAGGAAAGTCTAGTTTCTAAGATTAGTATTACCAATGGGTCCATCTCATGGGTCCACCAATACTAATTAGAACTCTTTCCAAAAACTAATTTGATTTGACCAATTTTGGAAACTGCTATGTTTGGATCATATTTGAAAACATTCTATAATAAGCAACATCCATAAATAGAAATGCTAAAAATATAAACTAGTCCTCTCCTCCACATGGCCCAAGCGGAATAGACTTCTTAGACTTTCCAAAACTTTGGGATTCCTCAAACTCTTTGGGCAACTCCAAAACACTTTTGGTAATCTTCAAACTCTTTGATTAGGAGTCCAACTTCACTTTCCTTCTTCGTCTCGGACACCTCCAGAATATACAAATTTAGAAAATTACATAAATTCCTATGCCTTGACGATGAGACTTACATTGTAATCTAATAATGGAAATAAAAGGGCTATAGGGAATTCACCATGCCTTGCCCTTTCATGGGAAGCCGAGAAGACCATGATGCCCTTTACACTTAGCTTCAAATAAACCAACAACCATACAAAGAAAGTAAAAGTCTTATGGGCCATATAGAGAGGACATGAACCTGCAAAGTTAGTATCATGAACATAGTAGGGACTAAATTTAGAAAGTTACCATTCATCATCTCATGATGGAAAACATGGACAGCAAACAAAAAAAAAAAAAAAACAATTATGCACACTGTGCGCTAGAGCGAGCTTGAATCTGCTCGAGTGCCCACTTCCAGAACCTGGATCTGCTCGAGCGGATGGAGGTCTGCTCTAGCACCCAGCCCGGAATTCCTGCAGAAAAATTGATTTCTTACCCGAACCAGTCCCTTTTAATGCATACATAAAAGATACAACATGCACAAAAACATCAAAATTGATTCTTACATAGCCCTGGGCATATCCTCTTCGTATCTCATGCAAAGATTAGATCCAGACTACTGATCTAACACAATTAGAGTGAGGTTTGGCTTTGATACCAATTGTCGGAAATAGATGGGCCTCGTGGATCGATTTCAGAAACTTTTTAACCACTTAATGTAGGGATCAACTATCCATAAGGCTAGAAAACCCAATCCAAGATCCATGTCCTCAATCTCACGATCAAGATCAGTAAAACACTATATCTAAGATAGATAAAAGCATCATCATACATCCATAACAAATTCACGACATACAAGGAAGTAGATTATACCTTTGGAGGTTGTGCTCTAATGGAGAAGTAGACAACTTGCTTGATCAAGAACTCTTCTTTAAAGCAAATCAGGATCTCCAAGACCTAATTGTCTTCAACGCTATGACCCACTTCAAATCTCTTTTCTCGAGGAGAATGGTGGGATCTCCAAGAGAACCAACTAGAAGCTCTAGAGGAAACTAGAAGAGAAACTTGAAGAGAGGGAAGAGTGGGCGTGTGCAACTCTTGCACAATGAAGGGTTGGGTGTGAATTCCAATGTGGGAATTTGCATGGGGCGTCCAACTCCTTTTCTCCCCTATAAATATCTCTAAGCCACCTCCTCTTACTAATTAATAATGGAAGTTTCACTTCTATAAGAATTAGTATCTTTCTTCTTTCTAATTATAATTAACAGTCTCACTTCCATAACAATTAGTAACTTACTATCACCACTATTAAAAGTCTCACTTTAATTGAAATAGTAACTTTCTATTTCCTTTCCTTTTAGAGTTCAACTAGAATTAGTAATGATCTAATAATTGGGCTAGCGTGGGGACCACTAGGGATTCCACAAAAAGCTGGCTCCAACTGGGACACCCCTACCCCACATCTCATTATCCTTGAGACTCAATCAATCACAGTGATCATCAGTACCATCCAATTAACTCTTAATTGAGATGGGTGCACACACATGCATTACATTTAATATACTTGTGGACTCCGGTTCATCTCATGAACCATTATGTCATTCGTATTGGTTATGTACAAGTAAATAATAAAACACCATTCATCTCATGAAATGAAAGAATGATTATATTGATAAATAAAGAAATAAATCAATTTATTACAGCATCCACTCGATTGAGACCATATAATCTATCAACATGGCCTTGCAACCCTTTTCCAGAAACCTTTTGAGAATTTCGACCTCTCATAAGGATTCTTTCCATGAGAGTATGGACCTCTTCTATCAATTGCTAGAATACCTGTTAGAGAGTAGAGAGGGAGTGCCGTAGGCAACTGATGGATTTATCGTAGTCAATTGTGAAGTGGGTTTTGAGGAAGAAGGAAGGGAGAAAGTAAAGGTAGAACAACTAGATTACAAGTTTGCAGGCCCAAGGCTTGAAAAGAACTCCCTAACAGGGTAAAGAACTCCAATGAAACATGGCACAGTTGGACCAACGCCCTCTAAGAAGACGGTAGAACAACAAGCGCATGGTACATGGGTTGAGTAATGGGCCAGTGTAACAGCTTCTAATTGGAGTCTTGTACTTAAGCTTAGTTACTAATGAAGAAAGACTATGGATTATCTTTTCCCAAAACTCAACTATTCTGGTGCAATATTCCCGGAGGTTACCTAATTATTCTTCTTGCATTGTGATAGTCCATTCACACCATAGCTTGAGGACATAAGAAAACTCAATATTATTAGACCTTTTTAGACTGCAATTTGATGTTCGCATATGCAGTCATTTTTAACATTTCTTGAATTTTCACTTGTACATCATTATTTGGAAAATCATGAAATCTAGACTTGATTGTGGATTGCATAGTTTGATAAAATCATGTTTTTGACGAACATCTTTTTAGTTGATTTAAACATGAATTCAAACATGCTTCCCATGACCCTAAATTTCCTCTTTAGATCAACTTTAACAAGATTAACTTTTCAGGGGATTTACGATCAAACCTTCAGGTTACCAAAGAGCTCAATTTTTCATGTCGATGACCTGTCGGTCAAGGTTCGGCTAACCGAGTTAGAAACTGACCTTCACCGAGCCAACTATGGTTCAAATTCCAGAGAGCTTAGTTTTTCACATCGATGATCTGTCAATCATGGTTCGGCTAACAGAATAGGCAGACTGACCCTCACCGAATGCAACTTCAGTTCAAAATCCAGAGAGCTCATTTCTCTACGATTTTCTGTGGTCGGTGAATCTGTCAGCCATCACTCGGTCAACCGAACTTATTCGGTTAACCAATAGTGAACGATAGTTTAAAAATATGACCATTGCATAAATGACCGTTTAGTTCGATGAACCAAATCCAAAGTTCGATTAACCGACCAGAGAGCCGTTAGAGATCCTTTTGCTATAAAAATGAGCATATCCTTGGGATAAGTGTTATCACTTTTAAGGAATCTTTGAAGAGGAATTAAACCAAGGATTGGGAAACAAGCTAAGAAAAGCTCTAGTGTGTCATTTGGAAAGCAAAGCCTTGGACTCATGAATTAAATCTCTTAGTAAGCTTTGTTTTCAACATCATATGTTTCATACTTTATTTAAATGAATGGTAAATTAATTTTAGCATGCTAATAATGATTTGTTGAATCCATTACATATATTTAATCTTTGATTTACATTGTTTTGGATTCTTCACTTTGATTCAAACCAAGTTTGTTTTCTATTTCATAATTCATGCTTTGTCAACATTTTTTATTTTATTTTTATCAACATTTTTTATTTTATTTGTTGCATGATCTTCACACTTGCTTGAATCTCTAGCTAGTGTTTTCATTCCATAAACACATAGGAAAACTATTTTATTTTGAAAACAACTATGCTCATGCATCACAAGTTTTAAATTTAAAATTTCAATACAACTTGCATAACTTGACAAGTAATATCTTTACAAGTTATTTATCTAAAGAAAATGTAATTAGCATTTTCACTTCAATTAAAACAATTGTATTTTAAACCTTCAAAATCTTTAAGCTTCTAATCTATGAGTTGTCATTTTAAAACTTGATTGCAGTGATCATACATACATATAGAGCATTCATCTTTGCATTCATATAATGTATGTATTGAGTATATTTACACTTTCATATCCGCCTACTTAAGATGCATTGTAATTGAGCTTAAATTTGTATCTCTTCTAGTGTTATGTAGACACTTCTTTAAGACAACCAATCTTATTGTAAAGGTTATTGCTTAGCCTTAGAAAAGCACAAGTGTTGAGATTAGGGGTGAACCTTAAAACCCAAGAGGTTATTGCTTAGCCTTGGAAAGCATATTATAAAGGTTATTGCTTAGCCTATTAAAAAGCATAGATAGTGGAAATCCGGTGAGGTGTAGAATAACGAGCTGATAGTGGATGTAGGCATTGACGTCAAACCACTATAAATCTTCGTGTGATGGTGTTTGATTTGTGGTGATTATTTTTGTTAGCTTTCGTACTTAGTTTCATAATCATCACTAGTGACTAATTGATTTAAGGAAGTTAAAATTTGGCATAATTGGTCACCAATTAGAAGCTTACCCTATTCACCCCTCCTCAAGGGTTAAGATCCAGGACTTTCAATTGTAAGCGTTTATCTTCTTGGTCCACTTGAAGAATACAATAACAATTCGGTATAAGAGCGCATAGCTAGGATGGTAGATGGGACTCGTATAGTCTAGATGGAAGGATGTATGCACCTACTGCAAAATTCTCATGCAGAGTTAAAGGAGACTTTTGAACACCATGGCACACTGTTGGCCTATATATTACAACGCTTGGATCATTTGCGGGCCATTGATAACTCGAATGGGCACACTCTCATTTTTGGTTCTAGGCAACAATATTGAGCAAAGGAGGCATAGTGAGCTGCACAATGATATTAGAGTTTCCATGGTTTGATGGCACAAATCCGAGTGGATGGCATTTCAAAGCAACAAGATATTTTGATTATCACTAAGTATGTTAGGACTAGGTGATGACCATTACTTCCCTTAACATGAATGGAGAGGCTTTGGAGCCGTATTAAAGGTACATTGATTATCAACCTGAAGAGACTTGGGAGCTATTCATTGAAGCATTAGAGATTCGGTTTGGACCATCCAAAGCTAAGAATCTTGCCGGACGCTTACTTAAGCTTCGTCAATCAACCGATTTCTGAGAATATCAAAGCGACTTTCAAAGACTTTCTAATCGCATATGCTAACTTCCTAAGGACTACCTATTTATCCTATACCTTAGAGGGTTAAAAGATGAACTTCGTATAGGAGTTCAAAAATGGGTCCAGCCAATCTTCGTGACGCATTTATTATGGCCTAATTGCAAGAAGAAGAGATAAATGCCCGACATAAGCGGGTTAAGGGAGAGGATAGTTGTCAAGACCCAGGATTGAATTAGTGTTAAACTCTGCATTCCGGGATCACGCTGCCACCCTCGCAAAGGAATTAATTAAAGCTCTCTCCCCACAATGATGGTTTTCCCACAATATCCCATTATGTGAGGATTTACATGGTGCCTCATATCCATAAGGGATCATGGTGGAAGCTTGTGCAAGCCATTTGAGAAATCACAAAGCAAATAAACAAATAATGAGATGGCATAGTAGGCTAGATAGCAGAAAGAAACAACATTTCAATTCATTAATATTGAAGTCCTATGACAAAAGTAATTCTAACTACAAACCCAAAAGATCATTACATGCAAAACGTCCAATATATACAAAAAACTACAAAAGATAAAGCTCAAAAGAACCGCTTTTCCCCGAGATGTGGTGAGCCTCTTGCGCAAGCCACATGCATCACATCACGTCTTCAGTGTTCCATTCTCTCAAATCCCATGGTTCCTCTTGGACAGCCTCAAGTGCCTACTCATGGGTAGGGAATTGATTACCTATAGCACCAAATGTATTATCAAACAAATGCTTGGCAATGTAGATAGCATAAATAACATAGCATGCACATTAATAACGAATATAATAACAGGTAAGATTACATAATTACAAATAAATAGGACAACTAAGCATGATAATGTAAAATGAGTAAACATGACATGGCTAAACTCTCTTAGCAATCATGATTGCAAACCGCGTTCGTGGCCAAGAGCGAATAACGAGTAATCGAATAATCAAGTGAATTTAGTAATCGAGAAATATTGTGGGGTGCCGAGAAAAGCTTCTCCAGGAGTACTAGTAATAATATCGACATGGACATCTAGCTCATTCGCGCCATTTTCGAGGGCTAAGTCACACTAGTAAAACTAGTAATACAATACTCAACCACAGACGGGTCCGAATTGGCAGGACTCACGAAGCTAGGTGGTATCAACTCGAGTATCCAAGTAAAAGATCTAACTAAACTTCAAATCGAGTAAGACAGCCAAATAAGGAAAATAATCCAACTCTTGAGTAAATCCGACTAAAATTAGTGTTCCACATTGAGGAGTCCTTTGTGAGTCTAAACTAGCTAGAAACAATAAGTATTGGGAAAAACTAGTCACTACTATGCAAGACAAACAAGACTAGGAAAGACTAGGAAAACGAGTAAGTTAGATGAGTAAAACTAGCAAAATAGACTAGACTAGCAATTTACTTGGGAAAACATAATTGAATTAACTTAAATAATTAAGTACAAACGAGCAGCATTTTGACAAGAAATAATTGGTCCGAAATAGGTGAATAAGTATAATTGTAGCCCAGACAACTAAGAAGTAGCTTGCATCAAAAGCATGTTCACCGATTTAAGTATGTCACAACCATAGACCCTATCATTTGAAGGAGGCAATGTCGTTACAATGCACGTCAAGTCCTAGGGCATGACTCAAATAATCCAAAACAGTTAAGCGAAGGTCGGTGGTCATGGGGTGCGATGAATGGCGCAAAATAGACTAATGAGAAGTGCATTTACAATGCATGTGAATGAATAAATATACATTATTACACACCGCTACCAAACTAATAACATTCAAGGAACCATTACAAAGGCACATCCTAGGCTTTGGATTGCCATTAACCCGCTAACATTACACCATCCACCTTTATGCGCCCTTAGGGTCTGAATGTCGAGATTTCAAGTACAATGGCGCTCGTATGGTGTAGGACACTTAAAACTCTAAGTTTGCGCACACTTAGCTTGGTATTATGTCACATGTCTCCAAACACTCCTAGAGGTGACGGTCAACTCAAACATCATCCTTTTATGGGTTCAAGGGATTTAAATCCATCCAATCAATCAATTGGAGGGGAAAACAGTGGCCCACAATAGGTGGCGCAATACGCCAAAACATCAAAGAAAAGAGTGGAAGGGACCAAATAGCATGAAAGCAAGCCCCAAAGGGGTGTTGTCAATAGGCAGGTCGGACATACCACCCAAAGGGCAAATGTCTGACTACACTATGCTCGAACATGGGCCTTCAAGGTCCCATGTCCGATTGCATATGTAGTCCATGTCCGAACAAAGGAGATTTTGGATTGTTTTCTGAGTATCCTTCCATTCTTTTGTCCAATCTTTTGGGAGTATTTTTGGCATATGTTTAAGGGTCATTTTACCACAAATTAACTACACTAATCTAGCGCCAAATAAATCACAAATTAAGCTAAACAAACATAACCTTCAAAAATAGGTTTCTAGCACAATTGAATGAGTAGAAAATGAAATCAACTAAAAGCTTGTATGCCTGATATGTAAATCATAGAAAATGAAATCAACCAAAAGCTTGTATGTATGATATGTAAATCACATTAACCACTTGTCTTGAATTCTAAGTCTCCAAAATAATCTCAAGAACTCCTCAATTCTAGCTAATAACAATCCATACATCGAATTCCCCAATTCCTACACCCAAATGCCCAAAAACTTAAAACTAGGGAATGAAAAAGGGAGAAGCTTGCATGTCAAGCTCAAAGGCAGGGATGGGGTCTTAATGCACATACTAACAGATGGGAGGAAGGCCTCCCCTGGAAGTGGTCCAAGAGGCCATGTTTTGATAGTGAAGGGGGTAGCCAAGGTTGGGTTTTGCAACGAAGAGATCAATGGAAATAGGAGGTGATGATGGTCCTCCTCTAGAGCTTCTCTAATGGCAGGGATGGTAAGGGAGAAGAGAAATGAGAGGGAACGTTCTACTAGGAATGAAAGAAGGGAAATTCTATACGCACCCATTTTTTTCTTGAGCACACCCACCTCTTAAGAAAAAAAATCACTGTAGACAATGAAATGTGGGTGTGTTCAGCAAAATGTGTGGGTGCATATAGAATTTCCCATGAAAGAAATGAAGGAAAGAAAGGGAGGATCAACTGATATATGCATTCAACTTTTATCAAAATGACATTACATCATTTTAAAGTGAAATATGAATCGATTAAACAAAGGGCTTCAGGGCCTTAGATTGACTTGAGCAAAGAAAACAGTTTTCTTGAAATCAAATCATCTTTCCAACAAACCAAAATAGGAAAGTTTTAAGGTTTGAAGAGGAAACTTGATTTTTAAGGTAATGACCACTATGTCCTTGCTCATGGGGAACATGATGAAACAAGGGGTTTTCAGGCATTGAATGGACACGAGTCGAACCTAAAAATTTTTAGAATGATTTGGGCTATCTACTGGACCTAAGGCGGTATTTCTTTTAAGTTCCCCAAAGCCCTTGAATCTCCTCGAAACCCAAACTAGACTCTTCACTCTTCTAAGTCTTGAACTGGGTTCGAAAGCTCTCTTCTTAAAGCTACCTAAACTCTATTCTACCCACCAGAAACACAATCAATAAAGATTTGACCGAATCAGTAGTAATGGAAAGTGGAATGGGTTTATCTTTTTGAAGAAAAACAAGTCAACCTACAAACCATGGAAGACTAGCATGGAGTCATACCTAATGGGTCAGGATTTGTGGGACGTGACTTGTGGTGATAGCACAACGATGCAGGGAGATCCCTCGAAAAAGGAAAAGTACAATACTAAATTTGAAGAAGTTATCTTTGCGATCAAACTATCAATTGGTGAAAACATGCTTGAACGCATGGAAGATATGAAGACCCTAAAGGAGGCTTGAGACAACTTTGCAAATATGTTTGTGGAATGGAACACCCATCGCTTACAATTGTTGGAGAAAGAAATTGGAAGTCTTACGCAAGGCAAGTCAACCATTTAGGAGCACTTCCGGAAGATGAAGACTGGATGTCAGATGTTGTCCATTATAGATCCGGAAAATAAGATCTTGGATACTAGGTTGCAAAGAATTTTGATTAATGGGTTGCGGATGAAACACACGGTTTATGTGGCAATCATTGCTGGATGGGAAAAATAGCTTATTGTTGACAAGTTAAAAAATCTTCTCACTAGGCATGAGATGATGGTCATCAAGGAGGGATCTTTAAAATTTGAAGACAAGGATGAGGCCAAGTTTTCAAAGGGTTCAAAGTCAAAGTCATGCCACAAATACAAAGAACACTTGCAAACAGGAGAGAATGGTAAAAGTAGAAAACCAAAATCCACGAAGGTCAGATTGTGTTATATATGTGGGAAACTAAGGCACATTGCACGTGATGCAACGTGAAGATGATAGTCATTTAGAGAAATTCAGCCGCGGAGGACTCGCGGCAAGAGGAAGCCAGTAAGTAAGGGGGCTCCAATGATGAGGATGGTTTGGACCTAGAGCGAACTTCGCGACCACCGTCAAAATATATGAATATGCTTTAGCATTAGAAATATATGGTATTGATGTGGTATTTTCAGTTCTTTTTTTTTTAACTTAAAAATCAAGTACAAGATCAGACCAAAGAAAATGAATCAACGGCGGAAGAGGTTGATCAACTAAGGACAGGATCAAGTCCTCAGAAGGTGCCAAATTCCTAAGGGCTTGAAGGTCATATGCCAAATCATTTCAAGGAAAAGGAATTGGAGGAAGAGGAGGAAGATCAGTCTCGGATTGAATTAGATCCTCAATAGGTGGTTAATGGAGGATTTGTGGAATTCATTCCTTCTAGCATTTCAAAGAATCTTGCAATTGCAGAACGACCATACAAGAGACTAAGGAGTGACAAGACACAATAGGTGAGAAGATTGCAACATTAATTAAGGATGAGAGATGAGAGATGTTACCATGTCTTGCAGGTGCGAAGATGTTTCGATGCATGTGGGTTGACACCAGTGGGACCTCAAATTGCTACAAAGCATAGTTTGCAGCACTGAAGTCGGAAATTGTTCTTGACGAAACATCTGGTCTGATAGTGAAGATTGATACCATACATGTGTAGATTATTATTGTAGCTAGTGAAGGGTGGAAACTCAAGTAGATTAAAGTTAAAGATGCATTTCGGCATGGGGGAGCTGACATGGGGATCTACTTGAACCGGCCACATGGTTTTGAGGATCAGAAGAAACTGGCATGGCAAATGTTGAAGATTTTCCATAACTTTCAATGGAAACTTAGCATGCTAATGCTGGGAGTTAGCACCGAGAGGGAGTGTTGATATCATTGCTAACTCAACACATGCACCGGAGGGGTTGGGCCGCTGGTGTTAATTAAATTAGGGGGTGTTTGGAAAGCGTGTATTGCTAAAAAAAAAAAAAAACTAAAGATATTTTTTGATATGTTAGATAATAACATTCCATTTTTATTTAGCAGTGTCTAAAAAGAGTATATTATAAGTTACAATATTAGGTTATCCTTAGAAAGTTGGATGTTGCTTTCTTTAAGGAAGTGGTGAATATTGTAGATTCTATGATGACAAAAAATATCAAAACATGGGAGGAGGAAGATTTTTTTTTTTCTTTTTTGCTTTAGAAATCTCAAAATGGGAGATGGTTTATGTTTTGGCTGTCCGGGCAAAAACAACCTCTCTAAATCCTTCTGTGAAGAAACCATTCCTCCTTCATTCATGTAGAAGCCCTCTCTCTACAAGGTTTCTCTCTCCTTTTATCAGGTTTGGGCTCCTTTTCTCTCTTCTCATTTTTCTTTCTTTTCTCTTCCATTTGACCTCTCTGCAGGTTTCTTTTCTCTTCTCCTTTTACCTTCTTGATCATTTAAGCTTCGATTTCTGCATTAATTTATGTTTTGAACCTAGTGCTTTGTGGGGTTTGTTAGAATTTATGTTAAGCTTCAATGTGGGAAGACCATTGTCATCATATTAACGATCTTCGAGAATAATTGTAACTTAAAATATTGGTGATTTTATATTGATCAAAATAAAAAAAATATTTATATACTTTCATATCAAATTATTGCTTCATTTTATTTTTATCATTTTTTAAGTATTTATGAATAACCAAACACCTAAATCTAGAATATCTTGAAAGATTCCACAATTCCCAAACACTAAAAGTAATAATATGTAACAATCTGCAAAAACTATCAAGCAGCAAAAACAACAAAGTATTAAAATATATCAATATTATAATATATGCAAAAAAAGATATGTCAATATTTAATTCTATATATATTATTGTGTTTGTACCTAAACACCCCTTTAAGTTTTCTTATTATTTAGGGTTATCTTCTATGGTTGTATTTCCTATTTTGGTTAGGACTATTTATTTAGTAGGTGTGCTTAGGGTTTTCTATATATATATATTGGTGAATGTAAATTAGTTTAATAGAATGCAATATACTAGTGGTTTATTTTACACCGTGTTCCTTCGTTACTCTCCTCCATTTTCTCTCATCAGGATATCCAAGAAAGACACAATGGAACGAGGGGATAGCTTATTTCTTTTGAGCATGGGAAGATTAACAAAATATATACATCAAATGTATGAAGATGATTCAATGCGGGTTCCATAAAATAGAGCCGAGAGGATGGAGACTCATTTTTCTACTTAGGGATAGGCAAACAATTAATGATACAAACAATTGTTGAAAGAGCACATCCAAGTACTATCCTTGGGTATATATGTGCAACCTAGTCTTAATCCCCACATGACGCATTTTAAAGCAATGGGACTTTGATCAAGGTGGACAATATCATATGGATAGTGGGTCTGGGTCGTTGCAAAATGGTATTAAAGATGAGGACTACTCTATTTCTGGTGGAGGAGATTGTGAGACCCTAGCTTGAGAGCACTATGTTCAACCGACCAATTGCATGCTTGACCGGTGGGGAAATGATTCAGTCAACCAAGACCCATACAAATCAAACCTAACCTTGACTTGACCCAATTAACTTGACCCAATTGCATGCTTACATTAATATCTCACTCATAGCAAGATAAATGAAGGGAGTCAAGCTCCAAAGTTGGCACCTCCTGTTGAGAAATCCAAACCTCACAAAAGAAAACTTGATCCCTTCAACAGACTTCTCCAACTTTTAGCCTGATAGAAGCTTATGCCACTTTAAGTAAATAATGCATATAACTAATAATACATGAGATTGTGTTAATCACATTATTAAGTTTTTTCTTGATCTTTTGTGGACCAACCCTAATGGAGTAGAATTCGAGGACATCCCAATGATGGGGAGGCAATCCATTTGGACCTAGGTTTTTCATAGGTGGGCCCCACCCCAGAGTTCCACTTCATTCACTCTAGATCACTCAAGAGGATCTAGAGTCCTCTCTCTTTTTACAAACATAACTTCTTCCTTCTTTCTATGCCCCCCTCCCCTGAATTTTCCTTCTTCTTTCAAGGAGTTCGATATCTAAATCCTTAGGCACGACACAGACATAGAATTCATAAGGATCTGAGTAGGGCCCACTTAAGAAGGGGTTTCCAATTATAAGAACTTCCCAATGCTCCCAACTAGTGCCCCTTAAGAAATGCGAAAATCCCCCTTAAGAAAAACGAAAAATGGCCCCGCTTAAGATATATCTAATCCACCAAAGAAATTCCCATTTTCTTTGAAAATACAACTCTAATAATATCTAGCCATCCATTAGATATATTTTTTCAAGATATTTGAATGTTTTTTAAAATTTATTTGAGTATTTTTAAAGCTATCGGTCACACTAGGCCATTTGAGTAAAATCTAATGAGTATTATGCACTATTGCAGGGGCTAATCTTTTTTTATTGATTTAGATTTTTCATAAGTTGGTACACCGAGTGGCCCCTCAAAATTCTCATGTGATTGTTATGTAATTCCTTCTCATTTCTCTTTTTTGAGATAATTAGCGAAAGGTCCCTCATATAGGACTTGTAAGGCCTCCAGTCCATCAACTTTTCCTCTAAGACCTGTAGTCCAAGCAGCTTGGACATATTTCTGTGAGAGGTCCCTAGACACGTCAGCTCATGGAGAGAAGTCCCTAGACACGCCACCTCATATATTGTCATAACTGATTTGCCCTTGCAACTAATTAGGCATAAAATTTTAAAATTTTAAATTTTAAATCTTCCATTCTCCATGTTCTTCTTCTTCAAACTGAACATGGACATTGACGAATGGGATCTCAACACTTGAGATCGATCTCTTTTTTTTTTTTAAGAGAACGAGATTGGGGTTTTTCAGAGAAATAGCATCGCCAAACGCTGCTGTTTTCTTAGCCCACACGCCGTTGCCGGAGAGGAAGAAGAAGAACCCTGAAACCTTGCCTAGGTTTTATTGCAGACTTGCAGAACACGAAACGAAAAAGAAGACGATCTTCTGCGTCATCGCCGGATTTCCTGTACCACCGTCGTTCCTGCGTGTCACCGGAGAATGGGGATCGCCATCGGACGCGGCGCCATGCCGTCACTGGAATCGAGGAAAAAGACGAACAGAAGATGGCTTTTATGAATCTGATTCCAGAACGAAGAAGAAGAAAGTGGGTTTGGGTTCTGCAGCAGTTCCGGGTTGGTTCCAAGTCAGGTTCGACCTGACCTGTTCCAGAAGTCCATTCCCATTCCAATCAAAGTTAAATTTATCTGAGTTTTGTATTTTTCTTGTCAAATTTATTTGAGTTTTGGACAAAATCTATCTAATTTTTTGTCTATTTATCTGACTTCTGGAACAAATTTATCTGAGTTCATGACAAATTTATCTGAGTTCTGGAAAAATCTATCTAAGTTTCTGGCTATTTATCTGACTTCTGAAACAAATTTATCTGAGTTCTGGACAAATCTATCCAAGTTTTATGCTATTTATCTGAGTTCTAGAACAAATCTATCTGAGTTTTTGGCAAATTTATTTGAGTTTTTGAAAAATATAGGTGAGTTTCTGACAAATTTATCTCCATTTAAAAAAGTTTTAACCGAGTTTTTGAACGAATCTTTCTGTGTTTTTGGCAAATTTATTTTTATTTTCTTAGATCTATTTGTGTCTTTGAATTTTATTTGTGTCTTTTGAAATTTATTTGTATGTTTTGAAATAAATTTAACTGAGTTTTTGACAAAAAAACTTGAGTTTTTTGCCACATTGTTCGCTAATTTGGAAAATTGGGTATCTTAGTTTTGGCAAATATATTTGTGTTTTTCTAAATTTATTTGCTTGTTTTAATTTTTTTTACGTCTTTTGAAATTTATTTGAGTCTTTTGAAATGAAATTATATTCTTTTGAAATTTATTTGGATCTTTTGAAATTGATTTTCATCTTTTGAAATTTATTTATATTTTTTTAAATTTATTTTTATCTTTTTAAATTTATCTGCATTCTTTTGAAATTTATTGCTTTTTTTGAAATTTATTTGCGTTTTTTTAAATTTATTTGTGTGTTTTTAGAATTTATTTGAAAATCTCATTAATGAAATTCCATTAATCGTTGCCCATTAAGTGGTAGCTGACTATTATTAATGGGATATCCCACCAATCATGGGATATGATCTAAAGAAAGGGTAAATTAGACATATCATGTATGAGAATGTGTTAGAAGACCCTTGGCTGCATGACTTTTTTTATGGACTGTTTGCAAGAAAGTCATTCTTTGAGGGATACCTCGCCGAATGCCCCTTTCTTTTAACTATGTTTACTTGTAGAGGGTTTTGAAATCATCAACAGGTCATGTAGAAATGTTCGCTTTTTCTGTAAGAAATTCTACTCCAACACGACATGCATCCCTTGTCACATCCCTCCTGCAAGAAAATCCTAGGTCCGCCATTACTTATTGAAAGCGGGAGCCAATAAAATCAGCCCCACCAAATTATCATAGCCCTCGGTTAACAACATTATGGTTTTACTTGCCAAAAAAAAAACATTATGGTTTAGTGGCATCTAACTCAATTGTAGATATTTTCACAGTGGGTGAAAGTTTAATGAATGCAATTTTTCTATTTACGATAGATAATGGAATGACAAAATTATCAAATGAGCCAAGGGCCCTGGCCGGCCAATATAGCTAGACTGCTCATGTCGGCTCATGGGAGAACATTTTCCATATGATATAGTTAACTATGGTAATAGATATCCCTAACAGAGTAACGGTGGCACAAAGGGGGGAGAGAGAGAGAGAGAGAGAGGATGTCATCTACCCAAAGTCAATTCCGTCAGTAATATTCGTCCATATATAACAAAGGAAGTTCATTGAATGTGACTCACAATTATTGCCCAAACATGAGGTGGTGGGTAGCAAAGTTAAATGCATCTGCTATTCTAAGAAATTGACCAATCGATAATCCTCCTTGTACTTTGTGGGGGCCATTTATGCGACCCATTTGATATGACACATTCAATGGATACTCCTCCCACTATATCATCCCCCAACAACTTTTTCAATACAACACCCCCACCTTGAACTTTATTACCTAAACACACCAACCAGCAAAATCATCTTTTTCTCCACTCAACATGTCTTACAAACAAACTGTACTAAGATGAACTCAATGAAACAGAAATCTTCAAAAAAAAAAAAAAAAAAAACCAGAAAACCAACATGTCTGACAAACAAAACTGCCCAAATCTAGCAGAAGCTCTTGTCAGTACTCGGTCCCCACATATCCCCAAACGGGAACGAACCATAACCAATCTATTCCGGGTTGGACAACAGTCAATCAATCACCACATTTAAGGTAAACGATACATTTTTCTCTACCTATCACCATATTTCAATGCAAAGAATTCATCTGATAAACGGTAGCTTTTCTCCCTATAACCATATTTCAATGCAAAACATAGCTACTGCAATACAACATCAAAACGTACAAAACAAAGAGAGATTTCATAACGGATCTGATGAAGTATACATGCCTATTTACTTACCGATATGTCTGATAATTCATACAGTGATAGACAGGAACATCATCGACGACCCCATTACGATATATATAAGATCAGACAGTGGATACGACGACATTAGTGATCTCGGACGGGACGAGGGCGAGGAAGATGAGGATGGCCATTATTGCTATGGGGATAAGGAGGAAGAAGAAGGGTGGTGGGGGCAACGGCGGCAGCACCAGCGGTAGAAAGAGGAGCAGAACCGCTAAAGCTATCAGGATCAATACGCTGAAATATCTTACCATTAACGTCGATCCAACAAGTGGGAATAGTGATTTCTTCCTTTCTACTATGATGGCGGCAGGGGTTGGAAACTATCCCCATCCAAGCACTGGATTGTGTTTCATTGGTTGTTTCTTGCTTGAATTCATTTCTGGTATGGAAGGATCATGGTTTGGTAACTGTAGTCTTCGTCTCTGATCTCTTCAGGCATGGAAAGATTTGGAGTCCTCAAAACCAAGTAGGGGATTTTTTTTGTCCCTTCTCTGATATCTTTCTCTTGTAAGGAACAGACGAGCCGCCCATGCTTCTCTGGTTTGGGGTGTGGGCTTATATAATGAAGAAACTTATGGAGTGATTCTGCTACCATTTTGTACTACGCGTTTGGAGGGGTCACACAAGAGTTTTTTTAAGTAGGAAATTAGGCCACTTTGCACCCCCCATTTCTTTACTAGAATTTTTAGAATTCATATGGAGAGAGTTTTAAAACTTGGCAAAGGGATCGAAATGCAGCAAACTTGGAAAAGTATAAAGAAGCAAAAAGAGAAACCAAAAAGGCAGTTAGTGAGGCCAAGGCAAAGGCATTTGAGGAGCTATATAGGCGACTTGACACTAAGGAAGGCGAAAGAGAGATATTCAAGCTTGCTAAAGCCAGAGATAGGCGGACCAAGGACTTAAACCAAGTTAAATGCATTAAGGATGAGGATGAAAAGGTATTAGTAAAGGACGATGAGATAAAGGAGCGTTGGAAGAGCTACTTCTACAAGTTATTTAACGAAAGCAGTAGTAGTGACATACAATTGGGACAGCTTACCATTTCTAGGGAAGAATCGAATCATATGTTCTATAGGAGAATCAGTAGGGAAGAAGTTAAAGAAGTATTGAAAAGGATGAAGAATGGGAAAGCGGTTGGGCCAGATGGTATCCCTATTGAGGTCTGGAGGTGCTTGGGGGAGAATGGCATAAATTGGTTGACAAAACTTTTTAATGTAGTGCTAAAGAGCAAGAAGATGCCTGATGCATGGAGGAAAAGTATTCTTATACCCATATACAAGAACAAAGGAGATATTCAGAACTGTGCGAACTACCGCGGGATTAAATTGATGAGCCATACGATGAAATTATGGGAGAGAGTTATTGAGAGAAGACTAAGAAGAACAACAAACATTTCAGATAATCAATTTGGTTTCATGCCTGGGAGATCAACCATGGAGGCTATCTTTCTCCTGAGGAGGTTAATGGAACAGTATAGAGAAGGCCAGAAAGGTTTACATATGGTGTTCATTGACTTGGAGAAGGCCTATGACCGGGTTCCTAGGGAGATTCTATGGGGAGTACTGGAAAAGAAAAGAGTGTGTGTCGCATATATTGAGGCGATAAAGGATATGTATGATAGAGCCGTGACATCTATAAGGACGACTGGCGGAGAGACTAAGGAGTTTCCTATCACGATTGGTCTACACCAAGGCTCAGCGTTAAGCCCGTACTTATTTGCCCTAGTTATCGATGAGATTACAAGACATATTCAGGATGAGGTGCCGTGGTGTATGCTATTTGCAGATGACATTGTTTTAGTAGATGAGACGAGAGAAGGAGTGAATGCTAAGCTAGAAGTATGGCGGAAAACGTTAGAGACAAAAGGGTTTAGGCTAAGTCGATGCAAGACGGAATATATGGAGTGCAAGTTTAGCCAAAGTAGGACACTTGGTAACATAAAAGTAAGTTTAGGCACACAAAAGATTGTAGAGAAAGAAAACTTTAGGTACCTTGGATCGATGGTGCAACAGGATGGAGGGATTGATACTGATGTAAGTCACAGGATTCAGGCCGGGTGGACCAAATGGAGGAGTGCTTCGGGGGTCTTGTGTGATCGGAAAGTCCCCCTCAAGGTTAAAGGAAAGTATTATAAGGTGGCGGTAAGACCAGCATTGTTATATGGATCAGAGTGTTGGGCAGTAAAGCATAATCATGTTAAGAAGATGGAAGTTGCGGAGATGAGAATGCTAAGATGGATGTGCGGGATCACAAGGAGAGATAGGATTAGGAATGAGGAGATTAGGGGCAAAGTAGGAATAGCACCGATTGGAGATAAAATGAGAGAAAATCGACTAAGATGGTTTGGCCATGTTAGAAGGCGTCCAATGGAAGCACCTGTTAAAAGGTGTGAAGGCATAGAGATTGCCAGGAGTAGGAGAGGGAGAGGGAGACCCAAGAGAAGTTGGAAAGAAACTATTAAACATGACCTTGCCTACATGGATCTAACGGAGGACATGGCCCTAAACAGATTTGATTGGCGTCGTCAAATCCATATAGCCGACCCCACCTAGTGGGAAAAGGCTTGGTTTGGTTTGGTTTGGTATATGGAGTCGTTGCTTAGAAGATTTAAATACTGAGTTTTAAAGGGGGGATTCGGCGAGAGGTCCCTCAAAGTGTGAATTTATTGCAAACAGTCCAAAAAAAAAGTCATGCAGCCAAAAGTCCTCTAACACATTCCCATACCTGATATGTCTAATTTACCCTTTATTTAAATCATATCTCATGATTGATGGGATATCCCATTAATAATAGTCAACTACCACTTAATGGGCCACGATTAATGGAATCTCATTAATGAAATTTTCAAATAAATTCTAAAAACACACAAATAAATTTCAAAATAACGCAAATAAATTTCAAAAAATGCAATAAATTTTAAAAAAGGCAATAAATTTCAAAAGAATGCAAATAAATTTAAAAAGACACAAATAAATTTCAAAAAATACAAATAAATTTCAAAAGATGAAAATCAATTTCAAAAGATCCAAATAAATTTCAAAAAATATAAATAAATTTCAAAAGACTCAAATAAATTTCAACAGACGTAAATAAAATTAAAAAAATGCAAATAAATTTAAAAAACGCAAATACATTTGTCAAAACTAAGATAACCCAATTTTCCAAATTAGCGAACAATGTGGCAAAAAACTCAAATCTTTTTGTCAAAAACTCAGTTAAATTTATTTCAAAAAATACAAATAAATTTCAAAAGACACAAATAAAATTAAAAAAAAATAGATCTAAGAAAATACAAATAAATTTGCCAAAAACACAGAAAGATTCGTTCAAAAACTTAGTTAATTTTTTTTTAAAATGGAGATAAATTTGTAGAAACTCAGCTATATTTTTCAAAAACTCAAATAAATCTGCCAAAAACTCAGATAGATTTGTTTATAACTCAGATAAATTTGTCCAGAACTTAGATAAATAGCTTAAAACTTGGATAGAGATAAAATTGTCCAGAACTCAGATAAATTTGTTCCAGAACTCAGATAAATAGTCAAAAACTCAGACAGATTTGTCCAGAACTCAGATAAATTTATTTCAGAAGTCAAATAAATAGCCAAAAACTCAGATAGATTTTGTCCAAAATACAAATAAATTTGACAAAAGAATACAAAACTCAGATAAATTTAACTTTGACTAGAATGGGGATGGTCGATCTTCTGGAACGAGTCAAGTCGAACCTGACCTGGAACCAACCCGGAAATGCTGTAGAACCTAGGCCCACTTTCTTCTTCTTCTTCGTTCTGGAATCAGAAACACAAAAGCCATCTTCCATTCGCCTTCTTTCTCTATTTCGGCGATAGCATGGCGCTGCGTCCGGTGGCGATCCCCCTTCTCCGGCTACACGTAGGAACGACGGTGGTGCAGAAAATCCAGCGACGGCGCAGAAGATCGTCTTCTTCTTCGTTTAGTGTTCTGCAAGTCTACTTCTTATTCTTCATTGTAGGGATCTTCTTCTTATTCTTTGCAAGGGTCTTCTTCTTTTTCTTCTTCTTCTTCTTTGCAGGGGTCTTCTTCTTCGTTGCAGGGGTCTACTTCCTCTTCTTCTTCTACGTTGCAGGGGTCTTCTTCCTCTTCTTCTTCTCCGGCAACGGCGTGTGGGCTAAGAAAGTAGTAGCGTTTGGCGATGCTACTTCTCTAAAAAAAAACCCCAATCTCATTCTCTTAAAAAAAAAAAAAAGAAGAAATCGATCTCAACTGTTGAGATCCAATTCGTCAATGTCCATGTCCGGTTTGAAGAAGAAGAAGAGGGAGAATGGAAGATTTAAAATTTCAAATTTTAAAATTTTATGTCCAATTAGTTGAAAGGGCAAATCAGTCATAAAAATATATGAGGTGGAGTGTCTAGGGATCTCTCTCTATGAGCTGACGTGTCTAGGGACCTCTCACTGAAATATGTCCAAGCTACATGGACTACAAGCTTTAGAGGAAAAGTTGATGGACTGAAGGCCTTACAAGTCCTAGATGAGGGACCTTTCGCTAATTATCTCAATTTCTAAATTTCTGTGATTTCTAAATTTCTTGTTTCATTAATGCGAAGATTTCTGCTTAAAAATTTCATGCATCCTAAATTTTATGAATTCCATATTTGATACCTACAAGAATTTCTAATTAGAATTACACTTGTGTATGCACTGTTTATACTCACTATTTATGTGCAAAGTAAGTGCAGGGTGCTCATTAATGCATACACACTATTCTATTCTATATATGTCCCAATTACTCATAAAGTGCAATACTCAAACTTGGGGCCACTCATCTCAAAAATCAAGAAAATGGAATTCCTATTTAATAGAAAGTTGGAGCCCAAACACTTCATATTTGATATAAAAAAACATATGACAAAATCAACCGTATCATTTCACAAAGTGCTAATCCTAAAGATAAGAAAATATTGGCAACCTCTAGATTGAGGCAGATAACTCACTCCAATAATGGCGGACTTTTTTCTATCCTCTCATAGGATAAATTCATAGCACTTGGATTGGAGGTCAAACATTGGATGTGTATATTTCTTAAATTCAAAAACCACTTTATTTTCGAGTGCAGTAGGAAAAATTAAGAGTGAAAGACGTAACAATCCAAGACCTATAGTACCTATATGGATGCATGCTAATCATGGGAAGTAAATCGATAGAAAGGTCTGATTATAGATTTTGTCCAACCCAAAATTTCATCTCAACCTGACATCACAATTATTGATTTAGGAGCCTTGAAGTTCAGTGATTTTTTTTTTTTTTTAATTCTTTTAAAGTGTGGGTATTGTTCAAAACAATGTTAAATTGTGGTTGAGTGCCGATTTATGAGAATGAGTATGAATATGTTCGATTCATGATAGGTAGGCTCCACGCAATGCTAAAATTATTGCCTCCCATGCAAGCCATGATAGGTCCCCTTTGGGGTGTTATGGGCCAGGCTAGGACGGGCTGAGGCATATTCAGGCCCAACCCAACTTTAGAAACATAGGCCTGGGCCTAGAGCAAGCCCAACATGGGTCATAAAAATTAGGACCAAGGCCGCCCATTTAGTCATTGGGCTGAACCGAGTTGGGCTTTCTACCAATTGTTTGGATAAAATAACACTAAATTACAATCACTCATTAGTCGATCGGGGCCAGGCTTCGGGCTTTCTGTCACTTAATCTAGGCCCGAGTACTAAATGGACCCAAATTTTATCCTTGGGCTGGCCTGGCCCATGAGCACTCCTAGGTAGTAGCTACCCTTTGGGGAAGGAAATTGGCATATCTAAAGTAGTACTAGGGGCTTGTTTGGCATCTCTACTCTTTTTTTTATAGATCCATCTAAAATAGAGCCATTAAAAAAAGAGCCATAAAAAAAAGAGGCTAGAATAAAAAAAAACGCTTTTGATAACGCACGAATCTATTTTAAATATCTCGCCTCTATATTTTAAGATCCAAAAGCTCTATTTCTCATCTGCCCATTTTTGGAGCATATGGATTTTAGAGGATTTGCCTCTAAATGTCTAAAGCGGACAGAGTCTAGAATCTTGTGCCAAACGCTCTAATTGTTCAAACCTCTATCCAATTTAGACATTTAGAAAAATAGAGACATGAAATAGAGATGCCAAACATGGACTAGGTATTGTCATGTATAGTCGATCGACTTCAACGTAGATCGGGTCGACTCCACAGTGCGTCACCCATAATCAGTGATACGTTGTTGAACATTGAATTTGAGACTATACTATAGGTGTGACTTTAAAAATGTCAAGAAAATAATAATAATAATAATAATAATAATAATAATAATAATAATAATAATAATAATAATAGCATTCAATCTGGTGAATTGATGAATATGGGTTTCACTTTCACATGTACAACTTGGAGCAATATGCTGTATATAATATTTGTCAATTCTTCTAGGGCCAACCTTAGATAGGTTGAGAAATTAAGATTTTTCCTATTTTAAACTATAATATTAGAACTTTCAAATAAATTAAATGTTTGAGAAATTAAAATTTTATTATGTGAATCAGTGGAGATGAATTTTACAAACTCCAACCAATGTGGTATAGGCCTTCAGCATTTCTTGTAAGGCTCTCCTAGATGCATGACATCTAAGGGAGGCCAAGGTTTCCATAATGAATTGGGCAGCCTCAAGTACATTAATTAGTCCGATCAAGTAATTATAGCTCTTCGCATAGCTCCTCAAACGTTATTGTGGGAACAGTTACTGATGACTTTTCTTTAATCTAACATCAAAGTAGGACCGGTGCCAATTTAAGGTTGAAGGAATTGAAACGATCATAATAGTAAGGGAGGTGTTAATGAAGGAATTGAATTGATTCAAGCTTGTGTGTTAAATGTGTATATAAGGATTTTTAAAACCGAGTTTGATCAAATCAGAAGCGCAGTTGAGCATTTTGGATAGGATGGCAAACTAACATAGTATCCCTCTTTAGAAAATGATGCGGCGCGGATCTAGGGCATTTGGGGATTCGGTTTAAAAATTAGAAAAAAAGGAAATAGTGTCGACTGACATGACTTTAAAGTTTTCTTCCTAGTGATGATCAACAGGAGCAACCGCATCACTTTTTTTTTCTTCTTTTCTTTTCCATGAGCAAAGGAGCAACCGCATCATGTTAAGAAAATGGAAGTTGCGGAGATAAGAATGTTAAGATGGATGTGCAGGATCACAAGGAGAGATAAAATTAGAAATAAGGAGATTAGGGGCAAAATAGGAATAGCACTGATTGAAGATAAAATGAAAGAAAATCAACTAAGATGGTTTAGCCATGTTAGAAGGCGTCCAACGGAAGCACCTGTTAAAAGGTGTGAAGGCATGGAGATTGTCAGGAGTAGAAGAGGGAGAGGGAGACCCAAGAGAAGTTGGAAAAAAACTATTAAACATGACCTTACCTACATGGATCTAATGGAGGACATGGCCCTAAACAGATTTGATTGGCGTCGTCAAATCCATATAGCCGACCCCATCTAGTGGGAAAAAGCTTATTTTGGTTTGGTTTGGTTTGGTTTCTTTTCCATGGCTTGGACTGTGACAACCTAATTCAAACAGTGATATGGTATATGGGATACGGCATTTTGGTGGGGTTGATTTACAGTTACTTTGGGTAGTGGGAGAGTAGAAGTCCATAATGGGGGCCTCGTATTTAAAGCTCAAATCGCTCAAAATGAATGTCAAAATTTAGAATTGTTTTTGAGTTTTAAATCTAGTGATCAAAATGAGTCTAGTGATCAAATAAGGTCTTACTAGTTAAGTAATGGTGGCGTTTTGGAGATGAAAAAGATACTATTTAGAAAATGTGTTGTGTTTTTTTTTTTGGGAGGGGGGGCGGGGGGGCGGGGGTGCTCTCATAAGAAGAGTGTTAGGCATCAATTGAAAGAGTATGAGCGGGGGGCGGGGGGTGGGGGTGCTCTCATAAGAAGAGTGTTAGGCATCAATTGAAAGAGTATGAGCATGAGCTTTTATTGAGTCTTTTTTCTGAGAATTTTTTTCAGGGATGATGCACGGATTTACAAACCTTCTTCTTTGGGCTTTTTTTATTAACTCTTTTTCTTTACTTCAGAGCATTTTTTTTCTTTGCTTGGAAGAAAAAAGGAATGAGAGGACTTTTTGTGATTCGGCCTCTTCGTATCAAGATTCATTGGAGGCAATTTTGTTGAAAATTAATCGGGAAATGGGCTTTCGGCCGAGAGGAGTTTGTTTCTCTTAACATTGATAATATTTGTATTGATTGAGAGGTATATATGTATGAAGTGCGGGTCTTCCAAATCTATTAAGCTTGTTAAATGATGCATGCCTTTGGAAGGGGTTCTCAAGTTTAATATAGATGGGGTGACAAGAGGCAAACCCGGTCCGGCAGATATTGAAGGAGTGCTTTGTAATTTCAAACGCGAGGTATTGATTTTTTGCCCAAGTAATTGGAATTAAAGACTCTAACAAGGCTGAAGTGCTTGTTATTCTAGAGGCTTTGAGAATTTATTCCAGGTCATCTACTTGAAGATTGATTGTGGAAAGTGGTTCTTTCAATGCAATAATATCTTGGGTCTCAAGATATAGTAAGGCTCCTTGGGAATTTCTCTACATCCTCAATGAGTTTAGGGCTTTGTCATCCTCGATGCGGGTGATTTCCAAACACGCAATCTGTTCAACCAACGAGTAGCTTTCATTTTAAGCAGTTAATATTTTCAATAGGTGAACCTTACTTTGGAATTTCACTCTCCTAAGGAGTAAGAACTCAAAGGATCCAGACTCTTAATACGTTTGGAGCTTCCTCTACTTGGGCTAACCCGTATGCATGCGTTATAACAAGAGGTGATGAGGAAGGGGGTTTAAAGGATTCATCATGTTAGGTTTGGCCGTGCCGGATTAGGCTTCACTGAGGCCAAGTCACCACTAGCTATCAAATTTCCTCAATCATAATTCAAGGAGCTCAAATTTGGAACCTTCTTCACTCTACATATCATGAGATTCAATCCAACAACAAACATTTTATCCGATTAGGTCAAATCAAGGGGAGTAGGAGCGGAACTAAGGTGGCTTGGACCAGGGGGACCATTGCACAAATAGGATTCAAAATTACCTCTAATTAGAATTTCTTACAGGTGCATCCTCGTGTGAGCTCAAAGTGACCCTGATATGAATGCAGTCATAGACACCTGTGAAGTGCCAGATTAGATTTGATGTTCACTACGAACCTTAGGACCAATCCACTTATGTGGAGTCTTGAGAGATATCAAGGCAAGACCAAATCCACTTGTTCCACTTTTAGATGACTTGAAGGCAATGGCTAGACAGGGTTTTTCTTTTCTTTTTACCTATGGGACTCCACATTGCTCTTAATTTTATGAGTTTTACCATCCCCGCCTTTAACCAAGGGATCCCTGTCCTCGGACAAGGATTGAAAATCCTGCACACGGCACTCATGTGTGAGTCCAATATGTGAAAAAAGTGGATGGGTGTACTGCAAGACCCTTATCTAGATATAGCCAGTAGATATACCAAATTCTTGGCAATAGCGCTTTTGTCACTCTTTGGATGCTCCCCTCTTTTGTTGAGTGGTTGTCTATGCATGGGGAATGTTGCCAACCCCTTGAATTTATTTATGTTCAACAGAATAGGTTTCCAATAAGGAGTAATAAAATAGAGCCTGTTTGTGCAGCCGTAGAAGCGAAAAATGCATCTCCTCTTACAGAATACACACTCCTTATATCTTACCATTACCTACCATTAGGTGGGAAGGTAAGATCCTCTCATGCGAAGAAAACTACCATGCTTTTATACTTTTTTCTTTGCGTAAGACATTTGAACCAAACACGTCAATTTACGCTAACCTTTCGGCTTGGCTTCCATAGAAACGCCTATTGCACAAACACATCATCAAGGAAATATCCTATTTCCTATGGAAGCGGAACGGAAAGTCTTTTGGGCATATTTTTGTAGCAGCTTTTCCATTGAAAAATCATAAAAAGTGGAAGTACTTTTCCACAGTAAAAAAGTTCCACAATTACTATGACCACTTTCCACGAGGAAAAGAAGAAAATGAACTAAATTTTTTATGATTCCATGAAAAGGTATTTCCCACGATAGAAGGTGAGAAATATTTTTTCAGGAAAAGAGTAAATGGTTTTCCCCCAAATTGATTTTTCTACAGTGCCACACAAACATGCCCAGCAGTCGTTTTAGCTTTGTAACTCTTTGTTTGGTGTAGCGATAATTCATCTAGAAAATGAGCGAAATCTTGTCTTTTCATGGAAACCAAAGTCTGAACCCTTCCATAGCTTCCGTGGAAGAGAAACATGCCTTTACACTTCCGTGGTGTTACTTGAACTGTCCTTGGACAAGATTACCAATAAAATAGAAAGTCTAGTTAGAAATATACCAAACTGAGAGTTTGGTACATCGGTAGAAAATCATTTTTAAAATATCATCTTCATTGAACTTTACCGGCAGTCTTATCAAAACATGACGATTGTGAAACGTTCATGATCCCTAAAGTTACCTTCCACAACCACTATTTCTTATTGGACCACTGACAACGTCAGCTAGGCTAAATTTTTATACACAAGCAGTCTAGTAATCTCTCCTCTATCTGGTGAGACCAACGGGTCCGCATCCAAGTGGTCCTAACTACCACACGTCTGCATTTGGCCACACATGCCTAGGCAACTACTTGCCCAGTTGCCCCTTATATTACTTGGTTTTACTTCTTGTTTGAAAGCATTTGAATATGTAGAAGTGTAATCTTATTCAATGCATGTTACTTAGTCTAGTAAAGTGTCGTAAGAGATAGTACCCCCCCGTAAGGAACGTAGATGGATTGAAAGTCCAATAAAGAGTTTTCTTTTTTGGTCCCCTCCACCACGTCCCTAACAGCCTGTTTGGGAAGGCAGGAAAAAGGGGGGAAGGAAAAAAAATGAGGGGAAAGTGGGGGGGGAGGAAAGAGGGGAGTGTGTTTGGGAAGAGGGGAAGGAAAATGGGGGGAGGGGGAAGGGGGGGAAAATTTGTCTTTTAGTGACAAAAATTTTCCCCCCAAAAATGGGGGGAAAGTGAGGGAGAAAGAGGGGAAAGGGGAGGAAATTACAATATTGCCCTTTTATGTCCAAATGGAGGAAAGTGAGGGAGAAAGAGGGGTAAGGGTAAAATGGTCTTTTTTTCCCTACCTCACAAACAAACAAAATTATACTTTTTCCTTTTCCTTTCCCTACTTTTTCACTTCCCAAACAAGAGGGAAAATTAATTTTCCCTCCCCTCCCCTCCCCTCCCCTCCCCTCCCAAACACAGCATAAGTTTCCAACTTGCTTCTACTAGGGAGACTAACCTTAAGCTAACCGCCTAATCCAATGTGGGCCCTTGACAAGTAGGCCACACGATTTCTAACATTTTGTATATTGTAGCATAGTCTATGACAAGGAGGAATACTAAATAAAAAAAAAAAGGTTTTAAATACAACCACAAGTACAAAACATCAGCATTAAAAAGGATCAAATAAGATATAAGGTTTGTTTAGTCTTATAATTAGTCTCTTCTTAACTTATAGAAAGTGAAAGGCTTCAATAAGAAACAAGATAAGAGTCCACAGCCGAAACAACAAAATATAAGCTTATGGTCATTTATGGTCATTTCTTTCCTATCCTCGCATGTTCAATATAGTTTTTCAAGAAAGGATTTTATTTCAGGAAAAAGAAAAAAAAGAAAAGAAAAAAATGGTTGTTCATTGACTTAAGCAAGGCTTTTGTAGTGGTAATTTTAGTTTAGTGAGATCATCTCAATTTTCTTTTTCTTAAAAAAATAATTAGGACACATTTGTGCAACCACTTTTCCGTACAAAAATCATAGAAAAAGAAAATGCTTTTCTGCATGATAGCAATATCTACATTTGTTGCACTTACTTGTCCGCAAGGAAAAAAGAAAAATGAACCTACTTTTCTGCAATCTTATGGAAACCCTATCCGATTAGAGCAACTATTCATAAGGTTTTTCCAAAGTAAATAATATTTTGATCATGGGGTTTTAATTTACCATGTGATCATGGTCAGTCCGTGTCCACAATATTTACTTAATAACCATTACCTTTCTTGGGTGACACATGTGTTGCCATTTGCTTGGGACCAGATTATGAGGCTTTCACAAATAACAAGTCTTTTATTTTTTTTATGTTTTGGTAGAACACAAATAGGGAGTATACTCATCGTTTTCTAATTTATATATATAAAGTCTAAGATATAAGGCTTTCACAGATATGACCCCACATTTAAATTTGGAAATGGCCTAGTTTCAATGAATATAAACTTCGTGGCACACACAATCTGCCCTTGTATTTTGGGAATTTGTTCGCGTTCCCTTGAAATGAAAACCCATTTTAGGTTAGTTTTAAGCTTTCAGTTTGCCATCTCAAATAAATTACGTAGAATCACTACTAGATTTTGTGTGAAATTAACAAGGGAGCCAGTGCTTCTTCTTTACTCCTTTTTTTTTTCACTCTCTACATGCTACTATATATTGATAGTTCCATGAATCCATCCACAAAATAGTCATGGAAAAGTAGTGATTTTCGACTTGTCATCTCAATTTATGATTACTTTCCTCTCATTAGTCGCTCGTTCACATTAAATGGAAACCTTTTTTCAGTCTCATACAACTTTTGATAGTTTCATGTATGGAAATGTAGTCTTTTTAACTTGTCTTTGCCAATTTATCATCGTTATCCTCTCATTAATCACTCATTCACATTAAATGAGATTTATCGTCATTGTCTAGAGATTTAATTACATCTAGAATGTTATAGGGAACATTACATGATACATGCCACAGTTTATATTCAAATTTCAGTCATTTAATCGCTATATAAAGCTCTTCGGTGTATTATTCACAAAGTGAGACCCTCTTCCATAAATACATAGTTTTTGAATAATTTTTCTAGTAAAACCTGATCTTTAAACATTAAACTATGTGGTGGTGGGTAGAGCAGGCTTCTAATGATGGAAGATTATGGCGCACTCCAAATCTGGTGAGTGCTGGTTTTGCATCACCTCAGGCTCAGTGTGCTTCATAAAATAGCCCCCCCCCCCAAAAAAAAAGGCTTTTTTATGCTGTCACGACTCCCGAGAACAATGGATTTTCCTTGGAATAATATGTGACAAACCAAGGAAAGACAAAAATTTGCTGCTGGTAGGTCTCCATGCCTTAAAAGTTGTTGGAAGTTGACAGGATTTGGCCAAAAACAGGCCCCCTGTCTTGAGACGAGTCCTGATCCTCTCATTCTCTCTCAGAGGAATCCCTAACAAGAGGCGTGCATGTTCACGCTCTGACGCACTTGGTGAAAATCTGATTCGTTCAAAATAAATGATCTCATCGTACATGAAATATCCTAAATTCTTTTTCAATTAAGATTTGGTATAATATAACATGATTAACACGATCTTATATGTTACTAATCATATTATCCGTACTATGATCAATCTCATGGTGAGGTTAGTTTTTCTACGATCAAGTTTTATGGACTTTTTATAAAGAATGAGATCTTTCATTCTCAACTGTTTAAATTTTTAATATATGGGGCCCAATGAAGATGTCTATTCTTTGAAAAATGAAATTTGGTAAGTCTAGCCAGAGGATCCGGCCGTGAAAGAGACGGATGATTGAAGCCGACGTTCGATTCGAATTCAATGTATCTCCAACAACTTCAGAAAGACGTACGACTAAACATGCAAACCAAATCTATCCGGCTGGAATATTACTGTTGACGTTCTTTCCATATACAATGGTTTCTATTGGAGTAGCATTGACTTTTTCAAGCTTTGTTTTTTATTAGTAGTGTTTTATCCATTTGAAACAGCACCAAGGATTCTAAAATTCAAATCTCTTTCAGCAATTCTGGTCAGAAAATGAGAGACCTGCTGCAATGTGCCTGCTTTTTATAAATCTAACCTTCTCATTCCGTGGGCCCCTTGTGAGTGGATTCTCATCTTAGATTGTACTCAAGTGGATTGCATAGGGGGCAGACATAAAATGTGATTTTTAATCATTAAAAACATGAGATCATAAAGAAATACAATTTATTTTATTGGGATTAATCTCAAAGTTTACTTGTGATCAAACAACCCCAAGGGGCCTAGCACCACAGTTTGCACCCAGAGGTTGTAGGTTCGAAACTACACTACCACACTGAGGCTACATGGGAGTTTATCCAGCTCCCCCGGGTCCGGAGGAATTAGTCCCACCTAAAGAGTTGGAAACCCTCTAATAACAGCATATATTTAAAAAAAAAAAAAAAAAGATACTTGTGATCAATCAATCTAGTATTAGTTTGTACACCCATTGAAGTGAATAAATGTTTTTAAGGCGCCTTCTTTTAAGGTACCTTAGGTTCGGCCTTCTTTAATGTATAGATCTTAATCATTAAGATGCTAGATTTGCATCAAAAGCTTTAAACTTTGATAAAGGTGGGCCTAAAATTCAACCCAATTGTCTGTCATATGACATAATTAAATATCAAGCCAAAAGGTCACAGGTGCAGACGTAATAAAAACTTTTAAATGTTTCAGATTTTTCTTTTTTTTCCAGATGGTGGGCTTAGTTTGAATGGGTACCAAATTTAGTATAATTTAATTTCATGAGGGGTGGTACTAGGTGGGCCCACATGGGTTGTAGTTCACGATACGTCTGTACGTGACACATGTGGTAAGGCTGGTGTCTCAAGTCGGATCAAGCCCATGTTGGCCATCCAGTTGCTTTTGGGTCCATCATGTATGGACCACATCTCAAGCTTTCTTGAGATATGGTCCATACATGAGGACCCGGACATGGTTTGGGCTCGACCAGACTTGAGTCCTCGCCTGATCATTCCTGTACCGGTAGGTTGTTTCTGTGCTGGAATTCAGAGAATTCTTGTCCTTGGAATTTGTAAATGCCTCAATATAGCAGAGTTCCTATAAAACCTTATTTCTAGTTATCATCCGAGAATTCCATGAAAAAGTAAACAAGTTGGAATTTTAAAATCCGACCAGAGCATTTGAGACCTTTTAGGTCATTAGAGTTTGAGATTATTACAAAGAAATATGGCATTTGCAATTACCAAAGACATGCCATCACACCATATCTAGAAAACCCCAACACCTCAGATTCTTGTCAAAATTTCTAATAAAGAAACAAACCCATAATATACACCGTAGACTATGAGGAAACAAGATAAAGGAAAGAAAAAAAGTTACAGAAGTAAATTAGAAGAAATGGGGAATCAATGGGAGTTCCAATATATTCCTTTCTTATAAATATGACTTTAGACTTTTTCAACTTCCTTCAAAGAGAAGCTACAAAATGCCACAACAAGTTTATATTTCTTTATTCTTTATCTTATTCTACTTTGCATCAATTCTTTATATTCTCAATCTAAATTTGATTTTATAAATATCATTAAAAAATTTAAGTGATTTTTATGATAAAACCCACACAATCTCCAAAGTTAATTTACTATATTCTTTATTTTAGTTGTCTTCTTATCATACTTTTCTTTTTATTTCTCAAAAAAAAAGTTCTAACCTTTTTCTCCTTCTTTAAGATTCATTGAAGATATTGACTCCTAATTTTATTAAGTAATTAAGTTTTATTAAATTTAATTTCTTTGTATTATTATATCTCTTATTCCAAAAGTCTCTTTATCTTCTTCTATTATATATAATTTTTAGTTTCTAATTTCTCATTACCTATTGTATAATGCCCCAATTTTGAATACCAAGAAAACCGTCAAGGTACCTGAAGTTGGCGCGCTACTTCCCGGAAAATCCGGAAACTTCCAAAATCGTAGGTCCGCAGTAAGGTTCAATTTAAAATTTTTTGAACAATATAACATCAATAGTTGAATTGCGGAAGCATGTAAAATATAGCAAAAGCAAAAGTAACAATAGCGGAAGCATAAGGTATCATATAAATTGAATCAAATGTAGCAAGGCTGAAGTCTAGCCTAAAATATCAAAGTATGAATATGAAAAGTTTATACATATCAGACTACCTCGCTGCTCACCACAAAGTCACTCAAAACCTAAGAAAATATGCTATCAAACCCCATGTGTAGACACTCCAACATCCAACTCGACCTCCTAGTTGGTTGGTCCCCAACAGCAGTCACCAGCTATGGGCGCCTTGAAGAGCACATCGTCCTCGTAGTCGGGATCAAAACCTAAGCACCAAGAATGGGTCGGATCCAAACATCTAGCAAGGCACAGTATACAAGTAACATAGGATGTATGCATCAAAAAAATAAAGTCGATCATATAATTAATGGGAATAACAATGATACATAATCTAGGCAATTGAGCATGATAAATAGTTAGAATCAAAATAATTAAGTAATCTAGTCTAATAGACTTCAAAGTGGCATATTCACACAAGTTGGATACCATGGGATATTATACCGCGACCCTCCCATACTGACACAATCGCGGTGGGGAAAAGGGTAACCAGTGCTAGGGAATGACGAGCCCCGCAAGATAACACTCATCCATCACATCACTCATCACTTAGAAGACTGGACCCGGTATCACACCGTCCGTGCAAAACATAGCTCATCAAGATAGCCCACTCATCACTTAGCACTCAACACACTTATAATAGCTCCTACCAGTGATGATCAATCAAAAGGCTCTACCAAAGACAACTCAGTGAATGTTACTGCCAACCCAAAGAAACTATACAGGTCTGTATCTGTCTGGGCTTGCCTTACACGAGCAAGGTCCTACCAAATCCCTAGGAGGTCCAAGTACCAATCCAATCCATGGAACACAGTCCAAGTCCAATCATTAGATCCATACCAAGGCCCACCAAATCCATGGCCTGGTATAAAAAAAGTCCAATTAAGGTAACAAGTTCATTTCCAATAATAATCATTCCATACTCATCCATAACGAGTCAAAAGTCCATCATAACCAACCTCTCCATCCTAGGGTACCACACATCTCAACTTAGGCCAAAGGTCCCGCCTAGCCACAGATACGGGTCATTGATCACCCATTCACATCACTAGGTCACATTTAAGAAATTCTAGGTTTAGTCATCCATTTCCATTTAATTAACAGGTATAAGCAATAGTAAGGATATAAGAGTGACTGTAATGCATTAAGTATAGTAAACCTCCAAAATAAGGGAGTCAACGGGGAAGTATCGAAAGTCCATCCTAAGTAATAGTCCACTTTCAGGTCCAGGTCTATCTTAGTTAATTTGATCTCTAAATGAAGTCTTGATGCCAATGGATACTGTGTTTGGTCCTCCCGAAGTTATGAGCATCTTCAACAACATTTAAGGATCGAATCATCGTCAAATCCATAACCTAGACCCTACTTGGTGGTCCCCACGAGTCAATGTTGAGTAAACACCATTGACTCATGCTTGGCACATCAATGGAAGTTTCTTTGGATGATCAATGGGCCCCACAATAGATCACCACACAAAATAGAGTCTGGACCCAGAATTTTGCTATCTGTAGTGTAGCAGGTCAACCTGGCTAGGGTCGGGTCGACCTACTACACAGGGGTCAGGGACTGAAATCTGGCTTGAACTCTGGGATTTCCAGTGTATTCGGTTGACCTAGTACACATGTTCACCTGGATCAAACAAAATACAAGTCATATCTCAAACCCTGTGTTTTTCAGTGTATCCGATTGACTTGGAACAGGGGCCGGTTGACCACACACACTGATTTCCTAGGTCTAAAGGAAATCCAGCTCCCAGCAAATTTTCTCCAACTCCTGTGTATCCGGTCAACCGAGCATAGGGTCTGGTCGACCGAGTACACTGAACTGTAAGTCCTGCAGGAATTTAACTAAGACTTGTATTTCCCCCCTTTTCAGTGTAAGTCGGTCGACCCGACTGTAAGTCGGTCGACAAGGTACACGCACCTAGTACCAATTCCAAAAATCTGGATTTTCTATTTCTCCAATCCAATTTTGATCCAAAATTTCCTCCAATCACCTCTATTCATCACAGAATCATATAAGACAACAAAACACTTCAATTACCATCCATTGATCATCAAACGGGCCATTGATCTTCCAACTGAGAGATCTTATCTATCAAATGGCCAAAAATCCATAAAAACATGCTCAAAGGTAGATCTAAACAATACTAACATCATTTGAATTGAAATTACAAAATTAACAACAGAAATC
Source organism: Umbellularia californica (assembly GCA_028538565.1). NCBI lineage: Eukaryota > Viridiplantae > Streptophyta > Magnoliopsida > Laurales > Lauraceae > Umbellularia > Umbellularia californica. The sequence goes on from JAPQWN010000004.1 coordinate 49,132,959, forward strand.
ATTCATTCTATGCTAAGTAGGTATTTGCACTTGCCTCAATCCAATAGCAAAGGAAATAGAGAGAGAGAGAGAGAGAGAGAGAGAGAAGAGAGATCCAAGGATCCAAATTGAAATCCAAGCTCTATGGTCTTCCAATCACTTAAACCACCCCAAAAACCATATATAAAGAGATCTCTAACACCTAAACCCAAATCTACAAGAGAACTTCTATAAGAAAATAGATCTAGAGAGAAAATTCTAAGGAAATAAAACTAGAAAATGAAAATACATTTCCTCGTAGAGGGAGAAGAGATTAATAAGATAGAGAGATCCTTAGGAGAGATTGTAGTTGAGGTTGTTGTAGATGATCACCTTCTTCTTCTTCCTAGAGTTATAGATCTAGGGTTTTAGAGAGAAAGAGGGAAATGAGAGAATTAGAGGGACAATGAGAGAGAATAGAGAAAAGAGAGGGAAATGTGAGTTGAGAGAAGTAGCCTACATTTGGGAGAGGAGAGATTAGTTATATAGGTTGGGGTTTGGCTGATTACCAAAATGCCCTTTTAGTTTAAATAGGAATGGAGATAAGGGTATGGGCAATTGGGTCCTTTGGTAGAAATTCTAGAAGCTTCTGAAGTGGAAACCCCCTAGTAAACCTTAATTACTAGCTAGGGCCTCTAACTAACTAACAAACTCTAAGAATTATAAAAGACACCCTAAAGAACCTATAAAATACACAAAAGGCTAATTAGACTATAACTTAGAAAAATACCTATCTACCCCTAATAATCCCTATTAATTAGTATTGTAAGGACTCTTTCCTAGAAATACCTAGTGGGACCCAATTTGATCAAGTCAACCCTAGGTTATCCTATTTAATAGATGATTAGCATCAGTAGTTAGTAATTTCCATTAATTAAGCCTAGTTTATAAGGTTAAGACCCTTGTGAGGTGATAGTGGTTTTCCTAGAATTAATTAGCCAATTAGAGGCCTTAGTTGTAATCCTAATTATAGATGAATTTCCCTTAGAGAGTTGTGCAATTAACCTTAGAATGACCCAACTACCTATGCCCTAACCCATTAGCCCATTAATTATATAAGGACACTCTAGTCTTTCCTACCGCGTATTTTCCCTCCTTTTTAGAAATCCTAATACCTTAAATGACCTTGGCGTTCTTTATTGTCAACCAAGTAAACACGGGCACTTTTATCATAATAAATAGCCTACCTTTGTTGCCCTTAGGCTCTTTCATTCACAACCACTCATTCGAGGATACTTTAGTTATTATAAGTGAATACCTAAACTACCCTAGTCATTATCATTTATTTCTACTAGCAACCAAGGACCCTTTGGTCATTCCATTTTAACCTTCCCTAAATACCCTCATCCTTATCCTAAACTTACACTAGCAATGGAGGGCACCTTGGACATTCGCCATTCCACCTATTCCTATAAAAGAAATCTATTACAAGCTTCCCAAACATTTCCTACACTCGCTTCCTCTCATTTCACTACAATTCACTCCCATCTCTCTCTCAAAGTTAGAGATTAGGGTTTCTCTCCCTCTAGATCTTAGCCCTCCAATTACTAGAAGCAAGAGCCCTATCTACATCTAGCCATCTACAAGCTAAGGAGCCCATCTCATCTCCTAGATCTCTCATCCCTCTCCAAGTAAAGGTAATCCTTATTTCATTTTTCTAATTTCGTTGTAATATAGCCCTTTCTCTTAAAATTCCTTTTCTTATGCATTTCTCTCTTTAGAAATGGGTGTAGAGATTGTAGATTCAGCTATTGAGGTGATCTCAGAGCTATTGGAGTGGAGCCCAAGCTATGTGAGGAGCTTTATTCCTAATTAGGCAAGTAGACATGCTTAGATTCTCTAATTAAATTATCTAATATGCTTAAATTGGTAATTACTGTCTTTTATGGTTATTTGGCATGATTTTTGTATATAGATGGTTGATTGGATGGTATTATGCATGGATTATTGTTCTAAGCTCTTTTTTTATATGTTATTGGCCATTGATGGATGGGAATCCCCCCATTTGGAAGATTAATGGCCCATTCGTGATGAGATCATGATGTAGGAGCAGTGGCGGACCCCGGATTTTTGTTTAAGGGGGGTTGACGATAGTCAACTAAAAATGTCAATCGTATTTTATTATACCTTCTTCACATTATCAATGGCAAAAAAGAAAGCCAGTCAATAGTATTTGTGTTCATTCCTATGATACTACAGTTATTTTGATGGAATCTAAAACTCGTTTAGCAATATAAAAAAAGGGGGGGGGGGGGGAGAAGTGGAAAATCCCTTCTAATTAAAAGCAAGACAAGCTTAGAAGTTGAAAATACCTAGATGATGAAACCTCATTTGTTAATTAACTCATGTTGAGCATCTACCACAGGATAAAACAATATTCAACACTTTTTTTTTTCTGAGTCAATTCTATTATAAGATGTGCCAAAGTACAGCTTACCTCTATTCTCATCATTTTTTTAAACAAGTGTCTAATTTGTCATGTAGAAAAATTGGAGATTGTGCACTTTGGAAAGTCCTTTTTTTATAGAACTTTAAAGAGTTTGTTAAAACAAATCCATGTAGTCTGTTAAAAAGAATAACTAACAATGGATTTCATGGATTTGGCCTATTGCCTTTTTGGCACTTTGATTGGGAACATCCTCTCAAAAACATCCTTCGATCTTCATTCATTTGTTTGTTCAAATCAAAACTAAAACTAGTTCCTAAAACCTAATCTAAAACTCCTTCCTAAAACCGGCACAAATCACAACCACAAACAACCAAATATTGCATCAAAATTAAATAAAATTAGCCAACAATCAATAACATGCATCATTATCTAAAAAACATTAATGACATATTAGATGCATCTCTCATCCCCATCTCTAATCTGAATATTTGCTTAATTTGTTCTTGAAATCAAATCCAACTTAATCAAGAGAACCCATTTCAATAATGGGGATTTTTCTCCACTTGTCAAAATCTTTTATAAATCAGGAGAATCCATTTCAAAATTGGGATTTTCATAAGATGGGAGATTTTTAGAAATTCCCCATTTCTAATGTCATCATTTCTAAAAATATTTTTGAGACTAAGCACCTAACAAAACAGCCACCCTGCAACACTTAAAAATTATTTAGAACCAATACGCAGAGGAGGAAAGAAAGACCACGATGAGTGACAGAGCCAGAGGTGATTATCTGTCACTGATTTGAGAGAGAGAGAGAGAGAGAGAGAGAGAGAGAGAGAGAGATTTTATAGGGGCAAATGGGTCTTGTTCCATGGGGGCTGGGCCAGCCAGCCCATATAACTCTATGGGCTTTTTTCAAGTTTGTGGGGGGCTGAAGCCCCCAAGACACCATACATAGGTTCGCCCCTATGTGGGAGGTGTATTTAATGTATAGAGGCGATTGGTACAAATCTGGGATGTGTTTGATGAGGTTTTGATGGAAAAGGAAAGAGGGCAGAATGTTGAAAATAAGGATTTCGCATGTACCCGGTCGACCTGGTCACCCAGGATGTTGATCGGGCACACAGGGGACTTCCCCTCAAATGGGAGCAGAAAATGGTCACAGGATACCTGACCCAGTGTACCTGATCAACCGGCCAAAAGACCCGGTCGACCGGCCACACTGTGGAACACCCCACCGGCCAAATGTTTGTTATAATGTCCGTAGTGTACTCAGCCGATCGGGGGACCCTCCAAGTCGACTGGGGACACTGCAAACAATGTTTTATGTCTCCCAGTTATCTATTCCTTTCCACAGAGTACCAGGTCGACCCGTGGACTCATGATGTCGACCCGATACATTGTAAACAATGATTTTCTAGATTTAGTTTCCTTTTACGATCTGATCATATGTGGGCCCCGTTGACCTTCCATTTGGACTATTTGGGATATGCTAGACACGAGTCAAGGGTTTGGCTTAACCTTGACCCGTGTAGCCGCCTAAGTAGCGTCTTGGGTTGTGAACCGGAACCTAATTCAATGGTCATGGATGTCTTATGATGCTAAATACATATAGGAGCACAAAGGATACTTAATAAGCATCTGGGACTCCATGATTATTTTCTTAGGTGAAGTGGGACCCTGGACCTGAAGAGAGGGGCAGCGATCATTGATGGATTTGTGATATGTGATACTTATATTGTTGAAACGGACACTAAGGCTGGCTAGTAGGTCCGAACCTTAGATGTAGGCCTCGAGAGGTATTATAAATCAGGGCATTACACTTAGGCTCTGATTCATTATCTCAGTCCGTATTGGATGAAATGTCGGGACATGGCACTTGAAGTCCTGACCTGTAATATTGGGAACTTAACGGTAGATACTAATAGACGGACTGTATAATGAGATAATACTAATTAAGCGTATAGAGAAGCGGAGTTTATAAGGGTATGAATTATTAGCTGTTGAGAATCACAAGGATAGATTAGATATACCCGAAGTTCGTTCCCTTACCCTTGACTACTATTATCTCATATTAAGGATAATAATGCTATCCGGTTCGGAGTACCCCCACCTAGTGATCTAAATGATTGTCGATGTACGTTTGCTCTGCCGAGGGATATGATACCAACATGGACATTGATGTTGAGATGTGGTTAAGTATAGTATGTACCGATGGGTGATCGGGTACCGAGACTACCGGCATTCGAACCGGGTACATGTGGATGGATATTGATGTTGATCTAGCACATAAGACCAATGACTGGGACTTGGCCGTTGCTATTGATGAGTGTTGAGGTAGATCTAGCACGTAAGACCAATGGCTGGGACTTGGCTGTGGCTATCGACACTGATAGACTCTTGTACGCTCCATTCGATGAGACAGCAGCGATGGGTGGCTATGACCCCCATGGTTGATGTCCGTCGACAGTTGTTGGGACGACGACGATGGGCTGGCTTTGACCCCTCCACGTCCTTTGTACTTCAACTGTGGATGTACCTATGTATACTCCTATGTATGTATATTGAATGTATGAATATTATGTATTATGGATGTCATTGTTTATTGTCTTTAACTGTCGACATTGTTACGGTTGGATCTGGGTACGATGGTTACGGATATGGTAAAGTTACTTCCTCGGGTTATCTGTGCTACCGGTAACTCTGACGTACTTGTATGGTTTATATGATGTTTTGATGATGATGGCTTCTCTTGTCTACCTGATATGTTGTATCAAACATCTGTTATATAAATATCTTGATTATCAATCATGCACTACACTCTATACTGTTTTATGTTGCACTCAGATATTCTATATTATTATCGAGATATTAATCACGCAGGTACAGCTGGGATTAGGTATGGTCTTCTTCTCTTTTTATTAATATAATGTATTGCCATCTAAACATACCTATTTGCCTGGCTCATCGAGCCTGACCCAATCCTTGGTGTTTTCATGTATCTTCCCTTCCACTTTCTTTGATTGGTGGTTTGCTCAGCGGTTGATCCATTGCCGTAGGGTCAAAGAATGATGCAGTTGGTGCATCGAGAAGCGTCTAACACTTAGATCTCTATTCTTTCCTTTTCTTATAGTGGGTATCTTCTCTTCCGCTTTCTTTAATTGGTGGTTTGCTTGGTGATTGATCCATTACCACAGGGTCCAAAGAATGATGCAGTTGGTGCATCGAGAAGAGTCTAACACTTAGATCTCTATTCTTTCCTTTTCTTATAGCTGGCCGTGTTGGCCTAGAATTGAATAGTTAGTTTAATTACGGAAAGTACCTTGTAATCCCTTAAAGTGAAATAAAAAATTACGGCTTTGTCCATCCACTTGGTCATATGAGATTCACACTTGATTATGTTATTGGATTTTCTACTTCTCTTGGATACTTTCTCATAGCGCCTCGAGATTCGAGGCGTCCGGATTTTAAGGCATTATAAATATAGTTAGATAACATAGGCTATTATTATAGTATTCAAATTCAAAGTGAGGGTCCACAAGCGGTGGGGCCTCACATCACTCCCTCCTTTAGAACATTTGGTCTCCAAATGTAAAAACAAAGTAAGAACATACTTGTGGTAGAAGATATGGATAGTCCTTCATCACCTGGTCCCGTAATTCCCACGTAGCCTCCTCTGGAGTGTAATGCTCCCACTAAACCTTCACCCATTGAATGGTTCGGTTCTGGAGCACTTGCTCTTTGGTGTTGATGACAACAACTAGTCTGATAATGTATGAAGCGTTGGGCTACATCTCAAGCGGCTAATGGTGAAGAATGTGAGTAGGATCATCCACGTACTTCTTCAGCATAGAGACATGGAAGACATCATGCACTCCCGACAACTCTGGTGGTAGCTGAAGCTTGTAAGCGATGTCTCCTATCCTGGTCTTGATCTCAAACGATCCGATGTATCTTCGTGCTAGCTTACCCTTCTCACCAAACCTAAGGGTACCTCTGGCTGCTGTAACCTTCAAGAACACCTTGTCTCCCTTCTAGAACTCAAGAGGTCTGCACCTGTTGTCTGCATAACTCTTCTAACGGCTGCAGCTGATCTTTAGATTCTTGATTATCTGTAGGATCTTCTCACTGGTGTCACTAACAATAGATGGTCCATGGAAACTCCTGACACCAACTTCTTTCCAACAAACTGGGGTCTTGCATCTCCAGCCATACAAAGCTTCGAAAGGTGCCATCTTGATGCTCAAAGGGTAACTGTTGTTGCAGGCAAACTCGCAAAATAGTAGACAATCTTCCCAGTTCTCCTTGTAGTCTAAGACACAAGCTATCAACATGTCCTCTAGTGTCTGGTTCGTGTGCTCGGTTTGCTCATCTGTCTAAGGATGATAAGTGATGTTGAAACTCAAATCGGTGCCCAAAGCCTGCTGTAGACTCTCCCAGAAATGCAAAATGAAACGCAAGTCTCTGTCCGATACAATCAATGCTGGAACTACATGCAAAGAGACGATCTCATCCACGTACGACTTAGAAAGAACATCGAGTCCTGCTCTCATCGAAACTAGCAAGAAGTGAGCTGACTTAGTCAATCGATCCACAATCACTCATGCCATCACTGCATCTCCTGGTAGCTGGAAGTCCTGTTATGAAGTCCATAGTAATGTGCTCCCACTTTCACTTGAGTATCTCAAGCTGATGTAGTAGTCTTGGCACCTTCTAATGTTCGGCCTTGATCTGCTAACACGTCAAGCATCTGGAAATATAGACTGTAATCTCTTTCTTCATGTTGTTCCACCAGTAGTAACGTCTCATATTCTGGTACATCTTGGTGCTGCCTGGGTAAATCGAATATCTGCTGTGATGCGCATCTGCAAAGATCTCGTCTTTTAGTCCTAGAGGCTACGTGGAAGTTACACGACCAGGTGATGAAGGACTATCCACATCTTCTACTGCAGCTATGTTCTTACTTTGTTTTTACATTTGGGGACCAAATGTTCTATAGGAGGGAGTGATGTGAGGCCCCACCCCTTGTGGACCCTCACTTCGAATTTGAATGCTATAATAATAGCCTATGTTATCTAACTATACTAATTAATATGGATTAGTATGGGTAGATAGGTATTTTCCTAAGTTTTAGTCTAATTAGCCTTTTATGTATTTTATAGGTTCTATAAGGTGTCTTTTATAATTCTTAGAGTTTGTTAATTAGTTAGAGGCCTTAGCTAGTAATTAAGTTTTACTAAGGGGGGCTTCCACTTGAGAAGCTTCTAAAATCTCTACCAAAGGACCTAATTGCCCATACCCTTATCTCATTCCTATTTAAACTAAAAGGGCATTTTGGTAATCAGCCAAACCCCAACCTATATAACTAATCTCTCCTCTCCCAAACTTAGGCTACTTCTCTCAACTCACATTTTCCTTTCTTTTCTCTATTCTCTCTCATTTTCCCTCCAATTCTCTCATTTCCCTCCCTTTCTCTCTCTAAAACCCTATGTCTATAACTCTAGCAAGAAAAAGAAGGGTCTCATCTACAACAACCTCAGCTACAATCTCTCCTAAGGATCTCTCTATCTTATTAATCTCCTCTCCCTCTATAAGGAAATGTATTTTTCATCTTCTAGTTCTATTTCCTTAGAATTCTCTCTCTCTGGATCTCTTTTATTATAGCAATTCTCTTGTGGATTTGGGTTTAGGTGTTATAGATCTCTTTAGATCTGGTTTTTGGAGTGGTTTGAGTGACTGGAAGACCATAGAGCTTGGATTTCTATTTGGAGCCTTGGATCTCTCTTCTCTCTCTCTCTATTTCCTTTGTTATTGGATTAAGGCAAGTGCAATATACCTACTTAGTATAGAATGAATGATTTCTGTTGTTGATTTTGTAATTTCAATTCAAATGATGTTAGAATTGTTTAGATCTACCTTTGAGCATGTTAGAATTGTTAGAATGGTCGAGTTGGATGTTAGAGTGCCTACATGTGGGGTTTGAGAGCATCTTTTCTTAGGTTTTGAGTGACTTTGTGGTGAGCAAGGAGGTGTCTGATATGTATAAAGTTTTAATATTCATACTTTGGTATTTTAGGCTGGACTTCAGCCCTACTACATTTAACTCGGTTTATATGATACCTTATGCTTCCGCTATTGTTACGTTTTCTTCCGCTATATGTTACATGCTTCTGCAATTCAACTATTGATGTTATATTGTTCAAAAAGTTTTAAATTAGACCTCACTGCGAACCTACGATCTTGAAAGTTTCGGGATTTTCAGGGAAGTAGAGCGCCAACTTCGGGTACCTTGACGTTTTTCTCAGTATTCGGAATTGGGACGTTACAAGTTTTGGTATCAAAGCTGACTATCGACTAATTCGAGTATGGGCCCCTGCCGTGGTCTGGTGCAAGTGGATGGGTTTCCATGTGGCGGGCCAAAAGGGCTTGCAGGCTACTGCACAGGGACGTGCAACCCTAAGGGGGGGTAGAATGTGACGCCCCAAAGTCCCACATCAACTATAGAGATGAAAGTGAATGGGATTATATGTAGAGCTTACACTCTTATCTTGCGTAAGGCCTTTTGGTGGGTTGAGACCCAGCAGGAACAAAATCGTGAGGTCTGTGGGCCAAAGCGGACAATATCATACATGCATATAGGGTGGGGCGTTACATATTGGCTTTTATATTTGTCCTTTTTTTAAGGAAAACATAAGAAAATTAAATATTAAACTTGAATTTATATTTTAAATATGTTGATTTCATCTTGTTTTAATTTGATATGATTCTCAATTTACTTTCTTTTTTTTAGTTTTTCTTTATCATTGCCAATACGGCTTTAACTTTTGTCAATCATTTAATTCTATTTTATTTATTAATCAATCTTTTTGTTTTTCATTTTATCAAAAGTACTGGAGAGTTCTAATATCCCATTATAGTAAAAAAAAAAATCTCTCTATTTACGTGGTCAATCTATTAAAAACTTGGAGTTTTCTATAGTAAATTATTCTTAAACTCTCAAATATAAATATTGCCGTCAAAGCGCCTCGCATATTTACTATATTGTTTCTAGATAAAAATGTCAATATGTCTTATATTTTATCATACTTTTAAATAAAGACTATATAGGAGACATAAGAACAAAATATGATACTTCAAAAGCAAAGTATACCTTTTTTCGGAGAATTAGGATAGTGGAAGTGAAGTAAGCATTAAAACAATTGAAAATAGGAAAGGCTAGGGTTCAGATGACATTCTGATTAAGGTTTGAAAATGCTTAAGAGAAGTTAGGGAGATTTGTGAACTAGACCATTCAAAAAGATATTAATCACAAAGAAAATGCCTAATAGATGGAGAATTGTTGTAGTACCTATTTAAAAAAACAAGGGAGACATACAAAATGTCCCAAGTATCATGGGATTAGACTTATGAGTCATACTATCAGCCTATGGGGGAGAGTAATGGAGCAAAGACTTTGACAGAATACAAAGATATCTGAAAATAAATTTGGTTTTATTCTAGGGAGGTCAACAATGGAAGCTACCATCTCACTTAGAGAACTAATGGAAAAATATTGAGCAAGGAAAAAAGATCTACATATGGTCTTCATCAATCTAGAAACATCTAGAAATTTAATTTGGTTGGTTTTAAATAAAATAAATATTCCAATAGGCTATATTAAAATTATTAAAGACAAGTATGAAGGAGCCATAACAAGTGTTAGAATTACTTGTTGAAAGACAGGGGATTTTTCAGTGGCCATGGGTTTGCATCAGGGGCCAGCCCTAAGCTCTTATCTCTTTGCACTGATTATAGACAAGTTAAATGCTCATATTCAAGAAGATGTACCTGGTGCATGTTATTTGCAAATGATATTGTGTTGATAGACAAATCAAGAGATGGTGTGAATGTAAAACTCGAGAAATGAAGGGACTTTTTAGAATCCAAAGACTTTTAAATAAGCCGATTGTAATTCGGTGGACTTATAAAAAGAGGTTAAACTACTGCAAGAAATGAAAACCATGAGACACCACAAAGTGATTTTTTCTACTACCTTATGCTATTTTTTTATAGTATTTTTTTTTCAAATATAGAGAATTAGTACCAATGAGATGTAAAATAAATATTGTAAGAATATCTAGGCGTAGAATTGATTAGGACAATGCATTGTTATTTGGTTGTTAATGTTACAGAAGTATGTACCTTTATGCTATTCTAAATATCACTGTTTAGATTTTAAGTTTTTTTTTTTTTTTATCTTGCATGCACTCATGGAATAGTTTTTTCTTTTATATTTAACAACCTTTATTTTTCTTAATTTCGAAAAATACTCCAAAATCATGATCGGGAACATTCATCTTATCTACTAAAGAAATACTTTTACCGATATTTATTTTCACATGTTAAATCTTCATGGATTTAATAAATGTTTGTGAGTAATGTCCAAAACAACTCGACGTAAATCTGATTTTTTGAAATTTGTGTTCTCCTTGTCAGGGTGGAAAATTAATATTGAGTTATGTATAATATGTCACTTTAATGTTATATTAGATGTAAGTAATCCACTTCCAGTCTACAATGGTGGTGAGCAAATAGTAATATGGGTCGATGTTAATATAAGTTTCAATCAACTACTTGGAAAGATAAATGAAGAAATTGGTTGGGAGCTTTACAATGAGCATACAAACATGTAATATCAGTATCATAATGGCTGAAGTTTCACGTTCAGAACCATAAGAAGTGATGATGATCTCCATCGAATGTTCAGATTATTTCAAAACGGAAATGAGACTATATTTTTGTATTTACATAGAAACGGAAGTGAAGTAAGTCGACAATCATCACATCTAAAGTCTACATATGCTAGGTCTAGCAGCCGGCGAGGGAATAGACTGCCATTCAATTTGAATAGGTGTCACTTGAACCCATCATGGTAAAGGTAGCATTATTAATTTATTCAATAGCTTGTTTTCATTATATCATTGATTGGTTTATGAAATAGTGATTCACACAGGAGGAATATGATGATGTATACAAATATCACGAACTTCCCACTGGTGCTGAGGATGAAGGTGGCCCTTCCACAAGAGAGGATGTCTATAGGTTTGGTTTCCGATACATCTGAGTTCTAGTAAACTATATAATTTATCTATCATTGACTTTTTGCAATGCAGGTGTGATGTGTCAAGCATGTTTTGAAGACAATTTAACCTGAACATGTCTACTACAGCTTATGATAACTCTTTATGGAGGCCAGGCTTGAAAATCTTTACCCCTCCATTAGTCTTGTGGATGATGTAAATGTTCAATTCTATAATATAAGAGATCACTCTGTCATAGAGGAGATGGAAGAGGAGGCAGTACTCGAGATTCTTGGCATTGATGGAGGGTACAATGTAGTGGAAGAGGAGGCTAAAAATGATGATAATGGATTTGGTATGGATGTTGAATTGAAAACTAACACTAGACCTCTTAAAACAGCACCTATACGTATATAAAACATCATTCAGCTCACGGAGAACCATCTTAAACATAATTATTTCAAATTCGGCAATGATAGTATTGGGTCTACCTACCCTTTCCATATCACTTTTGAGATGTAATTATCTTGATCCGTAAGGATCCGATTACCCGAAGGACCAGAATTCTCGTATGTCATCTGTAGAGTACTGCAGAATATCTATTAAGCACAAGAAGAATATAAGTTGAAGTTAAAAAACATGGCATCATCATAATTGGATACTGATGCATAAGAGTTAAAAAAGATATGAAATGCTCTAATGTAATGACGTCTATATCCTTACACATTCAATAAAAAATTACAATATCAAGATTCATGGCAGATGTACTTTCATTTGCTTTTTATGAAGCTTGGTAATGCTCAATTTATGATGACCTATTCTTGCTATTTAATGTATAAATATTTATGAAAATGAGATTAAAAAAGATGTTTGTACACGATATGTGACCAGTCACAATGCCAAACCTTTTCAGATTAATCATTCATGTGAAAACTTAGCCCACAGGATACCAAATCTAGTCCATGATAATTTAGAAATTCATGATAACTCATATCATATAAAATTACAATTCTAATAGATGAGAAAACCTAGTAGAATGATTTCAAATCGTATAGAAATTCATTTCTATAATTTTACACCCATTAACTCTAATTTCTATTTTCAGATTGCTGACTTCATCTGATAGGTGTTTCACCTAAAATTTTGGATGACGTGGCGGACTGTTATTGGTCCACTCACAGTGAAAGTGTAACAACTGCAATAGGTGATTCAAACTCAGTAGGAGTCGATATACAGAATGCCTAGATACAAAGAAAAATGTACCTATTAAGCAATCTAAAAAAATAGAAGCAAACCCTCAAATCTATGGGAATCACCTATAATCCAAATGTTTAGCTAAGAATGGTATCTATGCATAAATATGCAAATATGAGGATTTTCAAAACCTATGGCGGGAGGTTGGACTTGAAAACCCTCAAAAACAAGGATTTTCATCAGTCCAAATCCTCAAGGATTTATAATTGACGTGGATTTAATTTCCAAATCAAACATGACCTAAAAATTATAATTAATGAACGGGCCAGCTCTCTTAAGCTGCAGCTTACCTTATCCTAAGTTGAAACAGGACTGGTCCTACAAAATCAAAGTCGATTATGCTGTTTTTTTCATGATGATCGTCTTCAAAATCAAGATAAATCCAATCAAAACTAGATTTTTCAGTTCCATCATGCAAAAAATAGATATAATCAAGTTTAATTCATGGAACCAGTACCATTCCAGCTTATGATAAGCTAAGCTGTAGGTTAGAAGAGCCCTGCTCATTAATGAAATATTTCAGTTTTTGTCACTTAAAGGATGTAGAACTATGATTTGCTAACTATATTTCATTTTGGCAGAGAGATAGAGTGGGATTATATAGATCTAACATACAAAGGTGGCGATCAAAAGATGATATTCCCAAGAAGAAGTAACCTAACATATAGTTCACTTCTTCAAAAAGCATTAGAAGCAACTAATTAGGCAACCCTTGATGAGAATAGTCGATGCCTTCACAATTTTTGTGAATGTATTTGTCATACTTTATAATACAGCATGATTACTATTAGGACTTTGTTTAAACATTCAGGTAGTTGTGAAGGTTGTCATATATAAATCACTAATTGAGTAATGTGTTAGATTGTATGAACTCAATCCATCAGATGATGTATTAAATTGATTAATTTCTTTATTTATCAATAAAATCATGCATTTCTTTCATGAGATGAATAGTGTTTTATTACTTTATGCACATAACCAATACATATAACATGATGGTTTATGAGATGAACCGGGTCCCATTAGTACATTAGATGTGATATATGTATATAGATGAGATCCACATACGGGAGACATGTCATAAATCTTATGCTAAAATATCTTTACAACCAGTGATGAGACTGGGCTTCTCATCTGATAAAGTTACGGCACTTTGATCACTATGAGATAGTGTGATTTAGCTCGATCATCAGAATGTAAGATTCTGGATCGTGGTGCTAGTACATTGGATGTATTGAATGACCATGAGAAGCACCTTATGGAATACAGTCTCAATTTTAAGGTCTACTCTCATAATTCCCTGACAATAGGCTCTCAATTCTGAGACATTGATGAACTCAAGTTTTTGTCTATTCATTTGCTTTCAGTTACCAATGAGTGAGGCCAACTGTAGGTCAACACCTCGGTGTCTTAGGTACGTGGCAGTAGGATTGTGGAAACATTGAATGATCAAGATCAAGTCTATCTATATTATCCCCATCTGCCAATTAATGGATTTGTCATTAGTAACTGCATATCCATCTTTATTAAGAGTTAATTGGATAGTACTAATGATCACTGTGCTTAATTGAGGCTCACGGATAATAAGATGTGGTTCTAAGATTGGAAGGGACAGATTTAATCCAATTAATCCATAGATATTGATAGATGGTCCTACTTGTGGTAATTGGAAAGGTTGGGGTCTTCTTTGTAATTTATTCCTAAGACTGGAGTGCAATTGCATTTATATAGTGCAGTTATTTGCAATTAACCGTGGGCCTGGATTGCAAATGAGATGTAAGGTCACGGTGTCCAAATTGGAGCCAGCTTTCTATGGAATCCCTAGTTGTCCCCACGCCAGCCTAAGTTATTAGAAAGATAGTAATCATACTTGAACTCTAAAAGGAAGAAATTAGAAAGTTACTATTTCTATTTGAAGTGAGACTTCTAATAGTAGTAATAGTAAGTTACTTATTGTTGTGGATGTGAGACTTCTATAATAATTAGATATGAGAAAGTTATTAATTCTTTTGGAAGTGAGACTTCTAATTAATTATTAGTAAGAAGAGTTCTTTAAGCTATAAAAAGGAGGAGAGAAGACCTTGGACGTCCCATCTTGATATCCACCCCCAGCTCCCCATACGTGCACGTGTTGCATGGATTTCTCCTCTCTCTCTTCTAGATCTCTTCTAGTTTCTTTAGAGCTTCTAGTTATTTTTTGTAGGAGTTTCCACTCATCTTCTTTAGAGAAGAGATCTGATAGCAGGTCATAGCGTGGAAGACTAAGAGGTCTTGGAGATCCTAAGTTGCTTACAAAGAAAGAGTTTCTTCATCAAGCAAGTCTTTTCCATTAGTGATGGAACGCGCTCCGTGGCGCCCGCTGGGGCGGCTACCGGGGTCGGCGGAACGTGGGAGCCCGTCGGGTCCGGCCCTTTCGCGCCCTGGCGGGCCCTGAAGCGTGCATCAACATTTCTTTTGTGTGGGTGTGCCAGATTTTCTATTTTACTTGGAATTGCAAGTGGTAATCCGGAGATCAACCTTCGCAAGTAAAAAGGAAATCAACTTCTTTCAAGTTTTCCATTGCACAAATATTTAAGAAAAGAGACATTTTCTTGGTTTGCCGTGAAAGGCGATTTTGTTTGGCATTTATAGCCGATTTTGGCGTTTATAGCCGATTTACAATTCTCATCAATAATGAAAGACAAGAGTTGTGATTTTTGTCTCTTTTAGAAAAATACAAACTACAATGAAAAGCAAGAAAAGGAAGATCTAACTTTTCAGGAGATTGTGGGGGACTCGTTCAGATTGACGGTCGCAAGCCATGTATGGGCTTCGCCATCATCCATGCAGATGAGAACAGAAGATGCTCTTGATTCGCTTGGCTTGGCTATAACCTCAGATTTTCAGAGGACAAAGACCAAGAGAAGGTCCTATGTCCAATAAAAAGCTAAGTAGACGGGCTGAAAAGCCACGTCTAAGCCATTGGAGGCAGCAGGAGAAGGCAAGGACCTTGGGGGGGGGTGCCCCCCAAGGGACTTTTGTCACCTTGTAGTGGTGGCCGGTGCAGAACTTCAGCAGAGTTTTCTCTCTTTTTTTCTTTCTCTCAGATCTCTTTCTGATCTTTGTTTTTCTGATCCTCTGATTTTCTCCTCTTTTTCTGATCTTTTTTTCCGATCTCCATTTCAATGGAATGCTCTCCTATTTATAGGCTTTTGGTAGCCATTTAGGAGGGTTTATGAGCCTTAATGGCTTTAATGGGAGGAGTTACAAGATTTATTTCTTGATTTTGTAACTCCTTTTTCCTTGAATCTGATTGGCCGATGGAGATTAAGGGCTTTTAATCACCTTAATTACCATAATGGGAGGAGTTTCATGGTTTAAATGCCATGAATCAATTGACTTGTAACTCCCAAATGCTTGCTTCTGATTGGGCCGTCCAAAGAAATGAATTAATGACTGCAATAAAGCTAGTCAATTAACCACATTAATTGGTCGCCGAGCAGTCGAAGAGTCGCGGGCCATGCCGTGTCTTCTGGAATTCTTCTGGCGACGATCATCGATGGATCTACATGCTGATCGACATCGGATGAACATGTAACTTCAGACATTGATAGCTAAGAGCGGGCCGGTGACATCTGTCTTGTCGATTTCACGATCGGTCGGACAGAAAGTGCACTTTCTTGGTCAGCCGGTTGGCGATCTTGGAGCGATCACTGATGATTTTATGCTTTTGGAGGTTGACCCGTGATTTTGACGGATGTCGTCGGATATGAGTCAATTTCAAGCACTAAAAATCACATTTTCAGGAAACCACAGGGGCCAAAGTGCGCGAAACGCGAAAAAAGACGGAAAAACGGGTCACCGGCGGAAAATCCGGTGACCCGGACCTCCATGGTCGCCGGCGACCATGGGCCATGGTCGCCGGCGACCATGGACCGGCGACCATGGCCCATGGTCGCAGGGGCCTGCGACCATGGGCCATGGTCGCAGGGGTCTGCGACCCTGGGGGATTTTTTCCCCTTCGGAGCCCGTTTTGCGGTCGTTTTGAGGTCTTTTTCGTCGCCGTTTTCTTCTGTATTTTTCTTGACATTTCTTCTCATTTATTGGCTTGATTTCCCTGTAGAAAACTTGATGAGAATCCTTGCATTTTTAGAGTGCAAAGTTTCTAATTTTCCGGGAAAGCCGAAGACTTTGTCGCGTAGAGCTGCTGATTTTCCGCCAGAAGTCGAAACTTGGTCAAACGATGTCGGAATGACCTGAAATTTGAGGTGAAGCCTCCTGAGCAATAAATAAGACCAACCATAGGCTTTTGTTTGAGTTTTGAAGCCGTTTGGGGTCCCGTCGATGCTTCACTTGATTTTGCTGCGGGGAAAATGCCGAGCTTTGATGTGCGGTCAAACGATGTCCGATTGACCTGAAATTTGACGGGGAGCCTATTGGAGTCATTTTGAGACGTTCCATGGGCTCCGTTTTGGATGTCATGGTCCCGGGTTGCTCTGCCGCCGGTAGGCTTGATTTTCTCTCGGAGCATCGAAACCTGGTCAAACGTTTTCGGAATGACCTGAAATTTGACGTGCAGCCTTTTGGAAGCATGTTGAAGCCACTCATGCACTTGGTTTGATGAGCGAAGGCTCCGGTGGTTTCCGCCGCCGGGAGGCTTGATTTTGCTGCTCGAGCATTGATGGAGGGTCAAACGTTGTCGGTTTGACTTGAAATTTGGCATGGAGCCCTTTTGAGACATGCTGGAGTCATCTGTAGGCTCTGATCGAAGTTTTGACGTCTCCGATGATGTCGCCGCCGGGAGCGCCATTTTAGCTGTCGGAGAAGCGAAGTTAGGCCAAATGATTCTGAAATGGCCCGAAACTTTCATATGTACTCTTCTCTTGGCTATCTTGAAGGATCTTGCAGTTTTTGTTTGATTCTGACAAGATTTGATTTTTTGAGAAGTTGCATTGCCTATTTATGGCAGGTTGCGACTTCATGCAGCTTTCTTGATGTTGAAGAGGCAAAGTGACATTTTTGGTGTCAACAAATGCCCCCTCGAGGTACAGCGACGAGTTGCTTGACTTTTGTAGTCGATGTGCCTCGAAGAGATTTTTGAAGGAGAGGTTGTGTCTTGACCAAGAGTCTTTGAGCAATCTTTCCTTTGGTAGAGTAGCCTTTGAGCTTCCAGGGGAATTTTATGGTAGTGAGGGGAACCACACACCATTTCAAGGCAACGTTTTGAAGATGACATCAGGGATATGGATTTGGATTTTTGTTTTTGATCTTGTGACCTAACCAGCTATATATGGCAGGTTAGGGGATCGGGTTTTGGTTTTGATCTTGTGACCCAACAAGCTGTATGTGGCAAGTTGGGGGATCAGGGTTTGGTTTTTTGTTTTGGTCTTGTGACCTAACAAGCTGTATGTGGCAAGTTAGGGGACCAGGATTTGGTTTTTGGTTTTGGTCTTGTGACCTAACAAGCTGTATGTGGCAAGTTAGGGGACCAGGATTTGGTTTTTGGTCACTCTTTGGGACTGTGTGGGTCCATTGGAGTGGTTTGGATTTTTGTGGAATGTCAATTTCAAGATTTTGGCTCAATTTGGTATATGAGGCTGGATGGTTTGATTTTTGGAAGCTCATGGGGCTTGGGATTTTTTTTGTATGGTCCAATCAACTCAAAAGAGGCATGGAACCATTATTGTATGCTCTTGGTAAGAGGGATTTTTTCTGACTAAAAGCCCATTTTTTCTCTTTTTTTTTTTTTTTTTTTTTTTAGTGCCTAGGTGGTCAAACCTGGCTCATATGGGCTAGCCCATGGGACCTTAAGCTTTTTAGGATGGCTTAGATCTCATGTGGGGCCATTTTTGTAAAGAATATCTAAAGATATCTCATTTGGATAGAGAATATCTAAAAATATCTTTATGGGAGAGAATCTCTCATATTCCCTTAATTTGGGAGAGAATATCTCAAGGTATCTTTCTTTTTGGGAAAGAATCTTCAATATCCTTTTTTGTTGGAGAGAATCTCTCATTTGATTGATTTTGGGAGGAAATCTCTCAAAGACATCTTTCTTTTTGGGAAAGAATCTTTCTAATTCCTTCTCTTTTGGTAAGGTTACTTAATTAGTAACACTTACCTTTCTTCTTTGTTTCCTTCTTTGATTTGCTCTCTCCTATAAAAGCAAAGGAAGGTAGGATCTCTTGCTCTTATTGCTTTCTTTTGCAACAATCTCAAGAGAGCTCCAAGACCAAGAGTGCTTCTTCTTCAAGGATCTTCAAGCTTTTTCCTTCTTCTTCTCCATCAATGGCTTCAAGTAAGTTTTCTCTCTTTTTCTTTCAAGAAAACTCCATGTAGAGAATAGGATGGTAAAAAAAGAAAGTTTCTCTCTTTTTTTTTCCTTCTTTTTTTTTTTCTTTTCTTTTTTTCTTTTCTTTCTATTCTTCTTCTCTTTTTTTTTTCTTTTCTTTTCCACGTGATTTCTTTTTTTCACGTTTTTTTTTTCTTTTTTTTTTTTGTGGACCGTACGGACAGATCCGTACGGATCTGGTCCGTACGGCCACGTGGCCTATTTTTTTTTTTTTTTTTTTTTTTTTTTTTTTTTTGCTGTTTTCTTTCTTCTCTTTTTTTCTTCTTTTTTTTTGTTTGAGAAAGTTTCTTTTTTTTTTTTTTTTTTTCTTTCTCCCCCTTTTTTTCGAGAAAGTTTCTTCTTTCTTTTTTTTTTTTTTTTTTTTTTTTTTTTTGCTCATCATGATAATGCGTTTTTTGTGCAAATCTAGATGTTCATGCATGTACTATTTGTAGATTGAGCATGATAGCATACCTGAAAATCTTTGCAAATTTGGGAATTTGGAGCTCGCAGCGATGTTGAGCCCTTCTTGATTTTGCGGAGATTTTGAGGTTTCGAAAGTTTGGAGTTTCGGAGCCCGCAGCAATGTTGAGCCCATCTTCAAAACTTTCTATTTCTTTCGGGGTATTTCCTTTTTCTTTGGAATTGCCCCGGGGTCATGCCAAAATTTCGCCAGATTTTTGGTGGGACAAAGTGACCCTTTTTTCTTTTTTTAGCGAAATCCTGTCATTTTGATGACGATCTTTTTCTTTTCCAACCTTTGCAGGTGGTTCCTCCAGAGCGAACAAGGGTAAAGAGCCTGTTACAAGCGTACCTCGTCGATCCGCCAGATCTTCTAATGTGGCCGTTCAGCAGGCCTGGGAGAAGGTCCAGTTTATTGAGAAGAACTTGGAAGAATGCGATTCCCTCAATCGTGATGAGATGAGACAGCGATTGATCGCTCTCAAGAATGAGGAATTCTATAAGATCATGGTAAGCAACCGTCCTTGGGTTATGGACGATCTGAGGGTTTTGCCCAAGCCTACCTTCTTCTTTGGAGATGCAGTCCCTGACGACTTGACATACCAAAGGAGATGTTTTCAGTTCTCTTACACAGCTGATGGTGAAGAGAGAACTATTTCTACCCGGTCGTCTTTTGACCGGACCATCTCGATCCTGAGCCTTTCTCCCACGTGCCCTAAGAGGGAAGATCCTCCGAGCTGGGTGAAGAGGACCAGTGTGATCAAGACCGGGGTTTTTGTTGGTGGACCTTCCGGTTTTGCGGAGAAGCCACCTGTCCGTATGGACATGTTGATGCCAGCCAGCGGCTACCAGGGCTCTGATTATCCGTCGGTCGATTTGAGACCGGTGGGCCTTGGCGTTTTCAGCGGTGACGGCAGTACCTGGGTGAAGCCTTTTCGACTTCGTGGCCGTTTCAATGCTGACTCCGATTGGAAGTCATGGACTGACCACACCTTGCTGATTGGGGGCGCCGTTTTGAAGGAAGCCGGGATTTTTGACGCGGTCCGCGCTTTTAGGGAGACCGTGACTTTTTCCGATGATGCCTTCATGGCTATGTTGGAGTCTTTCCTCCCTCAGACCAATACCTTCGTTGTTACGAACGGTGAGATTGGTTTTTCTCTGAAGGAGTTGAGTGCTATTACTGGATTGCCCATCCTTGGCAAACTCTACGAGGAGTTCATGCCGATTGACCGCGTCCTTGAGGAGCAGTCAGAGGAGTTCAGGCTCCTATACTTTCAGCTCGTCGCCTTCTATGATTTTTTGAAAGAGGGCTCGAAAGTGAGATCCAGCAGTTGGAAGAGTTGTGGCTTTTCATTCTTCAACTCCTTTGACGGTCGAGAACCTTCTGATAGCATGACCCGGGAAGACAGGAAGAAGACCTCGGCCATGCAGGAAGAGTTGAAGGGTTTCTTCGCGAGCACAGATGCCATTTGTTCTGACATTACACTGCGGAGGGATCTTGCTGTTTACCTCACTTTTTGGCTGGGTGAGGCTATTTTTGCTGGTGGAGATGGGACGCACATCAGGCCGCATTGTATTTTTCCGGCTTGTCAGATGGCGTTTGGAGAGCGGCTTGCTTTGGTGCCCGCTCTTTACTCCTACCTGTGTACCGAACTGCAGGCTGCTGCTTTTTTGGTTCGGCTTGGGCTCCCTATGAATAGGGTATTTTCAGCCCATATCTTTTATTCGTGGTTTGTATACCACTGTCCTGGCTTCCACCAGCTGGGTGCTGCACAGGATGATGATCCTCTGATGATTCGATTGGCTAAGGGAAAAGCCGTATCCGAATCACTTTTGTTTGCCCGCATGAGGATCCGACGGTTCAGGGACGTCGAGATGGGGCAGTCTTCAGTTAAGCTTTCTCCGGAGTTGCGGAAGAAGGCTTTTGATTTTGGTGCCTCCCGAGACTCTACCAGAGCAGGGTCGGGAAGGCATTACTCTTTGACCAATGCAGAGAAAGAGTGGCTTTTCAGCATACGAGTCGGCACGATGGTGTACCGTAGACATCTTTTCGTCGACATCCAGCCGTATGTACCTTCTCGTTTTGCGCTTCAATTGGGCTTCTCTCAAGGCGTTGTTGGAGCGCCTTCGAGTATGGTGAAGCGTTTTGGGGGTTTGCAGGATGGCAGAAATGCATGGGCTTTCTATAGTGCTGAAGACACTACTGCCACGATTTCTTATCCTGAGCTGTCGACTTTCCGAACTGCCGGCTTCACGAAGTGGTTCGCGGAGAGCTTTTTGGCATATCGGGGGCTTTCCAAGAAGGAGCTTGATGTAAAGCTGTCTTCTGGAAAAGGCATTGGGAAGTCGGATGGCGTCCGGCGAGAGGAAGTTTGGGCCTTCCTTTCTGGAGAGAAGCACAAGATAGGCTTTCTCGGTGACCAGGGCGTCATTGGTTCTGAAGCTGTTCGGGAAGTACCTGATGAGGCTTTGGAGCAGCTAGAACAGGAGGAAGCCGAGCTCGACGCTTGGATGCAAGCGGCACAGAGGCGAGCTTCCGCGGAGTCTACTGGCGAGAGCAGACCATCCAGTGAGGAGTCAAGTGAGAAACCTGACTCTGATAGTGGGGCGGGTTCTTCTAGGAAGCGAACCCGTAGAGGTAAGAAGAGGAGGAGTCGTGGGGAAGAGACCATTGGTGAAGGTATGATTCTTCCTTTTTCTTTTTCTACTTCTTTCATGGGGCTTTCCATGTTCTGATTTGTTTTCTCACCCTGCTGCTGCTCTTTTTTTTTTAGCAGAGGATGAAGACTTGCCGATGCCTGAGGTTCCGACCGATGAGGCGGTGATGGAGCCGGTTATGGCATCTGAAGAAGAACCGAGGGACTCTGGAATGACTCCGGAATCTCCAATTGGTATAACTTCTATTGCTTTCTCTTTTTTTTTTTTTTGCCTGCGACTTGATTTGCTAACAGTTTTTTTCTTGCCAGCTGACTTGCCACAAGATTCCGATGACTTTGAACCATCAATGGACGCAAATGTCGATGATGCTTCTGATGAGTTCATGGAGGAAGAGAGTGTTCCGCCAGTCGTCGAAGAAGGTACTTTGTAGTGATGACCCTGATGATTTTTTTTTTTTTTTTTTTTTTTTTTTGAACAGGATCATATTCATACCTTTTTGTGTTTCATTTGCAGGTTTTGAAGTGACAAAAGAGAGTCCATTGCTTTCTTCAGAACCAGAGCAAGGGATGCCAGAGGTCGATCCGGAGGTAGAGACTCCTACAACCAGTTCTGACGCGATAGAGGAGATACCTCATGCTGAGATTCCTTCTCCAGTGGTTCCAAGTGAAAAGAGTTCCTTTGTTACTCTTCCGATGGGACATGACATGAGCAGCCGATCAGCGGAGAAGGGTGAACCTTCATCCAGTTCGTCTCTTCAATTTGCGAAGAAGGTGCTGGCTCGGGTTTTGAGTTCTTGGATCAAGACTCTCCTTTCTGGACACTTGGAAGCAGGATTTGGCATGATCCCACATGTGCAGGAGATTCTCACTGATACCGAAGAGGTTGGTCTAGATGTCACAGGTGCCAGGGCGACCGTTGATAGGATCATTGCACTGGGTGACAAGTGGTTTGAGACCATGGGCTTCCCTGACGACCAATTCTTCAAGGAGATGTTCTTGGACCCTGCTGATAAGGCTAAGTCTGACCTGAATGAGGCTACACAAAGCAAGAAGCAGCTAGTTCGGGAGAAGAACAAGGAAGAGCTAGCCATCATCGGATTGAGGCATGACCTTAACGTCCTTGATAGGGAAGTTGAGGAGGCCAGAAAACGTCTTGAGCATTTGAAGGCACAAGTCGATGCGAAGTGGGCTGCTATAACAGAGGCTCGTGACAGGGAGAGTACTCTGATCCGCAGGGTTGCAGATGCCGGTCAAGTTCTCGAGAGGAGGACTCTAGAAAACGAACGATGGCAAACTGCTGGGGAAGAGCTTCCCGGTGTAAAAGAAGGGTTACGGCATTCGCCAGCATCTCATGGCAAGTTCCTGAAGAAGCGTGCCTTGGAAACTCTGACGGCTGAGGCCAAGAGTTTGCTTGAGGAGCTGAAGCTTTGGCTGGAGACCATTTTTGGCTGAGCTCCTGATTTTTTATAGCAGAAACCATTCTTCTTTTTTTGGTACCACATGTATTTTTTGGTACTTTTCTCTTTTTTTTTGGTACCACATGTATTTTTTGGTACTTTTCTCTTTTTTTTTTTGGTACCACATGTATTTTTTTGGTACTCTCTTTTTTTGTTTTGGTACCACATGTATTTTTTGGTACTCTCTTTTTTTGTTTTCCCTACGCTCACTCAAATCTTTTTGTGATGAAAGCGATTGCTAAATGGGATTTGATCAAAAGTTTTGTCATTTTGTGAAAATCTTTTGTCAAATAATTGTTTTGGTAGGGGAAACGAATTTGGCATGAAAGCCGGATTTTTGTGGCATTTACAGCCAGTTTTGACATGAGAGTCAGGTTTTTTTTGTGTGGCATTTATAGCCGATTTTTGAGATGGCATAAGAGCCAAAAATTTTGTTCGTGGCATGGGAGCCAATTTTGAGATGGCATGGAAGCCGAAATTTTATGGCGTAAAAGCCAAAATTTGGGTTGGCATGGAAGCCGGTGTTTGTTTTGTGGCATCTATAGCCAGTTTGGTGGCATTGATAGCCAATTTGTGGCATTTATAGCCGGTTTGGTGGCATTGATAGCCATTTTTCGAAAGCCAAGTTTTAGTTTGTCGGCGTGAAAGCCAATTTTTCGTGGCATTGATAGCCGGTTTGTGGCATTTATAGCCGGTTTGGTGGCATTGATAGCCGGTTTGGTGGCATTGATAGCCGGTTTTTGGGCAAAAGAGCTAGGTTTTGGCGTTTATAGCCAGATTTTTTTTTTTTTGCTTTCAAAATGCAGGTATCGACTAAATGTCGCCTCCCCGCTGAATGGTCTTGCAAGTATCGATGGAATGTCGCTTCCTTGCTCATTCGGTTCTGCGAGTATTGATGGAATGTCACTTCCTCGCGGGTTAGGTTTTGCAAGTATCGATGGAATGTCGCTTCCTCGCGAATTGGGGTGCAAATATCGACTAAGCGTCGCTTCCCTGCTTTTCCCAAAACTTTTGATTTTGCGGGTACTGACTTGATGTCGTTTCCCCGTGATTTTTGAAATTTGAGGTTTTCTCGAACCTTTGAAATTTGGGTTGTGGATAGCAACTGGTATGTTGCATCTCCACGATTTTTTAAATTGGGTTGTGGATATCAACTGGTTTGTTGCTTCTCCACGATTTTTGGATTTTGCAAGTATCGACGAAATGTCGCTTCCCTGCGATTTTGGGTGCAAGTATCGATGGAATGTCGCATCCTTGCTTTTTTTCAAAATTTTTGTTTTGCGGGTACTGACTTTGATGTCATATCCCCACGATTTTTGAAAAACCATTTTTTTTGTTTAAAGACACGAGGGTCGTAAATTTTGACCTAGAACCATTTGGCGGTAAAAGGTAAGTGGACTAGGGTGGAAATCCCTGAATCCGGATTTTTGTTTCAAACCATGAATTTTGGTTCAAGGATCGAAAGCTTTGGTCAAGTCAGGGAGAGGCTCCTAAACTTGGATTTTTTTGTTTTTGAACAATGAAACGATAAAAATAAGCATTGTTTTTGAATCTCTAGAAATTTTGACATTTGATATGAAAATTCTAAAGAGAGTGGGTTTGACGAGCGAGTACCTGAGAACAGGTTTTGGCCATACAGGCATTGCTCTTACCCAGTTGGGTAAGTCTTCAAGGGTAGTACCGCTTCAAGAACTTGCCGTTGATAGGAAGCATACATCTGTCGCCTTCCATGTTTAGGAGGGCATATGCGCCATTGGAGAAGACCTTGTCGATGACGTAGGGTCCCTCCCATTTTGGTTCAAATTTGCCTTTTGATTTGTGTGCGAAGACCATTGGTCTTTTTACCGCAAGAACCAAGTCACCCTTTTTGTAGGCGCGTTGCCTGACCTTTTTGTCAAAAGATCCTGATATGCGTGCTTGGTAAAGTTCAATGCTTTGTCGAGCTTCGAGCCGTCTTTCGTCGAGATTGTCCAGCTCATGGAGTCGCAATTTGACATTGCTTTCTTGAGTCATGTCATTTTGTAGAGATACCCTCAGAGAAGGAATTTGTACCTCTAGGGGCACGACAGCTTCGCATCCATAGACCAAGGAGAATGGTGTGCTATGGGTTGGTCCTCGAACGGTGGTTCGATAGGCCCACAAAGCTTCAGACAGTTTATCGCTCCAGTCTCTTTTGTGACTAAAGACCATTTTCTTGAGGATTTTGCAGAGTGTCTTGTTGAAGGCTTCTGCTAATCCGTTTGCTGCCGGATTGTATGGAGTCGAAGGACAGCTTTGAATTTTGTATTTGTCGCAGAACCTGTAGAATCGATGATCCCGGAATTGTGGTCCGTTATCATGGACGAATCTTTTGGGTATGCCAAAACGACAAATGATATTGGTGCGTAGGAACTGAAGAACTGATGAGGTCTTCATTTCGTTGAACGCAAATGCTTCTGACCACTTGGAGAAATAATCCGTTGCGGCGAAGATGAAGCGATGACCTTTGCTCGAAGGGGGAGAGATAGGACCTATGATGTCCATGCCCCATGCTTCGAAAGGCCATGAGATTGCTGTAGGATGTAGCCATTCCGGAGGCATGTGAATGTAGTCTCCATGAACTTGGCATTGTTGGCAGCGCTTAGCAAATTGCATTGCATCAGCAACCATGGTAGGCCAATAGTAACCTAACCTTTTTATCTGATCATAGAGCTTAGGACCTGCCTGATGGGCTCCACAAAGACCAGCATGAACTTCTTTAAGTGTTTCTTCGGCCTCTTGTTGTGACAAGCAGCGTAGGAGTACTCCATTGAAGGATTTCCTGTAAAGGATTTTCGAAGGGATATCCAAATGAAAGTTTGGGGCTCGCCTTTGGATGCTTACCCGTTCTTTTGGATCTTCAGGTAGGATTCCGAACATAGTGTAATCAATGAACGGGTCCCTCCAGTCGCCGATTGAAGTTTGAAGGATAGAGATTCGACTTCCGACCACTCGGTGGCATTCAGCAACTGCTTGGTGTGTGTTAAGAGGAGGGAGGATCCTTCTCTCACTCACTGTAATTTGCATGTTTTCCCCTTCCTGGGTCGCCATTGATGCGGCAAGTCCGGCCAGGGCATCTGCACGGATGTTTTCACCTCTAAGAATGTGGGTGATGTTGCAGATGTCAAACTTTTGCAGAAGTGATTGTGCCTTGTTGTAGTAAGGCAGCAGATCAGGCTTCCTGACTTCATATTTCTGATTCATCTGGTTGACGATCAGTTGAGAGTCTCCAAAGACTTCCAGCATAGTGATACCAGATTCGATGGCGAGTTCCAATCCTAGGATCAGAGCTTGGTATTCAGCTGCATTGTTTGTGCATGGTTCCAGTAGCGAGAAAGCGTGTGGAATCATGCATTTGTCGGGGCTAACAAAGAGGATGCCAACTCCCGAGATCAGCTTTCTGTTTTCATTTGTCCTGGTTGCACCGTCAAAGTACATGTCCCAGGAGGCATTTGGTGAGGAAGTCTCCACGTTGTAGACAGGTTCGTCTGGGAGATCATCTCTGAGTGGAGAATCTTTAGGCAATGGATGCTCTGCGAGAAAATCTGCTAGAGCTTGGCCTTTGATTGCTTTTTGTGGCACATACCTTATATCAAATTGTGATAGAAGGATGGACCATTTTGCCAGTCGGGCATTGAGAGAACCTGCCTTTGTGACAAGGACCTTCAAGAGGTTGATCCTCGAGACCAGGTAGACTGTGTTGGAAAGCAAGTAGTGACGTAGCTTTTGTACGGCGAACATCACTGCAAGGCATTCTTTTTCGACTGGAGAGTAGCGATGCTCTGCACCTACTAGCATGCGGCTGAGGTAGTATAGAGCAGCTTCTTTTCTTTCATCATTTTCTTGTGCAAGCAGAGCGCCTACAGAATGATCAAGAGCTCTTGTGTACAAGATGAATGGTTTTCCAGTGGCAGGGGCAGCTAACACTGGAGGTTTGGTCAGGTATGACTTGATATCTTGAAATGCGGCTTCACAGTCGGCATCCCAGACAAAGTCTACACCCTTTTTCATCAATCGAGAGAATGGACGGCATTTCCCTGAAAGATTGGAGATGAACCGTCTGATGTAGGCCAATCTCCCTTGGAGCCCTTTTAGTTCCCTTAGGGTTCTTGGAGGGGGCATTTCTAGAATAGCCTTGACTTTTATGGGGTCAAGTTCTATTCCAGCTTTCCGAACAAGGAATCCGAGAAACTTACCCGACGAGACGCCGAAGAAGCATTTTAGAGGATTCATCCGCAGTTTGTGTTTGCGAAGTCGGAGGAAGACTTCCCGAAGATCTTTGAGATGGTCTTCTTTTCTTCTGCTTTTGACGGCGAGGTCATCAACGTAACATTCGACCGTCTTGTGCTGCATATCTTGGAATATTTTCATCATAGCCCTATGATATGTGGCACCAGTATTTTTCAGACCAAATGGCATGACAGTATAGCAATATACGCCAAATGGAGTCCGAAATGATGTGTGTTTTTCATCCTCGGGATGCATCTTTATCTGATTGTAGCCAGAGAAGCCATCCATGAATGTCATTCGCTCGAATCCGCAGGTATTGTCAATCATCACCTCCGGTATGGGGAGCGGGAATTCATCTTTAGGGCAAGCGCCATTCAAGTCTCTATAGTCAATACAGACTCTGATCTGCCCATTTTTCTTTGTCACGGGGACAATGTTGGCCAACCATTCTGGATGTTGTTCCTCACGGATGAAGCCGACATTTTTGAGCTTTTGAACTTCTTGTTCAATTTTATCCATCACATCTGGACGGAATCTTCTTTGGCCTTGTTTGACAGGCTTGATTTCTTCTTGAAGGTTGAGTTTGTGGACTGCTACTTTGGGGTCTAAACCAGGCATTTCAGCATAGGACCATGCAAAGCAATCAACGAACTCACGAAGAAAAGCGATATACTCGGGTAACTCATCATCCTTTATATTCTTGCTTATGAATACAGGACGTGGGTTATCAGGTGTTCCCAAGTTTATCTTTTCAACAGGATCTTCTGTCGGAAGGTTCGAAGGTGGTTCCTCCACAATATTTTCGGAGGCTTCCAACTCAACGAAACCTTCTGGAGTTTCAACTGCATTACCAGACCAAGGCTCTGTTCCTTTCCATGGATTTTCTTGATTGGTGATCTCCTCAAGGCTTGCTATGAGATAGTCCCAATCGCCTTTTGAATCTGGTATTTCTTTTGGAGACGAGGGTTCTTCTGGGTCAGAATAGCACAAGTCTGTATTATCGGACGATTCCTCTTCATCATCAGAGAAATCGTACAAATTGGATGAGCTTCCTGGATCTTTGTCAGGTAACTCTTTAAAGAGATATCCAGGGAGATCGATGTCTTCATGGACTTGAGATGTTGAGGCTTGGTCGGTAAAACGACTTTTAAGCTTTTGTGTCAACTGTCTCAGAGGAGTGTCGGGATCATATCCTAACCCATATGAAGACTTTTCTACATGACCATAGAGTCTCCAATCTTCCAGCTGGCTTTTGGTCAAGGCGGGCTCCAATGGCGTGAGAATACCGCGTCTTTCTCCCAAACCGACTGGGTTTTGAGCGTCAAAGCCCATTTTCTTCATAATTGCTTGTGCCACAGGACTATATAGAGATAGCTGAGGCATACCTTCATTTTGAAAAGGTTCAAGCAGAGAACTTGATGAAGAAGCGTCCGATCTATGGAAGAAGATCGGCCTTTGCTTTGGTGATGTTGCCGGAACAACAAAGGTAGCTGACGTAGGATCTTCTACATCAGCAGGTGTCTCCATCGGAGTGAGAGCAGGCTGAACTTGCTGAGTGTCAGCTTGGCTTGACGATGCATCGTCTTCTGGCTCTGAGTCCGAGTCTGTGTCTTGCATGATAGACACGAGAGAGACAACAAATTTGCCCCCAGGCTTTTGTTTCGCCTTCTTCACTTTAGTCGTGATGACCAAAGGTTTTGAATTCTTGAGGGAGATAACGAAGGGAGATTGACTACTCTCTTCTAATTTGCCGGAGGGTTTGTTTTCTTCCGGTGATTTTTGAGGAGCCTTGCCTTTATCTTTCTGGAGATTTTCAGCAGGGGGTGCTATTTCCTCTTCTTCTTTTTCTCCTTCATACATCTGGGAGTCTGCGAAGTGGACTTCTTTACCTTTGAAGGGTTTTCTGTCCGCAAAGACGCGATGTACCATGCTGTCGTCGCCGACGAACTTGATGCATTGATGTAGAGTTGAAGGGACAACACCGTTCTCGTGTATCCAAGGACGTCCGAGAAGAATGTTGTAGCATGAGGGGGTTTTTATTGCATACACAGTGACCTCAGAGATAAGATCACCGATTTGCAATTTGAACCTGATTTTGCCGATAGGCCTTTGAGCGCTCCCATCGTATCCAAAGATAGATATAGATGTGTGGCTTAGCTTGCTGGGTGGGATGCCCAACTCTTCAAGAGCCGAAGTGGAGATAAGGTTGAGTGCAGAACCTGGGTCGATCTGAACTCTGTGTATCGGTATTTCTTTGATGTACCCTGTGAAGTACAGGGGTCGGTTGTGCCTTGCTTCGCCAAGTAGGAGGTCTTCCTTAGTGAAGGCGATGGTTGCATTGGCTGCCTTTTGAACCGAGAGGCATTGGATGCATGATCCCTCAGTTTTCTTTTCTCCCTTTGAGGAAGTTTCAGAGTTTTTGACCCGGTAGTCCATTTCAATTTGGAGGACTTGCGGGGCATGTTTGTCGACATCCTCATTCAGTTTTTGCAATTCTGAGATGAGATTATCACGAGTGCGTGGAGACATTCGTAATAAATCCAGGATGTGAAGACGTGCAGGTATGTGTTTGAAGTGCTCAACCAAGTCATACTTGAAAGCCTCCTTAGGGCCTGCATGTTCATTGTTTTTGCCACTGGGGGCGCTTACAACATCTTTTCCCGAAGGATTTACATAAGTAAAGGAAGATTGGTTGTAATTTTTGTGGTAGTCCCGGCCCGAGCGGGTGCCTCTACCAACTTCGAGAGCTTCTTGAGAAGGATCTTCGTTTGGAAGATTGTCTTCAGGATCAAGAGGCTGTCGTTTTTCATCTACTGGGGATGTATCTGCAGCAGAGTTTCCATCCTCAGTGATTGTGTTGCACGGAGCATTTTCCGGGAGCAAGTCCTGAACAGCATCCAGCAGCTTTTCTTCTTCGTTGACCCATCCATCACCCCAAGTTGGGTTTTCTTCATGATGATGAGTCGGGAAGAATGTGTATTCTGAAGTCACAGTCTCAGGAGAAGAAACCTGAGAGGGTGTCATCTCTGTGAAAGTCACGTGAGACGAGGTAGCTCCAGAGGATACATTGCTAGGCGTCGTCGGAGTGTAGGTAATCTCATCAGACGACGCTTCAGAAGAGCTATAGTCCTGATATATTACATTACAGGAAGCTCTGATAGGAGATGTTGCCTGCTTGGAGTCAGACTCATCCTCGGATGTAAGAGGATCGTCAATCCAGCAATGTTCTCCATTTTCAGGAGTTGAGGGAGGAGGTACCTGATGGGCTTCAGGGACTTCCGGCTCTGGATTGTGAGGAATCTCGTTGACGCGGTCTGGCTCTTGTTCTAGAGCGAGACGCTGCAAGATCCTTGCATATTCTTCAAGATCAGGCATGGGAGCCAGATCCTCTTCTTCGTCTTCTCCGTGTGGCTCAACATAGTTGATTTCCACTAGAGCAATGACAGGTGCTGGGTTAACAGCATCTTCTTGTGCAGCCTCTTGGTCTTCTTCATCATCAGACCAGGATCCTTGTGGCTGTAAGGGGTTATACCAGATTACTGGCATAAGGTGAGTTTCAGGAACCCATTCTTCATCGGAGAGATATTCTCCTGTTTCAAGAGATTCCTCCCACTCATCGGTGTAGTTGGGCTCGAATCCATCGTCGGTGTCGCTGGACTCGTATCCATCAATGGAGAATCCAACTACCGAGTTGCAAGAGTATGATGCCCCCTGCATGGCTTCTTTTTTGAATTGAGGTGGCATGAAATCACTAAGAGTGAAGTTTCTTACCGCCTTTGAAGTCTCTGGAGGGGATGTTTCTGTTGCCCCGAGTGAAGTGGTAGAGGAGGCCTCTGCCTTTTCATGAACTTCTTGTTTTGGCTGGGTCTTCTCTTGCCGTTTGAGCCTGAGGAGATGTTTCCTAGCCTGCCTTCGCTGTTGAGCTGTTGGCTTTGTTTTGACGATCTCCCAATTTTCATCTTCCAGGAGATCGGGATGTACCCATATGGGTTGTCCGTCTGGTGTCGGGCAAGGAACCAACACTTCGGACGTTTGAATTCTATTTATCACCTTGAAGGAAGTAGTGATCTTCTTCTTTGGTGATTTTGGTGTTTGTCCACGTGACACCATGTTGACGGAGGCGGGGCCATAGTTTTTATCAAAGGTTATGACTCCGTTCCTCCACATCTCATTTATCTTCTCTCTCACAACAAAGCATTGATTGAGAGGATGCGAAACCATCTGGTGGTATGGACAGTACCGAGGATCATTGGTTTTGCCAACATCTCCAGGTCTTTTGGGCTCTGGCAAAATGAGTTTGCCATTTGCTAGGAGAGCCTCAAAGATTTCTTCGACGTCTTCATCGAACGGATATTTCTTTTCTACTCGCTCTTTGAAGGCATCAGAGAGTTCAGGCCTTTTACCTGCAGTTTTGTTTTCAGCTTTCTTTGGCTGCTGAGGAGCTGACTTGGTTTGCACATTGAGGACCTCTTTCTTCTTTGGTTTAGAGGTTGCAACAGCAGTCGGCTCTTTCTTTGATGATTTCTGACTGTTGAGGTCTTTGATCACCGTTTCAGCTTCCATGGAAGCTTCGAGGAGCTCCCCCAGGTTCTTTGATTTGTTGCCGATGATCATGGAGCGGATTTTAGCTCTCATGTTGTTTCGGCAGATGTCAACTAGCGACGCTTGTGGCAGTACATCTGAGCATTTGTACGCCATTGCTTTCCACTTGTGAATGAAGTCATAAGTTGACTCATTCTCTCCCTGTTTTAGGCTGCAGAGCTGAGCCATAGTAACAGGATGATCCTCACCTTGGAAGTGGGTCAGGAAGCGTGTCTCCAGCATAGCCCAGTTCTGAATGGAGTTCTCCAGCAGAGTGGAGTACCAATCGAAGGCCGTACCTTTTAGGGTACTTGCAAAGAGGCGAATCTTGAGTGCATCTTGATCCGCGATAGCTCCCGTCAAGATCTTGAAGTGGATGACGTGCTGTCTGGCCGATCCTTTCCCCGTATATGTTTGGAGAGTAGGATGCTTGAATTTTGTGGGGAACGGGACCGAGTCCATCCACAAAGGATATGGTGGCTTGATCCCATGCTCTTTGAGTATATCCTCTTCTTTAGCTTTGGCGAGGATACTGTCTACGTCCTTTTTGGTAAGGGCGCGTGACTCATTTTCTTCACAATTCTCCTCGTTATTGTTATGATTCGGAGGAGGCTCATTGTTCACCTGATTTTGGACGACAAGGAGAATGTTTTCCATCAGAGTTTCAATCCTCTGCTGGCCTTGTTCCAACTGCTGGATGCGTGTGAGAGCATCATCTCGAGGTGGATTCTGAGGTGGTGGCTCAGAACTTGTAGCCAAGACGTTCATCCCTCGGGATTCGAACGAAGAAATCGTCCTGGTGACCGAGCTGGGGCTCATTCTTTTTGATGAAGAGCTTGATGAAGGATTACTCTCCCGTCCTTGGCTTGAAGGGGCAGGAGATTCTTCGGGATGTCTTCGTGTCCCGGTGACGCTACGGGTCACCGGACGTCGGACATGGATTTTTGATGCTGACTTTTGGCGTCTTCTGGTTTTTCCAACCATATGGACGGCAGCAACTTGGTCGGGTCTTTCTTTTTCGACCCATTTGTGGGAGACTTGAAGTGTAGGAGGCTGGGTCCGTTGCTTCTCTAGTCTCTTTTGTCGATATGACGCACGGCGGCGTGCTCGACGAGCGATTTGAGCTTCAGTCAGCTCTGGCTGGGCTCTGACGATGAAGGATGTGCTCCCTCGGGCGCAGCAGCCGAGCTTGTCTTCTTTGTGGTTGGGCAAGGACAGGATGCGGACCCGGTCCTTTGCCTGTTGCAGCGAAGCTTTAAACCTTTCGAGTTCGGCCCCTGTAGAGATGAAGGGTCGAACTGAAGGAGTGTAGGCCTTAGCAGGTGCTTGGAGAGGCCTGGTGATGCATGATCTGATTTTGGGCCTGTAGGAACAAGCCGGCTCATGCTGGGTTGACTTGGGAGTCAAGTTGGAGATGGGTCTCTCCTCTTTCATGTAGGCAAGAGGGTAGAACTGGTTTTCTTTGAGTGGGGCCAGGTATGCTGGCTTGGTGGATGTTTGAGACCTTCTTTGTTTTGGGGAAGGTCTTGGAGACCAAGTCTTAGGGTAGACCTGGTTGGTTGTTGGTCGAGGCTTCGCGGGGGTGCCGCGGGCTTCGGGCTTTTGGGTGCTTGCCTTTGGTGTCACGGGAGTGACACGTTGAGAGGCGATTTTCTGCCTTTTGGAAGGCGCAGTTTGTTCTTCGGGAAGTGGGAATGGTCCCAGTGTCCCGAAGACGATGGTCCGGGGAGTCGAGGTCGACCCGGAGTTCAGAGAGTTGCCGAGGGAGTTGACGCTTCGGCAGCTGGCAGGGCGCTTATGGGTGCGCGTGCTTTGCTTCTGTTGAAGCATGAGTTGGTGCTTGTTCTCGTCGAAGATAATGGTTAAGGCTGCCATTGTTAGTTTCGAAAAAGTTCTGAAACAAGACCACATCCATTAGTAATCACAAGAATAATGATCATAAATGGAAATTTCTATGCTTTTGTCTTTTCAAATCGCTCAAGGGACATAACCCAAGCAATATGAGGAAGGCAAAAAGCCATAGAGGGTACAATTGTTCTGACAGCAAGTATGGTGAGCCCAGAATGAGCGTTCCAGTGACTGCTAGAAGCAATTGTAAACCTAAATTCGACTTATCGAGAAGCAGGGCTTGCTCGAGATAAGAAGAATATAAGGTAGGAGTTACAAATGTGCCGGTCACAGATACAGTAGACCCTGAAAGGGCGTACCAGTATTGCTATGCACAAATGTTGGAGATCGCATCCACGAGATGGGATTCTCTTTTTTTTTTGAAATGTCAAGATTGGATTCATCAAAGAGAGCAGATGGTATTCCGATCCGAATACGGGCTCAACGATTTCCGCGAGCACCAGTACCCAGAAGGGAAGGAACCACAATTTCTCGGATCTGAATCTAAAATGACGAGAGTTTTTTTTTTTGAAGATTTTTTTTTTTTAAGATTTTCATTTTTTTTTTTTTTTTTTAAAAAAAAAATTTTTGTTTAAGATCTTTTTTTTGAAAATCCTTTTTTTTATTTTTTTATTTTTTATTTTTTTTTTATTTTGATTTTTTTTATTTTTTTTTTTTGAAAATCTTTTTTTTTTATTTTTGATTTTTTTTATTTTTAAGATTTAAAGACGAGAGAGTACACGTAGGCCTCCTAACCCGGTCTTATGAAACCTCAATTGATAGAATTGCCCCCAGGTAAGGGTAGGATTACTTAATGAACCCGTTTGGAGGACCCTTGCCTAGAACAGTCAAGCTGTCTCCACACTCTGGACAAGGCTTTTCTTGAATCAATCGTGATCAAAGAACGCAATTGGTTTAACCTTAGTGGTCTATGTCCCTTTTTTTTTATAAAAATCCCAAATAGACTCATCGAAGAGAAACGATGGCCCAAAACCTTAGTCGAACGGGCTCAACATTTCTGCAAGCACCAAAGAACGATAGGATAGGAACAAAGTTTCTCAATTTTGAATCCAAACTAAGAAAACTAATTTTTTTTTTTTTTTATTTTTTTTTTTAATATTTTTTTTTGAAATCTCTAATGAACTCATCGAAGAGAAACGATGGCCCAAAACCTTAGTCGAACGGGCTCAACATTTCTGCAAGCGCCAAAGAACGATAGGATAGGATCAAAGTTTCTCAATTTTGAATTCAAACTAAGAAAACTGATTTTTTGATTTTTTTTCTTTGAAATCTCTAATGAACTCATCGAAGAGAAACGATGGCCCAAAACCTTAGTCGAACGGGCTCAACATTTCTGCAAGCGCCAAAGAACGATAGGATAGGATCAAAGTTTCTCAATTTTGAATTCAAACTAAGAAAACTGATTTTTTGATTTTTTTTTTCTTTGAAATCTCTAATGAACTCATCGAAGAGAAACGATGGCCCAAAACCTTAGTCGAACGGGCTCAACATTTCTGCAAGCGCCAAAGAACGATAGGATAGGATCAAAGTTTCTCAATTTTGAATTCAAACTAAGAAAAACTGATTTTTTTTTTTTGAAAAGAGAAAGAATGGAAACAAACTCAAAGAAGTAGAAATTTCCAAAAAATCCCATCTCATTTTTTTTTAGGATGCAAAATCCAACATAGGCTACCAGCTAGAAAGTAGCCAAGGAATCCGGAAAAGAAGTATAAGCATAGAGCAAAAAGTATGATATGCAAATATTTCATTTCCAAGCACCGTGTTCTCAAATGAACGAGTCCCACCGGGTGTGCCAGCTTGATGGAACGCGCTCCGTGGCGCCCGCTGGGGCGGCTACTGGGGTCGGCGGAACGTGGGAGCCCGTCGGGTCCGGCCCTTTCGCGCCCTGGCGGGCCCTGAAGCGTGCATCAACATTTCTTTTGTGTGGGTGTGCCAGATTTTCTATTTTACTTGGAATTGCAAGTGGTAATCCGGAGATCAACCTTCGCAAGTAAAAAGGAAATCAACTTCTTTCAAGTTTTCCATTGCACAAATATTTAAGAAAAGAGACATTTTCTTGGTTTGCCGTGAAAGGCGATTTTGTTTGGCATTTATAGCCGATTTTGGCGTTTATAGCCGATTTACAATTCTCATCAATAATGAAAGACAAGAGTTGTGATTTTTGTCTCTTTTAGAAAAATACAAACTACAATGAAAAGCAAGAAAAGGAAGATCTAACTTTTCAGGAGATTGTGGGGGACTCGTTCAGATTGACGGTCGCAAGCCATGTATGGGCTTCGCCATCATCCATGCAGATGAGAACAGAAGATGCTCTTGATTCGCTTGGCTTGGCTATAACCTCAGATTTTCAGAGGACAAAGACCAAGAGAAGGTCCTATGTCCAATAAAAAGCTAAGTAGACGGGCTGAAAAGCCACGTCTAAGCCATTGGAGGCAGCAGGAGAAGGCAAGGACCTTGGGGGGGGGGGTGCCCCCCAAGGGACTTTTGTCACCTTGTAGTGGTGGCCGGTGCAGAACTTCAGCAGAGTTTTCTCTCTTTTTTTCTTTCTCTCAGATCTCTTTCTGATCTTTGTTTTTCTGATCCTCTGATTTTCTCCTCTTTTTCTGATCTTTTTTTCCGATCTCCATTTCAATGGAATGCTCTCCTATTTATAGGCTTTTGGTAGCCATTTAGGAGGGTTTATGAGCCTTAATGGCTTTAATGGGAGGAGTTACAAGATTTATTTCTTGATTTTGTAACTCCTTTTTCCTTGAATCTGATTGGCCGATGGAGATTAAGGGCTTTTAATCACCTTAATTACCATAATGGGAGGAGTTTCATGGTTTAAATGCCATGAATCAATTGACTTGTAACTCCCAAATGCTTGCTTCTGATTGGGCCGTCCAAAGAAATGAATTAATGACTGCAATAAAGCTAGTCAATTAACCACATTAATTGGTCGCCGAGCGGTCGAAGAGTCGCGGGCCATGCCGTGTCTTCTGGAATTCTTCTGGCGACGATCATCGATGGATCTACATGCTGATCGACATCGGATGAACATGTAACTTCAGACATTGATAGCTAAGAGCGGGCCGGTGACATCTGTCTTGTCGATTTCACGATCGGTCGGACAGAAAGTGCACTTTCTTGGTCAGCCGGTTGGCGATCTTGGAGCGATCACTGATGATTTTATGCTTTTGGAGGTTGACCCGTGATTTTGACGGATGTCGTCGGATATGAGTCAATTTCAAGCACTAAAAATCACATTTTCAGGAAACCACAGGGGCCAAAGTGCG
The DNA here is from genome assembly GCA_028538565.1 of Umbellularia californica. Taxonomy (NCBI): domain Eukaryota; kingdom Viridiplantae; phylum Streptophyta; class Magnoliopsida; order Laurales; family Lauraceae; genus Umbellularia; species Umbellularia californica. The sequence continues at coordinate 49,170,577 of JAPQWN010000004.1, forward strand.
CGAAACGCGAAAAAAGACGGAAAAACGGGTCACCGGCGGAAAATCCGGTGACCCGGACCTCCATGGTCGCCGGCGACCATGGACCGGCGACCATGGCCCATGGTCGCAGGGGCCTGCGACCATGGGCCATGGTCGCAGGGGTCTGCGACCCTGGGGGATTTTTTCCCCTTCGGAGCCCGTTTTGCGGTCGTTTTGAGGTCTTTTTCGTCGCCGTTTTCTTCTGTATTTTTCTTGACATTTCTTCTCATTTATTGGCTTGATTTCCCTGTAGAAAACTTGATGAGAATCCTTGCATTTTTAGAGTGCAAAGTTTCTAATTTTCCGGGAAAGCCGAAGACTTTGTCGCGTAGAGCTGCTGATTTTCCGCCAGAAGTCGAAACTTGGTCAAACGATGTCGGAATGACCTGAAATTTGAGGTGAAGCCTCCTGAGCAATAAATAAGACCAACCATAGGCTTTTGTTTGAGTTTTGAAGCCGTTTGGGGTCCCGTCGATGCTTCACTTGATTTTGCTGCGGGGAAAATGCCGAGCTTTGATGTGCGGTCAAACGATGTCCGATTGACCTGAAATTTGACGGGGAGCCTATTGGAGTCATTTTGAGACGTTCCATGGGCTCCGTTTTGGATGTCATGGTCCCGGGTTGCTCTGCCGCCGGTAGGCTTGATTTTCTCTCGGAGCATCGAAACCTGGTCAAACGTTTTCGGAATGACCTGAAATTTGACGTGCAGCCTTTTGGAAGCATGTTGAAGCCACTCATGCACTTGGTTTGATGAGCGAAGGCTCCGGTGGTTTCCGCCGCCGGGAGGCTTGATTTTGCTGCTCGAGCATTGATGGAGGGTCAAACGTTGTCGGTTTGACTTGAAATTTGGCATGGAGCCCTTTTGAGACATGCTGGAGTCATCTGTAGGCTCTGATCGAAGTTTTGACGTCTCCGATGATGTCGCCGCCGGGAGCGCCATTTTAGCTGTCGGAGAAGCGAAGTTAGGCCAAATGATTCTGAAATGGCCCGAAACTTTCATATGTACTCTTCTCTTGGCTATCTTGAAGGATCTTGCAGTTTTTGTTTGATTCTGACAAGATTTGATTTTTTGAGAAGTTGCATTGCCTATTTATGGCAGGTTGCGACTTCATGCAGCTTTCTTGATGTTGAAGAGGCAAAGTGACATTTTTGGTGTCAACAATTAGAGCATAACCAAGCTCCAAATGTATAATCTATTTCATTGGATTTGTGGATTTTTGTTGCTTGTTTGTTACTGATTTCTATCTTCTAGATAGAGTATATTGCTGTACATGGTGGATGAGATTGAGGGATTGCATCCTAGATGTGATTTATGGCCTTATGAGTGCTTGATCCCTGAGTCAAGTGAGTCAAAAATTTTGAAAACCTATCCACGAGGCCCACCTACTTCCAACAATTGGTATCAGAGTCATACCTCATCTCTAATCATGTTAGATCAGCAGTCTAAATCTAATCTTTGCATGAGATGTAAAGAGGATAGACCTAAGGCTTTAAGGATCAAATTTGATGTTTGTATGCATATTGTATCTGGTATGAATGCAATAGAAGAGACTAGTTCGAACAAGAAAACAGAAAATTCTGCAGGTTTGCCGAGCAGGTCACTCGAGTGGACTAGGCTCTAGAACAGTTCGCTCGAGCGGATCCCAATCCGCTCGTGCAAATTGAGTGCAGAATTCTTCTTTTTAGCAGTCCGAGATTTTCATCATGAGATGATAGATGGTATCCTTTTAGACCTAGTTCCTACTATGTTCTTGATACTAACTTTGCATGTTCATATCCTCTCCATATGGCCTACAAGTCTTTTACTTTCCTTTTATGATTGTTGGTTTATTTGAGGCTAAGTGTAAAGGGCATCATGTTTCCTTGGTTTCCCGTGAAAGGGCAAGGCATAGTAAATTTCTCTATAGCCCTTTTATTTCCATGTTTAGGTTACCATGAGTCTCATTATTGAGGCATAGGAATTTATGTGATTTTTTCTAAATTTGTAAATTCTGGCGATGTCCAAGACGGAGAAGGAAAGTGAAGTTGGACTCCTAATCAAAGAGTTTCAAGAATACCAAAAGCATTTTGAAGATGCCCAAAGAGTTTGAGAAATCCCAAAGTTTTGGAAAGTCTAGAAGTCTAAGAAGTTTGTTTTGCTTGGGCGATATGGAGGAGAGGACTAGTTTCTATTTTTGCACTTTCTATTTGTGGATGGTTGCTTTTATAGAAAGTTTCCAAATCTAATCCAAACATCGCAAGTTTCCATAATTGGTAAAATTAAATTAATTTTTAGAAAGAATTCCAATTAGTGTTGGTGGACCCATGAGATTGACCCATTGGTAACACTAGTCTTTGAAACTAGACTTTCCTTAAAATAACTTGACTTGGAACCAATCATTGGTCATATCATGAGATGATTTGATGTCTATATTTGTTGGCCCATATACCTATAAGGAAATCCTCAATTCTAAAATATTAAGTGGGAGCCGGGCATTTAAATTTAAAAATCCACATGGTTTTCCACCATAGGTTCATTGTAAGGAAAGTATTAGCCTCGCGCTATCTTGAGAATGGTCATTCCCCACGGAGGGATTCTATTTGTCTGGTTACTAGATATAGATCTCCTATGGATAGGGTTGATGAGACAGGGTGGGGGCCCACTCCCTAAGGAGGAGCTGCTCGCAATGGTTGTCATGCAATGCTAGTTGGTAGGTCGCACTTAACTAAAATAATGATGTAGTAACCCCAAGGATTTGTCTCATGTATTTTAGAAACCGAAGCTAATCGGGAGTCATACATTATTTAATATGAGATATCTAGATAATAATAAATGATGGGGATCATGGATAGTTAGTCTTAATCCTAATTTTAACCAACTTTGATCCGCACCAATTTAGGTAGTATTCGTACTCCCCAAGGAGGCATACCCTAAGGGATTGGGATTCTGATATATTCTGAATTTAGTGGTTACGAGGATTCCCACATAAATTTGGTAGAATACTAAACCCTAATGTCATTAATTGAATGTATGGTTATGTGCTACAGAATTTCAAGCATGAATTCAAATACTTTCAATCAACTTGCGACCATCCTCAACCAGAATAAGTTGGTGGGATCCAACTATGTAGACTGGAAACGGAACCTAGATATTGTCCTGACTGCTTCAGGATATAAATATGTCCTTACCAAACCCCTCCACCCCTGATAAGCCTGGGCCGGATGCATCACAAGAAGAAAATGAACTTTACACCAAATGGGCCAAAGACGATGAGATGGCCAGATGTTACATATAGGCATCCATGTCTAGTGTTTTGCAACACTAACATCAATCCTATAAGACTGCATATGATATTATATCAAACTTAAAGGAGATGTTTGCGGAACAGGGCAGGCCTGCTAGGCAGGCTGCTATGAGGATGCTTATAAGCACCAAGATGGCTGAAGGCACACTAGTACAGAACCATATGTTGAAAATAATAGACTCATTTAATGAGTTAGATATACTGGGTGCTGTGATTGATGCAGAATCTAAGATTGACATAATCCTCAAGTCGCTGCTAGACTCATTCAATAATTTTAATGTCAATTATAATATGAATAAAATGAATCTGACCTTAGCTGAGCTGTCTAGCCAGCTGGTAGCAACTAAGGGGATTATGAAAAAGAAGCCAATTGCCCTGATGACAGAAAAGTCAGTTGTCGAAAGGCAAAGGGCGGAAGGGCAAGAAGAAATCAGTTCTGAATGGTCCTAATGGTGGTGTGGCCAAGGCTAAAGGTTCATGGACAAAAGGAAAGTGTCTCCATTGTGGTATGACAGGACATTGGAAAAGAAATTGTCCAAATTATTTGTCTAAGAAAAAGACCTCAAGTATGATTGATTCACTTATTTCTGAAGTTAGTTTTGCAACTGGTACTTCAGAATCCTGGTGTGTTGACTCCGGTGCAACTAATCACATATGTAATACATTGTAGGGTTTCAAGAAAACCAGGAGGCTTAGTGACGGTGAAATCATTGTCAACCGGGATCTGATGCTAAGGAGGAGGCTGTTTCAGTGGGAGTTATTACTTTATGTTTTTCAGATAATAAATTAGTTTTGTCAGATATATTATATGTACCGTCTTTACAGTGGAATTTTAACTTGAGTTTCTAGTTTGGTGAATAAAAGTTATTCTATTACTTTTTGTACTGAAGTTGTTATAAAGAGGAACGGTACTTTTATATGTTTTAGCAAGGTAACCAATGGCCTTTATTTGTTGACTCCCACGATGTATGAGATACATGATACTAAAACAATTAATAAACTATCATTAAAGAAGAAGTCGTCTTCATCTAATCCAACAAAACTTTGGCACTTGAGGCTCGATCATATAAACCTAAATAGGGTTAATAGGCTAGTGAAAGATGGTATCTTGCTTTCATTGATGGTAAAACCAATGCCTGCCTACGAGTCTTGTCTGGAAGGGAAAATGACCAAAAGACCCTTTTTATCCAAGGGCAATAGGGCCAAAGATTTATTGGAATTAGTGCGTACTGATGTGTGTGGACCCATAAATGTCAGAGTCAAAGGAGGATATGAGTATTTCATCACTTCACAGATGATTACTCAAGATATGGATACATATACCTTATGCACCACATGTCTGATGCTTTTGGAAATTTCAAAGATTTTTGAATGGAAGTGGAAAAGCAATTAGGTAAAAGTACCAAGACTCTTCGATCAAATCGAGGAGGGGAATATCTTCTGCTGAGTTTATGGGATACGTATCAGAGAATGAGATTCTATCCCAGTTATCTGCTCCTGGTATGCCTCAACAGAATGGAGTAGCAGAAAGAAGAAATAGGATTCTTTTAGATATAATCAGGTCTATGCTGAGTTTCTCATGATTACATATATCCTTTTGGGGATATGCATTGGATACTGCGAAGCACATACTAAATCATGTACCATCTAAGTCTGTACCTAAGACTCCTCGGGTGTCGTGGTCCGGGCGAAAGCCTATTCTACAACATGAACATATTTGAGGTTGTCCGGTACACGTGCTAAAAGTTAAGACGGATAAGTTGGAATCGAAATTGGAAGTATGCACATTTGTAGGATATCCTAAAGGAACTAAAGGTTCGTTATTCTATAATCCAAGAGAGCAGAAAGTTCTGGTGAGCACTAATACGGTTTTTCTGAAGGAAGATTATATGATATACTGGAAATCTTTAGAAAAGGTGATCTTGAAAGAGATTCAGGAGCAATCAATTTCAAATCCAAGTATGAGCGAACTTCAGGAAGAACCGCCTTTACCAGACCCAGTGGTTACACCAATGGTTCGTCATAGTAGGAGGATTGTCAAACCCCCTGACAGGTTCTCGTTCTTGGGAGAGTCTTACGAGGCAGTCTCGGAAGAAACGAAACAAAATCCCTACAACTATAATGAAGCAATCAATGACATAGATTCGGGATGTTGGCAAGATGCTATGAAAGCTGAGATGGAGTCTATGTACTCCAATCAGATCTGGACACTTGTGGACTTGTCTGCCAATATTAAACCTATTAGGTGCAAGTGGGTCTACAAGAGAAAAAGAGGACCAGATGGTATAGTGGAGACCTTTAAGGCCAGGCTTGTTGCGAAAAGGTATGCTCAGAAAGAAGGTATCGATTATGAGGAAACCTTCTTGCCGGTAGCCATGCTCAAGTCCATGTGGATACTCTTATCCATTGCGGCTCATCTCGATTACGAGATTTGGCAAATGGATGTCAAGACGGCATTTTTCAACGGCCATCTTGAAGAAGACATCTATATGGTGTAGCCAGACAGTTTTGTACCTAAAAACCAAGAGCAAAGAGTTTGCAAGCTGCAGAAGTCCATTTATGGACTAAAGCAAGCATCCCAAAACTAGAACATCCGTTTTGACCAGGCAATCAAATCATTTGGTTTTTGTCAAAATTCGGATGAGTCATGTGTGTACATGAAAAGTAAAGGGGACAGGATAGTTTTTCTAGTTTTATATGTCGACGACATCCTTCTCCTCGAGAAAGACATAGGAATGTTGTCGACAATGAAAGTTTGGTTGGCCAAGACTTTTGATATGAAAGATTTGGGAGAAGCTAGCTACATCATAGGTTTCAAACTTCATCGAGACCTGAAAATTAGGATGATTGGCTTATCACAAACTGCATACATAGATAAGGTACTGGTACGGTTTGCTATGCAAGACTCCAAAAAAGGTATTACATCTTTCAGGCATGGAGTGCACATTTCCAAAGATCAGTGTCTAAAGACACCAAAGGAAAAGGAGCAGATAAGGTCGATACCATACGCTTCGGCTGTTGGTAGCCTTATGTATACTATGCTATATACAAAACTGGATATCTGTTATGCAGTGGGCCTAGTCAGCAGATATCAGTCTAATCCAAGACCTGAACATTGGACTGCTGTAAAGTGTATTCTTAAATACTTGAGAAAGACTAGAGATTACATGTTGATTTACGACAGTGGTGAGCTCATTCCAGTCAAATACACAGATTTTGACTTCATTTCAAATAAAGATTCCAGGAAATCCACCTCTGGTTATGTGTTTATGCTTGGTAGCGGAGCTATCGGCTGAAGGAATATTAAACAGGAATGTACCGCTGATTCCACCTCGGAGGCTGAATATTTAGCGGCTTGTGAAGCAGCTAAGGAAGCAGTATGGCTTAAGAGATTCCTTATGGAACTTGAGGTGTTACCTTTGGCACGACAGCCGCTCACAGTTTATTGTAACACGACAGCCGCTCACAGTTTACTGTGACGGGAACGGGACAGTCGCTCAGTCTAAGGAACCCAGGAGCCATAAAAGCCAAAAGCATCTACAGAGAAGATATCATTTGGTTAGAGAGATTGTGTAGAGAGGTGATATTACTATCACCAAGATAGCCTCTGCGGACAATCTGGTAGATCCCTTTACTAAGCCTTTGACTACCAAAGTCTGAGCAGCATGTTGACTAAATGGGCATGAGATGCAATCTTGACTGGCATTGAGCCCAAGTGGGAGATTGTTAGATTGTATGGATTCAATCCATCAGATGATGTAATAAATTGATTAATTTCTTTATTTATCAATAAAATCATGATTTTCTTTCATGAGATGAATGGTGTTTTATTACTTTATGCACATAACCAATACATATGACATGATGGTTCATGAAATGAACCGGGTCCCATTAGTATATTAGATGTGATATATGTGTATGGATGAGATCCATATACGGGAGACATATATCACAAATCTTATACTTAAATATCTTCACAACCAGTGATGATAAGGTTGCAGCACTTTGATCACTATGAGATAGTGTGATTTGTCTCGATCATCAAATGTAAGATTCTGGATCATGGTGCCAGTTAACTAAATGTATTGAAGGACTATAAGAAGCACCTTATGGAATACTGTCTCAATTTTAAGGTCTGCTATCATAACTCCCTAATAATAGGCTCTCAATCCTAAGACATTGATGAACTCAAGTTTCTGTCTATTCATTTGCTTTCAGTCACCAATGAGTAAGGTCAACAGTAGGTAAACACCTCGGTGTCTTGGGTACGTGGTAGTAGGACTGTGGGAACATTGAATGATCAAGATCGAATCTATCTATATTATCCCCTTGTGCCAATCAATGGATTTGTCATTAATAACTGCGCACCCTTCTCGATTAAGAGTTAACTGGATAGTACTAATGATCGCTGTGCTTAATTGAGGCTCACGGATAATAAGATGTGGTTCTAAGATTGGAAGGGACAGATCTAATCCAATTGATCAATGGATATTAATAGATGGTCCTACTTGTGGTAATTGGGAAGGTTATGGTCTTCTTTGTAATTTATTCTTAAGACTGGAGTGCAATTGCATTTATATAGTGCAATTATTTGCAATTAACCGTGGGCCTAGATTGCACATGAGATGTTGGATCGCGGTGTCTCAATTGAACCCAGCTTTCTATGGAATCCCTAGTTGTCCCCACGCTAGCCCAAGTTATTAAAAAGATAGTAATCATACTTGAACTCTAAAAGGAAGAAATTAGAAAGTTACTATTTCTATTTGAAGTGGGACTTCTAATAGTAGTAATAGTTTGTTACTAATTGTTGTGGATATGAGACTTTTATAATAATTAGATATGAGAAAGTTATTAATTCTTTTGGAAGTAAGACTTTTAATTAATTATTAGTAAGAGGAGTTGCTTTAAGCTATAAAAAGGAGGAGAGAAGGCCTTGGACGTCCCATCTTGATATCCACCCCCAGCTCCCCATAAGTGCACATGTTGCACGGATTTCTCCTCTCTCTCTCTCTTCTAGATCTCTTCTAGTTTCTTTAGAGCTTCTAGTTATTTTCTTTAGGAGTTTCCACTCATCTTCTTTAATGAAGAGATTTGATAGCAGGTCATAGCGTGGAAGACTAAGAGGTCTTAGAGATCCTAAGTTGCTTACAAAGAAAGAGTTTCTTGATCAAGCAAGTCTTTTCCATTAGAGCACAACCAAGCTCCAAATGTATAATCTATTTCATTAGATGTTGTGGATTTTTGTTGCTTGTTTATTGCTAATTTCTATCTTCTAAATAGAGTATATTGTTGTACATGGTGGATGAGATTGAGGGATTGTATCTTAGATGTGATTTATGGCCTTATGAGTACTTGATCCCTGAGTCAAGTGGGTCAAAATTTTCGAAAACCTATCCATGAGGCCCACCTACTTCCAACATACTGGGGCCATAAATAACCACATTGAAGCAACTGAAACAGAATTGAAGATCTAAAACAAGTATGGTATGGGTCACAGCTCCCATTATGGATTTTCATTATAAAAAAACATTGGATTTTAAATCAATCAGTGGGTCTAGTTCATAGACCTTCTAAATTTTCAAATTTTGATACCAGACTCATGGTATCAGGATATCAACTCATATTATCAAGACTATATCTCTGGTACCCATCCAGAGATCAGTATCCATCACATAATTGAAGCAAATAAAACATCAATTGGGCACAACTCCTATCATGGATTTTCATTAAAATAGCACCATAAAGTTTTAAATTAGTCAGTGGGCCTTGGTCGTATACCTTCTAGGTATTCAAGATTTGACACGTAACTCATGATATCACGAAACTTCTAATATCAAGACTATGCCTCTAATTCACATCCAATTTGCAAGATCTGTCATAGAATTGAAGCAAATGAAACAACTATGGGTCACAACTCCCATCATGGATTTCCATAAATAATAATAAAAAAAGGTTGAAATTTAAATTAATCAGTCGGTACGGCGATATTTGTACACCTTCTAGATATTTTAATATATGACTCATGATATTACGAGTTCAATTCTTGGTATAAATGAAACAACTATTGGTCACAACTCCTATCATCGACTTTCATTCAAAGATGATCATAAAACATTGGTGTTTTTTTTTTTTTTAATAACGCTGGGTGTCCCAGTCCTTTGGGCTGGACTAATCCCTACGGGTCCAGGGGTAGCTGGGTAGATCTCATATGGCTCCAGTGTGGTAGTGCAGTTTCAAATCCTCAACCTCCGAGAGCAAACCATGGTCCTAGGCCAACTGAGTTATCCCTCAGGGTTGTCTACCTTCCCCACATTTTCAAAATATGATACCTGACTTGTGATATCACAAGTTCAACTCCTAATCTCAAAGACCGTCTTTGATACAGATTCAAATTGCAGTATATTTTTGTTAATTCATATGACCCATTGACTATACAAGACATTCTTCTATTGTTTCAACATTTTTCTAAATCATACTCTTGATTGAGGGTTTAAGAGTAATTAAAAATCCCTAAAAACTTTGTTGTGAGAAAATACTTTCTAAGTTTAATGTACTTTTTATTACTTTCTATGGCTTTTATTTAGCTTCTGAACCCTTCTTTATAGAAAAGTAAATAAATACAAAAGAAAGTAAAGACACCACTAGTCATGCCACAATGTATTCATTGAATTTGAATGGTTAGGAATTAGGATTTGTTCAATTGATGTTTTTGTGTTGACTCATTAACTTTGAAAAATATTCGACGTACTTTTTTTAATTTTTGACTAGTAAATTTGGAAATGCATTAGAATTTTTTTTTAAGTACATAGAATAAAAGAAACAAGACCAAAACAAAGTGTTCCGGTATAAGCGTTCTATACCAGACAGCCACCACACCTACATTACAAAAGCACTTAAATTACAAGAATGGTTAACCCCTTGTTTAGCTAAGCAATCCGCAAAACCATTTGCGGACCTACTTATACGATAAAAATACACCCGAGATTTTGATGAAAGGTGATGAATTTCATTGAAATAGAACTGCATCTTCCATAGGCCCTTAAAAGAACACCCAAGATATGGCATTAGATGAATCGCTCTCCACTACGTACTTCATAGGCTTCATGGCCGATAGGGCCTTTTATTTTAGAGGATATTTGAGAATTTCTATTTTGAGAATAACTGAATTCTCCAAATGATGTCCTTAGTTAGATTCATTAAAGCCCACGAGCATTTTGAAAGAAGGATATACAAGAATTTAGAGAAATCTCTAATCATTAAAAAAAAAAAAAAAAGATTCAATCTCCAAGGCTCAACTTTTAAAACTTATAAATCAGATAGTAAAACTCCATATGCCGTGATGTCAGATGGGTATTCTTGCAAACAAATGCCTCTTACGGTAAAAGCCACCGAAAGAAAGCATGAAATGGCTTTTACAAGCAGAGTGTAAAATAAAACAAAAATCACGGAGAGATGGCCTTCGTTTAAGATTTAAAGTGACCAGTCAAAAAGGAAGACAGAAAGAAAGAGATGACCTTCATTGAAGTTTTCAATAATAACGACGCAAGTTTAGGTGTAGGAGCCTGATTTGATGTGCCATATCTGGATTTCGATGATTTGCTTCACCAACAACAGAGGGTCTTGAGAACATAAATTAAAAGGGTGTCCAGATTCAGGAGTTTATAAGAGACCCCTTTGATACGGAGATGCCAAATGGGCCCAAGAAGGCATTCTTTATGTATTGTAATGATACACTAACTGGTTTTATCACACAACATTATGTTACAAAATTCAAAAGTTTTTTTTTTTTTTTTTTTTTTTTTTTAACAAAAGCCCATAACTTATGGTTTCAAAAAATAATATCTATTTCCAGCTATTATTTCCTGATGTTACCCTGATAAAATCACAAAAGTTTTTATAGCCGCGCGAGCATAAATGACGAAATATTCGAAATTTTGAATTGAGCTGATCAACTGGTTTTACAGCAATAAAATCCAATGGTGGGCCCATATCTGATTAATTCAAATTTAGGCCAACCAAAATATAGAGTATGAAAACGTTTTCTAGCAGTTAGGATTAGAAAATAGCCCCTGCTATAAATTATAAGGCAAGATACTGTCCATGTAATCCAGCCAGAAAAATGTTGATACCCAACCAGACCAAAGTAAGAATATGCTTGAGACATTGCAATCAAATAAATATCAGCACAATCAGTGCATCTGACAATCATGATTCTCGAAGTTACCGATATGGATTGGTTCATGGCATGGACAAAAACATGCTACCAAAGTCCCTCCATAGACACTGACAGCCGGCCCTGTGCTTTAACTTACATGATCATTGCCTATCCTACAATTCCTGGTCTATGCTGCAATCGATCTTTGTCTTGCGGATTCACCAAGTAAGAAATAGAGACAGAACTGCAATGTTGTTGTTCACATCCTCACATATCATTATTGATGATATCCCTTATCATCTGTGTTGGGATAAGTCCCTCAGTTCGAATCGCATCCTTAGTTGGATCTGGACTGATGAATATCAATGTTGGCAACCCACGGACCTGAAGATTTTAGAAGATGTGGACTTCTCAATCTATGGGGAAACAGGGAAGGGAGTTGGCTGAAAACAAGATTTATTAGATGATCAGTACCTGCATATCACGTGAAAACTCGTACTCATCATCAGTGTCCACCTTCACGAACAAAACATTGCTTTCATACTCCACAGCAAGCTACACAACACACATCAGAGATCAAGAAAATCCCATGTTGATAAACTCATCATAGAGCTGGAAGAAAAAATTCAGTAAATAAATGGAACGGACAAACAAATAAATGGAAATATGTTTATTTAATCGGGATGACAGCTTCTACAAGCACTAAGCAGGAGTCTAGAGTTGCATTCTACCTAACAGAAAAAAGATGGAAGAGAGTAAGGCTGCCACAAAGAAACATTGATAAATCTGATGGTGACAATGGTCCAAGGATAAATTCTTTCAAACAAAAAAGATGGTAGAGAGCAAAACTGCCACAATGAAAATTCAATAAATTGGTGGTCCCTTCCTCTCATATTTGGCAAGGGCCTACATGTTGGAAACATGGGACTCTTTATTTGTGCGCGCGCTCTTGAGTGTGAATAAGTGCATAAAGGCTTACGTGGTGGCAACGGTTGGTGGTCCCTTCCTTTCATATTTGGCAAGGGCCTACATGTTGGAAGCATGGGACTCAGTATTTGTGTGCGCGCTCGAGTGTGAATAAGTGCATAAAGGCTTACATGGTGGCAACGGTTGGTGGTCCCTTCCTCTCATATTTGGCAAGGGCCTACAAGTTGGAAACATGGGACTCTGTATTTGTGCATGCGCTCTAGAGTGTGAATAAGTGCATAAAGGCTTACATGGTGGCAACGGGAGAAAATAAGTATTTGAAGGTAATGTGGTACACCTCCAAAATAAATTACTATATCCTTTGACACAATCATGGAAAGCACAACACTCTGGGGTTTTTATCTAATGCTGATTTTAACAAAATCCTCATAGCAGGCTGGAAACAAGATAAAATGGGAAGAAATGTGCTGCCCTCTCCTTTGAGAGAGGCCTTTCATGCATTGATCTCATCCATCCCTCATCTTTAGGGATGTTACAACAAAAGATAATCATATACAATTATGGTACTCCTAAAGCCTATATAAGCAGTTTACATTAGTCTGTGGGACTATATAATGACTATACAATCTCTTCAAATTGACACAGGGAGATCAACCAGTAGCAATTTGCAAGAGAAAGTATTGAAGATCAGATATCAGCAATTCAAAGACTGGAAGACACAAGGAAGAGTAATGGTGCAGCCTGTAAAAGCTTCATGGTTATATCATGGTTATAGTAACGATCAACTTCTGTGTTCTGCTCATTCATGAAATACTGAATTTGCAGCAATTTGAATAGCACTAGTATTTATCTACGTAAAGAGAGGTGGCTTGATGTTGAAGAAAACCGAGTCGAATAGAACACCTTGAAGCCAAAATGATTTCAGATCATGCAAAGGACATGGCCCGATATTCGGCTTTAATGGATGCTTTTGAAACTCTTACCATGTTACACTTTCACGGGAGATCAAAGAGTTGCCAAGATACATATACCAGCATTATACCATCAAGTAGTGGAACGTGTATCAGAGCATCCAACCCACTCAGCATCATTATAGGTATAAAACATGCTGTCGGAATTAGCAGGGATAAAGAGTCCATGAGCTTATGTTTCAAGAAGGTACCAAATGACCCGCTGAATTGCAGCCATGTGGAGATGGCGAGGGTTAGCCATGTGAACGACGTGGTAGATATCTGGCTGAGTAATCATCAGCTAGAGGAAACCACATAAAAGTTTCCAATTGAGAGTAGGATTGGAGAGAGGATCTCCATCACCCTTATGGTACTTAACATTAATGTATCCATGGTTTGGAATTCTACAATTGGACTGATGTAATTGTTAACATCAGCCCATGTATATTAGGCCCACTTGTACATTAACTAGGCCTTGATCCAACATACCATGAGAACCCATAATGGGGGACGTTAGTCAATAGAATGAACTGTAAATATTGTCTTTCCATTCGTGTTAGATTACCATAGCTATACGTGAATGTAATTAGCATGATTGAGGCCTTTATCAAGGCAGCTAGTGATCATAAGAGGGAGGAAGGATCGACCCTTCTGTATCCAGTTTTTCGACAATACACTTGTGTTCTGCTTGTTGGCTATTGAATGACAGTGATAAGAACCAGAAGCAAAAAGAAAGATAGTTGACCAATTCAAGGTGGTCTGCCTCCTTGTGCATGCACAGTTGGGGGTAAAATTCTCTAATCTTCTTACCATTCTTCTTACTATTCCTCTCTTCATAAATAGCTAATGATGGCTTACATAGATAGAAGTAAAGTTCAAAAAGATCTCTCAAATCAGAAAAATAACTTAAGTAAGAAAGAAATCCTATCTACTTAATATGGAAAGAAATCTATGACATGTCAGGCTAGCAATCTCCATCCATTACGCAACTTGCATACCAAGCTTGTCCTTGGGACACATGCCAGCCCCACAAGTCCAGCACATGCAGACTCGGGCTCATGTGAGCTTAGGCTGGATGGTGAGCTTGGACTGGACAGTTCTTATCATTCTCCACTCCTTCAAAACCGACCTTGCCCTCAAGGTCAAGAGTTGGAAATCATTGGTGAAGATGGTGCAGGTCCTCCCAAGTGGCATCATCAATTGGTAGATTAGCCCATCGTACTAGTACTTCATGCATGATTTTCTTCCCTCTCTTAATCCATCGATGGTCAAGAATTTCTGAAGGGATAGGGTCAATTGTTCCCACCTCAGAAACTGTTGGAAGATGGGCTTGAGTAGGAACGCCAGGCCCAACACTTCTTTTAAGGAGAGACACATGAAAGACTGGATGTAGGTGCGAGTCCGCTGGAAGGCCCAACTTGCATGCAATAGGCCCAATACGTTCAAGAACTTTGTAGGGCCCAAAAACTCGTGCTGCTAGCTTCTAATTTGTTCGCTTGGCGATCGTGGCTTGTCGATAAGGCTACAAGCGCAAGTATACCATATCACCAACCTCAAATTGACGTTCGGAGCGATAGCGATCATGTTGTACCCGCATTCAACTCTGGGCAGCATTGAGATTAAGCTTGAGATCTCGTAAGACTGCATCACGGTCCAATAATTCCCGATCAATGAGAACATTGGTTGTTGAAGCAGGCATATAAGTGGAAACAGAGGGAGGTTCACAGCCATACATAGCTTCAAATGGAGTCATTTTAATTACACTGTGGTATGCTGTGTTGTAGCTCCATTTAGCCCAAGGAAGCCATTTGTACCATTGTTTGGGCCTGGCAGAAGTAAAACATCGCAAATAGGTCTCCAAGCAGCGATTTACCACCTCAACTTGGCCATCTGTTTTGAGGATGGTAGGCCGTGTTTAACTTTAGCTGAGTCCCTTGTTGGGCAAAGAACTCCTTCCAAAATCCATTGATAAAAATCGGATCGCGATCTGAGACAATGGATCGCGGCATACCATGCAACTTGGAAATTTCTTTGATGAATATTTCAGCAACCATCTTGGCAGAAAAGGGATGGGATAGGCCGCAAAAATGGCCATATTTAGTCAAGCGGTCCACTACTACCAAAATTGCATTTTTTCCAAATGGGAGTGGTAGCCCCTCAATAAAATCCATGGATATATCCTCCCAAATCTTATGGGGAATAGGCAAAGGCTGAAGTAATCCGCCTGGTTTAGATGTATCATATTTATTTTGCTGACAAGTATAACACTCTGCAATGTATTGTTTGAGATCCCGCTTCAATCCTTGCCAATAAAAATGACGTGTAAGGCTCTTGTACATGTGAAGAAAACCCGGGTGGCCAGCTGTAGGAGAGGCATGAAATTCCCACAAAATGTTAGATCCTATCTCAGGCATGGAAGGTACCACCAAACGCCCTTTGTGAAATAATATGGAATTGCACACAGTATAACCTATCATGGAGCCTGGGTCAGCTGTATACTTCTTGATCAACTGTTGAATTTTGTCATCTTGGCCATACATTTTGTGAATGTCATCCAATATAGTGGATTTTGGAACAAAAAGTGCATTTAAGGAGAACTCTTCATGCTGTCTTGATAAGGCATCAACCACCCTACTTCCATGGCCTGCCCTATAAACCACTTCATAATCATACCCCATCAATTTTGAAACCCATTTTTGTTGTGCCGGGGTAGCCACCCTTTGCTCCAAGAAATGCTTGAGGCTCTTTCAGTTAGAATGTGGAATTTGCGACCCACTAAATAAGGCCTCCATTTCGTAACCGCCTCTAAAAGAGCGAGCATCTCTTTTTCATAAGTAGAGAGGGCTAGTGTACGCCCAGACAAAGCCTTGCTAAAAAATGAGAGGGTCACCCAATTTGCATTAAGACTACCCCAATGCCCATTCCGGAGGCATCACATTCAATCACAAACTCCTTAGTGAAATCAGGTAAGGCAAGGACTGGAGTGCTTGACATGGCTATTTTGAGCTTTTGAAAATCCTGGTGAGCATCGTCACTCCAATGGAATTGGTCTTTTTTATAATAAATTAGTGTTGATGCTATTTTCCCACAGTTTTTAACAAATCGACTGTAATAGCCAGTGCGTCCCAAAAACCCACAAAGCATTTTATTGATTTTGGTGCAGGCCATTCACGCATACATTGAACTTTACTTGGGTCTGTTGACACCCCATCGTGGGAGATGATGAGGCCCAAGTATTCAATCTTTTGCCTCCCAAAGGAATAGTTTGATTGCCTGACACAGTAGTGATGTTGTTTTAGCACTTTGAACACCATTCTTAAGGTCACGTTTGGCAACCAAATCTTTGGGGAAAAGAATTTCGGTTTCCCTAAAGTTGTGGTAAATCCATATTTGGCAATTGTAAATTCCCGAGGATTTGGACGAATGAAAATCTTCATTTGTTAGGATTGTCAGATCCGACCACCCCCCATAAGATTTGAAAATCCTCATTTAAGTGGATTTGCACACTGAACCTTATTTTTCTCAACTATAAGCATCGATTCACACCAATATCAATGTGAAATCATCAACTATACAAATCCCCGGTGAGGAATCCTTATTCCAATGGCAGTGAAAAATCATCAGATCTATGGATTCCTCACCTATTACCAAACATGCTCTAAATGATTCATATGTAGATTCCATGATGGGCATATATGAGGATATCATCAAAAAAAAAAAAAACTAGCACAAATCTTCTCAAGGCCGAAATACATCGTTCATCACACTTTGGAATGTGGTTGGGGCATTAGTCAACCCAAAGGGCATGACCAAAAATTCCTAATGGCCATCATGTGCTCGAAACGTAGTTTTGGGTACATCCTCTTTCCGAACACGAATCTGGTGATAACCGGACCGTAAATCAAGTTTTGAAAAATATTGGGCCCCATGTAGTTCATCGAACAATTCATCAATCACCGGAATAGGATATTTATCCTTCACAGTAATCTGATTAAGAGCCTAGCAGTCCACACAAAACCGCCATGTTTCATCTTTTTTTTTGCACAAGTAAAACGGGTGATGAAAACGGGCTGTAACTGGGTTGAATAATTCCACTTGCAAACATTTCTTTGACAATCCTTTCAATTCCATCCTTTTGGAAGTGGGGGCACCTATAAGACCGTACATTGGCCGGTGGGGCACCCACCAAGTACCAGAGATATTGAGTGGTCTTGAGATCGCATAGGGGGCAAGCCTTTGGGTTCCTCAAGAATGACGGAAAACTCATGAATGAGAGGAAGTAAATCAGTGGGAATAGGTTCAGGTGTACCTTGTGCTAAAGTCCTGAGTTGCATGTGTAATAAACCATATACCAACCCAAAAGCTTAAGCTAATAGGTCGAAGGCCCATACAGGTATATATTAAGACATGACAAGCCTATTACTTAAGCGATGTGGGATGTGGGACTTCCCAACACTCCCCCTCACGTGCAGGCCCAACAGATTTCATGAACGGGCCTGTCACATGGGCTACACAAGAACAACGTCCACGTGGACTGCACAAGAACAACAGGATCGGAACCCGCTCTGATACCATGTAATAAACCATATACCAACCCAAAAACTTAAGCTAATAGGTGGAAGGCCCATACAGGTATATATTAGGACATGACAAGCATATTACTTAGGCGATGTGGGATGTGGGACTTCCCAACAGTATGAGTAGCCCATGCGGCTATTGCCACAATATGCGCTCCATTGATTGAGTTGAGGCCAGTGTTATCACAACTCGAGGTTGACCCTGAATGTGGTAGTGTTGATCGTCCACTGTGAAATCCATTGTAAGGTTCTTGAAGTCCCGTATGACTAGCCCCAATTTTTGCAACCATTGGACACCAAGAACGACATCTGAGCCTTTTAGAGGGAGCAAGTACATGTCAGCACTGAATTTATGAACCTGAATATCAATCTCTAGATTGATGCACTTGGCCAAACACTCTAGCTTGTTGCCATCAGCCACTAAAACTTCAAATGATACAGATTGTTGTGTGGGCCAATCAAGCAATCAGGCTAACTTTCCATTAATGAAATTATGGGTACTGCCACTTTCAATAAACACGTAAACCAACTAGCGCTTGACCCAACCTTGTAGACACATAGTTTGAGGTGATGAATAACCGGATAAAGCATGTAGTGATGTACCTGGAGGGTCTTCCTCCTCCAATATTCCATCTTCCACGTGATCTTCTGTTCCATCTTCCGCCTCTAAGATAAAAAGTTGTTGACTTTTGCATTTGTGACCGGGCCCAAACTTTTCATCACAATTATAGCACGGGCCCTTTTCTCTTCGGGCCTGCATCTCAGGCCATGAGGGTCGTCGAATAGGTGGGATGGTCCGTGGCACGGTCGGGCCTAGGGGGCCTAGACCACTCGCCGTATTCACTGCAATTTATCTTCTTGCATGAAAGCTAGTCCAATTGCCACACAAATGTTCTCCAGTTTAAACATTTTAATTTCAGCAACTATTTCATCCTTAAGCCCTCCAAGGAAACATCCAACTAATGCTTTCTCTAGCCACCCTATAACCCTATTTGCCAAGCGCTCAAATTGGGTTTGATATTCTTGTAGACACATAGTTTGAGGTGATCAATAACCGGATAAAGCATGTAGTGATGTACCTGGAGGGTCTTCCTCCTCCAATATTCCATCTTCCACGTGATCTTCTGTTCCATCTTCCGCCTCTAAGATAAAAAGTTGTTGACTTTTGCATTTGTGACCGGGCCCAAACTTTTCATCACAATTATAGCACGGGCCCTTTTCTCTTCGGGCCTGCATCTCAGGCCATGAGGGTCGTCGAATAGGTGGGATGGTCTGTGGCATGGTCGGGCCTAGGGGGCCTAGACCACTCGCCGTATTCACTGCAATTTATCTTCTTGCATGAAAGCTAGTCCAATTGCCACACAAATGTTCTCCAGTTTAAACATTTTAATTTCAGCAACTATTTCATCCTTAAGCCCTCCAAGGAAACATCCAACTAATGCTTTCTCTAGCCACCCTATAACCCTATTTGCCAAGCGCTCAAATTGGGTTTGATATTCTCGTACAGTACCTGTCTAACGGATCCAAGAGAGAGCCTCGTCAAAATTTTCATAGTCGATGACCCAAAATGGACACAAATGGCTTTCTGCAGCATAGCCCATGTCAACTCTTTCTAGGTTCTCTCATACCACTGGAACCACTGCACTACTTCTCCTTTGAGATGAAAGGAGGCCAAGAGGACCTTTTGATCCTTCGCCGTTTTTTGATACTGAAATAATTGATATGCTCGATATATCCATGATGTGGGGTCGTCGCCAGAGAATTTTGGGAAGTCCAGTCTTGCAATGCGAGTCTGGAGTTGCCCATTGTTATTAATGGCATTACCATTGCGCAACACGTCCTTCTCCGATTTATCAGGAAGTACGGAGAGTATGTGGTCGTATTTGGTATTCATAGCAGCCAACGTCACCTTGATATCTTGCAACGATTTGGAGCACTATCTGACTTCTTCATCAAGCTTGTCAACCTTTGTGGTTAGAACTTCATTTCTCGTGTTGGTAGCTGAAGTAGCCATGCCAGGAAGGGCACTCTGATACCAATTGATAAGAACCAGAAGCAAAAAGAAAGATAGTTGACCAATTCGAGGTGGTCTGCCTCCTTGTGCATGCACAGTTGGGGGTAAAATTCTCCGATCTTCTTACTATTCCTCTCTTCATAAATAGCTAATGATGGCTTACATAGATAGAAGTAAAATTAAAAAAGATCTCTCAAATCAGAAAAAGAACTTAAGTAAGAAGGAAATCCTATCTACTTAATATGGAAAGAAATCTATGACATGTCAAGCTAGCAAACTCCATCCATTACTTAACTTGCATACCAAGCTTGTCCTTGGGCCACATGCCAGCCCCATAGTCCAGCACGTGAAGCCTCGGGCTCATGTGAGCTTGGGCTGGACGGTTCTTATCAGACAGTAATAAGGTCCATTGTGTATTTATGCTGATTTACAAATATCCCCTGCGCAGGAGCATGAACTTTCAGGCTTAAGAAATAAGTGAGAAGACTAAGATCATTCATGTGGAAGGAAGAATGAAGAAAACCCGGTGGTGGTGAGGAGGGGCGGCGGACAAGGAGAACAATAAGACCATCACATGAGCGATAGAGGAACAACAAAGGTATGATGCACGGATACTTCAAAATGGGTAAAGTATCGTGTCGTATAGTACCCGATACTTCACTTTTTATGTGTAAAATCCATGTCCTTGACATGTCTAAGGCGTGTCCCTGCCGTATCTGGGCATCATATTCATAACTATTCTGTTTGAAATCAACTTGAACTAGTGCACTGAAGAATTTATCAAACCAAGTCCATGGTGCTTGTTTAAGCCACTATGCCTAATACGACAATCATCATCCTTGTGTGTCCCTTGCTATATTTCCTCTGATGTTGGATGTTGGAGGACGGCCACAAACAAGTGGAAGCAACCAATGCTTTGGTCATTCAGTTGACTCCTTGCTGTCATGCTGGCAAACCGGGACCCCCTCGCCCGATTTTACTACTTTTGGATTTGAACCAATGACTCTGGTCCATGGTGTTTGTTTAAGCCATAGAGCCTAAGACGACAATCATCATCCTTGTGTGTCCCTTGCTATGGAAGAATAATAAGCATATCAACAACTTCTTGAAGATCCCCATGTAAGAATGCATTTTTCACATCCACTTGAAAAGTGGACAGGGATTGAGATGCAGCAATGGAAATAATGCTCCCAAGTCCCAACAATTGTCATTTTGGCTACAAGAGCGAAAGTTTCTTCATAATTTATCCTGTATTCTATTTATTGCGAAGAGCAACGAGACGAGCTTTGCAGCAATCCAATGAACCATTAAATTTGAGCTTGAATAAGTAATCCACATAGCATGGGTTGTCTGATAAGGTCAAAGACAGAGGACAATAGAAGGTTCAACAGAACTAAGAATCCAACCCATGATGTGGGCATCATGAGCCTCCCATTGAGTAACCTTACTGGAATCTGTAGGTTTGGGTTGCCATAGATATGTCCCCAAAATTTATTCTGTTGCATAAATATATGAAACCACACACAGAGCACGCGCGCTATACAGGACGAGCACGTAAAAAAAAAAAAAAAAAAAAAACAGATGAGATGCACAAATTAATTGAAAATCTAAACCCTTGCAAGAAATAGGATCATTCAAAAAACCCGGTGGCCTATTTGAATTCCATTAAAAAGATCCCTCCAATTGATCTTCCTTGTCAAAAGAAATGTTTCAATGAATTAGGTTAAAATTGTACCCCAGCATCGAATCTCAAAAAACCAGGAAACTCGGTGACTATGGATAATCTCCGCCGTCGGAAATTGCTTATTGTCAATGCTTGCCCCCTTTGCTTAGCCAACGAGGAATCGGTTGATCACTTATTCCTTCACTGCAAGCAGACGGAAGCTATCTAGTTAGCAATCCTCAAGGAGTTTAATTGCAGCTGGGTTGAACCTCAATCCTTCCTTGAGATGTTCCAACAGTGGGCTTGTCCGATTACCTCCTCCAAAGGGAAGATCATGTGGCGCTTGTCTTTCCTTGCCTTCATATGGACAATTTCGAAAGAGAGAAACAGTAGATGTTTTGAAGGAACTTCATCCTCCCAAGAAGACCTAATCATCAAAATGAAATTCACTGTAACCTCCTGGGTCTCTATTCTACCAACCTTTAGGGACTTATCCTTTGATGCTTTATGTTTCAATTGGAGGGAAGTCATTTCGTTTTGATGTGGCTTTTTTTTTTTTTTTTTGTCCGAGGCAGTTCGCCTTTTTTTGTTTTAGCTTCTCTTTTTTGGGCAGTGGCTGTTTTTCTGGAGTCCTCCCAGCCGCTTCTCAATATAGCCCTTTTATACTGTAATACAAGTTACCATTTCAGAAAAAAAAAAAAATTCCATGAAAAAGATCCCTCCAATTGATCTTCCTTGTCAGAAGAAATGTTTCAATGAATTAGGTTAAAATTGTACCCCAGCATCGAATCTCAAAAAACCAGGAAACTGGAATGAAAAAAAGAAAAAGAAAAGGCAGCCACTAAAAACAATGAATGAAAAATCTGAGATAAGGCTGAACAGGCCAAGGAAAACTACGAGATGTGCATCCACTACTGGTAAAACTGGCAGACCCAAAATGCCTAGAAAAAAATTTCAGATTCTAATTAAATGTGAACCTAGGTTTAGAAAAGTTTCAGATTCTAATCAAATGTGAACCTAAGTTAGACCGGTAACTAGTGAACCTCGCTGTGAAGTTTCACCTTCAGTTCCGAGAATCCACTTAAATGAATGGTGTTGATGAAAAAGTGTGCTGGAAAAAATCCCAGATTCTTCTGACCAAAAAACTGGGTTCTACTAAACTCTGAGGGTGGAAAAAAAAAATCAAGAAACCAGAATCCAATGTTCTAGCAGAAAGTCCCCTCATCTGGACACGTCTAGTTATCCAGGGTGGTTCCCACAGAGAAATGATGGTCTGCTTGCACACCAGAGACTGGAACAGCTATGCGGGAACATGTGTCTAGTAATGGTAGAAACATCAAATAGATTCTGCCTCGGCAGATTTCAGCAACCTTACAGAATAAAATCAAATATGAGGTATCAGTGGCTCTGATGGCATGACAAAACCAGCACAGCATATCAAAAACAACAGGATATGGGATGACATGTGCTGCGCTCCTCTGAGAGAGAACACCTGTGTGTGTATATATACATATGTGTGTGCGTGCTCGTGCTTTCATGCAGTCATGCCTGAATCTCATCCCTCATCTGTGGGAATGTTACAACCCAAAGATAGGCATATGCAGTTATGGTACTGCCAAAGCCTATATAAGTAGGGTACACTTCATTATGGTACAGTTGCCTGTAGGACTATATAATGACTATACAATCTCAAATAAGTTAAGCTTCCCTCAATGTTTTCAACTTTCCAACATGGGATCCATGACATAGCCATCAACTTGCCCATCTATAAGTATCACCTTTGTAACTTTTGTGTTGCTACTAGACCCTATTTAATTTCATCCCTATCACTCCATATTGTAGCTAGCCTTTCCTTACCACGTTCAATTATTGTATTGGCCTAGTTTCTTGTCGCCTTTCAATATGGTGGACAGAAATCTTATGAGAAGCTCCAATAATAGAAATTATCATGGTTGGTCACCGAGATGGTTTAAGCAAATAAGTTATTTTTCTATAGGTAACTAAAAGATTTTACCAATAAGAATGTCAAGAAAAAGAAGAAAAGGCATGGCCCCAACAAACGAGAATGATATACAGTCATATACAATAGACTCCCCTCTGCAATTTGCACGAAAGCCCCACATATTATTAAAATATCACTAATTTCATGGAAGACTTGTTAGCTCCCTCTTTTACCAAAGAGTCCGCTAATCATTGCCTGCCCTGATGATGCACTTGAATTCACAAGAAGTTCCTTCTTGTAAAATTTCATATTTCCCTAATAAAAAAATCCATCCACCACTTGATCTCCCAGTTTTGAGAATGCACTTAACAGCATTCTCCGCACCAACCATGGCAGCTTCCACTTTTAATTTGTATTCAAGCTTTTGACAATCCCAAATTCCCTTTTTTCCCAATGCTCTATGAGCTTTTCTTATTATATCCGCAACCACCTCTTCTTGTGATTCTTTCCCATGACAGATCATGTTTCTTTCTTTCCATGGTCCATCACACAGCCCAAGGAACCATTTCTCCAAAATATTTGGCCTCTTCATCAAAAAGGTCCTCCACTCCACTAAGTTATAAAAAGATAAACAAAGCCACTCCCACCCACTGCACACCAAAGAGACTCATCAATCAGCACCAAATTGATCGAGAAAGAACTACATTTCAAAAGGAGGTGATCGACCGTCTCCTCTTCTACTTTGCATAGAGGATAATTTGAAAAAGGCATTTCATGTGCTAATCCTATTCTCTAAGTTCATCAATTGTCATCACTTCTACTGCCAAAGTGCACCAACAAAAAGCTTCAACTCTTGGTTGTGCCCATAGTTACCTGATTCGCAGTTTGACCAATTCAGATTCGAATTTGCAGTTCGCAATTCAACAATTACTCTAATTCGAAAATTTGATGGGGTAAGTTTAGTTAATTCGTTTTTCAATTCGCTTGATTCGTAGTTCAAATTCGATGAATTCACTAGACTAATTCGAATATATAATATAATAACTGGCGATATTCATGTCTAATTTGAGATGTATAGTTTACAAAAGATATTAAACATCACAAAAGGATATATATATATATATATATACAATTATTAAATGCATTTTATTTCTAACAAGAATGTCTCATGCGATCAATATGTTCAATTGAAATTAAGCTTTGAAAGATTATTAAAGGGTATCAAAGCATGTTCTCAGTGGGCCCACAAGGCCCTTTTAGTCTTTCCATTCTCCATGGGACTCAATGTCTCAAGTAAGCCCATAGCCTCCACTCTTTCCATTCTTCTGCCCTGAGCCCATCTTTATAATATTAATTATGAGTTACGCTACAAAACTCCCGGGCGTTTTTCACACAAAAAAAAAAAAGGCCCCTCTTTTAGCCAATGAAAGTATGACAGGTGTCATCAGTGATACACATATCCAATTGTCTCTCCTAAACATTCTCCTACAAAGATGGATCTCTTAAAATACTAACAAATCATTGGCTATTATATAGGGGCAGAAACTCCCCTTTTGAGATAGGAGAGTTTTTGAGAATTTCTCATTAATCATTAGGGGTCTGTAATGAACTAAAAGAGATTAGCTCAAATATTTTCAATAGATTTTTTTTTTTTTTTTAAAGGTGACTGTAAATATTTTCAATAGTTGACCAAAGAGGACCCAGGTTTGGTTACAAAATGACATAAATTGAGTCCAATCACCTCTTATCTATCTTATCTAGCTAGTATCCATAAATATCCCACTGTTAGTCCAGATCTTTCTCACTTGAGAGAATTGAAACTCTATTATTGGGCCCATTTATTGAAAATCTGAACTACTCAAAACTAATAACCCACATTGTTTTTTATTAACAAAATTTTATTTCAATCATAGTTGTATCGAAATCAATTAAAAATATATGATTAAAAAAGTTAAACCACACATTTTAGCCACTGTCAATTTGATGGTGAAAATGACTCTAACAAGAGTTGTGGTCTTTAGTATTGTGAATTTCAAAAGTGGGCCGCTGAGAAACTTATTTCAATGAACTCAAAGAATACAAGGGTAGTGTTGTCCTTAATGCACTGTCTCTTGCCCTTTTATCCAGTTTCGAAATGGAAGCGAAGAGTGAGAAAATCAAAACGGATTATGCAATTTCGAAATGGAAGGGAAGAGTGAGAGAGAATCGGAAGAGATTATGCACAATCGGAAAGAGGAGGATCTAAAAACGGAAAGACAGGAAACATTCTATAGACTTGCTATCCTAGGAGATTGAAACGAAGAAGCAACTTCCTCTTCTTCCCATGATTTTCAAACTACACCGAACCAAGGCTTTTGAGATTTTCGATCCATAGCGAATCGAATAGCGATTTATTCGAAATGAACTGTTCGTGATTCGTCGTCCATGGGAGCGAATTAGGTAACTATGGTTGTGCCAACCCGACAACCCCCTCCAAAACGAAGTATATGGAGAACGAGTCAACTCTCTAGAGAATAACTTTGATAGCATGGATCTCCGGGTATGATGCCCCATAGAGTACCATTTCCAGCTTCACATCTCTAAGATCCCTAGAAATAAATGCGTCATTAAGAATGGTCAACAAAGACTAGTGCTCAACCAAATCAAACTTCGACAATGACCTCCTTAACACTAAACCCCAAACTGCGTTTTTCAACCTAGTGTGCACATTACTAAAGCAAAACCAAAGCAAATAACTCCATAATATTGATTGATTAGAGGGCAAAAACAGCTATTGCAAGTATATAATCTTGGAAACAAAGACTCAAAGGACTTATCCTTAACACATACGTCTTCCCAAAGAGGACTGATGGGAACATCAACACTAATTCCCCCAATTCCTTCAAGATCTAACAACGACGAAAGCACAGGATTGCAGATCAGGACCCAACTTTGATCGTCGAGATGTTGATAATCCATCGTTAGATTACCATTCTAATAACATCCAACGGTTGGATCTCTTTGGATCGAGCAGCTGATAGGCAGAAGCAACCATGTGTACAATCACACTGAAGCCCCACACTGGGAAGTGCCACATGGGAGGAAATAAAAGAGTTACATAGAGTCAAAAGGGGCCCAAGTTAATTAAAATGAAGACTACAAGAGAAACGGACCCATGTTTTTAAAATAAAAAAGAAAGGGGGCCCACAACTTAAGTAGAACCCCCTGGGATGCATGCACACAACCTTGCGCACAACATCCCATGCCCAAGGCTTGGTAAAGTTTTTTTTTTTTTTTTTTTTTTTTTTTTTTTTTTTTTTTAACTATGTGATGATGTCATCACTCTTTAGGGCTTCATGTCTTAAGACAATATTATGTTCTCTTCTTCATTATGTTATGTGATGGATGCCATGCTATGGAATGAAACTCTATTTTTGAGTTCTCCTTGAGTCTCCATTGACAAGCTCACGAGATCTTCAGTAACGCCTCCGGATCGGAGTTTGGTGAGAGCCCAAGTAAAGGTATCTACTTCTCTTGTCCTTATTTCTTTTCCTTGGAGTTTTCCTCTGCACTCAAACACTAAGGGCTTGTTTGTACAAAGCCGTTCCACAACTCTGCATTTCCGACGTAGGGAGGTGGGAACCAGAGATTTGCTCTAGCGATGAAAAATCACATGAAGTGGTGGATTCAACCCGGGTTTCCTCGTTGCACTAAACAGCATGAAGATGGTGCCGAAAAATCCGGCACCTTGACGGGCGTTTGTTTCGGCAGAAAAGCTCATCGCACAAAAGCCTCCTACATCTACAAACCCCCATCAACCACTAGCCACCTAAGATTGTAGATCTACCCTATCTCCACCATTAGATCACTTCTAAATCACTAGATCTATACCACCAACCCTTCAATCCCACCATCCGATCATCATAGACATCAACTCCATCAATTAGCCAATAAACCCATCAACACCACCACCCAAATCCAACCATCCAAACCATACCTATAATCCAAGCCTAACCATTTACTAACCCAAAACAACCCCAAACCGCACTTCATCCAAAACCCAACCAACCTAGGCCCCACTTGATCAGCCAAACCACTATTTTAGGTGTATTTTGGCCCTAATTTCCACTATTTTCACATCCTATTCCAATTATCGTAATACACCAAATCTGAATTTATTTTGGGCCTTGAACATGCTGTGGGAACATTAATTTCAGATCTGAATTTTAATAAATAACCCCATATTACACATTGTTCAACTGCATTCAAGTTGAGCCAAGCCCTTTGCTCAAATCCTCGCAAACGGGAACAAGTAATCCATATGAATTGGCTATTCCCTAAGCAAGTGGAAGTTCTAACTTCCATCAGGATCTTCCCTCTCACTACTAGAGGGGCATTTATTGCTGGACTTGTAACATTGCCTTGGATCATTACAAATTATGCACTTAATTTTTAATACTAGATAGTGTGAATGGTGTGATTTATAATTAAGCATTAATTATTAATTTTCAAATTAATCTCATCATTCCATATTAGGATAGATTACATCTTATCCTGCATCATGGACACTTGACCCCTTTTCATGTTGAAATGGAAACCGCTCGAGTAAACCTCATCCGCACTATAACCTAACTCCTTCACTTAACTCCCTCAATACTTAGAATGATTTAACCCAATTCACTCTAAAAGAAACCCATGCCCCAAAACCCTCTCATTTTACCAACCCAATGCCTCCTTTCCTATGTTGTCAATCCCATTTTGAACCTTGTTTCTATTAGCCACCGTAATGGAACATTTCTGTTGTTTCGCCAATTTTGGCAATTTGTCTCAAATGTAAAACTTTTCTTTTCTTTTATCTATGGCGTGAGTATCCCCGTGGTATTTTTACCCAACGGCCAACAAGAATATTCCCCCAAGGCCACGTACGACTCCACAACACACGTGCACCAGGTAAGTTTAGGGTGGGACTCGAACACAAGACATGGGAGCAAACCACACGCCCTATGCCAATGAACCATACCCATGCGGGTATATGAAAAATACAAAAATTGAATGTATTAGGATATATAAGGTTGTAAGCATTTTGTATACTCTACTATTTCCACTACATGCCAGATTGTGTGGGGCCCACTAGTCGTAGGTACAGGAGGGCTTTGAATCTAGCTGTGTAGAAAAAAGATCAGGTCCATCAAACTTCCCAACTGTCTAAGGCCCTAAAAAATGGAAGGTTTGGGCCCTACCAAGTACAAGACGGCTTTGGATCTAGCCATAAAAATTAGGTCCATAGGATGTCCTTGTCCCCAGTTATATAATCTGAGGATTGAAATTGACAGTCAGTGGTGACCAACCACTTCATGGGTTTAGGTCAAACAAATGGGACATCCTATAGACATATGGGCTAACGCAGCAAGGAATGGGTAGAGTTGTCAATAATTGCCCTCCAAGCTGAGGCTTAAAGGACATGCACATTCACGTGTCAAGGTCTCACAACAACAAACATTGAACACCAAATAGTTAGAGAGAACAATATTTCCATTCGAGAGGAACATTCGTTTGTAAACCCACCCCAATAATAAAATCACACATGACGTGGCTTATCCTTCCACTCCTTAACCTTAGCTACCAAATCTAGAAAGTTTCAACTTATCCCATCCTAAAGAATAGCTACAAGAAGTTAACTACTCTAGATAAGTACCTTATTTATCTAGGATTCTAAAATTGATAATAAAGTAAAATATCTTGGAATTAGTTGTGCAAGGAGTCATGGATGTACTTGGGCATCAGCCTCTTGTGATAAACTATTGGGGTCAATGGGCTCAACATTGATTTAGCCCATGATCCAAAGCCCATTTTGGGAAGTCTTTCTTGAGTTGCATCAGTTCCCCCAAGCTTGCAGAGAACTCACCCTCAAGTTATATTGACCACCTCCTAGATCAAAGATCACCTGTACAAGTCTCCGATGTGGTGAAAAGATGTCTTTATTTTGCATCTGCCTAAATGTAGAGTGTGACATGATCACAGGAGTACCATTGATGCTTATATATTATGATAGCATGAATCTACTTTAAAACTCCATCAGGCCACTGAATCCACAAGTATCTTGAGTAAACTATTGAATATCTACATCGCTTCTATCTGTCTTTCAAATCATATCCAGTTGTCATTTGCTATATATCCCTAAAAAGATAAGGACAATGAAGGGTACTTCAAAAGCTGGATCTCGTATAGTAGTAACTGTCAGGGCAATGGAGCTGTTACCCGATAATCCGAGCTTAGTTTCTAGAATCAGTAGCTCTTCTACATGGATCAGATCTACTAGATAGTCATACTCTTCAATCTGCTCATCCAATTCTTCAGTTTCTTTTCTTTCCTTTCATTCCTCCGATGCATGGTCCATCACGGGAATTCTGAATACTGCTTCATCTGATGTTGTCAATGGAATCTTCTTTCCCTTAATCTCGCTTTCTCCATCACCCTTGACGTCTTGTGTCATGGCTTTTGGCTCTTTTGGTCAAGTTGTGACTTCTTGCACTTAATCTTTTCCCTTTTCCTTCTCCTTTGGTTCTTGCACATGATCCATCTTGAAGCACTTTCTTTTTTGGTCAAGTCGTGACTTCTTGTAGTTAATCTTTTCCCTTTTGCTTCTCCTTTGATTCTTGCACTTGATCCATCTTGAAACGCTTTTTTTTTTTTTTTTTGGGCACTTTCATTTGACACTAGATAAACATATTCAACATGAGGAATTTCTTGCAATTTTGCTTTCGTAGGACATATTGGCAATTCTCATGAATTCTCACTTAGGAGAAGGTTCCCTTGATAGCACAATGATGCAAAAGATGACGCACATAAATAGATAGTACGAGCTCTTCTTAGTACAAAATTACCAACTTGAAATTGATACTTAATTGTGAGAAGAATGAATCTCTACAATGTACAAATTGTTATCCATAAGCAATTTCATGTTACTCCATGTTGGTATAAATGACTGTGGGCATTGATATACTTGATATTCAACTTCTTCCTGCCATGATTGCAAATCTCCTTGAAGTTTTTCTTTTGTGTAATCTTTACATGGAGAACCTTTAAACTTATGCCACTTAAAATACTCTTCAAGTACTGAAAAAGTGCAGGGGTCTCCGGGATTTATAGATTGGTCTACTCAAACAAATAATCCAAAAGTGTGCAGAAATAAATATAATGCAGCGGAAATAAAACAACAAGCACATATCACAAGGACACCAAATTTTAAGGTGGAAAACCCTAACCGGGTGAAAAACCACCGATCCGAATTGGATCAAATCAAGCACTATGAATCTCGCAATTACAAGAAACTCAGATCTCTT
This sequence comes from Umbellularia californica, assembly GCA_028538565.1. Lineage (NCBI taxonomy): Eukaryota > Viridiplantae > Streptophyta > Magnoliopsida > Laurales > Lauraceae > Umbellularia > Umbellularia californica. The sequence continues at coordinate 49,201,429 of JAPQWN010000004.1, forward strand.
CCCTAGATATCCCCTACCCAAGGACTGAAGTTACCTTGTGTCGCTTCACGCTTCAACGACTTCACACCGTTGATTGCAACAGATCCAAACCAGCACTTGACTCCTCAAATCTTCTCGCAGGAAGATAATCTTCTACAAAGGATGCAGAAGAACTGACTCTAGAGAACTTGGCAACACAACTTCATAAAAACTCTAGAGAAGAATACTCTCAATAAAAATCTCTAACTCAGAACTTTGAGAGGTGAGGTGCGTCCCTTTGGAATAGCCCTTGAGTCCTTTAAATAGCCCTTGGTTCGTGCTTAAGGTTGCCTAAGTTGATTAGAACTAAAACAGCAGTTTGGGAACAATCAGAATATCAAGTTTCCAATTTCATCTCACTGTCCGCGCCAGGTTCGCTCGAGCGATCTCCACTGTTTCAGAACTGGACAAGACATAACACTGTTCGCTCGAGCTAATGGAATGGTCGCTCGAGCGAACTCCCCTCTGGACTTGATCCCAAAATTCAGCTCTCTTTCTCCAGCAGATTTCTTCTAATTCCTTCAGGCTTTCTTCATCTGAGTCCTTTCAATCTTCTAACTTCAAAGTCCTTTTCTAAATAAAAATTACAACTCAAAGACCCAGAGTTTTGTCCAACCCATGAATTTAGCCAACACTAAAAAACCTAACAATCTCCCCCTTTGGCAGTTCATGGACAAAACTCCCTAGGACAATACAATTGATCTACCCAAAATGAAACCCAAAATACATTGAAAAAAAAAAATGCATGGTCCATCACGGGAATTCTGAATACTGCTTCATCTGATGTTGTCAATGGAATCTTCTTTCCCTTAATCTCGCTTTCTCCATCACCCTTGACGTCTTGTGTCATGGCTTTTGGCTCTTTTGGTCAAGTTGTGACTTCTTGCACTTAATCTTTTCCCTTTTCCTTCTCCTTTGGTTCTTGCACATGATCCATCTTGAAGCACTTTCTTTTTTGGTCAAGTCGTGACTTCTTGTAGTTAATCTTTTCCCTTTTGCTTCTCCTTTGATTCTTGCACTTGATCCATCTTGAAACGCTTTTTTTTTTTTTTTTTGGGCACTTTCATTTGACACTAGATAAACATATTCAACATGAGGAATTTCTTGCAATTTTGCTTTCGTAGGACATATTGGCAATTCTCATGAATTCTCACTTAGGAGAAGGTTCCCTTGATAGCACAATGATGCAAAAGATGACGCACATAAATAGATAGTACGAGCTCTTCTTAGTACAAAATTACCAACTTGAAATTGATACTTAATTGTGAGAAGAATGAATCTCTACAATGTACAAATTGTTATCCATAAGCAATTTCATGTTACTCCATGTTGGTATAAATGACTGTGGGCATTGATATACTTGATATTCAACTTCTTCCTGCCATGATTGCAAATCTCCTTGAAGTTTTTCTTTTGTGTAATCTTTACATGGAGAACCTTTAAACTTATGCCACTTAAAATACTCTTCAAGTACTGAAAAAGTGCAGGGGTCTCCGGGATTTATAGATTGGTCTACTCAAACAAATAATCCAAAAGTGTGCAGAAATAAATATAATGCAGCGGAAATAAAACAACAAGCACATATCACAAGGACACCAAATTTTAAGGTGGAAAACCCTAACCGGGTGAAAAACCACCGATCCGAATTGGATCAAATCAAGCACTATGAATCTCGCAATTACAAGAAACTCAGATCTCTTCCCTAGATATCCCCTACCCAAGGACTGAAGTTACCTTGTGTCGCTTCACGCTTCAACGACTTCACACCGTTGATTGCAACAGATCCAAACCAGCACTTGACTCCTCAAATCTTCTCGCAGGAAGATAATCTTCTACAAAGGATGCAGAAGAACTGACTCTAGAGAACTTGGCAACACAACTTCATAAAAACTCTAGAGAAGAATACTCTCAATAAAAATCTCTAACTCAGAACTTTGAGAGGTGAGGTGCGTCCCTTTGGAATAGCCCTTGAGTCCTTTAAATAGCCCTTGGTTCGTGCTTAAGGTTGCCTAAGTTGATTAGAACTAAAACAGCAGTTTGGGCACAATCAGAATATCAAGTTTCCAATTTCATCTCACTGTCCGCGCCAGGTTCGCTCGAGCGATCTCCACTGTTTCAGAACTGGACAAGACATAACACTGTTCGCTCGAGCTAATGGAATGGTCGCTCGAGCGAACTCCCCTCTGGACTTGATCCCAAAATTCAGCTCTCTTTCTCCAGCAGATTTCTTCTAATTCCTTCAGGCTTTCTTCATCTGAGTCCTTTCAATCTTCTAACTTCAAAGTCCTTTTCTAAATAAAAATTACAACTCAAAGACCCAGAGTTTTGTCCAACCCATGAATTTAGCCAACACTAAAAAACCTAACAATCTCCCCCTTTGGCAGTTCATGGACAAAACTCCCTAGGACAATACAATTGATCTACCCAAAATGAAACCCAAAATACATTGAAAAACAAAAAAAAAACAGCACAGCAATGTAGATCTTCTCAGCAATGTAGATCTGCATTGTCTCTGACTCAGTTTGATCTTCTCAGCTTGATCTTCTCGAACTCCCCCTTGATCAGTCATTCTCCCCCTTTTTGTCCATAATTTGACAATGCTAAAAAATATGAACAGCAGCTTTCTTGTCAATTAGGATCATAGCTCCCCCTCAATAGCAACTCTCCCTGAATGTATCTTTGTAGCAGCGCTGGGGGTGGGAGCTTGATCTCCTTGATCAGGGCTTTTTACATGTAACCATCCACACTTGTGTAGTTTGATCTTTCAGCAGAGTGTGAGCAAACTCCTTAGGCAAGTCTGATTTTCTAACCCAAATCGGAGTTGTCTTGGGTGGAGAAAAATTCTTCCGCTATTGCTTGGTCTTAGGTAGACGTAGCAACTTTTTGCAATGGGAACGAATGTGTCCTTTTAAACCACAATGATGACAAGTGGATGTGCGTGTAGCTCGTGACACATTCTTTTTCTTGATACTACTCAACACATTATTTGAAAGTGCAGTATGTGGAGTAGCATGTGCAACACTTGAAACAAAAATTGTTTTACCTTTAGCATTTGAAGTGGATGCACCATGATCATAACCAAGACCGCTTCTGTCAAAAGAAGGCTTCTGACTACACAAGATGTTTGTGAGGATCTTCGAACCAGTGTTCATCTTGTTGAGAGAGGCTTGCTTGACTTTTAGCTCAGACAGAGTGATCTTCAGTATCCCTTGCAAGTCTTGATTTTCAGCTTTTAGCATCACTATCGCTTCCTTCAGATTCACTATTTCTTTTTCAGCCTCCTCAAGTTTTTGACCATTAGTAGTCAAATTTTCAGCCATACGCTTTTTCTGGCTTTCCAAAAGATGAATCTTTTCAAGCACTTGCTATAAATCATTCTTCAAAGCAGAATTTTCTTCATGAGCAGCCTTGTACTTGATAGTGATCTTGTTACCATACTTTGTCATCTTAACACAATCAGCATAGGTAGCATGGTACAACTCTTCCCAATTTTTTTCTTGGTCTGACAGCTCATCTTCATTATCTTCATCAGTATCATTGTCAGATACAGATTTAACCATGAATGCAACAAATTTGCCATTCACATAGTCAGAAGGATCATCTTCGGGATCTTTTGCTTTTTCTTTTTCTTCTTCAAAAGATTCTTCATCCCAAGTAGTGTTTAGAGCATTTTGCTTTGTAGCCTTTTTCTTGTTGGCACACTCATTAGCATAGTGACCATAGCCTTGGCACTCAAAACACTTTGTCCCTTGTGCAGAATCCTTCTTCTCAAATTTGGAATTCCTTTTCTTAGCTCTTTTTGTCTTCATGTATTTGTGAAAACACTTCAAAAACTCAGTCATATCATCTTCAGCTTCAGATTCAAAATCAGACTCAATTTTCTTTACAGGCTTCTTTCTTGATTCTGATATGGTTTTCAAGGCAATGCCATTTTCTTTTGATTTGCCTTTATTCAACCTATTGGCTTCAAATGTCTGAAGGTTTCCAACTAGCTCATTCACTTTGAGAGTATCCAGATTCTTATTTTCTTCAATAGCATCAACTTTATAATCGAATCTGGAAGGTAGAGACCTCAAAATTTTCTTGACAATCTTGTGTTCTAGTTTCTTCCCACAGAATGAACACAGAATTGACAATTTCATTCAGCTTGGCATAAAATTGATCAAAGGTCTCATTCTCTTCCATCACGATGGTTTCAAAATCTTTATTCAGCCTTTGCAATTTGGCTTGCTTCACCGTGTCTATACCCTCATAGACTGTCTGTAAGACATCCCATGCTTCTTTTGCAGATTTGCAAGTAGAAATTCTTCTGAACTCATCAGCAGAGACTCCATTGTATATGCAATTCACAGCCTTGTTATTACAATTGGATTTATACTTCTCATCCTTAGACCATTCAGCTTTAGGTTTAGGAAGAGTTTTTCCATCAACCACAAATGTTGGTCTAGAAAACCCATCTACAACAATATCCCAGACATCATCATCAATGGACTTAAGGAAACCAATCATCCTTTGCTTCCAATAAGCATAATTAGAACCATCAAACAAAGGAGGCTTGGAAGTTGATGTCCCTTCTCTATTGAGAACCATTCTAGAAATCTTGTAGGATCAGACACAATAAAATAGTGCAACCCGCTCTGATACCAATTGAAAAAGTGCAGGGGTCTCCGGGATTTATAGATTGGTCTACTCAAACAAACAATCCAAAAGTGTGCAGAAAGAAATATAATGCAGCGGAAATAAAACAACAAGCACACATCACAAGGACACCAAATTTTAAGGTGGAAAACCCTAACCGGGTGAAAAACCACCGATCCGAACTGGATCAAATCAAGCACTATAAATCTCGCAATTACAAGAAACTCAGATCTCTTCTCTAGATATCCCCTACCCAAGGACTGAAGTTACCTTGTGTCGCTTCACGCTTCAACAACTTCACACCGTTAATTGCAACAGATCCAAACCAGCACTTGACTCCTCAAATCTTCTCGCAGGAATATAATCTTCTACAAAGGATGCAGAAGAACAGACTCTAGAGAACTTGGTAGCACAACTTCATAAAAACTCTAGAGAATAATACTCTCAATAAAAATCTCTAACTCAGAACTTTGAGAGGTGAGGTGTGTCCCTTTGGAATAGCCCTTGAGTCCTTTAAATAACCCTTGGTTCGTGCTTAAGGTTGCCTAAGTTGATTAGAACTAAAACAGCAGTTTGAGTACAATCAAAATATCAAGTTTCCAATTTCATCTCACTGTCCACGCCAGGTTCGCTCGAGCGATCTCCAGGTTCGCTCGAGCGAACTACCCTCTGTTTCAGAACTGGACAAGACAGAACACTGTTCGCTCGAGCCAATGGAATGGTCGCTCGAGCGAACTCCCCTCTGGACTTGATCCGGAAATTCAGCTCTCTTTCTCTAGCAGATTTCTTCTAATTCCTTCAGGCTTTCTTCATTTGAGTCCTTTCAATCTTCTAACTTCAAAGTCCTTTTCTAAATAAAAATTACAACTCAAAGACCCAAAGTTTTGTCCAACCCATGAATTTAGCCAACACTCAAAAACCTAACAAGTACTTTAATCCAATTGAAGATGATCTTAGGATCCCCTGTTCCATAAATATGTGTATATATGGAAATTCTGGAGCTTCTCAATAAAACATGTTTAAGATGTGACATTGCTGGGTAATAATAAAAGGACACAGTAGGAAAGGACTGGTTCTATTTAGAGAGTCTTTGGGATTTAAGATAAATGCAGGATCAAAGAGCTGAATCAACACTGGCAATCGCTGTAACATATTAGGTTTTAGGAAGGCTGATTATTTGGTGGATTGCAACAGTTGCTGTCACACTGTGCAACCAAAGCCAGTTCAATGGCCTTTCTTGTTTTCTTTATATATATATATATAGAGAGAGAGAGAGAGAGATCTGCAGTCTAGCCTACGTGAACTAGCTAGTTCATCAAGGTTACAAATGGCTGGATGAAAATCTCAGTATAGCATGTGGGCTAGTGATGATTAGAATGATTTTCATGAACCATTGAGGTCCCTTGCTAGAAATCTCTGCATAGGTGCACATGGATTTTGATTGATTTAAACATTTAAGTTAGTCAGACTGTCCACCAAGTGAAGCTGGCATTCAAAAAACATCCTTGTGCTTGTAGATAGCTTTAAAAGTGTGTGCAAGTTCCTTTGCCTGAGATTCAGGTTTTCACCCCTTGCCTGCATTGTATAAAATGCCTGACGCCATAAAGAACTACGAAATTCTGAAGATCATTTAAAAATAAATAAATAAATAAATCAAAAATCTCCATATTGTAAATTCCCCAATTTATGTAGACCATCTAGACCATTTATACTATGATATAGACCAGCTAAGCTATGAATGAGATAGTGGTACATCATTCTGTAAGCCCAAGCCCAAAACGTATAATTTAAATTCCCGGGCCAAGATTTGTATAGGATGGATACTTATGAACTATGATGCACAGATACTTCAAAGTGGGCAACGTATCGTATCGTATTGCGCCTGATACTTCACTTTTTATGTGTAAAATCCGTGTCCCTACCATATCCATAGTGTCCCAACCATATCCTTGCCATATCTGGGCATGGTTTACGAAAGGTCCTTGAGCAGCATGAACTCCGAGAGAAACATGAAGGAGGATTCTCTGTGACTTCAGAAGATTTAAAAACAGTAAACCTATGGTCTAAAGAAGACCTAACACTGAAAACAGCATTTCCTTGGGCCTGATTGAAAAACTGGAGTTCATTAATTTCTTAAAACATATATATGCAATTATTTCACCTTCTCCAAAAGGCACGTGTAGGCTGATCATTTGCATCATCAAAAACTTAACAAACTCATCAAATGAATGTCGATTGTGTACGCTTTATCTCAAAAAGGATATTGTTGGGTACCTATTAGCTTTAATTATTACCACAGAACCAAAGCTATTATACACCGAATTTTTATTTTTTATTAGAAATTAATGTTTTGCAAAATATTTGTTAATAGAGGGCCTACTGCATTCTGCTCCCTCCATTGCTTCGGGTAATTAAGCTACTTAAAAATCAGAGTCATATAGGCTGGAGTCATAACAGTTGTTATTATACAAGAAGAACCAGAAGAAAAAGGAAAAGAAATCTCAAATCCAAATACCATTTCTAGCTCCTGGGCCATCAATATACAGGGGCCACACCATGTTGCATAGAAATCAACTACAAGGGGAACATTCCTTTCCCCCTTCACCAGATCCTCCACCTCCTTAGAACTCACCTTCTTCTGCAAAAGCAGGGAAAGAGAAACATCACCCAAAAGCCAAATCCAAAGATTGTTAAGGATACACCAACATAAAAATGTAAATATCAAAAGGGCTTGTTTGCGCAGAAGCATTTCCAGAAAATTTCATTTCCTCTCCATGTAAACTCTAAAAAGGCATGATTTTATTTTCAGTGGAAAATAGAAGCTGAAAACATCATTTTTCTACTGTTTCGGTTTCTATTGTATTGTGGGGAGAAACACTTTTCACCTCTTGGGTTGTATGCAAAACCTGCAGAAATGCTTTCAACTCGGACAATGAGAAATGCAGAAGATTTTAGCACGAAACAACAAAAAATCATTCTCCCATGTGACCACCCTCATAATCAAAGGAAAACGTGCTGAAAGTTGAAATCTTTTTTCTTTTCAACAGCGGTTTCATTTCCTGGAGAATACGGAAACTGAAAAAGAGTTCATCTTTCTACTACTGTTTCAGTTTCTATTACTTGGTGGCAATGAAATATGTTTCATCCTCTTCTACAGGATTGCAGAAAATGGTTTTCTACCACTTGGGTCTTCTACAGGATTGCAAAAACTGCAGAAACCTTTTGACCCCAGAAATGGAAAAGCACGGAAAGAGACAACAAAAACAACAGAAAATCATCCCCCCCCCCCCCCCAAAAAAAACCCGTTCCCATTTTTCCATGAAAAATGCTCCAAACAAAATCCTTATCCACACTAGGACTGACGTGGGCAGAAATGATAATACAAGGCAATCAAAGAAGAGTAAAGAAATGAGATTCCATGGGAATGGTATGGGACTTACAATGAGATAGTCCTCTCTGATGTACCTGCCATTAGAGAATTTTTGTTGTGAGTTGATGACGAGGGACTGGAAGGGCCTCTTGCTATTGTTGTTGTGGGTGGAAAAGAAAGGGTTGAGAAAGGGAAGGCGAGGAGGCTTCAGGAAGGAAGAGAGGGCAAACGATGATGCTAGTGGGGTTTGAAATGAAGCCATCCTTATTATGCTTTGTTTCTACCTGGGACAAGATGGAATGAAAGGAACCCTTTTTTTTTATCTTCTGCTGTTTTGCATCTGCATTTGCATTTGCTTCGGATAAGAAATGGGACACTGCTTCACGAACTGCTCAATTTGTCGCTGAAGTGGTCGTCGTAGGCGTAGGGCCTGTTTCTTTAAATTTGCCATGTTTAGAACTTTTTTTTGCATGATGTGTAATCCTCGAGGTTTGGCCGAGTGGGCAGGAACTAAGTGCCCAGAGAGCGGTGCGGGTGCGAGCGGGGTGCGGGTGCGGGGGCAGGGGCGGGAGCGGGAGTGGGAGTGGGAGTGGGGGCGTCAAAACGCTAAGTTTTAAAATAATTATATATCCAAAGCGTTTATATAACATAGTGCTTATGGATTTATAAATAATTAACTAATTGGCACAAATATATCTTATCCATATATTCAAGCATAAAAAATAGAAAAAAGAAATAACTTTGCAATTTGATCACATAAAATAGACAATAATTAATAAGTAAAAAGAATTTTCTTCACTCAAAAGATAAATATCAAGCTTACAGAAAAAGAAAATGTACAAAAAACCAAAATTCTACATAGTTCGCTCCATATTCGGTTAAACCGCGCTCAAAGGATGGTCAAACAATGCTCTGAAAATGATTGAACCGCGCTTCGAAGACGGATCCACTCCAAAAGCGCCGATCCGCGTTTTCGAAGCGGGATCAAGCAATTTGGGTTGAGAAATCAAGCAAAGAACTGGTGAAGTCAACTCAACTCAAATCTATGCAAACATAAAAGGCTGAAGTCCACTCTCAGCAACTTTCAAAAACTCCATCAAGAAAAAATCTATTCCAAAAACTAGGGGTTTGCTATTGGCACACAAAATAATTCTTTTCCCACACAAGGAATCTAAATAATTTTTAATTACATTTTTACCCCTTTATGAAATAGCCAAAATATCCAATCTCCCTCCAAAACTCAAAAACTCTCTTCTTTTCACACACAGAGCTGATCTTCTTCTTCCCTCCCTGTACTCACACACAGAACTCATCTTCTCCACATCTCAGTCTCCACATCTCATTCTCCACTTGTCATTCTCCACTTCATTATTGTTTTGGCATCTCATCTTCCTCCATTTTGTGTTCTTAGCCAACTCATTTTCCTCCATCTCCTTCGTCTTTCCTTCTTCTTGTAGTTAACTTTTTTCATTAGATCTATCTAGTGCAATGAAGGAAGAAAAGAACAATGAAATCGTGCCTCTCAATCAGAGCAGCAGTGGAAAGGTCCGTTTCAATGTGATTTGTTCGTATTTTTTGCCATTTTAGGAAAATTTTTCTCAACTGCGAAATTGCAGACTCCCCGATATGTACGGACTGGAAGATCCGAACAAACTCAGTTTGTTCGGACTTTTATGTCCGAACAAAATGACTTTGTTCGGACATAAAAGTCCGAACATTATTGGATAGTTCGGATCTGTGTATCCGGACAGTTTGACTCCGAACATTTCTTCTGCAAGTCTCTACACAGGAAAGTCAAGTTGGATCGGAATTTGTCATGGATTATACCAGTGAATTTATAACTCAAGAGGTAAGACGTACTGTGGATTTATTACTCAAATTACAATTGTTCGTTACTAAGTTCGTAATAAATTTGTTTATTGTAGATATTTCACAGTCAGGATTCGTTGAGGTAGACCATCAATGAAAGTTGACACCTCAACTCAACGAGATCCAAGTGCTTTCGAGTTGGTACCATCTGCACAGGATAGCTACTCTCCTATATCTGTTTCAAAGACAGGGTCAAAGGATAAAGGACGGCTGGTGTGCAAACAGAATACAATAAAAAAGGCTAAGGCGGTTCGTACGAGGTCCAAAAACACGAATAATTATGTGCTCTCATTTCCGATGGGGTTGAGACCTTACGTTGGAAATGTAAAGGACGTCTCAGCTGATGATAACTGTGGCTTCATAGCCATCGCTGGATTGGTTGGCCTAACCGAGGATGGATGGAGACAAGTAAGGAGAGATTTATCACAGGAGTTGCTTGCACATGTGGATCACTACAAACAGTTATATGGGGTGGAGAACAGAGTTGAAGAATTGATTGATACATTATCATACTATAATGACAAACCCACCAATAGATTACTGGATGACTATGCCTGACATGGGCCATCTCATTGCATCTCGTTACAATTTGGTTTTATACCACTTGAGTTTAGAACAGTGTCTGACTTTCCTCCCACTGCGGTCTGTGCCAGTTCCTATGCCTTCTCAAAATGAGAGAACAGTAGATTTGTTAATCAAAATCATTTTGTTCAATTGTTCTTAGAACCGGGACATCCAATTCCGCCTATTGCAAATAAGTGGATACAGTTTCACCATTCCTGTGCGGGATGGCTGGGAGTTATCGTACAGTGATCGGATCAAACGATTCAAAGAGCTTGTAAATCCAGACGTCTCCACATGTGAGACAATAGATTTGGATTGAATGTAACAATTTTGAATGTAACAAGTTTTTATTGGATATTCGAAGTTTGAATGTAACAATTATGCATTTAACAAGGTTGCATGAATTGCACTCATTTTTTACTGTTGTCATTAAGTTCTAAATTCAGTTTATCAGTGTGTTCGTACAACTCCACACACATTTGAAATGTTCGGACCTGTGTATCCGAACAAATAGGATTTGTTCGGACCTGTATGTCCGAACAAACAGCACTTGTTCGGACCTGTATGTCCGAACAAATAGGATTTGTTCGGACCTGTGTATCCGAACACTACATCTGTAACAATACATTTGATATTTCACCATGTACATCTACATCTGTAACAATTCATTCAATAGTCCAAAGTAATAAAAAGATAACAGTTTCCAAAACTAGAAAAACTTGATTCATTCAAAGTAATTCATTCAAAGTAATTCATTCAATAGAAAAGTTTCCTAAGTACAACCATTGAAAGTCCAACAACTTGATTGAAATACAAATTTTCAAATTTCTTTAAACTTCTTTAAATTTCTTCAGTTGTTCCTTCCCCGTGTTGACCTGCTGCGGCTGTAGCTTTGTGAACTCATGACCGGATGTCGAATGGTTCGTTGAGCATCGGCTATTGACATTCCCCGCAAGACATGGACTCGGGGATGATCTGGCTGATAGTGAATGTTTGGAGTTGGAGCCAAACATTCGAAGTGCTCGTACACCCAAGCTTCCAATAGAGTCTGGTAACCAGCCATTTTGTTTAACTTCATGCCGGGTTGCTAGCCCCATCTGCCTGTATAAGTATGCCAGTGCAGCAATACCCCATGCATATGAATGTACGTTGTCCAAATCCACCAGATGTGTAAAAAATATGATAGGCACCCATGTGCAACTCTTGTCTATGAACAACGTACATCCCAATAAGTATAGAAGGTAAGCTCTGACTGTACAGTCAATCATCTCCTCCCCATCTTCGTCAGACATTCCGCCAAACTTTTCTCGTAACCACTCCAATCTAACAAATTGGCCCCGCACCTGGATCAGCTCATCATGTGCCTCTATGGGCTCTACTCCCAGTGCATTAACAAGGAGTGCTTGAGCTTCCTCATATGCCATTCTATCATTATACGAGACAGTCCGCCCCGTCACTGGGATGCCTAAGATGGATGCAACATCATCTAAAGTGATGGTCATCTCACCAAATGGCATGTGAAAGGTGTTAGTCTCGGGTTGCCACCTCTCTACAAAACCCGATACAATAATCTTATTGACACTGCGATATGATGCAGTCACTAAGGGAGCCAATCTGGATCTGGACATCCAATGCCTAAACCTATCAGACCCATTCAATTGCCATTGCCACAATGGCACTTTCTGACTATGACTTAGACACTTCAGTGCTCCTCGATCCTACATTCAACAATTGATACATTATCGAAGATATTCCCCAATAAATAAATCAATCAATCTTGATATGGAACAAACGAAAACACATGTCCACTCCAAATATACCCAGTTATATGTGTATCAAAGCTGGTCAATAAGGACCTATCTTGTGGCCCCAGACCTGGTTCCACATCCATCTCAGGTTGTTCTTCAAGGCCCTCCTCACTAAGAAGAGGTTCTTCTGCAACCTCTTCTACTCGGTGGCGACGCCTTCTGTTTGAAGCGGTAGGTCGCACCCTAGAAGAGCTCAGTCGGTCCATATCTGAAATAAAAATACAAACATTGTAGGATAATTCATTATGGTAAGTTCAGCTACAATCAAATTTATTTCCATATGAGTTTATCACATTAATGCACATTAAAGAAATAGGGAAACGAGTCAAACACTTTTTTTTTCCATGTTACAAGTTCACACTAGCCAAACTCTTTGTTAGAGTGAAAATTTTCTTAATGATGAAATCAGATGAAGACTCTGATTTTGTGTGGTTAGATTAGAATTTGAAAATAGTGGCCACATCTTTTTGATCAATAGTATTAGTTAGACTGAGAGGATTCATATGGATGACTATCAAAATGTTGAACAAGCAATAACTCCAAACACTTTTACCAAAAGGAAAAAAAAAACTCAACATTTTGTTTTTGCAAACTAATTATGTTCGAACCTGAAGGTCCGAACAAAACTAAGGTGTTTGGACCTGAAGGTCCGAACAAAAAAGGAAGAAGACGATGTATGGGAACCGACCCAATGCATCAAAAAACTATACCATTGTTTCTAAAATCCTACATTGAATGAGAATCTATCCCCATAACAAGTTTGCATGCAAAAAAAAAGTCATCTAAGATGGATACAATGGTAAAGAATAAATGGTGAAGCAAAATGAAATGAAAATGGTGGAGATAGAGATTAACCTTTGGAAGAGGAGATGGTGTAGATGACTGGGAACGCCGGAAGAACAGAGACGCCGGAGAAGGAGAGAGAGTTCGATCGATTTTGTGTGTGGAGAGAAAGAGAAAGAGTTGTGTGTGGGAAGAAGAAAGAGGACGATGGAGAGGGGGTAAAATGGGGACATTTGATGTGTGGGGAAAGAAAAAATATAAAATTTAAATTATTGTGTTGTGTGTGGAGAGAAACTGTGTGGGAAAAGACCTTTCCTGTGTGCCAATAGCAAGCCCCAAAAACTAAGGATGAACTTCAAGGGCGCTTTCCTATGCTTGGAGGCCAATTGGGGTCATTTGGACCCATTTCCACATATTGACCCTTCATGTCTAAATGGTTCTCATACATAAACCACTGGGGCCCACTTTGACCCATTTCTAGAGGTCAAACCAAGATGAAATCTTCCATGATGATCCATAACAAGTCTCAAGAGAGTTTCCCACGATTTCAAGTTCATTAGAGGTCATTTGATATCAAAGTGCAAGGTAAAAGGGGTGTGCAATCATGAAGTCCAAAGCCCATTTACAAAGCTTAAACGGTGATGAAGCCCTCCTCAAAGAGACTAAAAATCAGCCAGAAAGGGATTTCCCAAAATTTCAGAGCATTTAGACATCATTTGGACCCATTTCCCATAGAATGGATTCCATGTCTGAATGGCTTTCAGACATGAACCCATATGTCTGTCTTTTCATACATGAACTTCATGTCCGAGAAAAGCATTGTGTACTCAAACATGAAGTTGCAGTAAGTGATAGACGCCCATTTTTGAATTGTAACTCCCTGGAACCGCTGCAACTGCCCTCTCACTCTATAAATAGGGCCTTTGGACGACCATTCAAGCATTCCTACTAATTCCTAAGCACACTTAGCCTCTTTAATCCTCTCCCACTTTCTCCCAACTTAGAATTTCTAAGAAGATTCCTCCTTTCTTCAGATCATCTCTTCAATAAGACGAGGTTCTATTTCTAAGTTCTGCAAACATCCAAATTAGCCTCCCAAATTCGATCTTCAACCTATGGAGATGTTCTTCTAGAGGGAGAGACTGGTGTTTATGGCCTTAACCTTCCTTTTCAACCCAAATTCATTATTCAGGCTCCCTTCTTTGTCTCTCTCACTCAGAGGAGTATGATGTCTCTTTTTAAAACTTAGTTGTGCAATTCCTTTTCCATTGCCTCATTCTGGTTCTCCGTACTGGTATAGCCCAGAATGACACGACGTTGAAGCAGCTACTAGCACATAAACCAATAACTCTCTCAAATTGCACAAACGCAATCCTTGATAAATGAGTGATGATTGTCAAAGATAACAGTCAGTCAAAATTTATTGTCCCCCAACCATATACATAGTAGGGCCATTCTAAAATCATGACAGAGGCTTTGAAGGAGTTTGACAAAGAAAACAAGGAGAAGAAAAGAAGTTCGTATAGGCAGAAGTCTATATTCGAGTAGACATGATGCTCTCGGACATGGACTCGCATAATTGATTTTACAGTCTTTTTATTACGTATTATGTGTAATTTTTGTAATTTTATTCTTTTGTTCAGCTTAAAACCATTTAAGGCCGCATTGAGGGGTTGTAAAAAAAATTATAGACAACATGCATCCACGAGGTTTGAAATGCAAACCCATGTAATATAAATTGGAGGAATGAATATCAAGTTTCTCCTATTTTTTGTGTTAGAATTTTGTGATCACTCAAAAAAAAAAAAATCTCACAATTTTCTACCATCAACGTGATTGTGCCACCTCTCCCATATTTAGTTTAGGTATTCATACGCAATCCGATAATGGTTTGCGGTGGAACCTCATGTGGCACGCTTTGGAGCAAGTGGTGAGGGAGGAATCACTTGTACCCTACCAAACTACCTCAGTACCTTATCGGGATAGTATTGCTCAACGATGTCCCACTCATTGGAATGGATGGTCACCCATGTGATGTCAATATAGATCCCACACTACCTGCACACAATAGAATAGGCACGTCAATTAAATAGATTGCTATTAACAGGTCCCCTAAGTAATAGATTGCCTATCATATTACCTCATGACCTCTCAGTCCATCAAAAGCCTCTCAATGTGTCTGTAAAAGAGACATGTAATCTACAAACTCTCTCTGAGGAACCCAACGATGCACCCAAGGCTAGACTTCTGTGAACAGGCAGTTGGGAGTATGCCTGCAATGGTTAAAATGCTTAAATATCCAAGCCTCCAGTAGGGTCAAATACCCAGCTATCTGCTTTACGCCAATTTGGGCAACAAGTCTCAACTGTCTATACAGATATGCCAATGCAGCATCACCCTAAGCATATGTATATACCTCATCCAAGTCCATCAACAACCTCAAATAGATCATTGAGACCCGTGTGCTGAAGTACTTGTCGATGAAGAGTGTGCATCCCAATATGTATAACCGGAATGCTCTCGCTGCATTCCTAATTTGCGGCTCTGGGTTTACATCAAATACATCTCCAAATATGTCCCTAATCCACTCCAACCTCACTGAATTACCCCGCGCACTTGACAGCTCATTATGTGCATCCTCTGGTGACACTCCCAATGCAGAGCTCACCAGTGACAGCGCCCTCTCAACTGACAAACTACTAGCTGATACCAATTTAACCATCAATAGAATCCCAAAGATGGTGACGACGTCGTCTAAGGTGATTGTCATCTCATTGTACAACATGTGGAAGGCGTTGGTCTCAGACTACCACATTTCCACAAAAGCTGAAATAACGTTCCTATTGATGAATCTATAGGATGTCGTAATAAGTGGAGACAGCCCTAGATGGACAACCAAATCTTTGAACTCTATGTTTTGCCCTCCTTCGACATTTTATGGCTATCTTCTAATTCCTTTGCCGTGATCAATGCACTTTAATGGCGGACGCTCCTGCATTGCAAAGGAACATATATTAGTACATAAAATAAATAATAAAATCATTGCGATCAATTAAGAATACATGTCCATGCTAAATGGCCGCAACAACGTTTGTCCTGAAGCTTAGTAGCAGATCAAAACCTACTAGACCTCCAGGAAATGGTCCAGTTTTGTCTTCAGTGCCCTCTGCATCCTCAGGCTGGTCAAACTCCTCCAAAACCTCAGCCTGCTTATGCTCTTCCACAACCTTGGGCTACTCAATCTCCTCCACAAACTCGGGCTACATGCGTCTAGTGCATCGTTTCCTATTTGAGGCTATAGGCTAAATTTGTAAAGTACCGGGCACGTCCATGGCTAATTGTAAAAAAGAGTGATCTAAGTGTTTGCCAGAACACAAAAAAGTATAAAAAATAAGAAAACAAAATATAGGAATTGATCGGCCCTGAACAAGCAGAACGGATTTGATTTGTTTGGCTGTATACAATCAAACGAAATAGATTTGTTCAGTTAACTATAGTTGAAGAAATGTAATTCGTTTGGACCTTTAGGTTGGAACGAGCACGAACATCAAATTAAAAAGACATTCAATGGTGAAGGAATGAGAGAGAAATGGAGGGATTCATATACTGTCTAGCCCCGTTACACATTTTAAACATCAACATTCACCTCTCATGTGCATCCACTACCAAAATGAATGAAAAAAAGAGAAATGTATAGGGAGAGAAAACATACCTTGATACCCAAGTGTGAGAAGAAAGGGCGAAGAGGTGGAAGAGAGGAAAAGAGTGAGGGAAAAAATGAGGGAACCTGATGGGAAGACATCCTTACAAATCTGGAGTGAGGTCCTGTGAGAGGGAGGGAAGAAGGTGGCGATGGTGAAGTTCAAATCGGAAGATCGATTGGGTGAGAGGGAGGGAGGAAGGGATATGCACAAAGAAATTGAGGGTGGAGTGTTTGGGCAGTTTGGAAACACTGGGATGTGTAGAGAGGATTTTTAGCAATGAGTTAGACATGTATGGAGAAGGGATATGTAAAGAGCAAGTAGGGCTTTGGCATTAGCAACTCAAGGGTAATATAGAATATGACAAAAATAACCTTGACAGTTTTTAAAAGCTCCTCTCCTCATGAAGTGGAAAATCACTCTTATCATTAGATTAGTTAATCCAATCAAAATTAAAACAAGAGAGAAATTCTTATTTTTCTCTATTCTTCTCATGATTATGATAAATGTTAGTAGTTGAAGTCCAACAAATCATCTACTTAATTTAGACAACAATCATAACTATCTACATCTTTACCAGGATTTAAGATCCCTTGATCGCAACTTAATATATTTTTTTCATGACGACAATGGCCTATCATAATTGTAATTTTCATCGTGCTCTAGTGAAGCATGTTGGAATGCTAGATTTATCTAGGGCACAGTCGGTTCTGAGAAAGCATCGATTTTCAACCTCACACTGTCATGGAAGAGAGCGATCAAAAGCAAGTGGGTCCCCTGAGGGAGTTCTTCCATGTTGGAAGAAAAGAAAAGTAGAAAGGATCGGCTTTTACACAATCTAGACTCCTTGCACTCGTCAAAGAAATTGAAGTCACTTTGTTTGGTTTTTGTGAACATAAACAAAAGAAAGGCTACTGCTTGAAATCAAGCAAGAGAGGTTGTTTCATCTTCATCTTTGGGTGCTTGACAAAGAGTGGGAAGGCTTTTTTATTGGAAGCCTTGTCTGAAAAAAAAAGGTGTTACAGAAGAGTTAAAGGCAATTGGTGTTTTTTTTTTCTAGAATAGAAGAATGTATAATCCTTAAGTTCCAGATGGTAAATAGTAGTCTGAGTAAATTTTAGAATAGTAGTTGATTAAACTGTAATTTTATGATGCTTGTGATATTAAATCTTTGTAGGAAAGTATTATCTCGTTGATGTGGTAATAAACGAGATCTCATTGGACCATATCATGGAACCCAATTTCAAAAGGAGTATAGACATCATGCATTGGCTCCTAGGACACCTAGTGAGCTGTTTAATCCGTGACATGCAAAATTAAGGAATGTTTTTGAAAAAACATTCGGCTTGTGGAATGAACGGCTTCTAGTTTTGAATCATATAGCTCATAGATATCCTACTAAGACACAAGTAATGATTGTCGATGCATGTGCTCTATTACACAACTTTATCATAATGACAAGTCCTAGTAATGATATATTTTATAAATGTCATTGTCGAGAAATAATACACATTGATGGCGACAATGGTGATGATCATAAGGTCATAGTAGCTATGATAAATCTGATAGCCAATGTACTTTCCATTTACGAGATGAGATAGCATTAGAAATGTGTAGTGCTAATGTCAACAGAAGAGCTGAATGAATTTACATCTAGAAACCTCTCTCTTTTTGCATGGAGAGATTCATTTTGGAAATTTAAGGAATATGCATCTTTTGAAATAAAATTTTGGTATTTGTATGGTATATCTATTTATTTGAAGTAACTCCGTCATTTTTTTTACTGTTGATCCCAAGCCCAGTAAAGGAGGGTTGCGTTAGGTAGGTTGACAGCTAGCATACAATTTTGTCATGGCCCAAACATGAATTTTGAGAGAGAAACATAATTCATGTAGCCAACCCCAACATAGTTGGGACAAGGCTTTGATGATGATCTATTTATTTGAAGTGTTTATAAGGAATTGAAATATACTGAAAATGTTGTGATGGGCTTGTTTGTTTGCATGGAATTACAATATATGATATTCATATGCAGAAATTGAAGTCAAGTTTTGGAGCATGCAAACTTTATGAATGATGGCTACTTGTGTTAATTCCCATATTTAAAAACTATATGCCAAATGATTTAATTTAGGATCCATTCAAATTGATAAGAAAATCTATAACATTCTCTATGATGATTGAATTGTATAATGGGCTTCATTCAATATTTAAAATGATGACCTTATATGGGGAAATTTCTTTGCCTTCATTCAAATCTATTTAAATATAATTTATAAAAATCAGTTTATCACATTTATGCATATTGTTCAAACAAACATGGTAAAATAAAGAATATGCGTAAATGATGTGAAAATGGTTCTAGTCGATAAATGTTGTAAATAGAAAGCATACATAAAACCTACATCTCAACAATTGCATATTCAACAATCACGTATGTAAATTTCATTTATGCAGAACATGTGTAACATAGACAAACACGAGAAAAGAAAAAATTGAGGGGGTGTGTTATGAATAATTTTCCCCCTCACACTCCCTCCATCTGCCCCTGGTGACACTAAGGATAAGGGAGAGAAGAGATGAGCCCCATTATACAAAATATAGTTATTCTTTTTAATGTGAGATGGGAGCATCTCTCACCTTACTATGAGAGATAAGGTGGAGGCTCTTATATGCATATCCAATGCCAACAACTTAAATGTGAGGACCCCCACCTTTATCTCTCATATTAAGGTAAGAGATGCTCTTATAGGAGCATCTCCCCTTTTTAATAGTTTGTTTTTTATAGGATTGAAAGATATCACCTTTCACTACAGGTATGTGTACAGAATCAATATGCAACCAATATTATATGGGGAATTTTAAACAACGCTTACTTTAAAAATGCCCCCTTTTCTAGCCCTCTTTTTTATTGGTCATGGAGCCCATGATGAGTCAATCTAGTCTTTTTACAAACAGTAGCCCCCATGAATAGTCACTAGTCCAAGTTTGACACTCATCTAACTTTTCCTCACCGTTGATTGGAATTATGATAAAAAGATGCCTCTAAACATTAGATTTTAGTACCATGGATCAAAAGGTTAGAATGGTCTTATGGATTCAAGATTTTACATATAAATAAGCCTCATATGAGTCTTTCCATCCAATGGACTTCCATGATCATCATGCATTTCAGTGGATCCGACAAGGAGCGGTGTTTTTAGGCACTGTGTAGCGCTCCCCATATTACATTTCTCCATCTTTAAGTGCAAACATAATATGTTGTTATCAATATTTTCTTAATGACAGCATTTGAATTTAACTTTAAAAGGGGGTATTATTTATTTGACATAATCGGTTGGAAGAAATTATTTAAAAGGATTTTTTAACATTTCATAAAGAAGCAAAGAGTATATAATAATTACAGTTACTCAAATGACTATGGAGGCTACAAATAGGCAAAAGGGCAGTGGTTAAGTAGAAGGGGGTAAGCACCATATAAACAATATTTACGCTCCCTTATTTTGATATTTGAGTCCAACTAAAATTTATAAGGAGAGGAAAGAGAGCCTTTGAAGAGATTTCCTCTTTATAATCATCACTCGAAACCATGGGTCTTCATTTGTGTCTGTTTACTGATTCTTCTTTTTTTTGGTATCCCAGCTAGATGGGGCTGGGTCCCTCGGTGACTCATATATACGAGAAGAACCCGCAAATATGGGAAGAAAACTTGAATATGCGATAAGAGACGAACTCACATATGCAAAGAGAGGGGAGGCAAGGTCCAACCCTGAAACTCCCGGTGAGAATTGGCGTGTCTTACCACTCAGGTAAGACACCGTTGTTGATTCTGCTTTTAAAGCATCAGTTGGTCATTCGGCTTTTATTTTTATTTTTATTTTTTTTGTCTTTCAATGGGTCAATTATCTGTGCGTGCGAATGTACAGGTACAAAGATACGCTCCTTAAAAAGTAGAAGACATGAGAGCAATCTTGATTGCAATCATGAGATCATAGTTAGTTAATTTTGGTTTTTTAATTTTTGTCGGGTTTATTTCTCTCTGAAGTTGTTTCCTTTATTTTCTTCAAAGGAATTATCATCTTAAAATATAATAATAATAATAAGCATCCTCATCATGAAAGCTGTAAGCACCCACAAAACTGGCAGCCAACCTCGCAGAAGATAACTGGCAGCCAATCTTGCACAACCTGATCTATTTAGAATCTGTACCAGCCATCAGACACATACCACTGCTCTTATAAGCAACTGAACAACAGAACTGGTCAATGTCAATGTCAAAAGAGTGGGCTTCCTGGCGACACATCTTGTGCTATCAATATGCTTTCAAAAAAGTTAAACCTCCTATATCATCTCTACTTGTTTGGCAATGAACTAAATCTAAACCTAAGAATGCAAGTAGACAAGTAGCATGGGCAAGGGTTCAGGAGCTGTAGAGTGACATAGGATGGGAAGACACATTCTCAAAATCGAAGATAAGCATACACAACACTGGGGTACAAAGTTTAATAAGTAGCAACGTGTCCAGGAAGGCCCAGTCCAGTCTCTGTAAATTTGTTGAATCGCATGTGAGCAAACTGCATATAGATTTTAGAAGAAACGAAGGCACCATGAAAATTTAAAGAAAAAAAAAAGGGGAGAGGGCATTGTTACTTTAAAAAGTGAAAACAAAATACACAGTTCGGTGAAAAGGGCATGCAGCAATGCAACAAAGTTTTACCATATGAACAACCAGCTGCAGCCCCCGCCCCCCAAAAAAAAGGCTCTAAATCCCTGAAGACCCATAGGTGCAAACTAGCATTTAGTTTTGCTGTGCTGATTTCAAGGCCCACAGGTAAACTGTTGTGCTCCAAATCATTGATCTGAAAGCAGCCCACCACCATGAATGGAGAATGCTTCAAATTCAAAATTGGAAAAAAAATAACCCCCATCTCTGGATCCTTCTCTACAGTGCTATTCTTGTACATCAGCTAACAAAGGTATAGGATCCTGCTATCTTGGAGATTCTTTTCCAGCCATGCCATATCCAGAGTGGGACCATCCGACCTACGGGAAATAGGTGAAAGAGAGGCTCACATGTATGGAAACAGGACAAAGCAGACCTAGCACTCGCTGCAGCAGAGGATCCATACATTAGTAGACACTCAAATGGGAACAAAAAGTACCATAAATCGGTTTCTACATCTCATCCAAACAGATCATCATCATCATCATATGCAGAATTATCATCAGATTTTCCACCCGAGGCATCAAAAGAATTTACTTCAGCACCCTTAACCATATCACCTTGCCCATCAGCAGCACCACCCGATGCATATGCCCAAGAAGAACCCACTTTGACAGAAAGTGAATCTCCATACAGATCATCATAAATCCCACCCTTCGTAGTGGCTTTGACCTTATTCAAAACCTGTTGAAGTTTATCAGTCACGCCTTTCGGGGAGTAGTTCTCTTCTTTTGCAGGTATCTGTTCCTTTCCTCTGGGAATTACTGTGGTCTGTACAAGGGATTCATACTTCCCAACAAGACTGCCTTCTTTCACTCCAATCGGACCAGGCTCTGTATCAACATCAATACCATCTGAAATCCCAACTACTTCTACCAAGTGACCACCAACTTGATCTTTGAAAGCAACTCTCATCTTCCTATATCGCTTGCTAGGTCTTTCAGACTGTTGGCTGTCATTTGTTCCAATTTCACTCCCTGAATTCTTTGTTGACTCCGAAAGTAAATCCAATTTGCTCAAACCATAACGATTGAGAATTGTATTGTATTCCAGAACTGCTTCTTCATCAGTTGGATCTGGAGGGGAAGGCAGATTGATTTCTGTAGGCAGTGGAGTTGGAAAAAGAGCGGCATTATTCTTCCTCAAGACATAAGATCTGGTCGATGCAGCAAATTTCAATGACTGACCAACTTCAAGCTCAACTGGGTTATCTTTTGTTAGTCGTTCATTTGCAACAAATGTACCATGGACTGAGCCCAAGTCGATTACGTATATACTGCAGTACAAAAGATAAGTCCATAAATACTTGGTATAAACTACCCAAATCTCCAACCAAAAAAAAAAAAAAAAAAACTAACTACCCAATTCACAATTTATAGTCCTAAAAACCACCAATAAAGATCCTTGATTTCAAATGGTAGGGAAGGCAAAGGGACCCTTCTGCCCAATTATCCAAAGGTTATATACATGCAAGTGTACAGGCTCTCCATTGGGTCTGATTGACATTCAGTCTGGATTCAGGTTCATAGCCAAGGAATCATTTGCTAAATGGTTAAAAAATTGGGTCAAACAATTTAGGTCCACACCAGGCAATGCCCGAATTACACTCTGGGAGAGGTCCCAAACATGGATTTCATTACCCCACTCAACAATGGTTATGGAGGGCCCCAGTGCACACAACAAAGGCTCAACCCTAATAAAGGTCCAATTCCAACAAACATAGATCCCAAGATTCACGCTTGGCCCAATAATAATTTGGGCCCCAAACTTGGGTTTGTATACCCCCCCTGTTATGCCTTTCATACAGTCTGAATCTGGTGTCACTAGATTTCAGTATAGGCCGAGCCAAGCCAGACCAAGGTCTGTCAACAGTCTTAGGTGAATGAATTATATATGCATCTGGCTCAGGCTTGTTTTAACCCTACTACAAACTAGCAACGGCAACAGACCCCACTTACCTGACCACCCAAAGGGTTTTACCTTAAAAAGTCAGCATCAATCCAAATTTTGGGCCTGTTTGATCCTAGAGACTGGATTCAGGTCCACATTACGGACTCAGGTATTTGGAAAAGGTATGGCGTACAAAATATAATTGGGTCCACATTTAGATTCATAGAGGGCCTGGCCCATTTACCTCCCTAGAAATCAGTATTTTCAAAATTAGGATAGGTTCGCATGCCTTAAAAAGCACATGGATGGATCTTTTTCATGCCAAATTTCTATTACACATGCATTCCACATCTTGAGCGATAAAACATGCTATTGGATTTGCAAAGACCAGGCAGGAAACAAAACCCCAACTCATGCAATTTTTGGTTCCTAAACCACATTAGATGCATCATTGAAAGAATGAGGCATGGCCCTGTCTGTCCATCTAAATGTAGACATCCAAGTCCACCTTAAAGTTCATGAGGCCTGTAAACACAAGGCAGAAGAAGGTACAATAGCAGACACGAGTACAAGCACCAGTAAATAAATGGAGAGAAAGATGGAAATGAAAGAAATTCATACACTACCTACACAAATTATGCACAAATCATATTTAAATAGAAAGAAAAAGGAAATCTATCATGAAATCTAACCTTCCATTCTTGTGAGGAACGACAGCAGCATGTTGGCGTGAAACTGATTGATGGTCTAGCACAAAATCACACACAGGAAATTGTCTCCCAAAAATATGCCTTCGCTTATCAAGATTGATCCGATCAAGAACTTCACCATCCTTCAAGACCTCAAGATAGTAAACACCAGGCCTGGGCTCAATTGCCCAATCCGGAGGCTGCCAAGTAGACTGTCCTCCTCCAACCTGAGTGGTTTGCTGAGTTGGTGCTACTGCTGGCGTTGGCTCATGTCCCTCTTGTTTTGAATGAACATGGTTCTGCTGCCGCAATTGCGTCTGCGTGTGCGGAATCTGTGACTGGACTGATGTGACTGGAGGTTGGGCAGCTGCTTTTGGAGTTGAATTAAGCGCCACAGAAAATGGCTCCAAAGATGATGCTTTTCTAAATCTATCAAGACCTGCTCTCCCATACATTCTTGCTCTCTTCCCAAGAATACCTTCTTCGGCAATTTGATAGGATGTCACATATGAAATCACATTAAAATACAGCTTCTACTTCAGGTAGACGAGCTCAGACTTCAGAAATATCAGCACTGATTTTGTTTATATAACTCAACAAGAGATTTTGTTCAAAATTTCCATCAAAGAGAACTCTACAATCCATAATAATGAACAAATCTTCATCCGAAAAAGAAAAAGCAAATAACCAAGTTAAAGAAGAACAGCTACTTCCAAAGAAATTCACTCCCAGTCACCAAACACAAAAGCACACCAAAATGAATATTAATTTCATCTGGGCAAAGGAAAAGACATAACACCCCTGTAAGAGAATAAACACCAATTTCATCAGCATCAGTCATCATAGCAGTGACCACTGATGCAGCCAAAAACACAGCCACTAAATCAGATATCAAATATTTTGGTCCATGGCGACCCAACTTTCTGTATGCCTGTATCAGAGTGCGCATGCAGCATGTGTAACTTTATAATGCAGACCAACTACAAGTGGGGTCCAAGCTCATGCAAGGTCCCAAGGTGTAGTATGGTAGAAGGGACCAGATCTAATATGTAGAGAAAGCTTTCCAATTTTGTTTGAATTAAAACTTCTAGTTCAAGGAGGTTTAGGATGCTTTATTTATGATCAGGATTTAATCATATAAGACTTTATCAAAGGTTTATGTGAGTTTTATACTCTGTTTTATTTTCTCTGTTTCCTCCATTGTTTACAACAAGAATAACATTTTTTCCCTTTCAAAGCTGACATGATGGTTGCAGAATAAGCTCACAGATTTTCTCACATAGGCATAAGGCTTTCAGCGGTTGAAAGACCTAGGACATCTGATGACATTAGGCAGGATCTGGGAAAGAAACCCAGGGAAGATGAAAGGCAAAGGAATGATCACCGCATCATCATCATGATGCTAGAGTTCCAAGGCCTGAAAAGGGGCCACGATTTAGCTATTTTCTTCTACAGAATGATCAGAAAAATAGGGGCTGAAACAGTGTCAATTTGTCTGAGCTTGGTGGTAGACCGTAGGGTTCGCAACTAGCAACTCAGAAAGTCTGGAAGGCCATCAACTCCTAGATTCTGCCTGTCATCTCTGTTGAAACCAGAACACAATCAAGGGCTAAATGTGGGATTGTGGGCTGGTAGTAAAGCTGTAGAATTAGCCATTGCATCTGATCTAAGGGTGACTAGAGGTAATTTGAAGCTATTATCTCTATTTCAATCAATAGCCAATAGTGCTCAATCATTGACTTTCATTTAGTGCCACAATGGTTGCTAAAAGGTGTGATTCAATTAAACTAAATCTATAAGGATTTTATAATTTGGACCATCATAGGATGTTGGGTTGCAGTGTTGGGATATAATTCATAGATAATCCATGATTTAGAATACTATAACTGAATTGTTCTAATGAAGTTGGGATAACGTTAAGTGGTCTGACCAAGATAAGCCCACCAAGATTCCAGCTGCTGCTCATAATTGTTATATTGGTCCAGCCATTTGGGTAAGTCCTCAGGCAGTTTAAGGCCTACTAGTCAAAAGTGATCAGTGCAATCAGATTTGATTGATCATCTATATAGCAATCAAGGTTACAACGTACGAACATGGTTCAAAATTGCGGTCGTATTCGCTATTGCGGTCAACCCTATAACCGTTATGACGCGGCATCACGTCGCAGTTCGTGGTCCCTCATGTTGCGAATTTTTTTTTTACCCCAAAAAAAAAAATCAGAATATTATAAAATGCTAGAAAACAATGATTTTTTCCATTAGTAAACACTTTAAAGCAAAATATCGGTCCACCTAAGTCATAGCGATGTCTTATCTGAAACTTGTAAAATCTATTCTAAATTAAATAGATTTACATGTATATACTAAAATAAGTTGAAATATCACAAATCATAAGCAACCAAAATTTTGAACTAACAATTAGTGCGTAACCATGTCTGGAGTAGACCAGATTAAGAGAGGAAGAGATGTAATGAAGATATGAGGAATATTGGTCGTGAGCTTTTGGCATGCTCAACTCTCTGTTTTATAGCCTTTAATGGCCCAAATCAGGGCTGGAATTACAATCAATCATATCTAATTACACAGGTGTACAGATTTAATGGCCTACAAGTATAGTATGTACAAAATACACAGGTTTCACTACAACTATACACAGCTATCTCATGTGAGTGATTTGGGCAATAGATTGATAGGCCTGATGGACCTGTTCTCCACTATCTTGGTCCCTTTCTAGATGGGCCTGATTTCTACATTCCCCCTCAAATAGATGCAAGTTGGAAAAGAGCAGCAATTTGGAACATAGATAGAAATGATGATCTCGAGGAAGTGCTTTCATGAAGACATTTGCCAACTGCTCATGAGAGGAAATATAAGGCAAATAGATTACATTTGTGACAAGTTGTTGCCGATTGAAGTGACGGTCAATCTCTATGTGCTTGGTCCGCTCATGGTAAATGGTGTTCTTTGCAATGTGGATGACACTGGTGTTGTCTACAGAGTGGAGTAGGGCTCAAAGGAAATGCACCAAATTCTCGAAGTAATTGACGAAGCC
The DNA here is from genome assembly GCA_028538565.1 of Umbellularia californica. NCBI lineage: Eukaryota > Viridiplantae > Streptophyta > Magnoliopsida > Laurales > Lauraceae > Umbellularia > Umbellularia californica. The sequence continues at coordinate 49,228,533 of JAPQWN010000004.1, forward strand.
ACACGTCGTCTCCGCTTGCTGATGACATTGAACGATATTCTGCTTCTACAGATGACTTAGAAAGTGTTGGTTGTTTCTTGCACTTAAATGAGATGAGAGTTGCCAAGAAACATGCACAACGACGGGTGTTTGGACAACCGGCCTAGTCTGCATCAGCATATGCCTGCAATATTAATGAATTTCTTGAAGGATAGAACATACCACGATTGAGGGTCGCTTTGATGTATTGGATGATGCAATGGACCAAATGAAGATGTGGCTTATGAGGGTTACTAATGAACTGACTAAATGTCTTTACGGCGTGGGAGATGTCTGACCTAGTCATGGTCAGGTAAAGTAGACTGCCTACTACTAGACGAGTAAAGATAGTTAGATCTTCGAGAGGGCTTCCATCATCTTTGCTGATTTTGACATTGAACTCAAGAGGTGTGTCAAAGGATTTAGCATTTTCAAGACAGGGAAATTTAATTAAATCTGCAGCATATTTTGATTGACACACACTGATACCTTCCTTTGATTTAGAAATCTCGAGGCCAAGAAAATAAGTTAAGGATCCAAGGTCCTTCATTTTAAAGTTCTTCATGAGATAGGTCTTGATCTCATAAATTCCAATCGCATCATTTCCACTTATAATCATGTCATCAACATAGAGCAACAAAATAGTACACCCACAGGAGGTACATGTAATGAACAAAGAGCTATCATTGAGACTCTGGTAAAAGTGAGCCTGAAGAATAGTGGATTGAAATTTTTACACATAACAAACAACGTACAGTTGTCATTTTAGCTACTAGTGCAAAGGTCTCCTCGTAGTCAATTCCATACTCCTGCTTGTACCCCTGTGCAACAAGTCGTACTTTGTACCGATGATCATAACGAAACTTGATAGAGTAGACCCATTTACTGCCAACGATTGAGGCATCCTAAGGAGTTGGAACAAGATCCCATGTGGAATTGGATTCAAGAGCTAATAATTCTTCATTCATTGCATCGCACCACCATCTCCACATTTTTGAGGCATGAAGACATGTCCAACTTAGGACTCAGGTGATGTGGGATGTGGGGCTTCTCAACACTCCCCCTCACGTGCAGGCCCAACAAATTCCATGGACAGACCGGCCACATGGGCTACACAAGAACGACATGAGACACGTGGGCTACACAAGTACATGAGATTGGAACCCGCTATGATACCATGTAACCATGTCTGGAATAGATCAGATTAAGAGAGGAAGAAGAGATGTAATGAAGATATGAGGAATATTGTTCGTGAGCTTTTCACATGCTCGACCCTCTGTTTTATATCCTTTAATTGCCCAAATCAGGGCTGGAATTACAATCAATCATATCTAATTACACAGGCATACAGGTTTAATGGCTTACAAGTATGGTATATACGGAATACACAGGTTCGACTACAACTATACACAGCTATCCCACGCGAGTGATTTGGGCAATAGATTGGTGGGCCTGATGGACCTATTCTCCACTATCTTGGGCCCTTTCTAGATGGGCCTGATTTCTACATAGTGTTATACACTTAAAAGTCAATAAACTAGTAGCAGTAGTGCAATAATCAATTACTCAAATAACCAAGTAGGTTGAGAGTGAATTTCAACTTTCAAGTAACATTTACTACTACATCAACATGAATTAATTAATTAAAATAGTGGAGTATGTACATACGAGTATTGTGGTGGAGGAGGGAAGAAGCTTTCATGTGAGAATCTACCAAAATCTTGCAAATCACTTAAGCTTTGGTGAAAAAAGAGACTTCGGAAGCTCTAGCAGTCTCAGGAAGCTCCACAGATGGTTTGGGAAAGAAAGAAGCGAAAGAAAGACAGGGAAACGAAGTTTTTTTTAAAAAAAGAGAATATTGTTAGCCGATATATTGACCGATATTTTTAAAATATTGGCCATCATGACCGTTATATTCAAAATATCGGCCGTTATGGACCAACTTTTTCACTTTTTTTCTTTTTCATAACGTGACCATTTTGACCGTCATTATGAAAATAACTTAACGGCCGTTGTTTGTTAACCATGCTTACGAATCTTTTTGTAACCCTTGGCCTGTATCAGTAAAGGATTGGAAAAACATTTGTCTTGTAGGGCATGTTTCTCCCCATACTCTGTGTACATGCTCTTTTCTGTCTTTTCTGTGATTTTTTTAACAACCCCCACCCAACCCCCCCCCAAAAAAAAAAAAAAAAAGATCTGGATGGAGTACGTTATCTAGAATATTTTTAAAGGGGCATTGATCAATTCATAACAAAATATTAGAAACAGAGCATTAATTGCATTACACCATCATGCATGGTGTCATATCTCTATCGGAATTGCTAATTAGCGTTTCTGCAAAATAGACATCAAGAAATTGTGATGTGCAGTTGAGACTGTAAAATTTGAAAGATCTGATTAGGTGCAAGGCATTTTTACACCAAAAAAAAAAAAAATGAAAAAGAAAAGGTCCCAACTCCATATAGGCCATCAGCACCAAAAAGGTGGATTAATATTATTTCATATTTCCTGGTCACCCAAATCCTAGAGCACAACAAGTTACCTTCCACCCTTTAAGTTATTCAAACCATTTGCACCTTCAGAGACATCAAAGCACACCCAAATAAACCACTGAAGGGATTTCATCATTGAAAAAGGAATATAACAATAAAAGAGATAAAAGGAAATAAGATTTAGAGAGATTAGACATGGTAAATATCATCCATAGAAAATTCCAAGTTTCTTTCTCACAGCTGACTCTGTGTGTGCGCGCGCGCGCGCGAGAGAGAGAGAGAGTAATTTCAAATTTGAACAGGACAGTTTCTGTACAGATGTATTTCAGGCAGAACTACAGGCAAACCACATATTGGGGAATAGTGTTCTTTAGTTTTTCTACCAATCATTAGCAATGAGGATAGAATGGTTCCGGACATTGATTGTGGGTGGTTTGTCAAGAAAGTATATTCCAAATATATATATATATATATATTTTCAATTTCCTCCAATGGAAAAAGAAAATAAGCAGAACACCACCTACCAAAATATGCAAACCAATCTTCACTTTAAGCTCAAGATTCCCCTTTTTAATATATATATATATATATATATATATATACACATACATGTATGAATGTGAGAGCCCCACCTTATCTCTCATAGTAAGGTGAGAGTGACTCTCACAGGAGCACCTCCCATATATATATATAGGGCCAGTAAGTGTTTTTCTTATGCAGATGAGCCGACCAAAAATGACAGATAAGTAAATAACATTCCATGGAAACGTCTCCTCACAATAATCCATAGTTCGGTGCGTGAGATGGCGAGAGTGGGCATAAATGAAGAAGCCGCATCAGCTATGGCAAGTTGCTTTTCCAACTCTGCCCATTACACCAAACATGCATGAATTCTTTCATTGCTTAAAAGATCTTACTATCTCCAGATTCTAGGATTACACAAACGCGCCCTTAATTGTCAAAGTCGATTCCCACATTGATAAAAACACAATCCAGCTCAGAATGCCTCTTCCTACTGATCGAGGACTGTTTTAGTCCACCAATCAAAGCCGTCAGGATCGTCCCAACCGGGACACATTCAGAAGAAGGTAATATCAAAAGCTAGACCCCATCAGATCAACAGTCCCTCTATCCACACAGGGTTTGAGATTAGAACAAAACCCTTATTCCTTTCGGACAGAGAGAGACCCCATCATTCAACAAGCCCTGGGAACCCTAATTCCACACTCAAAACCCTAAAAAGGGTTATCATCAAATCCCCGCTTCTCAAAAGCAGAAGATAATCAACAGTAGAAAAGATGAGAACTTTTTCACAGCAGGTGATATTGTGAAATCAAATCAAAGTTTCGCACATTCAAATCAACAAATACAACGAAGATGAACAGAGGAACGTAAAGCTCGCGAGAGAAACTAGTATGAGAAAATTAAGGATTTTGTACCTCGGAGAAGAGCAATGGATTTCTAGGGTTTCTGTCGTTTGGAAACACTTTTGGGGTAAAGAGAGAAATCACAACACCAGAGAAAGAAGAGAAGTTCATTTTTATATAAACGAGTCGTGGTTTCTCATAATAGACTTCGGGAGCACGAACGATAAATGGTCCTCCTTAGGGTATTGGCTATGGGCCTATGGCCCTTGTGGTGGATCCCATATGAAAATCAGATTTATTAGATAGGTCAAATTTGGGGATGAGTGTTTTTACTTATATGTAAAATTTACACTTGTGAAATACAATATCACGTTTGTTTGGAAGCATTATTTTTATGTGAGTAAATATCTGAAAAACTTATAGTTTTTATCGCCCCTCCAGCTTCTACACAGTAGCATGTTTCTTCCTCCTTACTTGGATTCACCAACAACACCGCTTTCTCAATACAAATAAGAAATAGTGATGAGATTTCAACCTTTGAATCAAATAAATATGGGCAAAATGCCTTTTTGCAAATGGATTCGATGAATTAAATCTCTTATTTTTATTTTTCTTTTTAAAATGTATGTCAGTTTTCCTATACACAAACAAAAGTGTTGTCTCTGACAAGTGCACACCAAATACATTGGAACCATTCATATGCCGGTCATCTGGTAGTTTAGTTGCATTTTGGTTATATAGTTCATTCTTTCTATTAAGGTATTTGGTTTATAATGCTATTGCTCTTTTTTCCACTTTTAGTTCTTGCAAATATGATGTTTGTGTTAATAGGGTCTGATTTATTATTGATGTGTTTTTTGTGTTTTTGAATTTTGGCTTCTTTGTCTTTTTTGTTATTTATATTTTTCTTTTTGTTTTCTCAATGACAATAAACCAATACTCCAATTTTCCCCCAAAACATCTTGCCTTGGATATTGTTTGATTTTTGTGCTAGATCTTGAATTTTAGCTCTTTCCTTTTGCTTTCTTATTAAATTTTCATGAATTTGCTTTTTTCTTGAATCATGATGTGATGTTTATGATTATGCTAGTTTCATTTGGATTTGTATGATAGAGGAACTCTTAGGGCACGTTTGGCAATGGTCATTGCAGAGGATTCCTCCTTGCTTTTCCTCGCGATGGTGAATTTTCCACGTTTGACTAGGCGTGGATTTGAAAAAGACAGACGAAAATAATATCTTCTACCGATTATTCTGCAAGTTGGACCCCTCCCCCCTCAGACACACATAATCCATGGAATAAAGGAAAGGTAGAGCTACAATAATGCTACAGTAGAAAGGGTAGTAATGTGCGATTAATAAGTTTTTGTTTTGGAAATATACCTTTTGGGTCCCATAATCAAGATCCAAACCGTTAGTCATATTTAACAACTCCAAAACGGCCATTTTACCAAATTTCAGCCGTTGATTCCTCTTATATCTTGAGATATGTGCCAAAATGTCTTACCATTTACACTATTAATGAAAATGGGAATCAAAACAATCTGTTTTTCCAAAATTTCCGGTTTATGTGGGGCCCACAATCAAGATCGGAACTAGTCATTAGTTCTGGAAGGTTGAAACGGCAAGGTGACCAAACTTAAGCTGTTGGCTCCTCTTATATCTTGAGATATGTGCCAAAACATCCTAACAATTTACAATATTTTTGAAAAAGGGACTAAAAACAGTCCATTTTTCCAAATTTTTTGGTTTATGTTGGGTCCAAAATCATGATCGGAACCAATCATTAGTTCGTGAAGGTCAAACATGGTAAGGTGACCAAATTTCAACCGTTGATCCTAACTTTATCTTGAGATATTTGTAAAAACGTCCATTGGATCAAACATTCTACAGATGGTAGGAACCCGTCTTCCATCCAAACCTAGAATTATCATTAGGAATCCTACCTGAGGAGGTGTTGATTCTTTGGAGATAGAGAGAATCCTCTAAACAGAGCATTCCTCCCCCTAGCATGGACTGTTGCCAAACGTGCCCTTAGAGTTCAAGAAAACAATCAAAGAGGTATTGTTTTCATATGATAATGAATTTACTTATTTGGAGTTCTCTATAGTTTCTTTATTATTGTTGTAATAGGGTTGCTAATTTAATTCTCATCCCACTAATATGAATAAAAGAATTTTTTTGAGAAAACAACTATTGTAGTTAAAAAGATCATGTAAGAACTGAATGTCAGTAATGGGATATGAGTTCTTTATACCTAAGCTTTTAAGGAAAATAAAAATAAAAGGTCATGTATTTAAATTTTAAAAATTCCTGGGTTTGCCAGTGCGTAAAGTCCCAGATTTTCTAAGGACCTTTTAACCCAAATTTCAAGTATAGTTTAGAATTCTAAAAATGTTGAACTTGCCTTAACACCTAGTGAGACCTTAGTAGGTGATATAGATTGCCTTGGGATTCGCGCAGGCAATGCCAAGTCAAGGATGCGTTATTTTATGATCCTTATTACTATTTAACCCAGTAACGCATGCCACGGCCCCAAACCGGACTTCCACAATCACTTTAAATTTCAGAGCGTGACAGGTGCGAGGTCCACCGAATAAGACAATTTACCCCGCACCAAGTTCCCATAGGATTCTATGTGTAAGGACCAATACAAGGTTCCTTTGCATTCAAAACACAATTCAACAGAAGCTTGTGTAACTAGTAATAACATCCAAGTCTATAGACACTTTTTATGCAAATCATGTTATAGAACCTATAATCAGAGCATAAACAAGTCCAAATATAAAAGGTGCAGCATAAAAGTCAAACAGTTAATAGGTGTCTTAGTTACAATCCAAGGTCCCAAGCCTAAACGTCTAGACAAATGAAATTCAACTAATCCAAGAAGATCATCTCTCGCTACGAGACCGCTCTCGTCGTTTGATGTCTACTCCACGTCATCGGGGGTCCATTCTACTGTACCCTGGGGCGTTCATTTAGCCGCCTCTAGGTCTATGTGAAAGATGGCATGTCGTTGCCTACAACACTAAGTGTAGCAAGTTAGAACAAGTAAGTAAATATAATCAACATAGTTATATTGCATCAAAACAGAATTAAAATGAGTAAATTATAAAAGTAGCTAAAAATGCATTAGGCTAAGTATGATTGTACAATAAATAGATCAACATCAATGAATCATATAAGACAAGTCTAAACAAGTACATTCTAGCAAAATGGTAATCCACGTGAACCCATTCTCTCAATTGCATGGATTTTCAAGAAGTAAAACCGTGGCGAGAGCTAAATAAAATATAAACAATGATATCTATATATGCATGCCAACAAGTGAGGTTGAGTATAGTATTGGGGCACACAATCACTCCCACACGAGGCTAAGCTGCAAAAGCATAAACAAGGTTAAATACACAGCCGGGTCCGATTAGAACGGGATCGAAACTAAGTCATGTCGACACAAGAACCAATGATAACTCTAATCGGAAATGGTAATAAGGATGTCTAGTACATCCAAGCATATTTAGCTAGTCACAATCCCAAGAGAGGTAGCCTTATATTTCCAAGTCCTTTCTAATTATAGGCCCACTATGGCAAACCAAGTAAATGAAGAGATACAACAAGTCCCTTATAATGAGGGTCACTAAGTCCATCCTAAGTATGAGGTACAACTGTACAAGTCCCATCATAACATGATAGCAAGGATAAACAAGCATACGCACATGAAGATGCATGCATAACCCATGCAAGTAATGAAACATGGTAGGACACATCTCACAAGATAATACGACAGGTTGAGGACAAGTTACAAGCACTGACATAGGGTTTAGACTGCCCTTGGACAATGCCATCCAATCTGGCAAAACCTTAGAGTTCATGATGTTTACAATGTATAATACCTTGGTGTTCTGAAGTTAAAAGATATTAAAGGCCTAAATCTTCTCACACTTGACCCAGCATTGCCCTAAATAAATCCGGGGCAATCTGGAGGTGTATGTTAGCTCAAACACAACCTAATATGGTCCCACAAGTAATTTAGAATGAGTCATGGTCAATGGGTCAGAAACTATCACCAAAATCCTAAGTTAAGGGTCTTCCAAGAATATAGAACCTAGGACATCTATGATTAGCCCGAGTTACCCCACATTTAATTGTGGGTATCCCTACGGTTACCCGTAGAAGAGGGTTATGGCTAGCCGAGGTACAAAAATCATAAAATTCAGTAGTTTGAGAAATATAGCCACAGAAGACCATGACAAGCCCCCTATAGCCTTACAGATAGCCATAAGTGACTCACGGTTACATCCCACATCGCTCATGTGAGTGTCCAAAGTGAAGGTTAAATATGCCTTCCTAACTTGGTGTGACGCGTTTTAAAGCCTTGAGGCAAGATTGGATGCGCTTGCGCCAGGTCCTCTGATCGAGTAGCCCATGAGCTAAAAAGGACAATATTGCACCGGGCTTGGGTTGGGTCGTTACAAATGGTATCAGAGCTAACTCTCGACTAGTTAGAGTGTGGGTCCCCTGCCGTGGTCTAATGTGAAAGTGCAAGCTAGGCCAATGACTAAGTCCTAGAGGGAGGGTGAATAGAATTAATGGAATTCATTTGCCAATTTTATTCTTCCTAGTCCAATTTTAATCCAACCAGAACAATGAACAAAGCAAAAACAAATAAGAGTATAACTTATGCGAAATATGTGTTCAACATGAGAGTGCTTAAACAATTAAGATATGACACAATTAGTTTTATGTTGATAAACACAAGTGTGTCTGTGTGTGTGTCAATTAATCTAAGTGATGAAATATCATACGTATCAATCTCTACAACATATAGAATGTAAATCATGCAGTTGAGATAGAGATAAAGAAATAGACACAGGGAATTTATAGTGGTTCGGTCACACAGACCTACATCCACTCTCAAGGGTCACACATTCCCTTAGTTCCACTAAGAAGAATTAAACTACACAAGTACTGATTCTACCTCAATTTTGTTACCGAGGTTCGATCACACAGATCTACTCCTCACACAATTTTAGAGTGATTTAGTCACATAGATCACTACCACATTATACACATATTGTAAAAGTTTGAAGAAGGGTGAACACTTGCCTTTGATCAAGATTGAAAGTGTTCTAAGGAGTTTTGATCATAGTCGAAGCTTTCACCTCTTGACAATGTCTTGGTGTTGAGAAGGATGCTTCTAACGTGTTACACAACCAAGGTTCAGAGGTTAGGTCTTCTAGGATTATAATGGGAAGGCTTTCATAGAATAAGGGATACTAGAAGAAGATCTTCCTCACAACACACTCATCTTGGAGCTAATGAAGCTCTTGGATTTTCCTAGATCTAACATAAATGTGTTTGAAAGAAGATTTGAGAGCTTAGGTTTGATGGAAAGAAAGTAGCAAGCAAAGCTCTTCAATAATAGACTTGTCGTAGAGCAAAAAGAGCTCCAGTTATTTATAGACAAAATCCCAAAGGCTAGTTTTGGCAGCTAGCCTCTTAGCACCAAGGCTAGCCCCCTTTCAATTTTCCGGAGACAACAATTATATTTTCTAATTCGGTCAGCTCACAGTTAGCCGTCGATGGCCTTGGCGGCTAGCCATGAGGTGACCGAGTTTCGTTACATAAATAAGGAGCTCTCTGGATAAGTCACCGTGGGTTTCGGTTGCTTGCGGTTCATCGCTATGGCTTTCGGCGGTTAGGTGTGAGGTGACTGCTGATGTGATCGAGAGAAGGTCCAAATACAAGGAGCTCTCGGGAAAGCTAACTGTGGGTCTTGTTTGCTTGCGGTTAGCCGCTATGGCTCTCAACGGTTAACCGTGAGGTGACCGTACTCCATATCAGGTGGGAATATTGCCCTCTGGAAATGTAACCGCAGGTTTTTGGTTACTTGGCGGTTAGCCGCTTTTTGCAAAGGGGCTAGCCGCCAGGTAACTGAAAACCTGCGGTTACTTGCAAAAGGGCTAGCCGCAAGGTGACCGAAAGGTCACCGAACCTTCTTTTTGCACGACTGTTTTAACTGAGAATAAGAGTTTGAAAACAGGCTTTAAAACAAAACTTTTTCCAAGGGTTCCAAGGCCTGGTCTGGGTCTAAAATACCTTGCTAAGGTTAGTAAACAATGTGAAGTCTTTTTTTGACGAATCTGGTCCTTCCAAAAGTTTGATAAACCCCTTGAATTTGATCTTCCATGAGGCACTTTGAGAGGCAAGATCTTCTTGGACATATTGGCACGGAATTGACAACATAAACACAGTGCTCATGAAAATGTGGAGCTAACAATCTTCCCTTTTGTCAATTTCGTGACAAAACCAACTATAACCTATTCATCTAAACAAGAAGGTTTTCAATACAACTCAACATACACCCATTCACAAGTACAAGACCTTTTAAACATAAAAACAAATTTAAGAGCAAACAAAATCAAGACTTGTGTGGCGAACTCTTCATTTGTGTTTTGAGAATTTTTACCTATAAAAGCACAACACTAACAAACATAAAGCATTATGGGAAACTCCCTTATTAGTATAATCAGAAAAAAAAAAATCAGAATTTGGAAGATTTTGCCCCTGAGTTTGTAAGACCCCGACCCGAGTGACCTCGATTAGTCCTAATTAAGTTGCGTGTTAGTGCTAAGCGTGATGATTAGAATTTGACTAAGCTTGGATTAGAATAGCTCTTGATATAGCTTTGGGGAATTTTAAGTGTCTTGTGTTTAGCGGGACCCTTTGGGGGTTCCTTTTTTATAATCTTGCGTTTACTTGGAGGACTACTCGAGATTCCTATAATTCTTGTCTTGATCACGTTTTACTCATCTCGTCGATCCTTACAACTTTCATGTTGATCTCGTCCCCGTCCGGAACCCCGAAACCCGATTTTCCTAGCATTGAGGACAAAACAGTCTTTTTACACTAAATCTATACGCAAAATTTGTTATCCCCAAAACCCGCGAAAAATATACTTTTTGGAAAATAGGTATTTTGGTGATCATTTTTCCCTTCTTCGTCGTTTTCGTTCGAGGTCCCGAAAGTAGTGATTTCAGCCTCCAAAGATCCCTAGTGGTGGAGCCCACACTCAACTTGTATTTAAAGGAACCCATCTTCTTCTTCTTCCTTTTTCCAGCTCAACCAAAACCCAAGCTAGGGTTTCCCTTTCCCTCTTCTTCTTATTGCTTCCCTCAATCTCTACCAAGATTACACCAATAGCACAAATGGAGGTCATCTTCTCCTTCCCCTCACTTAGAGCTTCTACTTGATATCATTTGGGAAAGAATCTACTCATCTCAAGACCCTCTTTGAACCACCCTTGTCCATTTTGAGACTTTGCAAGTAAGTAATCCTTCCAATCTTTGGATATTGTGTTTTCCTAGCCTAGGAGGAGCTTTCATTTTCATTTTTATGAGTTCTATCTTCTTGTTCCTTGTTTGACCCATTTTAGGGTTTGTATTTGGGGGTTTTTGTGTGTAATTTGTGATCTTAGCTTGGAGAAGTGTTTAGAGGCTTGATTCCTTGAGTAGAGACCCTAAGGCAAGTGGAATGAATTGATGTTTGAATTTTGAATGGTTTTCATGACAAACATGATTGGTTTTATTATTTCCATTAATAAATTGTTTTACTTGCATTCAATGTGAAATAATTGCTCTTGAAAAGGTTGGTTAGCTCATTTATTGACTTGAAATGTGGTTTATAGCTCTTTGGTTTATCTCTTGTTTAAGACTTAAATGAATCATTGTGGTTGTGGATGTTTCTTTTCTCTTTTGTGATTGTTTGAATGTGGAGAAGGTGATGCTTGGGGGTTAAATATTCAATGAAGTTTTGATGGGAGTTAAGTGGTGTTTGAGGAGGTTGATGAGTGATTATTTAAGGCAAGGAGGCCCTTTCATTGAAAATGTGTATGAGAAAGGAGGAAGGAAGGCCTTGAAAGCCATTCCCGGGCAGCAGATTTGACTGCCAGCTCGAGCACAGCCCAGGCCGCTAAAGCGCGCAGTCAATCTGACCGCAAACTCAGGCGGCAGTATGCCTGCCTAGTTTCCTACACTGTCCAGGTCCGCTCGAGCACCCCTTGGTTCGCTCGAGCTCACCCCACTTTGGGTCTAAATCACTTTTAGAGCTCGAAAAATGTTTTTAAAGGAGTCCCTTGTTATTGGGGAGATCCATGAGGCAACGTTTGAAGTCCATTTGAGAAGAAAAACCCCACCACAAAGATCCATTGAAGTTCTTTAGAAATTTTCAAGGCATATAAGTATTCCGGAATGTCTCCAAATTCAAAGAGTACCAAGTCATTATTAAGATCGACATACGGGATCCCTATTCACCTTAAATAAATTTTAAGCCTAATATTTTGTCCGAAACTCCAATAGTTCATTTGTATCTGCTTGTACCCGAGATTTACACCATGTGACTGTTATTCCCGAAAGCATTGAAAAAGAATACTTGTGATAATTATTAGTCCCGAAATGCATGCCCGACATGATATGATTGTTGTGCCCTTGAGCACTCTCGTCTTGCCCGATTATATTCTTGCACTGGATTTATTTTACACATGTCTTGATTTATATGATTTGACCTATGAGTCTGCATCACTAAGCTTGGATAACCTCGTCAATCTGATCCACTGACTTGGAGATCCCCCTCTTATCCCACCAGCTGCAGTTTGGATCCCGCTACCCGGTTTATTAACCGTGGTCTTGTCCCGATACCGCGGATTGCTATCGTGGTCTTGTCCTGTATATTATATATGTATATGTAAATTTCGTTGTACCTCCTCACTTCGGTGACTGAGGTCAACGCCTTGATATGCTTGCTCTTATCACTTCGGTGATAGAGGATTTAGCTTCGTGTGATCGCTATCTTGCTTGTTTCCCGAATTCCTTGGTTACCTTTACATGTTTGACACTGCATACATATGTTTTCAATTAAATGATTCATTTACTTCATGAAAGTTATTGTTTAAATAGGTTTAAATGTTTTCCAAAGTAAATGCTTGTATTATTGAATGTTTATATCTTTTCATCCGCTTGCCAGAGCGTCGTGTCTGATCCATTTCTTTGGTACTCAGGTCCCGTTATTGGTTACCACGAGGAGGAGCACGAGGAGGCGGTCGGAGAACCGCAACAGTTAGTTAAATGGCGCACCGATGATGTTGTTTAAACATCCGGTTGCCTCGAGAAACATTACATTTTGGGTTATGGTTAACTATTCTTTTGGTGGTTATTGTTTTGTTTATATTGGTCTTTGTTGGCCTTTATTTTTGGGGAATGTAATTAAATGATCTTTTGTTTAAACTATAACAATACTTTTGGGTTACGCTAATGATCATTGCTCATTCTGATACTTGTTATTCAAATGTAATCAGTCTTAGTATTAGGAAATGAATTACATACTTGATTTGCTACATGCTTCCGCACTTGAACAAAATATGTATGTGGTTGAGAATTCCCCACTGCGGACCCCTGTGGGAAATCACGTGCACGGATAATATGCTTTCACTATGAACCCGTGTACGCATTGACATCAAACCCACCATACCATCATCATTCATCATCCATCTTTACTTAGTCCCGATTCCGGATTGGACCGTGAGCCCGGTCCGGGGTCGCGATAGAGTTGCATAACAAAAATTCCCCTCTTAATTAGTGCCTGTAAAATACAATTTAATTTGAAGGGACTGAATGAGATCGGCTCTCCCCCTAAATTATTTCTCCCCCTTAATTAATAATTATCTCCCCCTTTTTGTCAGAAATTGACAAGGAGATGTAAGAGCAGCTAAGAGAGACTAATCAGTTAGTCCAAGCAAAACATAGAAACCAAATTAGAGAGGGAAAATCAGTTAGTCCATCCATTCAACCAGAAGAACATTCATGGATCGAAATAATCATAAGAAAACATCCATCCAAAAGTATGAGTTAGTAAAAGAAACATGTCAGAGGAGTTAGCCACAAGCCCAAAACACCACCAAAATAAGAATAACCAATAAAACACATGTGGCTAAAAATCCCCAAAAAAACTAGTCAGATGGAGGTGAAGGAGATGGAGGCATGGTAGAAAAATCATTGTTACGGCAAGCCTTGGACAATCCACTCAGATATTTGAGAGCATTCTTTAGAAGCTTTTCGATCTTGGACTGACAATGCTTGAAGGCATCCAACCGTTCCGCAACACTCCTGGGAACAACTGAAGGAGGAGCCTGACTATGTGAAGTGGAAGGAGCGAGCTCTGGAGGATCCTACTGTTGTGGGGCTAAAGGGACTTGGTGCTGGAACCTCTGCATTGAAGGGGTACGTGCATTGCTTTTACATTAGGTTGAAGGTTCATTTGAATAAGATTTGCATTGCTGAAGGGTGCATGTGAAATAGGGGTCTCATTAGGGCGAAGAACACCATAAGAACGAGCTAATTAGGACATGAGGAAGCCAAAGGGGGCTGCGATCTTAGTGGCATTGGACAAATGAAAACGAACAATTGTCTTACAGATTAGAGAACAGAGGCACATCGGTACACCAGTAACCACTTTGGAAAAGACATTTACTATATAGGTAGTTAATTCGATCATATTCCTTTTACGAGGATAAACATTAAAGGGGAAGACGTGGTGCAATAACCTGTATTTTGGAATCAAGGCTCCTAAGGGAAGGAAGTTCTTTTTGCGATCCCATGAAGCAGGATGTCCGCAAAGAACTAGAGTAGCTTGAGCCTTTTCAGCTTTAGTAAGGGTGTCAGCAACCATGGATAGGCCATTTAGGTTCAAGGGAATGTTTATGTTTGACGAAATGCGATCTGGGTCAATGAAAACTTCTCTATTTCGAAGGACAACAGTGAAAGAGCAGGAGTCAACGGAGGACACTGCATTAGTGATTGATGAATACATGCCATATACAAAAGAAGGATAGACTTTGTCTCCCCAATCCAAGATGTTGTCCCATCCAATCTGAGCAAGGATGACTCCTGTCTCATAGGGATTCACAACATTGCGTATAGTGCATCGTTCAACCATAACTGATCTGGATTTCAAGTAAGCCAGCATTTTGGCATTAGTTTTGAGAACAACAAGGCCCGGCTGAGGTGGAGGAGGAGTTGGAGGAGAAGTCAAAGGAGTAAGCCCAGGTGAGGAGGACTGAGAGGGTGGAGGAGAGAGAGACGACCTTTCTCTATGAGAAGGAGAGCCGAGAGTAGATCATCCACGTTTAGAGGGGCAGTTCACGGCCGACTTCATTCTAGGAGGGATTTTTACAAACAGTTAGAGTGCATAAGGAAAGGCAAGGAGAAAACACAACACAAGTGGGACAAGAAAAACACAATCCAGTAGATACAACGATGAGAGAAAGACAGGATATCCATCAACAAATTTTTTTTTTTTTTAAATGGAAGAGACAAAGAGTATGGATTGAGGTTGGAAATAGGAGGGAAAACACACAAACGAGAATAGAAAACACACTGTCAATAACAATGAGAAATCGAAATTAAAGAACTAAAATAAATAGAAAATGGAGTGAAAATACCTTTTGAGATGAGAGGAGATGAAAACCAAACAACCGACCAAGAGAAGGAAGAAGGACCGATGAAAAGAGAGAACAAAAAAAAAAAGATCATGTGCTGATTTAAGTCGCAGTCCTAGCATGGCGGTTAGCCGCCAAGGGGGTCAATAGCTAGCCGTTTTTTCCTTTTTTTTTATAACTAAACTCAAAAATAATTTAACAGATACTAAACCACACAGAACCAACCAATATGGAGAGATTATCTAATAGCATAAACACCAAGGGATTTTCTCATATTTTCAAATTTTAAAACATCCAAAGGTTTTGTCAAAATGTCTACTAGTTGTTTATCTGTAGGAATATGCTTTAATACTATGACTCCCTCTTCAACCAATTCTCTAATGAAATGATGTCTGATATCGATATGCTTAGTTCAAGAGTGTTGACAGAGTTTTTAGAGATATTGATATCACTAGTGTTATCACAGTACAAGTTCATGCTACTTTGTACAATACCATAGTCTTTGAGCATTTGTTTTATCCATAGCATTTGAATACAACCACTTCCAGCTGTTATATACTCTGCCTTAGCTGTAGTTAAGAAAATGGATGATTATTTCTTGCTGTGCCAAGTAACTAGACAGTTTCCTAGGTAGAAGCACCCACCACTAGTATATTTTCTATCATCCACATTTCCGACCCAATCGACATCTGAGTGTCCAGCAATGCAAATAGGTGAATCATATGAATACCATAAACCATATCCTAAAGTCCCTGAGACACATCTAATGATTCTCTTAACTGCTTTCAAAAGAGTTTCTTTGGGATTTGATTGATATCTGGCACAAGCTTCTATACTAAATGCAATATCAGGTCTGCTAGCTGTAAAATATAGAAGACTGCCTATTATGCTTCTATACACTCTAGGATCAACACTCTTTCCACTTGATTCCTTAGATAATTTGAGTGTTGTACTTATGGGTGTGTTTATGTGTTTGGCTGAATCTAATCCAAACCTTTTGATTAATTCTTCAGCATACTTGGTTTGGGAAACAAACATTCTATCAGACAATTGTTTTACTTGTAATCCTAAAAAGAAATTAAGTTCACCAACCATGTTCATTTCAAACTCAAATTTTATAAGATCATCAAACTTTTCTGCTAACTCATTATAAGTAGAACCAAACACAATATCATCAACATAAATTTGAGTAATCAATATAATGTCATTTGTTCTTTGAATAAATAGAGTTTTATCAACATTACCCCTTTCAAAATTATGATTAATCAGGAATTGTGTGAACCTTTCATACCAAGCTCTAGGGGCTTGTTTGAGACCATAGAGTGCCATTTTAAGATAATACACATGCTTAGGCTGCTTGGGGTCTTCAAACCCTTTAGGTTGCTCAACATAAACTTCTTCTTTTAAAACTCCATTTAGAAAAACACTTTTGACATCCATCTGATATAATTTAAATGTCAAAGTACAAGCAATGGCAAGTAAGATTTAATGGATTCAAGTCTGATAACAAGAGCAAATGTTTCTTCAAAATCTATTCCTTCAATTTGAGAATAACCTTGGGCAACTAACCTGGTCTTGTTTCTAACTATGGTACCATTTTCATCAAGTTTATTTTTGTAAATCCATTATTACCTCTAATATTTTTGTCATCAGGCATAAGTACCAATTCCCAAACTTCATTTCTAGTAAACTGATTTAGCTCTTCTTGCATAGCATTTATCCATCATCAGAAAAAACTTCATCAACAGATTTAGGTTGAATGGTAGAAGTACAGCAAAGAAAGCTAACAATGTTTTTAATTTGACTTCTAGACTCGACACCAACCAAGGGACCTCTCAAAATTTGGTCCATAAGATGATGGTTCACATTTGTCAAATCCTTAGAGATTAGAGACTCATCCAGGTTTGCAGTGGGGACATTTATCTCATCATTATCAGGGTTTTCTTGATTATTGGAATCATTTAGTTTGTCATCAATGAAAACATAGATTCTTATATGGCTCCAGTGTTTATGTTCAATACTTTGTATGTACGACTGTTTTGAGAATAGCCAATAAAAATGCCTTCATCACTACCAAAAATTTTAAAGTAGCTAATGTTAGGCTTTTTCTCGTGCCATAGATCATAAGAAGTTTTATCCAAGCCAGTTCTCAAGTATACCTTGTTTATGATGTAACAAGTCGTACTCACTGCTTCAACCCATAGATCTCTAGGAATATTCTTTCCATGAAGCATAACTATGGCCATCTCTTGCAAAACTCTATTCTTTCTTTCAGCAACTCCATTTTGTTAAGGAGTTTTAAGGGTAGAAAATTCATGGTGAATTCCATACTTATCACAATATTTTTCAAATCTGGAATTTTCAAATTCACCACCATGATCACTTCTTATTCTAATAACTGCTCTTCCTTTTTCAACTTGGATTCTTTTCACAATCTTTTTGAATTCAGCATATGCATAAGATTTTTCTCTTAAAAATGCAACCCAAGTGAATCTGGAATAATCATCAACAATAACAAGAAAGTATTTTCTGCCACCCCTACTTTCTTTTTTAGTTGGACCAACCAGGTCCATGTAGAGAAGCTCCAAGAGTCTATTAGTCTTCAGAGACTTAGTCTTTTTGTGAGAGTTTCTGATTTGTTTACCTTTTTGGCACTCTCCACTAACTATTTTTGACTTCTTGCTGATTTTTGGAAGATCCTTTACATACTTGTTCAACTTGGACAAGTCTCTAGGTTCACAAGTCCAAGTCTTTGTTGCCATAGTTGAGCTTCATGAAGATGAGCAGTGTAATAAGCTGAGCTGGATGATTCTTTGTAGTCACCAACAATATATCAATTTTCTAGGTTTCTAAGACCTCTTAGAATCACCTTTCCATTTTTGGAGATCTCACAACCATGACTAGTAAAGATGACAGTATGATCTTTATCACATATCTGCAAAATGCTAAGTAAGTTATGTTTCAAACCATTAACACATAAAACACCTTATAATAGAGGCATGTTGGGAACATTCAGAGTATCTTTTCCAACAACTTCAGCAACATTACCATCACCAAAAGTAACAGTTCCACCATCATAATCAGTTAATCTGGAAAAGAGTGTCTTATCCTGAGTCATGTGTCTAGAACATCCACTATACAGAAATCACAAGGATTGGTCTCCAGCTTTAAGGGCTGTGTGAACTAATAGGCTTTTGGGTACCCACATGTACCTTTGGGTGAATGAAGTTCTACTAAAACCTTGAGACTTTGATTTATTAAAATCATGTTGATGAAAAGTTTTCTTAGAATACATTTTAGCATGATTTTTGAATTGAAATTTTAGTTGGTCAATTCGTTTCATCAGTTCATTTAATTTTTGTGGAAAAGAGAGATTTTTATGATAAAATGTTTTAGTTTGTTCATTTCTATAAGACTGTCTTTTGATTTGTTTCATTTTACAATAATATTTGATATGTCCTTTTCTTCTACAAGAATGACATATAACTTTAGAGGTGTTTTGATTACTTGAGGAAGCCTCTCCTTTTATAAACTTAGTAGAGGCATTGGGATTATGTTTTGCTTCTTTGTTGTATTCAAGTCCAGTTTTGTTTCTTTGATACTTACCCATCCTAAATAGTCTTTCAAACTTTTTTTCTCTATGAGTAAAAGAATACTCATACTTTTCTTTGTGCCATATTAGTTGGGTGACTTCATTTTTCAATCGAGTGATTAATTCTTTTAGATTTTTAGTTTCATTCTTTTCACTCGTAAACTTTCTTATGCAATCACTAGCAATTTGAAATTTAGAATTGATTTCATGAAGTTCATTTGCTAAGATATTTTTTTCATCATTCAAAGTTCTAATTTTATTTTTTAAGTCTTTGATCTTGACTCCTTGTTTGCTCATAGTTTTAATTAGTTTGCAGCTCTCATCATAGAGTCTATCATAGATTTCTTGAAGATCTTCTTCGTTATTATCATTATCTAAACTGTCATATTCAAATTCAGATCTATTCTCAGATTCATCAATATCAAAATTTTCATAACTTTCATTCTTCTCAACTGATGGATCACAGAGACTTCTGACCATCAAAATGGTGTAGTTTTCTATTTCATCCTGGTGTGATTCACCTGATTCTGATTCAGATTCAGATGAGTCATCATCCCATGTTGCCACAAGTGTCTTTTTCTTTCTTTCCATTTGACACTCAGATGATACATGTCCAAACTTTTGACAGTTATAGCGTTTCACCTTTCTATGTTGACTCTTAGAGGAAGAGCTGACTTTGTTTTTACCTTTATCAAACGATTTAAATTTTGAATTCTTCTTCTTAAAATGTTTTAGAAATCTCTAAGCAAGTAAAGCAACATCTTCATTATCTGATTCTTCTTTAGAAGGGGATGGTTGAGAATTTTTTAACGCAATTGATTTCTTAACTTTGGATTTATTAGATGTATTATTCAATTTCATCTCAAAAGTTCTAATATTACCAGATAATTCTTCTACTTTCATAGTTTCTAAGTCATTGTATTCTTCTATAGAGGTCATTTTGGGGTGAAATCTGTCAGGTAGAGACCTGAAGATTTTGCTACATACTTTGCCTTCAGAAATTTATTCACCAAGTGACCACATCTCATTTACAATAGCCATTAACTTTGTTTGAAACACATCGAAGACTTCATCTTCCTTTATTCTTAGAGATTCGAACTGGGAAGTCAACATTTGAAGCTTGACTCTTTTAACAATGGTTGTTCCTTCATAATTAGTTTCTAAAAGTTCCCAAGCTTGTTTTGTTGTGGCACATGTCATAATCTTTTTGTACTCCTCAGCAGTCATGGCACAAGTTGTGGCATTCAATGCCTTTGTATCACTATCTCTCAATGCCTTTGGATTAGCTATCCATTTGGCCTTTGCAAGAGGCTTGACAGTGCCATCTGTAGCTATGACTATAGGAGGAGTCCATCCATCCTTTATAACATCCCATACAGGTCCACCAAGGGATTTGATAAAAACATTCATTCGGGCTTTCCAAAAGGCATAGTTTGTACCATTAAACAATAGACGTCTGTTTACTGCACTACCTTCTGGGTTAGACATTGGAACTAGTAACTAGAAAGAGATCTACTCCTCATTTTTAACCCTTTGGGGAGTAACCTATGCTCTGATACCAACTGAAAGTCCAGGCTAGGGCCCATGACTAAGTCCTAGAGAGGGGGGGGGGGGGTGAATAGGACTAATGGAATTCATTTGTCAATTTTATTCTTCTTAGTCCGATTTTAATCCAACCAAAACAATGAACAAAGCAAACACAAATAAGAGTATGACTTATGCGGAATATGTGTTTAACATGAGAGTGCTTAAACAATTAAGATATGACACAATTAGTTTTATGTTGATAAGCACAAGTGTGTGTGTGTGTGTGTCAATTTAACACAGTGATGAAATATCATACGTATCAATGTCCACAACATATCGAAATGTAAATCATGCACTTTAGATAGAAATAGAGAAATAGACACAGGGAATTTATAGTGGTTCAGTCACACAGACGGACGACCTACATCCACTCTCAAGGGTCACACAGTCCCTCGGTTCCACTAAGAAGAATCAAACTACACAAGTACTGATTCTACCTCAATTTTGTTACCGAGGTTCGATCACACAGATCTACTCCTCCTCACACAATTTTAGAGTGATTTAGTCACAGAGATTTGAACCACTACCACATTATACACATATTGTAAAAGTTTGAAGAAGGGTGAACACTTGCCTTTGATCAAGATTGAAAATGTTCTAAGGATCTTTGACTGTAGTCGAAGCTTTCACCTCTTGATGATGTCTTGGTGTTGAGAAGGATGCTTCCAACGTGTTGCGCAACCAAGGTTCAGAGGTTTGGTCATTTAGGATTACAATGGCAAGGCTTTCGTAGAATAAGGGATCCTAGAAAAAGCTCTTCCTCACAACACACTCATCTTGGAGCTAATGAAGCTCTTGAATTTTCCTAGATCTAACACAAGAGTGTTTGGAAGAAGATTTGAGAGCTTAGGATTAATGGGAAGAAATAGCAAGCAAAGCTCTTCAATAATAGACTTGTCGTAGAGCAAAAAGAGCTCAAGTTATGTATCGACAAAATCCCAACTGCTAGTTTTGGTGGCTAGCCTCTTAGCACCTCGGCTAGCCTTTCAATTTCCCTAAGACAACAGTCATATTTCTAATTCGGTCAGCTCACGGTTAGCGGTCAGTGGCCTTGGCGACTAGCCGTGAGGTGACCGCTAAGGTAACCGAGTTTGGTTACATAAACAAGGAGCTCTCTGGAGAAGTCACTGTCGGTTTTGGTTGCTTGCGGTTCGCAGCTATGGCTTTCGGCGATTAGCCATGAGGTGACCGCTGAGGTGACGAAGAGAACGTCCAAAAACAAGGAACTCTCGGGAAAGATAACCGTGGGTTTTGGTTGCTTGCGGTTAGCCGTTATAGCTCTCTGCAGTTAGCCGTGAGGTGACCGTACTCCATATCAGGTGGGAGTAATACTCTCTGGAAAAGTAACCGCAGGTTTTTGGTTACCTGGTGGTTAGCCACTTTTTGCAAAGGGGCTAGCTGCCAAGTGACCGAAAGGTCACCGAACCTTCTTTTTGCATGACTGTTTTAGCTGAGAGTAAGAGTTTTAAAAACAGGCTTTAAAATAGAACTTTTTCCAAGGGTCCTAAGGTCTGGTCTGGGTCTAAAATACCTTACTAAGGTTGGCAAACAATGTGGAGTCTTTCTTTGAAGAATCTGGTCCTTCCAAAAGCTTGATAAACCCCTTGAATTTAATCTTCCATGTGGCACTTTGAGAGGCAAGATCTTCTTGGACATATTGGCACGGAATTGACAATACAAATACAGTGCTCATGAAAATGTGGCACTAACATGGTGCAAGTGGGCGGGTCCCCATGTGGGTGAGTTAAGAGGGTTGGTAGGCTACTACACAGGGACATGCCCCCTTAAGGGAGATGGAATGTAACGCCCCTAAGTCTCACATCGACTATAGAGAGGAAAGTGAGTGAATGGGGTTATATGTAGAGCTTACACCCTTACCTTGCATGAGGCCCAAGGCCAAAGCAGACAATATTATTCATGCGTGTAGGGTGGGGTGTTAAAAATAGTATTAGAGTCAAGGACGGCTCTCCTCTGAGGGTGGGGGATTGTTAAATCCCACATCGCTCAAATGAGTGTCCAAAGTGAAGACTAAATGTGCCTTCCTAACTTGGTGTGACCCGTTTTAAACCCTTGAGGCAAAATTGGATGCGCTTGGGCCAGGTCCTCTGGTTGAGTAGCCCTTGAGCTAAAGAGGACAATATTGCACTGGGCCTGGGTTGGGACGTTACAAGTTAAGGGTCTTCTAAGAATATAGAAACTGGGACATCTATGATTAGCCCGAGTTACCCCACAGTTAATTGTGGGTAGCCCTACGGTTACCCGTAGAAGAGGGTTATAGCTAGCCGAGGTACAAAAATCATAAAATTTAGTCGTCTGAGAAATGTAGCCACATAAGACCACGATGAGCCCCTTGTAGCCTTACAGCTAGCTGTAAGTGACTCACGGTTAGTCGTAAATCTCAGTTCTGCAAGCCAAAAGGATTTGATCCAAATTCAAGGATTTTTCATTCTAATCACTAGATCATGTAAAAGGATTTGATCCAAATTCAAGGAGCTTTCATTCCAATCACTAGATCATGTAAAAGTCCACCATTTTCAATAATAAAGGTCTGATGCAACACATGCAATACCTAATTCTAACATATATATTAGCCTTCAATCATTCCAATTAACATGTAATTTAACTCAAAAACCACAAAAGAGCTTGAATTAGAGTAATCTAGAGTAAATCTATCATCAATTCAAGAAAAACTAGCATGCATGTTATGTAATTATATATATTCACTTGCCTTGAGCTAGATCTAGGTGTGAAACTCTTTTAAGATCCTCAAATTCTCTCAAGATCTCTAGCTATTTCCAAGAATCCCCCAAATCTAACCCCAAAAGGCCGCTACACAACAAACAAAGGGAATTGGGGTTAAGATGACTGCATGCAATGATCCCAGCACAATTAGGTCCTATAACTAAGCAAGAAAAGAGATTTGAGAAGAGAGATGCTTACCAAAAGAAATCAAATCAAGAGAACTAGAGAGGGAAAGGAAATCTTAATGGAGAAGATGATGATCAATGATGCAAGGAGTTTGGATTGGCCACTCTAGTAGAATGAAATGAAATCAAGAGAGGACTAAGGGAGGGCTCGGCTTATATAGTTTTTGGTATTTACAAGAAAATTCTTGGCTCCAATTTATCAAATAAATAGGATTTACAAATTTTTGTTGTCCATCAAAAGGGTGTTTTCTAAGCAATTAAAGTGCCCCAACACAACTTCCCCTGTCCAGTGAGACCAAGACCTCAAAGCTCCTAAAATTGCGAATAACCACTCCCACACTACTAGGTTTACAACACAGTCCTTTTAGGTCTCCAACTAAGTGCAAAACTCCCCAAACCATCTAATCTCTAATCTAATACACAAAACTAGCTAATCATGATTAATTAGCATCTAATTACATAATCAAGGAACAAGACTTTACAAGTCCAATAATAGTGATCCTAAGGGTGCGTTTGGATCACAGGTAAAGTGAATCAAGGGGGAGTGAAATGTCAAATCAATGTAAAGTAGGGGGGGACTTAAGGTGGAGTTGAAGGTAGGTTTGTAACTCTACCGTGTTTGGTTGTTGTGGTGAAGTTTTCTAGCCCATTGATGTCATGTTTGGAACTGCATTTATTAGTGGATGGAAGATAGAATATTCTTTATGTGACATCAAATCAGTTTGCATTACTATTAGTTAAAAATCTGTGGTATGGGACATATTGGTGATGTAGAATGGAGCAATACTCCATCGTGTTTGGCCATCAGCTATGAATCACAAGAGTCGTCTGTTTCAACATTCTTGGATGAGGGCAAAGGGGTTCTGTGTTCGTTGGGCTCTGATTTGTCTATGTAATCAGTTTGACCTGTGCTGGTTCAGCCATTCACACCTTTAAACCATTTAGAAATTGAGCATTTCATCCATTGCTGTATTATTCAAAGATTATTGTGTTCAAGATTACATAAGAAGCTGGTATTATCTATACACATGAATATATTAAGTCCACCAATAGCGAACAAAATCTGAAATTCAACACATGGTGCTAACTTGAACTCAAATATACAAATTATACTATTTCCATATCCTGGGCTTTCATTTGTCAAAAAAGATATATGACCTGTGCTGGTTCAACCATTCACACATTAACGTTATGGAGCTCTTGAACATTACAGCCGTTAGGGTATTAGTTCCAGAATCCTGTGTTCAAGATTACACAAGATGCTGGTATTAACTATAAACATTCAGAGATTAAAGCCACCAATAGTCAACAAAATCGAATATTGTCCACATGCTGCAAACTTGAATGGAAAATATACAATTTATTTTATTTGCATATCCTGAAGTTGATACATGCACCTCCTACAACCTTCTAACAAAATACATCAAACTTGTAGGATCTCAATCTTATAGTCCTAATATCTTCATTGGGAACATATGCTCACGCACGCTCATCAGCTCCGAAGTCTCCACCAAAGTCTTGCTTTTCTGCTTCTCCTTCACAAACATGTTATTGAACCAGATGAATAGAATTGGGTATCCTCACTCATTTTAGACGTTAGTGTGGGCTTACAACCAATAGACATAGGAATCTGCTTCATCTAATATCTTCAGCTGTGTTTGGCCTGGTCAAGAAAGGGAAAAAAGAAAGGTAGGATGAAACCTTGCATTAACAAATACTCTTCAAATCTGTAAATAATATATCAGAGATTGTTTCATTCTAATTATATTAAAAACAACTAGGTTAGGTAGTAACTAAATTCAAGTCTCCAATGTTCAAACCGACATGTAGAATGTTGAAGTTGTATTCTATTGCATATCGTTGTGGCTATGTCAAAAACAACAAAAGTTAAACTTGAAAAATCCATGCCCTGTGACTCCAAGGAAAACGTTTTGAAACCATTAATATCCTCACTTGGAGCTCCCTTGCAACCACTGTTGCACCTGATTAAAAATCATGAAATTCCAGCACGATAAGTAGTTATGTTCACTGCACCCGATCTAGATGATGATGATCATTATCTACATAACCTGTGTAATAATAATGCTCACTCAGGTTCATGAAGAATGAGATGTTTCCATCCTCTGTAGTAAAAAAAAAAGGGAGAAATTTCTCATTAGTCTGGATTGCCAGAGATTCAATCCATTAAAAATCTTCAGAATACATATTAGTTGACGAGAAATCATATATGAAATGCAATTGACTGAAGCTGGAAGGAGGTAATCATAAATAATATCATATATTGCAAGGCAATAAGAATTGAGCACTAATTAGTCATGATAAACAAAAGGAGCAGACAAAGATACTACCCCAGCTACTGCTATGTGTTGCAAGTCTTTAAACATTGCATTGAATGGCCAAATCACCACGATCGTGACCTGCCATTAGAACAATCAGGCAGAGGATCAATCACAATTTATAAATAAGGTCCACCATGGGACCTTCACAATCACATTTCACAGAATCCTAAAAGCTGTTCTAAAAACACTTGTGAGGTTCATACCTATTACTAAAACAGATTTTTAAGGGTTATAAATAATAAAACAGTAACGGATCCTGTAATAAAGAAAATGCAAGAGATGAACTCAAAGGGAAACAACATGGAGTCCATAGGGTTAAGCAAATCCAGGGACATTCCATTCAAAATTGAAAACGTACCTCTTCTTGATTGCACAACATAATCTGTGGAAGATCAATGACATATAAATATTGCATCTGTTGCAGTACTAAAAAGAATAACTCCTGGCTGTAGGTCTACTGCACATATGAACATTATACAAATATCACAGGCACTATGCAAGAAGAGTAGATAATTTCCATTAACAATGTTGAACAGCAACAAAACATGATTATTGAAGAGCAACTTCGTTACTATATACCATTCATATCCATTAACACAATAGTAAGATATAGTCACAGTGGCTATCGTTTAACAAAAGTCTCTTACAGTCACCATTGGTAAAATACGGTATCACAAATTGAAACGTCTACATCGTTTGCCAGAAAAAAAAAGGTAGCTCTGGGTTACAGAGCATTCAGTTACCATGGTTACCTGTGATAAACAAAACCTGGTATTCTGCAAAATATCAGAAAACCCATGCTCACTAACAGTCATCATTGAATAATGGTGTATGGACAAAGCCATGTAGATCATCACAACACACAATACAAACATGAGTACAGCAAGAAATATTAAAACTAGCTCCAGATGTGCAAGCCTATTATGGATAGGCTCTCGTATCAGACTCTGACTATGGAAGTCAGCCTGTATACATTCTCTTTGCTACGGTTCATTATCACAGTATCTTTTCAAACTCTGCACTGAAGCCTTTGAAATGCGCATTCGGGTACTCATGCACCTGCGCCCTGCATTCGTCCCAGCTTTGATATATTCCAGCTCGCCGTCCACGGTAAATCACATAGCACTAATATCGGCCCATGCGTCGAGAACCTAAAACATTTTAGATGTATATTGAATCCACCATAACAAGAGATGAAAACATTAGTTCTAAATAAACATAATTAGAATCATAGCAATTAAGATTTCATCAATCGTAATCATAACAAAGATAAATAGACATTAGTTCTAAGTCAGTGACGATCAACACATGAAACAACTAGCATATTAATTAACATCTAAACTCAATAGTCTATGAGAAACGTGCATGGCAGTAGGTCAGAAGCTGTCATCTTGAGCTACCATATTATAATATCTACTTAGTCCCAATAAAGCATGGTTAATTAGTATACACAACATAAACAAGGTTTAGAAATTTTTGCAAAGGATAACTATGGGCCATCAGCACACAAGACCCATCCAAAATAAAGAGTTTGAATCCAATCGAGGACTCAACACATCTCCACCAAACAGTCCATGCACCCCCACTGCAAGCAACGACTATCCAAGTAGCTCAAACTTTATTTTCGGCAGCTGCCTCAGAATCCAATCACGCTTTTCATCAGTGCTAAGGAAAACAGTGGCCATATTCCCATGAATTGTTAGCCATTCATTGGCAAGACTTATATCAAGGCCGCTTAGTTCTGCGATTTGTTTTAGCTCCACCATTACCATATCAGCAGCCTTCTTCTTTGGCATTCTGAGGCTATCAGCCACATCATGAATAGCGGCTTTCAGGCCTTCACCTGATCTCTCAATGCAAGAGATGATCTCAAGCATCTCCGAGGTCCTCTTCCGGTTGTTCTTTCACTTGGATGAACCCTCCCCACCGCTGGAAGCAATTCCAAACCCATGAAGTTCGTCGGTCAGCCCAACATTTGAATCAGCCTGTGATGGATTGTAGTAGCGTGTGTCAGACTCGCAAGATGCACGGCTTGGAGCAGCAGTGGCAGTCCTAGCATATTGTCCTGTGGCAACGTCAGTACCAAATATGAGTGTGAGTTTGTCATAATCAATTACCTTTGACCGATATGGCTTCGCATCTGGATGTCCGTGTAGGTTCAAAACAATTATGGTTCAACACGGGATCCACGTTAAGATGTTGAAGTTCACCAAAAATAGAGGCAGCCATATTGAACTGATTGGATCCTATTACCTCAATCCATGTTGTCCATACATCATCAGCAGCAATGATGCGTTTTGTTGTATTGTCATAACCAAAACCGGATGCATTCAGCAGCTCAGTTGCAATTGAGTAATTTTTCTTATGATACTTGCATCTATTGACAATGCTTTGTTTGGTTAGCACATATTCATCGTTGCTCTTCGCAGTCATTGCAGCTGCGACTGCCTCATAAGCTTCTCCCTTGAAGCCGCGATCTGCTTTACGGCCCAACAGTACCTGTTCATACATTCTATCAAGCAATTCCTCATCCATCACAGCATTGAATGTAATATTTTTTCCCTTTATCATGGCTACATAGAGATAAGAGAGAAGACTGCTAAGATCAATATAACAATGACAATGTATAGATGACAAGTGCTTTACAATATTGACTAATGGCTAATTTTGAAATCAGCATTTTTCAGTACAATGAAAGTGACAATTGCTCAACATAGAATGGTTGTTAGCAAACTAATTCATCTCACTCCTACACCAGACATGTTATTACAATACTCATTCCAAAGTCTCCTACCAATATTATCTCTAAACACATGCCATTCCTCTCTCTCCCTTTGGGAGTAAAACACGAGAGCCTGCACATTCCTTGGAGTATCTTCTCCAGCCCCCACAACTTCCTTATCTATTGATTGAGCCACGACTACATCATCTCCATCTTCAGCAACTAAATTTTCCTCGTCAGTCGATAGGTCAAAACTCCTATGCATCCGTATGAAGTTGTGAAGCACACAACAGGCGCTCACAATAGAGACTTGATCTTTATAGTCATATTATGTTGCCGTCTTCAAAATTGCAAACCGATTCTTTAAAATACCGAAGGTCCTCTCTATGACATTGCGAGCCTGTGAGTGTCTTTTATTAAAAAGTTCATTTTCATTCTGAGGATCTCTACCCTTGAATTCACTCAGATGATATATCACCCCTCTGTATGGTGCCAAAAAACCTGGGGCATTTGCATAACCAGCATCTACTAAATAATACCTACCTACTTAATGAAACCAGTAAATGAGTGTCAAATTAAATCTGTAAAATGATTACATATCACAATGCAATGGACGAAAAAAATTAAAGCAGGACTTTACCTTGGGGACTTTCAAATTCTCCTCGCGTATCAGCGCACTCTGCAAAACACGTGCGTCTGTTGCTGAACCTTCCCAACCGGGTAGAACAAACTAAAAATTCATATTAAAACCACAAGCACCAAGCACATTTTGGGACAAAGAGCCCTTTTTATTTCGAAATGATCCTTGTATTTCCAATGAGACACAGACGGGAATATGTGTTCCGTCTAGAGCTCCTATGCAATCTTATTTGAATTGTGAGCTTATATTATTTTATGTTACAACATAAAATCCATTTATTAACTGTTAATGCTAAGAAATGTCATTACCTCAAAGCCATGTGGGCCCCTTGGTGTGTGCTCCCCAGATTGCACTAGCACTTTCATGGCAATACTATTGATTGCAAAGAGTACCTCCTTAAAGTGACGACTTATGGTTTCTCCAGATCTATGGAACCTGACACTATTTGTTTGGTTTCTCACACTGTGCGATAAAGTACGCAGGAACTCTGCCACTGCCTCCTCTACAGACACCGCCCGAGTGTCCCTCAATAAACCCCTCTGCATGGTCTGACATAACAAATGAAATGTTTGGGTATCCATTCTCAGTTGGCTGATACATTCTGCGTCCCGCTCACTTGTTAAAGTTGCTAGAAATTCAGCCCTTGCAGCGTCTCTATTATTTTTTTTTTTGCCCTCTTTTTTGACAAACGGTACTGCGTTGCAATTAGCAACATTTGCTGCCTCCAAGCAGCTACACTCCCCCATACAGTCCCTAATATTGCATGCTGCTTGGCCTCAGATTCACTGAAGCCTAATTCATTTTCTCCTACACTACTATTCGATTCACGATCCGTATCATCCATTTTACTATCTGATTGATTACAATGTTAATCAATGTGGGGGAATATAGCACAATATTAAGGCATCAACAGTAGGGATTGGTTCACCCACAGTAGCATAAAAACAATTTCCAGCAATTTAGAATAATACAGAAAACCAAACAGCAACAAGACTGACTGATTACACTGTTAATCAATGTGGAGAATATAGCACAATATTAGGGCATCAACAGTAGGGATTGGTTCACCCACAGTAGCATAAAAACAATTTTCAGTAGTGTAGAATAATACAGAAAACCAAACAGCAACAAGACTGACTGATTACACAATCAATGTGGGGAATATAGCACAATATTAGGGCATCAACAGTAGGGATTGATTCACCTACAGTAGCATAAAAACAATTTCCAGCAGTGTAGAATAATACGGAAAACCAAACAGCAACAAGACAGTAGATTCATGATGCATTTTATAAAATACATACAAAGTAATCTGTGGAAAATAAGGAATTAATAGACGGGCAAAGAATATCAATCAATAGACATATGAATAATACCTTCTATGCGAAAAACAAGTAATATTGATGTACACTCTATTTGTCAGGATATGAGGCATAATATTTACATAAATAAACTAATTAGTATACAGATCCTAAATCAACCTTGATGATATTGACAAGACCATTGAGCAACTACTGTATTTTGGATGGACAAATTGTAACACGGAACTTAGCAGAAACACATTGAGATTAGGATGCAACTGTTAAATATGCAGTAGAATGCACATAGATTGTGCAGTATTTTCATTTGCCATTGCCTTGAGCAACAATTTATTCCACCATGGAGCAAGCACACGAACATACAACTCCACCATTACTTTCAAAGTTTTCCTGAAACCCATGATGGATTTACAGTTCTAATTTTAAATGAGCAGTCCAAGAATATCTGTTGCTTGGCGGTAGATCAGCACATATTATTTTTAATGATAAAACACAACTACACCTTCCGGGCATAAAAAATCAATGGGTGATGGCCACCTCATCCTATAGACGAGTAAGATCACACCTCACTTCACAAACCCTTGTGGCTATAAACTTAACAAAATCATGATTCAAATTTTAAGCTCTGCACGTTCCATGGGGAACGGCTGGACAACCTCACAGAATCCTATTAAAAATACATCATGGAGAAAAGAAACTCTCTACAAAAACACTGAGATTTTTTAAGAACTAAACATATAGCAAAGGAAATAAACAAGTACCTGTGCAATCACTTTCGTTGGAGGATAGACTTGTGCCACAGGACTCAAATATCCCAACGAAAAACAACCAATTTATAGAGGTGGAGATGATACAGACGATGGATTGAATGCACAGCGGTACAGGTTGGGGGGGTGGGGGGGTGGGGGGAGAAATTAGGGCGACTCACCTACCTGTAATACTCTATGTTGGCCTGTCGAGATCTTCATTGAGATCTCTGTGAACATGGACGCAGATATGACCTGCACGATAAGCAGAGATCACAGTGTTGTTGAAGATGTTCGTGTCGCCAAACCTAGCCCTTCAACTCTTTTTTTTTGTTGAAGACCATGGGAAGGAGATCATCTACAGGAGTTGTACTCAAGAGATCTTTACCCCATGCTGTTCTCAAGATAACCAGTTGTATTTCTCGTGGAATGTGTTTTGATATGACCCTCAGGTGGCGCCTTGGACTGAATGACCCGGTCTTCAAGCTATCACACTGTACAACTTTACTTCAGCCAACAAAAAGTTGGAAAGAGGTAGGAGCCTTGGATTTAATGCATATACTATTATCCAAATGAGGTAGGGTGATTATTTATAATGTTGGTGTACGACGTACTTCACTACGCCTTCAATCCAAACACGCCCTAAAGATACACAATGCTGAATATTATTGTTTAGGGCAATCCAGACCTAGGATTGATATTTGTGGTTATGCCTTGATAATTATTGATCACATATTGATTATACTTGCACATGGATCGCTCATGCTTCATTTTGTTTACCTATGTGTCTAATTCCTATGCTTAACCTAGACATGTATGGATAGTATTATCAGACTACTCACTAGTACTTGATTCGTTAAGCTAAACCTAAATCAGAGTAGCTACCTGCTACCATTAGAAATAAGTATCCGGTATATCCAGTTATTTGATTCCTGAGTCGGCACCACTCAGCTTCAATCTTACCTAGTGTAGTGCAAATAGGTAATGATTGTATTTACATGTTGGCTAGCTACAGCATAGTCCTTGCATGGGAGTGACTTTGTCCTCCAGGTACCACACCTAATCCTAATCCCTGTCATCTAATATCTATCTAATGGCCATCACCGTAACATGAAACGCACCCCACCCCTGATGGTACCAATGCCCAATATAGATGTTCTAGCTCTCACCACGATCATGCAATAACAATCATGAAATTGGGAGGATATAGCATATGTGGTTTTCCATTTTGTTAGAATTTATTGTTAGAAATCTCATTAAATAATTCTTATATGTTTCATATATTCATGCATGATGATGCCTTGTGTAGATTTTATTTGTCATCGTAGGATCACCTGTCTTTATTCATTATTGATGCATCATATTTATGTTTATTTTACTTGCTTACTTTCTTAAGTATCTGATTGTGTAACTTTTGGCGTTACAGGTAACACCACCCCTGTCCTTATTGAGGAAATCGAGGCAATCCAAGAGACTCTTAGTAGAATGGACTTGTGAAGATGTCATCTAGACATTTGGTCACGCCAGTGTTGTCATGTGGGATGGTTTCTTAATAATTGATATAGTAGACTAGTTGTAATTCTTTTGGGATTGTATATAAAATAAATAGAAAAAAAAAACTTTTGTTTATGTTATAAATTTAAGCACTCATATATGGTACATTTTTTGGGAATATATATGTTATGTATATGATGATGGATATGGCTTATGTGTTTATTTATCATTCATACGAGCCACCGTAGGAAAATCTTAAAAATATGATGAAAATGAATGTATCCTCATACATGAAATCTTGTAAGAAAACTACAATGCGGAAAAAATATGTATATTATTGGACTCAGGTTGACTCAAATCCTCACACTAGTTTTGTCTCAAAATTCAGTTACGTTAAGGTAATCCAATTGAGCCATGCTACTTGTCCCGAGGGACTTGTCCCGAGCCTGGCCCGACTCCACATGGGAGGGGTATTTTGGTCATTTGGCAAATGACCAAAATACCCCTCATACCCCTCCCATGTGGAGTCGGCCAGGCTCGGGACAAGTCCCTCGGGACAAGTAGACTTTTTGAATCCAATTTATGGTCGTGACAAGGGACTGATCGGGCATTTGATCTAGGAAAAGTGTATCCATCACGATGCACCAAGAAACAAACGTCGAACTTTGGCCTCTCTTTGTGAATGTTGTATTGATGTGTTCTCTGCCAACCGATTTCTTGGGCTTATGGTCAAGACATCTGAAACATCTTCAATTTTTTTTAAATATTTTTTCCTTTTTTTGGGCCTTTTTCTTTTCCTAGGCCGCCACACACGCATGTTTGGATGTATGGTGAATTGAAGTGAAGCATCAAATCAAGAAAGAATAAAATATATAGGATTATGATCGTCTTTTGTTTTTAGTGGCTTAATAGGAAATCTTTTCAACTTTTTGTGTAAGAAGAGGTTTTTTTTTTTTTTTTTGTCATTTAGTGGATATAGCAGATTGTTTTTTGACCTTTTTTTTTTTTGAAAAAGAGGAAATTTTGAATTTGTATACTTTTGATACGACCCCTTGTCTTATGTTGTCTAGATAATGACCACTTTACCTCACTTTACTTCATTTCACCATACATCCAAACACGTATTATTAACGTAAAAGTGATGTAAAGCATCAAATCAAGAGAAAATAAAATATAAAGGGTTTATGATAGTATTTTATCTTTAGGCCATTAGTAGGGAGTCTTTTTTACTTTTTTGTGTAAAAAAATGAGTGTCCTTTCTTCATTTAGTAGAAAAATGAGGTTGCTTTATTATTATTTTTTTTAAAGGGGAAATTTTGAAGATGTGTACTTTTGATGTGACCCTTTTTCTGAAAAGTGGAGGATTTACTTTTTTTCTAACCCAGTAAATTGCCACCCCAAGGAACTAGACAAACCGAGTCTTAGGTAAAACCGAAAGCAATAAGCAAAAAAAAAAAAGAAAAGAAATTCTGCTCCAGATCAACAGATTTTCACACGCAAACATAGAAGAAACTAATCAAGAAGGCCATAGTTGTACCACTGGGGTAATTCTCTTTCATTTTATCAATGGGTTTCTGCATATTCAGTTCCCTGTGCTATTAATGTTCATGATTTGGAATGATGTCATATGTTTGGCATATAAACCAAGTGAGAAAGATTGCAGCCTGACCAGTTCATCGACGAAGTAGATATGTACTTAGTCTTAAAATATTTCTGTAAGGAGTTTTTCGTTCCTTAAAAAAAATTCCAGTAGGGAGTTTTGAAGTTGCAAAACTAGAGTATATGGTGGAAATGCCCTTTCTTATATCCTGAATGCTTCGTCTCGTATCAAGTTTTCATAAACTTCCAAATCATAGAATGAATACTTCCTCCTTGTACCAAGGTTTCATACACACAATTCAGCTTCACTAAATGGGATTTCCATGTTTAAATTAGCTTTTAAAGTCATTTTATATTCTATTGTTTTAGTGATCGGATTCTTACTGGTTTAGATGAGGCGGTTACCTGGCGTTTTCCAACCATTTGGAAAAGAGAGTAAAGAAGTGGTTGATGTAACAAAAAGTTTTGCTTGAGGGTGTTTGGATGGAAGAAGTAAAATGAGAGCAATCTTGATGTGACAAAGTTTTACTTAAATGCGTGTTTGGACTTCAGATGGAAAGGGGAGAGGGGAGAGTAAATCTAATGTGACATAAAGTAAGGGTTTTACAAAGTAGGGGTTTTACCCCAGTTTATGCCACTTTGTTTTACTTAATCTCCCTAACTTGGATAAATTGGGGTAGAGTAGAATTTTGTCTTATTGTGCTAGTTTACTTCACTCCCCTCCGCTTTCCTTTATGCTTGATTTGACCCCTACTCTTCTTTTAGTAATCATCTCTTGTAAAAAACAGGCAAGAGATCCAAGCAAAGCGAGTACATTACAGTAGTCAGAAGGAGTATGCTACTATTCTTGTTTCTCTTGGAAACCAGCGGGGAAAAATGAATTAACCAAATACAGTAGAAGCAACAGGAATGGCACCATCTAAATTACAAGAATGGGATACAGGCATTGTGTCCTTAACAATGTTAGAAAACAAGAAGAAATTGGAGAATAGTTCAAGTTTTACTCATTTTTCTGCATCAAACCATGTTCCCATTTTACTTCTGCCTCTTGTAAATCTTGCCCAAGAAGGACTTCAAAACCTCCTGCACTGATTTGCTTGGCAGGGCATCAATGGAGGCAGTCAACTGCTCATAGCTTTCCCTCTCATACTCAAGAAATAAAGCCTGCACAGTTGAAAGAGAATCCATAGTCCAAACTATTAAAAGATGAGGTTAAAAGAGACCATATCTGCATGTCCATTTTTCATTAGTTTACATACATAGTAGTGTATATGGTGACAAATGAAGGGGAAAATCAACTTGCAATTTCTAAATTATTGTCTGCAATGGGATAACACTACTTGTCCCTTCTCATTAACTGCATATATGTGATCCCTGTCCATGAGATCCAAACTGTTCTTTCGTTTGGTTCAGCCACGAACAACCACACCCCAATAATCACAGTAGGACCATACTATACATCATCACTAGACTATAAATAGGTGCTAAAAACCACTGAAAAATATTGTTTACTAACATGGAATAAGTCCTCCGCATAGGATTTGGATGCAAGTTTCAGTTGGTGTTTAATACTGCTTGAGCAGAACAAATAAATAGCTAAGATCTTGTTGACATTTGGCTAGATGCACATTTCAATAGGAGGAAAGGGTTTGACACACTCTTGGCAGCAGTAGTTCAATTCCCAGAATAGCAGATGGCCAGAGAACATATTATTAACTCAGGTATATAATTTGCAAATTGGGGCAATAGGTACAATATCCATACTGTTCTCATGATAAGATCCTCCATTTGGATGGCTTATTAACTAAAGAACTACCAGAGTAAAAAGTGTGAAGCTCCAGTTCATGGCAAAAATAGCATTTAACAAACAATGGTCCGTACTCAGCAGAACAAAGGCCAACCAGTGCAAGGCTAAATGTTCCTATTAGGGAGAGTTCCTATGTTCTGGCCACAAATGGTAAACAGTTACAACAATATGAATCAGTAAATTATGAAATACAGTATCTTCTAATAAGTTTGCCTCTTCCGAGCTTTACAATTTTAAAACAAATAGAGTATCTGTTGTCCCCTAACTGCCCGAAAACGTCCTGCCTCCATCTTTTTAGCTTTCCTATTAAGTAATTAAAGTAATTATTCTTCTTTGTTTCCAGACAGAGAACCAAGCCACACATATCTGAAAACTACCCACCATTCTTTAATTTTGTTTAACCCCAAAGCCAACAACCAAACTTTTTTATCTAAACGATCTTGGTCCCAGTCAATCTCCAAATCATCCAAAATTATTGGCTTATGGTAAGAAACATATCTGGGAACAATCCCATCGATCCCATCCCTCCACCCGCCCGCCCCCCCCCTCCTCCTCTCTCTCTGTTTGAGAACATCAATGTGTTGTATACCACACCCATGGTCCCCAAACTGCTTGTAAGCCCTTCAATAATTATCAAGAAAGCCCTTGCATTTAAAGGTTTCTGAAGGGAAAGAAAACCCAATATAATCCACCTTTTTATTTCTAATCCTAAAGGTTCATCTAAAATTTTTCATAATTGACAATGTGTAATGATCATCACCATCATCATCATAGTCTCGGGCCGTCTGTCTTGGGTCAGTTTGAATTTTACGTTTTAACTCAAAAATAGGTTATCGTCAAAATAACTATTGTTCTAGCTTATAGCATGTGTTAATGAGTGCATCATGAACTCAAACATCTCCCCAGAAACAGTTCACACTAATTGTTGTCCTTCCATAGATGCATTGTATAATTTCAACATAAGCACTTGGGATGCATTTATAATGTCAGATACTAACTATCTTGGCACCCTAACATAGGCCTTCTCTAAATCAGTAAAATGCTATGCTTTTTTATCAGTAAAAACCTATGTGTGTTTCTCCGCTTCTTACTTTTCTAGGAGTTGCCTTAATAAAGCTCTATAGTTGTCAGAGTTTGAGTCGTTGAGTCCGCTTCTAGCATTTTTATCTCCAGGGAAGAAAGTAGATTTTAGCAAGTGGAAGCCATCTCCTTCTTGTGTGATTTCCTCGAAATGTTTATCCTAGCTCATATGTTTGGCCCCTCCTAGAATGGAGGCATTTTGTTGGCTTGCAGTTTCAAGTAAGATGTCTATAATAGTTATGCTTAGGAGAAGAGGCATGTTTTTTATTTTGAGGCCATTCCCACCTAGAATGGAGGCCTTTTCAAGGTCAATTCAGTTGACTACCCTTTTTCTTACAATCTGTAATGTCTTCCTTGTGGTACTGTTTACTTGGCCCATGTGGCATTGCTTGGTGCTTCCCAGGGGCTTTGACGGTTTTGTTTTTGAGACAGGAGGGTGTCCACTTTCTTTGAGTGCACTCTTTTGAGGAAAGACATAATTTTAAGGGGGCGTACATGTTTGTGGATGATCTTATGCCTTCAGTTGTTCCCAGAATAGCAAAGTAGGCTTCCTCGCGAGTTTGATAGTTTAAGAGTTGATGAAACCTTCCATAATTGAGAGGCCACCTTGTCTTGTCAGCCGTGCAAAAAGGGAAAAAGCCGGGGCCTGGGGGGGTTGGGGGGGGGGGGGGGGGGGGGGGGTGTTTGGTTTGGTTGCTTTCATGAATTTGATCTTAACACCGGAGCATTTTTCAGTTGTAATGAGTCAAACTAAATAACTCAATTGGCAACTGTCAACGATCATCTCAAAGCCTAAGGAAATACCATGATGTAATATCAATTTTTAAATCATCATGAGTCCTTCAGTTGACCAATACTACACAATACATAATCCTTTAGTGATCAAACCCTTTCATCCAATGAACACTAGAGATTTGGTTTAAGTTCTTCCCTAAAGACCCCTATATTTAAATTCCAAACTACAAGAAAACTTCAGTATTACAGTTATGACATACTAGTTCTAGCAACAAGAAAAGAAATTAATTCAAACCTGAAGTTCAAGATCTTTATAAAGTGTTTTAACTCTAGCAACATGCTCTGAACCCGGTTTCCCATAGTTCTCCTGAAAGCAGATATAATATATAAGCAAATCTAGCATCCATTTTTACCATTAGCAGATAGGTCATAGGAGAAGGAAAAACAGATGCTCTTACAGACAATATTTTCTTTTGATTTTCATCAGCACGTTCAAGGGCTTGCACAACCAACCATGAGCACTTAAAATCTTCAATATCTGTTCCTATCTGATAAAATTTAAGGGAACAAGATCAATATTTTAATTTATAATGAAAGAAAAGCATTAATAATGGAGGATTGAACACAGTTCTCTATTTTCTTTCCTTTCAGTAGTAACACAATTCTACTGTCATGAGGTAAAACTTTAGCAAAAGCTGAAGTTAAACAAATAAGAATTACAAGAACGTGAAAAGCAATAGTAGCGTCCTAACTTACCTTGCCAATCACCTCAGGATCGCCAAAGCAGTCCAGATAATCATCCTAAATATAAAAATAAAAAAGAAAACCAATCACTGCCAATTATGGAAGGAAACCCCACTTGGAAATTATACACATAGAAACGAGAGATGACACTAGATCACATATGTTTATGGACCCACCCATTACACCTATCTTGGTACTATAGTAGTATGATTTCATTTATAATTCATGGCCATATCTCATTTGATATTATTCTATTAGCAGAAGTAGAAATAGAAGGGAATACATAAAGTGGGTAAACGTCAGTACCCTGAGAAAAGTTGGGAGTTTCTTCAAATAAAAAAATCACCTGCACTTGGAAGTAGGTTCCCATATCGATCAGGATGTTTTTGACATTGATGAAGTTTTCCAAATTCTCACCTGACATAACCAATGCACAAGCAACCTGTGCATATATTGTGAAAGATAAAAGATAACACCAGATGGTAAAAATAAATAAAATGGAGAGCAAAAGTACAGACGAACAAGCCAAATACACTGTTCATTTTATCAGTTAAAACTTTGCAGGAAAAGATTAATACAAATGAGAGGAAAGAGTACAGATGGCCAAGCTAAATTCACTAAGCTTGATAATTTTTAATGAGGCAATACTAATAAGGTAGAATGATATATTTAACTACGCCCTCTTTTTGTAAAAGAGAAGTCTCTTTGATCTATTGCTGAGAGTGTAAGAATGCATTGTTAAAATATTCAACAGACTATGAATCCAATGTCCTAAGGGGTCAGAAATAGGGTTGGTTTTAAAATTGGGAGGGGAGATAGGATCCAGTTTCGGCTTGATGATTGGGTTGGAGTGGGTCCTTTAGTCTGCATATTTCCTAGGTTGTTTGAGGTGGCCCCCAATAAATAGTTTTCTACCAAAGATTGTTATTTCTTTAGGGGTTAACTTGTCTTGGTCTATTTTGTTCCATTGAGCCCTTTGTCAGTTTGAAGAGTCCGAGTATGAGTCCCTTTTGAGGTTGCTTTCTAGCATGTTCATTTGCAAGGATGAAGCTAACATTTATATTTAAAAGCCATATCCATCCGGGCAATTCTCTTCAAGGCTAAAAATAGCAGTTGCAGCGGGCGTAGCGGCCAGCGGCCCAAACACTACATAGTGGGTAATATGTAGTGATGTACCCTATGATACCCGGATACTGCAAATTACTAGTGGTATCCGTACCGATACGGATACCGGTACGGGATACGGCAAGATACGGCTGGGATACGGGGGGCCAATTTCAGGATACGGCTTGTGTTATTTTTCGCCCAATATTTCTGCAGATTTTCCATTTTGGCCAATTTCTATCTCTCTCTTAGTTTGATCAAAAGGGAAAACAAAAAAGAAGAAAGAGGAGGAGGAGGAGGAGGAGGAGACCCACCTCATTGAAAATTTGAAACAAACAGTGGGCCTTGTAATATTTGATCTCTAAATTGAGATAAAATAAGCATTCCACCCAAAATAAATCCCTAACCAAATACTTATATTTATATATTTCTAGGAATGCCGTACCCGTATCCGTATCCTAAAATTTTGAAGTTGACGTATCGGACGCTCGTTCCCGTGTCCCGTATCCGTACCCGTGTCCGTATCCGGGCATCATAGGATGTACCTCTATTTTGAACCATGGTTCTCTTCTAATTTCTCTATATGGTCTCCGATGGGTCTCTTGTCGTTAAACCTCCTTGGGTGTCTTGTGTTGATGGGTTTGGCTCCTCCGCAAGGAGGCTTTTTGTAGGCTGGTAGTAATGGGCAAAATATCTATGGTGGATAATCTAAGAAGGAACCGCATCTTAAAGGACAACATTTGTGATATTTGTTCATTGTACAGGAAGGAAAGGGAGCCGATTAAGCAATTTTTTTTCTTACATCGTGACTTTCTTCCTTCCTTTGCTATAGCTTCTTTCAGAAATGTGGTTCGAATTGGTGCTTGAGGACTCATTAAGTGGTTTGATTGATGCTTGGAGGTAGCTCCACCACATGTTTGCAGGTTGATATTATGGAGGATAATCCCCTTCGTGGTCCTTTAGTTGATTTGAAAAGAAAGAAATGACCCTGTTTTTAAGGGAGCGTTCTCATCTCCTCAAACTATCTTAACAAGGAATGGTGTGAAGATAAGCAAAGTGGGTTTCAATTAGAAAAGATTTTGTGAATGTATCGTTAAATAATATTGGGAAGCCCCTATGACGTATGTTTCAATGAAAGAAAAATCAGTGATGCAGTGGTGTCCTCTTTTTGGTCTTTTGAAGTTTAATACTGGACAGCTAAAGGTAATCCCAGGCTAGCGGGTATTAGTGGTGGGCTTTGTAATAGCAAAAGGGAGGTTTTATTCATGTTTCTTAAATATACGGGCCCTTAATGAGGCGGAAGTATTGGCTATTTTGGAAGATCTTTGGATTTTCTCTTGTTCCTTTCAAGGCATGTTAATTATAGGAAGTAATCCGCCTAATTCCGTTTCCTGGTTGTCTTCTTCGAATGAAGGACCTTGGGAACTGCATGTCTATTTCAAGGAGATTTCCAACGTGTGGGCTGGGTGTCAAAAACAGTTTGGCAGGTGTTTTAGCTAAGCAAGGGGTGTCTTGAGTTTCCCCTTTTAAGTGATGCAATTATGTGATTTTGTTTGTTTAAACTGAGGGTATAATGCTTTTGCTGTGGACAGCGGATCTAGATGGAGGTGGGTAGGGATGGAGATGGAAGATATAGGGCGTAGGTTAGGCAAACCTAAAAAATTGGCCTCACGCCAAACTCCTTATCACAGGTGAGGAGAAGAGAACATGGGAAACACCCAAGAGCACTCGAAAATTGTCATTATTCATTGTCTTGTCTACTCTCAAAAGAGACATTACAAATTTACACAGCTTTAATTAGGAGAAAACTAAGCCTAGATCTAATCTGGACCATCCAAACACATTGATGGCCAAGATTAAAACATCCAACAAAATAACTTAAAACATGATTAAAACTCTAAATAATATAACAAAAATAACATAAAAGGAATGGGATGGACCAAGGTTTGTCAAGATAGATGAATTGGGTCCATTGGCTGGTTGAGACAGATGGGATGGGTTTGTTGGTCTACCCATGGGGCACCATGGGTCTGTCCTACACCAAATTATCCCCGTCTCGGAGAGAACTCAACCTCGACTTCTGTAAATGTCCTCCAAGATCGAAAATCAACCATATGAGCTTTTGAGTTGCCAGTTCGTCTCCGTTTTCTTTGCATGGCTTCAATGCTCGACACAACCTTGTCATTCTCCGAGAGGTAAATTGGAGGTGTTGCTTCTTCTGATACCCATGCTTGGATTTGATGCATGATCAAAAGAATTGACACTTCACTTCTTGAAGTTGTACTGCACACAATCTTCAAGTAGTAATGGTCGATCAACAAAGATGAAATCAATGTGAGGAACCTCTATGATTGGATCCTCTTTTGCAACCTCCTGAATAATATATGTTTCTTCCGATACTGCTTGCACTCGTTGATTAATGCTGTCAGTCCCTTTGTTTTCTGGTACTTCGCATTTTAATGTCAACTTTGATATTTTCTTCCATGGATTCCACAACATGTGCTTCTGTTGTTTCCAGAGACTTTTCTTTCTTGCAACTTAGCTTCTGCATGCAATAACATTTTAGCAAGCACTCAACACGAATTGCTTTCCATAATGATTCATGCATATCTTTGCAGTCTTTCATATTTTTCCGTATGCTTAGTCTCAAACCTCTGAGAAAAATCTTCCTCATTTTCATCTAATCTACAAACTTCTTACAGCTTTGAAAATTCATTGAAGTATTTATCCCGGGTCAATTTCCCTTCTCAAATTAATGAATTGCTCAAAGTAGATTTCACTCTCATAATACCATTGTCCATACTTAATTGCATATTTCATTCTTTGAAGTTGATCATCGAATTTAGAGGCAAAATCTTGCAATTCCATATTGACTTGGAGGTAAGGACTAAAAATTTAATACTCTTCAAAAAAAAAAAATTTCTAGTTGACCTAATGTGTAGATTGGATTGCCTGGTGTGTGCAGGTGAAGATGGATCGGCAATTGGAATTCAGATGATCAAAATATTGTCGATTGAATAATCGTGGTAAATTCTGAAATTTGAATGCAGACTTTACTGATTTCCCTATCTTGATCAACCCAAAAGTAGACATAATTGAGCTGGATTTACTCAGCAACTAGATGAGTCGGATCTGGCTGAACTTTAAAGGGGTCGGGACAGATCTAATACCGAGCCAGACCTGAACCAAACTCGAGCCCAGATAATGGTCCGTAACATGTGCCTCTTTCTTCTTCAGTTGTGATGCAGGCACAAACACAAAAAGGGCTTTAGACCTGATGGAGGCATCAACCCGAAGTCCCCCAATTCTTTCAAGATCTACCAACGACAGAGTCGTAGGATTGCAGATCAAGAAAACCTGTGGAAGGATGATCATTGTCCGAGCTTCGATTGACGCGACAACGATAACCCACCTTTGGATTACCATTCCAATGGCATCCAACAGTTGGGTCTCTTTGGATCAAGTGTCTGATGGACTGAAGGACTCATGTGCAATCGCGTTGAAGGCCCCACATTGGAAAGTGCCACATGGGAGAAAAATAAGAGTTTAAAAGAGATTTAGAGGGGCCCATGAGAAATTCAAAGAAAGATATAAAAGAGGGGTCCAAGGGGACCCACAACTTAAAACAAAAGGGTCTCCTCGGGATTCATGAGCAAGGAGACTTGTGCACAAAAACTCATATGCAGAACTCTTCTGTCCTTTTTTTTCTTTTCCCTTTTGGATGTTTATACCCTCTCTATATTTTCTTTCTTGTAGGCTCTTGTACTTCTTTCTTGTTCCACTGTTACTTTTCAATAAATAAATACTAAAAAAGTGCAGTTCAGAAGTATCTGCTTACTGTAATAAAGTCTATTTTGTTCAAATTGAATATGAAAAGGAAATTCAAGGATGTGATTAAGTTATTGACTGGTCAAAAAAGAGTAACCTGGTTTGTTGGCTAATGGGAATAGGGTCAAAAGAGGCAAAACCTAGTTTATTGGCTCAAGAGTTCTATTTTTGAACATTTCGTCTATTATCACTTCTAATCCGGCCATGGATTATGGAACCCGGCAGCCTGCTGAGCTTGAATTTATCACTTCGGCTCAGGCTCTGATTTGGCACTCTAGGCCTCATATGGGCATAGGCTTTTGGGGCTGGTCTCATGAAATTTGGGCTAAGCTTTGGCTGGGTCAATTCCCAGTCCAGCCTGCCTGATTTGCAGCCCCCGAATTGGAAACCTGAAACTTATCAAGAGGGAAGGAAAAAAAACACCCAAAATAGATATTCTGGGAGCCACAAGCAACAAACTGTCTTGGCGCCATTATTGACAAGGCAGCATTACATGCGACCCATGACCAATAAGTTAATGCCCAAAGCAAGACGATCTAGTTGTTGT
The DNA here is from genome assembly GCA_028538565.1 of Umbellularia californica. NCBI lineage: Eukaryota > Viridiplantae > Streptophyta > Magnoliopsida > Laurales > Lauraceae > Umbellularia > Umbellularia californica. Next base: position 49,272,712 of record JAPQWN010000004.1, read on the forward strand.
ACTGTTTGGTTTTAAAGCTAAATCAGTAGTGCTGGGGGTTATTCTAAATTAATAGTGAGAGTCTCATCAAAAGGGTAGTGTTTACTGGTCTCTTGCAGGTCAATTTCCTTACCATATGGAAATCTAAAATGTGAGATATTTTAAATCAACAAATCAAAACCTGGCAGTTGGCCATACAGAAAAATTTGCATACTTAAAGAGTTCTCAAAAGAGAATCAATTCTAGTGCCCGAGTGTCCAATGTCACCCGCTACGACAGATTTTAATAGGATTAGTGTAAGATTTGATTGCGTGAAATCAAAGGAAATTAGTTCAATTTTCTCCTCTTTCTGCATAGGGAAATGCTGCATCAAAACTCCCATAAAATTTGCGCCCGTGGAAAGTTGGGGTGATATTGCATGTCCAAAGGTAGATCAATGGTGTTAACAAACGTGTCCAAAGGAATTCACCATTGTGGAAAGATCCAATGCAATATTGCATCGGCAGTGCTGATATCATGCTAGGTTGTGGCCCTTTGATGAGTCCAATTTTTTTTATTTATTTCATCTATTCCATGATCGGAACAAAGGGGGATACAGGTTGCACCACGAGTTTGAATTAGAAGAGACATTTCAAGAAATGGCAGATCTATTCACTCTATCAATAACCAAGTAGGGTCTAGCCTATCATATTAAGGAATTTGGCTTCTATCCAAGACAGGGACCTGCAAGCATTGATGGACCCAGTTGATGGGGTCCACATGTGCCTCACATTTCCTAATTTTCTAGATTAGTTATATTCCTTAGTTTGCTTGCTTTCTAATTCCAGATTAGTAATTTTTAAAATAGGATTAGTAGCTTTCCTTTTTAGCAAACAGTGTGCTCTATATATACAGAAGAGCCCTATTGACTATTGTTATTTTTCATGCTTTTCAATTAATCAACTGATTTCTCTAAGTTTTGCTCACATGAGTTTATGGGTTTTATTATGGTTTCGTTTCTGCCCTAGTGGCTAGAATCCTCTTGGATTCGATCAATCCTTCGGGAGATTGATCTATCAACCGATCGCAGATCTTTTGCTGCGTCAATTGGTATCAAAGCCGAAGACCGGTTGCCGGGGAGACGTCAGTCGTTCCCGGATTTTCACTCGTCACCTTCGTTCATCATCATCCCTATCGTCACTGTCCCTGTCCCTGTCCCTGTCCACCTACAGCCCCAATTCCCCACTTGCCAAAAAAACCCCACGTCCCAATCCCACATCCCAGCAACCCAACCCAGAAACCCCTCCATCGAGCCACTGCCCACGCGCCAGACCCCTCAACCCTCTCCAATCTCATATATATATATATATAACCCTCAAACCCCTACTACCAAATCCGTAATTTTCTGAAACCCTAAATTTCCCAAAAAAAAAAAAAAAAACCTTCCCCAACCCTCACCACAGAACCATTCACAACCAAAACCCTAACCCAACCTGAAACCCTAATCCCATCCCCCATCTCCCTTCTCCGCCCTAAAACCATACAAACCACCCTCTGCCTTCGTCCTTCCAACCTCGTCCAAACTCTCCCATCCAAAAAAAAAAAAAAAACCAAAAGGAGAAGAAACAAAGAGAAGAAAGCAAGAAACAGAAGAAGAAAGAATTAGCAGAAGAAGAAAAGAAATAGAGTTCAGTTACAAAGAGTACCTGGCACCACTTGACCGTCCAGCAACTCCATCGCCGCTCGAACCTCATCTCCAGCAGCGTCACAGTCCACCAACACCATCTCGCAAGCCTCTGCTTCAACGCTCGACACCATTGTCCTCGCCTTCATCGACGCTCTTCAGGCACACAAACCTCTTTCGCTCTCCAAGTCAATACAGGTAAGAGACCCAAAAGCCTCTTCTTTTCTCCTTCGTGCACGAAATCCAAGACAAAGGCCCACTCGTTTTGCGCTAGCATCCTTTTTCAGCCAATCCTGTAGTTCCGGCCTGCCTTGAGTCTGGGCCCAACCTGAGCCCAAACCCGGTCCACAAGCAGTTGCTGGAAAAAAAAAAAGAAGCCCTCGTCCATGGCTACTCGCACCGGGCAAATTTTTCGTGGCAGACTCACTAACATTCAGTGCGATGATTGCATAAGGGATTTATATGAACGGGTCGACGCCTCACAACTCACAGTCGATGAACTTGCTAAGGCCCCTTCAAACCCTCATGGCGAATCTTCCAACACTTTTAGCTCACTCTCACCAATTGGATAATATTCCCCGAGAATCAATCCAAGAATTCTTTTTGTAAGATTATCCAGAACTAGAAGCATACAAGAGAGAGTTTGCAAGAGAATATCGTGTACTCCTTGTATTGGCGATGGGTATTTGTAATACAGTGTTGCCTAGTTTAACAGATCTAATTACATGATTACAGCAATGTTTAAGGAAACTAATATCTACTCTTTAGTTGTACAATCACAAGACAACTCATACAATCTTTTGACTTGTGGGCTAGCCCAATTCATGGGTTAAGCTGACTTGTATCTTTACACCCCCTCTCAAGCTTTGGATGGGAGAATGTGACTATCGAAATGTTGGAAACTAGCTCCGAAAAACGAGAGATGGAGTGGCTTTTGGTGAAAAAATCTGCTACTTGAGCAGCTGATGAAATCTAGATAAGCTTTATAGTGCCACTCCGAACATGTTGACGAATGAAATGACAGTCAACTTTAAGATGTTTGGATCGTTCATGGAAGATATCATTTGTGGCTAGTTTCCGTGCACTTTCACTGTCTGTAAAGAGAGGTAGATTTAGGAACTAGAACTCCTAAATCCTGAAGTAACCAACGAAGCCAAATAATTCCAGTATTAGTGTGAGATACAGCACGATATTCACCTTCAGTGGATGATCAGGAAACAACTTCATGTTTCTTGCTCTTCCAAGAGATGAGAGAAAAGCCAAGAAAAATGGCGAAAACGGTTGTGGAGCGCCGATCATTGACATCTCCTGCCAAGTCAGAATCAGAATAACCATGCAGAGTAAGATTTTGACTGGAGCAAAGAAGGAGGGCGCGGTTGGAACTTCCTTGTAAGTATCTCAATACGCGCAGGACAACAGCCCAGTGAAGATGAGTGGGTCGCGCAACAAATTGGCTTACCACATGTACTGCATAGGCAATATCTGGTCTGCTAATAGTAAGATAAACCAAGCTGCCAACCACCTCACGATAACGAGTTGGATCAGAAAGTAGTTCTCCATCAGTAGTTTGAAGCATTATGTTCAATTGGAGTAGAGACAGGTTTACAATCCGTGAGTCTAGCTCTTTGGAGAACTTCATTGCAGTATTTTGTTTGCGACAAAAGATATCTTTGGTAGAGTAGGCAACCTCAATGCCTAGAAAATACCGTAGATGACCCAAATCTTTCATCTCAAACTGTCGATGAAGAAAACGCTTAAATGATAGAATACCAGGAGCATCATTGCCAGTGATAATCATATCATCGACATAGAGTAACAAGAAAACACATCCAGATCGTGAATAGCAAGTGAAGAGAGTGGAGTCATGAGCACTCTGAGAAAAACCTATACTGATAATGCTGGTGCTAAACCGTTCAAACCAAGCACGAGGGGCTTGTTTGAGGCCATACAAGGCACGTTTGAGACGACAAACATAATGAGGAGGTCTCGCAACGCCTGGGGGAGGATGCATATAGATTTCTTCTTGAAGGAATCCATTCAAAAATGCATTCACAGAACTTAATTTGAGATGAGAAGTAGTGAGAAATGCTTCAAGTAGAATGACTGTTTTCAATTTAGAAGGAAAACAGAAAAAAAAACAGTGCCTGGGCATCCAAAAATTTTGTGCTAGAATGACCAGATCTTCTCACAGAGTGATTTATGCACTAGTCAGTCTTCCAGGTTATCATCCAAATGGATATTCGACCCTATTGGAAGAAGAACCAGTATGATCCAATGGTTGGATGTGATTCTGATGAGAAAAAGGTAAAACTGTCTTGAAAAATTGTCGATCAGAAAAATGGGTAAATCACTGACCTAATAAAGCTGATAAATCTTGAGAAAATGCTTAAAAAACCCAGGATAAATGGGCGACCCTGGTGGTGTTGCTGCTTGCTGGTGTGATCACCTATCTGAGATGGGGCCCACTATTGATCAGGTTGACAGAACAATCACAGACGAACAGGACTGTTTCGAAATTCCTCTTATGCTTGAATGGACAGACTATCAGTGCTCTAGGGCTCTGATACCATGTAATATTATCCAGAACTGGAAGCATACAAGAGAGAGTTCACAAGAGAATATCGTGTACTCCTTGTATTGACGATGGATGGGTATTTGTAATACAATGTTGCCTGGTTTAAAAGATCTAATTACATGATTACAGTAATGTTTAAGGAAACTAATATCTACTTTTTAGTTGTACAATCACAAGACAACTCATACAATCTTTTGACTTGTGAGCTGGCCCAATTCATGGGTTAAGCTGACCTGTATCTTTACACTTTCAACGTCTCTTTGCAGATAGGGCCGCTGACAATATACCGCCCGGCCCGCGCCAAGATGATCTTTCGCAGAAAATCAAATTAGAGGTTGCTGATTTTTCTGGTCAAGGTGACACTCGTGCCCTTCTTGATTGGCTTACTTCAATTGAGGATTATTTCACTTGGTATCACATTGAAGATCCTCAACTATTTGCTTTTGTCAAGGACTCAAAATGAAGTTAAAGGGTCTTGCTCAAATTTGGTGGAAAAGTATTGATGACCACAATGTGCAAATGGGTCGCCGTCCTATCACCCGTTGGGAAGTTATGAAAGAGAGACTAGAAGATAAGTTCTTGCCTTCTGACTACATTGATTCATTTAATAGCGAGCTTATCAATCTTTAGCAACGCTCTATGACTATAGACGAATACACTCATAAGTTCCATGAGCTTTGTATTCGATGTAAGATTAATGAAGACGATCGCCTGATGGTCACCCATTATTGGGAAAGATTGCACCCAGATATACAGGATAAATTGGCAGTATTTGACTTCGCCACTATTGATGCAATCTCTAGCAAGGCGCGACGCATTGAGCAAACTCTGCGTCAACACACTGGGCGACGTTTCGGTAACCAAGCCGGGGAGCCCTACAAAAAGAGTCCAAATTCTATTTTCACTCAGGCCCCATAGCAAGGTTTCCGACCACCTCCAAGCCAACCACATAACCAAATCCAAAGGCAGCAACAAGCTCCACCACAGGGTCAACAGCCTCCTCAGCCCAATCAGAAGTGACCAACAAATCAGAATAATGCTAAAGGCACTGGAATAGCCGCTTGTCTGTCATTCTTGCAAAAACCGGGGTCATTATGCTAGAGAATGTCCACACAGGAATCTGCATTGTGAAGGTGAACCTTATGATGATGAAAAGTATGATGAGGAAATCGAAATGGAGAAACCTGATGCACAACCTCCAACAGAACCAGAGTTTGCACTTGAGGTCTTCACAGCTAATGATGACAACCCATTACTTTTCCTGCACCGCCGCCTATTGGTCGCAGATGGTATTGAGGAAGACGATGCAAAACAAGCTCCAATTTTCAGAACACGAGTCACTTGTAAAGGAAGAGCTTACAATGCCATCTCCCGAAGGATTGATCGAATCCAAGAGGCTTCCAGCCACTAGGGCAGAAACGAAACCATAAGAAAACCCATAAACTCACGTGAGCAAAACTCAGAGAAATCAGTTGATCACTTGAAGAGCATATTTGAGGTTATTCGCCGGGAACGCTTCTATGCTAATTTGAAGAAGTGTACTTTTATGAGAAATTATGTGATTTTCCTTGGCTTTGTTGTCTTTTCTAAGGATATTGCAATGGACCCATCCAAGATTCAAGCTATCCTTGATTGGCCTATTCCACAAACTCTCACTGAAGTTCGTAGTTTTCACGGGCTTACTACTTTCTATAAAAGGTTCATTCGCGATTTCAGCAATATTATGGCTTGAATCACTAATTATATGAAACAGATTGAATTTAAATGGACAAGTGCAGCAACTAGAGCTTTTGGAGAAATCAAGTGTAAGATCACGGAAGCCCCAATCCTACGACTTCCAGATTTTAACAAAGTCTTTGAAATTGCTTGTGATGCTTCTCAGATTGGCATTGGAGGAGTTCTTAGCCAAGGTCACCCGATTGCATTTTTCAGCGAAAAGTTCTCCGATGCCAAACACAGATATTCTATTTATGATCTAGAATTCTACGCCGTTGTGTAAGCATTGCAACATTGGCGTCATTACTTGGTTGGAAACGACTTTGTCTTATGTTCCGATCACGAGGCTTCGAAGCATATACAGTCACAACAGCATGTCAGTGATCGTCACATTAAATGGTGCTCTTACCTTTAACAATTCACATTCAGTTTCCGCCATAAAGCTGCAAAGAAAACCTGGTAGTTGTTGCTTTAAGTCGTCGGAAACATCTCCTCACTACTATGGCAGTCACTGTCATAGGTTTTAAGCAAATAAAGTAGGAGTATACAAATGACAAGGATTTTGGCACAATCTACACAGATTTTCTTAACAGCGACACTGACAAGCACCCTTATTACAACATACATGATGGATTCTTATTCCGAAGTAACAAACTTTGCCTCCCTACTACTTCCATTCGAGAACATGTTGTTCGTGAATTGCATTCCAGAAGTTATAGTGGTCATTTGGGACGTGACAAGACACTCGCTCTCGTGGATGATCGTTTCTATTGGCCGCGCATGATATGTGAAAGATGTCGCACCTGTCAATTGGCTAAAAGTAACAAGAAGAATACAGGTTCATATCAGCCTTTGCCTATTCCTCATGTCCCATGAGAAAATATCAGCATGGATTTTGTATTAGGACTTCCAAAGACCGCACAGAAAGTTGATTCCATCTTTGTTGTTGTTGATCATTTTTCTAAAATGGCACATTTCATTCCATGCAACACCACACCAGATGCTTACAAGGTAGCTCAACTATTCTTCAAAGAAGTTGCCCGTCTTCATGGCCTCCCCAAGACAATTGTTTCAAATCGTGACACCAAATTTATGAGTTACTTTTGGAAGACTTTGTGGATGACAGCTAAGACAAAGCTTCACTTCTCTACTGCTTACCATCTGCAAACTGATGGTAAAACTGAAATTGTTAATAGAAGCCTTGGACAACTGTTACGCTACCTTGTATGTGATCATCACAACATGGGATCAGATTCTACCTATGGCTGAATTTGCTTACAACAATTCCGTTAATCAGTCCATAGGCATCTCCCCCTTTAAAGCAGTCACAGTTTTCGGCCGCACTTGCCTATTGATCTTGTCCCTTTGCCTCTTGAAGCACGTCCTTGTACAGAAGCCGATACCTTCATCAAACACATGCAACAAATACATGATGAAGTTCGACGACATATTGCAGTTAGCAATGACAATTACAAGGCTCATGATGACAAACATCGTCGTTTTCTAGAGTTTTCTGAAGGAGACATGGTTATGGTCCGTATTCATCTGGAAAGGTTACCTCCAGGCGCAAACAAAAAGTTACATCCAAGAAATACAAGTCCATTCAAAGTGTTGAAGAAGCTCAATTCAAATGCATACACTCTCGAGTTGCCATATGATATTGGTATCAGCCCCACATTCAATGTTGCCAATCTCACTCTTTATCGTGGGCATGATAATGAGGACAATTCTGATGAGCAAATCATTACGTTACTAGTTGTTCCGCCGCCACCCGATAAAATCATTGATTTTCTTGATGATCAGATTGTTTCTACTCGTTGCGGAGGATTTCAGAAGTTCCTTGTTCGTTGGCAAAATCGGCCCGTATCCGATGCTACTTGGATTACTGCTACCGACTTCCAGCATTTGAATCCAGATCTTTATGAGCACTATCAAGCGATTAACTCACCGGAGTCGAGTTCTTTTAAGCTGGGGAGAGTTGATGCAGTCTGATCCCTATCCAAGACAGGGACCCGCAAGCATTGATAGACCCAATTGATGGGGTCCACATGCGCCTCACGTTTCCTGATTTTCTAGATTAGTTATATTCCTTAGTTTGCTTGCTTTCTAATTCTAGATTAGAAATTGCTAAATAGGATTAGTAGCTTTCCTTTTTAGCAAACAGTGTGCTCTATATATACAAAAGAGCCCTATTGTTATTTTTCATGCTTTTCAATTAATCAACTGATTTCTCTAAATTTTGCTCACGTGAGTTTATGGGTTTTCTTATGGTTTCGTTTCTTCCCTAGTGGCTGGAATCCTCTTGGATTCGATCAATCCTTCGGGAGATTGATCAATCAACCGATCGCGGATCTTTGGCTGCGTCACCCTTGCAAAATGCAACCCCACATAATAAAATTTTGACTTTGATCTGTTGATGATGGAAAATGACATTGATAAATTCAATAGAATTAATCTCGGAGCCCGTGCTCATGTTTGTCACACTGTTCAAATCTAAAACAACTTCTAAGGGAAAGAAGAGGTCACCATCAATACACAAAGATTTCAGCAGTTGTCACCACTTAGTTATTCTAGTCACAGAAAGAAATCTTATATTTTTCAAATGCAAACCAATTCTTTCTATCCATTATATTCATATTTACCATTGCATTTCGGTTGAAATATTAATCCAGATATTAGAGCACTCACACTGAATTTTATGAATCATACTGAATTTATCCAGTTGCCTATAATTAAATCAGATGGCTTGATAAAACAATTATGAACTTCTGTTGTTTCATGTTCAGGTTTGGACAATTTTGAAAGTATCATTTTTAATGAAGTGGTTTACTGAGATGTCAATGGGTCTTTAATTACCTGGTTACCCAAAAGATCCTACTCAAAAAATCCAGTTATGGACCCTCTGTAATCAGGAACAGATCAGGGCCCACATTTCTGGCGCAATTGATAATCTGGAACAAAGTGTATGACATATTTGGCATATAATAATATAATATATACATAATACATTAACAATATGTGATCAATAGCATTATATGTTATATACATATAATATTTTCTTTATCAGTAAAAAAAATTATTTTATTAATAAGAAGATAAAATACTGCAATATACATAATGTATTAGATTAACATTATTATGTATGATATAATAAAATGTATTAAGAAAATTATAATATACTTTGGCTTTGAGTGAGGTTTAGAGTCAGGTGTGGGTCCTATACATAGAACTATGATTCCGGGATCTGAGTAAATGAAAAAAAAAAACAAAAAAGGGTCTGGGACCAGCAGGGACCCAACCCATTATATTCCTATGGGTAACAGAATGTAATCAGTTCACAAACCATTTTAAAAGGCATGATGATAGTAACAAGATGAACATTAACACATACCGGAAGGTAAAATGAATAATAAGCTGTTTTGTACTGAACGATGCGACGATAACTGCATTCCAATAACCATTTGGCAGATTAGTAATAACAAGAAAGCTGGGAAGCTTGACGAAAAGATAAAGTAGACAAGAGAAAAATCTCAAGAGAAGCATTGGAAAGAAGAGAATGGTGATTACAGTGAATGTAAGACAACATACTTGATGGAATTTTATTTCAAAATATATAAATAGTGAAAAAAATCAGCAATGCCTCCTGCATTGTGGGAGTTGAAAGTAATTAGCAGTTGCAACAGGACATCTACAATGCCCTGATGCACCAACCATTCTGTACTAGTATGGCACATTTTTTGATGATCCGGATCAATAAACTAAAGGTCTAGAACAATGGGATGGAGAATCCTCAAAAATATTCCAGATGAAGACTGTCGACATACAATCTTCGTTAAATTTTCTCAACTGCCATTGTCCCTTCTTGCAACCTTATACTTGTAGAAGATTGGATGGATGGATTTTGAAAGAAAATTTAGGTGAATCCTCTATCAGAAGTAATACCCATCAGATGAATGGCTCAAATTATTGAACAATGGACCAATTGTACAAAATGATACGCTGGGTTATTATTTACATTGTAATGCACCAGGACCCTCTGGTTCCTCTACTAACCATTCGAATGACTGTCATCACTATTATGTTATTCCATAAGGGCCTGTTTGGTTAGAGGAATTCCCACAGTGAATTGGGTTTGTTGGGGATTTATGACATCTTGTCCCCTGGGCATTCCAAATGCCCAATTTGATGCAAGAACTTGGAATTCCAAACCACTTGAAAATGCACTTTAGCCTTATGAATTCCCAGAATTCCAAATGCTAGAGGGGGGTTGAGCATTTGGAATTCTACTTTGGGGGGCGGCATTTGAAATTCTCAGAATTCTTCTAACCAGACAGGCCCTAAAAGGATTAGTGCAGAAATCAACAATGAGATGAAATGTTTGTAATTTCCACACATACACTGGCATTTTGTACTTGGAAAGATCTTTTTCTCCTTCATGTGTAGTAATTAAGTCTAGCATCTGTCCTGAAGCTGTCTGAAACTCAACCTGTCAGAAATGACATGAATAAGTCATAACTTTGCCATTAAAAACTCAGAAACTACACTCGGAATAATCATTGCAAAGGCAACAACCTCATTGAATAAATCCAGCAGATCCACATAATAAGGCTTTTCCCTGAAGTGCCGTTTAAGAATTCTAGGAATATGGTTACGTAGTAGGACACCATCATTAACAGCAATGAAACCAACCTACAATAAGGATTTTAAAAGTGAATAAAATCTTCCATCCACTTCGAAATGAATTTATAATGAAAATATGCTAGCAAAGCTGCTTTTTCAAGGCAGGACTGATCGCATAAAAAAGAAATATGATAAGCACAGAATCACCAGATGATAGACATATCAGCCTAGCAGGTAGAATAATAAATATTTTAGAATTGATTTCAACAAAATTATAGCAATTAGATGGATCTGCATCAATCCACAATGAAATGTAACATTTTTATTTCTTTTAAGACTAATCTTGTAGTATGTTAGCAGGAACAGCATGTAACAGCCCAATTAGGTTTTACCTAGCATAAAGAAACATAAAACTTGGTTGGCATTTCAAATGAGTGATGAAGTAGCTCTAGTCCCTAACTTTGTACTTGGTATCAGAGCAAATGATCCATCAATCTATTGTTCTACTTCTTTTCTTTTCTATTTTCCTTCAATTTCGTCGTCCTTCAAAAACCCATCTATATCACTCTCTAAAATCGACCGAAAGCCCTCAAAACAAAGTCCCAAACGTCTCGAACTTATAACTTTATGAATCTCCTATGCTTCTTTTGAGCTCTGAATCGCCTCTAAAACCCAACCTTGATTTCATACTTGAAAATTGTAGAAAAATTCAGATTTGTGTTTGTAGAAAAACATTCCACTAGTGTGAGGCCCAACTCAATTAGGCCCATGGACATTTTATCCCACATGTGGGATCTGGTTGGATTTAGTCAAATCCTGTACAACACTATTTCCTTGTATAGAAGATTAGGATAGCTGTTATCTTGATTCTTTCATTATTTCATTGTAATCAGAGCCTTTGATTAAGGTATAGAATGTATTATAAGTCTTAACAGTCGACCCTCTATTGAGACACGACAGATTCATCATATATCTTCTTCTTCCTCTACACTTCAAAGGGATTATCACAGATAGGTTTATATGATATAAGAGCGGGTCCCGATCCCGTCGTTCTTGTATAGACTACGTGGCAGGCCCGTCCACAAAATCTGTTGGGCCTGCATGTGGGGGAGTATTGGAAAGTCCCACATCCCACATTGGCCAAGTTCTGAGTTGGACAGGGCTTCATATACCTGTTTGGGCCTTCCACCTATCATCTTAAGCTTTTGGATTGGTACATGGTATCTTACAGTGTTTTCAAGTCGAGTTTGACTAAGGGGAAGGATAAGGCAGTATATTGTTGAAGATAGTACCAATCTATTGTTGTCTAAACTGTTGGTTTTTTGTTAAAGACATCTGAAGGGTTTGTCAGCAACTTTTATGCAAAGGATGAGGCAGGCCTCTTGTGCTATGGTAAATCAGTTGGATGCAGTCCTTATTAGTTATTACAGCAGTAAATCAAATTTTTTTGTGAAGTCCTAAGGTAATATTAAAGGTTCCAAAATGTTGATGTTAGGGAGTGTTTTACTATAACAGTGAATAACAGAGACTTAGTTCCAAATTTTAAGAAATCCAGAAGACACAAATAGGGCCAGAGACTTAGTTCCAAATTTTCTGAAATTCAGAAGCCACAAATAGGGCCAGACGTGCAATAACTTTAAGCAGTCGGTTGGTGGGTCAAATCCAACCCAATCAAAGGTGTTAATCCACATACAGGGTTGCCCAAGGGCTTAATTTAGGATCGTTGGGTGCTTCCTATCATTCGGCAGCCCAAATGGGCCCCACAAGAAAATTTACAAGATGTTGCAGGAACTACCAGAATTCTGATTTCTTTAAAATTTCTTTATATATTTTTTTATTTTTTTTAATGGTAATTTCCTTCTTTATATTTTCGCTCGAAATTTTTTCATTAATTACCTAAGTGAGAAGATAGCTTCTATAGTTGGCCTCCCTAGCATAACACCAAATTGACTTTCAGATATCTTGGTCTTCTATCTAAGTCTTTGCTCCATTACTCGCTCCCATTAGCTTCGTAGTATGGCTTATAAGTTTAATCTCACGATAGTTGGTACAGTTTTGTATATCTCACTTATTCTTATATATAAGTACTATAGCACTGCTTCTCTATTCATCCGGTTTTTTCTTTATCATTACTCTTTCCCATTTAACTTTTCCAAAATGAAAAAAAATGAAATAGCCCTTAAAAGAAATTGAAAAGTTTGGGCCAGTTCATATATCCCCATGGGGATTGGTAACATCAGGTCTTTCTAGAAAAATTGCATACACATCTTGTAAAAGGCAAAATGAAAGAAAAAGGCTCACTTCTTATGGACTTAAAGTAAATAAAATTCAATACTTGTTTCTCTCGGATAATGCTAGAAATCTAAAATTATACCACACAAGGGAATACACACCACGAAACATATAAAGCATAAAGCAATACTTTGAACATACAGTGCATGTATGATGATGGAAGCATTGGAATCAATAATAACCCTCCATTCAACCAGTTGCAAAAGATATAAAGGAAGTGAAACAGCCCTCAAAAGGGAATTAAAAAGTTTGGGCCACTTCATATATCCCATGTGGGGATGGTGACATCAGGTCTTTCCAGAAAATTTGCCTACATATACAGGAAAAAAGGGGAAAAAAAGAGTAATTCACTTTTTATTAACTTGAATTAAAGTAACAAAAGTTCACTGCTTAGTCTCTCTTGGATAATGATAAGAATTTCGAATTATACCACTAAGGAATGTACTTCACAATACATATAAAGCATAAAGCAACAATTCCAGCATACAATGCATATATGATAACAGAAGCATTGGATAATCAATAATAACCCTCCTCCATTCAACCCGTTGCAAAAAATATAAAGAAGTACATCAAGTGAATAATAGATTAGAAGAAAAAATTCAGCATACACCTTAGGCACTCTGAACCAGCAGGGTTGACCCCGTCGTGTGAGGGAGCCGTCCATAATATCATCAAGGACTAGAAAATATGCTTGAAGCTGCAAGTCTTGCCAAGAAAGACTCAGATGGGTAATCACTACAGCAACAAAAAGGTGAAAATGACTTGTACTATAAACATCCTAACAATAGAAGCATTAGACTGTAAAAAATTGGTAATTAGAAGTGCTTCAGGATGTACCCATTCGATGCACCAACCAAGCACACATCCAAGGAAGACTTCATCTGTGCTTATTCCCATTCCTTGTCTTAACAACCTGTAGCTATCAACTACAGATAGCCCTCGGTTCAGCTTCCCTGTCAACAACACAAATTAATCTGAGTGTCCACAGAAACATGTCCCTTCTGACCATGATTCCCAATTTAGTGAACACTAGGCATGAAACTTAGAAGCTTCAAGCCACCACACAAGTAAATCATGACTAACGACCAAAATCTTCTTTAATACAAAAATAATCACGTATAAGTGTCTCTGTTCCCCACCTCCAGGCACATTGTGGTCCAGCATCTGTAATGAAAATGGCAGTTAGATAAGGTCGAGGCATGAACCAAGGTTTGGGAATTAAAATGAACAGAAAATGTTCACATTAAAATTTTAAATCACCACATAACTCAAGGCTGGCAACAGATAGACGGGATTAGGTTTCCATGATGATGATCATGATATCACTCAAGGAAAGTAAAGATATATTAGGAACATATGTAAGACTAATAACAAAGTTATATTAATCACTGAACTTTCAAATCATCTCAGTGAACTCTGGAAATTTCAATTAAACTTGTGAAGGGGAAAAAAAAAGGAAAAAGAAGAAGAAGAAACTACCATTATATTCAATAAACAGAAGCCTGCCATTTATGTGTTGAACCCTCAAATACCATCTAATGAATGTGAGGGCCACTATCATCTAGTGCAATAATACAGGATATAGCAGTTCGTTATACTGAATAGAACCAATGTCTGTGATGGTATTTTCATCTAATAAATGTCAGGAAATTGCGCTATCCTCCATTCTGAGTGTTTAAGACACTGTTATACAGACTAGAATCAGTGTAATTACATCAGGATTAAAGAAGTTAAATAGCAGAGTGCACTGATACATTTGTTTTATTCACTCCTGTTACAACAGTGACCTAGTATGGGTCTCATTTTAAAGTGTTTGGACATTTTTTGTATACATTTTAGTTAGCTATAGTACTGTTTTATTGGGGTAAAATATCTCTCACTGTGATTATCAAATGCCCTTAAATGATTCATTAATCAATCAAGCGAATGTCCGCTTTTATACATAATTTGAATCGAATTTTCAACCTTGTAGTTGCAACAACGCGCACCTGCCAACTATGGTACATGGCTCTTCCCAGATCGATTACACCCCTTATTTAGAATCAAAGGTCCATTCTACAGAAAACATGTAAACTGAGAAACATACAGATACATCCATTTCAAAATGAAATCGTACAATTTAGTCTCTCTTGGATCAAATTTTAATTTATTAACTACACTGGGATGGTGGGTTTCTTTATGATTAGGTAAAACAGCGTGAGACAGTCTGATAAGTGTTAATGTGGGGTGAGTGCTGACTGATCGGATGGGAAGGACTGATAAATCAGTATGCCCCACAAGCCAGAGCTCTATTAGTTTAAAACGGATCCTGACTCTAGATGATTTGCGTTTCTAGCATGAGAAAATATTGAGTAGTGTCAATGTCATTTATAATTGTTGTAGTGGCATAGAGAATTCTACATGATTCTAAATCATTCAATAAAGCATTTACACCTGAATTGTGTTGGGCCCAAATTTCACTCAAATGGGAATATTCAGCATTGGATTTAATGAAAACACACAATTAGTATTATTGGCTCTTTTCTAGCTGGTTCTATACGTCTATCATCATCAATATTTTCTTCTTCAAAGCATTATCCCATTCTCTGGGGTTGGCTATTGAAAGCCATGTTCTTGGGAACTCTGTCTCTAGTTGGTTTGATGCATCAGCTAAAACTATTCAGATCTAACTTAGATTTAGGCCCATGCCAACTCATGGGGGATGATATCCAAAGGTTAGCCTTTATCAGAGGAGGGCTGCATTGTTTGGCAATCACTGGAACTGCCACACTTTGTGTATGTGTGAGGAATGCTTAATACTGGCGGTGACACCACCACCAGCTGCGATACAAGTGGTATCATTGAATTTCAGAAAATCCATCGCACCTGGGTTGAAGTAGTTCAACTTTCCTCCTATAGTTAATATCACTCCAACCTGTGGAAACTTCAGACCAGGGCCAACCATGGTTTGATATGATGTCCATCTTGATGAGAAGCTGGTCCCATGCCGAAGATCTCGCTCACATATTCACATTTACCACAACTAATGCTAGTGCAGCCTGAATTATTGTTATTCACATACCAAATCATGCACTGATGTGCACAAGATCAAAATTCCCCTGACTACTAAGAGTAGTACTCATCCCCAAACCATCTGCAAATGCATGCAAACCGCAGGCCAGAGGGACCCAAAGGTCTCCTCTTGAATTAGCGGATGGGTCCAACATAGCCATAATCTGATGATCATAACCATCTGATTGAGGGATCCCAAAATCAATCTCAGATTTATAACTATGTACAGAACTTTTAAAACTTTTAGGACCCCTAATCAGATGGTCAGGATCACCATCATCAGAACATGCCCGTATTCGGTCCATCCACTAATCCATGACGAGACCTTCCAATCCCCCAACCTCAATCATCCGGATACATGCAGGTGGGCGCTAAATCCAATGTTGGCAAATGATCATATGATTACCAAAATCAACCAACTACACACAGGCATCATTCTAACAACATCTAACAAAGTTCACACACTACTGTAAAACGAGTTCAAATGGTGAAAAACAATCCAAAGCTAGGAAAACTAAAAATTAGTTGATCAACAGAAAAAATCTCAGATCTATGTCCATAAAACCTCAGAAACTCACATACACCCAAAATGCAGAGCTCATAAAAAAGAAAAATTGAAAAAACAAGATTCTTCCGATCAAAATCCACGAAAAAGTAGAAGCATTTCATGAACGATTTCTTTCCTGCTAACAGATCTAGTTCAATCGATCCCAAACTCGACAGAAAATCACAAAAAGTTCAAATCTTTCCTTGTATTTACAATCAGGAAAACCAACAAGATCTGACGGTAGAGAAAGAGAAAGAGACGTGGTGGGGTTTCTCACTCGTTCTATCCATTGGCGAGAATCATCGGTGAAATCGAAGGCAGGATCTTCGAGGAGTTCGGATTTGAGGCGATTGTAGACCTGCTCAAATGTAGATCTCAAGTCCGTTGCTTTCCCGTTTGGAGCATCAGAAGAAGACGCAGTAACTCTAACAGCAGCAGCAGCAGCAGCAGCCATGGAGAGTCTTTGAGAAAACGCAGAGAGAGAGAGAGAGAGAGAAGGGATATTTCTCTTCTACTTGTTTTGTTTGTTTGTTCCTGCGACAGTGAGACAGAGGATGGGATAAATATAGTTGGGATTGGGACTGGGAGTAACGGATACGAAGGCCGGTAGCAGTCTTTCTGCCAGGGATGGCAACGGGGCGGGTCGGGGCGGAATTGGGTTGCCCCGCCCCGCCCCGCAATTTGGGGCATGTTAAATGCCCCGTTCCTGCCCCGACATGCCCCGCGGGGCCCGCTCCGATTTAGTGCACTGTTAGATTATTTAAATTTTTAAAAATTATCTAATATTAATATTATAAATTTTCTTTTTCTTGAAATTTTACCTATTTAAAGTGAGATTTATTTTTTTAAGATTTTCTCTAAGTCCTTGAAGGCCACTAACATATACTTGAAAATATCATATATGCTTTAAGACATTCTTTATAAAAAAGATAATATCTCTCTAAAATATTTAGAACTCCATCAATACATGGTTTTACTTCATTTTTAGTATTGAACTTCACTTACTAATAAAGAGGTTGATTACATATAATTAAAATTTATATAATTTATAGTGTTGTTAGTATGATTAGAATCATATTAAGTTACGAACTATAATTTACCTTGCTATTTCTAATCATATAAGTTATTATAAGCGTATAGCATGATATATCTTGTAATGTTATATCAAATTAGTATAATTTATATTGTTATTAGTATGATTAGAATCATACCAATTATAATTTACCTTGTTATCTCTAATCATATATGTTATTATAAGCTTAAAGCATAATCCATCATTCTATTATATTCGTTTTATTTAATATGATTTATCATGTCGCAATTTAACACTATATATGATTAAAGTCAAATAAGCTTAGATAGATTTTTTAACAACTTTAATTTCATTAAATTTGAATTAGAGGGAATGGGATCATATTATATGCTTTTATAATGTGTAGGGTTCAATCAATTACATGTTTAACTTAAAAAAAAAGTCTTCAATCAATCTACTTAACCCTTAATAACAACATAAAATCAATATATACATTTACATATAAATATGTTTATTTATTATAAAAGAAATCTAAAATATATATATATTTTTAGAGGATTATTAATTTCGGGGCTGGGGCAACGGGGCGGGGCGGGATGGAGCAAGAAACAGACCCATCCCCGCCCCACCCCAGGTTCGGGGTAAGTTTTTTTCCCCGTCCCCGCCCCATCTAAGAGTCAGGGCAGGGAAAACCTGTACGGGGCAGGGCGAGGGCGGGCACTCCGGGTTGGGGCGGGGCGGGTTAAAAATGTCATCTCTATTCTGGCAGCCTGGAGCCAACTTCGGAGTCCGTGGGGAGGAAAAAAAAAGTGGAGTTCGGGTATTGATAACCTGCTGGGGGGCTGGGGAGCGGGGGGTATCAAATAAAATGTACCTTCTTTTACGTAGATCACATGTTTTTTTAAGTGATTTTATATGTGACCCATGTGAGGGTGAGCTGGCATTTTGAATAAGAAATGATGGGGGAATAAAATGCACCTTCTTTTATGTAGATCACATGTTTTTTAAGTGATTTTATATGTGCCCAATGTGAGGGTGAGCTGGCACTTTGAATAAGAAATGAGAAACCTGTGAGGAATTTGGGAATATAAGGATTTGTCACTGCCTCTAGAATAAGGATTTCTAGAAAAGGGAGTATTTGTATAGGTTAGGGTTTTACATTAACATGGTGTGTGGTTGCGTATAGTTGAGAAATTGGGTATTATTATACAAATCATGAAAATTGAGGACTTTCAAATCCTATGAAGAGGGTTCGTGCTTGGTAATCCTAAAAATTGAGGATTTTCACTTGCCCAAATTTTTAAAGATTTACAATTGCCGAATTTGCCACAGGGTTGCCATAATAATAAATTTTATCAATCAAAGATAGTGTTTGTGCTTTTTTATGTGAACAGTTATGTGACCCTTTTTACCACAAAGGATCATGTGGTGGGGAGTAGAGTGATGGAGA
The DNA here is from genome assembly GCA_028538565.1 of Umbellularia californica. Taxonomy (NCBI): domain Eukaryota; kingdom Viridiplantae; phylum Streptophyta; class Magnoliopsida; order Laurales; family Lauraceae; genus Umbellularia; species Umbellularia californica. The sequence continues at coordinate 49,291,641 of JAPQWN010000004.1, forward strand.
TAATAGCCATAGTTTGTAAAGATAAGGACTAGTTATTGTTTGTTAAAGATAGATATTAGTTTGAATTTAAATTATTCTCTTTTCTTGTATATATAGAGAAACTTGTGTTGATAAATTTAATGTGAAAATTCCATAAAAAAATGTAGCCTTGTGGTTTTCTACGGTCAATATCTCTGTGATGGATAATGGATGTTCTTGTGAGTATCTTATTTTCATAGAGCACATTGGTGTAACCCTTTATCACATAAGGGCACGTTTGTGTAGAGGCAACTTTCATGATAAGATGAAATTAGCACATCAGCAAATTCTATGATTTTTAAATACCTTGGAAAAGGTTTTTTGAGGGAGTTCGAAATTCATGTTTGGTGCAAAAAGTTTTTCCTCGATGAATTGGTGCTAATGTTGTTTGTTGCAATTGAGGATTTCTTTGGTGAAAACTATTGTTTAGTGAAAACTATTAGATGGGTGGGGTCGGTATGTGTGTGGGGTAGGTGGGGTTGGGAGGGGATGGGGAAGAAAGAGGGTGGCTCGGTTGAGTGAGGGTGGGAGTGAGGAAATGGGGGATCAATTTTATGTGGAAATAGACGTCCCATGCCCCCATAGGAAGTCTATTTCCAAGCCTAGGAAGGAAAAATCTGACACGGCAAAAAAATTGTTCCACAAAAAATTGCTACACCAAATACATGAAAAAAGAGTTTTCATTTCCATTTCCTTTTCTGTGGAAATGGGCTACACAAACGTACCCTAAAACTTTCTAATTTTCCATGGAAATGTCATTTTTATGTATTTGGTGTGGAAGAAGTCCACGAAAACACAATTTCGCCACGTCAGACTTTTCCGCAGGCAGCCTAGAATTGTGAACCCCATGAGGTGGTATCGGACTTCCAATTCCGTAGAAAATACCCCCCATATATAAAGCCTGTTTCCTCTGGTTTTCCTCGAATCAGGTAAACACAAAAGGGCTGGAAGCTCTAGAAAAAAAAATGAACGTGATCTCCATGGACGCCTTGAAGCTCATCTCCATCTCCTCCTCCCTTCCTCGGTCAATCTCCATGCAAAATCTATCTCTCTCTCTCTCTCTCTCTTAATGCCCGCTCCGTCTCCATCTTCATCTCCATCTCCATTTCCATCTCTACCTTAACTTAAATCTGAACCTCATTTTAATAATGTGATCTGAACCCCATTTTAATCATGTGATTCCAAAGCCCTAACAGTAAAACCAATTTGTAATCCTAACGCTAAGTGTAAATCAAATTCTAACCTTTACCCTAACCCAAATCCGAGGATTGCCCAAGGTCTCCATCTCCACCGTCCCTGCTAGATTGCAAGTTCTCTCTGTTTGCAAAAAAAATCAATTTTTGTGATGTGTTCTTTCTCATGTATGTTGTGAATATGTTGAATTTGAATTTTTCTATTCTTTAACTATCATTGTTGTGTTCCTGTACGTCCTTCTTGTTGATTACGTTGAATTTGATTTCTCTACAATTGTTGATAATTGCTCTCTGCAACATTAATTGGGCAGAATAGGTGAGAAATCCACAATTGCACCAAACATGAAGATTACCAATTCAACAAATAAAATACTTCTTCACCAAACACAGATTTTTTATTGCCACAGAAAATCTTTTCTGTGGTATTTCTTTCCCACAAATTTAGCTAATGTGGCAGTTTCCACTTCCTGCGGAAATTTTGTCTACACAAACGTGCCCTTATTGATTTTTAATTTATAGGGATGCAACATGGCATTACACTCCCAATAAATTAACAAACCATTGATCTCCCTTTAAGATCTTAAGGAAATCACAATTTTAAGCAAATTCATATAGTGAGACCCTTTGAGATTCTTTTTCCCTAATCTAGTTTATGATCACAAGTCTTCAGGTTCGGATCTAAAGATCTTGAGTATTTCATGTTTCGGAAAAAATGCTTTGGCAACTTGCTGGACATCCCGAGTTTTGTGCTAGATAAGTTGGGACAGATATTGTGCTCCACTCATTTAATTGTTTTATGTTTGATTTGTGGTCTTTTTTTTCTTTTTTTTATTGACCGTTTTTTCATGTAATCAAGATATAGGAATTCATTGGCAAATAAGCTTGAACAAAGAAATATTTAAGAGGTAAGAAGTGGATATAAGGTGAAATATAGATGAGACTTTACTTTTTAGTACTTAAATTAATTAATTGATGTGTGAGTATTCATTTTCCATCTTTCTTTCAAGGGGAATTATATGATTATTTTGGAATACATGCATGTTTGTTTCGTCATTTCTAACTAGTTCTAGAAATATAAAAGATCCTTAACATGAAGCAAACAAACCGTTCTGATTTTCTACACATGCATTTTTGGCTCATTTTAAGCTCATCACAGCTAGGGTAGGGGGCCCCTTCTAAACAGACGTATTAATAAATGTATGTCACATCTGCAATGATAGAATAGACTGATAGGTGCTTGCAAGGTAAGAGGAGCCATTGGTCTCACCATATATGGGTTATGGAATATAAGTGGAGCCATTGGTCTCACCATATGGGTCTAGACCCCCTTCCGAGGGCATGTAGTAGAGTTATTTATTTATTTTATTGTTTTGGGTGAAAGAGATACATGGTAGACTCAATGTAGCTTTTCTGTCCTAAAATATAATGGACTTGGAGATGCGACCATCTAAACGAGGTCATACATCTATTGATGGCAACTCGAATTTATATGCTCTTGTGCCCTACAAATTTTTAATACATGCCACTTCTAAACGAAAGAGAATTTCTGTGTCCAAAGATGGAACTCTACAGTGGAACCTACCTATTGATAATCGAAGCTATTTAAAATAAAGATCCGTTATCACATACACTATAATTAAATTAATATGATCAATAATGTATGAGATTATATTAATCATAATTTTTCTGATAGGGCCAACTTTTATTAGAATAAAATATGAGGTCAATCCATGCATGGTTTGGACATTCATTTTGAAAAGTTCAAATTATCAATAATTTGCCCACCGTGGGTTCCACCCTTCAACTCAGAAAACCAAAGATAGAGTCTGAATTCCTGAGTGCATGCTTCATAGTTCATCAGGCCTCCCTTTGGGGCTCCTACTTAGAGAAATGTGGAGTTAATGGAGTAATGCTCCACACTGAGGTGTACATATTCAAGATCTGAGCTACTAAATATCATCTCCGGTGCTCTCAAACTTTACTTAAATAGAAGTTGATTGATTTCACTGTAAAATGTATTGTTTGATTGAAAAACCCGACTAGCACAATTTTATGCCTTGTTATTTATTCAAAAAATGGTCAATAAAAAGTAAAAAATTGTGGGATAATTCATTGTCCGGGAGGCTAATTCATGTCATAGGAGGTCATTCATTTTGAGCTCCTTGAATATTTTAGTGGTGGGCCTCACTTCAAAATTTCAAATTTCATTCCCACACGTCAGGATATTTTTTGATTCAAAAGCCTCATAGGATTCCGACTCTTTTCTTTCTCGATGCTTTTCTGAGATTCTAACGAAAGAATGTGAGCACGTGAACTGCCACGTGTATGTTGTCAGATGGCCTGCTAGCTTTAAACACATGGGTTGTCGACCTCATGGTTCATTACAAAGTTCATTTTCCGTCGTATGTGGCTCAGGCTCAGAAGCCCATAGAAATTACACACACTTTCACCTTAGATTTGAATAAATTTTATTTCAATCATCAATTATTTTCACTGTAGATGATTACTTGAAAAAGACATAAGTTAACATTTTTCCCATTTCGGTAATCCAGTGCTTTCACGTCAAATCGTATCGCTGTCGCACATATTACATCCAAGGTAATCCATCACGGGTGCTTACAGAAGAGAGACACACATTTAAGATCAATCTCATCCCCTCTACTAATAAATTTTCAAGTTTCAGCTCAAACTGAGTAGGTCTTGCTATACGATTTAACACGCTAATAAAAATGTGATTGATCTATTAATAGAGGGTATGAGATTCATCTCCAACAGTCGGGATTGTCGCTATATGGGCTCAATGTGTTAGATTGTATCTCCTCAATTCAGTGGATGATGTGTATAATTCTATCTATCATCTTAATTGATATATAACTCCAAATCTTTTATTCATGAAGTAAAAATGATTCTGTTGATGCTTGTAAATAATTGATACAAAAATAAAAATGATTCTGTTGATGCTTGTAAATAATTGATACAAAAATGACAAAGTTGTTCATGTGATGAACATGAGCCTTTTAAGTATATTAGATATGAAGCATGTGTGTGGATGAAATTCGCATGTGGGAGACATAGATCACAAATCTTATGCTTAAAATGTTTCACCGTCAGTGATGTGATTGGGCGTCTCATTTGAAAAAGTAATAGCACTACAATTACTATGAGATAGTGTGATTTGTCTCGACCATTAGAGTGGAAGACTTGGGATTGTTATGCTAGTGCATTGGATGTATTGAAGGACCATGAGTGATGCATTATACAAAATATTATCTTTAACTAAGGAACGTTCTCATAATTTCCAAGCAATAAGCAAGGGAGTAATGGACTGAAGTTTCTGCTATACAGTTACTTTAACTTACCAATGAGTAAAGTCAACAGTAGGTCAACACATCGGTATCTTGAGTAGATGGTAGTGGGACTGTAGGAATGTATATTCTTAAGATGGAATCTGTCCTCATAAGAGAAATATCCCCTTGACCTGATTAATGAAATTTATCGTCGGTAAGTGCGTACCCGTTCTGATTAAGAGTTAATCAAATGGTATCAATTATCCCTGTGATTAATTGGGTCGCAGGGATAATAAGAGGTGGGTCCACATTGGTTAGACAGTTGATATTTATTTCCAATAGACCCATGGATATAGTTGATGGATGGGCCTGCTTGCAATAATTGAAAAGTTTATAGTCTTCTTGTAAATTTTTTAGGGCCGAAGTGCAATTGCATTTATATAGTGAAGTTATATGCAATTAAGTGTTGGTTAAGAACATGTATGAGGTGTGGGATCCAGATGCATCAGTTGGAGCCAATTCCAAGGAATCCTTATTGGTCCCCATGCTATTTCTAAGTGAGAGGGTTATATTCGAACAAGAACTCATAAGAATAATAGGAGTGGAACTAGAAATGATAAGAGAAAGAGGAGTAGAACTAGGACTCGTAAGAGAAGTAGGGCTCTCGAACTATTTAAGTCCAAGAGGGGCCGGACGTCCCCCGGTATTATTGGACGTCCGGGGTGCTCTCTTTCCTCCCCTCATTTCTCTCCTCTGGTTTTCTAGTAAGAGTGTCTTAGGCTTTCTTCTCAATTGAGGTACCACTATTCTTTTTAAGAAGGTCTCTTCTATTGGGTAATAGCATGGAAGAATATGAGGTCTGAGAGATTGTTTCTGCAAAAAAAGTTTTGCAGAAACAAAGATCAAAGACTCAATTTGAGTAAAACAGAGCTCCTATGGTACAGATATGCACCACAGTTATTTTTGTAGATCTAGATGATGTATGTTCATATTTATTTTTCTTTAGATAGATCTAGGATCTTAATATACTAAGATTAGGGTTTGAGATCTTGGGATTGGTTCCATGACCTTTTGGGTGTTTGATCCATGCGTTAAGCAAATCAAAGTTTTTGAAAATCCATCTGGAAGACCCACCTACTTCCAACACCATGATGGAGTTCCAGGTATGTGTTACACAATCTTCGTGTAATACTGTGATAGGGGATCCAAACTAAGTGTTTTCAAGTTATTAACATAGCATTGAGCATTATTCATGTTAGAGTAAAATCATATGAATATTTATTTTTATTTTTGAAATTGCATCGAATTTGTAGATACTATAATAAAGCTAACAACAATACTACTAAACAAAGAAAATCACAATGTCATGGGAATTTGGGAAGCCAATCTTGGGCTTGGGTTATGAAACCCATATGGAATTTGGGTTTTAGGATAAGACTTTGGTCTCCAAATTAGACTCAGGCGTCAGACTCATCTACACATACATGACTTAACATATTCACTTACCGGACTACTGCATAAGGACAGTGAAGGATTTTCAATCCCCACCCATCCACAAAAGCAACACCCCTCACATCAAGACTCCAATCGATATTCCCACAAAGGAGCCATGCAAAATCGCCCCATGTATGCATGCATGCATAATATATGATACATATATGCTAATGAAAGTTTGAGGCATGTATTGACGGTCAAAATATTTAAGGTGCATCCTTTAATTGTTTGATTATACAGTGGGCATGCGTCTTGAATTCTTTAGAAATGATAAGTATATAATTTAATTTATTTATTTCTACCCTTTCAGGTTTCATGTGAAAAAAAAAAAAAAACATGAACAATGAAAATATTTGCAAAACATGGAAAACCCATCCTTCATACAACAAGAGTCAATACAAGACACATAGTGGTGTTGGTAGGGTTCATTAATCCCAGCATATAAAAGATGGATATAGCAATCATGAATGATAATGTTTATTGAATATCGCTTGTTATTCATTTAAGACAATGCTGTTTTAATACTTGCAATTTGCAAACACGTAGTTCTATTGAAGGACCCACTCTGTTCAATCCAAAATGTTTACTGATTCCCTTCCAGCTTATTTAATGGATGGCTGGCCATTAACACTTACATCTAAGTGTTTTTCAGAACAATTGAAACAATGAATATTTTTGAAAATGAGGGAGTAATCAGGTCATTTATACTGTTTTTAGTCCGATGAATATCACCCTTACAACTTGTCATATCTGAACACATTTCTATTGAGTCCGGATCTGGTGAGGTAAAACCCCACAGTGGTCATGAGTGAACCATTCATGGTTTGCCACGTCACTGCAGGTAGCCTGCAAGTGGTGACATGACGGACCCTGAGTGGTCCACTCAGGGTCACCGTTCATAGACCCGATCAGATATCTCCGACTCCCTTCGAGTAGATATTCCACTTCTACATCTTTCAGTTTCACTCTTGATAACTTCCAGTGGCAGCGGAGGACTCCCGTTCAGTCCCCTATTCTTTCCTGAGCTTCACGGAAAAAGCTCCAATATTCTAGCCAAGGTTTTCAATCTTGGTAGTGACTGTGACTGGTAACTGGCATACTTCATTGCCTTGGTTATGAAACCAAGCCAATGCAAGCTACAGATGGGTGCATCCATTTCAATCATGTAGTCAAATATAGAGGCATTATGCTCCAAATTCTCAGGTTGAAATCTGGGGGTAAATTGCGAATCCAATAATATTTCACGACATCAAAAGTTGGATTTATAAATGGACAACATATGAAAACATAAGATTACATAAATTTACTTATTTATACACACTATACCATTGCACCAACAAACCATAAAAAATAAAAAAAGGACGTTTCTTATACTAGTATAGTCAACAAAGTCATCTCTGGGAATATAGTTTCAAATTACAAATATTCTTCTCATTCTTGATACAATACTGTTAAAAGTTTAGTTGCAACTTGCAGTTTATGCCACGTTGGAGGCATGTTAATATGGACAAAGCTCAGTACAAAATTCAAAATCACAACAAATTTACAAGCATTTCTTTTCCCACTCGAACCACCTTAACACAGATGGGTCACAAGGCAGTAAACTTGGGTGCTTGAATTAGATTGTGCAAGCTGGGTCCTTACTCCTGGAAAAGAGATGGTGAAATTACTTGAAAGTCCAATTTAATCTGCTTGAATGGGGGAAATGTGGAAGCCTGTGTGGTCATAATCGGTGGTACTATTTCATTCTCCATTCCATTCATCTTGGTTACTGCCAAGTGATGGCATTTCATCTGAATGCTATATTGACAACCAGAGAAACCAAGCCAAGTTGCCCCGTAATCAAGTTAACTATAACTGGTTACTGCAAAGAACAAAACCAACATGATTTACGGATACCTCGAGTTATGCAAATGCAAAACTCTCATTTGTGTGTTTGAAAAGATCTTAACAGGCCCTTAGGAAGACAACTTCCGTACGTTAGCTACACATCTGTGTGACTGTGTCTCAATAGAATCAAACTGCACATATGGAAAACAGTCGCTGCAGAACTGTCTTGCAAACTCTTCCTATGCTACCAAGCTGATACCAACATGCCTTGATGTTGATATTTTGGGTTTGGTTTTTTTTTTTTAGTTAAGATGATTAGTGTTAACACCTCTCTTTCCTTCTAAATCCTCTTTTTTTCGGTGTCCCTTTAACTTTGAGGAGTGGCTATGCTGCTCTCCTTAAGGCCGCAGAAGATGAGGATTCCATTTTGCAGTGCATCTGTACTGGCATTAAGCAAAACCAGCTGTATGCTCTGCCTTCATCAATCATCCTTGATCTTATTTCCAAGGCCAAACAGAAGATTCAGGGTGGAAATTATGATTTCAGTAACAAGAATGACTCAGCAATGGGCCAAGTTGCTCATCAAATCCCCAAGGCTGGTAGCCTATCTATCAAAAATGTTATTGAGCCAAGTTGCACAAACCTGGAAATCCATAATGCGGCAAATCTGCAGTCATCTGCAACTCATTCGAGCAAGAGCCTTTTGTTCTTCATCTGGAAGAAGCAAACAATACTAATAGGATCCGTAACAACATCAACCAAAATACGAGTGATTTCCCTGGCTCGCAGATGATGAAAACCGCAAAAATTCCATGTGAACTCCTCTGTTGCAGAAGTTTGTGAAAATTTGAAGGGCATTTCAGTCAATCTGTCTTCTCTAGCAGAAAAAGAAAGAGTGCTGCTATTGGGCACACCAATTTTTACTTTTCAAACACAGCCAATTTATTATTATTTTTATTACATTATTACCCCTTCATGAAATGACCAAAATATCCAAAATTCCACAAAAACTCAAAACCCATTCTCTTTTCACACACAAGCTCTTCTTCTTCCTCTCTCACCCATTTCTCTATATCAGCAACCCTTCTTCATTTCCAATCTTCTTTAGGGAGCTGTCCAAAGCTTACCCACACACAAGCATCAATGGTCGATCTTGAGAGCAGCCATGAGATGCCAAAGATCATCAGCTTCCTCTCTTCCCTTCTGCAGAGGGTCGCCGAATCAAACGACGAGAACCTGTCTCTCCCTCGAGTGCACGCAGGATGGATATCTTCAAGTATGGATATCTTTGAGCTTCCCTCTTCGGACCTACTCTTCTTCCTTGAACGTTACTTGAACGAGCATTAGCCAGGGCTTGTGCCCTCGAGCATTACTCGAGGGATCTTCAAGTATTGATGCTACAATCCTCGAGGTCGAAACTAGAGAGAGGTCAAAAGGAACGATGAGAACCTCTCTCTCTGTCAACGGAAGCAACCCCCATCTCCCTAAAAATTTCTCATCTTTAAATGTTATCATTATCGATTTGTTCGGACCTGAAAGTCCGAACAAAATGGATTTGTTCGGACTTTCAAGTCTGAACAAAGGAAGTGTGTTCGGTCATTCAGTGACTGAACAGATCGCGATGGTTGGGTTCAAAACCCTTGCGATGATGGACGGAATGCAGCCGGAATGCATTAAAAACACCCACATTGTTTCTAAAAACATACATTGCACTAGAATATACCCCAATAACAAGTTTTCATGGAAAGAAAGGTAATCTAAGATGGGAAAAGAGGTAAAAAAGAGATGGGGAAGAAGAATAAATGGTAATGTGTGAGAAGAAAGGGATGGGGATGTGTGTGAGAAGAAAGAGGGAAATGAAGGGATTGGTAGTTTAGGAAGTTTTAGTGTGTGTGAAAAGAAGTAATGTAATTTTTAAATTTTTAAAATGTGTGTAAAGAGAAATTGTGTGGGAAAAGTGAAAATCTATGCACCAGTAGAATTTCCCAAAAGAAAACATTTCAAAAACAGATAGCACACCTCTTGCCTAATCCACAGGCCCAAAACTATAAAGGCCTGCCAATTTTTCCAAACCTAAATGACCCACCCATTTCAAGTTCAGTTCCAAAGAGTTCTGTGGCTGGCAGCAACAGGGAAATCACTGTAGCAAGCTCTGTTGCAGCTTCTGCTCAACAGCATACCATAACTTCTGCATCCAGCACCACTGCAGGACCTTCTTCGTTCGCTGGAACGAATGCAAACCTACAGGAATGGACATCTCTGTTCAACCACAGCTCAGACACAGTCACAGAACTTCATTTTGCAGAGCCTACATTGGCTTCCTCCTTAGCTCACCCAGACGTGGACCTACACGCTTGGGAATTAGGAGCAACTCCAGATGAATGGAGCAATGCTCTAATGGGATTCTTTGTGGGTAAGAAACCACACTACCTTGCGGTCAGAGCTGCCCTTCCAAGAGCTTGGAAGACACAAGAAGAGTTGGAGATCGAAGGTCTAGATAATAGCTTCTAATTTCTTGAATTTAAATCCTATGAAGATAGAAGATTCTTGAAGGACCATGGTTTGTGGGGGGCATCCTTCGGCTCAAAAGAGGTAGCATGAAGACCTCAATCTCCAGAAACTTGATCCGTACTACATTCCAATCTGGCTAAAATTCCAGATTTTGAAATTCAGCTGCAGATCCAGAAGCAGCTTGTCAAAGATTGCCAGTTGCATTGGAAGATCAATTTGCATGGACAAATTTACTGCAACTGGGTAAATAATGGCACTTGCAAGGGTCCTTCTAGAAGTAAATGTTGTTTCAAAGCTTCCAGACATCAAAACAATAGGTTGCAGAGGGACTTCCTTCCAGCAAAAACTTCAGTACATTGGAAGCCAGCAGCATGCCAAAATTGTAGAACATTTAATCAATCGCAGAGGTCATGTCCTCTCCAAAGGAAAATCAGCCTACCAAACAGCAGCAGAAGCAAATTTGGGTGCAGAAGAAAACACAGCAGGGCAATACCACCAATGCTTCCCCTTCAAAACATGTAAACAGTAACACGGACTGGGTAACTCTAAAGCACAAGAAGAACAATGCAGCATAAAAAAAAAAATTCCCAAAGATTGGGAATTCTGGCCCATTGCCCGACATAGCAACCACTAGAAAATACCATCTTCCGGGCAATCTTGATGGTGATTCAAATGTTTCAGACAGCAAGCTCCAGGCAACCAAAGACTTCGTCACCCTTGTTGCAGGGCTCATTCCCACCAGCTTCGCTTGACTTTTGGTCAACTGGCCATTTGCAGAACTCCCCATCTGGCGGTTGCGAAGATGATGATAAGAGAAAATGAGAGAAAGACGTAGTTTTAGGGCTCTTTCTCACTCTTTTATAATACGCATAATACTCGAATGATTAGGTCGAATATTTTGTTGAGTTAGAAAGACGGTCTTTCTCATACGAAATGAGTGTGTAATGCAAACATTTCACTCAGGTTGGCATGTGGGGCACATCTTTCTACTTGACGGTAGGTTTACAAATAGTCATTTGTACTTTGGGGGCAACAATGACACCACAATAGAGAGGGAAATAATTCCCGGAACAACCCACTGTTCCATCATTTTGCAGCACGTCTCCACACAAAAAAGAAAAAAAGAAAATACGACAGATAAAATTAGCTTTTCTATGTGGGGTAAGGACAGCATATTCCTTGCACAGAAATTAAAATTCACATAACAGATTCTATAAGACGTTTCTAATTAAGGTGAGCCCCACTTGATTCAAATGATTAGCATTCTAAGGTTTCCTAATAAAGATAAAACATAGCATTATCAAAAAAAATAATATAAAATAAAACATAGGACAAATAGGAAACATCAACAACTTTGGCAACCTTGATGGATAAAGGGACGTTAAGGTTCTCTTATAAATATGGTTAACCATCCCTTTTTGCTCTCTCACTTCAGCAAACATGTAACCATCATCCTTGCTGTAAGGTGGAGATGCTTAGGAGAAGATCAAGGCCAAGTTCAAGCACAGATACAGGCATGTCTTAGCTCTTATCTAGTAGACTTTTTTGTGGTTAAACTTCAAGATCCAGCCATCATAACCCCAAGGGGTTGGCCAAGTGGTTAGGACCGCGGTTCCTCCCTCTTCCGGAGCTAGAGGTCTTGGTATCGACCCCCGGTTCCCCCCTCTTCAGGAACCGAAGGTTGAGTCCACTTGTACTACCACCTAGGGGCCACAGGGGTTTTAACCGGCTTCTCTCTGGGCCCGAAGGGAATAATTCAGCCCAAAGGGTCGGGAACCCTCCGTTAGCAAAAAAACAAAAAAAAAAATTCCAGCCATCATAACTATAAAGATCAAGAACATGGAAAAATCATGATTTAGGACGAGCTTCAGCCGGGAGTCACAAATTACTAAAAAACCAAAGCATGTTATTGCTTCTCTCTGACATATTCCTTGGTATCTTTTATTCAACTTTCAAGGACATGGACTTGCTCTAAGTTAGATCTAAACAAAGCCGTGCAAGAACAAGCTCTATATACCACATTCATGTGTATTAAATAGATGATAATGGGTACAAAACCATTTACATAGCAATAAAAAGATATAGATATATGTTATTTTTTTGGTTCATTAATTCAATCTTAAAGATAAGCCCCTTCAGTGCAAAGGAAATTAGTTCAAGTGTAATATACCAGAAGACTCTGCACCAGATTGTTCTGGATAAATACCACTGAAGTTAACAAGAACAAGCAATTGACTTACATGTAAGCGTCCCACTCTATGCTACATGGATACTTCAAAATGGGCAACATGTCATGTCATATTGTATCCAATACTTCACTTTTAATGTGTAAAACCCATATCCATGGCTTGTCCCTCTAGTATCCATGCCATATATGGGCATCATATGTCCCACTAAAGTAATTTGTGAGGCAAAATAATCTCTTTTTGTACAAGGAGTTACATCTATCACATGATTCATTAGTTAAATACCTTCCAGAATCCAGATACATTGTAGAAGAGTGAGCAGCGATGAACCACAAATTTCTATGGCCCCAGTCTCCGCTTCTGTGGGACAAATAGACATTTCAAGCAATTTCGTTTGGTTATTTGAGGCTCCTAAGAACCTGCAACTTCAAGGGACACATGATCTTCAACCTTTCCACTCACCAGAATATCATAAGTTGTATCATCAGGCACCAGACCTCTATCAAGCATTTCATCATGCAATCTAAAAGCCTCTTGCAAATTGCCTTCTCTAAAGTACCCGGCAATCAATGTATTATAAATTAGGACATTGGGGCACATATTCTTTCCATTCATTTCATCTAAGATTTTACGAGCATTTTGAAGCTGCCCTTTATTGCCAAGACCATGTATAAGAACAGTATATGTAATTATATCAGGCACAATACCTTTCGCCAACATTTCTGAATAAAGTTCTGAAGCGAAGAGGATATTACCCACTTTTAATGATCCATCTATTAAGGTGGTGTAAGTGGCTAAGTCACAAGGAATCCCCTCTTTGCACATTCTCTTATGCAAATCAAATGCTGCATCCATATTATTCTGATTCTTGTACCCACTGATCAGGCAGTTGTAGATTATAGCATTTGGAGGCAAACCAACTTGAAAAACTTCGTCAAAAAGCTTGTGTGCACCTTCCATTTTTCCTTTCTTGCAATATCCATTAATGAGAGCATTATATGCAGAGAGGTCTAATTTAATACCCCTGCTTCTCATCTCATTTAGTATCTTCAAAGCCAGCTCAATATTATCACATTTGCAAAACCCATCGATTAAAATAGTATAAGTAACAACATTTGGATTCAAACCATTTCCACACATTTGCCGATAAGTAGCAAGGGCCATGTTCATGTTACCTTCTTTTATGAAACCGTCAATAATACTGTTGTAAGTCATGCACATAGGATTAAAGCCCTCCTCTGTGAACTTCTTCAACATATCATTTGCCTCAAGCGCCTGGCCAGCCTTGCAAAGCCCATTGATGATGGTGTTGTATGTGAAGTCATTGGGAGAAATACCCAGCACTGACATTTGGCTGTGCACTTCAAAAGCTCGATCAATTTCCCCTTTCCTGAAATACCCATCTATCAGAGTAGTGTAGGTGATAACATTAGGCTTAATACCTTTCTCATACATTTGGGAAACCACAGTCAATGCCAAATCCATGGTTCCTTGTTTGCAATGACCAAGTATCAAGTGGTTGTAGGAAACAATGCTAGGTACCACTCCTTTCTTCACCATTTTATCCCATAAATCACAAGCTTCCTTCACCCTACCCTCATTACAAAGCCAATACATGACATTGTTATATGTAAAAACATTGGCTACTCCCGAGTTGACACCCTCATCAAACAATTTAGAGGCCTTCTCCCACATATTATTTTTCAAGAACCCTCGGATCAAAGAATTGACTATAAAGACATTAGGCAAAAGGCCCATCATTTTCATCTGATTGTAAAGCTCATAAGCCTTCTCCATATTTCCATTTCTGTAGCAGCCTTCGATTAGAATCCCATATGTAACAGCATTTGGAGCAACACCGGTCTCAACCATTCTTGAAAACAAATTCAATGCACTATTCAGATCACCTTGAATGCAATAACCTTTCATCAAACTAGTTGCAGCCACCAGATTCACAGGTCGACCATCACCAACCATTTCATCTTTCAATCTCAATGCCTCTATCATATTACCCTGCTTCACACAAGCTCCAATTGCATTGGTATATGTCACCTCGGAAGGAACCCAACCCAAATCTTTCATTTCTTTCAACAACTCGCACGCCCTCTTTGAATTGGGTTTCTTACAAACTGCCTGAATTACAGTATTATATGCTACCGCATCAGGTTTGAGCCCCTTAGATTTCATTTCCATAAAACAATCCTCTGCCTCTTCAGGCTTCCCTTGTTTCAAACAAGCAATCATCATAACATTAAGAGTAACACAGTCAAAATCCATTCCCCTACCCTGCATTCCTCTGTACAGGTCACAGGCTTTTCCAATCAATTTCTTTCTCACCAATGCAGATAAAAGGATATTTCTTGATGTGACACCAGGAACAATTCCTTTTTCAACCACAGTGTTAAAACACTCTATTGCTTCTTCAATTCGCCCATTCCTCACATATCCATTTAATAAATAATTAAGTACACGAGGACCCGAATCAAACCTTTTAGAGCTCTCGATCAGGCGATCAATCATAACACCCACAGCAGCACTTGAACTACCTGAAAGTGATTGCTTCAACAGCAGTCTAGCGGCCCACTGTTTCCCGTGGCACACAAGGATGTGGAGCATGATGCATAAGGCGTCAACGCCTCTAACGTATCCTCGCTGTTCCTCAGCCCATTGGAAGTATTTCAGCGCAGATAGAGGATCTTTTTTATTGTTCAGAAGAACCTCAATTACGCGCTCTTGACTAAGATCAGCCTCTGATGGAAAAGAAGCCATTTCTTTCTGAATTTGTGATAGATGTGAGGGAGATTCCACATACCTGTACACTTCTGAATTGGGTGTCTCTGAAAATCCAGATCCTGAAGTGGGTTTCTCCGAAAATTGATTTTCCGAAGTGGATTTTCCCGAACAACCAGTTTCTGAAACGGAGTTCACCAGAGATTCTGTTTCTGAAGTGGGTTCCTCAGGCAAACCTGTTTGCAAAATGGGTTTCTCCGGAAACGCTATTTCTACAGCGGATTTGTCAAAAGACCCTGTTTCTGAAATGGGTTTCTGTAAAAACTGTATCTTTGAAATGGGTTCCACTGGAAGTCCATTTTCTGAAGTGGGTTTCTCTGGAGATTGTGATTCGCATACTATTTTCTTGGGAGAATCTGTTTCTGAGATGGGTTTCTCTAGGAGATGTGAATCTTGAGGAGAGCGGCTTGAAGTTGAGCAAAGAGACTTTGAGTTTTTGCGAGAGTAGAGACTCTTCCATGGCGTGAGCGCTGAAGAAGAAGAAGGGATTGCGATTCTCCTCATTGGAATTTCGCTGAATATCTTTGTTTGCCGGGGGCTCAATGTGCAGTAGGGTTTAGGGTTCTAAGTTTAACCATGACATTACTAGCATCCCGAGAAGCACCGGTATATATATGTGTAAAATTTTTCAAAAAGTATATTTGGACAAATTCTATTGACATAATTTAAGACAGTTTGTCCCAAATTCTGTCCATGAGTTTGTCCATATAGATAAACTGAAAAATTTTTATATAAAATACCATTTGGGCCGAAATCTGTGGAATACCATTTCAATTTCCGGCAACCGCAATTCACCAAAATTCAAATTGAAAGGTTTTGATTGAAATTTTGCTTCAGTCACTTACCTGGGAAACTTTTTTACTATTTCAGTCAAAATGGTAAGAACTTAAAAATTTTAGGGAAAAAGGCCCCTTTTAACTGGTCCAATTATATAATGCCATAGAAGCAAATAAAGGGAATAAATGTGAGCTTCACATTCCAAAGCAAGCCAACCATGTCAGCTTCTTTCTTCTTCTTCACATATTATTTCTTTTTTCCATATATTTCTCTCACTTTTTTATTCACTCACGCCGTGCTCTCCCACTCACATTTTCTAATATCGTACAGCTGCTATTGATTGATTAATGTTCCATTATCAAAGCTGTATTGATTATTTTGTGCTTTCGTTAGCCAATCCAACTGATATGGAAAGAATGACCAATGAGATGTAAAAAAAAAAAAAAATATGGTTTGAGAATAATTGAAAAAAAGAAGCAGCAAAGATTGACCATTGAAGAGACCATGAAGCTGTTGTATATAGGGTATTTCCTGTCAGATTGATAGTCTATGGCTTTTCCACCATTTCATTGCATCTTTTCCATTATTGATCTATGTCGACGATCTCCACATTTGATCAACGATATTCATCTGATGAACTTAAAGGCTTCCTCATTGATTGGTTGGTTATCCTGCCCTCAAACCGGATTACTGTAGCTATCCACATCTCAGGGCGCATGTTTAGAATTAATTGGGTAATTGCATTTCTTTTCTAGGATTCGCGTGTGTAAGGATATAAAAATCTCATCACTAGCACTTTGTGGAAGCTTATGAAGTGTTGCAACTCATATTCCGTGACCCTCGGATTCCGTATCACAACCAAATGCTTAAGCATATGCGTACTATAAAATGATACATCATCAGATTGGAGTAATACATAAACACCAAATTACAGAGCATGGTGGTGAACCAAGATATTTATTGTCCAAATATGTTTAAGTTACAAATAAAAAAATGTACATTAATTACAACCCATAATAAAAAGGCCAACAAAGGTTTTTACAACTGAGATGAATCTAAAATACACATGCCAACCATCCAAATTGCTACAAACTGCTTCGGTGTCAACCCGACATCGTCAACACACCGCTTACTTATGCACTGTGGCTCTCCGGCTGCCTCAGTAAGCTTTTCCCTAGAGGAAAGGGGCTACAACTTGCAGCACTAAGGTTAGTAAGGCCAAGTACAACAAACTGACAGGTGTTTCAAATGAATAATAAAACATGTTTTGCTGCAAATATGAGTATTAAGATAGGTGATCATGATAGAATTCCAAATAAAGTCTACTACTAGGCAAATAGTGCATGAATAGTAAGATTGAGCAAGCTATATAGAGTCAATGTAAAACAGATCTAAACATCATTGTCTAACAAAATGACTCACATGTAGCTATACCCTCTCCACCCCTAACGGCGGTGGGAGAACACAAAAAATATCTATCCATGCTAACATATAATAATTGTAACCCCAGTATAGCCGACACATGGCAAGTAATAATAATAGTAAGCCAATTCTCTCATGATGTGATCAAGATCAATCATAAAATACAACAAGTGCATGGCTGCCTTTATTAGAGAAGGTGGCAAATACGGGCCGAACCCACAAGGAGCGAATCAAGAAGAATTTTCCAATTTCAGAAAAAAACTCATGTAGAAAGTGAATAGGTGAGCATAAAAACAACAAAAGCAAGCAAATAATGAAGTAAAAACAACCAATAGTGATGGGACTGATTAAGGCACCGGAATCGACTAAGCAATATAAAATCCTATTTTCATTAAAAACACTTACTTGTTCAGTTCTTTACTTCATTTCAAAACCCAACCAAGACATCAAAATCCAGATGATGTAAAATTAAAAACCAATTTCTCCTTTAGAAAGATATTTATTTTTCTACAAAAATATGCAAAAACCCAAGACCTCTTTCCCTTCATCAAAGTGTTAGAATTATCTAAGCAACACCAATCAAACATAAGCATAACCCATCAAAGAAAATATAGTCCTAGGCATAGCCTATCAAACGTAAGCATGAATGATAAAAATAAAAATAAACATATTCTAACATTAAGACCTAAACATGGAAACCAACGATTGGTATGAAGACAAGTTTATTAATCAATAAATTAGTAAATCAATAACATGAACAAGCAAGCATAATCAACAAAAAGAAAGAGATTAAGAATTTAGCTTCTTCCTACGCCTCAATCACAACTTAGCCAGCCATTGCACAAAAGAAAATCAAGTCTTTCATTAATAGCATATCTTTAGTACAAGGCTTCAGCTCCTCATAGATCTACCTCTTGCTTGGACAAGGCCCAAAGCTACCTTTAATATATAAAAAACTACAAGTGGAGAACTAGAACTAAAAGAGAGGGGAGAGAGAAGTGAGAGGGCAATGGTGGTGGACGTCCCACTCTAAACCTAGGAGAGCATGGCTTGGACGTCCCCCCTGGGGCCCTATTTATATTTTTTTTTCTCTTCTTTGGCTCACAGTTGAAAGTCCGAGATCCAAACCCTAGAGATGTGGGGTGAATAGGGTGAGCATAATTTTATGCCAATTATGCCAAATTTTAATTCTTTAAAATACTTAGGCACAAGTGATGATTATGAAACGAATAAAGTGCAGAAGCTATCAAAATAAACTATCACCACAAAGCATTCAACACAACACAACCATGTATAGTGGTTCGACCAAATGCCTACATCCACTCTTGGCTCGTGTTTCTACACCCCATTGGCTTTCCACTATCAATTTATACTTTTCAATAGGCTAAGCAATAACCTATACAATATGCTTTTCAATAGGCTAAGCAATAACCTCTACAATATGCTTTTCAATAGGCTAAATAATAACCTCACAATATGCTTTGTTAGGATAAGCAATAACCTTTACAACTCTAAAGGTTTTCTCTCTAGAATGTATCTAAAATACACAACAAGAGATATAATTTTAAGCTCAATAAGATGCCTTTGCAATAGGCGGATATGAAAGTGAAAGAACAACTCAAACATATACTCTATGAATGCAAAGATGTATGATCAATGTGCATGTATGGTGACTTCAATCAAGTTTTTAAAATGTAGCTAAAAAAATGTGAGCTTAAAGCTTTTGAAAGTTTAAACCATAGAAAATATTTGATTGAAGTATGATGCAAATCACATGTAGTTTCAAATGAACAACTTGATAATAATATGACTAATCAAAGGCTCACAAGTTGCATGAAATTTCAAAACCAAACATATGAAGCACGAGCATGTTGTTATCAAAATAAATTAGGTTAACTATATATTTCAAGGTATGGAAAACAACAAGGTAAAGATTCAACCAAGTATGAAGATCATGCTACAAGAGAATTCAAAAGTGTTGGCAAAGCATTATATATAAATTTTAATCTAAGTTGGTTTGAAACAAATTGAGGAATCCAAAACAACAAACTGAATCAAGGTGAAATACATGTAATGGATTCAACAAATCATAGTTATCATGCTGAAATTGATTTACCAATAATTTGAACAAGGCACGAAAAAGATATGATGAGGAAAAAAAGCTTACTTAGAGAGATTTAACTTAATGAATCCAAGCTTTAGCTTTCCAAATGACCTCTAGCCTTCTTTAGCTCATCCCCCTTTCTTTGGCCTCAATACACTTCAAAAACTCCCTCTTTGTTCCTTGATTTTGTCCTTGGAATAAGCTGATATTTATAAAAAAAAAAAAAAAAAAAAAGGCCAATGGCTAGTATCTGTTCGACTGGGCTCTAACAGTCAAAAATCTCAACGGTCGAAAAACAACAAGTGTGCACGGTCGACTACAACCATGTACTCGGTCTACCAAGTACACTGGCCTGACACCAGAATTTCATAATTTCTGATTTTCAAAGGATTTTTCTTTGGGTACTTCTAGGCCATGGAAATCATGCTTGGTTTATGTTTAAATCAACTCTAAAGTGTTTTTAAAACATAAACCTATCAATGCCTAAAATGATTTACCTACAAGACCATAAGGGTGCATGATCAACTTTTCAATATTAATGCATACAAGTTTAAAACATGCTTGAGGAATGAATTTTAGAAGTTATGGAAACAAGCATGCTTAATGTCAAGATTTCAATCTTTTCAAATAAATGCATTAGCGAAATCCAAATGATGCCTAAAATAAATATGTATCCATCAAATTGCAACACATAAAATCCCTAACAATCTCTCCCTTTGTAATTTAATGGCAAACTCCCTCTGAACTGGACAAGTTTTGAAATCTCTTGAATGTTTCTTTAAGCTAGGGCTCTTGGGTCTTTTTCTTCATTCTTTTTTATGCTTGGAGCTCGATCATTCTTCCTTTTCAACTTGCTCTCCCTCTTGGCCAAGCGTCTTCTTTATCTTCCAAGCCTTTCCTCTTCTTTTATCTTTCCACGCTTTCTCTCCCCTTTTAACCATGCAATCTCTCTCCCTTTGGCAGGTTATACATTCTCCTCCTTTGCGAAGTTATCTATTAAGCTATGTATTTTCTTCCCCTTAGATAGATTGTACATTCTCTCTCCCTTTTCCATCGAATTGAAAAGAACCCTACACACATTAAACAAAGAAAATACCTTTTAGTAGCACCTATTAACAAAAGAAATAAAAAATGAGATCCATGAGAGGTTATCATGTATGATAAGTATCAATTCTAAGGAGTCAACACCAACTCAAGGGTGAATTTGATCAATTTGCATAGGTCTAATGCTTCCTTTGATTGTCTACACTCCCCCTCAATCCATTCTCTCCTTTCGACAATAAGTTGACAATGATTTTACTATGTGGTGCAAGGAGAACGTGGTAAGAGATAGAGAGTCAACTCTAAGGGATGGATTAGGTGACCTTGCATGCGTATCTTCATGGTGATAGGCCGCTAATACTTGGTGGATGCTGGATTCCATAATGCTCCGGGTTTTCTAGCCCCAAACCGATCTTTTAGGTAACATCTCAGGGACCATCGTGGATGGATGCCACAGAATCCAAGGGAATTGTTCAACAAGAAACATTCTTAGGCTCGAAACATCATTGAAAGGGTATTTGGATCACTTAAAAACATATTTGCTCGGCTCAAAACATCACCACCCTATGATTACGAGGTTCAAGTGTCGATTGTGCTCATCTGCAATATTCTACACAACTTCATACTAGAGCATAGAGACCACTCGGATGATGAGGAGACTGTGATCAATGAAATAAGCCACCCAGATGAGATCAACGGGCTCCAATCCAATCTAGATACCGATGTCCTTAAGGGAATAGAAGGATCCAGCGCACTTCCAGCTCAAGTACTGCGGGCCTATACCCAACGAGAGAGGGAAGAGTGGAAAGCATTCAGAGACAATCTTGCTATTCAAATGTGGAAGAATTACACAAATATGGAAGCCAATTGATTCTGACAGTAGTGCCATTTTGGGAATATGAATGGAAGGGGGAATGTTTTGATTACGGGTACATAAAACTATGTAATGGATTATGTAATTATATTGTTGCCTATTAGACCATTATAATGGACCGTTACTTCTATATTGCTGTTGTCACATCCCCCGAACCCGATTAGAGAATAAACCGGATCCGGGGAGTGAAATTTTGGGCCAATTAAAAAATTTTGCCCTTTTTGGCCCAAGGATCGTAAGTCCGCTGTGAGGAAAACGTGTTTGAACCTCAAATCATAAAACAATAGCAGAATTCATACATTGATATTAACAATGGATAATAAATCTCAATTAAATTTAAAGTTGCAAGAAACAATTAAAGCTAAAAAGGAAGTTAGTTTAAATACAATGGCCATCCCAGAAACTAAGGCCATTAAATCAAATGAAAGCAATAAATGAAGGTTCAACGATGATAACAATGAAATAAATAAAAACTAATGTAATGTCCCCAAAGTGAAGGCGAGATTTAATTGTTTCTTGCAACTTTAAATTTAATTGAGATTTATTATCCATTGTTAATATCAATGTATGAATTCCACAATTGTTTTATGATTTGAGGTTCAAACACATTATCCTCACAGCGAACTTACGATCCTTGGGCCAAAAAGGGCAAAATTTTTTAATTGGCCCAAAATTTCACTCCCCGGATCCGGTTTATTCTCTAATCGGGTTCGGGGGACGTGACAGAATGGTATCAAAGCAATGGATGGTTTCTCAGGGTAAAAATTGTAGAAACCATAGGACGCGTGTGAAGATTTCGTTAGTTAATAGGTTAGCTTGGTAGTCCTTTCCTAGCATGGTGTTGTTAGCTTGAGGTATATTGGAACTAACCTTGAGAGTGTTTTACAGGACTATGGCTGGTAGAACAACCCGATCCAACAATGGGTCGCAACCTGAAGGCAGCCCTTCTCATGATGGCTCAGATAATCAGTTCCACCTATTTATGGCAGCATTTATTCAGTCTCAGAAAGACTTGGCTGATTAGAGCACCGGGCAAAATGAGAGCCAGTCTGTCTTCCAAACCCAGATGCTTGAGGTGATGCAGAAGGTGGGGCAGCCACAGGCCAAAGAGTATGACCTCAACGATCTAGTTGAGAAGTTCAGGAAGAGGTTTCCCCTAGAATTCTATGGCATTGAGGACCCCGCTGATGCTGATGAGTGGGTTGTTAAGATGGAGAAGATTTTTGAGGTGTTTCAGTGCACAGGGGTTCAGCAGGTGCAGCTAACGACCCACATGTTCCGTGGGGCAGCAGATAGGTGGTGGAAGACAGTGAAGCACCCTTATGAGGCAATCGCTGAGGATGTAGCCTGGAAGATCTTCACAGAGCAGTTCCAGAAAAAGTTCATCCCAGAGCACTATAGGGATCAGAAGATGGAGGAGTTTGAGAGATTGATCCAGAGTGACATGACAGTACAGGATTATGAGATCTCCTTCACCCATTTATCCAGGTTTGCAGAGAATCTGATTAAGCCCGAGTCGGAGAGGATTCAGAGGTTCATTAAGGGGTTGCGAGCATACATCAAGCTACAGGTTCAGCGTAGCAAGCTGATCGACTATGACGATGTGGTTAAGGAAACTTATTGGGCAGAGGAGTCTCTGAAAGATGTGATTGCTTTGGAGCAGCAGAGGATCTTGGCATTGATACCTCAACCCAAGGCACAGGGTTCTTCATCCCAGTACTACCAGCAGCCTGCACCGAAGAGACTAAGGGTTGAACCAGTGCTTCGCCAGTTACCTCAGCGGATCTCTTGTACTTTTTGTGGGGGTAGTCATCACGTTCGTGATTGTAGGGAGCAGACTAGATCATGTTTTCATTGTGGGGACCCAGGGCATAAGGTCCGCAATTGCCCTAAGAAGACAGGAGTAACACCACATGCACTTCCAGCTTCGGCGCCTAGACCACCACATCTAGCGCAGCCATTGAGACAAGTGCCTCCTGCACAGGCCAAGCCCCAGGAGCGACAGATGATTGTTCGACCACCCCAGCCACCACAGCAGGGACCTCCAGTACCACAACAGAGGTTCCAGCAGAGACCCCCGGTACCACCCAGACTTCAGGCTCGTGGTCCTAGGCCACAGCAGCAGCGTCCTCAGCAGGCAGGGACAGCTTATGCGCTGATGCATAAGGAAGCAGAGGCTGCAGGCAATGTTATAGAAGGTACACTTTCAGTTTGTGGATTTGATGCTAAAGTTCTATTTGATCATGGATCCACACACTCATTTGTTGCACCATCTTTTGCACCTCGTTTGTGGGAGGATAAGGAGATATTACCCTATGATTTGATAGTAGCTATCCCTGTGGGTAGACATGTGCCTTGTAATGTTATCTACCCTAGATGTAGTATTCAGATTGGAGAAGTTCTGTTGACTGTCAGTTTGATCATCTTACCGATGTCAGAATTTGACGTGATTCTTGGAATGGATTGGTTAGCAGCGAACCGAGCGGTGTTAGATTGTTTTAACAAGACCGTGAGGTTACAGAATGCAGATTGTAGTGTCGAGTTTGTTGGAGTCAAGAAGTCTACACCCACTCGGTTGATTTCTGTGTTGAAGGCAGAACGGTTGATAAGGAGTGGTTGTGAATGTTTTATCGCGTTTATCATGGAAGACAAGGAGTCTAAGACTGTTGATGAGATTCCTGTGGTGTGAGAATTCCCGGATTTATTTCCGGAGATCCCTGGTTTGCCACCTGTTCGTGAGTTGGATTTCATGATAGAATTGCAACCGAGTACAACACCTATTTTGAAGGCCCCGTATAGGATGGCTCTAGCAGAATTGAAGGAGTTGAAGACTCAGATAGAAGATCTGTTGGATAAGGGATTTATCAGGCCCAGTGTTTCACCGTGGGGAGCTCCGGTGATATTTGTGAAGAAGAAGGAGGGGACCATGAGGATGTGTATAGATTACCGACAGCTGAATCAAGTGACTGTTAAGAACAAGTATCCGTTACCGAGGATTGATGAACTGTTTGATCAGTTGCAAGAAGCCCAATTCTTTTCGAAGATAGATCTGCGTTCCGGTTATCATCAGCTACGAGTCAGGAAGGAGGATGTTCCTAAGACTGCATTCCGGACGAGATATGGCCATTTTGAGTTTCTTGTGATGCCTTTCGGGTTGACGAACGCACCAGCTATTTTTATGGCACTGATGAATAAGGTGTTTGCTCCTTTCTTAAACCAGTTTGTGGTTGTCTTCATTGATGATATATCGTTGTACTCAAAGTCTAAAGAAGAGCATGAGCATCAGTTGAGGACATCGTTGCAGGTCTTGAGGGATAACCAATTGTATGCTAAGTTAAGCAAATGTGAATTTTGGTTGAGGCAAGTAGATTTGCATTTTATAATGATACATGTGTGTATGTTTTCCATTGATTGACTGTGTTCTTGTTAGATTTCCCAAAATTCCAAGCATGTTTCTGTTATTAATTTGGGGTTAGTATGCTAAAATAGTTTTGGGGTAATTTTAATTTAATTTGAAGTTAATTGATGTTTGTGGATATGATGATGGATGGAATGTATCATTGGGAGAGCATGGTGGCTCAGTTTTGTGCAGGTGAATTTTTGGAAGGATTTGGAGTGGATGAAAAAGGGTTATGGGGTGGAAATACCTAAATAAAAATAAATAAATAAAAGAGCCCTCTGTCGGAACATTCTGGACGTTGAGTTCTAAACGTTCAGACGTTCTGAACCGACGCTGGACGTTCAGTTCAGTCCGGCGCGCAGGTACATCATAAAGAAAAAATAATAATAAAAAAAATAATAAAAGATGGTCTCTGTTTGAATCATTTAGAACGGTCTGAACGATTTAGAAGTTCAGAGACATACTGAACGTGTCCGGCGCAGGACTATATAATATATAAAAAGAATATATATATATTTTTATATTTATATATTTATATATATAATGGGCAGATTTCTATAGGCCATATCTTTTAATCCATCCGTTGGAACTCTACATATAATATACCGTTGGAAAGATCTTGAGATGTAGAATCCAAAGGTTCTAGTTTCATCACGATCGGAGGTCGGAAAGTGATGTAAATATTCAGATTACTGTTTCAGCTCTTGTTTTAGTGTAAATGAAACTAATAACTTAGGTTTGGGCCTTAGATATTAGAAACCATGAACTTAGTCTCTCACGTGACCATTAATAGGGTATTAAAATCGTAGCACGTGGCTTGGTGTGCTTCGATGGTTTGTCTAGGTATTCGTGTATTGTGTATGGTTTAACCGAATGCGTATGGAGTTGAATCAATCAGTGTTTAACATGATTGTACACCCAGGAACTCTTTAGAAACATTGTTGATTCGAATTCCCCACGCACTCCGTTAAAACAAATATGGTACATGGATGACAACACTTGTCTAGGATTGGATTGTAATCTCTCATTGACTTGTTAATTGTATCCGTTGATTTCGTTCCTTGTACACTCTCTTGGCATAAAATACCTAATTAATTATGAAACATAAACTCTTGTAGAATTAGGATAAGGACCTGTCTTAGAGTGTACCTTAGGAACCGTGTATCGTGTATTGATAAACATGACTGGCTAGCATGTAAGTGATTATCGTGTGCGGGTTTATCTTGTATTCTTTTGAATGAGATAATTCCTAAGAACATGCCTTGTTTGATGAGCTAGCCAGACTTGCTTGTCTTGGTTTTCCCCGCGCGTCAACACCACTTTATTATTATTTGCATATCATGGCCAGCTGTAGTTTGGGGTTTTATAGATGGGCCGGTTACTCGGACATCGGGGTGGGCAGTCGGCTTTGGACGGCGTCCATGGCGTTGAATAGTTGGGAGCGGGCTTGGACCATGCTACTATTCCCAGGACCGGGAGCTTGGATTCCCCTGAAGCCGGACTTTGGTATCAGTAGTCCGGATAGGATTGTTACTGGTACCCCGTAAGGTGGCTTGGACATCCACGGAGTCTCCCTCTTGTGCATTGCATTACATTGATAGTGGTGATTGTTAGTATTGCTAGGATTCATGATATTGATTCTGTTGGTTATTTACTCATGCTTTATGCCTAGTTCTGTTCCTTGTATTCACTTGATTATGTCCTGTTATTAGTCTTTCATTTGATGCATGTTATGTTTAATTATATTTTGCTTATCTATTGCTCAACATGTCGTTGACTCTGTTCCTTGGTGTATAGACTCCTCAGGTGAGTACTACTACGACGAGTAGGCTGATGAGGAGATCCTAGAGGATCTCCAACCAGCAGAGGAGGCACGAGAGTGGAGTGTCAATGACGTAGAGTAGCGTCATCACTACCAGGCACATAAGAGATTCACTTTGGGGACATTACATTCGTTTTTATTTATTTCATTGTTATCATCGTTGAACCTTCCTTTATTGCTTTCATTTGATTTAATGGCCTTAGTTTCTGGGATGACCATTGTATTTAAACTGACTTCCTTTTTAGCTTTAATTGTTCCTTGCAACTTTAAATTTAATTGAGATTTATTATCTATTGTTAATATCAATGTATGAATTCCGCTATTGTTTTATGATTTGAGGTTCAAACACATTATCCTCACAGTGGACTTACGATCCTTGGGCCAAAAAGGGCAAAAATTTTTAATTGGCCCAAAATTTCACTCCCCGGATCCGGTTTATTCTCTAATCGAGTTCGGGGGACGTGACAGCTGTAGCGGTTAATATTCTATAACATCCTGTATCTCTTCAAGCTATGAAATGTTTGTGATGTTGTTTGGAGTACATTTCATCGTTTTCGTTATACATGCTATCACTCTCTTTTTGTAGCACCTCTTCCCTTGAGGAGGAATATTGTTTTCGACAGTGTGATTGATGAAGAGCTGTTGGCCCTAAAGATGGAATAGATAGAAATGGGACAGCATGGAGATCGGGGATATAAAAGTGCAGGCTATGTTGTAGTAGCCAGAAGCATGACTGAAAGCAGCAGGGAAAATATAAATTCACTGAAGCCACCATTCGGAACAGATGGAAGAAATTAAAAATTGAATATGCTTCAGTGACAGAGATGTTAAACGCCTTTGGGTTTGGCTACAACAACAACACTCATTGCATTGTGGCTAAAGATGAGATTAGGGCTTAATGGTTGAAAGTAATTTGAATTTTTTAATCCGATTTTTGTCACCAAATTAAATTATCTGTTATTTTAAGACCGAGCTTACTAATTTCTGTCATTCTTTCTCTTCAAGGGACACCATACGGCTAACACCTAGAAATCAAGGACTGTTGACTATGACAAATTGTTTATGGTGTTTGGAAGAGATATCGCCACTGGTCAATTTGCGCGGTCTTCCGTCAATGCCATTGTAGGTAACATAGAGCCAAATACCCAAGGGAATGTAAACATGTCCAGTAACATGGACATTGGCATTGAGGACATGATGCATGATTTCAGAATAAGTTCATCTGGGTGTGGAGCCAATAACAACGCATCATGGAATAAGAAACATGCCCGGGGAATGTCAGAGATCATGGTTGGGTTCAAGGCATCCTCTCATGAAATCTGAGAAGCAATCGATGGTGTCATTGAGAAGATGGTCAACCCTTCCAAGCGCATGTCGACCATAGTATATAATGAGTTGAAAATGATCGAGAATTTGTCGGCAGAGGACATTGAGATTATGAAGGAATGGCTAAATGCACACCTCGACAAGGCTTCACCCTTCATAGGTATTGATGATAGGAGAGCCTTGATCTTGCGTCGCATGCAGCGCATTTGGGCATTTACCACTGCCTGAATCGTTGGAAAAGAGGCATGTTGAACAGTGAATGTGGTTGTGCCAACACTGTCAACAAGCATGTGTCTCCTAAACAGGTCCCGAGCTTTTAACTAACTCTATGAAGGTTGTTGGTTATTCCTCCCGCAGTGGGAATTTGAAAAACTCTATCTTGTTGTGTCTTGCTTAGAACTGTCTTCCTAGCTTTGTCTTAGGGTTTTTTTTTTTTTTTTTTTTTTCAGTTAGTTTTTAAGAGCATTTGGCCAGTATGAATGTTGTAATGTGTTGGCCTTGTGACATCGTAGAAACCGCTTTGCGATCCTTTAACATGTGTTCCCATGTAACCATCAATGGAAAATGGATGTCAGATGCCCAACTCACATCAAGATTAGGACACCTACCAATGCTTATCCTTGAGTAAGCCCTTACTTGCACAGGAGGAAATGGTTGGCAAAAACCAGCAACGTAAATGATTATATTAGTATGAACAAGATTCCCATTATGTGAGCATAATCTGGCATGCGCACCTATAGCAACTCCAACGGACCGGTTAGTGTCCTAATGAGCGTGGGTATTGATTTGTTAGCCTTTCTGATGCTATTGATAAGTCCTTAAAATTCATATTTTTATGCACATTTTGGACCATTTTAAGGACTTATTAATCCAAAAGAGTCTCATTTAAAGGAAAATCATATTTTTATGCATTTTGGGTTCATTGTAGTGCATTCATGTATAATTTGCACAAAAATCATAATTTTTGCATAAAATAATAAAGCCTGCCATTTTTTAACTTTATTTTTGAAAAATTCTTCTAAATTCATTTTTCTCATGAAATAAATCAATTTCTTTCATCATTAGTGAATTCAAGTAAAATCATGAATTTTTAATGTCATTTATGTGAGATAGGCCCACTATCGTGCATTTGTGAATTTTTGTTCAAAATTATTAGTTTAAAAATATTTTTACTCTTTGCTTGTAGATCATTGGAGATATGGGTCCTAGTGACATTTTTGGAAGGAAGAAAGAAAGAAAAAAAAGAGAGGAAGAATTCTCAAGAAATCGTGAATAATGGCTTTGTGGGTTCCAAACACATGCACATGTGTGGGCTCACATGTGCGTCATCCAAGAGGGTCCACCTTCTTTGCAAAAAATCCGAAGGTCATTTGAAGATAATTCAAGATAATCAAAGAAAATCCATGAAGGGCCAAATCAAGAAAGAGGGCCAAATCAAGAAAGAAGATTTTCAAAGAAACAAAAGTAGAAAGAATCTACACATATTGGGCATTCAATATTCTCTTGATTCCAACTTGGAGTTTGCTACCTCATGTAAAGATTCTTCCCTTCTTTAATTGTCT
This sequence comes from Umbellularia californica, assembly GCA_028538565.1. Lineage (NCBI taxonomy): Eukaryota > Viridiplantae > Streptophyta > Magnoliopsida > Laurales > Lauraceae > Umbellularia > Umbellularia californica. The sequence goes on from JAPQWN010000004.1 coordinate 49,321,278, forward strand.
CTCATAAAATGTCAAGTCAAAGGAAGATTTGCTTTAGAATGGCATATGACGACAAGTGCATGAAGATAGAATGGGGAAAAGAAATGAGTATACTTACTAAGTGAAGAAGATTCTTGCAACAAAGTAAGAACTAGAGAGAAGGAATATGGCAGCCCATGCCCTATTTAAAGAATGCCTTGGACGCCCATTACCTTTCATGAAGGAAATGGCCCCTGCACTAGTATAGTATAATTCCTCCACCATTCTACCCATCTCATTTCTCTACCATAGCCCATCTCTGTTCAAAAAGGCTTGTCCCAACTTGATGCTTCAACTAGAGAAGTTCCTTTCATCAATATTAGTATGTAGTTATTATTTTTTGGAATTTTAATTCTCCATCTTTTATATAAAAACATTGTATATTAGTAGAAGTGTGATTGTTTTTTCATTATTCTTTTTCTTATGTGATTAATGCTTGAATTGTGTTTTCTCTGTTGTTCTTGGATTAACAACCCAAGAGCCTAAAGGCATGGAATAAGTAATTATGAACCCAATTTGAGAATAAAAGTAAAGAGCACACTTATCACACATTTATTTTTATTGCAATTCCCATACATTTATTTTTATCCACACATTTACTTTTATGCAATCCATGCATTTAATTTTTTTTGCACCACACACATTTAAATTCAAGTAGTTTTTGTTTTATTTTCTTCTTATGCTTCTTACGTGTTTATGTGAATTTTATACATAGTTTATGCTTGGGATTAGAGCTCATTGCATATATCTTCATATCATAAGGTTAGTATCACGACCCCAACTCCCTAGTCAATTTGAGGCTAATGGGGCCGCGATGGTGCACGAGTGTCGAGAACAGATGAACCCTCAATCCGCGCGTCATTTATTTCACCCACAGGATTCCGTTTTTGAGATTCTACAAGGTCCCCGATCCACGAGGATCATCATGGAGGAAGCTTGCAGGGGCTATTTCAGAAAACATGAATAAAATGATCAAAGTATAATGGCATCATTAGAATGAATAGCAGAAAGGAATTCATTCCATTGCTAGCATTCAGGTTTAACAAAAGATTAAGTATAGTTACATCCCAGAATAAGGCCGTATAAAAACACTGGCCATTAATTACATGTACAAAAGATAAATTCCCCAAAAATAACAGCTTCCTAAAAGATGATGTTGCGAGCTCTTCAGCTTTGGACGCTACTCTATGTCATCGGCTGGCCACTCTCGTATAATTGGCTGATCATGTTTCACTGTCGCAAAGTCTGCTTAGGGCACATACACAAGCTCGTTACCTACGGCATCAGATAAGAGTCTGGCAAGTATTTAAGATAAAAGGCATAATTTGTAGGTACAAAGTAGAATATAAATACAGGTGATTAATCCGAATATTAGTGACAGTGAGCTAGGCAGGCTAATGTATGAGAATATGATTAATAGAATCATAAATAGCGATTAATTCAGATTATTGACCACTTGGCAACCACTTCGCATAATTCCTAGGAAGGGGGAGCAATTGCTAGACCCTAATGAACTGGCTGAGGGTACCTCGGAATTCATCCTAGATTCCCTATCATGGGGGTACCTAGTCTACCCCGGATAGGATGGGTACTTAAGTGACACCGGTCAGATACAAGACTTCAAATTGTAGTGAGCAATATATACATAATACTAGAAAAATAGCTTGGTGGTGCTGGCTGGAGAATCAATGCAGAATGCATGGTTCAGTGCTTAATAATGAATTAATGAGTAATTTGATTGCTCAAGAGATATATGTGCAAGTACGGGGTTGAACAAGCAATTAGAATGATTAAAAACGGAAACCGATGTTGATTCAGCTTTTAAAACAATAAACCAAGTTAAGTCGGGCTGAAAACAGTAAACCGAGTTAAAACGGATTTTAACCGAGAGAAATAGGAGACCCAAAACGGGTGGTAGAAAGGCAAGTTGATCCGGGTAATTCGGAAGGGCAGGGCAACAAAATGCTTGCACCCAAACCAAGAAACCCTCTTTTGATTTCGGTACATCCAATGGTCAAGCAAGGCGAGAATCGTGCGCTGAGACCTAAGGAGTCCCACTGGGTAAGATACTATGGTTGGGTTTACAGGATGAATAAAAGATGATAAAAGTACGAAAAGTCTAGTTAAAATAATCATAGACATGCAAGTACGGTGATTACCAAAATTATACACTCAAAGAGATGGATATTGTATGTATTTTATACACTTGATGCATTCGAAAGGTGGGAATATCCAATCCCTTAGTTCGAATAAAAATATGAGTCACCGTGCTCCACATGCACTCATAATTGTTTGGGTTTAAATAATAAGTTGGAAATAAACTTGGGCGAGGTTGGGGTACGGGATTCCACCAATGATCTAAGTTTTTGTGTTCTCTTTTTAGGAAAGAAATCCACACATGTGGGAATTACATAATTCGGGATCACCACACTCCATCTCTAGGTTCTAATTTGGTTTCCCAAATTTTTAGAGTTTTTGGGGAGAAAATCAGCCAAAAATAGCCCAAGAAAGGCCCTAAAAACAATCTCAAAAGTATGAGTTTACGGGCCCGCCAGCCGCTAGTCTGACATTCCTTGGCCGCTGTAGCCGGTGGACAGCAGCTGGCCGGTGGGCAGCAGTTTGCTGCCTAGCAGCCTATTGGCTTGCGGGATATGGGGCCACCTTGAGATTTGGGCATGGGAGGAAAAGCGGGCCCATAAGGGCACAAGTGGGGTCCACCAAGGTTGATTAAATGAGGTTAAACCCCCTTCATTAAGGCCCCAAAAGAAGCTTAATCCCACTATTAATTTACATTTTCCAATACTAACAATCCCTTGAGTGGAATTAACAAGATTAATTGGGAACCCAGAGAAGTAAAATTACTAATTAGTTTACCCAATCATCAAGGATGCATGGTTAACATTAACCATCTCTAACTTGAACATGTTCAATACCATTATGATAAACTAGCATTAAATTAACCAAACAAAGTATGCAAATAACTTAGACACTTGCCTCTTAACAAGAACAAATCCAACCTTAACCCACGGTCACTCCAATCTCCAAAATCAAAGGCTTTCCCTTCTAAACAACTCACCGCAAGTCTCCCTAAACAAAAGAACTAGCTACTGTCAAACCCAAACCCCATAAAACCGAAAACAAGTGATGTACTTGGGTCTAAACCAAAAACATTCAAGGAGTAAAGAGGACCTATCTCTTAGAAGATCAAAGAAAGAAAAAGGTGATGGAAGAGGGGGCTGCCACTGCTAAATTCACACCAAAACAGACTATGTGGCTCATAATATGATGAGGAGTTGATTGGCCGGGCTGGATCTAGCAAGGAGAGTCTCCAAGAAGTTGTTCTTCAACAAGCCATGGAAGGAGAGGAGAAGGAGAAATAGAAGAGAGAAAAAAGTTTTTCTCTTGTGTTCGCTGATGGAAATGGGGAAGTTATGGTGCTTGGTGGTGGTAGGTGATGTAAGGTCCGCGACCTTACTAGGTCAGTTGGGCCTAACAGCAGGCCCATTGACCGTTTAATTGATAATTATTTTATTAATTGTATTTTTGATATTTAAGTGGGTTTAGATCATGAGCGAGTTTCTTTTAGCATTAGAATAGTAGCTGCGAAGTTTCATGCGATTCCGAGTTCGTTTGTTAATAGCAGGGAGGTAGTTTGCAATTTAGGGAAAATTGAGTGTTTTTCCGAAGTATTCCAAACGCCGTGATTTATGGGTTCGTTGGAAATATTTTGTCGCGCTGATCAATTTTGTCTCTTGACTCATCGTGATCCGACAACTAGAAACCTTTCAAGTGGTCCATTCTTTCACCGGGCCCACTTAAATGGCAACTTTGGTCTTTTCCTCCCTATCTTCTTCTTAAACGAGATTAACCCTAATCTCTCTCATTATTCTCTGCAACTGAACGAAAGCAACTGCAGCCCCATTCTTCTTCTTCTTCCTTTCACTAGCCAGATCTCTAGCCTAGAGAGATCAATTCGAAGATCCGATCCGCTAGTTCTCATTCTCTCGATCCCCTCTTGCTTCCAGTATCAATTTGGTAAGCATTCTCATACTTTAATCTTTTCATTCGTATTCTTTTGGTTAGATTTAGGTCTGATTTTAATTCTTTTCCTTCCTATTTTTTTCTTGGCTTCCTAGATTTCGTTTTATCGGGTTAGATCGTGGATTTTGGGGTAGAAAGGCTTCTCCTCGAGTTTTGCCCAAATTCTATCATCTTCTTGGTTGAGGCAAGTAGATCTGCATTGTATTTTTAAGCATGTATGTTTATTTCTATTTGATTGGCTATGATTCCTTGTTAGAATTCCTTAATACCAAGCCTGTTCTGATTTAGGGATTGTTATTGTTAATTATTGGTTTAGGTTGATTAACTGTAAATTGGAAATTTGTATTTATTTGATTTAATGAATGGAGTGGAATGGAATGTGGATGGATTGGATTGTGGGGAGAGCAGGAGGCTCATTTTCTACAGGATTGATCTTAGAATGGCCCGAGGAAGAAGAGAGCAGAAATCCATTTTCGGGCTTCAGGTTCGCTGTCCGATCGATTGGCCACACAGTCCGATCGATCAGACTGTGCACTAACTGAGAGGTGTTCAGTGCCGATCGATCGGCCACACAGTCCGATCGATCAGAGGATGCAGGGTCAATGAACCTGGAAACTTCAAAGACTTATAACTTTTAATCCGCCCGTTGAAATTCTACGTATAATATATCGTTAGAAAGCCCTTGAGACGTAGAATCCAATGATTCTGGGTTCACTACGATCGGAGATCGGAAAGTGATGTAATTAATTAGATTAATGATCCAACTCTTGTTTACTTGGAAATGAGACTGTTTAACCTAGGTTTGGGTCTTAGAGGTTGAAAACCATAAACTTACTCACTTGACCATTAATGGAGATTGAAATCGAAGTACGTGGCTTGGTGTTCTTCGATGGGTTGTCTAGGTATTCGAGTATCACCCAAGTTGTAACCGAATGCGTATGGAACTGAACCAATAGATGCTTAACATGATTGTACACCAAGGGATTTTCCTAGAAGCATCGTTGATCCATTTCCACACGTACTCCGTTAGAACATGTGAGGTGCAGGGAGAACACCATTTACCTAGGACTGGATTGTAATATTCCTTTGACCTGTGACTTGTATCCGTCGTTTGTATTCCTTGTACACTTTCTTGACATAAAATACCTAATTAATTATGAAACATAAATTCTTATAGAATTTAGGCTTGGACCTGACTTAGAGTGTACCGTAGGAACCTTGTCTTGTATTGATGAACATGACTGGCTAGCAATGAAAGGGATTATTACATGGTTTGCTTGTCTGGTATTGTCTTGAATGAGATAATCCCTATGATCGTGTCTTGTACATTGAACTAGCCAGACTTGCTTGTCTTGTTTGTCCTTGTGCCAAAACCACTTTATTATTGTTTGCATATCATGGCCATCTGCAGTTTGGGGTTTATTGACGAACCGGTTACTCGGTTGTCGGGATGGGCAGTCGGCTTTGGACGGCGTCCATGGCGTTGAATAGCTGGGAGCGGGCATTGGACCGTGCTGCTATTCCCAGGACCGAGAGCTAGGATCCTACTGGAGCCGGACTTTGGTATCAGTAGTCCAAATTGGGATTGTTACTAGTACCTCGGGAGGTGGCATTGGACATCCTCGGAGTCTCCCTCTTGTTCTTGTCTTGCATTGCATGATAGTGGTTATTATTAGATGGTTGTTAGGATTCCTATTATTATTTCTATCGATCATTATTCTTGCTTTATGCCTAGACTCGCTTTCCTTGTGTTCATATGATGTGGACTTGTCATTACTCTATATTTGATGCATGTCATGTTTATTATGCTATGCTTATCTATTGCTCAACATGTTGTTGACTCTATTCCTTGGTGTAAAGACACCTCAGTTGGTTACTACTACTATGAGGAGCAGGCCGGTGAGGAGATCTCAGAGGATCTCCAACCAGTCGAGGAGGAACGCGAGTGGCGTGCCGATGACGTAGAGTAGCGTCATCACTCCCGGCACGAGAGAGATTCACATGGACTTCAGTAGATATATTCCTTTATTTATTGCTCTCGTTGGATCTTTCTTTCATTGACTTGGTTCTATTTTTATTGGCCTTGTTTATTGGGATGGGCCACTGTAATAAATTACTTTAACTCCTTCAGTAGTTTTAATTATTCATTCTTGCAACTTTTAATTTAATAAGAAGTTATTATTCATTGACTGATATTCCATATGCCTAGACTTATATGAGGTTTGAAATGTAATATCCTCACAGCGGACTTACGATCCGTGGGCCCAAAGGACAAAAAAATTTAATTAGTCCTAAAATTCACTCTCCGGATCCGGTTTATTCTTAATCGGATTCGGGGGACGTGACAGGTGAGAGCCATAAAGGAGGTAAGTGAGGTAGCTGGGATATTTTTGAAAAGGTTACTTTGCTAGTTTGCTACCAAATAGTTGAACTTGGAATGCGTAAACGAAGGTCTTCGGGACCTCGGACGGATCGGGTCAAAGAAGAACAATTGTGGCTCATACGAAAAGCTTTCCAACAAGCCCAAAGTAAGAATTCTTAGAGATCGATGGCAAAAGCTGCGATTTTCCAAACTATAGTACACCTTGAAAAGTGTGCCGGGCGTCAAATCAGACTTTTTGGACCTCGAATGAGTTTGGAGTGAACATGAAAGTTGTTGGGTAGGTCAAGACCTAACTTTTAGGCTCAAGATTCAATTTTTATGAAATTGGGTCGGGGTGCAACACTTATAATCGTTCAAATAAAATTATGGTAGGAGATGGGTCTCACCTTAACATTTCTCATGTTGGAGATTGTATAAAGTTTAAGAACATGAAACTAAATGATGTTGTTTCCGTTTCAAAAATTATGAAGAATCTCATTTCTGTTTCGCAATTAGCCAGAGAATAATGCCCATATATGTGAGTTTTCTTACTCTAATTTTGTGATCAAGGACCTGTTGGAAAAAAATGGATAAGAGCATCTTATATTTTGGTCTAAGTTTTAGACAAAATAAAAGCAGGCTCCACTTATTATTTTAGGTGGGACTATATGGGAATGTGATCTACTCCATGAGTAAATTAAGAAGATGTATTTGGTTACCTTGGTTGTAAAGGTTGGGCCCCAAGGGGCACCTCACTGTTGTGGATGAGGGAGAACCTAGACCAAAATGAGCTCATCATGATTGACACTTATATGTGCAACGCTTAACCGCAAGACTACAGTGTCGTCAAGTAATAAAGGACTAAAGAGTCCGGATTATCGATCCCACGAAGAGAGAATGGAAGAAGCAATGAATCCAATTTAAGTTGAATTGAACTAAGATATAACTAATAATGACAATTGAAGTGAGCAATTAAAACTATTAAACTATGCAATGTAAACAATTAATTATCAATGTAAAATATGAAATTAGTTAGATTTAAGCTAATCTAACAAACTACACTAAACTAGTGGATGAGTGGTGGTGGAAATGGAATATTTAATTTGAAGATGTGGTGTGAAATGTGTAGGATTTTAAAACAAGTTGTGTGAAATGTGGATCTAACTATCCAAAATTGAAAATAACAAATCAAACAATGATTTAAATTAATAACAATAAAAATAAGAGATTAGGCAATCCAAAATCCACTAAGTATGTAATTAATTCAAATAATGCATGTTCTAATTCAATTCCCAAATCTACAATCCAATTAGCAATCTCTTGCCTAATTGGATTGGATGATATAACAATGAAGATTAAAGTAAAGAAAATTGAAAGCCAAGATCATAGATCATAACCTAAATACCCTAACAATTAATCATCAAAATCAAGCTACAAAAGATCAAAGATAAGGCCTTTAGAGCATGCTATGTGAGAACTTAATCCAACTATAAAGCATCAATTGAGATTATCCAAGCATCAAGTGTAGAGATAGAGCATGAGAAATGAGAGAGATTAGCACAATTAGATCTAAAATCTACTAATCAATCAAGGCATAAGTAGGGAATTTAAACTAAAACATGCATAAAATTAAACTAATCACGTTACTTAGCTTAAACATAACGAAAGAGTTCGAAATCTTCATTAATGATCTTCAATTACACATACTGTCTCTGGATTAATTACAAAGAAGCTCCTTCACTCTACAATATACATTCCAATTGGAACATTGAAGACATTTGATTCACTCTACTAAAAATAATATACAATTAAAGGGATTTGAACCCATAACCTATTTTATATCAACCCAAGCTCGAACCAATACAACAACTACTCCTTTGTGTTAGAAAATGACTTCTTTTATCATCAAAGTTTTCTCATCTTATTTTGGAATTCTTCAACACTTCACCAAGATTTTTTCAATAAGATTTCTTCATGTAACTTCTTTATTGAAATCTCTTCTTGATACCTTAGGACACTAGCCGAGTAGTAGCGGGGTCCACCTACACAAGAGAAATTACATAAAAATGCTCTACAAATAATAGGATTTATGCAAGATAATCCGATAATTCGCTAATGTGATAGAAGAATAAAATCTCCGTGTAAAGCAAATGATGTGCATATGAGATGCTGATAAAACTGAAGTAATGAGGGGTAAAATATGCAATATTTAACACTCATCACACCACCACACACACGCCCAGGCCCAGGCCCCACACGCAAGCTGGGCCTGGCTTGGCCCACTTCGTATTTTTATTTTTGGAGAACTTTTAATTAAATAACATTTCTTTTTCAAATGGGGTGTGTCCAGAGACGTGTGTCTAAAACTGGAAGGGTGTGTCCAAAGGGGTTCTATGTGTATTCACCGGAATAGTCACTGTACAAAACCGATGCAACCCTGCATGAACAGTCCTGAAGCAGCCTATTTAAAGTCATTCGATAATGTGTTATAAGCATTTGTGTTTCCTGCATCTATGTGTAATCTGTGTCATATGTCATCAATTGGAGTATGAGTCGAGAGAGAGTCAGTCACCCAGTTTGTAGTGCTGCTACTGCATGAGTGATCATTGTACCTGGGAGACAAACATCACAGAAGCTCGTAAACACCACTGCGGGGGCGAAATTTGTCTCAACGACATAGTGTAATACACTAGCTTTGATCATTAACTATTCTATGTTTTCTGTCTGCATACTGTGAGAGGTATTTACTTTCAGAATTACAGTTCTGTCTTTTCTACTGTTCTGTTTTGGTTTTTTATTTTTACAACCAAGTTTCTGTATACTGAACTAAAATTGCATGTACGTAGTCTAACAGGACCAAGAACAAGCGGGGTTCTAGCCACGAGGAGTAAACAAGGGAGTTATATGCTTTGAATGAGGATAATGTGACAACTCTTCTAGTAGTCAGATCTGGGAAGGCACCTGAGAATATATGGCATCAAAGATTGGGCCTTCCAAACACAAGGTCTTTGAAGATTTTAAGTTCAAAAAATGTGATTTGATGTAAATAAATGGTCTAAAACCCCAATCTCATATAGTAGATGTGACTTAGGCAAGAGTTGCAAATTGTCTTTCTCTTCAAGGAATAAAACAGAAATTGCACCCCTAAATAAGATTCATTGTGATCTATGGGGCCCAGCTCCAGTTCCATCTTTCCAAGGAATGAAATATTATGCAGTCTTCGTAGATGATTTTAGTAGGTTTACTCAGCTCTACCCACTCAAGAAAAAATCTGAGATATTTTAGCACATTTTTAAATTTTTAGAGCTTAGTGGAGAATCAGCTCTCAAGGAAAATCAAGATTTTCCAAAGTGATAGTGGAGGTGAGTTTCAGTCCATTAATCTCATCAAGCATTTGGAGTAATCTGGAATTCAACGGCAATTGTCTTGTCCCGGGACACCTAGACAAAATGGTGTCCCCAAAAGGAAACACAGACACAAGGTTGAAACAGGACTCACAATGTTATTTCATGCAAAGCTTCCAAGATTTTTGTGGGTCGACGCATTCTTAAAGGCTGTATATCTTATCTATCAACTATCCACACAAGCTATTGAGTTGGAAAGCCTCTTTCTACAAATTATTTTCTAGGCACCCAGATTCTTCAATTTTAAGATTTTTTGGGTGTAGATATTTTCCATATCTCAACAACCAAGCATCATCAAAGTATTTCCATTGTTTGGCAACTCTACTAATAGAGTCAAGTAAAGTATAACCCTCATTTCTAAAAAAAAAAAGTCACATCAAAATCATTTTAATTAAATTTTTTTGCCATATTTTTCAAAAAAAAGTAAAAAAAAACAACTTCCTTTCTCCACTAAAAGACAAAACAAAACAAAAAAAAAACACCCTCCACTTTTCTATACAAAAAGTAAAAAAGATCTCATAACAAACAACTAAAAATAAAATACCATCATAACCCACTTATGTTTTATTCTTTCTTTAAAATAATATTTACTTCACTTAACTCCATTAGTAAAGCCCCCAAACATAAAAGGATTCATATCTTATCATCCTCCATCCAGGAAAGTGCATATATATCTAGACATGTCGTCTTCGATGAGCATACATTTCCATTTGTTGATGCTCTATCTCTATTTAGCTCTTTGCAGGTTGATAGTGCAGTGACAACATATGAAGATTTTGATCAGTGGCAACATCTTGAAAAGACTGGCTTGTTGACACGGTCTATTTATGGGAAGCAAACCAATAACATGCTTGTGCCCATATAGTCCCAACATCGCACATGCCCCTTCTCATTTGATCTGCCCATGTCCTCTATTTTAGACACAGCACAGGGTGTTTATGCTCCCCTTCAACGGTTTCAAAACTTCACAAATACACCTTGGTCCTCTACAACACCTCTTGACCAACAACTTCAAACTGGGGGCCCACCATTACAAAGTCCCAGCTACATACCAACCCATTTGCTAGACCCTCTACAACACCTCGGTCCTCTACACACCCATCTTCTGTGCCCATGTTTTTTTAGCGCTTTTATCTTTAAAAGATTATTTAATAGTTTACTAAACTTTTTAAGAATTTTTTGCTGCTTTGATAAGGTTTTAAAGATGAATAAAAAACATGCATTTAACTAAAGCATTTGACTGTACGTATGGTGCTTGTCTATATCTTTTTATTCTTTTTTAATCCATTTTGGTTTTTTTTTCTTCATGAACACTTTCTTAACTTCAAGAGATATCCTATTACGTGAGATTGATGGTTTGGATTTATTTTTATTTTTATATTTTTATTTAAAGATAATAAGAAATATATATTTATACTTTAATCTTATTTAACTATTTACACATCATTTATTTCATATATATAAATAAATATATGTCATGATGTTCTTAATATGATTGTTTGATAGACCTACTTTTTACTATATTTTTACTACTGTAAATGGGAAAACGGATGAATCTATATAATTAATTTTTTTTAATTTCTAATTTTTTAAAATCTTTATTAGAAAAATGAGAAAATCCCACGAGTCGCGATTAGATTCGATTCATAGGCATGAATGATTTGCAATATGATTCTGATTTTGAAAATTATGCCCACAAGAATAGAGTTAACACATGTTGTAAACTTAGTTTGTCAGTTCATGGCTACTCCCAACAAGGGTCACTATGAAGTTGTGAAAAGAATTTTGCACTCTATCAAAGGAGCACTGAACGATGGTCTTTGCAATCCTCTTCAAATCTCTATGCCTTTTCTGATACTGACTAGGCTGGTTGCCCACAGACCCGGTGCTTAGCAACATGGTCTTATGTGTATCTTGGTGCAACTTGCATCTCTTGGGTAGCCAAGAAACAACCAATAGTGGCCCAATCTATCGTTGAAGCAGAATATAGAGCCCTTGTCACTAGTACTGCAGAATTGACTTGGATTTGCTACATCTTATGAGATATAGGACTCTATCTCAAGAGCCCTCCTACTAATTTTTTGTCACAATATTAGTTCATTCTATCTCACAGTTAATTCAGTGATACATGCACGGACAAAGCACATTGAGATTGATCACCACTTTGTTCATGAAAAGGTTGCCATTGTTGCACTTGTCATGCGATTTTGTTTCCTCCATGATCAACTCACCGATATCCTTAGAAAACCGATTTCCAAGGATGTGTTTCATCACCTAGGCAACAAGCTAAAGGTTGGAACTTCTCCGCCCTTAAGCTTAAGGGGCAATGATAAAGGTAATGGGTCACAGGATCAGACAAGTTAAGGTCAGCTGAAAAGGCCAAGTTATGAGTCAAAAGTTTCACCAAGGCAACAGACTTATGCTCAGTCAAATAGATGCCCAGTAAAACACAAACAGGTGAAACATCTCCCCTAAAAATGAGTCTCTCTGCCACCTAACCATCTAATACTACCCCTACCAACTATCACTTCTTGTTGGAACAATTTCTATTTGTAACAATCCTTTTTAGACGTCTTGTCATTCACTGAGAACACAACAGTGAACGCCTTAGGACATCAATATTTTTCATGCTTTGAAATGTATGGTGCTATTATTGTCAAATTGGTTCTTTCATATCAAGATCCCCTTGTCACATAAACATGCACCCAACTCCCCTTCTCACATAAGTATCTAGCCATTTGCATCTCACAAAATGCAGCAAGCGTAATTTCAGGTTGATCATATTACAAGTGTGCTTTGATCATTGAGGTCCAAGATACGAAATTTCTTTCAAGCATTTTCTCGAACAAGTGCATGGCAGTATTTAGTGGCAGTCGGGTTTGGATTGTTCGGTGAGTAGTGGTACTAAGCATATGGTGTGGTTGTTGCTGTAATGGCATAACCAAGTTTCTCTTTCTCTCTGTCACTTTCATTCATAATCAATCACGATCATCTCTTTTTTGCTCTCTCTAACGACAAGTAAGCACCCTCTTCATCCTGCAACTACACCATCTTCCATGTACCCGTTAGATTGTATGTCCTAAATCCAATGGATGAAGTGAACAATTTTATTTATTTTCTTAATTGATATATAGTTTCATGATTTTATTCATGAGGTGAATATGATTTTATTAATTGTTGCACATATTTGATACAAAAATGACATGTTTGTTCATGAGATGAACAAAAGCCCTTAAGTATATTAAATGTGTTTCATATGTGTGGATGAGATTCACATGCAGGAGACATAGTTCACAATTCTTATACTTAAAAGGTTTCGCAATCAGTGATGAGACTGAACATCTCATCTGAGAGGCTGTAGCATTGCAATTTCTATGAGATAGTGTGGTTAATCTCGACCATCAGAGTGGAAGACTCTGAATTGTTGTGCTATTATATTGGATGTACCACAGGACCATAAGTAACACCTTATATAAAATCTTGTCTTTAATTAAGGAATGCTCTCATAATTTTCAACAAATAGGCTCTCATTCTTGAGGGAGCAATGTACTTAAGTTTCTGCTATACATTTACTATAACTTACCAATGAGTGAGGCCTACTGTAGGTCAACGCCTCGGTATCTTGAGTAGATGGTGGTGGGATTGTGGGAACATATATTCTCAAGATGAAATCTTTCCCCATAAGAGAAATACCCCCTTGTGCTAATTAATGTGATTTATCGTCGGTAAGTGCACACCCGTTCTGATTAAAAGTTAGTCGGATGGTATCGATGATTGATGTGATTATTTGGGACACAAGGATAATAAGAGGTGAACCCACATTGGTTTGACAATTTATATATATTTCCAATGGATCCATGGATATAATTGATGGAGGGGCATGTTTGCAATAATTGGAAAGTCAAGGGCCTTCTTGTAAAATTCTTAGGACTAGAGTGCAATTGCTTTTATATAGTGGTGTTATTAGAAATTAATTGTTGGTTAAGAACTTACATGAGATGTGGAGTCCAAATACATTAGTTGGAGCCATCTGAGGAATCCTTAGTGGTCCCCATGCTAGCCCTAAGAAAGAGATGTACATGAATTAGGACTCATAAGAGAAAGAGGAGTGGAACTACGACTCATAAGAGAACTAGGAATTGTGGGATTATATAAGTCCACCAGGGCTGGACGTCCAAGGTATTGTTGGATGTCCTTGGTGGTCTCTCCCCCTCCCCTTTCTTTTCTTCTCTGTTTTCTCTACTTGAGTGCTTTGAGGAATTTCTTCTTAGTTGAGATCCTACCATTCTCTTTGAGAAGTTCTCTTGATTGGGTGATAACATGGATGATTGCGAGGTTTGGGAGATCGCGTATGCGAAAGGGTATTTGCAGAGACAAGGTCAAAGACTCAATTTGAGCACTACAAATCTCCTCGGGTAAAGATCTGCTCCAAGTTATTTTTATAGATCTTGATGGCGCTTGCTCAGATCTATTTTTCTTGTCATAGATATGAGATCTTAATAAACTAAGTTAAGGGTTTTAGATCTTAGGATTGGTTCCATGGTGATATTTGGATGTCAAATTCCTGTGTTAAGCGGATCAAAGTTTTAGAAATCCCTTCCGGAAGGTCCACCTACTTCCAATAGTTTCCTCATTAACTCATTCAAGGCATTTTAGTCTATATCAAGCCCGAACCTTCTCCATCTAACCCCTCAAACAAACAATAATCCATTACAAAAAAAAAAAAAAAAAAAAATCCTTCACCAGATCACTTTCACGGCCTATACTAGCCCTGCAAACACTACACTTGAGCAAACAACCCTATCTTTCTTTCCAACCCAGCCATACAACCAACTCAAATCTACATCGAATCACCACTCCTTTCAAACCTTCAACCTAAAAACCATCATTCCATCTCAAATCCAAAACACACACATCCTTCTCAATACTAAGAATCAAATGTACAAACAGATACCATCCCTAAGTGGGCCAGGAAATTGGGAAAAAAGAAAGAAAAAAATCCATCTCGGTGGAGCAGCTGAGTCGGAGGAAGACAAACGTCGTTTGAAATCGAGTGGTCTGGAGTTTTTTCATGAACGCAGTTAACGATGTCATTATTGATTGATGACATCATTAATAGGGGCATTTTGGTTAAGAAATGTATGAACCACAAACTCGTAGTTTTAATATTAGAGGGCTTCTAAATACACAACGATTTTTCCCTTTAGAGACATAATTTTTTAAAACGTTTTTATTGCATTTATTCCCCTATATGAAATTAACAAAAAGGACAATCACCTATCACACCCGAACCTCTAATTTCTCTTTGCACACAATTCCATTTCACTTTCATCATTCCATTCCTATTACTCTCATTCCTCCCATTCCACCGTCTCATTCATCCTTTCACTCTCATTCCCTTGTTCCTCCAGTCTCATTCTTCCCTTCACACCACCATCTCTCCATTTATCACATTCTACTTTCTCTTCATATCCCACAATTGTCAAACATATTACTTCTTAGTGAAACCCCACTCTCAATATCATTTTTTTTGTCTAATGGATGAGCAAACTAATAAGCAAAATGTAGTTTCCAAATATAACATCAGTGAGAAGATGAGTTGTTGTGTTGTTTATTTTGATTTCCGCCATTTCTCAAAGCTTGTATAGCCTTTTTTAATTTCTGTTGCCGCGAAATGTTCGGACTTTCAGTGTAGAACAAACTACCAATGTTCAGCCTCTTATAGCCGAATATATCAATTTTGTTCAGCCGTATATGGTTAAACAAAAGGTTTATATTCAGCCACGTAGGGCTGAACATATCAATTCTTTTCTCTCATTTTGCTTTACTTTGTTATCAACAACGAGTTTGTTGTGGGTTTTATTGTGGATTGGTTGTAAGTGCTAAAATCCAGATTAGACATGGCATATCATAGTCTATGATGACCCTATTTATGACGAAGCTCAAATATACATTCAGAGATAAACAACAAATGAAGAAAATGTAGCAAACATTACTCGATTGTAAGGGGGCAAGAGAGAATGGTAATGAGATGGATGGATGGCTGGAAAAATAGAAGGAGAAGGAGACGAAGAAGATGATGATCTTGAGTACACTCACCATATGACAGATAGAGAGGAATAGGAAGAAAAGAAGGAGGAGGGTTTTCACTGATTGGAAGGAATGCTCCAAAGGATGGTGATAAGTAGTGTATAAAGAGAAAAGGGATAGGGCTATTTTAGGTATGTTTTGAGTGTGTGGAAAGCAAAACCAAAATTTTAAATTTTTTGTGCTGAATGTGGATAGAATTTGTGTGTAAAGGGCTAAAATCGTTGTGTATTTAGAAGCCCTTTTAATATTATTCTTTGTTAAACCATCTAATCAGACCTTAAACTTAATTATTTCCTAAAAATCTCTCTTTTTTTAAAGGACCCATCTTTTTCCCTGAAAGCTAATATGCATCTGTACAACCTATGTGGCCCAAATTGAAAATTATTGCTTTTTTCTGTGGGCATGGACGTAGATATTAGATAATTAGGGTTGCAAACGGATCTTCGATTATCTAGAAGTTTCAACCCGTAAAAAAGCGGGTTTGAAACCTATTTTAGGTCCTAATTCATAAACGGGTCTGGGTCCGGAACCCAATTTAGGTTACGATTGATAAATGAGTCCGGTTCTGGGTCCATATAGGTTCCAACTTGTGGATCTAGGGCCCAACATATGAGTATTTGATATTACAAACTTTAACTAAATTTTTTTTTTTTTGGTTATTTTTGTATATAATACTAGAGGTAGTAAATTTGATGCAAAGTTGAATGATATGATTATTTTAAGAATGCACTGTTTCAAGTTGAGTGATATATTTATTTTAAAAATAAATTATTATAAGTTGAATGATATGCTTATTTTAAGAATTTATTTAAAAAAAAAATTGAATCTATTTTGAAATTAGATTCCAATTCTCTAGGTAGACTTGAATTAGGTCTAGAATAAACAAAATAAACTTTGAGCCAAAATCGGATTCGAAATGGAAACCATTATAGAAACGGGTGCCGGGTACAGGGTTCCGTGTCCAGTTTAGTTTGGTGGCGACCAGAACCCTTCCCTTTGCAACCCTGGAGACAATCATGTTCCATACTGGACCCAAATAGTTGATTTTTTTGGGGCCGACTGTTGCATGGGATTCCCAGCCCTATCTCCACTCGCATCCTCTCTAAGTTCCCTGAATTTCATTTCCAGTCCTATCCGTTCACGTGACTGCTAGGGCGCCAAATCCTGTTTTATCTTTTCATATCCCTCTCCCTCTTCTTCTTCATGAACTCAGTCCGGATCCTCTTTCAATATACAATACACTTCTTGTAACTCAGTACCACACTCTCTCTCTCTCTCTCTCTCTCTCTCTCAAATACAAGGAGCTGCCATGGAAGTCTGCAACACTCGTTCCCTGCATTTGCTTAGCCCACACCGGGCTTTTCGTCCTTCGCAGTTCGGCGTTGAAAGGGTTCTCTCTTTGTAAGTCGGTTTCTGATATTCTCCGTCTTGTCTTTGAATTCCTTGCCTTGTTCTTTGGGTGTTTAGCCTTTAGGACTATTATGTTGCACATCATTTATAAAATGGGTTTTTGTTGAATTGAGGCAATCTCTGGAACTTACCTTCTTTTGTTTTCTTTGATATATGTAGTCCACTTGCATGTTTTGATGGGATTTTGAATTGGGTCTTGCAGATTTCATGTTGTGCTCTGTTTTGATGATTTTTTTTTTCACAAGTTTACTTGTTAGAAGTGGATTTCTAGAAGTTTCCAATTCCTATCCTCCCCTCCCCCAACCCCCCATCACACACACACACACACAAAAAAAAAAAAAAAAAAAAAAAAAACCTGTGTTGGGAATTTGAACTGAGTTTTCTTGAATTTCACTTTTTCTCTAGTTGGGATTGTTCTCATAAAAAAACTATTTATCTAGTTTCATTTTTCTGATATAATAATAACTTGATTGCATCATTATAGATTCTTCCTTTATTGGGCTCTGTTGTTGTAGCATCAGTTTCTACAGTCTCCTTACACTTTTATCAACTCTGCAGATTAATTGTTTACACTGATTACATTAAGTTGACCACATGGTTTGGTCAAGTAAGGTCAAATCATATTTATATGTGTGGGATCCACCTTCATATGTTTAACGTTCAAGTTGTGGGGCCCATCCTGCATACCCATATTTGGCTTGAGGTTTCAGCAAAGAAAGCAATATGAACTGTTAGATTGAGTGAAAAATGTGATTAAAGCACTAATTGACAGTGATCCATTAATAAATTTATGTTTTGCGCTCAATGGGGGCTGACATTTTGGGGATCCGGACTGTCGATTAGAGAGCCAGTTCCCTCCCTTATTACAATGAATGAAGAAATACAAAAGGGTTTTTCGAAGATGGAGTGTGTGTAAATGTGATTGACAAGAAGAAACACAAGTTTTGGCATGGGATTTTCTGTCTTCATTGATTGACCTCCAGGGGTTTATATAGTTTATAATCTTCATCAAAAGAAAGATGGAAAGGGAAGAGATGAGTAGACTATCAATTACATGCCCAATTAGTGGGCTATTACAATCCAGAATCATCTGTGTCTATCCTAGTTAGTACTGTACATCTCTACTCAGTATTAATGATCCTTCATGATATGGCAGTCCATAGGACTGACTATTTAACACTCGCTTCAAACTGATATTTGGTGGATCAAACAATGAAATTTGTGAATAAAAATAATGCTTGTCTTGTGTCATTAGCTTGGCAAACAGATTGCAATCTGAAGACTTGAAGGCATAGAGGAAGTCTAATGGTGTGAAAACATAGGCTTGGCGATTTTAACCACAGTCTACTAAATATGCTTTGTCCTTTCATGAAATATTGGAATTGTTTCAATTTGAATGACCCCAGTATCATCAACTTGAAGTGGTTTTGAATGATATTGAGAAAATCTAACTTTGGAAAGATGACCATTGAGCCAAGTGAATTGAGAGCAATCTGATATCATATATTGATATTCGGTTCAGTATAGGATTTGGAAGCTCCTATTTTACATTTCCTTAGCAGTACACCATCCTATAGACTATAGTAGATATCCATCTATTTGGACATCCCACCTAGTCAAACTTTAGCAAATGCCTCAACTTGAATATTTGATTGCCGAAAAAAATGGTTCTCATCGTAGTATGCCTGGTAGATATTGTATAATATGAAGAATGGTATCACATGGAGATGTTGAGTATTAGTCATAAAGTGACCATGAAGATGAACTACGATGGGCCTCTTCATCCTTTCATAGCTTAACATTAAGTTCAACAACAATAGAATCTGGCAAACAGATGAGTGTGATGCTGAGATATATTTTTGTGCTGATTTATGAAGATCCTCTTGATAGATTTATGAATCCCCAACCCTAATAAATAAGTAATTGACCAAGATCTTTCATATGAAATGATGAATCCAAAAATTTCTTTAGTTTATCCATTCTTTTGGAATCTTTTCCTATAATTAGTATGTCAATGTTGAAGAAATATTGAAGGATCATATTTACATCCATGGCCTTATAAATAAAACAATCCTAGTATCCATTGGCGCTACATTGCACCATAGCGTAGTCAATCCACAAGAGCTTGTGAGATGATGTTGTTAGAGCTTCCACCGTCAATCAAAAACGTACAATCTTGCCTATTTACATTGCATGTCAAACAAAATATGTTATTTCATAACCACCTCTTCTTAACCATTGGTGTAGGTCAAGGATCAAAGTAGCGATTGCGGCTGGTGACTGGTGTAGTGGCCACCGGCCAAAACGCTACGCAGTGGGCGATATATAGTGGTTGCGGTGATGCGTAGCGGTCTAAATTTTTTAAGTGGTCAAAAGAATTCAAATCTTGTGTAGCAACTAATGTTGTGTTTTTTTAGTGATTTGGAACCATATAAGAACAGAGATAACTTTAGAAAAGTTTATTGAGGAGAAGAAATAGGAAAAATAGTATTTTAAATTAAAACTGCTTAGCTCTACTATTGTTTTTTTTATTTTTATGGTCAACTGCTCCTTATATTCTAGCCCATCATGTTCTTCAACATCTTGTTCTTCTGTCACATGACTAGAAGTTTTGGAGGTCATTGTGAGCATTGAAACAACAAGTGACCTCTTTCTCAACAATCATAACATATAAGAGAATTGTTCTGTGCCCTCCTTGTCTCATTATTAGATTGGAAACTTGATCTTGTATTTTGTATTTTGGCTTTTGACTTGTGTGATTGTATGAGGTGACACTTGATAGAGATGATTGGCCTATCTTCTTTAAGGATACAAGAAGCTTGATGGTCGGCCATTTCTTCCGCTTTTAATGTATGTTGCACCACTTCCTCGACTGGCTATTTCTTCCACTTTTAACGTATGTTGCACCACTTCCCAATTGTTACAAATTTTGGGAAAGCCAAGAGATGCCGTATGTCCATTCTAAGGCCATGATAATAATACTTGCGTCGACATCCTTTGATTTGTCTAATCACACCTTGTCTAGGATAGAAAGTTTTTTTTTTTTTTTTACCTCGACAACTGGTGTGTTGCCCTATTTTAAATCTTGAAGTTTGGAAGGATAGATCCCTTTGATAATTGGCTAGAATTCTCTTTGTTCTATCATATTCCACATCTCTATCCATGTTTCATTAGATCCATATTCAGACTTTGTTGTTGTTGTCGTTGCACCTCTGTAACTCTGTTCACCAAATAGCTACATGCTTAAGAAACTAGTAGCCACCTAGTGTCACTTTGTGACCATTTGTTATTGGTTTGTGTGCAAACACATTTTCGACACATAGTAGCCAATCCATGAATGTTTCTGGTTGCATCTTCTCATCATACTCAGGAATAATCATTTTGATAGCCAAATTCCTACCAATGTTGTAAGGATCCTTGCTTCGCTGATTCTGAAAACTTGGTTCTTCTCGACGGTTATCTTCTTGATGGTTTTTGTCTGTGAGGCTGCGCTTGAGATTTGTAAGTTGAGCATCTATTTAAGTCGACTGCTTTTGAATTTATGGAAACATTTAAAAATCGAGTGTAGCAGAGATGAGAGCGTTGAGATGGATGCTTGGTAAAACTCAAATTAGAAATGAGTGCATTTGGGAGCATTTAGGGGTAGCATGGTAATAAATTAAGAGAGATTCTTTTGCAATGGTTCGGATCTATCCAACTCAGGTCAACAACTATTCCAGCGAGGAAAAGTTTCTCTATGTAGGTTGATGGCCCCTCTAAGAAAAGGGGTAGGCTTAAAAGGACATGGAAGTAGTAAGCATAAATTTGGAGAAGTGTAACCTATATGAGGATTTGTCCCAGGATAGACTGGAATGGAGAAACAAAATTCTTGTGATTGGCTCCAACATAGTTGGGACAAGGCTTTGATGATGTAATTGTATTCTTATTTTGATCAACATCAACTGCCAATTGGGCATGCTTATGGTGAGCTTAGCAGACAATTGGTCATAACCGTTCCTCAGCTCATCTACTTTTGGGTTTAGATCATAGATTGATTCACTTATTTGTTCCAGGGTCAAAATGCCCATATGTACTTGTTGTTTATTTGGAGGTATCTTCTTTAATTTTTTTTATAATTTGCAGAAATAACTGAAAATTAAAATAGACTGACTGGAAGATTGAGAAGGCTCCAAGGTTAGTTATGGTTGATTATTTTGTTCCTTGTTAATCTTATTCGATTGTTGGGATTTCTATGAATTCTAGAATTCTTTGGATTTTTCTGGTTTAGGTCATTTGTGCCCTTGATAGTACAATTGCGCCGAATCGGTACTGCATGATTCATGCACTACTACAATGTCTTGGGAGTATTTCTTTTCTGAATTTTGCAAATAAAGATGGTAGTGTTTTGACTTTTGAGATGTGATGCTTATCTGTTTGCTAAGAATAAGGGGATAGTGTACTCAGTTAGTATTAATAAAAGAAGTACTTGTCCGTTTGATTTGACTCACTCTGATGTTTGGTATGCTCCTGTTACATCCATTTATGGTTATTGATATTTTGTGTTTTTTTTAATGATGATGCAACTAGGGTGACTTGGGTTTATCTTATGAAATCTAAAGATGAGGTCTTACATATTTTTATAACATATTATAAAATGATTGAAGTTAAGTTTGACAAAAGAATTAAGGCGTTTTGGTCTGATAGTTGAGGAGAGTACACCTCCAAAGACTTTCAGAATTACCTTGTTGAAAATGAGAGATTGAATCACAGACCTCGTGTGCATATACGCCAGAGTAGAATGTGGTTCTAGAACACAGGAATAGGCATTTGTAGGAGGTTACCGAGGCTCTTCTAATCTGAGATGAATTTTCTGAAATCTTTTTGGTTGGATGGAATTCTAACAGCAACATATTTAATAAATAGATTGCTTACAAGTTACAAAGACAATGGGAGGAAAGAGTCTAGTAGAAGCATTGTGTCCCAGTACATCTTCGTTCCAAGTTCCACAAAAAATATTCGGATGCACTTGCTGTGGTCATATTCCTAAGCATCAAAGAGATAAGTTGGACCCAAAGGCAATCAAGTGCATAATTGATGGGTATCAAAGGCTACAAGTGTTATGCTCTTGGGCTAAAAGGTCACGTCTCTAATACAATGGAAATTAGCTTCCATGATCGATCTTATTTCCCCGCTAGTATATCTAGTATATCAGGAATCAATGCATAAAGCTGGTACTGAGTCCAAGGCTCTCCAGAGGAAAGTGAAGCAACAAAGAAGCTCCGTGTAAGGCCACGGGCCTTACCCACCGCAAAAGCTAGCTATTGAAGTGGAGGTAACCATGGGTACTTAAGCCCAGGCTCTGGACTTGTCTGCTTCCGATGTGGGACGGTGTGTACATCTGCACGCTTCGGCCTTTGGCGAGACCACGAACTGCCCTCACGGAGGGAAGCCATGGATTTTACACTCTCTCACCAGAAAGCAAGATCCGTCGTCAACTCTGATACCATTTTGTAACGCCACGAGCCTTACCCACTACAAAAACTAGCTATTGAAGTGGAGGTAACCATGGGTACTTAAGCCCAGGCTTTGGACTTGTTTCCTTCTGATGTGACCCATGTGGGACGGAGTGCACATCTGCATGCCTAGGTCCCTAGTGAGACCACAATTACGATCGTCATGGAGGCAAGCCAAAGATCTTACACTCTGGCTGTAAGTAGAATCCAGGAAAAGGAAGGGAAATAGACCATTGTTTTCACTATACCATTGTCAATTGAAGCTCCGAATCCAGATCCTCAAGTTCTTGTCATATATCAACCTCTGTCTGAAGTTGTTCCCCAATCAGGTATTACCTCAGCTGGTTTAGATCTTCCTATTGCATTGCGAAAAAGAACAAGATATTGTGTCACTCATCATCTCATTCAAAACTTTGTTTCTTATAATCGTTTGTCCCTTCTTTCAAAACTTGCCATTGCATCTATACCTAACACATGCGTTAGAAGCCTTGACTCACCCTAAGTGGAGGGAGACATTGGTGGAAGAAATGAAGGCTTTGGAAAAGAATCAGACATGGGAGTTGGCCACTCTTCCAAAAGGGAAACACATTGTTTGTTGCAAGTGAGTTTTCACCTTAAAGCATAATCCAGATGGCACAATTAACATGTATAAAGCAAGACTTGTTCCAAAAGGTTTCACTTAGTCATATGGGGTTGATTACTTTGAAATTTTTTTGCCAGTGGCTAAATTGACTTCCATCCGGGTAATATTATCCCTGCAAATCTTGAGTGGCTGTCATACCAATTGGATGTAAAAAATGTATTCCTTCATGGGGTTTTGGAGAAAGAGGTTTATTTGGATCCTCCACCCGGATTTGTCGTCAATGGATGGGATTTGGAAGACAACTTGTTTTCTCAAATGTCCTTATATGGATTAAAATAGTCCCTTGAGCATGGTTTGAAAGGTTCAATACAACTGTGATAAAGTATGGAATCCAAAGGTGTAATGTAGATCACACTTTATTTGTGAAAAGGTGGAATATGAAGGTGGTCATACTTGTGGTGTATGTTGATGACATAGTTGCCATAGGAAATGATGATGATGAAATCTCCACATTAAAAGATTTACTAAGAATGAATTTGAGATCAAGGACCTAGGATTATTAAAATATTTCCTAGGAATTGAAGTGGCAACTGGCAAGGTGAAATACTGAAATTGTCATATCACAACAAAAATATATTCTTGATGTTCTTGAAGAAACAAGGAAGCTAGGTGCAAAGCACACTCCAATAGAGCTAAATCGCAGCCTACACTTAGAAATCGAAGAGTTATTTCAAGATAGGAGAATGCATTAGAGATTGGTGGGGAAACTATTTATCTTGCAATCACAAGACCTGACATCTCTTATGATGTTAGTCTGGTTAGTCAATTTATGTATGCTCCTGATCGTTTAGTTGTAGTGCATAGAATTCTTAGATATTTAAAAGGATCCACAAGCCAAGGAATCCTATGCAGATCATATGGGCATGCGAAGACCATTGCATACACCGATGCTGATTGGGCTAGATCATTGCTATATAGAAAGTCCACTTCATGATACTGTACAATGGTTGGAGGAAATCTAGTCTCTTGGAAAAGTAATAAACAGGTTGTTATTGCCAAGTCTAGTGTAGAAGCCGAGTATAGGGCTGCTACTCATGTATGTTGTGAACTACTATGGCTAAAAATATTGTTGGAAGAGTTAGGTTTCATGGAAGGTAGTCCGATGAACGATGAATCTATACTCTGATAGTACTTAAGCAAACTTGCCAATAATCCTATTTAATGAAAGAACAAAGCATATGGAAGTTGACTGTCATTTCATTAGGGAAAAAATTGAGAGGATATGTTGTAGGAAAAAATTTAGAGGATATGTTGTTGGTACAAGTTAGCACTGAAGATTAGTTAGCAGACTTTCTCACCAAGGCAGTAAATAAAGCTAAGTTGCATAATGTTTTGTCCAAGTTGGGCATGGTAAAATATCTATGCACCAGCTTAGGAAGAGAGAAGATTTTTTTTTTTTTGGGGTCGGTGGGGCGGTTATAATTCAGAGGGACTTATTTGTAATTTTGGAGTTATTCAGGGGCCTTGATGTAAATATCAGAATCTTCATGGGCTTCTTTTTTTAATTATTTCAGAAATTAATAAAATAATGATATAGAAGTGGTCGTCCGACCTAATGGGGCCGATCGATCTTCTACATCTCATTCTAATTCTTCTTCTTTTTTCTCTCTTTTCCCTTTTCTTCCTCTTGTCCATTCTTAAGACACAATTAGGAAAAACCCTAGATACAATCCAATCTAGGGTTCCAACTTTTATAACCAAAAAAAGATATCATATCACATAACTGAAACAAGTAGTTGTAGAATCACGATGAATGAGAAGAGGTAAAACTTTATTCTTATGGAAGGAATGACTTGTTAGTCAAATTTAACATCATCCAAAGAAAAATGAATTATATTTTGAAGCAATCCTGAATTTAAACATTTAACAAGTTATTATAATAAAGATTTCCTAAACAGTGATGCCATAAAATAGAAACATTTTTTTTCCTTTTTTGACACAACTGAAAATAATAAGGATCTTCCTGTATGACACAATGATCACACAAGAATGAAACAAGGCAGCTATTATCAAAAAGTTCACCAGCAGAAAGCAAATTGACAGATAATTTTGGTACTTAGAAAACATTGTTTTGACATAATGATGAGATTTGATGCCTGAAATAGAAATATCTTGTCCAATAATTTTTTGTACTTTGGAGTACCCGATATAAGGTTTTGATTAGGTGGACACCAAGGTAGCATTTGGTTCGCTGTAATGGAATGGTCATTCCAACGAAATGATCATTATAGCGTTTGGTTCGCACAAAAGTGGCGGAATGATCATTAACTCCGGAATCACCATTCCTTTAAGTAAAGGAATGACCATTGCACTGGGGAGGCAGAGGAATGGTCATTCCATTCCTTTATGTTTTTTGGTTGAGACCGAAATGGCCCAGACAAGGGTATTTTATAATAATATAATAATATAATATTTATAATATTAATATAATTATTATAATAATATAATAATTTATATTATTAATAATATTATAATTATATTTAATATTATAATATAATTATTTTTAATATTTATAATAATAATAATATAATTATTATATTAAATATAATTATAATATTTATATAATTATAAATATTATTATTTATAATTATAATTATATAAATATAAATATTAATATAATAATATAATTATAAATTTATATTATTTATTTATATTATTATTAAATTAATAGTATATTATTAATATTATATTAATGTATATTATTAATAATAATAATATTATTAATATATTAATATTATATTATTAATATAACTAATATTAATATTAACAAGGCCATTCCATTCCAAAATTCTAACAAGGGTATTTTGGTCAGTTTTATGTAAATTTTATTCCATTCCAGACATCATTCCAGTATACCAAACGCAAGAATAGGAATCTAGAGTTCTATTACTGGATTGATTCCTCAGCGTACCAAATGTTGGTATGGAAATGACTATTCCTTCCTCATTCCATTCCAAACTTATTCCGCTCTCCATTCCATTCTTGTCTAAAACCATTCCAGCGAACCAAACGCTACCCAAGTTGTATGACATAAGACTTTGGAATGAAGGTACCAAATTGTTGGAGAAGAAAACGTGTTCCTGAGAAACCAATCGTAGATAGAGTGGCTTGGACCATTTGTTGTACAACTTCAGGTGTGATAATGGAGGAAGAAGCAATCTGGTTGGTAGAAATGCAGAGGTAACTGAAGAGTAGAGCTGGAGGCATGGACAATAGCAGAGTCATTTGTAGTGGCTTGATATGTGCTATTGACCCTATTTTGTGGCCATCATTTGTATTAGGAAATGACTGTTGGGAACTCTCACGTCCCACATTGCCTAAGTAATAGGCTTGACATGTCTTAATATATCTGTATGGGCCTTCCACCTATCAGCTTAAGTTTTTAGGTTGGTGCATTGTTTATTACATGGTATCGGAGTGGGTTTTGATCCCCCGTTGTTCTTGTAAAATTGACATGGCTTGACATGCCTTAGTATACTTGTATGGGCCTTCCACCTATTAGAATGATAAGTGCTTATCCTAAATTCCAAACCAATAGGACTATATAACAGTGACAGAATGATCCTCTTCTCATGGTGTTTCTTGAGTACAAAAATAGCATGCACAGATCATGATTATACCTTCATCTTATCCTAAATTCCAAACAACATATGGTGTTGTTTTGATTCATTGGAAATTCTTGTCCTAGGTAATAAGATAGTCCTAAGTAGTGTGCGATACCATGCTCGTTTGACTCCTGATGCCTTTTTAAGCTCAGATGCATTTAGGAACTGAGTTGGCTTGGGCTTAACTGACTTTTAAAACATTGATTGAGATGCCCCCTTTTTTGACACTTGCTGTTGATTTTGAGACCTGACATCTAAACCAAACAGAATTTGATCCGGCTGATTTTTGGTGTCTTTCTTATCTATGCCTAGACCTTCTCATCCCTTGTTCCCTGTAACCAGTGGTGGCCTGAGGTAGGCCCCGTAGAATGTTGTGTAGGATATCATTGTCGCAGGTGTATGTGGTGCTCATGTTCATTGAGTTTTTTTTTTTTTTTTATAACTTATTTGATTGCAATTTTTGTTATTCTTTGATTTACTTTCATTTTTCCTCTTAACTGAAATCTTTGTTTGTAATTTGACTCCCCTTTTTGGTTCTGTGATGCAGTCCCGATTTGACACAATCATATTGTCGAAGGGCCCAATTGGTGAAATGGCCAATAACCAGAAAAATTCCAGCAACAATGGATGTGTAGAAACCAAGTAAAATTAATTTCAGGATTAACTATGCAAGGAACAATGCAGAAAAAACCAAAATCTAACCTTAAAAAGCCTTCCTAAATCTCTATAGATCATACGACAGAGAGGTGAGAAAATCCTATGCAAGGAACAATGCAGAAAAAACCAAAATCTGACCTTAAAAAGCCTTCCTAAATCTCTGTAGATCATACGACAGAGAGGTGAGAAAACAAAAACTAGTGCTTTTCTGTAAAATACTATTCACGGGCACTGTAGCATGAACAGTAACAGACGACCATAGCATCAATATGTAAGACTTAAAACCACACCAAACCCTAGCAATCTTGCTATAATTATATCCTGATACAAATATGAATCCTTTGTCATTGTTTCTAATTGAGAAATCCAGAAATTACTAGAATGAAAATAGAAAATTAGAAATGTTCAGAGTTGGAGTTGTCTGGGACATCTTGCAGTAGATCTGATGTGGACCCCCATGTCCCACCCTTAGATGAAGAGCGATGCACAATGTGTTAGATCATTCATAGTCGCTCCTTGTGGTGCAAGTTTCATTGAAATTGGGTCAGTTTTGACCTACTAAACCCCAGCCCCAAAACAGCTCCATGTGAGACCCTTTTTAAGTTCTGATTTTTCTGTAAATTGTTAAACAGCCCCTGCTCTATTCATAATTCTCCAAACGGCCCCTGTTAGTCATATGTAAGCAGAATTCCTGACTGGTTGCGCCCAAGTTTTCAATCAAAACTTGTTGGGACACTTGCGGACCCTCTTGGGATGCTCAAACTGTCTCAAATTAGCTTCTGCGACTTCAAATTCATGATCTAAAACCAATTCTGCATCATTCTGCGAGTTAATTGCTATGCCTATTTGGATTTTGCATTGGTTTGTATTGAGTTATAGCTTTTCTTATCTTTGTTTTTGATCTGAAGATTTCATGAACTATTTGATTGAATGCCTTGTAATATGTAATACTCTGATTGCATTTTGTACCTCTATTTTTCCTCGTTTGCATTTCAGATTAGCATGCTAATCTGTAATCTAGACACACACTTGCAACATCCCGCAAATTGTTAATGGCTTCGATTTTTGTAGCAGGTGTTCATTCCATCAGACCCCATTACAGACTGCTTTTAAGATTGCTCTTCGCGTACGAGTTCGTAGTTCTATTTTGAAGTCACCCGTAATGTCCACAAGTAAAGGTAATCTGCTTTATAAATGAGATTGAACTTTTGTGGGTATGATAGAAATACATAAATGGTTGGTTCCTATATAATTTGGACATGCACATATCCTAATTAGTTATCGACATGCGTGTTGACATTGGATAAGCAGATGCATTTTGGACACAGGGCCAGGGGACTCCTTAAAAACCTATTGACATATTTGTATGCATATTTAATTAAATATGTAATGAGAAACATGCTGAATTATATAAGTTTTTGATCATAAATTCATAAGATAAATTATGCTTCTACTTGACAACGTTTTGCTAGAATAAAAAGACCAGAATATATATTAAATTACTTTGCAAATAGCTACATTTGCTAGATAATTTACTTTTGTGTTGCAGAAGGTAACTAGAAGGTCAACAGGATATCACTTTTGGTTTTATCGGTTTATTATGTGAAGAATTTATCGAAAAAGACTGAAGTCATTGCATTTATTTCACTCAAGGAAGGGTTTCTCTATGAGGTGTAATGCTGTTGGCTTCAGGGGGCATTCATGTTTGTCATATGCCTGTCCTGACCGAGATCTTTGGGGATAATTCGTACTACATTTTGGTGGAGGAACTTTAGCACACCTTTGTGGAAATACATCTGGTGTACTAGTTAATTGGGTGGCTTATGAAGCATGGTGCATACTTTAACGAGGGACATCATGTTGCTTGTAAGGTAATGAAATTATCTGCTAAGCTAGCAAATGGAGCCTTGAACTAGAAACCTTAGTTGGTACACAACCCCTTTAGATGGAGTAGGAGGGGCTTTATCATCAATTGGTTAGCATTACTATTGGATTTAGTTTTATAGTGTAACATATTACCATTCTTTATCTCAATTGGTTGATGATGAAAAGAAATGAATATTTATGATTGGGAACTGATAGTTGCACCCATTCAATGAACTCTTGTTTCTTCGCTTTTGTTCACAGAACTATTCCTTTTTATTGTTCTATTGTTAAAAGCAAAAAGAAATGGTGTAAATTATCTTGAAAGGCATAACTCAAGGATCTTTTCCTGAAAGGGGTTGATCGGTTGAAACAACTTAGATCTGAAATTCCCAAGGCTATATGCTTTGAGTTGGATGAAATACAAATTAATGATGAATTGGATACTGTCATTGGAAGGAATGTTCTGTGGGACATTGGCTTGGAGAAACTTATTCAGTAATGAGGTTCTGTGGTGAGAGAGTTGTTGTGTTTCAATGTTTTGATGTACCTGTTGGACATGTCTCGGGCATGGCACCGTGTTAGATTCTTAACGAATTCTGTTACTTAGACATTGTTTTGTAGTCATAAAGTTGTAGTATGTGTTGTCTTTTTTTGAAATCTACCTAAAACGTCAAAATATCTATCACTTTTTTTATTTAGATAACATTAAGGCATATTTTCTTAGTGCTGCTACTTTATATATTTATCTAGAAGTAATCATTTATTTATATTTTTTTTCCAATTAGTATGCCAAATTCTTGAATCCTATGTTTTGGGATTTTTCAAATCAGACACTTCATACCAGTATTGAATTCCAAGACACGCATCAGTAAATGGAACATAGTTGTCTATGCCTCACAATGTGCAATTGGACTTCTCTAGAGACACTGCATCTGGAAATGGCCATTAAAAAAGTATTTAGTAAACATAGTTGAGGTTATTGCTTTCTATGATTTGCTCCTCTATAAAGGTGCTAGAATGTATATGGAGAGCTTCTAGAATGGATAAAACCTCGACTACATTGGAAGCCCTCACCCCACATACTTCGGTAACATGAATAAGACCTCCCTTTTGCAATTCTGAAGAACTCCTATGCCCGCAGGACTTGGCTTACCTTTTTCCACCCCATCAACATATGTAAGAAAGAGGAATCCAGAAACCACTTATTTCTTTGTTAATGTTTTATTGCAATATTGCTTCTGAGGTTTGGTAACACTTCGGAGGTTGTTCATAGTTTATAGGTTTTTAGTAGATTTGTTGAAGAAGCCTTCACTGAATGGATAAGAGGTGTTTTTTGAGCAAAAAAGAACTTTCGGGCTTGCAGGTTCCTTTCTATATTGAAGGAGAAAAACTTGAGGACGTTTAATGCTAAGAGAGACTTTGGGAGCTTAGTTGTCTCCATCATGTGTAATTTTTCTTGTGTGGAAACTGGAAAGCGTTTATACGTTTTCTGCCAGGGGACTTTTCAAGTGATTGGCAGTTGTTAGCATGCTGGAACTTCTTCTCTAGTCCATGTTCTTGTTGCTATGATGAGTTTGGTTATGTTTTAGCCTTCTTGTACTGCCCATAGTTTTCCTTCTGAATAAAACATTCATTACTTATTATAGAAAAGAAGAAAGAGAGAAAAATTAAGGTAGGTACTGTTATAAGTCATATTAGAGGC
This sequence comes from Umbellularia californica, assembly GCA_028538565.1. Taxonomy (NCBI): domain Eukaryota; kingdom Viridiplantae; phylum Streptophyta; class Magnoliopsida; order Laurales; family Lauraceae; genus Umbellularia; species Umbellularia californica. Next base: position 49,352,568 of record JAPQWN010000004.1, read on the forward strand.
TTTTATGTTAATTAGTATTTACTACAGTTTTTTTCTTTTCTTTTCTTTTCTTTTTTTTTTTTTTTTTTTTTTTGTAAATAGCTAGAATTAAGGTTTTTAATAAATATGAGTGGTCGTTTAACCTTTAGGGTTACGACTAATCACCTTCTGATCTTTTTCCCTCTCTCCTTTTCTTCTCTTTATTTCTATTTCTTGGTATCTTTTTGATAGAACCCTAGATCTACATCCATCTAGGATTCTAACTTGGTATCAGAGCATTGAAGCATCAAGAAGAGTGACAGAACAAGAAATCCAAGGGACCAGATTTGAAGTTTTCCTAGGATTAGAGGTTGTTTTGCCCCAGCCATACAGAAGGATATGTTCGGCTGGGTCGCCAATAGTCGTTCAAACTTGTAGTTGACTAGAGTTGACGGTGATTGGAGTGAAAAAACGCATCTGAAGAGTTGTTTGATGCTACTCTAGTGGTCGGTTAGGGTTATGGACCTGTGTGGTTCTCCTAGGGAGCCAGGTATCTCCATCAAGTTCCACAGGTTGGTGTTGGAACATTCGATTGAGTCTTTATCTTTGGCTGGAGTGCTTGAGACAATACTGTTGGTGGTCGACAGAGGCTGAAGGTACTCCTGGTGGTGTTTGTTAGAGGCTGTGGTGCTTCTGGTGGTGTGTGGTCAGGTGTCTGTTGGAGGGCCGTGACACTCGATTGTGGCTCCAAGCCTCGAACCTAGTTGACCGCAAGGAGTTTCTCTTTGGTGTGGCTGTTAGGATCGAATAATTCATTGTTGTTGGTTCCTAAAGAGGTAATTTTTCACTTTAATTTGTGATTAAATTTAAGTTTTGCAATGGAGAGTAAACAACAGGGTGAGAGTTCAGGTGAGAGTTCAACGCCGACTGCTCAACGATATCCTGGTGTTGTTCCTGGTGTTGTGAATCCAAATGTGCGGATCACTCCCTAGTTTTTTTAATGGAACAAAACCATAGGGCCTATTCAGCCATAATGGCCATTGGAGGCTAAAAAAGACTTGTTTATATTGATGAAATTATTAAGGAACCAAAAATGGAGGATCCTAATTACTCAGATTCGGTTTTTGAGAATATTTTAGTCATGAATTGGATCCTCAACTCTATGGAAGAAGGGGTTGCAAGCAGTTTCAAATATCTTGTTACAACAAAAAGAGTTATGGTACTCCATCGAGGCATCATATGCGCAGAAAAGAAATAATGCACTGATACTTGAGTTGAAAAAAGAAATTGCCACATTTCGTCAAGGGAACTTATCAATTGGAGACTACTATGCAAAGTTTCGTGCCTTATGGCGTGAGTTGGAACTCTACCTGAGTCTTGAGCCATGTTGTGCAAAGAAACAGGCTAAGTTGTTAGAAGATCTGCATGTGTTTGAATTACTGGGTAGTGTAAACCTCGATTATAAATGTGCTCAAGTGACCAGTCAAGATCCACTTCCTCCTAGTGGAACAGTTTTTGCATTGTTGCAAGGGAGGAGAGTCGAAGAAAAACAAGGGGGGATTAATGCTGATACAGTTCATGATCGATCTGCCCTTGCTACCAATAATCCTACAAATCCGGGTGTGAATGTTGGATTTAATAGTGCCAGAGGTTGTGGCCGCAGAAGTAATCGCAGTGGTGGGCGTGGCCGTGGTGGTGTTGATAGAAACAATTTTTTCTGCATACTTTGTGGGAGATACAGACACATGCATGAGATGTGTTGGGATTTGGTTGGTAGGACTCGATATACATTTGCAGTACTTACTGAGATAGATAAACAATAGTAATTTAAGTGATCAAGACAAGATTTATGCTGAAATAGAGTCATAAACATGGACATATGGGCTTACCACTCTCGTCAATGACTCACAGCTTTGGAAGGTGTCTCTCATCAGCCAGTAGGTGGTATGGTTTCTTCTTCTCATAACCCAGTTGCATTGGCTTCCTCTTCATCCTCTTCCACCTGGGTAATTGATTCTGGCGCCACAGATCACGTGACAGGTTTGCGGTTTGAGTTTCATACCTACCCAACAAACACTTGGATTAGTGAAAATAGCCGACGCTCCCTTCACCCAAGTAGCAGGGAAGGGATCCATTAGTGTATTACCGGATTTGTCCTTACCTATCATTTTGCCTGTTCCATATTTTTATTTAATCTCCTATCTGTTCTTTAACCAAGCATATAAATTGTTGTTTTACTTTTATCCTTCCCATTGTGTCTTCCAGGATGATTGGTGGTGGCTGTGAGAATAATGGTCTATATCTTCTAGAGCCTAGTACAAAGAAGGAACCAAAGGTGTTGCTGTCTACTATTACTGAGGAGGATGAAGTTTTGTTATAGCATCATCGTCTTGGACATGCTCCAGTTCAGAGTCTTAGGATTTCATTTTTCAACATTAGAAATAACGTTGTGACACTTGTCAGTTTGCTAAAAATAAAAAAAGTGTTTATCCAATTAGTACTAATAAAAGGAGTGTTTGTCCATTTGATTTTGTACATTCTGATGCTTGGTATGCTCCTTCTATTTATGGTCCTTTTATTGATGATGCCACTATGTGCACATGGGTGTATCTTTTAAGATTGAAAAAATGAAGTTCTGAATGTGTTTAACATTCCATAAAATGGTGGAAATAACATTTGACAAGAAGATCAAGATCCTTCGATCTGACAAAGGGGAAGAGTATGTTTCCCAAGATTTCCCATCTTACCTACCTTCTTTTGAAATGGTAACTTGTATTGATCAAAAGCTTTATAGTAAAAGAGGGCTATACTGAGAAGCGGCTAGGGAAGAACCCCAAAAATGCAGCCGCCGCCCAAAAAGAGGAGAAGCTATACAAGGAGTCGAAAGGCCTCAGACAAAAGGAAAATAAAGAGCCAAATCAAAATGAAATGACTTCCCTCCAGTTGAACAATAATGCATCAAGGGTTAAGCCCCAAAAGTCTGGAAGAAAGGAGACCCAAGAGGCGCGCTGAATCTCATTTTGAGGATTAGGTCTTCTTGGGAGGAAGAGGTCCCTTCAAAGCACCTTTTGTTTCTCTCTTTCCACGTCGTCTAGTTGCAAGCCATAAATGATAGGCGCCATATGATCTTCCCTTTGGAGGTAGAAATCGGGCAAGCCTACTGTTGGAACATATCGGGGAAGGATTGTGGAATAACCTAACTACAGTTAAACTCCTTGAGGATTGCTGACCAGATTTCTTTTATCTGCTTGCATTGAAGGAATTAGTGGTCGACCGATTCATCGTCGGCTAAGCAAAGGGGGCAAGCGTCGACAATAATCCCATCTTACCTATCTGAAAATGGGATCGAGTCTCAAACTTCCTTTGCATATACTCCCGAACAAAATGGAGTTGCTGAAAGAAAGAATAGGCATCTTTTAGAGGTCACAAGAGCTCTACTGATTGAAATGAATGTTCCAAAATCTTTTTGGTCATATGGCATACTAACATCAACTTTTCTCATAAATAGGATGCCGTCAAGAGTATTGGGAGGAAAAACTCCGATAGAAGCTCTATGTCCAAATACACCTCCATTTTCCAGTTCCACCAAAGGTGTTTGGATGTTCATGTTTTGTGCATATTCCCAAGCATCAGCGAGACAGGTTAGATCCAAAGGCCATAAGGTGCATATTTGTTGGGTATCCCACTTCTCAGAAAGGTTACAAGTGTTATCTTCTTGGAAAGAGTGGTAGTGGATGTAACATTCCATGAAGATGTACCTTCTGTAGAAGATAGTGTGGCTTAGGTCCACTTAGGCCCAGCCCACTCCTTTGTATAATAAAATCCCACGTGTGGGATTCCTTAGATTATGTTGTTGATTGTTTTATATTACTTCCTTACATAGAATAGGAGATTGATTCATTCTTTATTCTGATTGTATTAATTAGTATGTTTAAAGCCCTTGATTAGGGTATAATGATATTATAAAAAGGTCAGACGATCCTCCTTTGGAGAGTATCAGTTTCTCTCCAACTCTCGTCTCTTTCTTCTTCAGTCATTACATACAATTACATGGTATCAGAGACTAGGTTTTGATCAATCCATCTTCTCTCATTGATCAAACCCTTCTATTGGCGTGCATCCTCTCTCCATTACTGCTGTCGTTACTGATAATAGTGTCTGACATGCCTTGATCAAACTGTGGCACCTTTGATCAAACTGTGGCCCACCACTGATCTACTCTCTATCACCAAGCGACCTCCACAGTAGTGTTCGCCAGTCTTTCAGGGTTATTGTAAAGATTTTTCTGGAATTTTTCATCATCATCTGAGGTAGGCTTCATCCACTTCTTCCTCTGCCGTTTTTGACCTTTTTTTATCAGAAAGATTTCATCACCACCGTCCAGTTTTGTGGATCCTTATCCAATACTCATCAGATTTGGACCAAAGAAAGTACTTTTGAACTCCTTCAAGAGTTTCAAACTGGATGTGTGATTAGATCACTCTGTGGGGCCCATGCACAGATCCTGCATCAAATTTCATGGTCGCCTGGCTCTGTCTGGGACATCTCTGCACTGTTTCATGATCTTTGTTGCTGGATTCTTCATCAGACACTGCTGCCACCTCTATTACTAGTTCTCAAGTTAACTGTGGACTGTTTTTAAAACTTCTTGTGCTGCTACTGGCTGTTCTCTTCCTTTCCCCTTTTTGGTTGGTTGTGCTACTGCTCTTTGTTGACCTTCTTCTTCATATTCTGCAATGGATAAATATGATGTTATCCCAATCAAATTTAACGGGTAGAATTATATGTCCTGGTCATTCCACTTAAGGAACTTTGTCGAAGGCCAGGGACTTTTTGGTTATCTTGATGGATCAATAACGAAGCCTCAGCTTACCAGTATTGCTGACTCAAAAGGCATCGCCACCTGGTCCAAAGAAAATGCGAAAGTAGTCACTTGGATCCTTAACTCTATTGATCCCTCTCTTGTTGTGGGTCTTCAAGCTTACACCACAGCAGCTGATATGTGGGCTCATCTGAAGAAAATCTACCATTAAACCAATAAAGCCCGGAAATTTCATCTGGATAGTGAAATTGCCAAATATAGTCAAGGGGATAAAACTGTGTAGGAATACTTTAATGGTTTCCTCACCTTGTGGACTGAAAGGGATTCTATGCTAATCCAAACAGTCTCTTCTGGATTTCTGTCTGAGGCACTCCAATTACAAGAAGAAACTCATATCAACCAGTTTCTTATGAATCTACGACCTGAATTTGAAGCTATTTGGTCTGCGCTCATGAACAGGGAGAATACTGCTAATCTTGATACTTGCTTCCAAGAAGTCCTTCGCGAAGAACTTCGTCTCACTTCACAGCGCACTATTCTAGAAGCACCCGAAGCTCCCAAAGCCTTCCTTGCGCCTCTTCCTGCTGACTCGGCTCTTTTGGCAACTCCAAAGCTGACTCAATGTTATGAATGCAAAGGCTTTGGCCATATTGCCAAAAATTGTCGCAAGAAACTGGTTTGCAAATATTGCAAACGGACTGGTGATGTGATTGATGACTGTCGCAGCCTACAGCGAAGGAATGAGACACAGCCTAAGAAGCCTCCCTCCAATATGCCAAGACAAAATGTTCCTTCCGTATTTCAAGATCAAGCCCCGGTATCAAATACAGGCATCACTTCCTTCGGGGCTATATCCATGACTCCTGCTCAGATTCAAGAACTGATCCAGAGCACAGTCACCTCTGCATATGCGTCTATGGGCTTCTCTGGTGGTCGGATCAATCTCATTCTCATATAGCATCTCCTGCCTTCCATTCTTCTGCATCTTTGTCTTCTTCTATCACCTCTTCCACATGGTTTTTAGATTCAGGAGCCTCAAATCATATGACATCTGTAGAACATAGCTTTACGGATTCCCACCCTTATCTTGGCAAAGAAAAAATTACCACTACCAATGGTGATCAACTTCCTATTTCTGGAGTTGGTACCATTACTTTATCTAGTGTCACTGGCCAGTCCATCACTCTTCTCAATGTCTACTTTGTTCCCAAATTATCAGCCAATTTACTTTCTGTAGGACAACTTATTGATGATGGATATCTTGTTCACTTTTCTTCCTCTGGTTGTGTCATACAGAGGCGACAAACTGGGAAGGTGATCGCGACGGTGAGTAGACATGGGCGCCTGTTTTTGCTGGACATTGGAAATCATTCCTTCTTTGCTTCTTCTTCTAATAATTTCAATAACTTGTGGACGGTTTGGCATAAACGTCTTGGTCATGTGAACAATGCCTGCTTGATTTCTTTATTTAAACTTGGTTGTTTGGACTATACAATTGATAATAAAATGATGTCTTCTTTAGCTCAATCCAAATGTGAAGCTTGTTGTCTAAGTAAAAGTCATATTTTGCCATTTTCTGTTCATAATTCTCGTGCATTAGAATCATTTGACATAATTCACACTGATGTTTGGGGCATTGCTCCTACCTTAAGTCGGGCAGGCTTCAAGTACTATGTGACATTTATTGATGATCATTCCCGTTATACTTGGATTTATTTTATGGGTTTAAAATCTGAAGTGTTTTCTATTTTTCAAAGATTCTATAACATGGTCCACACCCAATTTAAGAAAGATATCAAGATCCTTAGATCCGATTCTGGCGGAGAATACGTGTCTCATGAATTCTCTGCTTTCCTTTCTGATAAAGGAATTTTTCATCAAAAATCTTGTCCGCACACTCCACAGTAGAATGGAATTGCGGAAAGAAATAACAGACATATTCTTGAAACTGTTCGCACCCTTTTACTTGCATCCTTAGTTCCTCCAGAATTTTGGTGTGATGCCGCACAGACTGCGATATATCTGATCAATCGTCTTCCTAGTACTGTTCTAGGCAAGACTACTCTTTACAGAGTTCTCTTTGAACATCCTCCTTCATACTCTCACTTACGTGTGTTTGGGTGCTTGTGTTTTGTTCATCTTCCACCGACTGAACGCACTAAGCTATCCCCACAGGCTGCCAAATGCATATTTCTTGGCTACAGTTCTGAACACAAAGGGTTCCTGTGTTATGACCTGTTTGAAAAACGCATGCGAATCTCTCGAAATGTGATCTTCCTGGAACAAATTCCTTTCTTTTCATTGCGTTTAGATCATCATCCTATTGGTGTGTCCTATTTGCTACAATTCTCGGAATCTGCTTCTGCTTCACCTGCTCTCAAGGTCTATGTCCGGTGTAACAAGGTTCCTCCTATGGTGCCTCCCTCTCCTGATCATCTCCCAGTGCCACCTACAACTCCTACAAGTAACCATGCTTCTTCTGATAATATCCTCTCTCTGCGACGATCTAATCGTCTTTCCATTGCCCCTAACCGCTATGGCTTTCCTGCTCTCTTTTCATCCTTGGATAGCGCTCCTATTCCCACCTCATATTCACAGGCCTCAAAGATTGCTTACTGGCAGGATGCTATGAATGAGGAATTGCTCGCTCTCGAAGCAAATCAGACATGGGGCTTGGTACCGGCTCCTGAAGGAGCCTCTGTGATTGGCAGTAAATGGATCTACTCCATCAAAGTTCACTCCGATGGGAGTCTTGATTGCTACAAAGCTCGATTGGTTGCACAGGATTATAAACAGGAGTATTGAATCGACTATGATGAGACATTCGCACCAGTTGCTAAAATGACCACCGTTCGTACTCTCCTCTGTGTTGCCGCAGCCCGCAACTGGCCTCTGTGGCAAATGGATGTCAAAAATGCATTTCTTCATGGGGATTTACAAGAGACTGTCTACTTAAAGCCTCCTCCAGGATATGCCTGTCCTCCTAAACATGTTTGTAAGTTGTGGAAATCTTTGTATGGACTTAAGCAGGCTCCCAAGGCTTGGTTTGATAAATTCCGGACTGCAATTCTTCAAGCTGGATTTCGTCAGAGCCATTCGGATAGCTCACTATTTCTTAAATGGACATTGAAGGGCTACACCTTCCTTTTGGTCTATGTTGATGATATGATTATCAGTGGCAATGATAGTGCCAGCATTACGGCTCTCAAACATCATCTCACTCGCCACTTCAGAATGAAGGATCTTGGTCCTCTCACTTACTTTCTGGGGCTGGAGTTCTTGCGTAGCAAATCTGGCATTCGGGTTCATCAGCGGAAATATGCTACAGACTTGATCACTTCGGCACGACTTGATGATGCCCACACCTTTGATACCCCTATGGAGTTAAATGGTAAGATCAGTACGGATGATGGCCCTCCACTGGATGATCCCTCTGTTTTTCGACGGATAGTTAGTAGTTTGCTCTACTTAACTATGACTCGACCGGATATCTCTCATGCCGTTCATACGGTTAGCCAGTTTGTGAGCAATCCTCACAAACCTCACCTTGCTATTGCCTTACGCATACTCCGCTATGTCAAATGCACCCTTAATCATGGTCTCTTCTACTTTTCGGGCTCTTTTCTGAACTTATCTGCTTATGCGGATGCTGACTGGGCTGGTTGCCCCGATTCTCGGCGATCTACCACTAGTTGGTGTATGTTTCTTGGGGAATCTTTGATTTCATGGAAGTGCAAGAAGCAAACCACCGTTTTGAAATCTTCTGCTGAGGCAGAATATCGGGCCATGTCATCTGCAAGTGCTGAAATCATCTGGCTACGCCGTCTTCTCTGTGAATTCGGTGTCACTATTGGTAGCTCTACACCTCTTCATGGGGACAACACCAGTGCTACCCGAATTGCAAACAATCTGGTCTTTTATGAAAGAACAAAGCACATTGAGATTGATTGTCACTTCATCCGTCAGCATGTTGTTACTGAGAAGATAACTCTGCCTCATGTCTCTACTCATGACCAGTTGGCCGATATCTTCACAAAAGCACTTCCCAAACCGCGCCATCATGATCTCACTAACAAATTGCTGTTTTCTACATTACCACATCAATTTGAGGGGAAGTGTAAAAGATAGTGTGGCTTAGGCCCACTTAGGCCCAGCCCACTCCTTTGTATAATAAAATCCCACGTGTGGGATTCCTTAGATTATGTTGCTAATTGTTTTATATTACTTCCTTACATAGAATAGGAGATTGATTCATTCTTTATTCTGATTGTATTAATTAGCATGTTTAAAGCCCTTGATTAGGGTATAATGATATTATAAAAAGGTCAGACGATCCTCCTTTGGAGTATCAGTTTCTCTCCAACTCTCGTCTCTTTCTTCTTCAGTCATTACATACAATTACACCTTCTCACCACAAGGAAAAGATGATGGCCATGATAAGAATGAGGGGGAGCGAGTTCCTCTTCTTCAATCTATACCTTCTCCATCTTATCAAGGACAAGTGCATGATAATAGAGGGGATAATGACAACATGATGATAAAGGGGATAATGACAACATCAACGAAATAGAGAAGACTATGTCAAAGATTCTAGAGAAGGACAACCGCTGAGGTGCTAGAGAAACCGGTGCAAGTGTACTCCAGAAGAAAGCATAACAAGAGCTGACCATTATTCTCTACCAAACCAATCGAAGCCTCGGAATTAGAGCCTCAGCCTCAGGATCCAGAGCCCCAGCCTCAATCACTTGTGGACCCTTATTCAGGTAATTCTTCAGATCTTGATCTCCTGGTTGCTTTACGCAAGGGAATAATATCTTGTGCTACCCATCATCCAAATCAAAACTTTGTTTCCTATAACTACCTATCTTCTAGTTTTCATGCGTTTGTTACCGTCATCAGAATGCATACCCAAATGTGTGTAAAGCACTAGCTCGTCCTAAGTGGAAGGTGGCAATGATTGAAGAAATGCAAGCCTTTGAGAAAAATAACTAGAGGTGCATATGGGCGGTTCGGATCGGTTTAGAGGGAAAACCATCAACCAAACCAAACACATCGGTTTTCTATTTTCCCAAACCGAACCGAACTGCCCATGTGTTCAAGGTTCGGTTCAGTTTGGTTCGGTTACCCTTTTTTTTATATTGTATTATTTTTTCACAAAAAAATTGCAGTTCAAACTTGGTCCATCAAATGGAATGAGGAGTTGTAATGAACACTAAAATATATTTCATAATTCGTTTCAACCAAGGAAGCATACATCAAACGATGGATGAACTCTTTCCATCCAACATCTGGTCGTGTGATTGAATGGACCGGGCTAGGTTTGGCTAACTTTTCAGGCCGATGATCTGAAGTAGTTCAAGTCTTCTCGTAAAATACACCAACAAAATGGTCAGGCACGGACCTATTTCTCAGCATAAAACCTGAACTAGACTACACTGCTTGATCAAAACCAACGAATTCAACACAAAAGGAACTTGTTTTTTTTTTTTTTGCCTACAAGATGGGTTCGAGTGGAATGTAGCCCCAATTTTGAACTAATTGAGATGGGCCTCTTCATAATTCACTTTCTTTTAGGTCAAACCAAACCCCTTGGCAGCGCTACTAAAAACCCAATAATGCACACTTCTCAAACATGTAACATGCAAGTAGAACATGCAAGTGCTTCCCCAAAGGCTAAAATAGTCAAAACTCAATACTCAAGTTAATACATACAGTCGGTTCGGTTTAGGTGATTAATCGTGGGTTCAAATCGATAACCAATTGATGTAAGGCAGTTTCTATGTTTTTCAAACTGTTGACCGAACTGATCTACATAAAACTGATCCGAATTGCCCGGTTTGGTCGGTTCAGTCCTGTTTTGCGGTGATACTAGATTTTTTGTGCAACCCTAAAAATAACACATGGGCTTTGACATCTCTTCCAAAAGGAAAACGTACAGTTGGATGTAAGTGCGTCTTCACATTAAAATATAATCCAGATGGCACAATTCACAGATATAAAGCTCGTCTAGTTGCAAAAGGGTTTACCCAATCATATGGAGTTGATTATTTTAGACCTTTTCTCCAGTTGATAAACTAAATTCCATCAGAGTAAGATTGTCCTTGGCCACAAATTTCTTATGGCTTCTATACCAACTGGATGTGAAGAATGCTTTCCTTCACGGAGATCTAAAAGGAGAAGTATATATGGATCTTCCACTAGGCTTCGTGGTAAAAGGACAAGAGGACAGGGTTTGTCATTTGAAGAAATCGTTGTATGGGCTAAAATAGTCTCTACGAGCTTGGTTTGATAGATTTAGTAAAGCTGTTATTAGTTTTGGATTTAGTAAGTGTCATGCAGACCATACTGTATTTGTAAAATGAAAAACAAGAAAGTGGTGGTCCTTGTATATGTTGATGATATTGTAGTCAAGGGGAATGATGGTGAAGAGATTAATAAGCTCAAAGAATTTCTGAGTACTGAATTTGAAATCAAACAACTTGGATTACTAAAACGTTTCCTTGGAATTTAAGTTGCCAAATCTAAGAGGATAGTTATTTCCCAGAGGAAATATACCCTTGATCTTCTTGAAGAAACATGAAAATTAGAAGCCAAACTAGTGGATACTCCAATAGAACAAAATCGTGGCTTGCGTTCTAACAGTGGAGAATTACTTCGTGATCAAAAGGGCTACCGGAGGCTAGTGGGGAAGCTAATTTATCTGACAATCACTAGGCCAGATATTTCCTATGCTGTAAGTCTGGCTAGCCAGTTTATGCACACACCCAGAACAGATCGTTTGGTTGTTCACAGAATTCTTAGATACTTGAAAGCATCACCTGGTCAAGGAGTCTTGTACAAGTCACATGGGCACATAAGAGTAGAAGCTTACACTGATTCCGACTGGGCTGGGTCCCTGATAGATAGAAAGTCTACTACAGGTTGTTGCACTATGGTTGGAGGAAATCTTGTGTCTTGGAAAAGTAAAAAACAAGTAGTCACTGCGAAGTCAAGTGCTGAAGCTGAATATGGAGCGGTCGCTCATGGGTCTGCGAGTTACTGTGGTTGAAGATATTGCCAGCAGATATGGGCTTCAAAAAAGGGTGGACCAATGGTTATATATACTGATAGTACCTCCGCTATCAAGCTTGCCAGAAATTGAATTTATCATGGAAGAATGAAGCATGTGGAACTTGATTTTTACTTTTTTTTTCTTGAATTGTTAGATTTTCACTTTATTAGATAGAAAATTCATAGTGAAGATGTGGAGCTATTTCAATTAAGTACAGATGACCAGGTTGCAGATTTCCTCACAAAAGTAGTTGTTAGGAGACAGTTACGTGATGCCTTAACCAAGCTGGGCATCGTTAATATAATGCTCCAGCTTGAGGGGGAGTGACGGAGTGTTATAAGTCATATTAGGGATTTTTATGTATTTAGTATTTACTACAGTTTTTTTTTTTTAAATAGCCAGAATTAAGGTTTTTAATAAATATGAGTGGTTTAGGCCTTTAGGGTTACCACTAATCACCTTCTTTACTTTCGAACTTTTTCCCTCTCTTTCTTCTCTTTATTTGTTTGACTATTTCTTGGTATCTTTTTGATAGAACCCTAGATCTACATCCATCGAGGATTCTAACTGGTACAACTTAGGTTGCATTACTCATTCCTTTTATAAAGTATAATTATCAAAATTAGATTGCATAACTCATTCCCTTTTAAAGTATTTTCATTCTCTAGAAAGGATTTATCAGATTGATCTGATCTCTAAGGCAGTTGGTACCATTCTGATTTTCAGGGGACTCCACTGTGGCATCTCAGGATATGTGCAAAGTGCTATGGAGTATTGAAGCTGATATGGCAGATGGCCAGCTTTTGTATATAACTGGGGACCTGATTGCCTTAGGCTGCTGGGATCCAGATATGGCAATTCTTATGTCTCCGTCTACGGAACATTCTTATTTGTGGAAGACCGAGATAAATGTAGTACACTTCATATTTCTACTTTTCCTTTCCAGCTAACCATGCTGTTTCTTATTGCCTGTCATTCACTCATTCTACTTGAATCTGTTAGTTCTCTGTGAGAAGAAGTTGATTGTAGTTAGTATCCTTTGGAATTTAATGCTTCATATAGCACATGCTACCATTTGTGTCAGACGTGAAAATTTTCTGGTTTGGTCCCCCTTCATTTGATGGTATGTTTGGGTGCGCACCCAAATATCAACTATTTCTAGTATTTGGCTAAACAAACATTTTTTTTTTCCTGATCAGTAACAGTAAAATATATTAAAGAAGAGAATTGGCTAAACAAATATCAAAATCCACAATTCTAACAAAAGAAACGTAAATGTTATAAAATTCAAAATTTATGCTTTATTAAATATATGTAGGCAAAATGAGAGTAATCGTCGATGGAAAGCATGTAATAAAAAATGCCACCTTTAGTGGGCTGAGTGCAGTTCTCCATATGTCCGAATGAATCAATGCTTTTATGGAAGGGTAATGCAGTTTATTCTGATGGGTGACATCCCACACAATCATATATATATATATATATATATATCTCAATAGGCTTACCATGCCCCGGCCCAAAACACCAAAGAAACTAACATTTTCAATTTATTTAAAGATAAATGTCCTAGTCTAGAGTGCTAAAGATAAAAGGGATCTTGACGATGAGAAATTGAGGCAATAATTGGAGTCTTTGTTGGTACATGCAGCTGGTCCAAGAAGTACAATCCACCAGACTTACGGCTTGTCCCAATTCGCTTCTTGGTATGCGGATCCTGTACAGAACACCCAAAGTAAATGAGAATATGAATATATATATGTTATAATATATAATATATATGTATATCCATAGTAAAAAAATTTAAAGATTTGGTAGACATGAAACATTAGTAAGAGCAAGTACTAGCAGATGTAGAGTAACAAATCCGATAATTGAAGATGGGGAACTGGAGGACCATCTACAAAGAATTTTGATAGGAGAAGATGGGGAGTGAGACTTTTTATGAGGAAGGAGGAATTAGAGGCCATATGAAGGATGTGTTTGAGTCAAACATCCATGACTTGAAAAATTTACTTGGGAGTAACCACGTCATGGCAGAGCATGGTTTAAAATCTCGGTCTCGGTATCAGTCGGGCCGAAAAACCGATATGATATCGGTATCAGTCGCGGATATTGGTCCATTGCGGTCGTCGCGGTGTGAATTTTTTTTAATCCAAAAAAATACGCAAAAATATCCAAAAAATCCAGAATATTAGAAAATGCTGGATTTTTTTTTTTTCCATGAGTAACAACAATAAATCAACATTTCGGTCACCTTAGGTTATGAGTCTTGTCTGTGTCGCAGTTCGCTGTCTTCTCCAGTATTTCATATAATGCAACCATTATTGATGCTCATGATCAATTTATTAGTGTAAAATATAAGAAAATAAAGATAACACATCAATAAGCCTTTGGTAGATCTAAGTCATGTTTAGAAAAAATAAAGATTTAATAAAACCATTTTCAAAACTCTAAATATATAGATCTAGCATAAAAGTATGTAGATCAATCATTTGCACACCATTCAATGATCATGAATCATTAAAAGAACATATTTATGATGAAATCCTCAAAAAATGATATGTTGTCTTAGATTCTACAACAACGTTACAATTATATGGGTCACACTATGCAGGGGAAATACATATGCAAGATCATGCTAAAAAGGGCATAAGAACATACATCTATATTAGGCTAAATTGTATAACGAGGAACGACGACACATGCTAAACCTAGGTCTTGATTGCCGTCCACATGTGAGCGACTATCATTCCATTCTATGGTTTCATAGGACTCAAGTTCGATACTATACTCTTGGTGTTTCTAAAGGTAATTGACATCCCAACATCCTACGTCACCATACCTTTGACTTAATATTGCCTTCCATAAATATTCCAGACAACTTGTAAGTCATATCATGCTCAAACATCATATATCATTTAGTCCCATCTTAGTCTTCATTATACATGTTTAAAGGTGCCTAATTTCCCATTCAAGGTCCCAAGTTTAAGCTTCTTAAACAAAGAAAGTTGGGGTCTTCATTGGCCGTAGGTCACCCCTACAGTTAGCCGTAAGGTAATCGATGTGCATTTTGGTGTTAAAAACAGCTCTGGGAGTAGTAATTGAAAGGTCGCTATAGTTAGCTACCGCATGTCTCCGGCTGGCCGGAAATGAGTCTCCGGCCAGCCGAAACTCTTAGAATTGCATTAGAAAACACCCAAACCCGATCTGATTCGGAGGAGATTTCTCCCGTACACTATAGCCAATATACCTACAAAATTCCTAGGCATACCATGCCCTTATCAAAGCCATACACAACATTTCTAGGTGTTTCCAACAGAACATGCATTTGGGCTTCAAGATACCAAATTAATCTTAGCATAGCATCTCAAATGGAGCAATTGGCAAAGGAATCAACAACAAAACACATGCATAAAATGTAATTAGAATTTACCACACCATCATACCCATAAACATCATCATGTATATACAAAACATCATCAACCCTCTCCATTCTAGCAACCCTCTCTTCATATTTTGTCTTTTCTTTTTCTGTCTTCTTTCCCTGTACAATTTCCCCCATTTGTTTCGTCACTTCAGTTGGGACATTTGGACAACCTTTCACATCCCCTTATATATGTGCAAGATGATGTTTAAATTCTATGAATTCCACCACTCATGATTTATGACACCAGTTACATTTGACCTTATGACGGTCCCCACCAACCATCTTACCATGTTCTCATCCGGGATCAACTACTCTGCGCGCGCGCGCGTGCCATTGTGATCTAAGTGGTTGTAATCTACACAATTAGAGAAATAAATTAATTAATAAGGATACTTATCAGTTAACAATTAACATTTCAATCCACTCATAAGTCGTAATAATGGAATGTCTCAATTTTCTCATGTATGTAACATACTATATACACTACCTAACCCATAATATTCTTCCTAATCATAATTTAAGACAAAAAACGTTAAATTAAAAATAAATCTTTTAATTTTCAAGCTTATTAGTAAGTGAAAAGATTGATTATTTTCATAACAATGTATAGATCTAGGTGAAGATCCTTAGTTCTACACTCTATATTACTTATGTTTCTAATTTGGAGAAAATCTCCGAATAAGTAAAAAAATGCTTTCTTTAGAATTTTACACATTGTAAATATTATTTTCTAATTAAGAAATTACTATTTATAAAGGAACATGCATAGATCTATGACTTGAACCATAGATCTATGTGGTACACACCCAAAATGTTAAGCTCATACAAAAAAAAAAAAAAAATTGTTTCAATTTTCCATTTTTTTTCAAAAAATAGACAAAAAAAATCAAAGAAAATACATTTTTTTTTAACATAGCAAGAGTGGAAAAATCATCTATAAGCATAACATACTTTTATCTATTCTAAACAATTTAAGCATATGTAGAAACAAAAAAAAAAACATATTTTTAATAATAATTTTAAATAGAAAAAAAATGAAGAAATTACAAATTTTGCACATACATGCATAGATCTAGGGTTCGAACAATAGATCTGTGGTACACACCCAAAATCTTAAGCTCATGCAAGACATAAAGGTGAAATAAAAGCAAAACATACTTCCTATCCTCTTTTCTAAACCATCCAAGCATAAAGAAACAAGAAAACATACCTCAAAACCCAATAATGGAAAACCCCTCTTTTGGATGAATAGTAGATTTGATCTTTGTTGAGTTAGATCTCTGAAAATACAAAGATTTGATCTTCCCTCTTGCAAGAAATGAAGTTAGCAGCCTCTCAAACCCTAGATCCAACTATTTCCAACTAGAGAAATGGGGAAAAAACCCCATTTTGTCCCTTATATAGTCGGCCGAGTCTCGCTTCCCTAATACCAAGTCTTCCCGACCTGACTCAGCAGGTGCCAACCACGACGACTATGTCCCGACTTAATGGAGTTGTGAAATAAAGGGTTTCCGGACATTGAATGACCATGAGTTGAACACGAAGGTTACTCGGAATAATTTGGGCTGCCTATTGAACCTAAATTGGTATTTTTCTCAAATACCCAAAATTACACTTGGTGATGACTGAAATGACTAAACTACCCTTTCTAAATCGAAACTCAGTCTAAATGCGATCAAATTGACTTGATTTTTAAACTGACACTAGAACCTACTTAATTAACGCTAATCACACTTAACATTTAAACAGGGTAATTAGGATCGGGGTCTTACTTTGACACTCTCTCAGAATTACGGCGAACTGCTCAACTTTCCTAGAAATTACAAATGGGTCCACTATTGCCCCACACTTGGTCAAATAGGATCCAAACTAATCAGGTCACTACCTAACCCTTAAATCTACCATACTGACAGCTAAACATAATTATTTACACTTAATCAATACTATTTAGGGCTGCTACGCACTAAACATAGTCCATATGCTCTCAAAACACTTAAATCATTAACCCAACTCGGTCAACCCTTAATCTAACATTTAGACCAAACTAATTATCATCTAAACAGGGTTAATTTGGGTTGGGGTCTTACAAGTTCTCACCATAAGAAGGTTGGAGTTCTCAGTGGAAGCTTTGCCTTTATATATATTATATTGACTATGACTGTAACTGGACTCGTTAGCCTGATCCATAATAGATCCACATATTTTGGGTCAGGTTAAGGTTACGTTAAGTGGGCAGCTGCATGTTGAGGTTAATAACCAGGGGATAGTAAAT
Source organism: Umbellularia californica (assembly GCA_028538565.1). Classification (NCBI taxonomy): domain Eukaryota; kingdom Viridiplantae; phylum Streptophyta; class Magnoliopsida; order Laurales; family Lauraceae; genus Umbellularia; species Umbellularia californica. The sequence goes on from JAPQWN010000004.1 coordinate 49,370,098, forward strand.
CCTAGTGCAGATCATCAACAGTAATAGGCCACCCGGTAATTTTAGACGTCTGATCTGCCTAGATTACACAGTAGTTGTACCATTGGCTGTAACACATCTTCAGATCACCTCTGCAGGGGCTATATGCAATCTTTAGATGACTGCCAATGCTATCAGATCCAGAGCTAGATCTACCCTTTAGATAAAAAACCAAAGTGGAAAAATCCTTCTAGAAAGGTGGTACCATCTGAATATCACAGTTTTGCAGAAGGGGAATTTATTTCTTTTAGAATACGATACCTGCCCAGGATACACTGAATGCTTTGATACCATGAAAAGTCTCATGCAGCTGAAGCAAAAAGAGATTGAGAATAATTTCTGGGATGCTGTCTGTGTGACAGGCCATATATATCCTTTATTGGATGTATATCTTTGGTATCTATGTCCAGATGATTACAAAGGATAATTACCGGTATTATGATAATCTCAAGAAAATGTAATGGTTATAAAGTACACATGAAATGGTAATCCCTTGGGCCAGTTTGGCAACTCTACTAATAGAGTCAAGTGAAGTAAAGTTGATTTTGAAGAAAGAATAAAATATGAGTAGGTTCTGATGGTATTTTGTTTTTAGTTGTTTGTTATGGAATTTTTTGACTTTTTATATGGAAAAGTGGAGTTTTTTTTTGTATTTTAGTGGATAAAGGTGGTTGCTTTTTGACTTTTTTTGAAAAAGATGGAGGGAGTTTTGAATTAAAGTGCTTTTGATGTGACATAAAAATGGAGGCTTTACTTGACTTTTACTACGTTAGTAAAGTGCCAAACTAGCCCTTTGGGTAATGGTGATCCTGAAGGATGCTCAAAGGATGCAGTTCTTTGGCTTGTTGTTACCAATTACCAAATATCAATAGTTTGGCATCTTCACTTTCTCAACCCAATTATGCCCTTTTTTGGGAAAGCTAACCGATTTTATTGATGAAAGAAAAATATGAAACAGAAAGAGGATAAACTCATATACAAACAAATTGTTTGAGTCAATTTATTGGTACGTGGTCAGGCTGGGTATCAATCACTCCTTTGGGGAAAATATTACATTCGCTTTTAGGTTTCGCCATCCCCCTCTCTATAAGTATCTAAAATATCGATTTGATGAAATGCTAGGGGTCCAATTTGTGCAATTTTTTCAAAAGATCTGATTGTCATGGGTGTTCGAATTTGATAGTTCATATAATTCAAAGTAAAAAAGTTGTTTTATTAGGTTGAAGTTGTTTTATTAGGTTGAAAGAACGTATTGGCATAGTTTTCAAAATTGGAATTGTATCGCAGATCATTCATACCCATGAATCAAATCGAATCACGAACCATAGGATTTTTTAATTTTCTAATAAAAATGAAAGATAATTAAAAATTAAAAGAAAAGAAAAGAAAATTAATTATTCATAACCATCCATTTTCCCATTTATAATATTATAAATATAATAACAAGTCTATCATACAATTATGTTAAGAACATCATGACATATACACACATACATATATATGTATATATATATGCACATATATATGTATATATATGAAATAAATGATGTGTAAATAGTTAAATAAGTTTAAAATATTAATATATATATTTTATTATCTTTAACCATCAATCTTACACAGTAGGATATCTCTTGAAGTTTAATAAGTGTTCATGAAGAAAAAACCAAAATAGATTAAGAAAAAAAGAAGATATAGACAAGCCCCATACGTACAGTTGAATGCTTTTGTTAAATGCATGTTTTTTATTCATCTTTAAAACCTTATCAAAGCCGCAAAAAAAAGTCTTAAGGAGGTTTCATTAACTACTAAATAACCTTTCAAAAATAAAAGCGCTAAAAGAAAGAAAGAATAAAGAAAGAAAAATGGTAAATGATTATTGATATTAACTTATTGGTAGTAGCTATTCTCGCTTAGCCTAATCACTTGGATCGTAAGATTCAATGAAACGAGTATCGAATCGTAGGATTCGTTCATAAATCCTAAGATTCATATGTAAATGGGATTTGTTGCATAGATACAAATCGTTTTCCTTAAGATTCCGGATACGAATCGGGATTCGGGTAATGAATCGTAGGATTCTGGTAACTATGCGTATAGGATTGGTCTAAAAATGAAGTACACTTGCAAAATATGGTAAGAAACTCAATATAAAGTGCTGGTTCACAGATACAAAGCATTCCTGCTCTTTTTTTATATATTTTTTCGTTTGCCATATGGATGATTTGAATTACACTCTCTCACTGACTGATGTCCCTAACCAGCCGAGAAACAGTGGGACGCATTCCTGCTTGTTTACTTCATGAATTATATACAAAATGAAAGTTGCTTCGTATTAAAAAAAATCTCTGTTAAACAGAGTGTGTGTACACATAATCTATGGTGAACAGATACCTATAAAAATAAACAAGAATCCATGAAGAAGAATAAGATAATGTAATCTTATGGCTTGGTTGACCAGTTCATTGCATTGTATACATCAGACCGACTGAACAATCTGGTAGCTTTGCTTTCAATCTGGGCTATTCATTTTGGCTACATGGTAATGGTTTTGCAGACTATCTTATAAAGGGAAAAACAGCTCGTCATACAAAAGCTTCAGACAATGGAAACAAGTATAACAAGTTATCTCCATAAAATTTCCCATGCTAGTCATCATTCTTCTTCTAGGAAACCTCAGTGTGTACCAACGTCCAACCACTCCTTACACCCTTCATTTTCTGGATCGTTAATACATAAACTATAATTCTGATTGTTTGAACTGCAGCCTTGAATGTTGAAATTTGAAATGCATGTCTGCAATGATTACCTAACCTTTTCTCTGGAAACATTATAAAAAGAATGATTCATGTTATGTTTCGAAAATTCTCACTGACACTCATTGGTTGGCAGGTTCCTTGTGGCATAAATTTTAAATACAATTACTTCATAAAAGAAGAGAAGTGGCCTTCGTGTGATCTTTTATGGAGATCAGGACCTGAATTTTCCCTTTCAGTTCCTCATCCGTGTAACTGTGAACAACCTGAAAAGATCATGGTGAGAGATTCATGGATGAACACTCGCATCGAGAGGCTACTGGTTCCTCCATGGGGATCATGGATGGAAGAGATGTACCCTTGTATTCAACAAACGAAGCTTTCAGGTTATCAATACCTCTCTACAGGTAAAATGCTTCAGTGATCTCCCTCTATGTGTAACATCAGTTCTTCTCATGGTGCTGAACACTTAAATGCTTCCAGTGGTTTGACAGGTCAGCATGAAATTCAAAGAATCCTTGACAGTGATCTTAGAATAGGAGATGAATCATGCTCTTTAGAAAAGGAAATGGCAAAAGATGCTGTTGATTCAGGCTCAGATTTGGGTCAAACATTCACCGAAAGAGATCAGCCTGTTGAGGAGCCCTGGCTACTTCATTCCACGGTTATATCTTTTAGAAGCATATCGGATACAGGTAAATCAAAGAAGGGGTCTGTTCAGAGTGATTCCATCCAAGTTGAAGCTTCTGACAAGCCATGTCAAGGCATTGAAACAGTGGTCTCCAAAGAAGAGAGCAAGCTAGCTTGCACTGAGGATCCTGTTTCCACTGTCATACTGATCAATTCTTCCGTGTGTACCATGCAAAGAATTGCTGTCTTAGAAGATGACAAACTAGTTGAGTTATTATTGGAGCCTGTTAAAAATAATGTACAATGTGATAGTGTATATCTTGGTGTGGTCACAAAGCTTGTTCCTCACATGGGTGGTGCATTTGTTGATATTGGGATTTCTAGACCGTCGCTGATGGACGTTAAGAAGAATCGAGAACCATTTGTGTATCCTCCGTTCAGACAAAAGACTAAGTTACGGGAAGTCCAAGACTCTGTGGTCCGTGAGCTGACAGAGAGTCTTGATGCCTTTGAACTCGTTTCACATGGTGGGGATTTAGTTGTAGATGGCTTCTTGGATCCTGATTTTCAGGAGAATTCAGTTCCATTCATGCCTGAAGACTTTGAGGAACATGAAGCTGAGGATGACATTGATGTCTCTGATACCCTGGAGGGGAATTTGAATGGTTCCGTAGTTGATTATGACGAGGGTGAAGCTGATTTTGAAGATTATTTTGAAGAAAATGGGCATCACATTGAGGGGGAAACTGTAAAAAAACTCCTTCCACCGGAAATGGAAAATCTCAATGATTCTGAAGTGTTGCATCATACACTGCAGGATCTAAATGTCTCTGATGGTGCACAATCTGATGCGAACAAATGGGCTCATGTTCGCAAAGGCACTAAAGTGATTGTTCAAGTTGTTAAAGAGGGATTAGGGACAAAAGGTCCTTCTTTGACTGCTTATCCGAATTTAAGAAGCAGATTCTGGGTAGGTTCTATTTCTGTTTTTTTTCCTACTACTTCATGTAGGGTTGCCAGTGGGCTGGCTTCAGGCTTTTGTACTTAATGCCACAGATATGTGTGAGCCTTAAGCTTATATCCACATAATTGGCCTGCTCTGATTTTGTGTCATCAACAGTATATGGTCTGTGATGGGGCCGTGTGTTTCTGGTTTTTTAGTGCTGGAGGTGGTGCTTGGATTGATTTTATGGTCACGTAAGTCTGTGATTGAGGACAAGGCACATAGGAGAGGCTTAATTAAATGGATTATGATTGGGCTGGCCATGGCTTGGCAAAACCTAAGCTATTGATACCCTTACTTTCATTGATGTTGTCAAGAATTTTGTCTATGTTTTGTTCTGTTTTTTTTGAGCTTTGATTTTCTCTTTAGTTACTATTTTGAAATTCGTTTTGGCTTTATCAATTAATTTTCCCGGAGATTTCCCCAGGCAATAGGTCTGGCTTTATCAATTAATTTTCCCGGAGATTTCCCCAGGCAATAGGTCTTACCGAAACCTGTTTAATGGATGATGGGCCATGTTAAAGTGTAATATTGTATCATAATAGGCCCAGGGGCTTGGCCCACTTGTATGATATTAAAGCCCAGCCCATTTGTTGAGATAAGACTTAGTCATAATCTTGTACAGCAAGACTTTCCCTTCATAGAGATCTAATTGATCTGATTAGCTTTAATTCCTTAATTTCAGTCCTTGATTTGTAGCCTAATCTTAGGCATTGTAAATCCTATTTAAAGAGAAGAAATCCATGATGCAGGGACATCGAATGAAACCCATTCACAGACTCTCTCTCTCTCTCTCTCTCTCTCTCTCTCTCTCTCTCTCTCTCTCTCTCTCGTTTGGCATATGTCTATGAATGTCATGGTATCAGAGCTTGGATACTATCAATCCTCTCTTTGAAGTATCATCTTTGATCTGATCAAAACTCTTCTGGCGAGATTCTTCTTCTTCCCTGCTGACGGATTGACCACTGATCAACAGTGGGCCACCAATGATCATTTTTGGTCCACCAGAAATACAATCAGTCATGTTCGACAGACCTCAAGGATTATTTTAAGGATTTTTCTGGAATTTTTCTTCAACATTTAAGGTTGGTTCAAGCTTCTTCTTCTCTGTCGATTTTAAGCTCAAAAAATCAGATAGTTTTCAACCATACCGTCCAGATTTGTGGATCTGTACCTGTTTCTCATCAAAATTGGACTGGAGGAAGTCCAATTGCTCTTCTTCAAGACACTCAGTCTTGATTTGTGTTTCGGCCACTCTGTGGGTCCCACACACAGATCTACAACTCCCAGCCAATTCGTCTGGGCCTCCTGTTTTTTGGAAATTCTGCATTTTTTCAGTATTCTTCATCTGGCTGCCTCTCCATCTGCCTGTTGCTACAGCTAACCTCTCTGATTAGTACTAATTGTTTTATTAGTACTTCTGATTAGTGCTGCTTGTTCCGGATTTGTGCTATTGTGGCTGTATTCTCGAATTGCTAGATTATTGTGCTGGTTGTTGCTGTTTTTACTACGCATATTTCTGCATTGCTATTATGGAGAAAGCTGATATCAAGTTGATAAAATTTAATGGTACAAACTATACCACTTGGGCGTTTCAATTTCAAATTTACCTTAAGGGTAAAGAACTCTGGGGCCATATAGATGATTCCGACCCCAAACCTAATGATGAAAAGCTCCTACCTAAATGGGAAGTTAAAGATTGGCAGATCATGAGCTGGATATTGGGGTCCGTCGATGCTCAGTTTATCCTGAACCTTCGACCCTACAAGACTGCCAAAGAAATGTGGCTTTATTTAAAAAAAATATATTTGTAAGAAAATTCTGCTCGCAGGTTTCATTTAGAACATGAAATCTCGCAGTTTGTCCAAGGGACTTTGTCGATACAGGAATACTACTCTCAGTTTACCAGTCTGTGGACGGATTACGCTGAGCTTATTTATGCTGACTTTCCTGCTGTCTCCTTAGCCTCTATTCAAGAAATCCATCAGACGAGTCAGCGGGATCAATTTCTGATGAAATTACGGCCACAATTTGAAAATGTCCGGTCCAACTTAATGAGCAGGGTTCCATCCCCTTCACTCGAATCATGTTTGGGCGAACTCCTTAGAGAGGAACAACGCTTGGTGACTCAGACGGCACTTACACAGACTACTCTTCAGGCTGCTCCTGTCGATGTTGCTTATGTTGCCAGGGGTAAGTCTCAAACCAGGGACATAAGCAGGGTCAAATGTTTTTGCTGCCACAAATTCGGACATGTTTCCACTCAGTGTGACCAGAAGTTTTGTTCCTACTGCAAAACAAAAGGTCATGTTCTTCCGGAATGCCGAACGCGACCTCAGAATCGAGCGAATCGGGCACCTCAACAGAGAGCCTACTCTGCACTTACTCCTGACACTTCTTCACCAGTCATGCCACAGCAACAAAGCGCCTACTCTGCACCTCTTCCTGATGCTTCTTCACCAGTCATGCCTGCACCACCGGCTGCCTCTTCTTCTACCCTCACTCCTGAAATGGTCCAGCAAATGATCATAAATGCCTTCTCTGCCCTTGGTCTATCAGGTAATCCAAAATCTTCCGCATCCACATGGTATATTGATTCAGGGGCCTTCAATCACATGACACACTCTCCTGCAAATATGACTCATATTAGGGAATATGATGGAGACCTCTGCATCAATACTGCTGATGGTGGCAGTATTCCCATTTCTGCTGTTGGAAAGGTTCCTCATTCCTTACCCTTGCATAATGTCTTTCTTTCCCCTCGCTTAACCACAAATTTGTTATCCGTTGGTCAACTTGTTGATAGTAATTGTTCCATCTTGTTTTCTCGCTCTGGTTGTGTTGTGCAGGATCAAGCATCGGGGAAGGTGCTAGCGAAGGGCCCTAAGCTGGGACGACTATTTCCCCTTCAGATTTCGTCAAATAAAAAGCTCCCTTCGGAGTCTGCTTTGTTTTCCCAGTTTAGTCATAATCAATGTCAGTTGTGGCATAATCGTTTAGGACATCCTAATTCCAAAACTTTGATGTTTTTATTAAACTCTGGTTTAATTAATGATAATAAAGTTTCTTTTAAGGATGTTTCTTTTAATTGTGATAGCTGCAAAATGGGGAAAGGGAAAACCCTTCCTTTTCCTCTTCATGATTCTTTAGCAATGAAATGTTTTGATATTGTTCATAGTGATGTGTGGGGCATTGCACCCGTTGTCTCTCATTCTCATTATAAATATTTTGTTACATTCATTGATGATTATAGTCGTTTTACTTGGATTTATTTTTTGCATGCTAAGTCTGATGTTTTCTCGGTTTTTAAAGTTTTCTTGTCTTATGTTGAGAATCAATTTTCCACTACCATTAAAATTCTTAGATCTGATTCGGGGGGGGGGGGGGGGGGGAATATGTTTCTACGGATTTTCAAGCTTTTTTACAATCCAAAGGCATCATCTCTCAACGATCTTGCCCTTACACCCCCCAACAAAATGGTGTATCTGAGCGAAAAAACCGACATCTCTTGGATATTGCTCGTTCACTTTTGCTAGCATCTTCAGTTCCAACTAGGTTTTGGCCCGAAGCCCTCTCCACCGCTGTGCATGTCATAAACCGCCTACCTTCATCTAGATTAGACAACCAGTCACCATTTTTTCGACTTTTTCAAAAGAATCCACTCTATCATCATCTTCGTCCTTTTGGGTGTGTTTGTTTTGTTCTACTTCCTCCCACTGAGCGCACTAAGCTAACAGCTCAATCCTCCCTCTGTGCCTTTCTCGGTTATGCTCTTAACCAAGAAGGCTATCTATGTTATGATTCTAATGCCAAAAGAATTCGAGTGTCTCGCAATGTCGTCTTTTTTGAGAATCAATATTTTTTTCCAAGGCATGGTGATTCACATGACTCTGTCTCGTTCTCTTTTTTACCATCATTTTCAGAAACAATGCCTCCACCTGTTACTCGTTTTAAGCCGAATTTTGTGTATAAACGACGGAATGTTACAGGTGATCCCGGCTCTGGGTCTCTCGCTACGCCTGCCCTGACTACTCCTGATCCTGCACCTGATCCATCTCCGGCTTCTCTTCCTCTTCGCCGATCCATTCGCCACACAAAGCCCCCTGATCGCTATGGTTTTACTCATGCCTCCTTATTAACCACTTTGTCATCTCTTTCTATCCCTAACTCGTACTCTCAGGCAGTGCAACATGATTGTTGGATACAGGCTATGCAGGAAGAACTAAGTGCTCTTCAAGAAAATCATACATGGGACATTGTTACCTGTCCTTCATCTGTCAAACCAATTGGATGCAAGTGGGTATACTCGGTGAAATTAAAGTCTGATGGTTCCTTGGATCGCTACAAAGCTCGTCTCGTTGCACTTGGAAACAGGCAGGAGTACGGTATCGACTATGAGGAGACTTTTGCTCCAGTCGCCAAAATGACAACTGTGCGTACAGTTCTTGCCATAGCTGCCTCTCAATCCTGGCCCCTCTATCAGATGGATGTGAAGAATGCTTTTCTTCATGGGGATCTTAAAGAAGAAGTCTACGTGCGTCTTCCTCATGGAATTCCTTCTTCTTCTAAAACAGATGTTGCTCGGTTACGGCGCTCTTTATATGGCCTCAAACAGGCACCCCGAGCCTGGTTCGACAAGTTCCGGACCACTCTTCTTCAGCTTTCTTTTATACAGAGCCCATATGATCCTTCGATGTTCACACTTAATTCTTCCAGAGGATCCACAATTCTTCTTGTGTATGTCGATGATATCATTATTACTGGCCCTCACAGTGATATGATTCAACAGATACAGGCCTCTCTGCAAGATAAGTTTCATATGAAGGATTTGGGACCGTTCAGTTATTTCTTGGGGTTAGAAGTCCTTCAATCCAAGAAAGGCTTGTTTCTTCATCAACACGAATATGCTACTGCCCTGGTGGATCTCGCCGATCTCGGTGATTCTCGCACAGTGGATACACCATTGGAAGTAAATGTCAAGCTTCGTCAACAAGACGGCGATCTCCTTCCTGATCCTACTTTCTATCGTCGTTTGGTTGGTAGCCTTGTCTACCTAACCATTACGCGACCAGATCTCTCTTATGCTGTTAATCTGGTTAGTCAGTTTATGACCGCCCCACGGCATCATCATTTGGCGGCAGTTAAACGCATTATTCGCTATATCATTGGTACCTCCACCCGCGACTTATTTTTTCCAGTTGGCACACCACTCACTCTCACTGCTTATTCTGATGCGGATTGGGCCGGCTGTCCGGACACACGTCGTTCTACCATAGGCTGGTGTGTTTACTTGGGAGACGCCTTGATATCCTAGAAATGTAAAAAGCAAGATAAAGTCTCAAAATCTTCTACGGAATCAGAATACCGGGCCATGTCTTCTGCCTGTTCTGAGATCCTATGGCTACGAGGGTTGCTCTCAGAGCTTGGATTCTCACAGACTCAACCGACTCCTCTTCATGCCGACAACACAAGTGCTATTAGAATTACTGAAAATCCTGTGTTTCATGAGCGAACAAAGCATATTGAAGTGGACTGTCACTTCATTCGGGACGAGTATGATCGCAAAGTCATTACTCTTCCTCATATTTCCACTGAGTTCCAACTTGCTGATATTTTCACCAAAGGCCTTCCCCGGCCGCGGCATGAATTCCTCGTTCGCAAATTGTTGCTGGTTGATTCCCCGCATCAATTTGAGGGGGGGTGTTAAAGTGTAATATTGTATCATAATAGGCCCAGGGGCTCGGCCCACTTGTATGATATTAAAGCCCAGCCCATTTGTTGAGATAAGACTTAGTCATAATCTTGTACAGCAAGACTTTCCCTTCATAGAGATCTAATTGATATGATTAGCTTTAATTCCTTAATTTCAGTCCTTGATTTGTAGCCTAATCTTAGGCATTGTAAATCCTATTTAAAGAGAAGAAATCCATGATGCAGGGACATCGAATGAAACCCATTCACAGACTCTCTATCTCTCTCTCTCTCTCTCTCTCGTTTGGCATATGTCTATGAATGTCAGGCCAGACATTCAAAAGTAATAATATCTATAGTAATTCTTACTTGAAATGTTTAGTTGCAGAAAGTATGTTCGACGTACACATTCATGCAGAAAGACACATGTTTTGTGCCCCAATAACTATATAATCTACATTCTTCATACTCATGTTTTACATACCCTTGGGCCCCATATGTACAAATTTGAGGCCAGAGGACGTTGCATATCCTTGGGTAGAGGATAATATAAATCCTTTTGATAATTATCCGTGGTACATTTTTTTTTTTGTAATAGCTTGATAGACATGATGATGCAATAGTTGAATTTAACCCACTGTGGGCTGCTGATGCTCCAAATCCCTCAGTCAAATGCAATATTCAACTGGTATCAAGAATAAAGGAAAAACACAAACAGCATACTGCCCCTTAAAATTCCATTAATTCAATAGACTGCTACTAATTCAAAATCCATTGATAGCTCAGTTGGTGACGCGCCTCCCTTCCACAGAAAGATCGAGGGATCAATCCCCGGCTGTAGTGTTAATGATGAGGGACTTGTTTGTGTGTGCATGCGCGCGCGTCATAGTTGGGATTTTCAGAGATGATAGCCACTTGGGATCTTCAGAGATGACAGCCACATACAAGCCAAAGGAATGCTCCTTGCCAGAAATAGCTACACAAGTCACAGAACCAGGAATAATAATCTATAGCAACTATGTGTACCATTTATCTACTAACTCAATTTGATCCACTTGGGACTGCACAATCTGAATGAACTTTAGACTTACCTAATGCAACTACTGACTATGCTAAGAAACTGAAAAGCTGATAATGACTCCTGACTCCCCTGTTTTAGCCCTAGAGTTCTAGAAAGATTTACCATGTCTTTCTAGCATTCTTCATAGCATTAAGGCATCTTCTAGCTGGGATTCACTCGAATAGAAGATGGGTAACTTATTTATAACAAAATAGGGGGGAGTTTTTTTTATTTATAAATATATAGGGTTAGCCAACCTATTTAATTTTGAAATGGCATGCCATATAGAGATTTATCCATTTACTATTCTGGCCCTTTGAGTCTCACGCATACAGTATAACTCGTTTTTTAAAAATTTATTTTCTTCTTTTCAAAAGGTTTTATTCTACCATTCTTTATAGTAGACATTCTCTCTTTCTACCTTGGGCATAGTATTAGTACATTATTCTACTATTGTAATGCCAAGTTTGGAATCAGGGATGGATGTATCAAATCAGTATGCACTCCAGAAAATAAAGAAGTATGGGAGAGCTTCCTTTTGCTTAGCTTAACATTGAGCACCAAAAATGAATAAGTACTTTGTTTTTGTGTCTGGCTTGCAGGTATTGAGCACTCGGTGCAATAGAATTGGGGTTTCAAAGAAGATTACTGGAGTTGAGCGTACACGCTTACGGGTTATTGCAAAAACATTGCAGCCTCCAGGTTTTGGTTTGACTGTAAGAACTGTTGCTGCTGGTCATTCCTTGGATGAATTGCAGAAGGACTTGGAGGGCTTGCTTTCTACCTGGAAAGATATAGTTGAACATGCGAAATCTGCTGCTCTTGCCGCAGATGAAGGAGTTGAAGGGGCAGTTCCTGTCATTTTGCACAGGGCAATGGGTCAGACGCTTTCTGTCGTGCAGGATTATTTCAATGAGAAGGTGAAAGTTCTCTTGTTCATTACCAGTTTTTTCAGAGTTTTTTGGGATTCACCCCATATCCAAACTCGGGAATATATTTCAGGAAGGCCTGAGTGCCAGGGAAGCATGGTTAATTTAACGGAAGAGAGCCACAATACATGCATTTATATTATATTATATTATATTTTTAATTTTCGTGTTCATACTTAATTTTGATTAGTTTCGTGGAGATTTGAGACAAAAATACAACCTTGCTACCCAGGGAACCCAAATGGACCTTATGCTTTCCATTTTCTGTTTCTAGGAATCAGGTGTCCATAACAATGTTAAGTTTTGTGGTTATTTTCTTCTCAGGTTAAGCGCATGATTGTTGATTCACCTTGGACCTATCACGAGGTAAGTCATCTACAAAACTAAGTAGATTTTTTATTTATTTATCTTGAAAACATGTAGGCAATGCAGAAGCCCCTAGAAGACGTGTTGGATGTTGTCTTGAGTGGAACAACAGTCCTCTTTTGAGCATATGGTGAGTATGACATGTCCCAGACTATGATGCCCAGATATGACATGGATACGGATAGGAAACGCCATAGATGCGGCAAGGACACGGATTTTACACATAAAAAGTGAAGTATCGGATACGATATGACTCGATACGTTGCCCATTTCGAAGCATCCATGCATCATAGGTCCCAGATGTGGCTTAAATTGGGTGGGCTTAAATGTGAACATGCTTTGGCTCAAAATACAGGTTGGTCCACTCCCTATGTGGACGACATGTGTAGCATTGGATGTAGAACATTGGTCAATTTGTTTCAACAGTCCATCGTTGTTGCATCCATAGCCCACTGGATGAATGCCCTGCATTTTCGCATGATGCTTTGCTGCTAATATGGTTTTCTATCCTCTTCACACTAATATAATTAGAAGCTACTGTTGAAATGTATCTATAAGATCTTTGAAACGCATAAGTGCTTAACTGGTTATAGACTGCTTGGCTGAATGTGGCTTGTGTTTTCTTACATTGTTCCATGAGTAACCATTAAAAAAAATAATAAAAAAAATTATATTGTTCAATGAGCTGTGGCACAATGAAGGGCATCCTTTTTAGTTACTTGAATATCAATCTGAAACATTGATGCCTGCTTGTATCTGTATTTCTGCTATCACTTCCTTTACAGTATTATCTTTCATCTTCAGGTTAAAAACTACCTTCAGGAAATTGCTCCAGATCTTTGTGATCGGGTTGAGTTATATGATAAAAGAATTCCAATTTTTGATGAATATGGCATTGAGGAAGAGATCAATAATATCCTCAGTAAAAGGTGAAATATACTGCCAAAAATGCTTCCTCATAACCGATAAAAAGTGCTCCTTAAGATTCTGTCTATCAGTTTTATTTGATCAGAATTTCCATATGTTGATGAACATTGTCCAATGAAACATGCACATATAACCTCATTCGGACATTTATTAGCAATGTTTTCTTTATTTATTTATTTTTTGGTGGGAGCCTTGTGGAAAGTGTGGAAAGGTTGATTAATGCAAATAAATCCTGATTATCATGCCAACTGTAGAGGTTTATGCTATGCACCTTGTATTTTGGAATATGAAACTTTTATTTCATTGAATTTTTATAGATTGTGATGCTTTTTATTTGGCCATTAGCTACATTCGCAGACATAAACTCCTGGTCTTCTTTGATGATCAAGATCTAAATGATGCAAGGATCGATTAATTACTAATATATCTAATCTTACATAGATATTGTTTACCATGCATAGCAATCCATGATTTGGACTATAAATGTTTGCTATTATATACCAAACTACCTTGACAGGGGCCAACAATTTAAAAATATAATTTGTTATATAGATTGATCATAATTAAAATTTTGTTGGCACCAATGTTAAAAAATAAAAAGCTAATAAAGTAATGTAAAATTTTATGTGGAATAAGAAATTAATACAAAATTTAGATGTAGCTTTGAAATAAAATGAAACAAAATATTCTTTACTTTTAAGAACAGGTGCTAAAAGTTAGGAAGGGAAAAGAATAATTTTGCAACTTCCAGTAATGCAAGATTCTAAAATATAGAAGTGAAAAGAAGGATACATATAATAGAATTCAAAATAGATGTCTTTCATTAATAACATATGCGTAAAACTTATAAACTTATGGCACGTTGAATGACATGCACGGAAGATTATATTGATTTCTTGTAAAACACATGATTAAAATACACAAGAGGGAGCAGAAATATACTCAATTAAAATATGATTGTGACGAAAAATAGTAAACAACATAAAAATAGAGCAGATAAATCTAAAGCCAACTTTACCAAGTTAGCACTTTTTCATAATAAAACCAGGTCATAGGTCTTCATCAATTTATCTATTAGTATTCTGAATCATGGGAATCCTTATATATTAACATACATATATGGAGATAGACCTAAATATATAGTTATTGGGTCCCATATAAGAAATCATGTGAATGACATGGTGCATGTCTCCCATAACAGCTTTGACATGGATTGAATCTTTCATCTCCCATGTGTCCAATGCTGCCGGAACCCTCTATAACTGCTTTTGACAAATTTCTAATGAGTTTTTCTATAACACTTTATGTGGTGTAGTGGTTAGGGTATGTTTTCAAAAACCGAGGGGAGGAGTTGTCAGTTTGGTCTCATATGATGTGTGGTCTGGTGAGAGTCAAAGTTGAAAGTTCGTGGCCAAATTGAATTGAAAACCTTCTGCTATAATAAATAATAACTAACTAAGGAGTCCCAAATTTAGATTTTCTTTGAGATATGCTAGGAAGAAAATAAATCCAATATAGATGAATATATTATTGATCATTCTTAAAATCCTTTTTATTAAATTTATTCTAATGGATAAAAATTGAAGTAATATTACATTAGCTACAAATCAAATATGAAGTTGTAAAGTTTCACATATTTTGATTTTATATGTAATTTTTAGGGAGAAAGAGACAATAAAAATGTGTTAGAAGTTAAATTAGCTGCTATCTTATCTCATAATCGAGACATTACTAAGAAGCAAAGTCAGTTAATTTCAATATCTAAATATATAAAGATCCTTATATTCTTTAAAAAATCATAAACTCTTAGATGTAATATTATTTTTGTTTTGATATGTATTTATATGTTTGTATGTATATACATGTATGTATGTATGTGTACATATATATATATCTATATATATAAAATAAGAGAGTAGGCCCATGCTAAGCACGGTCCCAAAAATAAATAAATATTTACATTTTGAGTTTTCTTTGAGATTAATGGAAAGGAAATAAATCTTAAATAAACAAAAATATTATTTATTAATTCTTTAAATTTTATATCAAAATTAATGTCATTAGATTGGAATGGAAGTACAATCGTCCATGTGGACCCATATTCAGTGGCGTTGTGTTTGGGTTTTCTACATAGTTGCATGGCCCACAATGTTTGAGATTTATAATGTTCATTTAGATGGCCCCATGGCATAAAACATTGTGTTTCTGTGAACTCTCTGCATAGTTAATTGGGTCCCATAGTATATGAGATTTATGATATTGGTTAGACAGATCCCATAGCATACAAAACTGCATTGCATTGGACTTTCTACATAGTTAGATGGGCTCCATAGTATATCCGATTTTAGATGTGACAATCTTATTTCAATATGGATTTGGTTAGATGAGCCTACAACAATGATGTTTGGTTAGATGGGCCCCATAATAATGGCATGGCATCCTCACAAATCAATGTGGAATAAAATAAGCTTTGAGAGAGCGTTGACATGGAGCTGCAAGAAGGCATCTCACGAAAGTAATTGATCAGAGAATCAGAACATAGGAATAACATTAGATTAACTCATTAGATTCAAATGGAAATACACTTGCCCATGTGGGCCCATCTTTAGTGGCATTGCATTGGAATTTTTTCACAGTTAGATGGGCCCTACGACGCTTTAGATTTATGATGGTTATTTAGATGGGCCCCTAGCATGTAACACTGCATTTCTTTGAACTCTCTGCATGGTTAGATGGGTCCCACAGTATATGGGATTTATGATGTTTGATTAAAATAGACATCACACCATACAACATTGCATTGCATTGGACTTTCTGCACAGCTAGATGCTTATTTCAATTACGGGTTTGGTTAGATGGGCCTCATAGCATATTATACTCCTGAACAAGTACAAGACATGGGGGAGAGATTAGTGGAATATAGGAAGTTAAGAGGAAGAGGGAACAACCATTAGGAAACCGTGTGAGGGAAGGCATGAATTAAATTCTCAACGATCACTCCATATCTCTCCATTGGATCATTTTGTTAGGAAACCTTATACAGAGAGAAATTATAAAATTGGAGTGATACGATCAATGTAACTAATAAGATAGTGATGTGGGTTGCTTCAATACGTGCTTGCCACGTGGATGCTGCTGAAGTGGCTTCATGAGGAGGCTCTTAGTTTTTTTTTTTTTTGCTGGGTGGTTGGAGGGGAAGCACTTTAATATATATAATAGTGGTGAGAGTCAAGATCGAAAGGTAGTGGTTAAAATTGATATTTTTATTGTTGAGTTTGATGCAAACATCTAATCTACTCTATCTGTCTAAAGTCGACATTTAAGAAATAAAGTACCAAAAGATTGTGTGGGTTCAACTCCTAATACAAAGATTAGAATATATAATACAATTTTTATTATTTTAATATTTGAAAATAAAATGCGGGCTTTCTGAGTACTTTCAAAAATCAAAATTGAGAAGCAGTCAGAACTAAAATTGAAATGGTCAAAACTGAAATTGGATTGGTAAAATTCATAAGCTTTCATGTAAAATAGTGGGATGATGTGGGGTCTGATGAGAGACAAAATTAAGAGGTCGCAGTCAAAGCTGAATTGAAAATTTCCTCTATATTATATAATAATGGCACTGTTAGGTTATCCAATGTTTGATATAATACACCATATGGAGTTGTTAGATTCTGCTTTTTACATCAATATTTATTGTTGGTAATCATACATGATTATTGTATAGACATGTGCAGAGTTGTCACCACTGTTACGTTATCATATACTGGTGAACTTCATTTCTTCCCCGTATTTAGTTGCTCGAAAACATATGGCAGTATGTGCTTATGAGTGTGTTCATTCTATTCCAGATGCATTAGGTCTGTCTCAAATACGGACATGTTCATTTGGGGTCTCCATCTCTAATAGTCGGTTCTACATTCTTTATAAAACTCAGACGCTACAATTGCCAAACGTAAAGCGTATTACTATTTCAATGGCATGGTTATGTATTATGTTATTTTCCATATATCATAGGATCCTATCGGTATTTCCTTGTGACTAATAAAACAGGTTCCTGTCCATGGAATAGATTAAATCTAATGGGGAACTTAGCAACAATTTGGCAAATCAAGTGAAAATTTCCGATAACGCACTATTGTGACTATGAATTTGAAAACCATCTTCGAGCAACCTGAGAACAGACACACTAAATGCAAATATTGCGACAATATTTGAATTCTACTTTCATGATGATGCAACTTTTTTTTTTTTTGGATTGGTAATGACGATGTCACTGTAGATATCTAATGAATCTTAGAACTGTACCCATATGCTATACGAATAGCATAATGTTAAGTCCACTCAATGTTCTTCTGTCTCATTTTTTATTTTTCAGGATCCTGCTACAACACTGTTAATTTGTAGTTTGATGCTCACTTCTTGTTTTTGTCTTGCAGGGTTCCACTTTCCAATGGAGGATCTCTAGTAATTGAACAAACCGAGGCATTGGTTTCCATTGATGTGAATGGGGGCCATGGAATGCTTGGTCAAGGAACTTCACAAGAGAAAGCTGTTCTTGATGTCAATCTTGCTGCTGCAAAACAAGTACGTTAGAAGCCAAACCTTGGTCACCTCTTCAGATTTGCATGTGATATCATTGATGAAATTAGGTTGCTTTATAATTTCAATTTACACTCAATTATTACATGTATGATGAATGAAAATATAGTTAATTGGAATTATGTGATTTTTTTGAAACTTTTGGAAGAGTGGAAGCTAAATTAAAGCGGAAAGGAAACAACCCGCTTCCCACCGTGCACTATCTGAGAAGAAGTGTCTAGATTGCAGGAAACAAAAGAGGCTTGAACAAAATTACTAACCTTTATATAAGCTTGAGGCACACCAATAGCCTTAGACAACAAAAGGCCTGAACACTGCTTCCCACATAGTTAATTGGAATTGTGTGATTTTTTTGAAGCTTTTGGAAGAGTGGAAGCTAAATTATAGTGGAAAGGAAACAACCTGCTTCCCACCGTGCACTATCTGAGAAGAAGTGTCTAGATTGCAGGAAAGAAAAGAGGCTTGAACAAAATTACTAACCTTTCTATAAGCTTGAGGCACACCAATAGCCTCAGACAACAAAAGGCCTGAACACTGTTTCCCATTTACTTGAATAGGAGTGGGCCATTGGATCACAGACTTAGGAGCATCAATTGTAAGACAATCCAAACTCTGACCTATCCAAACCGAAGTGGGCCATGTTCTTATGAATAGGGCCCTACTACACCTTTGAAACCAAAGCAACATTCTGATTAGCCTCTACGAGACGATAAGCAGCGTCTTGAGTGATAATCTAGGTGCACGAAAGAAAGGATAAAAAATCCTTTCACTGGGAACCTTCGAGATGACATGGAGATCTAGGAGGGGTAGGAAATGCCGTATCTCCTTTGTGCACCTCAATCTTCAAGACATGGTAGCTTGCCTTGCTTTTGCCTGTATGATGGTATTCGTTCCAGCCCTTATAATCTCTCTTCTTCACAGCTTTTTTTGAACTCCTCTCACCCAATCCATTTGGTCTGACTATGCTGAAAGTCTGAATAGTTTCTGTAGAAACACAGACAAAGAAGCAGGCCCATCTCTCAAGGCCCATGACTAAGAGGCCCAAAGCTTCAATCCCACCTGTGGGATCTCTTAGATTTGGTCAACATTGTATAGTTGTATGATATCAATCATTTTTATTTTCTTTCCTTTCTTACTTATATATACATGTAATTGGGATCAATCATAGGCTATAATGAGCAATACTTTGTGTATAAAGAGCAACAGTCGATCCCCCCTTTGGGATACGACAGATTCCACAATCTATCCTCTCTCTCTCTCTCTCTCTCTTCTTCCTCTTCTCCTTCAATATAAGGATCTGTTGATCCAAGCTAAGAAGCACGGACACGGACACAGACACGGGCATGACACGACACGGATACGCTGACACGGCATTTCTCAAAGAAGTAGGACACGGACACGTTAATAAATAATAATAATAATAATAATAATGAGCGGTGGCTATGATACTAACAAGCTGCAAATGATTCAGAGACCATAGCCTTAATTTCTTGTTAAATGATAATGTGAATAATAACCGGTGGCTATGGTGTAGGGGTGGCCCACCCTTTTTGACATTAACCCATTCCATAAAAGGAAACAGAATTTCTACAAAACTTGCACCTTTTTAACTCACAATTTGACAAAACCCATCGCCCATATTTCTCCCCAAATACAACTCTCCTTCTGGAACATTGTAGCATAAGCCTAGGATTAGGGTATACTAGGCAGTGGACCCCACTGGCCTAATCCACGATCTGACCTACTACTTAGGGTCGCCCATGGGTGTGCTTGCAGATCCTTGGATCTGATCAATGATCAAATAGTTCCCTTGGTCCCACAGTCTCAAAACAAATAGAGTCTTTTATGTATACTGTCTTCCGCCTCTCAGATCTAATGCCACAAATTGGTTAGCCAACTGGGACCCACTGCACATGGGACCAGCACCACTGGGGTCGCCCTTGGGTCCCATTCCAGACATAAGGATCTGATCCTTGATTAGGTCAGTCCTATGGTTCCCAAAAGACTGTCGACAACTCACAGCAGTCATCTTCCCCTTACCCAAACACGCCTCCTGAACTAGAGGCAGGTGGATGGTCCACCTTGCGGGGCCCATTCTACATGGGTCCAGTGCTACAGTTGTCGACCATGGGTCCTCCTTTAGTTCCGTGGTCCTGATCCCTCATCAAGTGGGCCATGGGGTCCCACAACCCCTGTTAATAGATACCGTTTGTATCAGGGAAGAAAGTGTAGAATCACAAAGAAGCAATACCTGGAAGATCTTCTCCGTCTTACTTTTTCTTCTTCTTCTTCTTCGTCTATATTGTTTTTTTTTTTTTTTTTTTTTTTTCTCTTTTCTTCCCTTTTCTCTTTCACTGGACGGACGAATGTTATTAGGGCAGCGGAAGGATGGCACCTTTGCTTTTAAGTTACGACCTTTTACAAACAACCCCCTTTGCTTTTCTTTTTTTACAATTTTTTTCCAATTAAAAGAGGCCAACGTGTCTGAGCATGTCTGGAACGTGTCCGAAATATAAAACATAAAAAAATAAACAGGACACTCTTTTTGGCGTGTCCGACACGTGTTCGAGCGTGTCCGGTTCGACACTAACACGCCGGCCCCAGAGAGGTGTTTGTGCTTCCCAGGTTGATCCTTACATGGTATCAGAGCTATCTTTCTGTTTTCTTGCAATCAACAGAGAAGGACAGACAAATCCTCTCTGTTTCTTCAATCCATGCATCATAGCAAAGAAGGATTTCTCAGCAGAAGTATCCTTGCATCATTGAAAGTAGCAGATCAGATTTTCTGCTCACAGCAGCATCAAACAAAGCAGCATATCAGTTTTTCTGCAACTCTATCTACTGTCGAAAATCATCCAACCATCAGATCTCAAAGTAGGCCCCACCTCCAGATTATAGTATCTACAGAAATCAACACCAAACTGGTCGACCATTATCCCTGGGAATATTAAGCATTTTTCTGAAATTTTATCATCTCGAACAGGTCAGTCTTAACTGCTTCTCTAGTTTGCCAGTTTATAGAAACTGTTTATGTTTTAAGGCTTGATATATTCAGATCCAACCATTGGAATCCAATCATTCTTGGATCAAACGTTACAAAAATAGGCCACCAGTATAACTTGGAAGGCTGATTGAAGAAAAGATATTGTTACATGAAGCAGACATCTTTCCTACTTCAAATTTCTTGGACGTCCAGAGGTCCATTTTTCTTTTCCTTTTTTTTTTTTTTCTAAAAACAGTGCTGCTGCCCATCTCCCTTCTTAGAAATCATCTTCTTAAATCAAATGGAAAAGGTTAATGTTATTTCTGTTAAATTTAATGGTACCAATTATATGTCCTAGGCATTTCACCTTAAGAACTTCATTGAAGGACAAGGGATGTTGGGGTATTTAGATGGGACAACTATCAAACCAGCTGCTAATCCTAATGGCACAGAAGATAAAACAATTGCCACTTGGAATCAACGGAATGCTAAGGTTGTGAGATGGATTCTCAACTCCATTGATCCCTCCTTCACAATGGCACTACAAGCTTTTACGAAAGCTTTTGATATGTGGACACACAAGAAAATATATCATCAGCAAAATAAAGCCCGAAGATTCCATCTTGATAGAGAATTGGCCAAATAGTGCCAAAATGACAAGAATGTACAGAAATACTAAAATGGGTTTCTAACCTTATGGACTGAAAGGGACCAGATGCTCCTGCAGTCTGTCTCCGCGGCATTCCTTCCTCAGGCTCTCAAACTTCAGGAACAACTTCATGTCACTCAATTCCTGATGAATCTTCGTGCAGAATTTGAATCAGTACGAGCAACCCTCATGAATCAGGAAAACTCTCAAGATCTGGATACATGTGTTCAAGAGGTCCTTCGTGAAGAAACTCGTCTTTCTTCCCATTGTTCCCTTCTTGAAAAATCAAAGGTCTTTCTTGCACAATTAGGTCCATCTTCGACTGATGAGACAGCCTTTCTAATTGCTCGTGGTTAGAAACCACAGTGTTTTGAATGTAAAAGGTATGGACATGTTGCACGAGACTGCCGGCAGAAATTATTTTGCAATTATTGCAAACGCAATGGACATGTTCTCTCCAATTGCACAAGAAGGCCTAACAAGAAACCTGATCAGACTCAAATGCGCAGCTCTACTGCACTTCAGGCTAAAAATACTACTTCACTTGCCTCTGCATCTTTTGACACGGATTCCATGACATTGACAACAGCTCAAATTCGAGACTTGATTAATTCATTTGTAGTATCTGCGTTTACATCTATGGGTATTAACGGTCTGTCCTCTTCTCCTATTGCTTTGCCTGCATTTCACTCTTCTCTCCCCACTTATTTCTGTCACACCCACCTCATGGTTCCTAGACTCAGGAGCCTTCAACCACATGACATCTATGGTCTAAAATTTGCACAACTATAAACCTTACCATGGCCATGACTCCATCACCACGGAAGATGGTGATCAATTACCAATTTCTGGTATGGGCAATATAACCATTGGTACTCTTACCTTGCTTAATGTTTATTTTGTCCCCAATTTAGCTGCAAATCTTATTTCCATTGGCCAACTTGTTGAATCTGGTTATCTAGTTAATTTTTCTCCTTCTGGTTGTGTCATACAGGAGCAGCAAACTGGGAAGGTGATTGGGATGGGGGGTAAGCATGGCAGGCTGTTTCTCTTGGACATGGGACAACAATCATTTCTTACCTCATCTAGCATTCTTTTAAATAATATGTGGACCACTTGGCATAAACGCTTTGGTCATTTGAATAATGCAAATTTGTCGTCTTTGTTTAAACTTGGATATTTGTATAAATCTATGTCCAGTTCCATGGTTCCTCATTTTCCAAAATCAAAATGTGAATCTTGTTGTTTTAGCAAAAGTCATGTGTTACCATTCCCTATTCATTATTCACGTAATTCTGACACATTTGATGTTGTTCACACGGATGTCTGGGGGATTGCCTCTAACTTGAGTCGACTTAGATATAAATATTATGTTACCTTTATAGATGATCATTGCCGTTATACATGGATCTATTTTTTGAAATCTAAATCTAAAGTTTTTTCCATGTTCCAAAAATTCTATAAAATGGTCAGTACTCAATTTCAAAAATCCATAAAGATTCTACGTTCAGATTTAGGGGGAGAGTATACATCCACTGAGTTCAATAACTTTCTCGCAGAAAGAGGAATTATTCATAAAAAGTCTTGCCCCCACACACCACAACGAAATGGAGTGGCAGAACAAAAGAATCGTCATCTCCTAGAAACTGTCTGAACTCTCCTTGTGGAATCCCTTGTTCCACGATTTTGGTGTGAAGCAGCCCATATAGCTGTTCACATTATCAACAGATTTCCTAGCTCTGTCCTAGTTACAGTTTCCCCTTTTGAGTGCTTATTTGGTCATCCACCTTCCTACTCACACTTGCAGATTTTTTGATGTCTCTGTTTTGTTCATCTCCCCTTTCTAGAGCGTACAAAACTTTCACCACAAGCAGCTCGATGAACGTTTCTTGGTTACAGTGATGAACACAAAAGCTTTTAGTGCTATGGTTCCAAAGAATGCCGAATAAGGATTTCTCGAAATGTTGTTTTCTTGGAGCACGTTTCGTTTATTATTCACAGTCACCAAGTTCTTCAAATATCTAAGTATCTTACCTTCCTCATTTTTTTATCTCCTACTTCCCCCTCTTACAGTTACATAGGTCTATACTCGTCGTCCAAGGCAACTACCTCCTACAGATCCACCTACCATGCTGGTTCCTACAGGCAATGATACTACTGAAGGTAACACTTCCGGACCTTATCTACGGCGCTCTAGTTGTACTTCGGTTCCACCTGATAGATATGGATTTTCAGCACCTCTTACCTCTTTGGATCCCATTCCTATCCCTACCTCTTATAAACAGGCCGCTAATATACCATGTTGGCAAGATGCAATGACAGATGAATTACTTGCACTTGAAGTCAACAAAACTTGGGACTTAGTCCCTCTTCCAGCAAATACAACCATCATTTGAAGCAAATGGGTCTATTCCATTAAACATCGCTCTGATAGATACAAGGCCCACCTAGTTGCCAAGGTTATAAGCATGAGTACGGCATTGACTATGAGGAAACCTTTGCCCCGGTTGCCAAAATGACTACAGTTTGGTGTTTACTCGCAGTTACCGCGTCTCGCAACTGGCCCCTTTGGCAGATGGATGTCAAGAACGCATTTTTACATGGGGCTGTCAAGGAAGTTGTGTATATGCTTCCGCCACTAGGGTATTCTTGTCCTCCACATCATGTTTGCAAGTTGACAAAGTCCGTATATGGGCTCAAACAAGCTCATTGGGCCTGGTTGGAAAAGTTTCGATTTGCATCCTTCAGGCCCGCTTCTATCAAAGCTCCAATGGCAGCTCTCTCTTCATTCGAAGATCCTCTTGTGGCTATACAATTCTATTGATCTATGTTGATGATATGATAATTAGTGGGAATGATCATGATGGGATCACTGAACTTCAAACTCACCTCATGAGCAATTTTAAAATGAAGGACCTTGGTTCCTTAACCTACTTTCTGGGTCTGGAGGTTCAACGGAACTAAGCTGGCATTCAAATCACTCAATCAAAATATGCTAATGATTTGATTCATTCTGCGTGACTTGACGATGCCAAAACATTTGCCACTCCCATCGAGCTTAATGTCAAGCTCAGCAAAGAAGATGGGCATCTTCTCCCAGATCCTACCATATTTCGTCGTTTGGTTGGTTGCCTGCTTTACTTAACCATGATGCGGCCCAATATATCACATGCCGTGCAGACTGTTTGCCAATTTATAGGCCATCCTTATAAACCACATCTTCAAGCTGTTTATCGAATTCTCCGATATGTAAAGGGTACTCGGGATTGTGATTTGTTTTACCCTTCCACCTCTTCAATACAATTAACAGCATATG
This sequence comes from Umbellularia californica, assembly GCA_028538565.1. Lineage (NCBI taxonomy): Eukaryota > Viridiplantae > Streptophyta > Magnoliopsida > Laurales > Lauraceae > Umbellularia > Umbellularia californica. The sequence continues at coordinate 49,395,028 of JAPQWN010000004.1, forward strand.
CTGATGCTGATTGGGCTGGATGTCCCAACACTCGTCGCTCGACGACTGGATGGTGCATGTTCTTGGGCCCTTCTCTCATCTCATGGAAAAGCAAGAGACAAGTCACAATTTCCAAATCGACGGCCAAGGCTGAATATCGTTCCATGTCTTCTACCTGTAGTGAAGTCATATGGTTGCGTCGTCTTCTTCGAGAATTCAACATCTTCACCAATGACCCTACTCCGTTGTATGCAGATAACACAAGTGCTATTCGAATTGTAAAGAACACTGTTTTCTATGAGTTTACTAAGCACATTGAAATTGACTGTCACTTTATCTGTCAGCACTTTGTCTGTGAAGATATCAGTCTACCCTATATCTCTTCATTTGAACAACTGGCAGATGTGTTCACCAAGGGCTTGCCCCTCGATCGTCATGATTCCATTCTTTCCAAATTGATGCTTCTTGGCAAACCAACACATCAATTTGAGGGGGAGTGTAGAAACACAAACAAAGAAGCAGGCCCATCTCTCAAGGCCCATGAATAAGAGGCCCAAAGCTTCAAACCCACCTGTGGGATCTCTTAGATTTGGTCAACATTGTATAGTTGTATGATATCAATCAGTTTTATATTCTTTCCTTTCTTACTTATATACACATGTAATTAGGATCAATCATAGGCTGTAATGAGCAATACTTTGTGTATAAAGAGCAACAGTCGATCCCCCCTTTGGGATACAACAGATTCCACAATCTCTCTCTCTCTTTCTCTCTTCTTCCTCTTCTCCTTCTTCAATACAAGGATCTGTTGATCCTTACAGTTTCTGCCCTATCTCAGCCACCTACTCCTGGGATAGCAGCTTTGATCCTCTTCTTGTGAAAGGCTTCCACATCACAACTTGAGGAGCCTGCCAATGTGGCTTTTTCCTTCTTGGAGAGGGCTGACAGAAACTGTCTCCACCATAGGTCCTCTCAAGATCATTGCCTGCTACAACTCCCTTCCCAGAACTGAGAGAAACCTCCTCTACCATCTTCTTATTGCCCTTTTAATGATTCCACATAGTGCCAAATTAGAAGATGACAATCCTTTGGGAGGCAGCAATCCTCCATGCACAGAGATCCCTCCATTCAAAAGCTCTATATTCATCTAGTTTACCCCTCACTGATATAGGGAAGATATTCCCAAAGATCCCCCACCTTAAAACTTTTGTTGATAAAGGAGCATTCCTCTGTGGATAGACAAATACTCCCATACTCGAGGATGGATTTATTTATCATCTCCTTGGCTATACCTAGAACCTCAACAATCCTCTTCCCAATTGCCTGAAAAATATGATTATCCCACCCATGTAAAGGAATCCCAAAGCATCTTACCCATAGAGTTTTTTAGGAATAAAAGAGCAATGTAGCAGTTTTTCCTAAGATATAAACAACTAAGAGAATTCAAACTTGAACTCCCTATTAGCCTTGTCAGCATCTTCTATAAGTTCCGGAAAGAAAGCAGGACCTTGTTTCTATAAGACTCTGGGAGAGTCTGTGATGAGATGAGACGAGATGAGAGGAAGAAGACACACAGTATGGGAGAAGACTCAATGATCAATTGATCTTAATCAAGGCACTAAGTATGTTAAGATTACAATCTAAGAGTAAATCAAGGAATGAAAGAATCTCCTAATCTATGTATGGAAATAGTACAGGGAAAATAGCAACAAGAAATCAACAACAAAATCAAGGATCCCATACGTGGGATTTTTATATATACAGTGGGCTGGGCTTAAGTGGGCCCACGTGGGCCAAAGCCCACACTATCTTCTACACTCCCCCTCAAATTGATGTGGTAATGTAGAGAACATCAATTTGTGAGTGAGATCATGATGGCGTGGTTTGGGAAGTGCTTTTGTGAAGATATCTGCCAACTGGTCATGAGTAGAGACATGTGGCAGAGTTATCTTCTCAGTAACAACATGCTGACGGATGAAGTGGCAATCAATCTCAATATGCTTTGTTCTTTCATGAAAGACCGGATTTTTTGCAATTCGGGTAGCACTGGTGTTGTCCCCATGAAGAGGTGTAGAGCTACCAACAGTGACACCGAACTCACAAAGAAGACGGCGTAGCCAGATGATTTCAGCACTCGCAGATGACATGGCCCGATATTCGGCCTCAGCAGACGATTTGGAAACTGTGGATTGCTTCTTGCACTTCCGTGAAATCAAAGAGTCCCTAAGAAGCATACACCAACCAGTGGTAGAGCGCCGAGAATCGGGGCAACCCGCCCAGTCAGCATCCGCATAAGCAGATAAGTGCAGAGAAGTGCCGGAAGAGTAGAAGAGACCATGATTAAGGGTGCCTTTGACATAGCGGAGTATGCGCAAAGTAGCAGCAAGGTGAGGTTTGTGAGGATTGCTCCCAAACTGGCTAATCGTATGAATGGCATGAGAAATATCCGGCCTAGTCATAGTTAAGTAGAGCAAACTACCAACTATCCGCCAGAAAACAAAGGGATCATCCAGGGGAGGGCCATCATCCGCACTGATCTTATTGTTCAACTCCATAGGTGTATCAAAAGTGTGAGCATCATCGAGTCTTGCCGAAGTGATTAAATCTGTAGCATATTTCCGCCGATAAACCCGAATGCCAGATTTGCTACGCACGAACTCCAGCCCCAGAAAGTAGGTGAGAGGACCAAGATCCTTCATTCTGAAGTGGCGAATGAGATGATGTTTGAGTTCCGTAATGCTAGCACTATCATTGCCACTGATAATCATATCATCGACATATACTAACAGGAAAGTGTAGCCCTTCGATGTCCATCTAAGAAAGAGTGAGCTATCCGAATGACTCTGACGAAATCCTGCTTGAAGAATTGCCGCCCGAAACTTATCGAACCAAGCCTTGGGAGCCTGCTTAAGGCCATATAAAGATTTCCACAACTTACAAACATGCTTAGGAGGATAGGCATATCCTGGAGGAGGCTTTAAGTAAACAGTTTCTCGCAAATCCCCATGGAGAAAGGCATTTTTGACATCCATTTGCCACAGAGGCCAGTGGCGGGCTACAGCGACACAGAGGAGAGTACGGACTGTGGTCATTTTAGCCACTGGTGCAAATGTCTCCTCATAGTCAATTCCATACTCCTGTTTATATCCCTGCACAACCAATCGGGCTTTGTAGCGATCAAGACTCCCATCGGAGTGAACTTTGATGGAGTAAATCCATTTACTGCCAATCACAGAGGCTCCTTCAGGAGCTGGTACCAAGTCCCATGTCTGATTTGCTTCGAGAGCGAGTAATTCCTCATTCATAGCATCCTGCCAGTAAGCAATCTTCGAGGCCTATGAATATGAAGTGGGGATAGGAGCACTATCTAAGGATGAAAAGAGAGCATGAAAGCTATAACGGTTAGGGGCAATGGAAGGACGATTAAATTGTCGCAGAGAGGATATGATCAGAAGAAGCATGATTACCTGTAGGAGCAGGAGGCTGCACTGAGAGATGATCAGGAGAGGGAGGCACCATAGGAGGACCCTTGTTACGCCGGACATAGACCTGAACAGCAGGTGAGGCAGGAGCAGATTCCTGGAATTGTGGCAAATAGGACACAGCAGTAGGATGATGATCTAAACGCAAGGAAAAGAAAGGAATTTGTTCCAGGAAGATCACGTTTCGAGAAATTCGCATGCGTTTTTCAAATCGGTCATAACACAAGAACCCTTTGTGTTCAGAACTGTAGCCAAGAAAGATGCATTTGGCAGCCTGTGGAGATAGCTTAGTGCGTTCATTCGGTGGAAGATGAACAAAAAACAAACAACCAAACACACGTAAGTGAGAGTATGAAGGAGGATGGTCAAAGAGAACTCCGTAAGGAGTAGTCTTGCCTAGAACAATACTAGGAAGACGATTGAGCAGATATACTGCAGTCTGGGCAGCATCACACCAAAATTCAGGAGGAACTAAGGATGCCAATAAAAGGGTGCGAACAGTTTCAAGAATATGCCTGTTCTTTCTTTCTGCAACTCCATTCTGTTGCGGAGTGTGCGGACAAGATTTTTGATGAAGAATTCCTTTATTAGAGAGGAAAGCAGAGAATTCATGAGACATGTATTCTCCGCCAGAATCGGATCTAAGGATCTTGATATCTTTCTTAAATTGGGTGTGGACCATGTTATAGAATCTTTTAAAAACATAGAACACCTCAGATTTTAAACGCATGAAATAAATCCAAGTATATCGGGAATGATCATCAATGAATGTCACATAGTACTTGAAACCTGCCCTACTCAAGGTAGGAGCAATGCCCCAAACATCAGTGTGAATGATGTCAAAAGATTCTAATGCACGAGAATTATGAACAGAAAATGGCAAAATATGACTCTTACTTAAACAACAAGCTTCACATTTTGATTGAGATAAAGAAGACATCATGTTATTATCAATTGTAGAGTCCAAACAACTGAGTTTAAACAAAGAAATTAAATAGGCATTGTTCACATGACCAAGACGTTTATGCCAAACCGTCCACAAGTTTTTGAAATTATTAGAAGAAGAAGCAAAGAAGAAATGATGTCCAATGTCCAGCAAAAACAGGCGCCCATGTTTACTCCCTGTCGTGATCACCTTCCCAGTTTGTCGCCCCTGGATGACACAACCAGAGGAAGAAAAGTGAATAAGATAGCCATCATCAATAAGTTGTCCTACAGAAAGTAAATTGGCTGATAATTTTGAAACAAAATAGACATTAGAAAGGGTGATGAACTGGCCAGTGACACTAGATAAAGTAATGGTACCAACTCCAGAAATGGGTAGTTGATCACCATTGGCAGTGGTAATTTTTTCTTTTCCAAGGTAAGGGTGGGAATCTGTGAAACTATGTTCTACATAGGTCATATGATTGGAGACTCCTGAATCTAAAAACCAAGTGGAAGAGGTGATAGAAGAAGAAAGAGATGCAGAAGAATGAAAGGCAGGAGATGCTATATGAGAATGAGGTTGATACCGACCACCAGAGAAGCCCATAGACGCATATGCAGAGGTGACTGTGCTCTGGATCAGGTCTTAAATTTGAGCAGGAGTCATGGAGATAGCCCCGGAGGAAGTGCTGCCTGTATCTGATACTGGGGCTTGAGCCTGAAATGCTGATGGAACATTCGGTTTTGGCATATGGGAGGGAGGCTTCTTAGGCTGTGTTTCATTCCGTCGCTGCAGGCTTCGACAGTCATCAATCACATGACCGGTCCGTTTGCAATATCTGCAAACCAATTTCTTGCGAAAATTTTTGGCAATATGTCCGAAGCCTTTGCATTCATAACATTGAGGCTGCTTTGGAGTTGCCAGAAGAGCAGAGGAATCAGGAAGAGGCGCAAGGAAGGCTTTGGGTGCTTCGGGTGCTTCTAGAATAGTGCGCTGTGAAGTGAGACGAAGTTCTTCGCAAAGGACTTCTTGGAAGCAAGTATCAAGATTAGCAGTATTCTCCCGATTCATTAGCGAAGACTGAACATATTCAAATTCCGGTTGTAGATTCATAAGAAACTGGCTAATATGAGTTTCTTCTTGTAACTGGAGAGCCTCAGACAGAAATCCAGAAGAGACCGTTTGGATCACCATAGAATCCCTTTCAGTCCATAAGGTGAGGAAACCATTAAAGTATTCCTGCACAGTTTTATCCCCTTGACTGTATCTGGTAGTTTCACTATTTAGATGAAATTTCCGGGCTTTATTGGTTTGATGGTAGACTTTCTTCAGATAAGCTCACATATCAACTGCTGTGGTGGAGGCTTGAAGAGCCACAGCCAGAGAAGGATCAATAGAGTTAAGGATCCTAGTGATGACTTTCGCATTTGATATTCCATGACATTCAAAAGCATATGCCAGAAAGAAAGAGATAGCCAGGAAGAAAGAGAGAGATAGAGTTGTGTGAAATTCTCACATTCGATGATTCTCATCTTGGATTTCTGTTCTTTAAATAGACTTTACAATGCCTAAGATTAGGCTACAAATCAAGGAATTAAAACCTAATTAGATCAATTAGATCTCTAAGAATGGAAAGACAATTAATCTATCGAGCTGTATACAATCTATCTTGCTGTACACATTGTGACTAGATCTCCTATTTACACTTGGGCTGGGCCTAATATCATACAAGTGGGTTGGGCCAAATATCATACAAGTTTACACTTTAACACCCCCCCTCAAATTGATGCGGTGAATCAACCAGCAACAATTTGCGAACTAGGAATTCATGCCGCGGTCGTGGAAGGCCCTTGGTGAAGATATCAGCAAGCTGGAACTCAGTGGAAATATGGGGAAGAGTAATGATTTTGCGATCATACTCGTCCCGAATGAAGTGACAGTCCACTTCAATATGCTTGGTCCGCTCATGAAACACAGGATTTTCAGTGATTCGAATGGCACTTGTGTTGTCAGCATGAAGAGGAGTCGGTTGAGTCTGGGAGAAGCCAAGCTCGGAGAGCAACCCACGAAGCCATAGGATCTCAGAACAAGCGGAAGACATGGCTCGGTATTCGGATTCCGTGGAAGATTTGGAGACTCTTTCTTGCTTTTTACATTTCCAGGAAACCAAGGCGTCTCCCAAGTAAACACACCATCCTGTGGTAGAGCGACGGGTGTCCGGACAGCCAGCCCAATCTGCATCAGAATAAGCGGTGAGTGTAAGTGGTGTGCCAACTGGAAATAATAAGCCGCGGGTAGAGGTACCAAGAATATATCGAACAATCCGTTTGACTGCTGCCAAATGATGATGCCGTGGGGCCGTCATAAACTGACTGACCAGATTAACAGCATAAGAGAGATCTGGTCGAGTAATGGTGAGATAGACAAGGCTACCAACCAAACGACGATAGAATGTAGGATCAGGAAGGAGATCGCCGTCTTGTTGATGAAGCTTGGCATTTACTTCCAACGGTGTGTCGACTGGGCTAGAATCACCGAGATCGGCAAGATCCACTAGGTCAATAGCATATTTGTGCTGATGAAGAAACAAGCCTTTCTTTGATTGATGCACTTCCAAACCCAAGAAATAATTCAAAGGTCCCAAATCCTTCATATGAAACTTATCTTGCAGAGAGGCCTGTATTTGTCGGATCATATCACTGTGAGGGCCAGTAATAATGATATCATCACCATACACAAGGAGAATTGTGGATCCTCTGGATGAATGAAGTGTGAACATCGAAGGATCATACGGGCTCTGTATGAAAGAAAGCTGAAGGAGAGTGGTTCGGAACTTGTCAAACCAGGCTCTGGGTGCCTGTTTAAGGCCATATAGTGAGCGTCGTAATCGAGCAACATCGGTCTTGGAAGAAGAAGGAATTCCTTGAGGGAGACGCATGTAGACTTCCTCTTTAAGATCCCCATGAAGAAAAGCATTCTTCACATCCATCTGATATAGTGGCCATGACTGAGAGGCGGCTATAGCAAGAACTGTACGTACAGTTGTCATTTTGGCCACTGGAGCAAAAGTCTCCTCATAGTCGATACCATACTCCTGCCTGTTTCCAAGTGCAACTAGACGGGCTTTGTAGCGATCCAAGGATCCATCAGACTTTAATTTCATCGAGTATACCCACTTGCATCCAATGGGTTTGATAGAGGAAGGACAGGTAACAATGTCCCATGTATGATTTTTTTTGAAGAGCAGTAAGTTCTTCCTGCATAGCCTGTTTCCAACAATCATGCTGCACTGCCTGAGAGTACGAGTTAGGGATAGAAACAGAAGACAAAGTGGTTAATAATGAAGCATGAGTAAAGCCATAGCGATCAGGTGGCTTGATGTGGCGAATGGATCGGCGAAGAGCCAGAGAATCCGGAGGTGGATTAGGTGCAGGATCAGGAGCAGGAGGCGCCGGAGGTGGATCAGGTGCAGGATCAGGAGCAGTCAGGGTAGGCGCAGCGAGAGACCCAGAGGCAGGATCACCTGTAACAGTCCGTCGTTTATACACAAAATTCGGCTTAAAACGAGTAACAGGTGGAGGCATTTTATCTGAAAATGATGGTAAAAAAGAGAACGAGACAGAGTCATTTGAATCACCATGCCTTGGAAAGAAATATTGATTTTCAAAAAACACGACATTGCGAGACACTCGAATTCTTTTGGCTTTAGAATCATAACATAGATAGCCTTTTTGATTAAGAGCATAACCAAGAAAGGCACAGATGGAGGATTGAGCTGTTAACTTAGTGCGCTCAGTGGGAGGAAGAAGAACAAAACAAACACACCCAAAAGGACGAAGATGATCATAGAGTGGATTCTTTTGAAAAAGTCTAAAAAACGGTGTCTGGTTGTCTAATCTAGAGGAAGGTAGTCGATTTATGACATGCACAGCGGTTGAGAGGGCTTCAGGCCAAAACCTAGTTGGAACAGAAGATGCTAACAAAAGTGAACGAGCAATATCCAAGAGATGTCGGTTTTTCCGCTCAGACACACCATTTTGTTGGGGGGTGTAAGGACAAGAGCGCCGAGAGGTGATGCCTTTGGATTGCAAAAATGTTTGAAATTCCTTAGAAACATACTCCCCCCCTGAATCAGATCTAAGAATTTTAATGGCAGTGGAAAATTGATTTTCAACATAAGACAAGAAAACTTTAAAAACCGAGAAAACATCAGACTTAGCATGCAAAAAATAAATCCAAGTAAAACGACTATAATCATCAATGAATGTAACAAAGTATTTATAATGAGAAGGAGAGATAACAGGTGCAATACCCCACACATCACTATGAACAATATCAAAATATTTCATTGCTAAAGAATCATGAAGAGGAAAAGGAAGGGTTTTCCCTTTCCCCATTTTGCAGCTATCACAATTAAAAGAAACATCCTTAAAAGAAACTTTATTATCATTAATTAAACCAGAATTTAATAAAAACATCAAAGTTTTGGAATTAGGATGTCCTAAACGATTATGCCACAACTGGCATTTATTATGACCAAAATTGGAAAACAAAGCAGACTCCGAAGGGAGCTTTTCTGTTGACGAAATCTGGAGGGGAAACAGGCATCCCTTCTTAGGGCCCTTCGCTAGCACCTTCCCCGATACTTGATCCTGCACAACACAACCAGAGTGAGAAAACAAGATGGAGCAATTACTATCAACAAGTTGACCAACTGATAACAAATTTGTGGTTAAGCGAGGGGAAAGAAAAACATTATGCAAGGGTAAGGAGTGAGGAACCTGTCCAACAGCAGAAATGGGAATACTGCCACCATCAGCAGTATTGATGCAGAGGTCTCCATCATACTCCCTAATATGAGTCATATTGGCAGGAGAGTGTGTCATGTGATTGGAGGCCCCTGAATCAATATACCAGGTGGATACTGAAGATTTTGGTTTACCTGTTAGGCCAAGGGCAGAGAAAGCATTTATGATCATTTGTTGGACCATTTCAGGAGTGAGGGTAGAAGAAGAAGAGGCAGCAGGTGGTGCAGGCATAACTGGTGAAGGAGCTTCAGGAAGATGTGCAGAGTAGGCTCTCTGTTGTTGTGCCCGATTCTGTGGTCGCGTCCGGCATTCCGGAAGAACATGACCTTTGGTTTTGCAATAGGAACAAAACTTCTGGTTGCACTGAGTGGAAACATGTCCGAGTTTGTGGCAGCAAAAACATTTGACCTTGCTCATGTCCCGGGCTTAATATCTCCTTTTTCCATAACTATTAAAGCAGAGATACAAAAAACGTCAATGGTTGACAGTGAAACGATTTCCACGGGTGCTCCAAGTGATGATCAGTGATCAGATCAGGGAGTGGGGATGGAAGGAGAAGCTATTTGCGCAACTCCAGGCCAAAGTCTCACTCAAAACAGATCAAAATCCAAGAATTTGGACGGCCGTGATGAAATCAGAGGCAAGAAATAGAAGTATCACAAATGTTGCTGGAAAACTGACCTCTGATGGGAGAAAAATTCCTGAAAAATGTCCATAAATACCACCAATGCTGGTCGACCAAGATGGAGGAATCCGCTGATGTTGGTGATGTTGATCAAAGGTGGGCCACGCCTTGATCAGAGAAGATCTGTGATGATCAGGATGATCAGTGATGATCTGAAGTGGGTCTGAGTGCTTCCAGACCTTGGAAGAGGACGAGGATGAGCTTACAGATCAGTGGATGAAGCAGAGATAGAAGACAGTAGCACAACAGTGCAATGTTGTGCTAAAACAGAGCCTGACGATCTGGAATGTAGAACATCGATCTGAAAGTGGGTCCCACAAACTGATCTAAGCAAAGATCAGGTAGTAATATCTGGAAGGAGTTCAAAAATTCTTCCCCCAGGCCAAAATTTGATGAGGAGTGGATGAAGATCCACCAATCTGGACGGCTGTGATGAAATCTATTTGACCAAAATCGCCAGAGGAAGAAGTGGCTGGAAACTACCTCAAAAGGTGTTATAAAAATCCAGAAAAATCTTCAAAAATCCATTGAAGATTAGTCGATCATCATCATGTAGATTGCTGGCTACAAGTGGTTTGATCAGAGGTGGGCCACCTTGATCAGAGATATCCCATGCAGAGAGAAAAGAAGAACCGAAGCTTTAGAAGTCTCTCAGAATGAAGAAGGAAGAAGATCTCCTAGAACTCGAGCTCTGATACCATGATATTCCATGACATTCAAAAGCATATGCCAGAAAGAAAGAGATAGCCAGGAAGAAAGAGAGAGATAGAGTTGTGTGAAATTCTCACATTCGATGATTCTCATCTTGGATTTCTGTTCTTTAAATAGACTTTACAATGCCTAAGATTAGGCTACAAATCAAGGAATTAAAACCTAATTAGATCAATTAGATCTCTAAGAATGGAAAGACAATTAATCTATCGAGCTGTATACAATCTATCTTGCTGTACACATTGTGACTAGATCTCCTATTTACACTTGGGCTGGGTCTAATATCATACAAGTGGGTTGGGCCAAATATCATACAATTTTACACTTTAACAGCATTCTCTTTGGACCAAGTGGCTAGACCTTTTGAGTTAGCAGTACTTGTAATCTGAGGCTTGGTTATCGATCCATCAAGATAACCAAAAAGGCCCTGTCCTTCGACAATGTTCCGTAAGTGGAAGGACCAAGACATATAATTTTGCCCATTAAACTTAACGGGAATCACATCATACTTTTCCGTGATCTCAAAAGGCCGTAGAATGTATCACAGAGAAGATGTCCAACCAAAAACCCCTTTGACAGAGAGGGATGAAGGGGACTAAACAACAATAATCAGCAAGAAAGGCTGAATTTCTGGTGTAGATGGCTAACTGGAGTAAGATGATGAACTCCAAACAAGAAACGAACCAACAGTGCAGAAAATACCCAAATAATGCAGAAGAAAAGGTGCCAGACGACCACTGTTTTGGTCCTGGAGTGGGCACGTGGGGCCCACAATGGGATCAGACCTATGATCAGGGAAAATAGTCTTCTGTAGGATACTTTTTACTAACTTCCAGATCAGGTTGCAATGCAAACTGATGAAAATCCACAAAATTGAACGGATCTGATGAAAACTATCCTGTAAAACTGTGAAAACACAAGTGGCAGTAGATGGCCTACCTCTGATGTGCTATAAATCCGGGAAAAATGCCCATAAAACTTAGAGAAGAGGGACGACCACTGTGGTAATGGTGATAGGTGCTATCTTGATGATGATCTGATGGCCCACTTTGATCACCATGGTGCAAAATGTCGACACAGTGAACAATGACGACAAAGAGAAAGTTGCTCTTGCTAGATCCGTGAGAAAGGATTGCTAGTGAGAGATGAAGATGTCCCACAATGCTCTGATACCATGTAAGACTCTGGGAGAGTCTGTGATGAGATGAGACGAGATGAGAGGAAGAAGACACAGTATGGGAGAAGACTCAATGATCAATTGATCATCAACCATCCTATTTTATAATCAATAGATACCTTAATCAAGGCACTAAGTATGTTAAGATTACTATCTAAGAGTAAATCAAGGAATGAAAGAATCTCCTAATCTATGTATGGAAATAGTACAGGGAAAATAGCAACAAGAAATCAGCAACAAAATCAAGGATCCCATACGTGGGATTTTTATATATACAATGGGCTGGGCCACAGTGGGCTGGGCCTAAGTGGGCCCACGTGGGCCAAAGCCCACACTATCTTCTACAGTTTCCTCCCATCCTTGCAACCTGAACTTCATTAAAGCCATAGGCCATGAAGAACTCTCGAACAGAAGACATAGCTCTTTCTCATCTCATTGTGCCAACAAGACTGTTGGAAAGCCATACCACATTGTCAAACACCACTTCTTTGCCCACTGGATTGACATCCAGTTCCTTAGCTCCATTGCCTACAACAACATCAACAAAGGATTTCAAATTAGTAGAACTACTAGGACCTTTGTCCTGAACCTTGACAGCTTCCCCTCCCTTAGACTCCTCGCTATTGTCTCCAACTGGAATCAAGCACGAAGCCTGCAAAGGATTGGACTGTCTTCGCTTCCCTTTGTTCTTCAGTATAACGGAACCTAGCCAGATTAACATTCCACTTCGTGCCTTCTAGACTGTACCCATTCAAAGCATTGATGATTTTCAAAGCAATATTCTTTAGCTCTAAATCTAGAGAAGCTAAAAAGAACATCCCTTGCCCCTCGGCTTAGAGGCTGGAAAGACTACATCCATAACTTCTCAAAATGAGCACATGCAGATCTAATCCATTCCACAGACCTTTCTGGCATGTTGCCAAAAAACACCGACACCAGTTATCCTTGTTATTTCTTTTTTTTTTTTTTTTTTTTTAATTAATAAAACTATCTTTGTTACTTTGGCAGCCAGCGTAAAACTGTCAGTCTGTCACAACCCAAACATGTTGCAACTTTAGTGGGCACATACAGCAAACTGAAACTACTATGAGAATTGAAGAATAGGAGATACTACAAACAACAAAGTGATTCATTCCGTTACCTTGACTCGATGATTAATAAGGATGGAGAGATTGATGAAGATATCGAACAAGGGATAAAAGCGGGTTGAATGAAGTGGCGGCTTGCTATTGGAGTGCTTTGTGATTGGCGCATACCAGTAAAATGGAAGGGGAAATTTTACAAGGAAGCTATTAGACCAACTATAACCTATGCAACAGCATGTTGGCCAACCAAGAAGCAGCGTATGCACCAAATTGATGTAGCAGAGATGAGAATGGTGAGGTGGATGTGTGGTATGAGTAGGAACAATAAAATTAGAAATAAGCGCTTTTGAGAGTATTTAAGGGTAGCATCAACAGGGGATAAAATTAGAGAAATCCGTTTGAGATGGTTTGGGCATGTCCAACTCTGGCCAGCACCTCGGTAAGGAAAAGTTTCGTTATGTAGGTTGATGGCCCAATAAGGGAGATGGGTGGGCCGAAGAGAACGTGGATGAAGGTAGTAAAAATAAATTTAAAGATGCTTGATGCAGGCCCTAGAGTTAGAGCTTACGTGGAAAGTGTTGAAGCACAATAGGGTGTTGAAGCACGTGTTCGTTGACGCTTCAACAAGTCTCCGGAATGATGATAACGAGGACGCACCTCAATGGGAAAGCCTAGTTCAATTACTCAAACTCTGAAAATAACTATCTACAATGCCATATAAATAGGAAAAGAAAACTTAAGCCCTGAGAAACCTAACTAAACTAGAAAACTAAATAATATTGGAAACCTAATCCTAATTACAAGAAAATTAGAAACTAACATTTAATTACTGAATTAGAAATCTTAAATCTGCTTGGGCCCTACACATGTGGCTTGAGGTCTTTCTACATCAACGTGCTACTTATCGGAGGATTTGGCTCATGATAGAGCAAAATGGAGAAACATAATTCATGTAGCTGAGCCCAGCATAGTTGGGACAAGGCTTTGATGATGATGATGATGATCTCTTCGTTACTTAATAAAAAAAAGGGAAAAGGAAAACACTGACATCAGGTCATCCTAGGTCTCCATCTTGGCTCTGTCGCTGAACTTCCTTTCAACTGTGGTCCATCCGTCTTCAACACCGATCTTCTCTACAGCTTGTGATCCATAAGCACCAACAGGCCCCATAATTTGGGTCTTGACAAAGTTCGAAGTTCCTATCATGTTTTGGGTTGTGACTCATAGATATTATTTACCAAGCATCAATCAAATAAATTCATTTAAGGCATTAGGCATTTAACTACTTAATCAATATTTCAATTAAAATCCCAAATCCAATATTAAAGAGTGAAATGTTTCAACATCAAAACAAAATCCTATAACATAACCATAATTTAAGGTGTTAAAAAATAAATAAAGAAAAATTCTACCATCGACTAGTCCCTTAAACTACTGAATTTTTTGTCACGCTCTCTTCAGCCACGCACGCCAAAATCTATGTGTTTATCATCGTCGTGCTCTTGCTCTCCTGCATCCTGATTACCTGAAGGGGGCAATCCAACATCAGTATGCACCGGTGAATGAATTTCCTATCCTAACAACATAATGTATAACATAACAGATAAATAAATGCACAAGATTACTCGAAAAATTAGCAACACAATCATATTATTCATTTTTCCATCCCATAGCACATCTCTGATCCTGCCACCAAGGCAGCACACACATATCAAGATGGCACTCAAGCATCATCTCACTACATACATCCAATAAGGACCTGTCAACACAATGACCTCCACGGGCCCACATCCATAATTCACCCACATCATATACATATCACAACCTGAACCCAAGGTCCATAATTTCATAGCCATGAAAGACCCTGAGTACGAGACCGCCACCTCATACTGTGCTAGTAGTTCAGAGTTCATTAATTTCTTTAGCTTATTCAATTCCCTTATTAATTCCTTTCATAATATACAACCAAGCGCAACACTAACCATAATATATATTAGCTTACACAACATTCATCACTGTGCAACCAGCCCCATACAATTATTGTCTCACTTCTCATCATAACTGGTGGTTATTTTTGTAGTAGTGGGCCACACCCTTTTCATCATCATCACATTCCACCTAGGTTCAGAATTTCCACATCATACACTAATTCAAGAAATCAGCCCTTATAACATTGTCACGACATCCATATTCCACATTCCCTCTGGAGTCTTTAAATATATAAAGTGTTAGGGCTCTTTTTAATTATCCCGAATTCCCAAGGTCTCAACAGAACTCAACTCTGCCAAAAACATGCACGCCTGATAAGATTTGGGGCCATTGGATGATGGGCTAGACAGGGCCCACTCCTTGGGGGTCCTCTACGACTGGTGCCAATCAGGCATCCGCCCACATGGCCCCACAGCCCCACCCTCGAAGATTCATCCCAGATGACCTGGGAATGGGAAATCTGGATTTCAATCCTGATTTCTTCCATTATAAGAGGAAAATTGAATTGGAGAGGCTTCTATTCCGTCCTACTATTGATAGCACACAGGTTTGCAACCATCTTTACCATTAAAAATAGGATTTAGGCCCCAAGCATTGCATATTGGTTTCGTCAGTCATTGAAACAATCACTCGTTGGAAAGGAGGATTCAACTGATCAAGTATAAGAACTCTTAACTGTGGTTGGATAACTTTTGTTAACGAGATTTAATCATCATTAATCACCAATACTGGATTCATTAAATTAATTAACTGGTCTGCATAAAAAAAGAACAGCTCAGGCATATGAATGTGAATAATAACAGGTCATCTGGTTATCAGATCTGGATTCTGTTATATTAAACTCAGAACATATTAGATTCCAACAATGGTTCAATGAATACAAAAGATAATCCAGTAATATACCCATCGAGTCTCACTGTTTGGGTCCCTTCTTGCTTATGCAATGTTGAACCAAGGCCAAGTAGTTTCTGCCAATCCCAGATTTATTACTATGTTCCTTCGTTAATTCCAATCCCGACAATAATACCTCTTCCTTGTTGAGGCTTCCAATCCCTTAATCTCAATCCCAGGTTTATTACTATGTTCCTTCATTAATTCGACTCCTGACAATAATACCTCTTCCTTGTTAAGGCTTCCAAATTCCAATCCATTAATCTCAATGAGAAAAGTTATTTGGAAGGGTACAGGAAACTCACTCACCTGCTGTAAAATGTTGTTGCGTTTGCGATGTGAGGTTGAGAATAGGTCATCCACAAGAGCATAGGCGCTGTCCGTCTCCTCCTCCTCCGCAAAAAGTCTCGCTTCCTCCTAGGGTTTTCAAGCCACTCACACTTAAGGTTTCTTTCTCACACAAATCTATGAAATAGAATGCAATAATAGGAATATAGGGGAAAGCCTTTATATAATAACTAGGTTTGCAAAAGTCCCATTTGAAGTGTCGTACCCTACTCAAAATCATTCATGCCAAAAATTCTGAGGCCCCCTAAAATACCTAGGATATTACAATCTCTATTCACTTGGTTGTACTGATTTGTGGATTGCCCCAATCCAGGTAATTTAGTGATTGAAGATGGAGATAATGTTTTAGTTTGCATTATTTGTGATCAATGAAGGCTTTATCTTTCGTTGCATTAAATCCCTTCATAATGTTCAAGATCGATTAATTTATGCCCTTGAATCTGATTATTTATTTGACTTATGCATGTGGGAAAATGAATACTCATAGTTGCGATTCAGAATTCGAAAGGCCCCGGATTTTGGTTCGTGACATTGCAAAATGATGGGATGATAATAGTTCTAATCTCCACTATAATACATGTGTAGTGTTGCTCAGGGCTGAATCCAAGTACTGGGAACAAGTCCTTACAGATCCTATGATCCTCATTTGCTTAATGATCTGCTTGCTATTCACCATAATGTGCATGTGAACAGTGATAGTCTTAAATGTCCAAACAGATCTTAGATTGGGTGCTATTGCAAGAAATTGTTGCTTTCTATTGAAACCCTATAGAAGCTATTGCTGTCCACTTAGTGTCTGAATTATCCTTTTGGATTTGACATTTGAAACTGCTGGAAGCTATTAAGATTTGCTGAGATTTGATTGTACTGCATCAATTGTTATTGGAAAACATTCAGGTTTGGTCTGATTAGTCTTAGTCAATCTGTATCAATGTAGAATGTTCTGGACCAACCTTACTTGTAGCAATTTGACTCAATCCACTTTTTCATATTGAAGCCTCAATCTGGGTTGAATATCATTATGATGTCACTGATTTTAGTCCCATGACCATTCACAAGGTGAGGATAAAGCTTAATTGATCAGCTATGACTGTTCTTCCTTTCTCAGTGAGAGGTCAGAGGGGCATGACTGTCCAAAGGTTGTGGATTAAACATAGAACTGCTGTTTCACTTGGCTCAACATCATGGAGGCAACCATGACCATTCTTGTGTTGAAACATATTCAAAGAAAGGTGAATGGCATGGTATACCTTGATGAAAGTGGGCCTCACAAAGAAGGCATTGATTTGCTCAATAGTACCAGAAGTGGGGTGGTCATTAATATTGAATCGGTTCTCTCTTCTGTCCTTCAATCATGTATGTGAGAGCTTATTCTGTATATAAGGAATTGTGACTCAGAAAACTACACATGTTGAGGGTCCTGCAGTTTTGTGGCCTAGGCCAATTTAGTTTTTTTCTATTGCAGCTTAAATTTGCAATTAAGTGCCAGACTTGGTTTGGAATTTGCTAAATATGAAACTGCATAAAGGATGCCCCAAATTCTCATAAATGAGTTTCCATGAAAGCTGATGCCCAAGAAAGAAAAAGTACAGCAATCATCTATATGTAACGGGAAAGGCCATTGTTTGCATTGATTAGCTCTTTCTACAATCAGTGTTTCTGTCCATCTGGAATTCATTGCAGAGCCCTTCATATCAATGGACCAGATCACCAAAATGTGCTTGTGCTGTGTCCTGTGGTTCAGAAAACTGTACTACAGTACTACTATTGAGATCTAGTGCCCTAAATCATTGTTCTTTAATTCCAGATTAATGCTTAACTAGAGAGAGATTTTTGTACTTGCTAGGGATTTTCCACCACCGCGACTTGCTAGAAATTGATATAATGATCATTTTTGGAAGTTCATGATGGACAGCGTATAATGCTGGTTGCACATGAAGAACTGACTATAATAATTTCTGTTGTTTCAGATTGCAAGGGAGTTACGTCTTAGGGATGTTGGGGGCATTATCGTCGTGGATTTTATCGATATGGTTGATGACTGTAAGTAGCAAAGATTCTTCACTCTTTGTACAAATATGCTTCATGATTTTGTGTCCATGTCAACACATCATAAGTCATAACCTCTAAAGATCATAAATTGACAGTGCATAGCAGTGCTCCAACTGTTCAATTATGCAAAAGGAACCAGATTATGCTTTGAAAAATATAGATGGATATCAAAACATGTGTTTCTGTTGACTTTTTCCCCTTTCAGCAAATAAAAGGCTAGTTTATGAAGAAATAAAGAAGGCTGTGGAAAGAGACCGTTCGATGGTGAGAGTTTCTGAATTATCCAGGCATGGATTGATGGAGATTACCAGAAAGAGGGTATGCTTCTTCAATACAGATGATTAGATTATTTTCCTACCACACTCTGTATACATGAATTCTCGAATGAGCACTGACATCACATTTCAACTCTAAGAATAATTTTGTGGGGCCTACCTTGATGCATGCCAATCACGGTGTATGTTGGGTAAGGAAGGTCTTTATGTGGACTGAGGGCATGAAAAGAAATTTGCATGATCTGATGATCCTAACTATCTACTTAAGTTCCCAAAGCAGAATGGTTTTTACAAATGCATATATAAATGTTAAACTTTGGACCTCTAGATAGACGGTTAGGATTGTAAGGGAGTGATGTTAAGTCATAAGTGACCCACTTCGAAAATTTGAGAACTGTTTAGCTGGGATTGGTCAAGAAGTACAACTTACAATTAAACCCCTCCATTACAACTAATTGATGAACTGTTTGCTTATTGGAAACACTTGCAAGGATTGCAAGACTCTGTCATTGATGAAGGTCATGATTTGTGATGAAGATTATCTAATTGGACACGCAATTGCATAAATGGAGGTCCAATCAAAGCACATGGGGTCTGTACCCATGTGTGAAGAGCCCTATTGAATTAGGGAACTCAAACACTCTCAAGATTATTGAATTTACATCATTAGGGGACTGTGTTGACTTTTGATGATTCAGGACACAGCAGGGGGGGATTTTGTACTTCTGAAAAATCTATTCAGAACATACAGTCAGAACAGGGGGCTGCTGTCACATTTTTCTGGGGCTGGATTAATGGACTCAAATGGTCCCTAAACCAGTTGGGTCCAGCACCACCTGGGTCGCCCAGGGGTAGGCTACAAGTGGGCAGGGACCACCATCTTGAATGGTGGCCCATGTAGGGCCTATGTACAGAAATGTCCAGAGGGCTCTGGATGTCCCAGACAGAAATAGCAGTAGGATTTTGATATTATTTCTTGCCCTTTTACCTTCCAATTGTATCTATTAAATATACTGGTTAAGAAATAATGGTACAAGTTTCATTTGCACTTGTTTGTAGATCTGCCATTGGTATGGCGGATTCTTTAGCTAAGCAAGGGGTTGATCCTTCTTGTAATTTGAGTGTGACAGTCACCTAGTGTTGGGATGGGGTCTGGTATATATCTCTTATACTGGTACCAATGTATCTTGATCATTGTTGTTGGTTGGTTGTACCTTTTTTTCCCTCCTTTAATATTAGTTATCTCTACCACTCAAAAAAAAAAAAAAAAACTGTATATAGTGGGTTACAGTCTACAGTGAACAGTTGGAACAAAATTGATATTTTCTTTTAATCTCTGCACTATTTTTTCTTTCACTCCATTTATTCTCAATCAATTATGGTGCTTTTGCTTGAGACCTAGCATACTTGAGTGGGTCAAGCCTTTCTTTTTTCTTGCCTTAACCAAGTCCCCGAAATTGCAGTCCCTGTGTATTACTTTACAACATTATATTGACAAATTATGTACTGTCTTGGGTTCCTTTTGGTACCCGTGACTGCATTACTCATCCGATGATTTTCACATTAGAGGCATATGATGATGGCATTCAAAATTCCAAGGATGTCCCTTCCTGATTTAGGCCCCTAAAGTGCAAGAATTTGGGAAATGATTTTGATGATAGGTGTCTACCATGTCATCATCTTCGACATCCATCTGGTTTGACTTTGTTGACCACTTATAATGCTGATAATTGTTGAAAAATTCAATTTTTATCGGAAATCTAACATATACTCAACATCAAGTTGCATAGATTTTGGAATTTTCTGAAACATATTGCATAGGATCCTCATACAAACCCCATAGACCACATGCCTATTAATGAAGCTATGGTCCATCTCCATGACTCTTCCCAAACATGCTACAAATATAACAGAAACTTCATGTGCCCTGCAAAGGAATTGTAAGTGACTTCACCCATATAGATTTTTACCGGTGGACCTACAACTTCCATCCGCTTATCTAAAGTGGTCTTTCGAGAGCGTACTTCCACGACTGCTTTTCATTTGAAATTCTTCAAATTAAGCCAGAATAATCCCTTCTCCACTTGGGTTCAACTTATTGCCTAAAATGGAAAATCCAAATCAATCTTGCAACCAGTTTTTGGCGAAAGTCCTTTATTATCTCCAACGTAAAACCAGTACAAAGGTATTAAAGACCTGTGTCTTCAATGACGAAGATAATTTTAACCACTTTTTATATATATATATATATATCAGTAACAGTAAATTTTATTTCAAAAAGAAAATTTTAACCACTTTTACCCCTTTCAAATTTTCAGATAAGTCCACCCATACATCATCCCTTTATCTTTGTTGGCAAATGCATTTTATTCTCTCTCTCAGCTATGCCTTCAGGCTTCATCCCCTCGCTTCGAGTTTGAAGCATATTCCTATATGAATGGCCCCTCTCAACTGGAACATATCAAAATATTATCTTTATTCCTTTTAGGATGCCTGTTGTATTCCATTAATATTCTCCTTTGCTTTCACTTCACCCCATTCAGTTTTGAATTGAAGAAATTTGTGCCCTTATTTTTCCTTGTGACTTCATCTAACAGAATAAACACATCAATGATCAAACACATGAACAGAGTTACTGAATGATCTGCGTGATCTGATGAATAAATCCTAATTGGAATGTTATTCACAAAGAGTCCATACCCTTTCAATCAACCAAGATCATCTCCCATCTATAAGAAGATCAAAGCAAAGAGAAGCACAATGCTAGTTCTCGGCAACTCTGACTGAACCAATGGAGAGGATGAGCCATTTCCCTAGCATGATCCCATGGGTATCACTGATATGCTAGCTGCACCTTCAACCTCCTTAACACATAGGAGGAAGGTAAATGCAATGTTCTGAAGTCATTCAAGTGAACTGAATGGAAGAACCCAAATCAACATCCATAGGTTGGTTTATGAAAGAATGCCACCAGAATTTTTTTTGAAGGAACCATGGAGTGGAAACAATTCCTTATTTCAAAATAAAGAACTTTCTTGCAGGGGCCACAGCAATTCATTCCTATCATGGGAGGGTGTTTAAGGGTTGAGCAGAAATGGTTCCAATCAAATTATCCTAGCACTTGATTTAGGGGACTTAGAGATTCAACCTCTAGATGAAATGCTTTTGGTGCTTTATTTTAGATCCAGTGATTTATATTTTGTTCAATGAGCGTTAAGAAGGCTAATTAGCATAATACAACACTAAATCTTCATTATTGGCCGGGACCTTTTCCTATCAGTGCAGGGTTGGCCAATTTCTATTTTAGTTCAGAGTAGACTGAGATTTGGTTTGAGAAATTATTAATGTCCATCTGCCTATTTGACGCCGGCCCTTCTATTCTGGGCTTGAGGTGGCTTATGAGGCATGGCCTATGACAGATGCATTAACCATATATATATATATATATATATTGATATAACACTAAATCAGAAGTAAAAGGTCCTTGGAATTGTATATTTACCAAATGATGGTCAGAGAGCATTTTAGTAAAATGTTTAAGGAAGATATATGCTTATGCTCGATGTTACAAGGCCTCAATCCAAAAGTTACTTAGTTGTCAGAAGCTTATTATCCACTCTTCTCAAGATTGTCTCATAGAATCAATGATTAAATGGGGCTATTGTATCTGTCTGGTTCAGTATTGCTCTATTTTGTTTGTGTGCTTTGCTTCAGATATTAAGTAGATGCAGACATGCATTTTCAGTCACTAAAATTCCAGAAGAAACTTTAGAGAGTGTCTCTGGTTGTCTGTATGTACTAAATGATTATTTAATGTTGCAGGTTCGTCCAAGTGTTACATATATGATTAGTGAACCATGCATTTGCTGTCATGCTACAGGGAGAGTTGAAGCTCTAGAGACGTCATTTTCAAAAATTGAGCATGAGATTTGCCGCTTGCTAGTGAGTAAAATTATTTCAGCTCTTGTTCTTTCTTTTTTGTTCTTTATGTGCTACGGCTTTGTCTGGAGGTTTGTGATATCTTCTTTTTCCCCGGATACTCGGGTACAAATACCCACGAATTTGCTGTTTGCATATTGGCTTAATATAATTTCGGAAACTATATATATATTTATGGAGGTGCTCTTGTGAGAGACGCTCTCACCTTACTATGAGAGATAAAGGTGGGGGCCCTCACATTTAAGTTGTTGACATTGGATATGGATGTGAGGGCCCTTACCTTATCTCTTATAGTAACCTGAGAGTGTCTCTCACGAGCACCTCCCATATATATATATATATATATATATATATATATATATATATGGGAGACAATACTATGAGAGTTAGGGTGGGACCCTCATACTTAGGCTATATATATTTGTTACGTTGGTTAGATATAGTAAGGATGGGAAGATAGATGGAGATGTTGAACATAGGATAAAAATGGGATGATTGAAGTGGAGACTTGCTTTTGGGGTGCTTTGTGACCGCCGAATGTGTATAGACTCGTCTCTAGATATTATTTTTAAATAATTTTGTAATGTAAATAATGAATGTGTAGAATTCAACCATTTTGAATTAGGGCACAACCAATGTTTAATTAAGGGAAATCGACCCACATTGAATCATTAGGGTGCAATTAGAGCTTAAACTTGATTAGGGTACAATTTGGGAATTTTAAGGACCTATTGTGATTTTAAAAAAAATATGGGGTGTTTCTCATAATTTTAAAAATATGTCAATATGGGGCTCGATGGATAGAGAATAATTAATTATGCATCTTTCATTAAAGATGCAAACCTATCCGACTTGGTTTGGTACCTCGTGGGAAGACATGTAAATGTTACCCATTTTAGGTAGGAAGAGACCTCTGTGGTAGGTACTGAGGGAAACCAGTGGGTAGGATCCCTTGAAT
Source organism: Umbellularia californica (assembly GCA_028538565.1). Classification (NCBI taxonomy): domain Eukaryota; kingdom Viridiplantae; phylum Streptophyta; class Magnoliopsida; order Laurales; family Lauraceae; genus Umbellularia; species Umbellularia californica. Next base: position 49,418,335 of record JAPQWN010000004.1, read on the forward strand.
TAGGAGGAAGGGTTTGATTCTAATCAGGACTCCCAAACCAAGAGTTTGAATTCTATTAGAACAAGAAATGAGGGTTGGATCGAAGAGTTCTCATAGATTTCAAATTGGATCCACCTAAATCCTATTAAAAGAGGGTCACATGTCCCTATTCCATTAATCCATTGTGTGCATATTCCAAGTGGAGTTCACAGCAGTCCCATTGCTCTCTCTCTCTCTCTCTCTCTCTCCCCCCCCCCCCTTGTTCATACATGGTAATCCCTTTTTCTCTAGTTCCTTCTTCCTTCTCCAAGGTTTTCTCTAGCTCTCTTTCTTAGCATATAAACCCTAATCTCCCTTCTCTTTGGGATTTGCAAATTGGATCCATAATTAGGGGCTGAATTTGGGGAAAAAGCGAGGAAACGCAAGAAATCGATCTAGGGTTTGACTAAGCACAAGACCTTTCGCCAAATACAACAGAAAGGCAAGTAGACAAGCCTGAATCTCTATTTCTACCTGATTTTCATTGTCTAATCAGATTATTTAAACTACTAGAAACCCCAATTTAAAGCTCAATTTTGAAATTGAACAAGGGAGTATGTGTACGGGACTCAAAAACCCTTAAGCCTAAAAGATGTGGCTTTGAAACTACACACAACATGCAAAGTAGGGGACTTCCCATTGTCTGTGACTTATATATGGGTCATATACCCAGGCCGTACAAGATCTCTCCATGAGATTTGGCCATTGGACCAAGATCTCTTAGGGTTTGGTGTATTTGGGGGTTCCACGATTACATGTGCACATAGGGTTTGTAGGTTTTAGTCAGTTTGATTTAATTGGAATAGATTATGATGTTTCAAGTTTGGGTTTTTTCATGAACATGTGATCTAAATCCTTGAATTCTAAGGAGAGCAAGTATCTGAGTAGGAAATTGCAAGAAGATGTACCAAAACACCCCATCCACACCTGCTGTTGGCCCTTGGGGGTGAATTCATCATAGCTGAACCTTGGCCAAATAGGGTTTGGCCATGAGATCGGATTCTAAGCCTTGATTCTGTTAGTGTCTAAGGTTATGATCTATTTGGCTACGTGTGTGTCTGGGGTTGGATAGTTTATTCGTTTAGCATTGTTTTGTTACTCGTTTGTAGATGATAATTAGGATTCAGATCTTGTGTTATATATTGGTAGTCGTGTTGGGTTCAAATTGTCATGAATTACATGTAAACATGTGTGACATGATGGTGAATCGATGCTTCATGACGGGAATAACCCTAAAACCATGAAAGATGGAAAAGTGAGGTAAGTATGCATTGGCTGTAGGCACCATGGGGAGCTGACCCATGCTGGCCGAACCCATTGGAATGAATTAGGTTCTTTAACCTAGGACACCATGGAGAATTGAAATCTCCACATTCATTGTATGATGCATTGTCAGGGCTTGTTAATTATGAGAATTTGACCTTAAATCCAAGGTATCCATATTAGTTTAATGATTTATAAGTAAGGGCCCAGCAGTAGGTGATGTCTTTGAGGCTTGACATCCACCTACGAATCACTATGAAGCGTGCCGATGATTATGGTAACCCAAGGGTATGAAGTCTTGGACTCTCTAAACATCAACTGCCTTCAAAAGCGCCAATTAGTAATTGGCCTAAACCCAATTGGAGGTCCTTGAGATAGTTCGAATTGGGTGTATGGAAAATATGCAGTGTTTGGGATTCCATGATATCATAGGGTTGCATTGGCATAGAGCTGGCATGTGGAAAGCGATTGATTTGGCGTGATGTGTGAATTGATGATAATGTTTGATGAAGTTTATCCAAATGATCTCATGTTCCCATGTATACCTAACACGTATCTTGTTGTGATAACATCTCCCCTATGTCATGTGATTTGTGTAGTTCAGGTCTATGATATTTTGAACACATAATCTGTTAATTCTGGAGGTTTAATACGTATATAGAGTAATTCGTCATTGATTATTATTGGCTGGTCTTTATATTCATTTTTTTGAAATTTAAGGCGACACTACTAGGCTGTTTAAACCAAGCATAGTAGGGCGCTGCTATGTAGGGGTTATATTTTCTGCAATTATCTTCAAATTAGTTATTTATTTTGGAAGTGACAATCACTTCGGTACCAAACTCTAAATATGTTCTGTTGGCGATAACTCTGTATCTGGGTACCAAACTTTGTCCCCACTACATTAAATTGGGGTCGTATAATACCGTGGAAAGGGTGTGGGGGACGCTGGGCTATGGCTATAATATATGTGACTATTTAGCCAATGTGGGATGCCAGGTTATTTTAAAGATGTTTCTGTTTATTTATTAGATTTTCATTTAATGATTTCTCCATATGTACCTATATCCTGCATGGTTTTGCCTAGTCAATGTACTTGTAAAATTTTGTAATTTTACTTGTCCTTTATTTTATCGGAAAATCGTATGGAATATGAAATTTTGGTATGTTTATTTGCTAAGGTTTCTATAAAACTTGACACACTACAATTGGCGCTTGTAGGTGAAGAAATAGAAACCGAAGTTCAGGAAATTAATGCAGTTGATGAGGAACCGCATGAGTATAAAGAGAGTGCGAATGACGTAGTCTAAAGAGATTGAAGAATGCTTTACAAGTATTATTTAGTTTGATTTTGTTCAAAATTGTTAGACAATTGATGTTGATTAACGAAACAAAATTATTAAACTTGTGCTCTGTTATGCATATCTCTACTATTATTTGATGTTTGACAACAAGATTCCGCTGCAAAGTTCACTTTGACCTAATCTCATAAATGCGGGAAAAAAGTACACACGGCTTGAAAGTTTGACTTCTTTAGGAAGCCGGGTTTTGAGTCGTGACAGAATGCCAACAAGATGGAGGAAAGTCTTTACAGGACAACGATTAAACCAACTGACTTATGGAGCATAATCAAGAAGCAACATATGCATAAAATGGATGTATCAAAGATGCGATGTTGAGGTTGATGTGTAGTAAAAGTAGGAAGGATAAAATTAGAAATGAGTGCTTTCGAGAGCATTTAGGGGTAGCATCAATAGCGATAAAATTAGAGAAACTCGTTTGAGATGGTTTGGGCATGTCCAATGCAGGCCGGCAATGGTGCTGATAAGGAAGATTCTAGTTGTACAGGTTGATGGCCCACCAAGTGGAAGGGGTAGGTCAAAGAGGACGTAGATGGTGGTACCAAAAGTAGATTTGAGGAAGTGCAACTTCTTTGAGGATTTGGCTCAGGATAGATTGGAATGGAGAAACATAATTCATGTAGGCGACCCCAACATAGTTGGGACAAGGCTTTGTGCTTGAGTGGACAGAAGGACGACTCCTTTGTGATAGAGATCCGTCTGCTCAAGATTGTGGGGCCCACCTAGGGATGAGACTAGGGGATTGAAAGATTTCCCCCACCTGCCTATGTATGGTGATGGAGGCTCTGATAATCATCCTATCCACTTGATTAACGGCCGACAAGTTTTCACCATCCAAAACGAGTTGCTCAGTTGATCCAACAGTGTATAGTATTTTCGAATGGGTGCCAAACTTCGAGACTCGTGACTATTGGGGGATTTTTGTTGGCCTACTCGGATGGGCCAAAGGTGGGCCCTACACGTGCAAGTGGTTATCCTGTCTGCGTGAGCCGAGAGGTGTATACATACATACATATATATAGGGAAATATTCATGCGCATCTATAGCTCGACTTATTATAGTGAGACAACATAGTGTGGCCAACTTTATGATCTATCCCAACCATCTACAAACATGGGACCCCCTGAATTACACTAGATCCATCGAATTTCACTTATCCGAATGGATTGGACCATTGGATCGAGGGTCAAATATTTTTTTAATATAAAGTTGTTAAATTTGTGGGCCACGGATAAAGGGGTCAAAGGCATGGGATTGACCCTAAACTTGATATATGGCCCATCCAAGATGTCTCTTTCCATTGCCCTCAAGTCTCATGATTAGTGGGGCCCACCTCAAGTTTGTCCCTCACCATATGGTGAGAGATGGATGGACATGAATATGAGAGAGAGAGAGAGAGAGAGAGAGAGAGAGAGAGAGAGAGAGAGAGAGAGATGTTATCCTATTCACAACTTGTGCATTGTGTGTATCCATAGTGGGGCCCACCAAAAGGTCCATCCGGGTGGTCCACATAAAAACACACACACACACACACACACACACACACACACACCCACACCCACACCCACACCCACACCCACCCACCTCTCTTTTCTTCTCTAGTTGGCATGTGCTATGGGTTTGCACCTATGTGAATGAATTGTTGGATCGACTGTGCACCCATGTGATGGACTGTTGGATCGACTATGCACCCATGTGAATGGATTGGACTTGTGGGCCATGGATGATAGGGTTAGGATGATCGGATGGGGTTGATTTTTTGTTCATTGGAGGGACCCACTCAGATCTTTAAATTCCCCCAACCCCATCTTGATGTGGGCCAGCAAATGTGCCCCACAATGCATAGGATCAGGATATATGTGTGTGTATAGATAGAGAGATTTTGCTTCCTATTTTTTTAGGCTGTGGAACAGATCTTGAACTAATCCAGTCTTTTCACCACACACACCGCCCTTTGTGAACTTTCACTATATCAAATTTGACGCCAATCCGACTTTTACTCAACGTTGAATGAAATCCTAAGAAAATGATGCTAATTGTTCAACTTCAGGCCATAGATCAGGGGGTTGGGATTTAGGATGATCTAAGGGAGTTGTGCACATGGGTAGGTCTTATCCTAATCTTTTGCCTCCAACTACATTCCATGGTTGTCATGCATCATAGTGGGCCCCACTTGGAGGGCATTTTTTCACAAAAAAGCTCCCCAACATTTTCTAGCACCTCACTCTCTCTCTCTCTCTATATATATATATCATTATATTTGATATTTATAAAAAAATCCTATGGAAATTTTAATTACATGTTAATCCTTGGACTATTTTGTAAATACTGAAAACACTATAAACAAACTGTCTAAATCATTAAACTGATTAGATGTTTTTTCATAAAACCATGGTCCATGGAAGGGGTGAATCGTTATTGTGATGTAGTAGCAGATGGCCTAGATTTCATGGATTCTGTGATTCATCGGGCCCTTGATTATTTGGATCGATTTGATGATCCAATGGCCTTTTCATGCATCTCAGTTTGGGCCCAATCAAGAAATGAGGCTCAAATCCAATAGAAGTTTCTTATTTAGAAGACAAATTTTTTTATTAAGCTTGAATTCATAAATATGCATAGGTTTTCCGGTTTTCCAATTTCAACATGTGTAGCCATTGTTCATTTATCAAACCGGTGATTATGGTGGCCGAAATGCAGAAACGATTCTTTTTTTTTCAGACTTTACCTCAGTTTCTCAAGTCAGAGCTTGCATATTCTCTTTCTTAATTTTTAGCAGTTGCTTTTATTATAATTTGGAGAATGATATTAGTTGAGTTTTTAGTATGCTTAGGTTCTTTGTTTCTTTTCATCATTGATGTGGTGCCAAACAACAGTTTTTTGTCTGTTTCAGGCAATGTTGAATCAGAAGGCAGATGCAGAGAATGCAAAATCTTGGCCAAGGTTTGTGCTAAGGGTGGATCGTTATATGTGCAATTACTTGACATCAGGGAAGAGGACAAAATTAGCAGTATTGAGTAGTTCTCTCAAAGTCTGGATTCTCTTGAAGGTACATAATATTTGGCTATGTTGTGTTGGATATCAAAGGGCATCCTGTTTTTCTTTTTCTTGTGTTGTGGACCCAGCAAAACACCTAACATGATGGGTTTGTTTTTAAAACTACATATGAAGAAGCATGCAAAATTAAGTAGTTATATGCGCATAGAATTTTAAATATTTTCCCATATAAGAAGCTTTCGTTTTTTGAGGGCACATTTGTTTACATGTGTGGTAAAGTAAAGGCGAATTCAATGTCATATAAATGGTAAAGGTGAGATAAAGTATGTGATGAAGTAATGATTGTGTTTGTTTTGTATATGAGAGACAGGGTAGTTGTTTTTTGTCTGAGGTTTACTTTACCACACTTCACCTCAGTTCTATGAGGTAAAGAAAAGTGACTTGTGGTAAAGTTTGTGATAAAAAAAATAACAGTTGGAGATTACTTTCCCACTCTACCCTTTCAACCAAATATGGTAAGGGGAGAAAAAACAAACATGCCCTAAGTTCTTACTCAGTGATTAGAATGAGGACTCTAAGGACATTTGTCTGGCCACTTTTCTGCAAGAAAAGCTTGGAAAGTGTAAATGGTTTTTTTGCAGGACTCAAAGGTCCATGTTTGGTGAAGCAGCTTTTCCATAAGGAAAAGCGGAAAACAAAAAGAACGGACTTTTTAATGGAAAAGCGGAAAATAAAAAGAACAAAATTTTTCATCAGTATGTGGAAAACCATTTCCAATTGCGGGCGTGGCGTTTGTGCCCCATTATCCTAAGATACAACTGGGAATTTCTATCAATTATTGAGTGTGCTCTATTTTTCCAAGAAAAGGAAATCCAAGTTGGTAGAACCAAAGATATCCTAAGAGGTGTGCATGAAATTCTTTCTTTAAGTTGGAGTTTTTAGTTTAGTTTGGCTACTTTCTATTGATGCGGAACGGAGGATCTATGCGGGTGGGTACTGGAAGATGGAGTTGATAGGGCTTTACACCCAAATATTTGTGGCTTTACTTTGTTGGCTTCATGCCGTCCTTTCGCAGGAGAGATCTCAAGGAGAACTTTTCTTTTCATTAATCAACTCTAAGAAGCCAAAGAGGTTTACAATCTTGATCATCCAAACACATTGATGGTCAGGATTAAAACACCCAACAGCTTAAAACATAAATCATAAAATAAAATAAAATAAAACACGAAAATAGATGAGCTGGGCCCAAAGAGGTTGGTCTCTGTGTGTGTGTGTGTATACATCTATGTTATGTATACATACATTCATACATACATACATACATACATATATGTGTGTATACATGTATGTTATGTATACATACATACATACATACATATATATATATATACATACATATTTATATACATGGGAGATGCTCCTATAAGAGATGCTCTCACCTTATTATGAGAGATAAAGTGGGGGCCCTCACATCCATATCCAATGTCAACAACTTAAATGTGAGGGCCCCCACCATATCTCTCATAGTAAGGTGAGAGATGCTCTCATAGGAGCATCTCCCTATGCGTATATGAGAGCATCTCCCTATGCGTATATATATACGCATAGGGAGATGCTTCTATGAGAGCATCTCTCACCTTACTATGAGAGATATGGTGGGGCCCTCGTATCCATATCCTATGCCAACAACTTAAATGTGAAGGCCCCTACCTTATCTCTGATAGTAATGTGAGAGATGCTGTCATAGGAGCATCTCCCATATATATACATACATACATACATATATATATATATATATATATATATGAGAGGGGCTCTCCTAAGCTCTTAAGCTGAAACAGTCTACAAAATCATCTCCATCATGAACTTCCTCAAATCATCATCTCCAAAATCAAGATAAATCCATTTAGAACTAGATTTTCCAGTTCCATCATCCAAAAAATAGAGATAGTCAACTTTGATTTGTAGGAACAACACTGTTTTAGCTTACGATAACATAAGCTGCAGCTTAGGAGAGCCCTGCTCATACATATATATATATATATGTATATATATGTAGGGGGATATTCAAGTGCATCCAGGTGAGGGACACCCTCTTTTTGGAAAGTTTCAAGTACAAAAGAAGGGTACAAAAGAGAAGTACACCCCTCTTTTGTATTTGAAACTTTCCAAAAAGGGTGTGTCCCTCACCATTGTGGTGAGGGATGGATGCACTTGAATATTCTCTATATATGTATATATATATAGAGGGAGATGCTCCTATGAGAGCATCTCTCATCTTACTATGAGAGTTAGAGTGGGGGCCCTCACATTTAAGTTTTTGGCATTGGATATGGATGTTAGGGCCCCCATCCTAGCTCTCGTAATAAGGTGAGAGTAGCTCTCATAGGAGCATCTCCCATATATATATATATATATATATATATATGGGTAATATTCAGGTGAGAACTAGTTCTCACATATTAGCCCCATTTGGGGACGGGACAAGGGGGGATGGAAATATCTGTGAGACCACCCCAAGTATCAAGTTTGACCCCAAACCTATGCCCCTAACCCCTTCATCCGTGGCCCACAAGTTTAATGGCTTCATATTCAAATAATTATCAACCTTCGATCCAACGATTTAGTCCATTCGAATGTGTGCCAATTCTTGGGATTAGTGACTATCCGGGGATTCCCTATTGGTTGCTAGGTTTGGATGGGTTGCTAGTTGGGCACCGTAAAAAAATTTTCATATCATAGGTGAGAACTAGTTCTCACTTGAATATTTTCCTATATATATATTCTTATGATAAAATTCCATGAGCTCATGCTTGTGGGGCCCACCCTTGGTCCATCCAAATGGACCAAATACACGACCCCCTTGAATTGCACATGTCCACCAACTTTCAGTTAGATCCGAATTTGCTGGACCATTGGATTGACTATGTACCAATCCAAATGGACTGATGACCATTAAACTTTTAGGGCCCAAATGGAGATGATAGAAACCACGGTTGGGGCTTATTTTTTGCAAAAAAGAGGGTCCTAGGGAGTCCTTGAAATCCCCCCATCTCCATCCCCATGTGGGTCCCCAGGTGGGCCCCACCACACACTTGAGCTTACCTGAGCTTACGTTATCCTAAGCTTTAGCTTAGGAGAGCTGCCCCCTATATGTATATACACCCTTGTTATATTTTCACATGTTCTATCAATAACATTTGCTTTGCAACATTTCTTCTTTTTTCTCCATTGGTTTGAGTGAGTTCTTGATTGAGGATCTGTTCTTAGTAGCTTTGTGATCTATGGTAAGCGAAACCTTGTTTGCTCCCTGATTGGCGTAGCATACTTTTGTTGATTGAGGATTTGAGTTTGGGTGCATGAATGATTGGATTTGGCTTCCTTTTATTGCGTTGTATAATAGCTATTTATAATTAAACACTAACGGACGTAACACTAAAATAACAAACCACAATACTTACTAAGGCGTTGGGGCTTGGGGTCGCAGGGGCAGTTAATATTTCATTATCTGTATATCTTGCATATCTTCATGGTCATTACCATACTCTTTAGTCCTTATTTCATCATCATCATCATCATCATCATCATTATCAAAGCCTTGTCCCAACTATGTTGGGGTCGGCTACATGAAATCTATTTGTCCTACTGATCTATCCCGAGCCAAATCCTTAGATGAGCTGCATTTCTTTAGATTCATTTTTACTACCTACATCCAAGTCCTCGGCCTACCCATTACCTTTGATGGGCGATCAACCTACATAGCCAAACTTATCCTTGCTGGCGCTGTTGTCGGCTTGTGTTGGACATGCTCAAACCATCTCAAATGGGTTTTCCTAATTTTATCCCCCCTATTGTTGCTACCCCTAAATGCTCTCAAAATCGCTCATTTCTAATTTTATCCTTCCTAGTTTTACTAGACATCCACCTCTAGATCCTCATATATGCTACATCCATTTTGTGCATATGTTGCTTCTTGATTGGCCAACATTTTGCTCCATAGGTCATAGCTGGTCTAATCACTATCATTTAATATTCTCCCTTCAATTTTGCTGGCAACTGTCTGTCACAAAGCACTCTAGAAGCAAGTCTCCACTCTAATCATCCTACTTTTATCCTATGTTCAACATCTTCATCAATCTCCCCATCCTTACTAGTTATCAAGCCAAGGTCACTCAATCAATCTATTCGTGGTATCTCTTGGGTTTCAATTCTTACAGTAGTTTTAATTCTTTGTATATGCCCACTGAAGTTGCAATCCATAGATTCTGTGAAAGGATTTACAAATCCTTGTATTAGCATGAACAAGAAGAAGAAATTGTAAATTTTGTCTCATCCCAAGATGGGGATCGACCATGTGTATTTATATTGGTTGTTGCCTAATCAAAGACTCTAATTACAATCTAATTTACATCTCATTATAATTGATTAAAAGCTATTAAGGAAAATCTAGATGTGATTATAATCCTGTAATTATGTATAGATGCTGACCATATCTTACAAGATTCAGGTGTGAGATATACTGTGTGGGCATTTTGTTATGGGCTTGTCATAGTGGGCCTGCGCTTGTGAATCTGTTGGATCTCTACACTACCCCTCAATTTGATGCGGGGAACTGCATAACATTAATTTGGAAAGAATATAAATATGACGATCCCGGGGCAAGCCTTTGGTGAAGATATCTGTCAATTGATCATGTGAAAAGATGTAGGGCAGATAGATTGTGTTGAAGACTACATGTTGACGAATGAAATGACTGTCAATCTTAATATGCTTAGTGCGCTAATGAAAACCGTATTTTTCGCAATTCGAATGGCACTAGTGTTATCAGCATAAAGTGGAGTAGGGTCCTTGAGGAAGACACCAAACTCTTATAGGAGACGATGAAGCCATATAATATCACTACTTGCAGATGACATGGACCGATATTCGGCCTCAGCGGGTGATTTGGAAACAGTGCTTTGTTTCTTACTTTTCCATGAGATGAGGTCCCAAAAACATGCACCGACTCGTTGTCGATCGACGAGTGTCAGGACACCCTTCCCAATCGGCATCAGCATATGCTTGCAATTTGAAGGAGGACACCGAAGGGTAAAACAAACCATGATCCCTAGTGCCTTTGATATACTGAAGAATCATATAGACAACTAGAAGATGTGGTTTATGAGGATTGCTAATAAATTGACTTACAGTTTGAACTACATGAGAGATATCGGGGCCTTGTCATAGTTAAATAGAGAAGACTATCCGCCAATCGTCAAAATAGGGTTGGATTTGCGAGTGATGCCCATCATCTTTGCTGATTTTAACATTAAGCTCGACAAGAGTTGCAAAAGTTTTTGGTAGCACTAAGACGCGCAGATTGAATTAAGTCATCGGCATATTTGGATTGAGTAATCCAAATGCCATCCTTGTTCCGTGAAACTTCCAGACCCAAAAAATAAGTCAATGAACAAGGTCCTTCATCTTAAAGGTACTCATAAGATGATTTTTGAGTTCAGAGATACCAACCACATTGTTGCCGCTGATTATCATATCATCAACATATATCAATAGAGTGGTACAGTGACGCAACCAAGATCCGCGATCAAACAATAGATCAATCTCCTGAAGGATTTATCGAATCTAAGAGGATTCCAGCCACTAGGGCAACCTCACAAGAGGAAAAAACACCATAATTGAAGAGAAAACTCTCATAACTCAAAGATTAATTGATAATAAGCATATCATTACAATGAGGCCTAACATCCTTTTATAAAGGAGTTGGCTTGATCCCTAAGCAACTATATTTCCTAATATATCAATCATATCTAAAATAAAAAGGAAACTAACTAATATTAATCATAAACAAGCCAAACTACTAAATAAAATTTCCTAACTAAATGGATGACCCCTTGGGCCTATGGACTGGACCCAATGGGTTGGCCGACCTATTATCTGGCCTGCATCAATTCTCCCCCGCTTGAAAAAACTCGACTCCGGCGAGTTAATAGAGTGATAAAAAGGGAGAGAATTCGACCACAAATTCTTAAAAATGTCCGCCTGGGTCGAAAATCAATCGCACAAACATCTGTTTATTCTCATGACAGGGCTTGGAAGCTTGATCCGGTCTTTTACTCCATTGAGAGGTAGAGGGGAGGTTTTGCTTCTGCTGACGTTTGTATTAAGTATCTATCGGTGATCGCCGAAAATAAAACCTTCAATGTGACTAATAGAACCTTCAATTGTTGCCTTTGTACCAACGGACAGGAACATTGACTATCTATCGGTGATTGCCGAAAATAAAGTCAATGTGAGGAATTTCAATTATTTGATCGGCTTGTGAAACTACTGGAATAATGGACTTAATTTCTGATGGCTCAATTGGATTTTCTGGAAGTGGTATGACAATTGGAACCACTGGATGTTCAATCTTCTCACTAACTTGATTAGAGAATTCAATGTTTACTTCTCCTTGTTCACCTTCAACCTTTTGCAGCGCTTGAGGAACACTAACTTGATCATCTTGCACTTGTTCCAAAGTTTCCATGAGATTAGCTTTGCCTAGACCTTGATCATCTATTGCACGCTTGATGTCTGCTGGCATGACTTGTATCTCTTGTGGTTCAATCATGACTGCTCTCTCAACTCTTTTCTCTTCCTGTGGCTCTTTCTTTGATTTAGTGGAAGGAGGTGATGTAGACGAAGATAAGGCTGTTAAAGATAGGGTTGTTGACTTCATTGGAATGAGCATAACTCTTTTTCCATTCCACAAAATGGTATATGTGCTCGCCTCTTTATCATGGTGCACTTTCCGATCAAAAAGCCATGGCCGTCCAAAAATAATATGAGCAATATTTATATGAATCACATCACGCCAAATTTTGTCCTCATAATGGCCCATTTTGAATGAGACCAAACATCTATGAGTCACGGGGATAACATGACCATTAGACATGTGACTTGGTAGGGCGTAGGAAGCTTCTCAATTGGCCAATGAAGTTTGTCAATGACCTCTTGCACGACAAAATTCATTGCACTACCATTGTCAAAAATCAAATTAGCGGACTTGTCTTCGACTCTTATCCGTGTGTGGAATTTCTGAGCATGTCTCCATTCTTCTTCTTCCTTTTCATTTGTATTGAGGAGTCTGCGAATGACAATAGTGGGACTGTCTTCTCCTGGGAAAAGTCTTCCCACAACATGAGCTCTTGATCTTTGTTGAATGTTTCTTTCTTGATATCTTGGTCTTAATCCTTTGATATATCGAGCTCCATCATTCTTATTGCTCTCCCATAAGGCACATAAAATTTCCAACTCTTGATATCGAAAGGTATATTCATCAACATTTAAGTTACCTTGCTTCAAATTAATGTGCTGCTCAAAGTAGAACTCTTTTTCATGGTACTGTTTTCCATATCTGAACTCATATAATAGCTTCCATGTGTCTCATATTGATTTGATAGGCTCGGTTAATGACACTCTGAAAGGGTCGGATTTGAATTAGGCCCATTGACTGAGACCAAAAATTCTGCACTTTTAAAAAAATATATATATATTTCTGCTGCTAGTGGGCTGGTTCAGGTCGGACTCAGATCAGGCCCAGACTGGAAAATGCAGATTCAGTATGCTGCAAGTGGGTTGGATTTGGGCTTGGGTTCAGGTTGGACCTGAATTGCAGGTTAGGCCCAAACTGCCAAAGTTAGGCAAGTGTTACACAGGTGGGAAAGGGATCTCCTTTTCTGTTTTGGGTTCCGTGCAAGCAAGGAGTTGAGGCAAGAGTTCCTTCCTGTTTGACATTTAACGAAGAGGAAAACTCAACCTGATGTAGTTTCATGCGAGGATGTGGCGAGATGATGATGAAGACGCTTGGATGCTGTATGCTGGCTTGCGAGAAGACGCTGGTTGCCGGACGGTGCCAGGTATTCTCTCCTAACTCTGTCTTCTTCTCTTCTCTCTTCTTTTTTCTTTTTTTGTCGGTCTTCTTCTCTTCCCCTTTCCTTTTTTTTTTTTTTTTTGCTCTGTTTCTCTACTGGGTTGGGGCTTTTTGACAGAAGATTTGATGGGCTGTTTATATATATATATATATATATATATTTGGTTGGGGTTTCTATTTTTTTTTTCTGGGGTATTGGGGTTGCAGAGCTAAAGGTGGGGTTTGGTGTCGGGGCTGGTTTGGGGTAAGATTGGAAAGGTGGTGGATATGTGAGAAGGGGATTCCGGGAAGATGGTCTGGTGCTAAGGCTTGGTTAAGGGGGAAGTGGCTATCGGCTTTGGTAAGGGGTACGTGAGATGGGGATTTGGGTTTGGATTTTTTTTTTTCCGACTGGGAAATTGGGTGTGTTTGGATTCGGCTGGGGTTGGGGTTTTTGAAGAGGTGGGGTTTGGTGGTGGGCAGCACTGGGTGGCGGTGGATGACGAGAAGGGATTAAGATGGACGGTGAGGATGATGATGATGAAATGGCTAGGGGATAGAATCCGGAAGGGACCGTTGTCCTCCCGGCGATCGCTCTTTGGCTCGATACCAATTAACGCAGCCAAGATTCGCGATCGAACAATAGATCAATCTCCCGAAGGATTGATCTAATCCAAGAGGATTCCAGCCACTAGGGCAACCTCACAAGAGGAAAAAACACCGTAATTGAAGAGAAAACTCTCATAACTCAAAGATTAATTGATAATAAGCATGTCATTACAATGAGGCCTAACATCCTTTTATAAAGGAGTTGGCTTGATCCCTAAGCAACTATATTTCCGAATATATCAATCATATCTAAAATAAAAAGGAAACTAACTAATATTAATCATTAACAAACCAAACTATTAAATAAAATTTCCTAACTAAATGGATGACCCCTTGGGCCTATGGACTGGACCCAATGAGTTGGCCAACCTATTATTTGGTCTACATCATACAACCATAGGAGGTTCTTTGAATGAAGAGTGAGTTGTCATTAGGGCTTTGAAAAAAGTTTGCTTTGATGATGGCAGTGTGAAACTTGTCAAACCAGGCTCGGGGAGCTTGTTTAAGCCCATATAAGGATTTATTTAACTTGTAGACATGTTGTAGTGGATAGGCATAGCCTGGTGGTGGACTTTGAGATCGCCATGTAGATATGAGTTCTTGACATCCATTTGCTAGACGACCAATTATGGGCCGCAGCCACACCTAGTAAATAGTGTACTATAGTCATTTTGGCGATGGGTCCTAAGGTTTCCTCATAGTCAATGTCGTATACCTGTTTGTAACCTTGTGCAACTAGTCGAGCTTTGTAGCGGTCAATACTGTCGTCAGAGCAAACCTTAATGGAGTAAACCCATTTGCTTCCAATATCATATGTATTTGTTGGACGTGGCACCAAATCCCAAGTTTTGTTTCCTTCGAGTGCCAATAGTTCATTTGTTATTGCATCTTGCCAACATGGTATATTAGCGACAAAGTAAAGGTTCCCTATGGAAATAGTTCTTATACCAGAGATTGGCAATCGATGACCATTTGCACTAGTGATTGAATCACGACCATCATAATGTTTCCAATTGTGTAGGTTTTGTTCAACATATGTCATATGGTTTGAGGCACCTGAGTCCAAGCACTGTGGATGGTGTGATAGATGTAGATATTGAAGTTGATGAATGAAATGGAGGGAATACAATAGGAGGAACCCAGACCACTAATACCCACGAAGGTGAATGTAGATGTCACTGAGGAATTGCTCATTTCTCAAATCTGAGTTGTAGTCAATGTAACTGAACCAGTATGTGAGGAAGCCATGTCAAGCTGATTACTAATTTGAGCCTGAAGAGCAGTCGGGCCGCGTTTTTGAAATTGTTTTGGTTTCTTTTCAAGTCTTTGTGAGCAGTTTGAAATAAGATGTCCAGTACGTTTGCAGTAGTTGCAAAATAATTTCCTCCTGCAATCATGGGCTACATGTCCATACTTCTTACATTCAAAACACCGAGGTTTTTTAAAACGGGTTGTGAAAAGAGCTGTCTTCATCAGCTTGTGTTGGGCCTGGTGGTGTAAGAGGTGCCTTTGA
This sequence comes from Umbellularia californica, assembly GCA_028538565.1. Lineage (NCBI taxonomy): Eukaryota > Viridiplantae > Streptophyta > Magnoliopsida > Laurales > Lauraceae > Umbellularia > Umbellularia californica. Next base: position 49,433,987 of record JAPQWN010000004.1, read on the forward strand.
TTCCTTAGGAAAGAATGATGAGATAAAAGGCGGGGTCTCTTCTCGAAGGACCTACTTGATACATGTACCTAGATCAGAAGAGATTTCCCAATTCATTAGTGTGGCCCGCGCAAGCTCAAATTCCATACGAAGATTCATAAAAAATCGGCTAACATGAAGCCCTTCTTGAAGCTTAAGGGCTTGAGGAAGAAATTATGCTAAGACAAATCGGAGGAGCATCTGATCTCTCTGTCCATGAGGTTAGAAAACCATTGTAGTATTCTTGAACGGTCTTGTAATTTTCGCAGTATTTGGCCAATTCCATATCCAAATGAAACCTATAGCATGGTTCAAAATAGCAGCCGCTACGTAGCATAGCACCCGCATTATCGACCATATTGGTTGAGGCCGCTACGCTACTTTGAAAATAGCGGCACTACGGTCTAAAACCTAGTAGAGCCAAGTAATTTTAGTTTTAAATACTATTTTTGCTATTTCATCTCCTCAATAGTAGCCTTTCTTAAAGTTTCCTCTGCCCTTATATGGTTTCAAATCACTAAAAATATACAATCTTGGTTGCTACACAAGATTCAAAAAACTTAGACTATTTAAGAAATTCACACCGCTACGTATCACCACAACCGCTAAGTATTGCCCGCTACGTGGCATTTTGGCCACTGACCGCTACGCCTGCCGCAACCGCTATTTTGATCATTGACCCATGGACTTTATTCTGTCGGTGATAAATTTTCTTCATGTGTGTCCCCATTTCTGAAGCTTTGTGAATCCTTGAAGTGCCATTGAGGAAGAAGGATCAACAGAGTTGAGGATCCAAGTTACAACTTTGGCATTGCGTTGGTTCCAAGTCGCTATAGTTTTATCATCCACAGTTATTGTCCCGGTGGGGTCTGCAACTGGTTTTGGATTTGTTCCATCCAGGTAACTCAACATCCCTTGTCCTTCAATAAAGTTCTTTAAATGGAATGACCAAGACATGTAGTTTGTGCCGTTAAATTTTACAAGAATAATCTCAACTTTGTCCATTGGATGTCCTGATATTTGTTTGTAAGGAAGTACGAACAGATAGATCCACAAGGAATTGTGGACAGAACCTCAACTTTTCAAAAAAGGAGAAAAAAGACACCCTGGGCAACCGAAATTTTGTAGCAAGAATGGGAAGAACTTGCGGCAAAACTGTATATTTCTCTTATCATCCTCCCATGTTAGATTGGTGGCCTATTTTTGCAACTTCCGAAAAAGGAACCACTGTATTCCAATGGTTGGATTGGTGTTTCAAGCAAAAATTTTGAAACTATTTCAGGAAACTGTCAAACCAAGAAAGGAGTCAAGGCACTGACCTATTGGGCTGATAAAATGCCAGAAAAATGTGGATAATTCCAATTAATAATGGGCAAACCTGATGCTCGAGTTTCTAGAGATTCCACAATCAGGAGGTCGGGTCCACTGCTTGATCAGGCAGACAGATAGCTGTCGACTGTTGCAGAATGTTGCCAGAGTTGTTTCCTTGCACAGAATGTAGTTCTGGATGGCTGAGATGATCTTTCTGTTGATCAGAGAGACTGCTCTTCCAGACTTCTTCCTTTCTTTGATTCAGCGAATGGGGAGGAACAAAGAAGTTGTTCTCTGTTGATTACTTAGTCGACTGGACAAGCAGGTCCAATGATAGACAGAGTCATAGTGGCTCCGATACCATTGAAGGATCTACAGATCCTTGTATTAGTTGGAACAAGAAGAAGAATCAAGAAGAAGAAGAAATTTTAAACTCTGTCTCATCCCAAGATGGGGTTCGACCATGTGTATTTATATTGGTTGTTGCCTAATCAAAGGCTCTAATTACAATCTAATTTACATCTCATTATAATTGATTACAAGCTAATAAGGAAAATCTAGATGTGATTATAATCCTGTAATTATGTATAGATGTTGACCATATCTTACATGATTCACACGTGAGATATATTGCGTGGGCCTAACAAGATGGGCCTTTGGTTTTGGGCCTGTCATAGTGGGCCTATGCATGTGAATCTGTTGGATCTATACATTTTGTCTTTGTACGACATATTTTAAAGCCTTTTGATTCTAAAGCCTCCCACTATCTCTCTAGTTTTGCATTGACACCGTCTCTTGATTCATCAACCAACACTATATCATCTGCAAACAACATACACTATGACACTTCCTCTTGAATATGAGTTGGGAAGTCCCACATCCCACATCACCTAAGCAATAGGCTTGACATGTCTTAATATACCTGTATGGGCCTTCCACCTATCAGCTTAAGCTTTTGGGTTGGTATATGGTTTCTTACATGGTATCTGAACGGGTTTTGATCCCATTGTTCTTGTGTAGCCCACGTGACAGGCCTGTCCATAAAATCTGTTGGGCTTGCACGTGGGGGAGTGTTGGGAAGTCCCACACCGCACATCACCTAAGCAATAGGCTTGACATGTCTTAATATACTTGTATGGGCCTTCCACCTATCAGCTTAAGCTTTTGGATTGGTATATGGTTTTTTGCAGTTAACTCATCCATAATTAATGCAAAGTGGTAAGTGCTTAAGGCCGACCCCTGATGCAAACCTATGATCATTGGGAACTCACTTGTCTCTCCACAGGTAGTTCTCACACTCATCACCACTCCTTCATACATGCCTTTAATAATTTCAATATAACTTCTTGGAACATTCTTTTTATTTAAAACCCCACCAAGTCAAATCTCTAGGTACCGTATCATACGCTTTTTCTAGATCGATGAAAACCACATGTAGATTTTTTCTTTTCATTCGATATTTTTCCTCTTCAATCCTTATTGGATATTTATGGAAATTCCTAATGGATACGATACTTAAAAATTATGAAACAGCTCCTACTTCATCATACTGATAAATTACATATACTATTGATAATCAATCTCGTATTGTCTATCACTATACCAATACTGCTTGCAGGCACCAATATCCATATTGTTGAGTAAGAACTTGTTTTGGGTACTATACTAGTATTTGTCCCTTTCACATCAAACTCAGAGGGAAAATGGGGTAAAAAAAGACATCATTTTCATGTTATTATTGTCATTCTCATAATTGCAAACCATAAGAATGTAATGAGAGATCTTGAAAAACTATTTGTATTAATTTGTCTCCCCATCTCTGGAGGTCGATGATCAATATATAGATGTTTACATGCCTAAATCAAGGCTCTAAGAAAGGAAACCAACTAATTACATCAATTCCTAATCTAAGTTTAGAAAGTAATCAATAAAGGAAATATGTACAGTTGTATTACAAATCAAATCTACGTGAGATTAGATTGCTGGGCTGGTTTGTCTAATGGGCCTCCGGCCTGTTTAATACCCCCTCTCAAATTGATGTGGGAGAGTCAACAAGCATCAATTTGCCAACCAAGAATTGGTGGCGTGGGCATGGAAGACCTTTAGTAAGAATATCAGCAATTTGTAACTCAGTGGAGACATGCGGAAGGCTGATTACATCACGCTTTAATTCATCATGGATGAAGTGACAATCAATCTCGATGTGCTTAGTCCGTTCATGGAAAATAGGATTTTCAGTAATCCTAATGACACTTGTGTTATCAGCATAGAGTGGGGTAGCACCGGCTGGGGGAAACCCAATGTCTGAAAGTAGACCTCGGAGCCAAAGAATTTCGGAGCACGCAGCAGACATGGCACGGTATTCAGCTTCGGTAGATGATTTTAAAACTTTTTCATTCTTCTTGCATTTCCAAGAAATTAGGTTATTACCCAAAAACATGCACCATCTAGTGGTCGAGCGGCGAGTATCCGGACAACCGGCCCAATCAGCATCTGAATAAGCTCTGAGAGAGATAGGATTGTTCGATGGAAAAAACAACCCACGAGTCGGTGTGCGAATAAGGTACCGAATGATGCGGCGAACAGCAGCCATATGAAGATGACGGGGAGCAGTCATGAACTGACTCATGAGGTTGACTGCATAGGAAATATCAGGACGAGTGATCGTATGGTAGATCAAACTCCTAACTAACTGGTGATAAGCAGTAGGATCAGGAAGAAGGTCACCTTCCTCTCGACTGAGTTTGATATTCAGTTTTGACCGGCGTATCGACGGGAGCTGAAGCAGTAAGGCCAGCCAAGTCAATGAGATCAACAGTATATTTGTGTTGATTTAGAATTATACCCTTAGGCGATTGATGAACTTCAAGACCAAGGAAATAGTTTAAAGGGAGGAGATCCTTCATGTGAAAAGTCGCACTAAGAGAAGCTTGGAGTTCCTGTATCATTTTGGCATTAGGACCAGTAATGATGATGTCATCAACATAGACAAGTAGCGCAGTTATCCCGGACGGAGCATGATGTAAAAACATAGAAGGATCATACGGACTTGGAGAAAAATCCAAGCGGAGCAGAGCATCTTGAAAATTTTCAAACCATGCACGAGGAGCTTGTTTCAGCCCATAGAGGGAGCGACGAAGTTTGGCAACCATACCTCTGTCGGAAGAGTATCCCTGAGGTAGACGCATATAAACATCTTCTTTGAGATCACCATGAAGAAACGCATTTTTGACATCCATTTGATATAGAGGCCAAGACTGAGATGCAGCAACAGCAAGAATTGTGCATACGGTGGTCATCTTGGCAACCGGTGCAAAAGTTTCATCATATTCAATGCCATATTCTTGCCGATTTCCAACTGCGACAAGACGCGCCTTATATCGATCTAATGTGCTATCTGATTTTAAGTTGAGAGAAAAAATCCACTTACAACCAATTGGTTTGACACCCACAGGAGACGGGACAACATCCCACGTATGGTTTTGTTCTAATGCCTCCAATTCATCTTGCATAGCCTTGTTCCAACATTGGTGCTGCACAGCCTGAGAATAGGATTGTGGGATGGAAGAGGATGACAAAGTGGCCATTAAGGAAGTATGAGAGAACCCATAACGGTCTCGTGGAACTGAAATGCGAGTGGAGCGGCGCAATGAAGTGGGACCAAGTGCCGGAGGTGGATCGGATGCTGGAGGAAGATCAGGAGGGGGGTCGCCTGTAGGCGCTTCTGTAGTCCGTCTGTGATACACAAAGTTAGGATTAAAGCGAACAATAGACTTGGTGTCAGAAAAACCAGGTAAGGAAACTGATGAGGAGTCCGGGGGATCAATATGGTTTTGAAAAAAATACTTGTGTTAAAAAAACACGACATTCCTAGAGGTACGGATACGACGAATGTTGGGATCATAGCAAAGGAACCCTTTCTGAAAGGGTGCATAACCTAAAAAAACACACTGAGCTAATTGAGCGGTTAGTTTGGTCCTTTCAGGAGGAGGTAAATGCTCAAAGCAAAGGGAACCAAAAACATGAAGATCATCATAGGATGGAGATGTCTTGTACAGGCGGTAATATGGGCTCTGATTGTCAATAGAGGATGAGGGCATACGATTGATAAGGTGAGCAGCAGTAGCTAATGCCTCAACCCAAAACCGGGTAGGAACCGATGATTCGAGAAGGGTACGAGTGACATCAAGGAGATGTCTATTTTTCCTTTCAGCGACTCCATTCTGCTGTGGAGTATAAGGACAAGTTCTTTGAGAAATAATGCCTTTGGTTTTCAGAAACTTTGAAAATCAGAGGACACATATTCCCCCCCCCCGAATCCGAACGCAAGGTTTTAATGCATGTGGAAAATTGAGTCTCAACATAAGTCAAAAAAAGTTTAAAAACATGAAAAACATCAGATTTGTAATGTAGAAAATAAACCCAAGTGAACCGACTGAAATCATCAATAAAAGTCACAAAGTATTTATAGTGAGCATGAGAAAGAGCTGGAGCAATTCCCTAGACATTGCTATGAATTAAATCAAAACACTGAGTGCTGTGGGAATTGGAGATAGGAAAAGGAAGAGTTTTGCTCTTTCCTATTTTGCAAGTAGCACAATCAAAAGGCACGGAAGAAGATAAACCACTATTTTTATTTAATAAACCAGAATTTAACATAATGGACAAAACTTTGGAATTAGGGTGTCCAAGTCTATTATGCCACAATTGACAGTTATCTCTAATAGAAAAACAAAACACATCATTGTCAAATTTATCCCTAGAAAACTTAGAAAAATCCAGCGGAAACAAGCGCCCACACTTAGGCCCCCTCGCGATCTCCTTCCCTGACATCTGGTCCTGCACAATACAACTAGAAGAAGAGAAAGAGATGTTACAATTATTTTTAACAAGTTGTCCAACTGACAATAGGTTTGAAGTTAAATTGGGACAAAGGTAAACATTGTTCAAAGGAATGGGACCAGGGATATCTCCGAGAGCAGTAATGGGTACATTGTCGCCGTTAGCAGTTTGAATATGAAGTTTGCCATTGTATGTTGCCATATTGGAGAGGGAGGCACGGGAATACGTCATATGATTTGACACCCCGAAATCAAGGAACCAAGTAGAAGATGGAGGGGCGTACTTGAGAGACCAAAAGCAGAGAGGACATTGGCAATCATTTGCTGGACTAATTCAGGAGTGAGAGAAGATGAGGGCCCAGGATGTGAGGGTGCAAATGTAGGAGCTGGCATAACCGATGAAGCAACATAAGCATGCGGAGCCGAAGTTGGAGACTGTGGAGATGGACGTTGTGGGCGGCGGCGACATTCTGAGATGATATGTCCCTTACAATAACTGCAGACCTTCTGTTTGCATTGAGTGGCAATGTGCCCAAATTTTTGACAACTGTAACACTGCGTTTTACTCAAGTCACGAGGCGGAGGCTGAGAAGCCTTATTAGCCGAGAAGGCGACTGAATAGGTCTCAGTCTTATGTTGAGCTATATGAGCTGATGTCTCAATGCGCTGTTCCTCGCGAAGGAGCTCATTCAAGCATACATCTAAAGAAGGTAATGGGGTCCGATTCATCAGAGCAGATCGGACACTTTCATATTCAGTGCGCAGTTTCATCAAAAATTGATCCCTTTGACTAGAGGCCTGAAGATCTTGAATAACGGTCAAAACATTGTCAGCCACATCTGCATATTTAATATTATCATATTCTGACCATAGCATACGGAAGCCTGAATAGTAGTCTTGTACGGACAAGGTCCCCTGTGCATATTCAGCAATCGCACATTCCAGATGAAATTGACGTGCTGAGTTATCTTGATGGTACACTTTCTTTAGATACCCCCACATGGCTTTGGAGGTTGGGTAAGGTTTGAGATTCATAATTAGATGGGGCTCGACCGATCCCAGTATCCATGATTTGATTTTGGCATCTTTGGTATGCCAAGAACCTATCTTCTTATCATCTTCTGTAGGTTTAGGGTCAGCTCCAGAAATATAGCCCCACAATTCCTTAGCTTCCAGATATATTTGGAACTGAAAAGACCAAGCAGGGTAGTTCTTTCCCGTGAATCGAATAAAGGTAACTTCAGATTTCTCCATTGCAATCAATGTTGACCAAAAAAATATGATTGAACAGTGATAAGACTTAGCAACAGTTAAGAGAAACTGTATAAAACCCTTCCCTGTGGGTAGAAAACAATTTCCCACCAAACAGGAAGAGAAACCAAAAAATTAGTACAAAAAATTGTGCAAGAAGGGCCCAGACGACCTTGAAAGTGGCTTAAGATCCACTATGTCGGCCCCACAACTGGTGCTGGCCAAAGATCAGGGGACAGATTTGAGAAGGCCCTCTGTTCTGTTTTCTATTGAAACAAGATTGATCTGATTCTACTGAAAATCCAATATTTTGGATGGTCTTGATGAAAACACTATAAAGTTCTTGAAAAACTGTGAGAAGGAGTGAAACACCAACCTGGAGGTGCCAAAAAATTCTGAAAAAAATACCAAAGGACTTAGAAAAACCAGGCGACCAAGACTATATGGATCTCTGAGATGGTTGTGATGATCTGGGGTGGTCCACTTTGAAGATGAGGAAGCCGCAGGGTGTAGAAGGGACTAAGACAGATCCTGATCTGTTTTTCTTGGACGAGAGAGATGAATCTACAATGATCTTATCGTCTTGATGCTTGAAAAACAAAAGAACAAATTTTCCTTGAACCTAGCTCTGATACCATGTCATTCTCATAATTGCAAACCATAAGAATGTAACGAGAGATCTTGAAAAACTGTTTGTATTAATTTGTCTCCCCATCTCTGGAGGTCAATCATCAATATACAGATGTTTACATGCCTAAATCAAGGCTCTAAGAAGGGAAACCAACTAATTACATCAATTCCTAATCTAAGTTTAGAAAGCAATCAATAAAGGAAATATTTACAGTTGTATTACAAATCAAATCCACGTGAGATTAGATTGCTGGGCTGGTTTGTCTAATGGGCCTTGGGCCTGTTTAACAATTATTATTATTATTTTTTTTGTTGATTTATTGCGTTTCTTATTTCAAACCAATCTCATGTCAGTCCGTGCTAGTCCCATACAAAAAAAAGATATTGTTTGTATGATTTTTTATTTTTATTTTTATTTTTTTATTTTTGAGTTCCTGCATTTCCTATTTTGTACCAATCTCATCTCAGTCCGTACTAGTCCCATACCAGTTCATGCCAGTCCGTTGCCAGTCTGTGCCAGACTCCATGCCATTTTTGAATGGGCTCTATTGAGGACTGATGTTTAGAAACTTGACTGAATGAACAACATAACAACTCTTAAAAACTACTGACATGATCTGCATGACTGTTGTTTGATGATTGGTTATGCACAAATTTTTCAAGGAAACCTGGTTCATTATTTGTCAATTATGATTTTTTATGTTTCTACTTTTTTAATTGTTTCAACATTTTTCTTTTTTTCTTTGTATGGTCTCTGCTATTGTATATAATTCTTTAATTTTTTCTTTGTTAATTTTATTTCTTATAAATTTATGATGTCATTTTCATGTCACGGTTCACAGCCATAAGGAACCACTGATTGAATCTGATGACTGTACCTTGGCCTTTTATCAAGACAGCCAATCTGGTTTTTAAAGTAACTGATGCAATATAATCGTCGTCGTCATGACAGATCTTTTGACATCAGTCTTGAAATTTGTCAAGAAATCCTGGTTATATGTCATGTTTTGTTGCAAAAGTATCAGTATCTACCTTTTATGCATATGCATGCATGAAATATTCACATACTTTTTGCCGCTTATTTGACTGTCAGTATTACGATATAACCGGATTTTTGTATAAACTGAAATCTTGAAGTTGCCACTCCAGGTCGCTAGAGGTTTTTCCAGAGGTGCTTTTGAGATCAAACCATTTACCAATGACAAGGCAAACAGTGATAGCAATCAAGTTGCTATTTCAAGACTGCGGCCTGCAAAATCTGGGTCATGTATTCCTAACAGTAAACTGACAGTATTCCCAGTTAAGAAATGGAAGACGAGAGGGAAATAAAGGTTGATGAACTATTTAATGTTTGCCCGACTCAGATCGATTTCTATCTGGACTGGTCTTCTTCCCTTCATTAGGCAGTGTTCAATTGGCATTGCTAAGGTCTGCATTCTTATCCGGTCACATTTTCTTGAGCTTCATTTGAAGGCCTGCTCCTGCAATTTTGCATACAAGTTTTCTGCCCTTCTATTCAAGATTAACATTTTCGTTAGTCTATTGCTGGATAAGGAAATGGATATATGAATAGTCCAAATGTTGTAACTTCTTCTGGCTGAACAAAGGTGTAACATTCTCAAATCACCTTGTAAAATAAGTTTTTGTAATTTGAATGTTAGAATGTATTTCCAGAATTTGGAATCTTTCCTGCAATTTATGGGCCTTGTTCCTTCTCTTTTGTTTTCAAATAAAGAAGATCCCGAGGAAATTGAGTTGTTTTTTCACTTTTACATAAATCTTCAGTCATCCATCACTGCTGAAGTCAAGGCCTAAATATGACCTGCTTCCCTTATATTGGACTTGTAGGCCCAGATAACCTCAGCCGAAAAGGTGCTCTAGGCGTGCACCAGTTGTGTCTGACCAATTTGTTGGGTGTGCTAAATTATGCTGGATCCGTCTCACAGACTAAGCTTAAAACATTTTAGTCACAATGTGAGACCACGGCAAACTAGGGTGTTGTAGGCACAGCAGGCCAACTATTCCATTGTTACATCCTCAGATCAACGATTTGGATCTTTGGAGCCCAGCCCTTTAATTCTAGTTGCCACAACTGGTTATTGTGAAGAAGAAAAGAGCTGTGGACTTACATGGTTCTTCAGGTATCCAAATGTAACAACTCTAGGTTTGTGCTCAATTTGAAGTATCTTGCACTGAGTTCTGCAAGATCCAAGCTGGCCTTGACCATGTTCAAGAATCTTCCCTTTACAGATGTTCCTGAATACAACTTGAAAATCAAACAGCACTGCTGTGTGATGTAAGCTCATGCAAACTAGATGGGGTGCTTTTTGGTGTTCCTGAGATTGCAAAGTTGTTTGAATTTTTTCTTAAAACAGATGATATCAAGGTAAGTGCCTATAATCTGAGGTTAATCACATGAAATCCTTTGTGTTTTTTCTCTTTTTTTTGGGTCGGTTCCAGTCAAATGAGAAGATGACCTACTGCCTGATATGTTTTTTTTATTCGTGTGATGCTTCAAAGTGGATGACCAACTATTGCCAGGTTTTTTTTTCAAGCAATTATGATTTAGGTGACAGAAATGGTTGCCGAAGGAGACTATCTGAAAGTTAAACCTTGTGAAGGTATCTGCATCATGTAACAATGGGGTCTACAGTTGTAAAATTCACATATGTGAAATGTATTGTCGTGTTTGTTTGGAAGCATCATTTTCATATGGCTAAATGATACGAGGGAAGAAAGAGAGAGAAAGAAAGGATATATATATATATATATTGGTTTTTATACAATTTTTAGTGGGCTCCAAGACTGCAAAGCTTTTCTACAGAGGAAATCGTGGTCTCGAACACTTGAGCTTGTTTGTTGGCATTAAGTCCCAATGTGAGACCATGGCAAACCACTGTTGACTATTCCATTGTCACCCTCAGAAGAAAAGAGCTGCAGACTTGCACTGTTCTTCAGGTATCCAAATGCAACAACTCTATGTTTGTGCTCAATTTGAAGTATCTTGCACTCAGTTATGCAGATCCAAACTGGCCTTGACCAAGTTCAAGAGACACCCCTTTATGAATACGCCAGAATACCACTTCAAAATCGAACAGCACTGCAATGTGATGTAAGCTCATGCAAGCTATATGGGGTGCTTTTTGGTGTTCCTGAGATTGCGAAGTTTTTTTAATTTTTTCTTAAAACTTATGATTTGTGCTTTTAGTCGTGCGATGTTGTGAAGTGGATGACCAACTATTGCCAGGTTTTTCTTCAAGCAATTACGATTTAGGCAGCATAAATGGTTGCGGAAGGAGACTACTGAAAGTTAAACCTTGTTAATGTATTTTTGCATCTTATATTTATAGAAAAACACACAAACGTTGTTAAAATTACATTGATGTAACAACCAGAGTAAAACTTCAGCCCCCTTTCTTATTTTCTGATTTCTTCTTTACCTAGTATGAAAAACATATATGTTAACAACCAAAGCCAAAATTTCAGCTCTTTGGTGGTAGAAGGGGAGGTCTTAAACTTGGTGACTCTTTTTAACTGTACAGGGCATTTTCAATTTAATTTTGTGATAATCAAAGGAAAGGCCCACTCAATTAGCCTTACACAAAATTACATACTGACAAACAAATTGGTAAAATTGCAGCTATTATCTCATTTCTCTAATTCCTGCTTGCAAAGAGGACAACAAGACACAATCCTCAACCATTGGTCAACACACCTCAGGTGAAACAGATGTGAACACGGCAACTGCCTTACCTCTTCCTTGTCTCTGTATTTAGCCAAGCAGATACAACATTCCTGTCAAATCCAACACATATCAGAACCTATTTAGGCTTTCTTCAGCTTTTGTGTTATAAATGATGGATTTAGTTGTTTGATCTAACATAAGGCATCATCTTTTTACGCACGGTATGTGTAAAATGGGATCTATATATGTAAAATTCACTTATGTAAAATATATTACCATGTTTGTTTGGAAGCACCATTTTCATATGACTAAATGAAATGAGGGCAAAAAGATTGAGAGCAAGAAAGGAGATATATATGGGAGATGCTCCTGTGAGAGCATCTCTCACCATACTATGAGAGATAAAGGTGGGGGCCCTCACATTTAAGTTGTTGGCATTGGATATGGATGTGAGGTCCCCCACCTTATCTCTCATAGTAAAGTGAAAGATGCTCTTACAAAAGAATCTCCATATATATATCTATATAATAAGGGAGAGCAGCATTTGAATCCCTGGACATTTTGGACCCTTGGATTTATGTACATATTTTTGTACATAAATCCTAGGGCTAAGAAGGGATTCAAGAGCTTGGTAATTTTCTAATTATTTGAAAACAAAGTGGCAGTAACTTTTTACTAAGGACAAGAGGATACGGGAGTGCCATTGATTTTCTGTGAAATTACGAAACCTGCCATTATCTTTTCCCAGAGCATATGGGAGTGTCCTTGGTTTTCTGTGAAATTACGAAACATGCCATTATCTTTTCAAAACTTCCTTGCAAGTAAAGATATGATTAAACACGCGGCTATGATTGCAATTGAGTGATTGAACGGTGTGAAATTTGGGCCCACAACTTACCAGTTTGCCCCTTCTCATATATATGTTGTTTTTCACGGATTGTGAAATATGGGCTAACTTGGATTGTTTTGGTAGCAGATGCAAACGTGGCTTGCATGTAATTAAACTAGACTGCTTATAGTAGTGGGCCAATTCTGGTATTCAATGGTGGTTAAACAAGGGTCCAATTGGCTGGGTTGTTTTACCTAAAAAAATAAAATCCGGCTGGGCTTGATTTGAAGCTGATTGATCCAATGGGCCACATAGAAAATTTGAGTTAAATTTGTTAAATTATGGGCGGTGTTAGTTGTTTAGTGGTCAAAAGAAGAGTAATTAGATTTAGTTGTGCTCAGAACGTGGTGTGCTGTGCCTTCAGGCACGGGCAATGACTAGTATATATATATATATATATATATATATATATAGGGCATTTAAGTTGGGGGTCCTTGCATTTAAGTTGGTGAGAGTGGATATGGAAGTGAGGGCCTCCACCCATCTCTCATAAAGTTGGTGAGAGTGTCTCTCATAGGAGCATTTCCCATATATATATATGTATATGAGCAAGGCTCTCCTAAGCTTAAGCTTATGATAAGATTCCGTAAGCTAACGCTTCTGGGGCCCATCCTTGGTCCATCCAAATGGACCAAACACACGACCCCCCCTAAATTGCACATGCCCACCCACTTTTGGTCAGATCCAAATTTACTAGACCGTTGGATCGACTATGCACCGATCCGAATGAACCATTGACCATTAAACTTTTGGTGCTTAGATGGAGATGAAAGAAACCACGATTGTGGCTGCTTTTTTATAGGAAGGAGGGTCCTAGGGAGCCCTTGAAATCCCCCCCACCCCCATCCCCATATGGGTCCCCAAGTGGGCTCCACCACGCAATTGAGCTTACTTCAGCTTACCTTATCCTAAGTTGAAACAGTGTTGGTACAAATCAAAGTAGATTGTCGTCGTTTTTTGCATGATGATTGTCCCCAGAATCAAGATAAATCCAATCAAAATTGGATTTTCTAGTTCTATGATGCAAAAAACAGATATAATCAACTTTGATTTGTGAGACCAGCACTGTTTCAGCTTAGGATAAAATAAGTTTCAACTTAGGAGAGCCCTCCTCATATATATAGAAATCACGGTTGGGGCTAATTTTTTTGTAGAGAAGAGGATCCCAGGGAGTCCATGAAATCCTCCCGTCCCCATCCCCATGTGGGTCCCCAGGTGGGCCCTACCATACACATGAACTTACCTTATCTTAAGCTTGAGCTTAGGAGAGCTGGCCCCATATATATATATAGCAAGGCTCTCCTAAGCTGCAGCTTAGCTTATCCTAAGTTGGAATAGTACTTGTCCTACAAATCAAATTTTATTATATCTGTTTTTTGTATAATGGAACTGAAAAATTCAGTTCTGATTGGATTTATCTTGATTTTGGAGACGATCATTATAAAAAAAAAAGGGCATAATCGACTTTGATTTTGTGGGACCAGCCCTGTTTCAGCTTAGGATAAGCTAAGCTGCAGCTTAGGAGAGTTGGCCCCATATATATATATATATATATATATGGGGGATCTTTATGTGCATCCATCCCTCACCATTTTTTGGTGAGGGACACCCCTTTTGGGGGTGTTTCAAGTACAAAAGTGTACTTTGTGTGAGGTACAAAGTGCACTTTTGTACTTGAAACCTTCCCCAAAAGGGGTGTCCCTCACCAAAAATGGTGAGGGATGGATCCATATGAACATTATCCTATATATATATATATATGGGAGATTGTCCTATTAGAGATGCTCTCACTTTACTATGAAACATAAGGTGAGGGCCCTCACATCCATATCCAATACCAACAACTTAAATGTGAGGGCCTCCACCCCTATCTCTCATAGAAGCATCTCTCTCTCTCTCTCTATATATATATATATATATATAAGTTTTTATACAATTTTTAGTTGGCTACAGGACAAATTTTTTTTTCTACGGAGGAAATAGTGGTCTCAAGCAGTTAGCCCTGTCTGTTTGTATTAAAATACATAGGAATTAAATCCATTAGCTGGTTAAAAATGAAAATTAAAGGTGAATTTCCAAAAATGAATGTCAAATAGCATGTTCTTTTGATTCAATTTTGGGAATTCGTCTTTAATCTTCAACCACCTATGTATTCTATTCCTTTGTATTCTAATACAAACACACGGGCCAACGAACCGGATCATGAATTTGAGAGCAGAAAATCAGAAAGTGGGATTATGTTTTTTTTTTTCTTTCTATTTTTTTCCATACTACTCAATTCTATGAGGATCTAAGCTACGAAACTTCATGCATTGTGGTTTATCATATCTATGAGAATATTGAACCCCATCAATTGAGTTATGCAAAGTGTAAATAATGAGAAAGTGGGATCCAGATGTTTGTGTATTTTTCACATGTTTCATCTGCATATTTAATGGTAGAAACAGTGCAACAACAAAAGTAGGCTTGGTAGTAGTTCCGAAAAAAAATTAGAGAAAACTTACTGAATTTTCATTTCCATGGGCTAAATTGCACTCCGGGCCATCCCCAATTTCTTTGAATCTCCATTTGGGCAACTGCGAGATCTGATCATCCGTTGCGCCCCGATGGACAGAGCCCATGTTCATGTTGTATCCAAGCAGGTTGCTGATCAGGGGCACACAACAACACAGCAACACAAATAGAAGGAATGGGAAAGAATAGGTGATGGCATTCCAAGCAAGCAGAGAGATGCATAATATATGCAAGTTGGGAGCTTGATAGAAGGTCCCATGGCGAGAATCAAAGACCCAGACATTGCCCATCACAAACCAGATTGCGAAGAAAAGTTCAAGGAACGTCCGAGATTTGTTCATCAGATATGAGCTCCTGTTGAATGGACAGGATTGCATTTTGAATCATGATAGAGAACTGCAATTTATCATAAACAGTTTAAAACTTTCAGACAGGCACTGTGGATATTATAACACTGGGCATGTTTTATTAGTAGGTGTTTGAATTCATAAGAATTCAAAGCAATGGTTTCCTATGGGAGAGGAAGAAGTAAAGATGAAGATCTACATATGCCATCAAATAGTCTTCCTCTCGGTAGGAAATGATTATTCAGCTGTCACCCTAGTAAATCAAATCCTTAGGAATGTCAGGGTCTCATTTTTGTATCCTTCACCCCTCTCCTCTTTATCATCAAGGGGATTTTTCTCATTTAAATCCTACTGTTTATATGTGGTTTAGCTCATGGGGCTCACATAGATGTATGCCCATCCATGTGTTTAGACAGAAAAAGTTCTCATCAGGGAGTGGGGTTTAGGTTAAAAAATTAGTTCCATCATATTATCCTAATTCCTAATTTAATATCCACAAATGTGGTTTTAAGCTATATATACATATATTGAGTTTTGGGGGCCTGATGAAGGAATGAAATTTGCTTAGAGACTTTTACATGCAAATATATCTGAAAAAAGATGACAATGGTTTAGTGGACCACTGTTAGATTGTTCACATAGAAAATCATGTAATGGTAGTGTACTAAATCAATTAGTAGTCCCCATTTCTAAATTCAGACCAATTGAAATGGAAAATCTTTCTGATATTGATATTGTGAAAAATCTCACACCAATTGGACTTAGGCCTATTGTCAGATTATTCACTTCTAAATTACATTATTAACTCATGGGCCCGCAATCAAATTTCTCATTCATAAAAATTTTAATGGAGTTGATATAATTTCATCATTGAATTTCATTCTTTAGCAACATTTTATTAAGAGTAAGTGAGAACGTAGAAAATGAGAAGTTAAGCTTAAAATAGTTGTATGAAGTGATTTTGGTCGTACAAATGCCCTAAGACTTACTTTTGCCTCTAAATTGTTGGAATTTAAAAAAAGAATGCCTTCTTGAAGTATTCCTACAACAAAGTTGCAAAATTAGAACGTTCAATATCCTACAAAGGTAGAATATCAGACACAAAGAGCTGCTGTTTTAACCCATACTTGCTGTCTAAAAAAAGAATTACTACAAATCTTCTTCTTTTCTCCTTCTCTTTTTTCTTCCTTTTAACTTTACCATTTTCCGCTGACATCACACAAAATTATCTTGTTACGTGATGTTACATTTTCCATCCATAAAAATTATATAAAAGGCTTTATACGACATAAAACTCCATTTTCTATCTCTTCGAAGGATGAGATAGGGTCCACATACCTCTTTTGATGAGTGAGATGGATGAACTGGAAAATAGGAGATAGAAGTCTAAGAATTTAGGGTCAGGGTTTCTGTAGCTAGTTGGCGTGATGGAGATAAAATATAGTTTCTAGATTTGGGATAAAAGGTGAATATCTGCGTTTTTTGTTTTGGTGGGAGGCCGGATATGTCTAATATCCTATGGATGTAAGATATCACATATATATGTCTAACATCCTATGGATGTGGGATATCACAGCATATAACGATATCCTGCGATATAGCATAATTTAAGGATAATATCGTAATTCTTTGTATCCTTTATTGTACAAACAATTCTACTGGTCTTTTTTTTTTTTTTTTTTTATTTCAATCATTTAGAAGCAAAATCAGGTGATATGTATTTGTACAGCCAAAATCCCCTATATTAAACTACATAATAAATACTTTAAAAATGATAAAAAAATGTATTCATGTGTAAAGCAAAGAAACTATTCAACTTTTTTATTTTTTTTTATTTTCTTTCTATATTCATGTCTACAACTTTTTTGTTTTTAACTTTGAAAGTGTACTTTGCAATTGATTTAAAATCATTTACATTCCCTTCCCAAACCAACTGAAAGGGCTCTCATTTTGAAATTAACCTCTAAATATGTTTTTCTATGAGTGCCCAACATATTGATATGCTAGTGAGACCTCACTGGTTTAAAACCCAAACCAACTAAATTTGAGACTTTCATATCTTCAAAGGAACTCTATTTTGAGTCAACTTTTTAATTTACACATTCTTTTATATTTTCTTTTATATATTTTATATATTTTTTAATTTTAAAGGTGAAATTTTCAATTAATTCACTAGTGGATCTTAAGGATTTATTGCTGAAAGTCCCTTAGTTTACATGACCAATTATAGTATCCCTAATTTAAGATGGATTATAATTTGATCTAGCCTCAATATCTCCATTTTCTATCTCTTCGAAGGATGAGATAGGGTCCACATAGCTCTTGTGATGAGTGAGATGGATGAACTGGAAAATAGGAGATAGAAGTCTAAGAGTTTAGGGTCAGGGTTTCTGTTGCTAGTTGGCATGATGGAGACAAAATATAGTTTCTAGATTTGGGATAAAAGGTGAATATCTGCGTTTTTTGTTTTGGTGGGAGGCCGGATATGTCTAATATCCTATGGATGTAAGATATCACATATATATGTCTAACATCCTATGGATGTGGGATATCACAGCATATAACGATATCCTGCGATATAGCATAATTTAAGGATAATATCGTAATTCTTTGTATCCTTTATTGTACAAACAATTCTACTGGTCTTTTTTTTTTTTTTTTTTCAATCATTTAGAAGCAAAATCAGGTGATATGTATTTGTACAGCCAAAATCCCCTATATTAAACTACATAATAAATACTTTAAAAATGATAAAAAAATGTATTCATGTGTAAAGCAAAGAAACTATTCAACTTTTTTATTTTTTTTTATTTTCTTTCTATATTCATGTCTACAACTTTTTTGTTTTTAACTTTGAAAGTGTACTTTGCAATTGATTTAAAATCATTTACATTCCCTTCCCAAACCAACTGAAAGGGCTCTCATTTTGAAATTAACCTCTAAATATGTTTTTCTATGAGTGCCCAACATATTAATATGCTAGTGAGACCTCACTGGTTTAAAACCCAAACCAACTAAATTTGAGACTTTCATATCTTCAAAGGAACTCTATTTTGAGTCAACTTTTTAATTTACTCATTCTTTTATATTTTCTTTTATATATTTTATATATTTTTTAATTTTAAAGGTGAAATTTTCAATTAATTCACTAGTGGATCTTAAGGATTTATTGCTGAAAGTCCCTTAGTTTACATGACCAATTATAGTATCCCTAATTTAAGATGGATTATAATTTGATCTAGCCTCAATATATGGGACTTGCTAAGGGGCCATTTGCCTTTTACACATGTGATAGAAAAATGAGATTTGCATCTGTAAATGCTACGTATGCAAATGTTACATATGTGAAACATCTTACCATGTTCTCAAAATCACTATTTTTCACATGAGTAAATAGTACATCTACAAGAATATTGGACATTACAAAAGAATTAAACGGGCACATCTAACTTTTAAAGAAAATTCTCAAAATTCATGAAGAATTAGGATATGAAACTAAACACCCTAATATTTACCATTAGTACAAGAATATTGAAGAGTTTGGTTCATGAATTTGGGGCTCATAGAAGTACAAAATATTAGACCATAGGTTGGGACTTTTTCACAAATCACTCAAAATCTAAAAAGATTAAAGATAACCAGCTTCAATATTTTGGGGTTTATTACTTCAACGAACAAAGTCAGTGATTTGAATTAAATAAATATGGGACCCACAGGAATGAGAGAAAAGTAAAGGTGGTTGATGGGCCCCACAAGACTACAATCACACCTATTTTGGTGTGAGAATCTTGATAAATTACAAACAAACTTGACGATATGTAATCCTTATGCACGTGAATCATTTACATATGTAAATTAATGACTACAAATCAACGACACTTAATGGATTTATACGGTAGGACATATTAATGAATTTATAGAGATTCGTATAAATGGATACCTTTAGAAGATCTAAATTCATAGCATAAAAGACTTGCTAACCTGAATGGGATTGGGATATACTCAGTAAGCACAAGGTTGAAGACTCAAATGCGGGCATACTTTCGGGTATACATGAAACCCAAGAGGACTTGATCGAAAAAGATGTGAATTGAATTAGTATAATTAGAGAAAAGAGATTAAAATATTTTTAAGATATAAAAATAGGATTAATAAATGGCATATGATTATAGTTAACTAAAACTCTCAAATATAAATCCAAATCAAGCTATGTGGGATCTTAAAATCTATATAAATCTTTGTATGTGAATGTAATCTTCATGTATACAAAAAGTCGAGTTAGAACATACTAGAACCCAATTCTTGATCTGTATAGATATGGATCCATATTTCTCTTGGATCCCAAAATAGATTCCAAACTTGCTTTATTCAGAATTGAAAACTTCATATGCTCAGATAATCAGATATAGATTTGCAATCTTACCAATTATTTCAGAGTTGGTTCTCTCTTTCTTACTAAGTGGAGTTAGGAAAGTATCCGAAGTTCAGGAAATAAGCAATTTTAGCAATATTGAAGATGCTCTCGAAAATTAACAAAAGAAATATAAAATATTTGTTTTAGTTTTTATGATTAGGTTGTCCATGACAATTATATAGCCCTTGGCTTTAGATTTATTTTGGTAATTGGGCCATAAATTGTGGAAGCCTGATCCAAGGCTTGCTCCTGAATAGAAAATAATAAGTCATTGTAAAAATTAACAACAATCTTTATTATGAAAATATTTTATCTACCAAGAATGGCCTATTGAGGCACAAGGGATTTTGGTGAGACCATGGTCCTATTAGATGTAATGATTGAAAACAAATATGTTGATGTGTAATTCTTACGCATACGAATCATTTACATATATAAATGACTCAAACATATACGACTCTTTAAAACCGATACTTGCTAGAAATTTGCTAGACGCTTCCTCGGATCCCACTTACAAAAATTCTAGATGCTAAAAACAATTGCACCCTCTTGTATAGGCTCTCTCTAAATTTATGTTTAATACGAGTTGGGCATGCTGTACTATATATATATATATATATATATATATATATATATATGAAAAACTCACATGCTTATATATGATCAATCTAATAATTGACCCAAATCCTATTTAAATTAAACTTGGCTCTCATGCCTATGGACAGCGTATTCTCTGAGGTCCCTTAATTAGGATGTAAAATAAATACTTCCTCTTCTATGGTCCTCTAAATTTTACTTCATTAAGATGTTGGGCCTTGATAAAACGGCCTCACATAGAACTTAAATAAAATAATAAAAAGAAAGTTCTAATTAATAGAACCAATATGATGGTGGGCCCCAATATTATTTGGAGTTGAATTTTGATTATAACTTATACTTAGATGGGCGCATTTATTTTAAGCTGTTTAAATTTTAACCTAAACTCATTCTGAAAAGGGGGTTGCTAAGCATATTGGCAACCCTGCATGTCACCCGGTTACTCAGGATTGATCCCTAGGTGTGATAGGGTCCCAGCTTGTAGCTAGGGCATCAAAAACGAAAAAGAAAATAAAAGGAAGAAGAAGAAGAAGAAGGGATTGCACACTTGGCAAACCCACCTTTCATGTGTGTAGCTCTCTTGTGTATAGTATAGTCCCTTGATGGTGCATCAAAAGATGATGACATAGGATTAAATGTGATCGACATTGACAAGCAAAACAATGAAATTCTCTGGACCGTCCATTTGTTGAAAGGCCAAGTTTGGCTGCATGTATTTTCATGAGGCTGAGTGTTCATACACACTTGATCCTCACAGCCCACCCAACCCACCTTTTATGTCACTCGGTCTCAATCTCTCCTACTTCTGTTCCTAATGTTTGTATTCTATCTGTTCAAGCTCATGTTTGGATGGTCAGTAATATGAGAACTGAATGGATACACAATTAATTTCTCTAGAATGATCATGTACCGGTGTCCATTTTTGTTCAAATATTGGATACCACCTATTATCAATCTAATTCCACTTTTGCAAGTTTTAATCACAATAAATTTATGCAATATATAAGCCATCAAACATCAAGGACCAAACATTAAAGACTAGGGTTATTTGACCAAATGCCCAATCCGGGTCTAAACCTATCCATCCCTTCTAATTCCTTAATTAGCATTTTTTTGGGGCTCATTTGTTTGTATCGATTTGAATTTTTGGGAATTCTAAGAAATGTATTTCTAAAAGTGGTTAGACTAGAAAAAAAAAAAAAAAGGTGAGAATCCATAAATGATCATCAAATAATTTTTCATTTGATAGAAAATGAACTCAGGGTAGAAAAATAAATAAATACCTAGCAATCTTCCTAGTAAATGAAATCCTAGGAAAGTTAGAATCTCAATGGCAACACCCCTCGCCTCTTTGATAATCATTTGTTTGAACACACTTAACTTTAATCCCAGAAACTCAATTCTATGCAAACAAATGGACCTTTGTATTCATATATGGAACACACTTATTATCAATCCAATTCCTTCATGTAAAAATCCCTGATTGGACACTCATCTAAAAATTTCTACTGTAGCATTTTATCACAATAATTTTGCAAGATACATACTCATAGGACCAAAATAAGACTAGGAATATGTGATCAAATGCCTAATCCAGATCCAACCTTCAAACGTTCCCATCCCTCCTAATTTCAATTGCCATTTCTCTAAGGAAGTATTTTCCTAGCACAGCTCACATATGAATGAGCTTATCCTAATTATGGGGGAGGAGGGAACAATCCTGAAAATGAATTTGGCAGGATATGATGTATAGTTTCACAAAAGTGAAACAAAATGAGAGCACAGCAAGAGGATACATTTCCTCTCTTCACTGCATTCTCATTCAATGTGGTGATGGTGGACCATCCCATCTCCATTGATAAAGAAATGTAGGAAGTACCTGGATTCTTCATTGTTCCTCTGTTGTTCAATGTTTGAAAAGCCGAAACCATTGCCAGGGCTCACATAAGGATGCCTGCAGCGCCAATACAGAAGCGGCAGACTGAGAAGGCTTCCAAGAGCATACCCTATGACCCAAATTCTCAGAGGCCAAACTGGTTTCTCCTTGTTTGAAACCGCCAATACAATGGTTATTGCGCTTATCTGAACTACCCAGATGATAAATTCCAATGCCAACCAAGCACTGGAGTTGAAAGGATTCGACCCCAAATCGGATCGCGAACCATTCTGGTAGTGAAAGACCCTTCTCAGGAAGCTGAACCATCTTGCTCTTGAAATTCTCATCACTGTCCTCACCAAGAATGAAACTGGTGGCACCCGAGGTGACGCATTTCGGTTTCCTGTGATTGGGTTTTCACTATCTAGAGAGGTTGATGAATAGGAGACTGGACTACTACAATTGGCCAATGTCTCCGGTGGAAAATAGTAACGGGTGTTCATCGATGGGCAACAAAAGGAGAATCTGGATTTTAATACTGCAAAAGGAGACAGCAGAGTCAATTAGTTAGATACCTTCAGATTGGTCTTCATTGAAGAAACACCAGAAAACAGAATCCGAAATCGCAAGAAACTTACATAATTGAGTCTTCAATCAGACCCCAAGAACAAAATGCGCAAATGAGTAGTAGTCATCAGTAAATTCCTCTCACAGCAAAATAAAAGAACCCTTATCTCCCGAGTCCTGAGAGGTATTGCGCGACAGAAACACTAATTTCAGCTTGAAACAATGTGTTGGGAGGGCACAATTAAGAATCCCATATTGGCAAAAACCACCTTATGCTGATAGAAATAGCAAACTCTTTCAACGAAGTGCGTCATTGAAGCATCCGTAATTCAAACTGCCAAAAAGCCTAATTATCAGAAACCAAAAGGAAGAAAGAAAAAAGATCAAGTGGGTTGAATGGAATAGCAAGGTAAGGACATAGCTCTGAAACTTAAAACTGTAACTTGCAGTTGGTGGATTTGAGGATGTGTTGAAGAGAAAGGAAGGAAGGTAGAGTTGGGTTTAAGATGGTGACCAAAAAGCTAACAGCTTTTGCTTTGAGTCTAAGGGAATGGTAGGAACTAACCTTTGGCCTAACTTCCCTTTGATAGTAAGGTGGAGAGAGCAAAGCTTCTTCAACTTCAAATCTCTCTATATCACTCTCTGTCTCCATCTCATGGGAGGATTGTAATAAAAGTAAAGGTCTTTTTTTTTTGTGTGTGACTGAAACAGAGAAGGATTGGACAAGGAGGGATGTATGTATGTGTCTGGATGTTTATCTTTTACTCTCTTTTTTTTTTTTTTTAAATTTTGAATCTTTGGCGGGTAGGGTGATCCCAGGATCTAGTTTATGGTTGGCTACCTAACTTAAGTTTTCTCTCTAGAGTATTTTAGACGGTTTGTTTTTTTACTTTGTCTTTTGAAATGATAACTAAAACACCACTGTCTGTCGGTTGGGTTCTATTCTGGTATACATGTGCTACTGCTTGGTTTCACTTAGAAATGTGCTACACGTTCATGGGCTGTTGTACTAAGCCCAAGCCAGCTTCATGTTCTGAGCTCCATGCAAACCTTAATTCTGGCTGTATTTGTTGGGCTTGAGATTTAGGACTAAATTCTGAAGTTTGAGTGTATGTGGACCCATACACTCACCCAAGTCCCTCGCCAGAGTGCTACAACCATAGATTGATCCCTGTTTATGTGGAAAGGAGATGTCTCACCACTGAGGCTCACTTATGATCAAGTTACCCCCCTCACATGCAATATCCACCATCAATTGCCAAAACCCAAATTTGACTGTTACCCAACCATTACTCGCCATTGAATTACATGGTAAAAATGATATTTTGCACACCCTTGGATCTCATTGAGATCTTTCCGTTCACCTCCCCAAAAGCTGTTCTGTTATGGACAGTTCTACCAAATAATTTTTTTAGGAATAAGTTGACTTTCATCTCTAAAAATCATAAAATTTGAGACTCAAAATATTCTGAACGTCCATTTGGGGGTTGTGATATCCCCATCATCGATCTGAAATTTGATGGAACCCAATTGATACGTAGCCGTTCCCATCACCCTACTCCCACATCCTAGGTGATCTCCGCTGGCCTTGCATCCATAGTTTACTTAGGCAAGATAACAGTGTAGATATAATACAAAGATCTCATATTTATATGTACTAATAATTTGGCTTGGGCTTGGGCTTAGCCCTTACCCACAAGCATTGAAGGCCAGACTTGTGCTCAATCACCAAAACAAGGAGACATTTCGGCCTATCTGCAGTTGTTGCTCAGGCGGTTAGGAACATGTATAGTGTGGTGGCCGCCGGATATTAGAGCTCAAATCCATGAAAAGTGCAATCGTGGCTCTCTTCCAGCCATTTCACCAAACGGGCCTAGTCAGTGAACATAAAACCATAGTCTCTCTCATCACCATTCGCAATCTCTTTCTCGGGCATAAAAGTAGGACCTTATCAAGCAGGGTAATAGAGATAACCCACCAATACCCAATAAAGAAAGCACATCAAACGGTCTCTCTCTAATCAACCTGGTGGATGAAACGTGAGGAGAATATTACTTCATAAGCATCCTCTCTCTCTCTCTCTCTCTCTCTCTCTCTCAATCCTCTTTAAATCTAAGTATACGGCGGGCATCATGGATCTAGTATAAAGCAAGGACCAGGGGGTTCTTATACGTTGAGCTCATGACATCATGGATTCAGTTTTCCTATGCCTTTCAAACACTGCTTCTCATAATTATTCTTAATTCTATTAGAATGATTCCTAGTAGGTTTTAGTGAAAAAAGCAACAGCCAGCCAGTTTTTGTACTTCCCATCTTGCTTTCTATGAAAGACTGTTTTTATATTACATTTTTTGAATGGACTCTGTGACTGTTTAATGAATCTGAAATTCATGGATAACAATGGATAAGAAATTAGTAAGATGTAATCAATCAAGGAATTGTGGGTTTCCCCCTCTCATGTGGGACCCTTTACATCAATGGTATTGGTCAATTAACTATAATTATTAAACGTGGGTGCTACTATTTACTACTATTCTTCTCCTGGGAAGTCCTTTCTCGTCCGCGGTATATAGATTACCTCACCTTGGGTATGTCGCGTCTTACTAGTTATGTGGGCTTTCTTCCCGCTTGTTTGGGCTTCTTTCCCACTTGTGTGGGTCTTCTTTTCGCTTGTGCAGGCTATCTTCCCATGTGTTTGCAGGCACTTTCTTGGGTCCCAACCCTCTTGGTTGGGTTAAAAAAAAAAAAAAAAAAAAAAAACTGACTTGTTTCTACCAAACTCGAACTATTTACTTCCCCTAGTGGAACAATTCATTTTGGCCTTCACTATATATTGGTGCAATATGATGTACACGTTGATCATAGTCATCAGGAAAGTTTATCTTTGAGTTGTCCATGATATAGTGATGTGTCTGTTGACACAAAAAATGTCACTTTGCCTCTTCATACCTTTTCAAACATCAAGAAGCTACATCCGACCACAACAGGCAATGCTACTTCAAGTATCAGATTTTGTTAGAATCATCCAAAAACTACAAGATCCTTCAAAACATACAAGTGAGCTACTACAAGAAGAGTACATGTGAAGTTTTGAGCCATTTTGACATCCTTTGGCCTAACTTCATTTTTCCGGCAACTGAACAAGATCTCCCTCATGGTGGTGAAGCTGGAGTCTTTGTTTCGCAAAATAGAGCACACAGTTGGCCTCAAAATGCCACTAGAAGGCTCTACATCAAATTCAAGGCCATTCCGACACCGTTTGGCTCAAAATACAAAGAGTCACATTCTCTATGTAAAAAAGTCAGCTCTCCCGGCAGCGACAACAATGAAGACATCAAATCTTCAATAAGAGCCTATGGAAGGTCTTAAAATACTTCCAAGAGGCTTTATGTTAAATTCCAAGACAAACCAACGACGTTTGACCCAACATCAACCCTCAAACAGTAAAATCATGCCTTTCGGCGATGGAAACTACCGAGGTCGTCACTCATTAAACAAAGCACATGGATAGTCTCAAAGTATTTACAAGGGGTTACAAGTCAAGTTTCGGGTCAATTCGACATCATTTGACGAGACTTTGACCTCCTGGAAACTAAATCAGTCCTCCCGGCGGTGAAGCCCCTCAGGACCATGATTTCCAAAAGAGCTAATAGACCATCTTAAAATGACTCCAAGAGGCTCCTTGTCAAATTTCAGGTCAATCGGACATTGTTTGACCGTACATCAAAGCACGGTGTCTTCCTCGTGACAAAATCAAGTTTACTGGAGACAGGACCCTACATGGCTTCAAAAGTCAGATATGAAAGCCTGTGGTTGGTCTTATTTATTGCCTATGAAGCTTCAACTCAAAAATTCAGGTCATTCAGACATCGTTTGACCCAGTTTTGACTTCTAACTATAAATCGGCAACTCTGCGCAACGAAGTCTTCGGCTTTCCTGGAAAATCCGAAACTTTGCCCTCTGATCTGCACAGCTTCTCATTAAGTTTTCTACAGGGAAATCATGTAAAAAAGTATACAAAAATACTAAGAAAAATGCCAAAAAAGAAAAAAGAAGAAAAAACTAGAAGATGTCCGAAAAATGGCGACCATGGAAATTCGGGTCGTCAGATTTTCGCCAAAAACCCATTTTGGGTCCCTTTTCGTGTTTTGAGCTATTTGGCCTATATGATTTTCAAAAAATCTGATTTTTGGGGCACAAAATCCGTCAATCTTCGACAACATCACGGATTCGCTGTCGAAATCATGGGTTTGTCATCAGACGCTTTGAAATCATCAACCGGCCAACCAAGAAAGTACACTTTCTGCCCAACCGATAGAGAAATCGATAGGACAGATGGTACTGGCCCACTGGTAGCAATTAATGTTTAAAATTGCATGATCATCCGACAACAATCGGCATGAAAAATCCATCGGCCATCAAAGCTTCCTACGTCGCAGGTAGAATCCCAAAAGACACAGCACGACTTGCGACTCTTCAAGTACTTTAGTGGCCACTTAATGCAGTTGATGACCCATTTTATAACAAATTAATATGGTTGATTACTCATTATTGTGGATAGCCCAATTAGAAGCCAAGGAATGAAAGTTACAAGTCAAACACAATCATGGCATTAAACAATGTAACTCCTTCCATCATGGAGTTTGAATGCAATTAAAGGCCCATTATTCTCCAACAGCCAATCAAAATTCAAGAAAAGGGAGTTACAAAAGAAGTTATAAAAAAACATAAATGAAAATATCTAACTCTTCCCATCATGGAGCATTAATGCAATTAATGCATTTAAAGCCCATAAACTCCCCCATGGCCACCAAAAGCCTATAAAAGGAGGACATTTCCACCATTCCAAGAACAAAGAAAACAATGTGAAAATCCTAAAAAAATCTTTGCAACGTTGCTACGATGCTCCAACGATGATCTCTCCTCCATTGAAGAAGTTCTACAGCGACCACCACTACAAGGTGACCAAAAGTCCCTTAGGGGGCCACCCCCAAAGGCCCTCTCCTTCTGTCTCCATGACCTAGGTGCTGCTTTTCAGCCCTTCTACTTAGATTTTTATTAGATATAGGACCTCCTCTAGGTTCTTGTTTTCTAAAGATCTGAGTTTAAAGCTGAGTCAAGAGAATCAAATGTATCCTCTGTTATCATCTGAATGATGACGGCGAAGTTCAAACATGACTTGCGATTGTCAATCTGAAATAGTACCCGCAATCTCATGTGAAGTTAGACTTCCATTTCTTCCTTTTCATTGTATTTTGTATTTTTTTAAAAGACAGAAAAATTACAACTCTTGTCTTTCTTTTTTGATAAGAATTGTAAATCGTCTTTCATGGTAAAAACATCACCTTTCACGGCAAACAAATGTAAATCGCTTTTCTCGACATCAAAATTTAAATCATGTCTCTTTTCTTAACACATGTGCAATGAAAATTAGAAAACAGTTAATTTTCTTTTCTACTTGTGAAGGTGGATCCACTAACCATCGTTTGTTATTTCCGAGCAGAGTAGAAAATTTGGCATACCTGTACAAAAAAGTTGATGTTCGCTTTGTCTCTGGTCACGAAGGGTTGGACCCCACAGATTCTCATATCCGCTGACCTCGGTAGTCCAGCAAACGAATAAGCGAGCCGATCAGTGTCATTAGATTAAAACAGAATAGATGGATTGGATGGATATATGTGTCACTTCAAATCTTTGGAAAAATAGCTTGGAACAACCCATAGGTTGGAGATTCCCAACTAGAATTATAGAATTATAATTTACTCTCTACCATTGTCTAAGTTGGAATTACAACTCAAGGGCGAGTTATACATGAGAGTGGTTCAATTTATACTAAAGCCAACTGTATGTAGGGACAAAGCCGAGATCTTCTTCTAGCGGTGGCAAAGTTGATTGACCTAATTATAAAAAATTAAGCCATTCAAGAAATGACTCCTTTCCCTTATTATCTACATAAGATTCACTTAAAGGAAAAATCCTTCTTATGTTAGAAAAGGAGAAACTTAGAGAAAGAAAATTAGAGGAAAGAGAGAGAGAGAGATATTCTTCTATTATCTCAAGTGTATACAATATACAAGGGAGGAGGCCTATTTATAGACAAAGTAACCTCCTCATTGAAGAACCCTACTTACAATAGGATTCTAACCCTAACTCGTTTCATGTGGGCATCTACCCATAATACATATCTTATAACACTCCCCCTTAGACGACCACCACTCATTAACAATTACCTCATTAAAAACCTTGCTAAGGAAAAACCCAATGAGAAAAAACGAAATCGAATGGAAAAAGAGTACAATATTCTTAAAGATTATTGGACTGGTGTTGGACATGCATAATGCTGCTTCATTAAAACCTTAACTAGGAAAATCTTGTGGAATAAAACCTAGAAAAGAAAAAAGAGTACAGCGCACCAATGTCCTGGATAGCATACTTCAGGATGCTCCCCCCCACCCTTGATTAACTACTCCCCTTGATGATAACCCTTCACATGGTTTGATGAAAACTCTACACATACCAATCTCATATCCAAGCTCTTGGAATACTAATTTTGGCAAAGACTTGGTAAACGGATCAGTCAGTTTGTTACTCGAACGAACTTGCTTGACTTCAATCTCATTGTTATTTTGAAGTTCATAGGTGAATAAGAATTTCAGTGCTATATGCTTAGTCTTGTCTCCTTTAATGAAACATTCTTGAATTTGTTTTATGCATGCTTCATTATCTTCATAGATAATATTCAGGATACCTGCAATAGAAGGTAATTGACAAAAAGTACGAACATTATGAATCAAAGATTTCAACCATACACATTCCCTACTGGCTTCATAAAGGGCTAAAATCTCAGCATGATTGGAGGAAGTGACTACCAAAGTCTGTTTAGTAGAATGCCAAGAAATGGCGGCATTACCACTAAGAAACACATCACTTGTCTGTGATCGGCCCTTATGAGAATCTGAGAGATAACCTGAATTTGCATATCCTACAAAACCGGAATATCTATGATCATAAGAATAAAATATCCCCAAATCAATTGTTTCACGTAAATATTGCAGGATGTGTTTAATTCTAGTCTAGTGCCTTTGAGTTAGTGCGGAGCAATATCTGGCAAGTAGATTCATAGAAAATGAAATATCTAGTCTAGTGCATTGTGCCAAGTACATTAGAGCTCCAACAAAACTTAAGTATATTACTTCAGTACCCAATACTTCATCATTTTCCTTAATGGGACGGTATGGATCTTTCTTTATATCTAGAGACTGCACAACAATGGTGGGACTTAATGAATGTGCTTGGTCCATACCAAATCGTTTTAAAACCTTCTCGGTATAATTAGATTGATGGGTCAACATCCCACTGGAACTTCTCTCGATTTGCAGTCCGAGATAGAATTTCGTTTTTCCAAGGTCTTTCATTTCAAATTCTTTCTTTAAATAATCATCAGTTTTTTCGAGCTCTTTTGGAGTCTCTATCAAATTTATATCATCCACATAAACTGCTATTATTCCGAATCCCTTCAAGAATTTCTTTATGAAAAGACATGGGCAAATGAGATTGTTTTTATAGCATTCTTTAGATAAGTATTTACTAAGATGATTGTTTCACATAGGGGTGTACACGGATCGGATTGGTGCGGATTAGGCCAAATCCATCACCAATCCGTTACCTATAGATTAACGGATTTGGAATCCGTCACCAATCCGTGACTGTTAAAATTCGATTCGATTCGATCCGTGGAGGATCGGATCGGATCGGATTAATCCGTTTAATCCGTCCTTTCACATTACATGGAGAAAAAAAGAAGAAAAAACCTATGAATTTTGAAGCCACTTAATTAAAGGGGCTTGAGTTGAGAGCTGTATGCCTATCCTATCATCTTCTATTCATAAGGTTACATATTGACCCCTTACATTTTTTTTCTTATTATATATATTTATATTTAATGACAACGGATCGGATCGGATCGAATCCGCTGATTAAGGGTGAAGTCCGCCACCAATCCGCCGCTAACGAATTACACAATTTACAATCCATCACCAATCCATTGGCTTTCGGATCGGATCGGATTAACGGATCAATGGATTTTTTGTACACCCTAGTCTCACATTCTTCCAGATTGCTTCAGGCCATACAATGATCGTCTTAATTGGGTTGAGTATGTACTCCTTGACTTTACTTCAGGCAAAGTAAATCCTTATTGGGGCTTTCATATAAATTTATGTATCTAAGTCTCCATACAAGTAAGCAATTACAACATCCATGAGTCTCATTTGTAGATTTTGAGAAACTACTGAACTTATTAGGTATCTAAATGTTGTTGTATCCATAATAGGGGAGTATGTTTCCTCGTAATCAATCCTAGGTTTCTGCAGGAAATCTTGTGCCACTAATCGTACCTTTTATCTTGTAATTTCATTCATTTCATTCATTTTTCTTACACACACACACTTGTAACCTACAGGGTTAACACCTTTTAGGATTTGTGCTATAGGTCCGAGTACATCACGTTTATTGAGAGATTCTAACTCTGATTTGATGGAACTTTCTCATTTTGGATAATCTTTCCTTTGTCGACATTCATTTCAAGTATGTGGTTCTATATCCTAATCATCATCGTCATTGCCTTTGATATTTGTGTAACTACCGCACATACAAATGCGTCATCGATAATAATTTCATTTTTATCTCATTTCTCTCCAATAATTATAAAGTATAGAGATCTCTTCGTTATCCGGTACTGGTGCCTCTTCACAGGGTACCAACATCTCATCAGGGACTTCCATTATTATAGAGAGAATGGATTTTACCAAAACCTCTTCAGGAGTGTTATGTGCCTCTTCGGAAGGACAAAATGATGATCATTCATTTCTCCTTTTTATGAGGAGCTGAGTCCTTTGAACCTATAGCTCTGCCACACTTCTGGTGTATTACAGATTATTTTGCTGCCGTATTTTGACTTTGTCCTATAGGGACATTAATCTTGGCAGGTGCATTCATAACTGGCATATGTGGCTTTGTCACCTTTGCTGCATCATTCAATGCATCAGGTAATCCGTTTGCAATTTTATGTAAGTGCACAATTCTCCGTACCTCATTTTCACATTGTGAAGTACGTGGATCCAGATGAGACAATGAAAGTATTCCGTGTTAATTATCATCATTCTTCAGGAATTGGTTGTTCTACAAGAATAATATGTTCTTCAGGAACTATCTTATCCCTCCTAACGAAGGGAATATTGTCTCATCTAATTGACAATTGGCAAAACGAGCAGTGAAGACATTTCCTGTCATTGGTTCTAGATATTGAATAATCGAGGGAGTTATAACCTACATAGATTCCTAATCTACGTTGCGGTCCTTTCTTAGTACGCTTAAGGGGTGGTATTGGAACTTGAACTGCACAACCAAACTTGAGTAAGTGAGAAATATTGGATTGATGTCCTATAAGTTGTGCAGGAGAATATTGATGATCGGTTGCGGTTTAAAGTCTAATTAACATTGATGCATGCAACACGGTATGTTCTCAATCACTAACTGGTAATTTGGACTGCATCAGTAGAGTCCTAAAAATGAGTTGGATGTTCTTAATCATGGATTCAGCTAAGCCATTCTGGGTGTGGCCATGGTGAGGCAACTATCATTGAGTGGTGGTCGTCTAGGGGAGTGTTATAAGATATGTATTATGGGTGGATGCCCAAATGATATGAGTTAGGGTTAGAATCCTATTGTAATTAGGGTTCTCTAATGAAGATGTTACTTTGCTTATAAATAGGCATCCTCCCTTGTATTTGTATACACTTAAGATAATAGAAGAATCTCTCTCTCTCTCTCTCTCTCTCTCTTTTCCCTCTAATCTTCTCTCTCTAAGTTTCTTGGATTGCAAGTGAATTTTTATATTCAGTTGCCAGGATAAGTAATTGTCCCCATTAATATTAAGTTCTTTAAAATCAAGTTTTACAAGGTTTGACATCATGCACGAATTGTAATAAAAGATAAATAAAATTAATAGTATGCAGATAATTAACAAAATAAAAGAAAAAAAAAACCTTAATATCGAAAATAAAATAAGGAAGGAATTAATCATGACATATAAGTTGGTCAATGAAAGTTGGAACGTCGGGTTCTCTACTTTAAGTATCATAATTGCTGGTTCTATCAAGATTTCAGGCTTGATTTAAAACTTCATGTTCATCACATAAATTAGAACTGCAGGTTTTGTCAAAGTTCTCAGTTTGAAGCAGAACTTCCAATTCTGTCAAATATTTAGGTTTGAAGTAGAGCTTTTAGTTCTAACAATGTTTCAAGCACAGATCAGAACTTCTGATTCTGTCAAATCTTCATACTTAATTTCATGGCCTTATCATAAGATATAGTTCATTAGGATCTGAATAAAAAACTTTAGGTTTGATTTATGGATATTAATCTGCAGGTTCATATCAGTATTCAAAGTTCTAAGACTGTTGGTTCATAGGTCAATGAACTTCGAGTTCAAATTTAGAACTCTTGGTTCTATTTTGTGATCCATTCACATAAATAGTATTGATAAATTCAGAAAAATAAAGCATACAGGATAATGAACAGTAAACCAACACCATGATTATTATAAACAAGCATTATAATTGCATGATTCTAATAAATTGATTTTAAGGATAGTTCAGATACCACTTACTGTATTTGAAAAAAGAAATACCACCCTTCTCTAAGATCCGCGTAGGGAAGGAATCCGTAATGGGAATCCACGCTAGGAAGGAATTCGCGATGAAAATCCGCACAAGGAAGGAATTCGTGATGGAAATCCGCGCAGGGGCAGCTTTCTCCTCTCTTTAGGTTTTATGCAGAACAAAAACACTAGGGCTTTTGTGAGGCCCCACCCCTTGTGGACCCTCACTTTTGATCGAATTGTGTTAATTATAATATCTTATATCTAATTATGCTAATTAGTAGGGATTAACAAGGGTAGAGTAGTATTTTACTGGTATCTTAGCCTAATTTCTAGGATTTAGTCCCTTTTTGTATTTTAAAAGTTCCATAGGGTGTTTATTAGATTTTGAATAGTTTGTTAGTTAGTTAGAGGCCCTTGCCAGTAATTAGAAGTAATAGGAGGGGTTTCCACATGAGAATATTCCTATTTTACCTAAAATGACCCAAAAGCCCATGTACTCATCTCCATTTACTAGGACATTTTAGTACTTTTCTTTTCAACACAAATTACAAAACAACCCTCTCATTCCAAATGAACCCTCATCTCTCTCTTTCATTTCCCTTTCTTTTCTCTCTTCTCTCTCATTTTCCCTCATTGCCCTCCAAGAATTCCCTCCATTTCTCTCTCTCTCTCTAGAAACCCTAGATCTAAGCTTTCTAGCTACTAAGAAGGAGAACTACAACAAGCTACTAAGGTTATCTTCCCTAAGGAACTCTCTTATCTTATAGATCTCTCCTCTCTCTACAAATCAATGTACTTATCTCTTTTTAGTTCAGTTTCGCTTGAATTCTCTCTTTCTCTATCTAAATTCCCTTCCTTATTGCAATTCTCTTGTCGATCTGGGATTACGTGTTACACATCTACTTAGATCTGAGTTTTTAGGGTGATTGAGTGATTGGAGACCTTAGAAACTTGGCATTCTATTTTGGAGCTTGGATTTCCCTTATTTCTACTATTTCATTGCATTTGGATTAGAGGTAAATAGAATATACATAGTATAGAATGATGTCTCTTTCATTCGATTCTTTAATTTCAATTTGATTGAATGTCTGATTGCATAGATCTACCATTTCAAGCCTATTTTCATGGTTTTTGATCATTGATGGATGAGATTACTCATTTGGAAGATCAATGGCCCAATTGATGATGGTTTGATGATGATTGAAGTGTTTTTTTTTTATGTTTGTGCATGTTTTCATGATGAATGGATGAGATTGGATGTGTTTTTTTTTTTTTTTTATAGAAATTGGGTTGGATGGGAGAAGTTTAAGAAATATGAAATTTTGGATTCGTAGTGTACCCGGTCGACTAGCCTTGCTGGGTGTCGACCGGCCTTACTGGGTGTCGAACGGATAAAAAGGAAATCCAGAAAAATAACTGGAAGTTGAATTTTCCCCAGTCCTAGAAATTCCAGTGTACTTGGTCGACCAGCCTTGCCGAACCAGATACAAAGGGGAATTCAGGAAACAGCTGGGAGGTCGACCGGACACACGACATAATTTCATAAATAAGGTATTACCTACCAGGTGAATGTCTAGGATTTCAAGTGTACCCGGTTGACATCTTGGCCACGACTGGATACACTGGAAAGGATGTTGACCTGAGAGTCAGAATCCTGACTTTTCCAGTGTACTCGGTAACCTCCCTTAGGAGGTTGTCGACTAAATACACTGCGGATTGAGGATTTTCAGTTTTGTAGTTTGTGATGTTTTGATTTGTTGTGGGGCCCATGACCATCCAAATGGACTTCTATTGATGTACTGATCATGAATCAATGGTTTGGCTCAACCTTATCTTAGGGGACCACCAAAGTAGGGTTTAGTGTATTAAGAGAAATTCAATTTAATCTTTAAACATTATTGAAGATGCCCGTAACTTCTGGAATACCAAAATACATTATCCTTGGCATCTGAAATATTTTTTAGGAATGGAATTGATTGACATGGACCTGGACCTGAAAGGAGATCATTACTTAGGTTGGATATTTGCTATTCCCCATTGTTTAGCTTGGTTTTGGAGATTCATTATGTTTAACTCATTGCTGTCACTCCTGCATCCTTTCTATTGTTAATACAATTACTTAAACGGAAATTGGATGACCTGAACCTATGATTACCTAGTGGTGAGTTGGTGTTATGAATTGGTGATTATTGACCCGTGTATGGCTAGGCGTGCCTTCATATGGCCTGAGAATGGATGGTTAAATTACCTTAGAATGAATAGGGTTGATATTGTGGACTTGTGACCCATTAATAAATGAGAATAGACTGAATTCTATTGGACTGAACATGGATGTTATACTTGGACTGTTTGGACTAAGACCATGGCATTGGTGGGCCTTGGCAATGGATTTGATGGTGGAGTTGGACTTAAATTGTATTTGTGGATTTGACATATACCTTGGACCCCTTGTGTATTTGAAAGGACTTTGCTTACCGAAGGCAAGTCTAGACAGACACAGACCTTCATTTGTTTTCTTGAGTTGATACTAAGATTCACTTAGTTGTTATATGCTTAGCCTTTGGACTAATCATCACTGGTGAGAGCTTTATTGGTCGTGGATTAGAGCTATCATGATGAGCTATGGCTAGACAGTCGGTGTGATTCTAGTTTTGGTCTCTTGAGTGTAAGAGTGTTGATATTGTTATTATTATTCACGGGACTCGTCATCCCTTGCAGCGGTGTCCAGCTCATGTGAATGTGCCACGTTGATGTTGGTTAGACTAGATGCTTTAGTTTCCATACTAATTCTATTTGATTATATCTCGCTCAATTGCCTAGCATTTGTATCGTTGCTATTCTTATGATATAGTAATCATTTCTATTATCTTTGATGCATAGATCTTATACTACTTGTATATTGTGCCATGCTAGATCCTTGGATCTGACCCAGCATTTGGTGCTTAGATATCATTCTTGACCCCGAGGGCGACGCGATCGTCGAGGCGCCTCTAGTAGATGAGTATGGATGGGCACCAACTGACCGGGAGGTCGAGCTGGAGACTGGAGTACCTACACATGGGGATTGAGTTACCTATTTTTGGGATTTTAGTGTTCTTTTTTAGAGCAAGGAGATAGACTGATATGCACATTTTATCTGTAATTTGAGATTTAGGTTGGACTTCAGCCCTGCTATATTTGCTTTATGTTAAGTACCTTATGCTTCCGCACTTAACCATTGATCATTATATTGTTTTAAAAGTTTTAAATTGGACCTCACTGCAGATTATGATCTTGGAAGTTTTCAGATTTTCCAGGAAGTAGCGCGCCAATTTCGGGTACCTTGGCGGTAAACTCGGCATTCATAATTGGTATGTTACAGCTTTCTTCCTTCTCCAAGAGCTTCATGCTAATAACGTGTTAGAAAAGGAGAAAGTTAGAGAGAGAAGATTAGAGGGAAAAGAGAGAGAGCTTCTATTATCTCAAGTGTATACAAATCCAAGAGGGGAGGCTTATTTATAGGCAAAGTGACATCCTCATTGAAGAACTCTAATTATAATAGGATTCTAATCCTAACCCATCTTATGTGGGCATCCATCCATAATACATATCTTATAACATCTTACAAATAGATTGCATGTAAATTCCAACTCTATTGGGTCTACTTGGGCCAACCTTCGATCAATTTAGCTCCTTTCCCACTTATATCCCCACCTCAATTTGGCACCATGCCAAGTTTTGATGCTCATCGATCTTTTACCTACTATTGGATAGGATCTTAAAAGAAAAGAGAGAAATTATTCTTAAAATAGTGTTAGACTTGAAGGTTGTTAAAACAAGAGCTATGATGATTTCAATGTCCACGCATACCATCTACACAACAGAGATGGTAAAAAGAGAAGCCACGACAATAGATTCACTTATAAAACATCCAAATTGCTGAAAAATGTCTCCTCATACAGTGTTCAGATGTTATCAGACTTCACTCAAATGACATAGCTTAAGATTGTTAACTTTTCCAAAAATATTTCCTTAAATCTTTATAAACAAACTCAACTTTTTCATATAGATTAATTTGACTTGGACTCATATCACATTGAGTTATATTTTTTCATATAAAACTAGAGCATTTATTTTATGGGGTTTATGTTTTTCCAAAGTGTACCCTACTCAGGAGCATCTGCCCTAGAGGACACACATTCCGAGCCTGTTTTTAATTTTATTAAGTGGACTCCACTCAAGAGTTTCAATAAATACTCTCTAAATATGGTTGGATGTGGGATCAAACATTGGAGATGGATGAGAATGACATTGCTAACAAAGGGAGAAAGATAATACCATAAAATCCAGATGCCTTGGCTTTAAATATTAGGCCTATGCATGGGCCCACCTGTTCCATAACTTGGACCTAGCAAGGCCCGACAATCCACCATACAAATTGTTAGGCTCAATTCGGCTAGGCCTTGACAACGTCAAGAGGGCTTTGCCAATTGCTTTTGCAAAGTCATTTTAGGCACTAGACTGTGCTACCCACAATAAGCATCAAAGAACAATTATTATTATTATTCTTTTATTATTACTACTACTGTTGCCACTTTCTTTGAGTTAGGTCTTGATTGAAGTACTATTATTTCATCTAGTGACTAAGATTAGTACTCATTTCCTTTAGGGCCGTCTGGGCAATTCACTTGTGAAGTAAATTGAAGCAAATGATCTTTTAAGAGACAAGAAAAGAAAGTATTTATCAAAATGTCATGCCCCAATTTCAGATCCCGAGTTTACCTCTAC
Source organism: Umbellularia californica (assembly GCA_028538565.1). Lineage (NCBI taxonomy): Eukaryota > Viridiplantae > Streptophyta > Magnoliopsida > Laurales > Lauraceae > Umbellularia > Umbellularia californica. The sequence continues at coordinate 49,472,357 of JAPQWN010000004.1, forward strand.
GAGGCCCGGATTTGGCAGCGCGATTCATCCACAACCAAGATCATAGGTCCACAGTGAGGTCCCATTTAAAATTTTTTGAAAACATGAAAATGAGTAACATTTAAGTGCTGAAGCAGTAATATAAATAAGCCCAAGTAATGTAACAATATCCAAAGGTATCATGTCATATAGCAAATGTGGAGGTGCAAGCCTAACTGCATATCAATTATGTATATAAAAGTGTATATAGATCCCAAAGATAGCTTCACCCAAATGACAATCAAAACCCAAACAAGAAAATCACTTAGTCCCCTATATAGGCTCTCCATCCGCAAGCAATGTTGCTACGTCGCCAGGATCCCACCTCAAATTCTCCGCAAAGGGCGCCTGATTGAATGCCTTGCCCTTTGGGGCAATGGGGTCGGTAATGATACCTAAGCACCAAAATAACATCCCAAAGGACCTTGTAGCACAGCATACCAATATAGCACAGTACTGATGCATCAAAAGGAAATAATGACGATAATAAGATCACTGGAGTAACAATGGAAACAATGCTAAGCAAATCATGTAATAATATAACATCATGGATGAATGTATAAGAAAGATGCTAACCATCCATCTAGTCAATATGGCACATCCGTACAGGCTAGTACCGAGGGACATTATGACGATGCCCTCTTGGACTATGTACGACTTGTGATAAAGAGCGCACGGGATCATAGCACGATCGAAACATAATTACCAAAATCTGCCAACCAAAATCTAGTATCATGTAGTGTCGTGTGACACCCAGTGGTGTACGTCCACCTCAAAAGGCCCATCATGATTGCGAAATATAAATTAGCTCCTACAAAGGGTGATCAGTGGCAAGGTTAAGCTCTTCAATCGAATGGATGTTCATGTCGACTCTTAAGGAACCACATAATAAGGTCGGTGCCTGGTTAGGCTACCCCTTCGTGAGCAAGGTCTCATAGGTCCATACAAGGTCCGGTAACAAAGTCCAATCCATATCACATCCATATATATGACACATCCATCATAATGTCCATAAACCATACCAATAGTCTATCATCATGCCAATCCATATGAAATTCCAGCATATAATTATCCTTAAAAGGTACCTATTCCTTGTACATAAACCATCTTCTCCATGGTTCCACATCCATCCATACACAGCGCCATAAAATAGCATGCCTAGCCATAGACATGGGCCAATGTCCTTCATACACAACTAAGGTCTCGTCTAGGTCAACCCTAGGTCAAGGTCCTCATTTCCATTTTACTAATCAGATTTAACAAAAAGGATAACAATGAACAGTAAAGAAAGAGTGCATACAAAAGTGACATCAATATCAATCAATAAAAGGGGAAGTAAGCAAGTGGTCCAACCTAAGTCAATGCCACACATTCAGGTATGGGGTCCCACTTCACCAAGACAGTGGTTAAAAGGGTTTTTTATGCTTAATGATAGATGATTTGGTGCTCCGAAGGTGTATGGCATCTAAGACCACTTCTGAGCATCGAATTAATTCCATTTTATAATTTTAGACCCTACTTTAGGTGGCTACATGGGTCAATTTTAAGCTCAGTCATTGATTCATGTTTCGCATATAAATAACAATCCAAATGGAAGGTCAATAGGGTCCAATTGAGATCAAATTCTAAAGGAAACAACTTATGGAAATCACCCATTTGAGATTTAATTCTAAATAAAAAAAAAAAAAACAACTTATGGAAGTCACAGTGTCCTCTGTCGATCGTGGATGAAGACTCGGTCGACCAAGCATACTGAGTGACAAGGTTCTAACTAACTATCTAGGTTACAAAATACAGTGTTGTCAGTCAACCGGAAATGGTCCTAGGTCGACCGAAACACAATTTAACGGGGTTCTATCTACCAGTCTGGGTTACATGATATAGTGTTGTCAGTCGACCTCGAGAGGTCTTTTGGTTGATCGAAAAAAATGTGATTACAGGCAGCTCCCAGGTTGGGATTCTGCAGTGATCGCGGTCGACCGTGAAAGGTATGTCGGTCAATTGAGTACACACAGAGTCTGGAATATCCAATTTCTACCTTCTTCCATTTTCATCAAATCTTCCATCCAAATCCATCAATCTCAGTCCAAAACAATACACAATCATCTCCAAAAAATGAAGACACCTAGATCCATCATCAATCCATCACATATGGGCCATAAAACACAAAATAGAGCTTAGAAAGAAGGAGATCTACAAATCAATACATCAAATGAACATAGGTTTGCAAACTTCAATGAAAAGAGAGCATGCATTTTATGATAAGTGTATATTGCACTTGCCTTGGCCTCCTACATTGGGCCTCCTAGCTTGATCTCTAAGATCCAAGCCAAACTCTCTAGATCCAAGCTCAAAGGTCTCCAATTTACGCAACGGCCCCTAGATCCACATATCTATTAAGATCTAGACCTCTTACACCCATTCCCAAGGAGAAAAGTGCACAAGGAGAATTATAAGAGAAGAAGCTAAAACTACAAGCAATTGGAGCTCGGGAATGAAATTTACCTTGATTTGAAGAGAAGGAGATGATGAACTGTGGTTGAAGAGGGCTGGAGCTTAAAGAACTCCTTGTCTTCTTGAAGATAGAAACCGTAGATCTAGGAGAAATCTCAAGCTTAGAGGAGGGAGAAGAGAGCGATGGAGGGAATTTGAAATGAGGAAGAAAGGAAAAGAGATGGAAACGAGAGAGGTGGGGGATGGAATTTGTTGTCTTTGGGGGGGATTTATTATATAGATTTTGGTTGATGAGAAATGACTAAAAAGCCCCCTCTTAGTTGCTTGGTTAATAAAGGGATTAAAGGGCATTTAGGGTATTCTAGGTTATTTACGCAATTCTCCAATGAAAACCCCTATATCTAACCTGGAATTACACCCAAGGGCCTCTAACGAACTGACTCACTCAATTAAAGTACATCTAACTCCCTAACACTCCTATAAATTGTAGAAGGACCCTAAGACACTAAACTGGGCCTATATCCTAGGAAAAGACCAAACTACCCTTACTAACTCCTACTATTTAGTATGATTAGATATAAATAAATAATGTTAACATATAACTAAGGCAAGCAAGGGGCGGCACCTCATACAAAAAGTAAAAAACTTTAAAATCCACCTTTGTGACTTCTTATCAATTTGTAGCATGATAATGAACTTTTTTTTTTTTTTTCACTTTTTCTGGATAAAAAGAAGAGGCCTTTTTTCATTTAGTGGGATGAGCGATCCTCTTTTTCACTTTTATTTAAAAAAAAAAAAAAAAAGAAGAGCTGATTTTTTAAAAATTTGCACTCTTAAAAGTAATCATTTACTTCAACTTACTTAACAAGTGACGTATGAGATAGGAAAATAGATTTTACATATTTTAAGTGTTTCTATATAACTTTTTGTATCTAAATGTTAAAAATGTGAAACACATTATGATGTTTGTTTGGAAGAATCATTTTCAAACAAGTAAATTAATACATCCAACAATTTTTAGATGGGATTGGATTTTAAAAAAAAAAATCTCGAAATCTATGAAGATTGAAGATATGAAACTAAACATTGATGATTATGATCAATATGAGAATATTGAACGGTTTGGATCAAGAATTGGGGTGGGGCTTCACCAATGTGCGATCAAGTCTATAGGTTAGAATTTTTTGGGTGTTTTCCAACAAATTTCACAAAATCTATGAAGATTTAAAAGTATAAGGTTTATTAGATTAATAAAAGAAGATAAATGGCTCTGTTACCAACAATTTGGGGTCCACAAAATTGCCAAAAAAATTATGGATGCCTACTGCATTTGTAGCACCTTTTCTCATTTACATATACTAGCATGAAGGCCCTGTGCAATGTACAAGTTAAGTCTCATGTAATCTGAATATATAATATATTAAAATTAATATTTCTTTCATATAAATCCATTTATATGAAACACATAAAACCAAGTTGTCTCTTTCTAAGCTTTGTTGTCTTTTTGTAAACATATTATGATCTTGTGCCTTATAGATTCTACACTGCATTTGCCTCATTTAGGTCTTATCCATATCTGAGTTAAAATAAAGGGACACAGAGGGAGGTTGGGTGGGATATATGTATGGAAAAGAAATGTTCAGAGGTGGTGTGATGGAGAGTTTTAGGGGAGAAATGGTTTAAAGATATGAAAGAGGTGCTTCCTTTTTTTAAGAGATAATACCCTTGATTCAAAGAGAGATAAAAAGTTGGCATGTCCTTTGGGCATGTCTTTTGAAGTAATAAATGGGGCCCAATTGCTTATGTGGCTCAAGGAAAGAGAGATTTGGGCTTCTTTTGCGTAACTGCTTTCTAACAACTATTCAGCTTTAAAGAGAAAGAATAATCATCTACCACCTCATAATTAGGTATATTCTTTTAAGGGTTTTTTTTTTTTTATTATCATTTACTGAAGCTGTCTTATTATACACAATTTTCATACCTCATTTATGCATGTAATCCATAAATGATCACAAACAAACATGATCATATGTAAGTATTATGTATGTGCATCATTCACACAGGTGAGTGCAAGGAGTAATTTATTTGCACCCATTTGGATGTGTAAACATTACATGTTAAATAAAATGCGGAAATGGTGTGTAAATGAGGCAATTTTTATATGAAAGTTTTCGCACCTGAAAAAATGTGAAAATATTTTACACCTCCTAGACCGGGAACAAATCAGTGTTATATATATATCCTATCATATCTGCTATTTTTAACAAATCCTTTGTTCCCCAAGTTTTTAGTTACCAAATATTTGCATATTTAATTTGAACCGTTAACGTTTACTCGTGTGACATTTCACATCTATAAAAGATGAAGCGTTTTTATATATACAAAATGGGTTATTCAAATGATAAGAGTATGCGACCGTGTGATGTCCACATCATGCATAGCTAAATGGCCTACATCCAGGAAAAGATTTTATCAGTATGTTAGGTACGTTGATTTTTTCAATTTTAATCAATGCAATATATATATATATATATTGTAATAGAAGTAATTTTCCTTCTATAAATTTGACCTATTTCATTTGAACACTACACGCATACGAACAAAGAAGATTTTTTTATTTTATCTATGAGCTTTTGAACACTACACTACAGTCAATGGAGGACCCTAAGAGGTATTTAGATTTTGTGAGCAAATCCAAAATTTTGCTATGAGTTTAAGGGGTGGACTTGAGATTTTTATCTTGGAGGCGGACCCAAGATTTCATGTGTGTATATATATATATATATATATATATATATATATATATATATATATAGGGGCTAGCTCTCCTAAGCTGCAGCTTATCTTATCCTAAGCTGAAACATGGCTGGTCCTATAAAATCAAAGTCAATTATGCTGTTTTTTGCATGATGATCATCTTCAAAATCAAGATAAATCCAATCAGAACTGGATTTTTCAGTTCCATCATGCAAAAAACAGCATAATCGACTTTGATTTTGTAGGACCAGCCCTGTTTCAGCTTAGGATAAACTAAGCTGCAGCTTAGGAGAGCCCTGCTCATATATATATATATATATGGGTAATATTCAAGTGAGAACTGTTCTCACATATTATGTGAAAACTTTTTTGTGGGGCCCAATTGTGCACCCCATTTGGAGATGGGACAAGGGTGGATGGAAAAATCTATGTGAGACCACCCCAAGTATCAAGTTTGACCCCAAACCCATGCTCCTAACCCCTTCATCCATGGCCTACAAGTTTAATGGCTTCATATTCAAAAGAATATTAAACCCTCGATCCAACAGTTTAGTCCATTCGGATTTGTGCCAATCCTTGGGATTAGTGACTATCGGGGGTTTCCTATTGGTTGCTAGGTTTGGATGGATTGTTAGTTGGGCCCCCAAAAAAGTTCTCATATAACATGTGAGAACTAGTTCTCACTTGAATATTTTCTTATATACATATAGTTTTTTTTTTGAAAGGCTAATTCCCTCCTCTGCATTCTCACTTAGTACAAGTTCATTTTGCTAGTCCATTTCAGATTCTACTTTGTGCAACAGACTTCTCCAACTGTCTGGGTAAGAAGTTTGGACGAGCTTTTTATGTGAAAGAGCAAAAAGAGAAGATGTCTACTGGCTAAGAGTGATACTATCAACATGAAAATTTAAGGATCAAATCTCTGCACATATGTGTGGTGCCACCCGAGTGCCAACACCACTAAATCATGAGTTTGTTGGCAAGAGAAGACGATAGATAAACTCCCACTCCCCATTTTTATTTTCTTCATTGTGTAAAGCATAGCCCAGGTAATTTCAAGTTAAAGGAGGCCACAGCTGTCCTGTTCGCTGAGTGGGTAACTAAGTGGAGATGTGGGAGCTAGTTTTACTTCTTAAAAAAAATTAAGTGGAGATGTGGGAGGTTTTGAAACTCATTGCTAGCAGTTTTTAAGGACTCAATTGAACTGGCATTGTTTGAGTTGATTCGACCAAAAAGGGACCGAGTCAAACAAATCCAGCTCACTCTCTGTAGAAAACTGAGCTGGCCTAGCCAGGCGAGTCACATATAGAAGTGAAGGTTTTTCACCAATTACTGACGGCAGCCACAGAAAAGCTTTTTTTTTTTTTTTTGTTTTGTTTGTTGTTGCTGAGTTGGCCCGGTGGGCAGTGGCCAGGCCAGGAATAGGAAGGAGACCTGCCCCCTCAGGGATCGATCCCTGGAGGGTGCTGGAACGGGTGTTGCTATCACAGCAATATCGTATGACACCCATCTAATTAGTAGAGAGATTATGATGATTCCAGCGGTGAGGAGAATTATTTTCACTAGGGGTCGTTTGCAAATGCTATATATGTAAAAAGAATTGCTCATGTATAAGCTTTCCTTACGGTCTTACGGTACAAGCCACGTATTGAGGCTGACTACTTGTCCATCCGAGTAGACCATTCAAATCCACCCATCCTATTTGCACTGGTCCCGTTGGGTTTTGATAGATCCAAATACAATGAACCGTTGGATAGAAGGCCGGTTTCATTGTTTGATATAAACCCGTTAAACTTGTGGACGACAGATGAATGGTTTAGAGGTATTAGATTGACTTCGAATATGATATACAGGTTGACCCTACTTGAATCTTTCGATCCCCCATTGTTCTATGATTTGTGGGGTCTCTAGTGGGCCCCAGTAGGTGGCTTGTACCGTAAGACCGTTCTTATTGTACAAGCCACCTACTGGGGCCCACTACTGGTCCATCCGAGTGGACCATTTAAACCGACCCCTCCTATATATAAGCATCTATTATACTAAGGGAATGTACCCTCCCTTAGTATGTTAACACATGTCATCCTCCACACGACGTCCTCCTTCATCAAGCCACCTGTCCCTCCACTAACCTCCGCATAACTTCCTCAACAAAACCTTCCGCAAAAAAATTAGGTCCTCTGCGAAGAGAAAGAGAAGAAGAAGAAAGGAAGAAGAACAGGGCTGAGTTCAGCCGGCAACTCCAGCAGAGGAAGAAGAAGAGGGCCACTCTTAGAGGTCAGCCTGCAACTCCACCAGAGACGAAGAAGAAGAGGGCTATGACTCTGATTGTTGAGAGAAAGCAGCGGCCCACTTCATCCTCTCCAACGATTGCCGCATTGAAGAAGATCCACCGTTGGATTGTCGCGCTTTGGGCGTGTCGCCGTTCTCAACGCCACCAAATCGACGGAGTCTCGTAGCTTATACGGAGATATCGTCTCGGTGTCAACGTCATACTCGGTATTGGCCGGAATTACCCGTTACGTGCCATTTCGCATATACGGATAGAGTATTTGTATTTTGTATTTGTGTTCGTAGATTTATACGAGTTTGGTTCTGGTTGCAGGAGACGAGGTCTGGTTCTTCTCCTACTCAGTTATCTTCGGTTAGATGTATTTTTTTCTTTGGTATTGATTTACATTACACAAGCGATTTTTGTGAAATGTTAAATGATGGTGCCAACAGATTTTAAGGGTCCTAAAAATCTAACGGCCAGAACTTAGTTTGGCCAAATCCAACCGTCTATATTAACTCTGTATAGGATCGAAGTTGGGCCACAGCCTATTCATAAAGTGTAGGCAGATTTGAATGAATTGGATCAGTGGGCCCCACAAGAGGTTTATCATTGAGACATCTCCCGCTTACTAAACCCAACTTCCACTTTCTCCCACGCTCTGGCCATTGTATATCATTGATGCCTAGGCCTTTGTGCAATTACTGTGGCCCACCATTAGATTGGTTGCTTGAAATTTGCATTTTGGTTTTACACGTCTTATGGTGGGCCCATTTCTAGATTGATATAAAACATGGCCGCTAGGGTTTAAGAGGTGGGCCCTGGTGGTAGAAGACAGTTGTCACGCAACTTACTCTCAAGAAAATCCAAAAAATCGTGCACTCAAACTGCTGATAAAAAAGAAAAACGTCCACTATAGTATGGGATGAAGACAGCTGTAACATAACTTCCTCTCAAAAAAAGTCGTCTTCTCTAACTTCCTCTCAAAAAAGTCGTCCTCTCCTCTAAACTAACAGATAACCCACTCTCCACTCCCCTCTACCTGCATAACTTCCTAAAAAAAAAAAAAAATTAGTCTTCTCCTCTCAACTTACAGATAACCCTAACCCACCAAAAGTATTTATCATAAACAATTTTTAGAACAGTATTTTATGATCAATTGGAAAAATCATTAGTATATCACAAAACATATTTTCATATATGTTTTTCTATTAGTAAAATATAGATTTTACTAATTAATATCATAATTATTGATATAGTGGCAAGAGTATATAGTGGGAATAGGTGCATTTCTAATTGCACTAATTTACAAACCCATGTGAAAATTAGAACATGGGTTTGACCTATAAATGGGGTTTGAATTAGAATATAAATTGGGGAATTTGGATTTAGGTTTAGGTTCAAATCTAGAACATGGGTTTTAAAAAAATGATAGAATTCATCAATATTAATACAGTTGGATATTAAATCTGACCTATAAATGCCGCTCCAATATTATTCGGCCCGGGGAAAACTGAATATATAGATTTACGTTGGATTGAGCCCACTCCAAAAGCATGAATGTAACTAACAAATGACCACAGTCATTCGTCTTTATCTAAAATTTCCAATGGTTATATTTTTATGCACGGGTTACTAATAGTAACCTGTGCATAAAAAAACCCAATGTCATAAACATTGATAAAAAATTGGAAAAATTGGTACAATTTTTAAAACCACTATATCAATAAAAACCCAAACCCCATTTTGGGTTTGGGCTTTTGCCAAACCAGAAAAGCCATTAAATTATGTATGGGTTTTTAAATTATACTAATTTAAATAAATTACCCAAGACCCAGCCCGGTCCACTCTCCACTCCCCTTTTATATTTAAAAAAAAAAAGGGAAGTTAGACATATTTATGCTTGGATTTCGATTTTTTTTTTTAGCACCACTGTTTGAATCCTCCTCTCTACATATTCCTATCACCATTCTTTAAATCAGGCCGGGCCGGGCTCTGTGCTTTCTATAACTGAGTCCAAGCCTAGCCTATCTATTAAGCGGGCCGAAATAAAATGTCTGAACCTGACTAATAAAACAAAAGGCCCAAGGTCAAGACAAATCGGGATGGGCCGGGGCTGGGCTCGAGCTAGCCACATCCATGAGCACCCCTAATCATAACACAAACCCCATTTTGGGTATGGGTCTTTGCCAAACTAGAAAAGCCATTAAATTATGTATGGGTTTTTAAGTTATACTAATTTTAAATAAATTACCCAAGACCCAACCCGGTCCACTCTCCACTCCCCTCCACTCCCCTTTTATATATTAAAAAAAAAAATTAGGGAAGCTAGATGTATTTATGCTTGGATTTCGTTTTTTTTTTTTTTTTTAGCACCACTATTTGAATCCTCCTCTCTACATATTCCTATCACCATTCTTTAAATCGGGCTGGGCCGGGCTCTGTGCTCTCTATAACTGAGTCCAAGCCTAACCTATCTATTAAGCGGGCCGAAATAAAATGTCGTAACCTGAGTAATAAAACAAAAGGCCCAAGGTCAAGACAAAATCGGGATGGGCCGAGGCTGGGCTCGGGCTAGCCACATCCATGAGCACCCCTAATCATAACACAAAACCCAAACCCCATTTTGGGTATGGGTTTTTGCCAAACCAGAAAAGCCATTAAATTATGTATGGGTTTTTAAATTATACTAATTTAAATAAATTACCCAAGACCCAGCCCGGTCCACTCTCCACTCCACTCCACTCCCCTTTTATATATAAAAAGAAAATAGGGAAGCTAGACATATTTATGCTTGGATTTCATTTTTTCTTTTCTTTTTTGCACCACTGTTTGAATCCTCCTCTCTACATATTCCTATCACCATTCTTTAAATCGGGCCAGGCCGAGCTCTGTGCTCTCTATAACTGAGTCCAAGCCTGGCTTATCTATTAAGCAGACCGAAATAAAATGTCTGAACTTGAGTAATAAAACAAACGGCCCAAGGTCGAGACAAATCGTGATGGGCCGAGGCTGGGCTCGGGCTAGCCACATCCATGAGCACCCCTAATCATAACACAAACACCCATATAAGCTTGACTATGGAACATGCTTTATGAGCTACATCATCGCCATTTTCCCGTTTGGAGATTAACGCTTGGACTATCTACCTTTAGCTTCTAACAACGTAATTATGCTTAACTCTAAGAGATATGAAGATTTATAAGAGAGATGCGATTAAGCATCCCAATTCACAAACAGAGATTGTACAGTTGTATTTACCTCTTCCGCAGTAGATTATTCATGGGTTGTTGGGGAAACAGATCTGTTATGGCATGGAGTGAAGAGAGATTTTAGAGTTGTTAGAGATATTTTGGAATGTGGAGAGACCAAGTGTCTCTTTAAGGTTGAGAATCTGTGGCCATTTATTGGGCCTAAATGGCCCATATGCTACCAACCCCAGCACTTATCCCACCTCTGCCACCTTCCTTGGCCCCTCTTCTGATGAAGATTCTTCATCCACTGCATGTTTGGGAACCTGATCGAGAAGACCCAAACGAATAGTCCCAGACGAATAGTCCAAGAATTATTCATCTAACCTCTGCCCATGTGCTACTGAAGGCTCCACTGAACCTTGACATAGAATCTCACACGCCAATCTATCTAGTCTTGACCTTCCCTCAGGCGCCTCTGCGGAATTTGATCTTCTGAGTATAGATTTCCTTACCTTTCAAACAGTTTGTTGGAACTTTAGCAACAGAGGATATAATGAAAACACTGAACTTTCATTGCTAAGGTTCCTCCCCACAACATTAATCTTCTTGATCTAGCATTCATCAAAAAGAAAGGATGCTACTTTTGACATGGATTTAGCTTTATGAGGAACACCCAACCGTTCCACTACCTGCCAAATACTTCCATCAGATTTTCTTCCCAATAGATCACTTGAGCCATCAACTTGGATGTTCCTATTGGCCGGTTTGATTTCAGATTCCTTGATGTTAACCTGAACATGTAGAATTTAGGTAATTGGACTTAACTTGGCTAAATTCAGCTCTCTTTGGAAGTCACAACATCCTGTCAAACACCTGCATTAACTATTTAGTTTTCATAAATTTGTATATTATTATATTATTTCTATATTCTAATTTTTGAACATTGACACAAATAAAATTCTCAATTATTTATCTTTAAAATTCTGACCCGTGTCAATACTACTATGACAAATTTTATTTTTTTTATGCATTTATATGTTCATGTTTTAAGCACGGGTGGTTAAGTTAGCTGTAAACTTATTTAAATATTGTCCCCCGAGTGGTTTTTAGGTCCAATATCACCACGTTAGAATTGAAAGTTCAAATTTGACTTTTCAAGAGGTTATTTTTCGGAATTCTAACATTCAAATGGATAATTCTATATATTCTCAAGACATGAATTGTCACCAATATCATAGGGTCCCAGTTATCATGAGAAGAATCTCCAAAGCAACAACCAAATTGTCCCAAAAATGTGTGTATGTGCCAGACAAATGTTAAGAGAGCTTATTTTTTAAACTGCATATTGTCCTAGGCACATTTGATGTATCTGCCAAAGGCCTTTCCCCACGATATTAGAATGTTCATATCAAAATGCATAAATGCCCTATATGAAAAGAGCTAGAGGTCACCAAGCTTTAGCAAGCTCCATTTATTTTTAATGTGTCTTTCATTTAATTTTTTTACACCTGCCCGAGCTTCAGCAAGCTCGATTTATACCTCACGTACATAAAAAAAAAATAAAAAAATAAAAAAAAACATCTGCAAAAACTCATAAAAATCAAATTAACAACAAAGAAATGACTAAACAGTTTACTAAAGAAATTATTTAGTAAAAATAAATACATGTTAGTCTGTGCATTTAGAGGTTCTGTGGTCCGTGCATAGCACGGGGTATTGCTAGTATGTTACATATACAAATGATACACATGTGACATGCATTACTTAGTTTATCAAAATCATATTTTTCATAAGTAAATGAGTATATCCAACACTTTTAAATATATTTGGGTTTTTTGGACTCTTTTCATAGATTTCTCAAAACTCATGAAAAATTAAGATATGAAACTCTGTATCTTGATATTTACCATCAATACAAGAATATTGGAAGGTTCATATCATTATCTTCTTGATGAATTACTGTGTTGAAAGGTTCAGACTGTTTTACAAATTACTTAAGATTTATTGAAGAAATAAGATAAACAGCTTCAAGGTCTTAGGGTTAATAAGTTTAATAAACAAAATGAATGGTTTGGATGATAAATATGGGCCTATAGGAATGAGAAAAATAAAGGTCTTTAATGGTCCCCTTGCATTAAAAAAAAAAAAAAAAAACCATATTTTCTCCTGTGTAGCGCATTTTACAGTGAAGAGGTAATTCATTTTCATAGGTTGTGAGGTGTGAAAATGATGATATGTAAATAACCTCATTTACATACATGCACAACCTTATAATGATTACGCATGTGAATCATTTATATACATATATATAAATAAGCACAACCAAACGATCCTAGGCAATATTGTCATTCAACAGAATTAGACTACAAGTGATAGATTTGTAAACAGGTATGCTTCACAGCAAATATTGTTCGAAGTAGGTGAGCCTTGAGGACAAGTATTCAAAACTTTTTACCCACTTGAATCAAATATCTATGAGGCCAAGAACCCAAGCACAAGATCTAAAACCCTAATCTTATGCATTAAGACCAAACATCCATCAAGAAGATAGATAAAAAAAAAAAAAAAAACCCCAAGTATAACTAGATCTACTAATTCAAATAAATAACAAATATGTACCTTTAAAGCTTGGTTGTGCTCTAATCAAGAACATGATCTCTACGAAAAATTCTTTTCGTAATCTTTGATCTCCATTGCCTATGTGTTCTTCCACACTATGACCCTCTTAGAGAAGTTCTAAAGGAGAATGGCAGGATCTTCAGGTAGATAAAAAACCCTAGCACTCTAGTAAGAAACCAAAGGAGAGAGAGGAGGAAGAGAGAGAAACTTACAAGATAACTATTGCGCAAAGATCTCTAACCCTCACCTCTTATTTATAGTTTATGACACACCTCCTCTTAGACTAAGATTAGAAGTCTCACTTCCATTCTGAGTAAATTATCCTACTCATCCTTTCCTTAATAGTTTTAATGAGATTAGTAACCTTTTCTTAATAGAGTTACCTTGAGGACCACTAGGAATTCCTTAGAATCTGGTTCTAACTAGAAATCTGGACTCCACATCTCATTTTAACTCCGGACCTACAGTCAATTGCAAATAAGTCTACTAATTAAATGCAATTACACTCCAGTTTTAGGAATAATTACAATGGGACCCTAAACTTTCCAATTACTACAAGTAGACTCCTCCATCAATTATATCTATGGATCTATTGAAATAAATCTATCCAATTAACTCTTAATTGAGATGGGTACGCACCCACTAATGATAAAATCCATTAATTGGCACAGGGGGATATTTATGAGGATAGATTTCATCTTGAGAATTATATGTTCCCACAGCCCCACTACTACGTACCCAAGACATCAAGGTGTTTGACTTATAATTGGCCTCACTCATTGATTATTCAAAATAAATGTATAGTAGAAACTTGAGTTTATTAATCTCTCAGGATTAAGAGTCTATTGCTTGGAAATTATGAGAGCAATCCTTTAATCAAAGACAGATTTGTACAATGTGCTATTCATGGTCATTCGTATATCCAATGTACCAGTACAATGATCCAGAATCCTACACTTTGATGATTGAAACATATCACACTATCTCATAGTGATCACAGTGATGCAACCTTATTAGATGAGATGCCCAATCACATCATTGGCCGTGAATGAATTTAAGATTTGTGATCTGTCTCTCGTATGTGGATCTCATCCAAACACATGGGTCACATCTAATATACTTGTGAGCTCCGGTTCATCTCATAAACCATCATGTCATTTTATATTAATCATGTGCAAACATAGAATAAAATGCCATTTATCTCATGAATAAAGCATGAAAATATAAATTAATTAATGAAATAAATCAATTTATCCGTATTATCCACTTGATCAAGCTCATAAAATCAATCAAATATAAACCAGCAGCATTTTCCAATTCCAATGAGATTACCAGGTAAGTAGCTACTCGATCTCTGCTATGCACAATTTAACCAACCGTATGCTGCTGTTCTACTTAAACAGACCCTTAAAACTTACTGCTGCAGGTGAACCCATGTGCTTTAATAACATCAGGGGACTAGAGGCTGATTATAGTAGTACACCATGGAATGGCAATTCGACACAAAGGCATCTGCAGATGGAGAGCGAGAGGGTGTAAGCACTGTAGAAAAATTTGAGCCTGGCTCAACAGTAGAAGCACCAGTTTGCAGCCGTTCCCAATTTAAGAGAAATCTATCATCCCCATACACTAGGTTTTACACTCCGTGAATATAGGGCCCACAGGTTATTTAGACAATGGAAGACCACCACAGATCTGGTGAGTTACATGATCTACATAACCAACCACGGCCATACGGTTACAAAATCAGGACTCTTAAGCTTACTGCTCAAAACCTTGGGTCAAGGATCATTCAGTTATCTTTTCAATAAATGCGACACATGTCTAGGCATGATTCGGTTAGCACCAGCAACTGCCTTTCCACAATTATATACCAGTTTGGAAATGCAAGCTTCTCAATCAGCCAATCACTGAGTAACCAACCTTAAGTTGGATGGCCAGAGAATGGACGATTAGGAATTTTTACAGTACGGACAATGTTTGCCACTTCTATGGTCGTCATGACCACTAGGCACTAACCCGTAATGAAATAGAGAACAGGCAAACTGTACATTTGCTGCAAAAAGTATCAAGAGTCAACAGCGAGAACCAAGAAGCAATGACAAATAAATTTGTTTCATTCTTTTTCATCCTTTTGGCACCCGTAAACAGGGATAAAATCACACATCTAGATTAACACGCATGAGCTTCAAAATTTGGTTCATTGGTTCATCAACTGTACACAAGGTAAAAAAAAAAAACCGCACGCACAGACACACCTCATCCCAAGAGTAACATGTGAGCTTCAAAATTTGTTGTAGGGGAACCAAGATGAGGTTCGTAGAGGTTGCTCCCAGTGAAAAGTAGATTAATGTTTATGAGAATGTTTTCGACTACTAAAATATGCTTCTCCTTTCTCTCTGTTTCTTCTCTCAATGACGCTGGATACTAAGGAAATTACACCAACTGCAGCCATCGCATAGAATGCTTTGTAGGGAACCAAGCTGAGGGCGGAGAGAAAACAGTAATATCCAGCAAGAAAGTAGACGAAACTCGGGCGAACTACCAGGCCACGGGTGCCTGGCAGGGCGACTGAGAGGGCACTGTCACCTGGCTTCCTAGCACACAGACTGTGGAGGATAACACTGATGCAGAGAGCTGAATCCACAAACCAAGGAAAGCTCTGGCCCATTCTTATCCTCTGCAAGAAAATATTACAAAAATTAGTGATGCAGTAATAGACAATGGTTTAGATGCGCCAGATTCTACAAAGTGAAATAAGAGAAGCCATCTTGGCCGCAGACGCTTTTAGTCCAGAAAAAAAAAGAAGGTACATTTGAAATGTTCAAAGGAAAAGACGATAAGATACTGTTAGCAGAAACATATTTGATCAGGTAAGGTAAGCAGCTACTTGACCGACCTTAGAAAAAGGTAAGCATCACTTTTTCCGTTTTTGGCCACATTGGCCCACCAATGAGAAATCCACCACCCATATTCACTACCCTCCACCCTACCCACGACTGCTCCCTGAATTGGCCAAAACCAGCTCCCATACAAACTCAAATCCAAGGTGAAGTTACTAATGATCTCACTTTTGGCTAAACCTTTTCTCAACTCGAAGACCACTATGGAATAGTCAGGTACATCTAGAACCACATCTGCTAATAATGTATCTTAGTTACTGTCCTCAAACCTAGATCTTCAATTTAGTAGTCTCAGACAATTGATCATTAATAGAAATGGCTTTGTTCTTTCCTTCCACTTAATGGTGGAAAGAAACATAGAAAATTTCACTGCACAATGCTTTTGTAAAGGGATTACGTCAACTCTACTCATCTTCGTCCCAACCACCTATAATTCTTTCATGTTCCATCCTTCCCATCAAACCAATTATTTGTCAGTAGTCCATGGTTCAAAATATCAGACGAGACGCTACGAATTGAGTAATACACATCGGGTATTGGTGATACTGCCGGCAGATGAAGAGTTCCATAATTTTTACAAATTTTAGGGACTGTTTTCTAATTTTCTAAAATGCATGTACTGAACATTACAGCACCATATATACAAACACATACAGGTAGTGGGCCACGTCATCCAACCATAACTGGAACACCAATGACCTATTCTCTTCCAATATCTTCTTTCTTTAGTCCTAGTTTTCTTCTTATCTTTTCCATTATCATCAGAATCCTACGAATTGTATCCAAATCCCAATTCGTATTTCAAATCCTAAGGAAAACAATTTGTATATACGCAAAGAATCCAATTGACAAAAATTCTTAGGATTCTATACTCATTTCCTCGAATCTTACAATTCAAGTGATTTAGGTGAGCGAGAATAACTACAAGCAATAAATTAATATTAATAATCTTAGACCTTTTTTTTTATTTTTTTCCCTATTTTGTTTTAGCATTACTTTTAAAAGGTTATTTAGTAGTTAACGAAACCTCTTATGAGTTTTTGTGGTTTTGGGGAGGTTTTAGAGATAAATAAAGAACATGCATTTGATTAAAGTGTTTTGACTATATGTATGGGTTCATCTGTTTCTTCTTCTTTTTTTAATTCTTCTTGCACGAACACTCTCTTAAATTTAATAGATATCCTACAGTGTAAGATTGATTGTTTAGATTTTATTTTTACTTTTATATTTTGATTTAAAGATAAGAAAAAAAAAATCTATTGGTACGCTAAACTTATTTAGCTATTCACATTTCATTTATAATATATTAATATGTCATGATGTTCTTGATATGATTGTATAATAGAATTATTTGTCATTATATTGATATTGCTATGAATGGGAAAATGAGTGGATTATGAATAACTGCTTTTTTTTCAAATTTTAATAATTTTTCCTTTTATTAGAAATTTTTAAATAATCATATGATTCGTGATGCGATTCGATTCATGAGTACGAACGATTTCCGATACAATCCGATTTTCAGAACAATGATCTTCTCTTTCATTTCTTCTTCCTTCCACATTATTTATGGTTCTGTTTCAACTTTAAAACTCCAACTTGGTATGAAAGCATACTGCACACCAAAGTAACAAATCTGGTAAAGAAACACCACGAAAGAGAAAAAGAAGTTTTTGAAGAATTTTCATATGCCTAGGGGTTTAATAATGTCAGTCATACAAGTGCTGCATCAGCACCCCCGATCCTAGGGTTTGGTTGACAGCCTATGTAAGTACTAGTTCAACCATTGAGGATTTGAAATGCATATTCATTAAACTTATTGAAGTTTCGGGTATGGAAATGTAAGAAAAACAAACCAAAGTTATAATTTTTCGTTATTTACACAAGTGCCCAGCAGAATAAATCCATTACAAAGCACGTGGAGCAGTAGAAAACCTCTCAGTTCAAGATAACTATTTTAGCAAGCATTTGTCACAAAATCTTTTGATAAGAAAGATTATAACAAAAATACCTGTAACCAAGCCACAAGTGACGGAACAAACATCAGTGCAGCAAGAAGATGCAACAACAACATGCCATGTCTGTAATTGAAGATCTCTAATTGAGTGTCGCCAAAACTTCTAGTTGAGTCTAAGCTATTAGAGTGGTTCTCATTCAGAGACAGATGTTGGTCGAACATGTCGGCCGATTTAGGTCTTGATTGCCCAGTTGTATCACCTTCAGTTTTTAACTGAAATGACTCCTTTCTTTGTACATGGCTGCGAAATGAAGCCGCCAAAAAACTGTTACAAAAAATGGGATGAACTCTTAGGACCACAGCATTAACTGCGATATTGACCCATTGAAAATATGATCTAGTCAGAAATATCAAAGACGTATAGCAAATCAGTAACTACAAGAGGAATGACATGAAATTGAAAAAAGCATCACAAAGATGGTAGTAAGAAGAAATATAAATTAAATGAGCTTTCAGATCATGTCAACTGAAAAGTTATAATAAATGGAGGTAACAGGTTTGCGCATATCATGATACAGTAAAAGAAAACACGAGGGAATTGGTAAGATGCCATATTAAGCATACCTGCAGAGAGCAGAATGGCAGTATGAAGCATGCGATAGCAGCAGTATAATTAAACCAAGTGCTGGATGAACAAGGCAGGCCAAAGTTGTCGTGACGAGTGCTACAACAACTGTTGAATTGCCTATGAGAACCCGAGTTACCTGTTAAATTAACGGAGCAGATTAAAATCATTTTAGTTTGAGATGAATCGTCAAGTAACAGGAAGCTAACCAAAAAGATAATTTTTTTTAAGTCAAGTTCAAATCATTAACTTCAGTTGGAACTTAGCATTCTATTTTCCCAAGTTTGACCAGCTGCTACCTATGATACCCGGATACTTGTACAAGCCCAACATATCCATATCGGACCAATACAATACTTGAATTGGTACCTGATACCACACTGATACTTTTAGGGAACAAGTTTAATATATCCTACGTATAAAGTCCTTTATCTCATATAGTTCTTTTAATATTTTTACTTCTCACACAAAAAAATGCTAGAAAGGGACCAAAACAATGATAATTTCATTGATTCAAAAGTGATCTAAAGAAAAAAAAATTAAAACACCTGTATCCGTATCCGTGTTCTAGATTTTCAAAAGTGAGGAGTCGTATACTCGACCCCCGTATCAGTGTCCGTATCTGGACATCATAGGCTGCTATACAGTTAACAAATGTCACTTTTCTGTTTATTATAGGAAGTTAACCCTACACGGTCAAAACTCACCTACCTGGTTTTGGCACATTACTCCTACGCTATGTGATGTATAACTGGTAAGAGATGGGGTCCAATTTGCACGAAACGTCCAAAAAGAGGGGATCTGGAGGCATGGGGTGTGTTGGGGATCAATTTCATTAATTTGATTTTTATTAGGACTTTCGGTTTAAGAAAGTTTTGTTTTATCTTATGGTTTGGATTAAGACTTTCTTTGCAGCCTATGGTTCAAATGACATTTAGGGTTTATTATCATTCTAAATAAGAAGAGTATAAATGAAGGTTATCTGACGAGTGAGGAAAAGATTTATTGTGCTAGGTATTCTTCCTATTGGTGAGTGGGCCTTGCAGTGGGTTTTATACTATAATAGACATGGTGTGAGATCAAATCTGGGTGTGGAAGAAGCCTTCATTAGGCCATCTTTCACATTAATGGAAGGAAATTAACAGCACAAATTCAATATCCTATGGCTGCCTTTTTTGTACATTTAAACCAGGCATGTCTCCGTTCTGACTTTTTTCCTAGTTGCTTTAGTCAAGGTGTTTGTGAGACCTTGATGGACCAGATGCTAAGGTGTGTGGGAAACCTTGATGGACCAGAGGCTTCAGGCTATGCAAACCCTCCAATAAGTTGGAAGGGGTGCGTCTGATGGGGCCAATAGCATGTCTTTGGAGTGATAAAAAGAGCACCAACTCTCCATGTTGGAAAGGTTTTCAATGATCCCATAGCCAAGAAGTTGACACTGCAGATGTCTACAGTTTTGAATGCAATACTTGAAACATAGAGCAACCATCTGAAGTGGGGTAGAGAACATCGCATCTGTACACTTGTGTTTCAATATGCGCATGCTTTAATCGAGCATGATCAACCATAGTGTTTGGACAATAATCTATGTACCCAATCTTTTTTGTGTTGAAGATTTTATGAAATGAAACAATATTTGAACACTTTAAATTGGGTTTGCCTGGGTAATAGAGAATCCCTATGATTAATTAGCGTTGTTTTCTTTTGGGAATTGTATCAAGGGGTTGACAAAAGTTCTGACTACTTAGTATTAACTATCTATAATCACATGCAGATTGCAAGGGACTTTGTGTGCAGCTCTATTGGTCGCTGAGGACTATCATGAGAATATCCAGTTACTGGAAATCTTTGATATTAATCCTGTGTGTGTGTGTGTGTGTGTGTGTGTGAGAGAGAGAGAGAGAGAGAGAGAGAGATATGTTCATTAGGACCAAAATACAGCTCTCCCTAAATCCAACCCTCTCAATCACCGAATCCCCAGACAAATGAATTGGAACATACCGTGAGGGGCTATTTGCCTTTTACAGATGGGATAGGAAAATGGATTTTACTGATGTAAATGTTACATATCTGAAACAAAATACCATATTTGTCAAAATAACCATTTCCATCATACGGTTTTAGACATGTTTGGATTTTTTTGGACGATTGTCACAAATTTCTCAATATCCATGAAGATTTAAGAGATGAAACTAATAATCATTGACATGAGAATATTGAGCATTTCGGATCATGAATCGGGGAACCACAGTAGAACATATAATTAGATCTATATGTAGGGAATTTTAGGACTTCATTCACAAATTACTCAAAATATATGAAGCTTTAGTGCAAAAATAATTAATGGTCTTGGGATTTATTAGTTGAATAAACAAACTGAATGGTTTGGATTACAATTTTGGGGCCCACATGATCGAAAAAGATAATAGTTGATGGAATTAACCAATTGCAATCACCGTGTGAAGACTTGTAATTGTGCCTTTCTTCAAGAGGGACATGTGAAAGTTTTTCACACAAGGATGAAAATAGCGGCAGCGGCAGGCATAGCGGCCCTGATGCAGCCAAGGAAGAGGACCAAATCCACAGCAGGGATTTGGCCGAATCCAAGATGGATTCAACAGCCAGGAACTCACGCACAAAGCTAAGCAAAGCAATAACAAACTGGAATTCAATATTATGATCATGATGATCCCTAAAGGGGAATCTACATATTTATAATAAGGCTCCAACGATCTTTCCTATCCATAACATAGAACCTACTAATTTCTAAACTACTTAAGTAATTAGAAGACTACTAAAATAGGATAGCTTTCCCATAACAGTCGGTTCAAACTCATTGGATCTATGGGCTTTTCCAATGGGTTGGATCTGATTGACCCGATAACTCACGGGCTAGGCCCAATGGACTTGGGTTTGGCTCGACTTGCATCATTTCTCCCCGCCTTAGAAAAACTCGACTTTGGCTAGTGTATAGCTTGATAACGTTCATACAAGTCCGGATTGAGTAGCTGGAAATCAGTAGCAGTGATCCATGATGCATCTGAGATGGGCGATTCTTCCACTGGACAAGAAATTTCTGAAAACCTCCACGACGGGTAGACACGAGTTGATCATCAACTACATCCACAATTTGATCAGACAGAGGAGTAGGTGGTAGAGATAAGAGGTGTTCTTCAATGCCTTCATATGTGTGATGTCCACGGTAGAGAGTCAAGTCTTCTACATTAAAAGTGGAATTGATCCCTAAGTCTGCGGGCAGATCAAGAACATAAGCATTGGAACTTATCTTCTTCAAGATCTTAAAAGGGCCCGAATTTTGAGGATGCAGCTTCTTATTTGCTTTGGGAGGAAGGCGCTCAGGACGTATTCTGACCAGGACCATGTCACCTT
The DNA here is from genome assembly GCA_028538565.1 of Umbellularia californica. NCBI lineage: Eukaryota > Viridiplantae > Streptophyta > Magnoliopsida > Laurales > Lauraceae > Umbellularia > Umbellularia californica. The sequence continues at coordinate 49,494,543 of JAPQWN010000004.1, forward strand.
CTGCAAACTCAACAAAACGACGACGTGCATCAACATGCGGTTTGAAATTGTCATTACTAATGGCGATGTTACGTCGAACCTCATCATGTACATGCTGCATATGTTGGATAAAATCTTCAGCTTCTCCACTTGGCCACGCTATTAGTGGCAATGGAACCAAATCCGCAGGCAAGCGCGGTCGTATTCCAGTCACGGCTTGGAATGGTGACATCCCAGTAGATCTGTTAACTGAATTATTGTAAGTAAATTCAGCCATAGGTAAGACAAGATCCCTAGATGTAATGTGATCTCGAACCAAGCACCTCAACAGTTTGCCCAAACTGCGATTTACCACTTCTGTTTGACCGTCTGTTTGCAGATGATAGGCACTGAAAAACTGTAACTTTGTCCTAGTGGCCAACCAGAGTGTCTTCCAAAAATAGCTCATAAACTTAGTATCTCGGTCAGAGACAATCGTCTTAGAAAGTCCATGAAGACGGACCACTTCTTTGAAGAATAACTGCGCAACTTTGGACGCGTCAGAAGACATGGAATATGGGACAAAATGAGCCATCTTAGAAAATCGATCTACCACAACAAATATAGAATCAACTTTCCGTGCTGTGTTTGGTAGACTCAGAACAAAGTCCATGCTAATGTCTTCCCATGGAGCATGTGGGACGGGAAGGGGTTGGTAGAGTCCTGTATTCTTTTTGTTACCCTTCGCAAGCTGACAAACCTTGCATAAATCACAAATTTTAATGATAAATGATTTCATCTGAGGACAAAAGTACCTGTCACTAACAAGATCAAGGGTCTTGTCACGGCCTAAGTGTCCGCTATATCCGCCACCATGTAATTCTCGCACAATATGTTCACGGATGGAGGTAGCCAGGAGACATAACTATGTGCCGCGAAACAAGTATCCATCATGAATACTGAAGTGCAGGTGTTGAGCTTGATCGCCATTGAGAAGAGTGGTGTAGACGTGTCCAAAATCTTTATCCGCAGGGTATTCTTGGCGAATTTGTTCGAAGCCTGGAACACTGATAGAAATGTCAATAAATGCTTGTAGCGGCTCAAAGCATCTACAACTTGATTTTCTTTGCCGGCCTTGTGGCGAATGACAAAAGTGAATTCCTGAAGATAGGAGTTCCACCTTGCACGGTGTGCACTCAATTTCTGCTGAGAGTGTAAATGTTTGAGGGCTTCATGATCAGAGAATAGGACAAACTCTCTTCCAATTAAATAATGTCGCCAATGACGTAAAGTCTGTACCACAGCATATAGTTCGAGATCATAGGGAGAATATGTCTTCCGAGACTCATTCAGCTTCTCACTGTATGCATCACCTCCGATACCAACATTAGATGCATCACAATGAACTTCAAAAACCTGATTGAAATTTGGGAGGAGCAAAACTGGAGCATCTGTCATCTTCCGTTTAATTTTCGCAAATGCACGGGCGGCAGCACTGGTCCATTTGAATGTCCCCTGCTTCATGCGGTCAGTAATAGGAGCCATGATGCTACTGAAATTTCTGATGAAACGCCTGTAGAAGGTCACAAGCCAATGGAAACTTCGAGCTTCAGATATGGTTGTTGGAGTAGGCCACTCAACAACAGCATTCACTTTTGCGGGATCCGCCTCAATACCTCGAGCAGTAATGAAGTATCCCAAGAAAAGCACAGAAATCAGTCAGAAAAGAGCATTTCTTGAGGTTGATATAAAATTTGTCACAGCGTAGGGTGTTGAGCACACACCTCAAATGATCAAGATGTTCTTTCTTGGATTTGCTGTATATCAAGATATCATCAAAATAAACCGCAACAAATTTGCCAATAAAGGGGCGCAATAACTGGGTCATCACGCTCATGAAAGTACTCGGTGCATTAGACAGACCAAATGGCATTACTAACCACTCGTAAAGCCCATCTTTTGTTTTGAATGCCGCCTTCCATTCGTCACCTGGTCGGACTCGAATCTAGTGGTAGCCGCTGCGTAGATCAATTTTGGAGAAAATAGTAGATCCATGCATTGTGTCCAACATATCGTCTATCCGAGGAATAGGAAAATGATATTTGACTGTAATTTTGTTGATGGTGCGACTGTACACACACATTCGCCAGCTGCCATCCTTCTTTGGTGTTAGGAGGGCTGGAACAGCACAAGGACTTAAAGCTTTCCTTGATATACCCCTTTTGCAACAAGTCATCAACTTTGCGCTTCAACTCGGCACGTACACTTGGGCTCATCCGATAAGAAGGTAGATTTGGCAGGGATGCTCCAGGAACTAAGTCGATAGCGTGCTGTATATTTCGCATAGGAGGCATCTCTTTTGGTAATTTTTCAGGAATCAAATCAGAGTATTCATGAAGGAAGGCCTAAGCTTCTATGGGAATGCGAATCTTTGGAGGCTATTGCACTTGTTTAGTGACTAGTGCGAACATCAGATTTTGCTCTTTGGTTTCTTCTTCAAATTTTCGCATAGTGAGAACATGTGGATTGGATGGGGTAGTGGAAGTCGCTGGAGAAAATGCTATTGGTGGCATTGGAAGAAGGTCTACTATTTGCCCTTTCCACTTAAAAGAATGCATGTGCTTCTTTTGATTTGTAATTACCTCTCGATCGAAGAGCCAAGGTCGACCAAGAAGTATGTGGGCAATGTTCATAGGAATTATGTCACACCATATGTCATCTTCATAAATGCCAATTTTGAAAGTAACCAAGCATCGGCGGGTCACAGGAATGGAATGATCATTTACCCATGCAACTTTGTAAGGTTTCTGGTGCTTTTCAGTTGGCAATTTCAGTTTATCAATCACTTCCTGCGCAACAATATTCATAGCACTTCCACCATCAATGATTAAATTACTCAGCTTACCTTTGCATCGTACACGCGTCCGGAAGATGGAAGTTCTTCGCTAATCTTCATCTTCTTGTTCATTGGTATTGAGAAGCCGGCATATGATTAGCAAAGGACCACCTTCTTCTGCAGTGGTGGTGGCTCTAGGAATGGGATCTGACCGTTCTTCCTGCTGAATGGTTTGCTGTGCTTCCACTTGTGCATCTTCAAGGGGCAGCTCCATCTCAATATGCTCATCATATTGCTCATCATCATAATAGGCCTCCTCTTCACAATAGTACAGATTTCGAACCTGTGGGCAATCATTGGCAAAGTGACCCGGTTGACCACAACGCCAGCAACCATCATTCCGCCGATCCGGCCTTGGAGCTCCACGTCCCTGTGGTACTGTGCCCCGCTGGTTTGGTCCAAAAGGACGCTGATTAGGCTAGTTGGGCTGTTGTTGCCGTTGTGGTGGAAGATAACCTTGTGGAGGAGCATAGTTATTCTGAAATTCTGTAGCTATGCGATAACCTTGCGGTGGAGCACGGTTATTCTGAAATTCTGTAGCTGGGCGATAGCCTTGTGATGGAGCACGGTTATTCTGAAATTCTGGAGCTCTACGAGGCATGGGTTCTCCGGTTGGAGCACCAAAGCGTCGCATATTTGGCGACCGTAATTCCAGTTCAACTCTTTTTGACTTGTTATAGTCTTATAGATCTCATCAACTGTATCAAAGTCATGCATGAGGACTTCGCGCTTAATCTCTTGGCGCAAACCAGTTCGATAACAGTTGACAAGTTCTCGGTCATCTTCTTGACTTTTGCATTGAATGACATAATCATTGAATTTCTCTGTGTATTCATCTAATGATAATGTGCCTTGCCTGAAGACAAGAAATTCTTGTTGAAGTATATCCAATTAGTTAGAGGGCAGAAACTTACTTTCAAGCTTTTCGCGCATATCGTCCCAACTGGTGATAGCGGAACGTCCCATGACAAAATTGTTATGATCAACGCCGTGCCACCATGCTCTTGCCGAACCCTTAAGCTTGACTTTGACAAAGGCCACACGCTGTGCATCATCCATGCGGTACCAGCTGAAATAATCTTCAAGAGAATTGAGCCAATCAATAAAGGCCTGTGGGTTCAGGCGTCCCGAGAAATCAGCCACTTCGACTTTGACGCGTTTGGTGATATCATCAACTTTGGGTGCTATTGGCGCATCTTCATGGTCTTTTTCAGTAAAAAGATGCTCAATAAAATCATGAATAGATTCACGTCTATGGGCATCACCTTGGTGAGGTATAATTTGCGGAATACCTATGCTGGACGATGCGTCAGTTGCTGGTTTTTGCAAGGCTGCAAACCCGGTCTCTAATGCAAGTACCATGTCTGTAAGTCCAGTCTCCAATGCATGAACCCGTTGCAACAATTCAGATAGCAGGGCATCTCGTTGATTGTCAGAAAGCTTTCCCCGAAAAGTCTGACCGCTGCGAGTAGACATTCTTGAGAGGGTTTTTTTTTTTGGAAGTGGGTTGGGTCGGGTTCAAACGTAGACCAGGCCCGAGTTGTACAGTCTAGGCCCACTTATCAAGCAAGCACGTGCTGTACACGTGAGAGAAAGGCCCCTTTGCTGTCTTGGGATTCGTGCAGAAAGGAAAAAAGAAATAGGGCACCTGTTTCAACTTTGGAAATCAAAAGAAAACGAAGAGGAGATGGAGGTGGAAGGCGCTAGAGATGGGCTGACGGTGTGCTGACGAAAGTTGATGGTGGCTGCTAGCTGACGGTGCAGTGGTGAGGATGAGGAAGAAGAGGGCTGCAGGAGATGAAGGTGATGTGGGGCTTTGGCGGTCTTGAAGCAAGATGCTACTGGTTCTGTGACGCAAAAAGAGCGATGGAGATGCAATTGTAGTCGAACGGTGCCAGGTATGCTCTTAGACACAGTCGCCTTCTTCTCTGTTCTTTCTTTCTTTTCTCTGTTTTTTTTTTTCTTTGGGCGACTGGAATAGTGGACTGGAGTTGGCCGGAGATGGAGTGATGGGATTGCTAGGTTAGGGATTTGGGGTTATCGTGGGTTAGGGATGAATAGGGGTTTGTGGATGGCTGTCAGTGGTTGTACGAGGCAGGGATGTTGGGATTTGAGGGTTGGGTTTCTGGCGTGGGAAGAGGGATTTAGGGGTTGGCAGTGGTGGAATTGGTTTCGGTGATGATGGAGGGTGGGTCGGCGATGGTGGCTAGTGGGGTTTAGGTCTGAGAATTTCTGGTAGGGCTGGGACAAGGAAAGGGTTGGCGATGGGGATGGGGTTGCGTGGTTGGATTGTGGCTGGAATGGGATTCGGATGATTGCAGGGATGGGTGAATGACAGTCTGGAACGGCGATCGGAAATTGGATCTTCACTCTGATACCAATCTGATGCAGCCTGGGAAAAGGACCAAATCCACAGTAGGGATTTGGCCGAATCCAAGATGGATTCAACAGCCAGGAACTCACGCACAAAGCTAAGCAAAGCAATAACAAACTGGAATTCAATTCTCAATTCAATATTATGATCATGATGATCCCTAAAGGGGAATCTACATATTTATAATAAGGTTCCAATGATCTTTACTATCCATAACATAGAAACCTATTAATTTCTAAACTACTGAAGTAATTAGAAGACTACTAAAATAGGATAGCTTTCCCACAACAGTAGGTTCAAACTCATTGGATCTGTGGGCTTTTCCAATGGGTTGGATCTGATTGACCAAATAACTCACGGGCTAGGCCCAATGGACTTAGGTTTGGCTCGACTTGCATCAGGCCCTCCGCCAAAACGCTACGTAGCGCCCGCTACATAGTGTAGCGGTCAAAAAAATCTGAAAAAAAATTATAGAAAATCTAGAATATAAGAAAATGAGAGAAAATGTGCTTTTTTTGGAAAAAGTAACTAAGGTAATGGGGCGTAGCGCTCCCCTCATTCTATGAGATCCCGTTTCGCTGTATAAATAGAAAATAATGGTAATGATCTTTTTTTTTTTTCATGTATTCATGTTGCTTAGTTATGCTAACTTAGAAACTATTGAAAAGCTCATAAAAAATAAAAATAAAATAAAAAAACCAAACCATCATGAAGTCAAGACTTAAGAGTAACTAGAGAAAAGAATTCCTCTACCAAAGGGGGTGTCTACTAGGATGAACCTAGAGAAAAAACCTTAATAAGAGCTCTCCATATCCACTGTAATTTAGCAAGATCATGTGCTTTTTGGTGTTCTTTTAAACATAAATGGGTAGAAGAGTTGCATAAAAATGTTATTTGGAGAGAAAAAGAAAAGATATAGGCATTATTATACATTTTGAAATTTTTTGAAAAGTAGGAAATTTTCACTTTGTAGCGGCCCCGTAGAGGGCGTAGTGGACCGTAGCGGCCACTACGGATGTGAACTGTGCTAAATGCCATTTAATATAACGGCTGCTGCGTAATAGGTGTAAAAATTTTGAAGTGAAATGGCCTTATTTTTACACACCATGTTCACACCTCATTTACACATAACATATAAATGAGAAAAAAAATTAGTGATGATTTAAAGATGCAAATGAGTGCAAATAAATGACTCCTTAGGTGCTCTTTGGTAATTTAATTTGTATGGTAAGAAAAAGTCAAATGTCACATCATTGGGGAAATTAGTGGTGGTTTAAAAGTGGAGTTGACTTTTTTGTTAAATAAAAGAGGTATTTGGATGGTTAATGTAAATAAGATTGAGCTTTACTTTATAAAGTTTGGATAACTCAACAGTGGTAATGTAAAACATAAAAAGTGGAGAAATGTAAATTCTCAAAAATACCCATAAATTTTTTTTGGCATTTGAATGTACAGTGGAATTGAGACTCTGATTCTAGTACCTAGGGTGTTGACCAAAAATATTTGCAAACTCAATGGTTCAGGAAACTTTTGTTGCAAAATTAAAAAAAAAAAAAAAAGAAAAAAAATAAAATTGGTACGATGTCGTACAATCTCAGGTTTCAGATGTGGTCCATGAAACTACAAAAGTTTTGGGTACTTCCAATGTAAAACCAAAATTTTTAACTTTCCCTAAAACCAGATCTTGGTTGCATTGTATGTAGGATGACGTGTGTTGTGTGGCTCGTCATTGACACATCATTATCCAAGCCAAATAGTTCCTCTTTCAACTACGCAAACCAAATGAGCCTCAACAACCATTCCTCCTTTTTTCTTCCTAAATTTACACCAGATCCCTAATCTAAATCCAAATCTCCTCATCCCTATTTTTCTAGACTTCCACTACAAACACAACAAGAAAATAAGCAAACGATGACAAAGAATCAACTGAGGGGTGCAGCAAGCTCAATGTTCCCCACAAAATGCAACAGTTTTCATAATGGTTGACAGTACCTCTACCGCTCAAGGATGCCCAATGTGGCTACTACCTACACTTTGCCCACAAACATGAAGACTTACAAAATTCCCCCAAACAAATGACTCTAAGTCCCCAGATTTTCACAAAAGCATATCCAAATTCATCCCCTCCAACCTCACTCAAAGCCATGGCTAAAAATGTCAGTTGAGGTGGGCGTAGCAGCCCGTGACCAAAAAGCTACATAGAGGGCGATACGTAGTGGCGTGAATTTTTTTTTAGCGGATTTTTTTTTTTTTTTTTTTTGAATATTGTGTAGCAGCCAATCTTATGTTTCTCTTAGTTATTTGGAATCATATAAGGGTAGAGACAACTATAGGAAAGGCCATTGAGGAGAGGAAATGGGAAAAATAGTGTTATAAATTAAAACCACTTGGCTCTATTAGCTTTTAGACCATAGCGCTGTTATTTTCAAAATAGCGTAGCGGCCTCAACCACTATGGCCGATAATGCGGCTGCTCATGCTCAAAGCCACTGCCAAATCGAGAGAAATCCCCATTTCGGCAGTTCATTGAACACCTAGTACTCCAAACTTCCACCCTTAAATCTCATGCAAATACACTTCAAAAAGGGAAAAAGAAAAAGGCGGGGGGGGGGGGGGGGGAATGAAACCAAGCATGGGACCCACACACGAGGAAGAATATCGAGACCACCTGACGAAGTTAGTCTAGACACAAAATGCAATAGTTTTTATAAACTTTCCATCACTAGCTAGAGGAAGATGGAGCATAAAGTTTTTTTTTGCAAGGGAGGCAGACGATATCGTCACAACCAATTGATGAGATGGACAATTGGGTTGATGAAATCGTCAACTAGGGTAGTTTCGACAAAAAAAAAAAAAAATATGCACAAACAACTCTCTCATCATTTTATGATTTTTCTTCACATAACTGTTTAATTAAGATTTAAGCTTAATTTTTTGGTAAAAACATCTTTAGTAAATATTTTATTAATGGTGGTTGTCTTGTCAAAAAAGAGAGGAAAGTTTTATGAAGAAACACATGAGATATATAAAAGTGTTTTCTAAAACAAGCCCTAAATGATATATAAAAGTGTTTTCTAACATTGAAAATACATTGAAAATATATACATACCAGCACAAATAAATATAAGATAATTTGAGATTTGCAAGAATAAATGGGACAACAAATATTAGTCGACATTAGCATTAGACATGTAGAAAGTGGAGTGTCCTTTTCTTTATAGCTTCAAGGAGAAACATCATACTCTCAAGTGCCTAGAAATCTAGCAAATCTTGCACCACCAATGTCATGCAAATCTTGAGGGAAAATTTGAAGCTAACACCACCAATATCTTAGATTGGAGCTTACCCTAAACGATGAGAACACAGAAAAAAGATTGAGGAAATGACGTAGATATCGAAATTTTTCTTCCCATGCTCTCCACCTACAAAATAATAAATAAATTTGTTATGCTTGAAAGCATGTTAGAAACCCGGAATGACACTATCTATTCTCACATTAAAACACAAAGTCCAGTTTTTCCAAAATTAACAAATAACCTTAAATTTGTAAGGCAAAAACTAAATGTCAATAATCTTTAAAATTCATCGTATTTTACAAGATATTTATCAAACAAGAATACCATAAATTTTCTATGGCTCAGTGGGTGTTAATAAATCCCATCTTCAGAGATATTTCCGTAGACCAAATCATGTTCAATTGGAAAGATGTGTCTGCCCTGTAATATTGGTTGGAGGTTGCCTGCATTCATGTGTCTGTACTCCTTTTTGTATGTGGTAGGGACCGTCTTTGCGGTTCCTGCTTCCAAAGGAATCGTTTCTGCCGTTTCTCTTTTCAGTACAAGTCTCTTGTGCTGTTTGTTTTTAATGAAATTAACCATTCTATAAAAAAATAAATAAACCCTACTGAAATCTAGCAATTGGGTAATTCAGCAAGGCCTTTCAAAACAATCTACAAATAATAAATCTTTCCATTTTTCAAATTTTTTATTTTTCTGAGAAAAAATGTTTCATATTTTTTTCTCTTATTTTTCCATTTCTCTGAGAAATTCTCCCAAGTACATAACACAAAATATTGAAATTCCCCAAGTTAAGAATTAGTCAAGAATGAGGTTTTTGACCTAGCATAAACTAAGTTCATTGGAAAAAGGAGATGTTTCCCTGAATTCGAGTGAAAGCACCAAGGTTTAAAAAATCAGACTCGAAACCCAACTCGTCCATGGCGGAATCCGAGTCAACTCGGCCGGGTCCTATGTCGCATGGGAGACTCAGCCGAGTCACATGATTCGAGTCCGAGTCCCATAGGACCCTACTCGGTATGTGCCGAATCCGAGTCGACCAGGACTTGGCAGATTTTTTAAACCAAGGAAAGCACTTACAACTAGATATGTTTTAGACTTCTCATTTAGTATTAATGGAGTCTCCCCATCAATCTATGGAAAATCAAATTGAAAGTTTTAGTTAAATTTAACATGAAAGATTGGAATCTTCTTGTAGATAAATTTATTCAGTTATATTGGTTTTTTTTTTTTTGAAAGATAAAATTGAAAATGGACAAAAAGATTTACATCAAAGAAATAATAAAGTTCCATGACAGCCTGTACACATCAATAATCCTTTGCAGATGCATGATTAATAGTATAAGATAAGCCAAATACTGTTCAGATGAAGAAAAGGACATTCTGGTAATTCCTTAAAACGAATGAAATATTTTTTTTTTTCAATTTTATTCACATTCTCAAGCAAAAAATACACCACAGTAGAAAATATTCTTTTAAAATCAAAGTTTATGATGTCATAGTTTACAGCATTGTTGGACTCAAAATCAAGTATCAAAATAGCAGTTGCAGCGGGCACGGCAACCAGTGGACAAAACACTGCATAGCGGGTGATACATGGTGGTGTGAGTGTTTAAATTGGTCAAAAAAATATGAATCCTGTATAGTAGCCGATCTTGTCTTTTTTTAGTGATTTGAAACCATGTAAAGGTAGATACAACTTTAGGAAAAACAACGTTATTGGGAAGAAATAGGGAAAACAATGTTTAAAATCAAAATTGCGTAGTTCTACTAGGTTTTAGACTGTAGTGTTAGTATTTTCAAGATAGTGTAGTGGTCTCAATCGCTACCGCCGATAATGTGGCTGCAACGGTACGTAGTGGTCGCTATTTTAAACCATGCTCAATTAAGAATCCATCATGTTGCTAAAGGATATTTTTTGCATTTTCAAAATCTCATACCCTAGAAACTGGAAACGTTTTGAGGTATAGAAATTGCAGGGTTCATATGCATTTTATAGGAACCTCCAAGCCAGAAGTGAATCATCAAGAGTATTTTCATGGCCCCTGTGAAAATAAATAAATTATGACATTTCATAAGTGGGCATTTGTTACTTGGGCAACATTAGAATATTTTGGGAAAAAACATCAAGGACTTGTGTGAGATAAGTTCCGACCTCAGGGGTTACAATGTCTAAAGAATTTTCTAAGATTTTCTTTTACTTATTTATTTATTGTATAATAATAGAGGTTTCACTTAGCTAATCAGATTCATCTAAAAATCACTTTAGAAGTTAGAAGAATAAACTTTTACTGACCGCAATTTGATAAAAACTTGAACTGTGGCAGCACCGTAGAACACCAATTGGGAACTCAAGATCAAGATGATCACAAATCCATTTGCAAATGAATAGCAAATTATGGATATAATGAAGAAGCCAGGAAATGGGGGTAATGGCTGTGCTAACAGCAAAGAGAGGACCAAAGAAAGTAAAAGGGGTGCCACAACTAGAAGCAGAAAAGCTTGAGGCATTCTCATATTGGTTTCAACAGCTGTCAGCATTGATGGCAAAGGCAGATCAAGCTCCCATGCATGTGCTTGGTGCATCAGAGCAAAGAAAATCACAGCTATGGTGAAACCGATTATCTGCAGAAGGAAGTTCGAAACTAAGGAATCAGTAAAAACTAAATGAATGTAAACATTAAGCATCAACCACAAACAAATAGATCAGAATATTTCGAAATAGGTCAGAAGATTCTGGGTCCATGAGTCCCCTATTATAGATATAAACTGCATCAATAAATTATAGAAGCCCAAAACAACATACAAAGTTTTTCCTTTTATCCATATCAAGGAGCACTGAGTATCACCTGTGAACAATACATAAGCAAAAATCTGCCAGCAGCAGCGGTGACAGAAACCGCAGCACTGATTTTATAAGAACAATGTGGATCCACCTGCAAAGGAGTGTAAAGAAGTCTGAATTTCATGGCTTAAAGAGAGAGAAAAACGACACTGGAATAATATTCAGTAATCATGCCAAAACATCACATTGCTATGTAAGGTTACTGAACAGTTATCTTGAAGGCGAACCATGTTATGATCATCTTAAGTGAGAGATATTAAGGCAATCTCTCAACGCTTTCTACTTGTGATCAAAATAAAGAGGGAAAAAGACGAACTAAACATTTGACAGATGAAATTGATTTCATACCATTAGCAAAACAGTGGTCTTGTCAGACCCTTGAGTTGAACCCCAAAATGCAGGTGATGAATCCACAGCAATTGTCTCAGAATACAAGTTTGGAATGATATGTAGACCAGATGTTGAATCCCAAGCAAATGCTACAGGTGGGAAGCAACGCAATTTGCAAAGATCTGCAGTATTAACAAAAAGTTGACATTAAAACATAAAATAGAGTACTCAAGACAACAAATTAGAAATATGCATCAACAATGAGAAAGGAAAATTAGGTTATCAAAAATAAAATGAGAAAGGAAAATTAGACCATGGAAAAATCTATTCTTCATCAAATTTATTCAAAGTTGATTGGGTACATGTGTCAAACTGTATGTGATCAAGAAAAGAACGTTATGAACATCATAAATATACTACTACTGAATGGCAATTAAATTTTATTAAATGGAGCTAATCAGTTAAGAAGGAGTAAACTAAAAAGCAACTGACACACAAGAGCACCAAAATAAGGAAGAACAAGCCAGACTAAACAAAAACTAACACAATCCTTATCACCAAGCTCTGACAAGAAACTACTCCTTTGCCCAAACCGTCAGCTGTCAAGTTCACACTTCTCTTCACATGCACAAAGGACACATCCAATGCATTTCCCAATCAATCACTTCCTCCGACGCATTTGCCAATGTTGCAAGTGAGATTAGATGGGTATAAAAGAATATCACATCCCTTATCACTCTTTGTTTGCTGCAAGTGAGATTAGATGGGTTCTTAATGGTGAATGTCCATTGAATTTGGTATTGGTAATAGGTTCTTAAAGGCAATGTGTTGATTTTGAGTGGCTCTTTGCTGTTGAGATGGGCTCTTTTATAGCTGATCTTTTTTCTTGTTCTGATGGAACCTTTGTTGTTGAATTATTGAAATGGAATCTTTAGTAACAGAGAGCAAGGGTGAACAAGAGAAAATGTTGATATCATCCATGAAAAATCGTAGGGAGATGATTCTGATAGAGAAAAAACGAAGAAAAAGAAATAAGAAATGTGATGGAGATGAGGACTTCTGCAAAAACACAGGCCGATCAATATTGTTACATCTACAGAGATGGAGATGTTGATGTTACAGATCTCAAGAATAAAAACACACTTCTAAAAGAAGACTATGGATTTTGTCAGTTCCAATATTATAACACTACTTCATAGGGCCCATCAACACCTAGGAAAATACAACCTTGCAACAACTTCTTCAAATGCTTACTATAGATGTATCATTGGCAAAGAAGTACGGACACAGACACGGGACACAGATACGACACGACACGGACATGTCGACGTGGCATTTCTCAAAAAATAGGACACGGACACGTCGGGGACACATTAATAATAATAATAATAATAATAATAATAATGATAATAATAATAATAATCATATACTAAAAGATAATATCATTTTAACTTTGTAATCAATTTAGCAATCAAATAAATAAAAATTCAAGTACCAGTGTACCACTGTACCAACTAACAAACATATCAAATTATCTTTTATGGCCTAGTCTGCATTATCTTTATTTAAGTAAACAAAATTGCATTTAGGCCCTTTCCTTTTTTCTTTTTCTAATTTAAAGCCCTAGCCTCTGCCTTCTGTTCCTTTTTTTCTTCCAACTAAAAGAGATTTTTTTTTACAAATGGCCCCTTTCTTTTTTCTTTATTATAATTTTAATACTTTTTTCCAACTAAAACAGTCAGCGTGTCCCCAACATGTCTGGGAAATAAATTATAAAAAAAAAAAAAAGCTAGGATACCATTTTTGGTGTGTCAGACACCCCTGGAGAGGTGTCCGTGCTTCCTAGATCATTGGAGAGAGAAAGCCCAGAAGCTCATAAAGCTAAAAGGAATTGTACCTCCTTTAGTATAGAACACACTGAGGAAGAGTAACCCTCCAAGCAACACAAATTCCTTACTTTCTAAAGAACCAGTTAATAGCCAAAAATGAGAACCGCCACATAACACTTCCTCTAGATGAGCCCAACGAAATATTCCAAGCATCAAACATATCAATCATGTTGTTGGGTGTTACCAGACTGCAATCAAACCATCCCAAGAGTTCCAAAGTTTTGGGGCTACCTTACAGTTAAGCAGCTAATGATTCATGAATTTTGCCTCAGCCAACCACATGGGGCAGCCATTTACCAAAAGTTTCTTTCGTGTCAAAGGTATCCATGGTAAGAATTTTCCCCGAGCAGGGCCATCCAACTAAAAGCCACTACTCTAGGCAGAGCCTTCAAGGAACATTAAAAAAAATGGCCAAAAACCCTTCAGAAAAGATTTTTAGAAAATCCCAAAATTGCTATAAAAAAAAAAAACCTCCACGGGCGAAGGCGACCAACGACATACAATTGTCTGACCTGTTATGGATTGCAACTTGGGTCCCACCGTCTGATCAGCAGATCCAGATATCCTTCACAATGCAAGAAGTGACAAATCTGCTCCTCGATGATTTATGGCACTCCTGGGATGCTCGATTGCTACCATCTAGGCTTAAGCCATTATTACAAGGACCCGACAAGTTTTGATTGAGAGTAGGGCCCAAGCAGTCCACAATCTTGCTTAAAAGTGAACTTCAGGGACTGTTTGAAAGAACTGAGAACAAACAGGGACTGTTTTGAAATTTCCATGAAATTCTGCACGTGAAAAAAGGCAAACTGTTGCTGGATTTTGGGATGGCAGGTTTATGAGTCAAACCCAGCCCAACCCATGAAAGAAATACACCACAAGGATTGCCTGGAAGTCCTCCTCAAGATCATTTACTTCTCTTGATCAAAGAGTGGGCCATGTGGACCCCACAGCCCATCTTGCAAAAGTTATCAAGAACGTCCTGATGTAGGAAAATCAGAAAATTCCCTCAATTTTATTTACAGATCTTAGTAGTTTTTCTTTAGAATCTGTCTTAGAGAACTTCTAATCTTATTAGGAGTCATACGGTAGGATTCTCCTTTTTTTATAAAGGTAAATTTTATTAAAGAACAGAACTAAACAAAACAGGAAACAGGCTAAAGATAAAAAAAGGAGAACAAAAATAACTAAACATCAAAAGAAATATTTAACCAAAAAACTCCTTTCCATGATAGAATATCCACCATATCATGAGCTTCATGTGGGATGTGATTAAAAGAAGCTCCTAACTGAGTGGAGATATCTTGCACCTCCTCTACCAAATCTGCCAATCTCCATGGGAAAGGAGATTTTCCGGAGCCCCATTGAATTGCTGAAAAAGAGTCACCTTCAATGACTGCTTTGTAGCCTCCCAACTTATGCAACTCACGGCAGCCAACCAAGTAAAGCATAAACTTCAGCACCATTGGAATCTGACAAGCTCACTAGACCAGAAAACTTTTTCACAACCACTCCTAAAGAGTCCCGAATCACCCGGCCATCAAATTCAACTTGAGGAGACCGGCTGGTGGATGGTTTCACTTGATTCTATGCATAATCTTGGCGTAACATCCCCCTATTAAATTGGCTCCCTAAGATTGGTTCAAATCTTCCAAAGAAGCTCTGCAAATTCTGCCTTTTTTGCTAGCCCACTCTGAAAGATTCCAAACAATGGACTTAACGATCTCACCAGCAGATTTGCTGAAGGACTAGAGTGCTTATATAAAGCACCATAGTGGTCAGCAGTCAGTGGGAGTCATGTTCAGCAGTATTCTTTATTTCAATAAAGCAGTGGGTTGCTTTGTTTCATGTTCTCTCCTTGGTCGAGCACCTCTCCCTAGGATAGAGAAGCATCCCTAGGCCAGTATATTGGGTTATTTGCATTATTCTTTACTTGTTTAAATTTTTGGAGTTTTCTGCAAGTGTCGGTGTACACGCTAGTTGCAGGGGAATTCCTGGGTTTTGGTTTATTTGGGCCCTCGACAGTCTGATTGCGTCAAATCAGAACTGTGTCAAATTATTTAGTATAAGGAGCAGTATTTATAAATAATATAAAAAAATTGAATGGTGGTTATAAATTGAGTTTAGTGATGATATATATATTTCTGTTAGGTGAGCTATTTCATTCCAGAGTTCCTAGATGATTCCAGGAATAACCTTTCAGCAACAAAGACTTCATTGCACATTCACAAACACAAGGCAATAAAATCAAGTATATAGTGAAGAAACTAGAGCACATTATTTCCATAGAATGCTGTAAAATTGATAAGGAGCAAGATTGCAAGTCTAAAATGATCAGTATGATCGGAAGGAAAAAGAAAGCTATCACAGACTTGTAATCAGAAAGCAGATGAATTAGGTAGAAAATTCCTTACTGCTATGTTCGACATCTCCGGCTTGCTCAACAGGAAGCCCAGAACTTTTTATTCCACAGCCTACTGTCCTGACTGTTATGGTAACAGGCAAGAGGCCTACGCTAACAGAGAATGACATATTCAGAGGCAGAGGGTGATCCTCCTTCAAAAAAACTTCCTGTGTGAAATTAATGGGCATTCACTAGTCAAATTTAATTATTGTTTTCCTCAGAAGATGCCACTTCATGCTTAAAAAATACAAAATACAAATACAAAATGATGACTTATTGAAAGTATTAACCTCTTGAATGTAGCTAGAAAGCAGCAGTGACCTAGGAGAGAACTCTTTCTTCCCTTCATCCGGATTAAAGAACTGGCCAACTGCCATGGAAGCTGCTGGTGGAGGCCTACCTGAAACAGACTGGACAGAAAAACATAAAAAAGAGAAGGAAAAAAAAAAAAAGAAAAGAAAATAGTGACACAATCATTGCTCCATTTGAAAATTACATGTCAATGAAACACTAAGCAGGATCACAGCAAGAAAAGCATTGAGCTAAATCGAACTCCAGCCTTGAAACACGTGCGTGCGTGCGTGTGTGCATGCGTGGCCAAGTCTGAATCTCCTTGGGGCGTCCTGTGATCAGATCAATCCAACTTCCCTGCACTCACTACCATTCGTGAACTAAGATCTCACCCCAAATTGACACTAATAGGTGAATGGCCACTAGATTGAAAGATAAAAAAACAGCACAATTTATTTATTTTTTATTTTGAATGGTAACTGAATTTATTAAAGCTATGTATCATAAGAGACATACTAAAAAGAAAAAGAAAAAATCAAACAAAAGAGAAGACTCCCTAAGCAAAGGAGAGCTTAAGAAGATATCTCGATATGCAAATCCGATATCCCAGCCCCTTCTTTAGCTAAACAGTCCGCAACATCATTGGCCGACCTCTTGATGAGCATATAGGAGACATTCAACTCCAAACCGAGATCCAACACCTCCTCCGCAATGTTCGCAAGACACCAAGGAGGCTTCAAAGAGCCCAAAGACCACCCAATAGTACAAGAGGAACCTCCTTCAGGGGTCGCTTGTTCCAGCCATTTACTATGTAATAATGTAAATGGTTCACATGTGTAATGGTTATGCATGTTTATGATTGTTTGAGATGATTTATGCATGAGATGTGAAAATTGGGTGTGAAAATGGGCTGATACTGAGCCCAAATTTTTCACACTTCATGAGAATTGTAAACCTAGATCTTTTTAGATCTAGGGTTTTATGCCAAGATGTCAAAAAATGGAAAATAAGGAGAAATTGAAAAATAATTAGAAAGAGATGAGGGAAGGGAAAATGACAGAGGAGTCAATTAACCTAGATGGTTAATCAATCCTTGTTATAATGTCATTTCACTATTCCAGGAAATTACAAAAAAGCCCCTCAAGTTTTTGGTACTTACATGAAGGTCCCTAGTTCAGCACAAATTACAAATAAGTCCTACTCCTTGACTTACAACACCACCCCCCTCAAGCTGGTGCATAGATATTTACTATGCCCCAGCTTGGACAGAATGAAGTGCAACTTAGCTTTAGTAAGAAAATCTGCTAGCTGATCTTTGGAAGAAACTTGTATGAGTAACACATCTTCCTTCTCAATCTTTTCCCCGATAAAATGACAATCTACTTCTACATGCTTTGCATCGTCATGAAAGACAGGGTAATATGCCAGTTTAATTGCAGATGTGTTATCAGAATAGATATGCATTGGACCATCTTGCTTGAACCCTAACTCATCTAGCAAGATTCTTAACTACAATAGTTCACAGCACCCTTGAACCACAGTCGTTTATTCAGCTTCCAACCAACGTACAGTAACCTGTAGTAGATTTCCGATCTGTCAGAGATCCAGCCCAATCAGCATATGTAAAGGCCATTGCATTTGCATATCCATAGGATTTGTATAGAATTCCTTGGCATGGAGATCTTTTTAGATATCGGAGGATCCTATACACAGCTGTAAGATGATCAATTCTACGAGTATGCATGAACTAACTTACCAGGCTGACAGCATAAGAAATGTTAGGTCTGGTACTGGTGAGATAAATCAACTTTCCCACCAACCTTTGGTACAGTCCTTATCTTCAAATAATTCTCCACTTTCTATGTGTAGACCATGATTCTGTTCAATGGGAATGCCCACTAGTTTTGCACCTTCCAGTTTCTTTGAGAAGATCAAGGATACATTTTCTTTGAGCTATGACATTCCATTTTTCGATCTTGCCACTTCAATTCTTAGGAAATATTTAAGCAGTTTGAGGTCTTTTATCTCAAACTCCGTTCGAAGGAAACTCTTTAATGTAGAGATTTCACTATCATCATCTCCTGTGACAACTACGTCATCAACATACACCACAAGTATAACTAACTTCTTGGCACTCCTTTTAACAAATAAAATATGATTTGCGTGGCACCTCGTAACCCCATGTCTAATCACAGCTTTACTGAATTTGTCAAACCAGGCTCAGGGAGACTTCTTTAATCCACATAATGACTTTTTAATACAACACACATTATTCTCCTGTCCTTTGGCAACAAGTCCTATAGGAGGGTCCATATAAACCTCTTCCTTCAAGTCCCCATGGGGGAAAGCATTTTTTAGATCCAATTGGTCTAGGGCCAATTGAAGTTCGCCGCTAGCGATATAATTACCCGAATATAATTTAATTTTTCCACGGGTGAAAAAGTGTCAAAATAGTCAACCGCATATGACTAAGTAAATCCCTTAGCAGCAAGTCTGACCTTATATTTATTAATTGTGCCATCTGAATTATACTTAATAGTATAAACCCATTTGCGCCCAACTGTTTTTTTTTTCCTCTTTAGGAAAAGAAGTAAGTTCCCATGTATGATTCTTCTCTAGAGTATTCATTTCTTATACCACAGCTTCTCTCCACTTGGGACTTGATAGGGCTTCAGACACATGTTTAGAGGGACACATTCTGTAGCTAGATTAGAAATAAATGCATGAAATACAGGTGATAATCCATGATATGAGACAAGATTTTGGATGGGATAGTCAGTGACACAGGATCTTGCACCTTTCCTCAAGGCAATGGGAAGGTCCAAATCAGAAAAGAAAATACCAGGATTGGGAACCTAACTTTGGCAGAGGATTAAACAGAGGATAGACTGACAATGGAGGATATGAATCAGGAATATCAGACGATGATGGTATTGATGAGAACACTGGTCTGTCTCTTGTCTTTTTCCTGGAATACACTTGCAATGGGCCAATGGCTGCTTAAACTTGTTTGTTTTCTCATTTAGTTCTGCAAGGTGCAACTTTGTACCTCCTCTGTTGTTGATTCTTGATTTACTGGAGTAGAAACTAAGTCAAGAAGAGGTAGGTTTTCCTCTTCACTTCTCTCTCCCCATTTTCCATATATTAGTTCATCACTTGTACACGAATAGAAAGGAATTTCTTCATGAAAGCTTACGTCCATTGTAACAAATACACGACCCTTCTTACCTGCAGCATAGCACTTGTAGCCTTTCTGGTTGCTGGGATACCCCACAAATATGCACTTAAATGCTTTTGGATCTAAAATTATCCCGCTGGTGTTTAGGAATATGCACAAAACACATACATCCAAACACCTTGGCTGGAATTTCGAACAATGGCATACTAGGACATAACATCTCTAATGGACTCTTTCCTCCCAAGATCTGTGAAGGCATTCTGTTTATCAGATAAGCTGCAGTCAGGGCACGGGCACCATCTAACCAAAAACATTTTGGAACACTCATCTCAAACAAGAGAACTCATGTAACTTCCAAATGGTGCTGGCTCTTATGCTCAGCTACCACATTCTGCTCTAGAGTATACGCACATGACGTTTGTGACTCAATCCCCTTTTCAGTCAAGTACATCTGAAAAACTTGTGATATATATTCTCCACCATTATCAGATCTAAAAGCTTTAATCTTTGTATCAAATTGAACTTCTATCATTTTATGATAGGTTTTGAAAATACTGAAAACCTCATCTTTTGATTTCATTATATACACCCATGTAACTCGTGTTGCGTCATCAATGAATGTAAAAAAAAAACGATGATTGTAAACAGAAACCACAGGAGCATACCACACATCAGAAAAAGTTACATCAAATGGACTAGTACTTCTTTTATTAATATTTACAGAATACATAGTTCTCCTACTGTTAGCAAACTGACATGCATCACATTTCAAAACATTATTATTGTTATTCTGAATATTAAGAAAAGAGGAACTTCTAAGACACTATAAGGGAGCAAGGCAGAGACGATGATGCCACAATTGCACTTTATTCTCATCAATTGTTTCTGTCTGCAACACTTGAGGCTCTGCCTTCTTCAGATCCAAAGCATACAGACCATTGTTCTCACTACCACGACCAATCCTCTGTCCCGTCCTCGGATCTTGAAATACACAATAAGATGGATAGAAGATGACACAACAATTGAGGGTTTTAGGTAGAGCACTGACGGACATAAGATTAAATGAGAAATGTGAAACATGAAGAACAGATGACAAGGAGAGGTCGGGTGAGACTTGAATAGTTCCTTGTCCTGCAATAGGAGCACATGAACCATCGGCAATTCTCACCCTCCCTTGAGTGTTAGAAGTATAGAATGAAAATTCTGAACGTAAACCTGAAACATGTTGGTTCGGGCCCTTACAGAAAGCTATGTACCTATTTTTATTTCTCTGAAGATCATACGATTTAGTTTGCAGCAAGTTTTGTCTCTCAGTCATCTTGCCAAAAGTCAGCTACCAGCCATTCCCTGTGCTCTTGCAAACCTCATCTTCGTTGATGGTTGTCATTTTTTTGACTCAGCACACATCAGCCTCTCTTCTTAGCTGATTTCACCGCCTCTTCCATTTATTGCTGGCTCTTGCTCTTAACTATTGTTTGCATTGGATTTAGGGCACGATTGGTAAACATCCACGGAGTGGATTCCTCTCAGATTTCCTCGATCCCAAGGTAAATCCAAGTTGGTATATAGAGGAAAATGGAAGCAAGGATTTCCTTTATCCTTGTTTCCGATTTTTTTGCCTGTCAGACCTCCCCCGTCCAATTTTGATAATCAACGGAATGAAAGAAAATGCTGCTACAGTGGTCATAGGCGGTAACAACTTTTGTTTCGAACCAAGGTTTTAAAAATCGTCCAAGTCCGAGTCGACTCGGACTCGGCCTTTAACTATCCGAGTCGGATGGACACGGTACAGTTTTAGCGGGACTCAGCCAAGTCAACTCACTGACGAACATGGGTTCTTAAAAAGCCCTTGTAAACCCAAAACGCAGTCATTTTCTTTGTTTCAACTTGCTCAAGATAGGAGAAAACAGCCTCCAAAGCTCTTTTCTAGCAACTAACATCTTTCAAATCCATCCATTTTGAAAGATCAAGCCTACCAAAGAATCCAACCACTATTCACATCAAAGAGGGCTTTTTTATTTCTCAACTTTGAGGTTTGTTTTCTTGATTCTACATGCATATATGGTTTAGGGAAGATGTTAAGATGAAGATATTGCTAGAAGATGGCTTGGAGGATCATTATTTGTTCAAAAAATGCATTTTTTTTTGTATTTTTCGGTCTTTTTTTAAAAATAAAAAATCCGAATTTTTTTCATTATTTACTCATGTTTTTTCGTATGAAATTATTATTTTGGGTGTGTATAACATGGATCTATGGTTCTAACCCAAGATCTATGCATATATGTGCAATAATAATAATTTCCTTACTTTTTCCTGTAAAAAAAATTATTAATATATATATATATATTTTTTCTTGCATTTTACATTCTTAAATTATGTAGAATAGATGATTACGTGTGGGTTGTTTGTAGATGATATTTCAACTATTGTTTAGTTAGAAGAATGTGATTTTCTTGATTATGATGTAATTTTAAAAAAATCCGAATTCTTTTTCATTATTTATTTATGTTTTTTGTATGAGACTATTATTTTGGGAGTGTATCTAACATGGATCTATGGTTCTAACTGTAGATCTATGCTTGCATGTGTAATAATAATAATTTCCTTACTTTTTCTTGTAAAACTAATTATTAATAATATGTTTTTTTTTTCATTTTACATTCTTCAATTATGTAGAATAGATGATTACATGTGGGGTTTGTATGTAGATGATATTTCAACTATTGTTTGGTTAAAAGAATGTGATTTTCTTGATTATGAGAAAAGTTTTTTATTAAAATATTAAAAAATCAGAATAGTTTCATTATTTATTTATGTTTTTGGTAAATGGTAAGACTAAGAGACTATTATTTTGATTGTGTATAACAGTCTATATCATGGATCTATGCTTGTATGTGTGCATTAATAATATGCTCTTTTTGTTTATACATTCTTAGAAAATAAACATTTGATTGTCATTGTGTAGAATCACGAATTCTTGATTGTGCAGATTACTGTCACTTAGATTAGATCACAATGGCCCCAAAAAAGAAAGAGAAAGAAGTTGACCCCGGATGGGAACATGGGGAGATGGTTGCAGGAGACCGTCACAAGGTCAAATGCAAATGGTGTCATAAGATTCTTAGTGGTGGGATCCACAGATTTAAACAACACCTAGCAGGTATACAAGGGGAAGCTAAACCATGTGCAAATGTCCCCACTGAAGTGAGGAAACAAATGAGAGATATTTTGCAGGGAAAGAAGAATGAGAAAGAAAAGAAGAAAAAATTCGATGAGAGGGCTGCAAATATGCAGAGGATTGACACTTCTGAGGATGATTTTGACGGTGGTGGTGATGATGAGGAGAGCGAGTAAAGGAGGGCTATGAGAGCGAGCCACGAACAGTTTGCTTTTGAGCAGGCTCGTATGGATGAGACACAGGCCGGGGCCGGTTCTTCAAAAGCTCCTCCTGACCCTTATCAGGACACAGTGAGGAGAGGGACATTGGATCCATTCTTACATCGGTCCCAAAGTACGAAACAACCAAAGATTAGTAGCTCTATCATGGGTGATTTGGAAGTTAGAGCCTTGAAAATGGGGAGAGCCTGACAAACTCACGATTGGAAAGAGTTTTGGAATACTCTTGAGAATGTATTATTTTGTGTATCTTTCTATGGAGATTATACATCAATATATAGGTATTTACATGCCTTTAATCCAGGCTCTAAGAAAGGAAAACTCTCTAATTACATCAATCAGTAGTCTAAGTTACGTAGGCAACTAATTACAGCAATTGTTATTCTAAGCAAAGAAGGCTACTGCTGTCTCCAGATTTGACCCAATTCAATCCCACGTGAGATATAACAAGGGGCTTATTACTGATGGGCTTTGGGCCTCTGATTACTAATGGGCTTTGGGCCTATTTAACACCCCCCTCAAATTGATGCGGGAGAATCAACAAGCATCAATTTGTCAACCAAGAACTGATGGCGTGGTCGAGGAAGCCCTTTGGTGAGAATATCAGCAATTTGAAGTTCAGTGGAGACATGAGGGAGACTGATGACATCACGTTTAAGCTCATCACATATGAAGTGACAATCAACCTCGATGTGTTTAGTGCGTTCATAAAAAAATCGGATTTTCAGTAATCCGAATTGCACTTGTATTATCTGCATAGAGGGGGGTAGCTCCTGCTGCTAGAATTGATCACTTTTTCTTCACTGTTTCACAATATACAGTTGAGATGGACAAATTTGAGGTAACTTTGATCAAATTTACGGAAAAGAATTACCCTGCGCGGTCTTTCCAATTTCAAATATACCTAGAAGCTAAGGAATTGTGGGGATTTGTCTCTGGCACTGACCCTAAACCTACTGACGATGAGAAGAAGATCTCCTCTTGGCATACTAAAGATGCCAAAATCAAATCCTGGATTCTGGGATCTGTCGAGCCTCATCCGATAATGAATCTCAAGCCTTACTCAACCTTTAACGCCATGTGGGGGTATTTGAAGAAAGTATATCATCAAGATAACTCTGCGCGTCAATTTCATCTTGAATGTGCAATTGCTGAGTATGCACAAGGGACCTTATCGGTATAAGACTACTATTCCGGATTCCGTACACTGTGGTCGGAATACGATAGTATTAAGTATACGGATGTGGCTGACAATGTGTTGACAGTGATTCAAGATCTTCAGGCCTCTAGTCAAAGGGATCAGTTTTTGATGAAACTGCGCAATGAATATGAAAGTGTCCGATCTGCTCTGATGAATCGAACGCCATTAACTTCCTTGGATGTATGCTTGAATGAACTCCTACACGAAGAACAGCGCATTGCGACCTCCACTCATATAGCCCAACAAAAGATGGAAACCTATTCCGTCGCGTTCTCGGCAAATAAGGCTTCTCAGCCTCCGCCTCGAGACTTGAGCAGAACCCAGTGTTACAGTTGTTAAAAATTTGGGCACATTGCAACTCAATGCAAACAGAAGGTCTGCAGTTACTGTAAAAAGTCGGGACATATCATCTCTGAATGTCGCCGCCGCCTACAACGTCCATCACCACAGTGTCAGACTCCACAGTATCAACCTCCGCATGCGTATGTTGCTTCTTCGGAAATACTTGCTCCTACATCTGCACCCTCACAGCCTGCGCCCTCATCCTCTCTCACTCCTGAATTGGTTCAACAGATGATTGTCAATGCCCTCTCTGCTTTTGGTTCTCTCAAGTACATCCCCTCCATCTTCTACTTGGTTTCTTGATTCCGGGGCGTCTAATCATATGACATCTTCCAGTGCACCACTCTCCAATGTGCAAAGCTACAATGGCCCTCTTCAAATACAAACTGCTAACGGGGGCCATATTCCCATTACTGCTGTCGGTGACATCCCTGGTCCCCTTCCATTGAAAAATGTTTATCTGTGTCCCAATTTAACTTCCAATCTTTTGTCAGTTGGGCAGCTTGTTGAAAATAAATGTAACATATCTTTTTCTTCTTCTGGTGTTGTTGTGCAGGACCAGATGTCCGGGAAGGAGATCGCGAGGGGGCCTAAGTGTGGACGCTTGTTTCCGCTATATTTTTTCTGAATTTTCTAGGAATCAATTTGACAATAATGTGTTCTGTTTTTCTCTTAGAGATAACTGCCGCTTATGGCATAATAGACTTGGACATCCTAATTTCAAGGCTATGTTCCTTATGTTAAATTTTGGTTTATTGAATAAATCTAGTGGTTTCTCTTCTTCTGTGCCTTTTGATTGTGCTACTTATAAACTGGGAAAGAGCAAAACTCTTCCGTTTCCTCATTCTACTTCACTCACCACTCAGTGTTTTGCATTAGTTCATAGTGATGTATGGGGAATTGCTCCAGCTCTTTCCCACGCTCACTATAAATATTTTGTGACTTTTATTGATGATTTCAGTCGGTTCACATGTGTCTACTTTCTGCATTCAAAATCTGATGTTTTTAATGTTTTTTAAAAAAAAATTAGCTTATGTTGAGAATCAATTTTCCACCTGCATTAAAATCTTGCGTTCTCATTCAGGCGGGGAATATATGTTCTCCGATTTTCAACGGTTTTTGCAAAACAAAGGCATTCTTTCTCAAAGAACTTGTCCTTATACTCCACAGCAGAATGGAATCGCTGAAAGGAAAAATAGACATCTCCTTAATGTCACTCGTTCCCTTCTTCTTGAATCATCAGTTCCTACCTGTTTTTGGGTTAAGGCACTGGCTACAACAGCTCA
Organism: Umbellularia californica; assembly: GCA_028538565.1. Taxonomy (NCBI): domain Eukaryota; kingdom Viridiplantae; phylum Streptophyta; class Magnoliopsida; order Laurales; family Lauraceae; genus Umbellularia; species Umbellularia californica. The sequence goes on from JAPQWN010000004.1 coordinate 49,520,228, forward strand.
TCTTATCAATCGTCTGCCATCAACCTCCATTGAGAATCAAAGCCCATATTACCGATTGTACAAAACCTATCCCTCCTATGATGATCTTCATGTTTTTGGTTCTACTTGTTTTGTGCACTTGCCTCCTTCCGAGAGAACAAAACTAATGTAGTGTGTATGAAGTACAGTTTGTGAGTGCAGGAGATGGTGCTGGACAGATCCAACCAATTAATCAGACCAATCAAAGAAGAGATGGTGCTGGACAGAACATGAAAATTGGAAAAAAAAACACCCTGACGTCCTTGAATGGAGCCCTAGATCCCTTACGTGGGCCCCACAGATGGTGCTGGACACTGATCAGGATCCTGATCTAAGTAGTCACACAATTTTCGCACCTACTGGAACAAGTTTGACCTTAATCTGCTGACAGTGTCGAAAAAATTATGAAAAAATCACCAAAACACTCAGAAGACCTAGGCGACCTCGGCTGGAAGGATCCTTGATGGTGCCATAGATGAAAAAAGCGGCCGCTATCGGCCGTGGCGGCATGGGCCGCCACGCTAAATTGAAAAAAACGCATCTGACCGCTACATTAATGTAGCGGCCGCTACGCTTCTTTCCCTGTTTAAAAGGAACCCCCCCCTCTTCCCAGCCGGCCCTAATGTCCTTATGCAGCCTGTTTTTGCCTCCAAACACAGTGAAACATCAGATTTTCAACTTTCCATCTCATTTTCAACTACAACACATTACAACTTGTGAGAAATATCAAATTAGAAAGAATCAAACATAAACAAGTGTAACAACAACAACAAGATTCAACTTTCAAGGCCTAAGATTTCATTCCAAGTCCAACGTATGTTTTTCTTTTGGGTTTTTTTTTCAACTTTTCTAAGATTCAACTACAACTACAAGATTCAACTTCCTTGTCTTCTAATATGATGAGATCCATGTTTCCCTTTCATCATGCACACATATTTTTATTTTTATTTTATTTTTTCTCTATTTTTTATTTTCGGATTTATTTATTTTTAAAAAAAAAATTGAATACTCATGGACAACCCATGAAACTGCTTGAAAAATGCTTGTAAATGATAGATCTATGTTTCCCATAGATCAATCTATCACATTTTGAATGTTTATTGATTTTTCTTTAATTTTTATTTTCGGATTTATTATTTTTTTGAAAAAAAAATGTGTATATTCATTGACAACCAATGAAACAACTTGGAAATTGCTTGTAAATGATACATCTATGTTTCCCATAGATCAATCCATCACCACTTGAATGTTTCTTGATTTTTCTTTAATTTTTATTTTCGGATTTATTATTTTTTTGAAAAAAAAAATGTGTATATTCATTGACAACCAATGAAACAACTTGGAAATTGCTTGTAAATGATAGATCTATGTTTCCCATAGATCAATCCATCACCACTTGAATGTTTCTTGATTTTTCTTTAATTTTTATTTTCGAATTTATTTATTTTTTGAAAAAAAAAATGTGTATATTCATTGACAACCAATGAAACAACTTGGAAATTGCTTGTAAATGATAGATCTATGTTTCCCATAGATCAATCCATCACCACTTGAATGTTTCTTGATTTTTCTTTAATTTTTATTTTCGGATTTATTTATTTTTTGAAAAAAAAAATGTGTATATTCATTGACAACCAATGAAACAACTTGGAAATTGCTTCTAAATGATAGATCTATGTTTCCCATAGATCAATCCATCACCACTTGAATGTATCTTGATTTTTCTTTAATTTTTATTTTCGGATTTATTATTTTTTTGAAAAAAAAATGTGTATATTCATTGACAACCAATGAAACAACTTGGAAATTGCTTGTAAATGATAGATCTATGTTTCCCATATATCAATCCATCACCACTTGAATGTTTCTTGATTTTTCTTTAATTTTTATTTTCGGATTTATTTATTTTTTGAAAAAATTTGATACTTTAAGTAATGAAATACCAATTAAATGTCAAGAGAATAATTTCTAAGCATTATATATATGTTTCCTCTAACATATTTCTTTGTTTTTTTTAATTTTTAACATACTACTTGTTCATATTTATAGCAAGAGACAGGTATTCAGTCTATTTGTCTTTGCAAATTAATCACTTAAAATGCCTCGTAGTACTGATCCCGCATGGAGATTTGGTGAGGCAGTTGAGGAAAATAGGTTGAAAATCAAATGCAAGTTTTGTTCGAAAATAACCACAGGGGGCATTACAAGATTCAAGCAGCACTTGGGCCACGTTTCTGGCAATGTTGCTGCCTGTTCCGAAGTACCAAAGGAAATCAGGGAAGAAATGAAAGCTTTGCTTGGCCAAAATAAAGCTAGAAAAGTAGAGATAAAAGAAAAGAAACGGCAAGATATTGATGCTGCCCGTTATGATGTATTTGGGGATGAATACTTTGAGGAGGAGGAAGATGCACAGATGGAGGCTGCACGCCGAGAGTCTTTAATGAGTCAACAAGAAGAACAAGAACGTCGTGCATTTGCTGGAAGCAGATATTATGACGCAGGGGGCTCATCTGCATCTGTGCCAAGCAAGGGTAAGGGCATTGCGGGGTCCTTGCGTAGGGCATTTAGCACCCGAGAACGGGATGTTGATGTAGAAATTATCTCTATGAGAAGAGCAGTTCCTCCCCCTGTTGATCCTCTAGCACATAGAAAAGAGGGAGATAAACAACCAAAAATATCTAGTGTTATGAAAGGGGTAATGAAGGCTACAAGAGATAGATTGGCCAAAGCGACAGCAAAATTGCTAATTCACAAGAACATACCACCTACAGCAATAGATTCCTCATATTTCCAGACTATTCTTGATGTTGCCGCCGAAGCTGGGCGGGGTATACAGGCGCCCTCCGTATATGATGTGGGCACTAAATATCTTGAAGAAGAATATAGAGAAATAAAGGCTTGGGTGGAAACGTTTAGGCCCATGTGGCAACAGAATGGTATTACCATCATGTGTGACGGGTGGACCAGCGGCACCCAAACACAATTAATAAACTTCTTGGTGTATTCAGTCGCTAGGACCGTCTTTGTGAAGTCCATTGATGCAAGTGAACATAGACGGACAGCCACATATATAAATAATCTTATGGATAAAGTTGTAGAGAGTGTGGGAGAGGAGTATATTGTACAGATTGTTACAGATAATGGCGCCAATTTCAAGAAAGCAGGTTTGCAATTACAGGAGAAGAGGACCCGTTTATTCTGGACCCCATGTGCAGCACACTGCGTAGATCTCATCTTGGAAGAGATTGGAAGGAAGACAAAAGTGGCTTCATTGATCAAGGCATGTAGAGGAATTACAAGATTTATATATGATCATTCATGGGTGTTAAGCTTGATGAAAAGATACACAAATAACCATGCCTTGCTGCGTCCAAGAATAACTAGGTTTGCAACTCATTTTTTGGCTATGGAAAGCCTTGTAAAGTTTAGAACGGAGCTCATTCAGATGTTTGCATCAGAAGAATGGCTTTGTTCGAAATGGGGCAATGCAACTAGTGGTCCGGGGTTTGAAGTCCCAAATCTTATGAGGGACAATAAGTTTTGGAAGAAAGTGAGGAAGATATTACAGGTTTTTGAGCCTTTGGTTAAAGTGTGCGGCTTGTAGATGGTGATGACAAGCCGACAATGGGCTTTATATATGAAGCAATGGATCGGGCAAAGCAATCCATTATAGAAAATGTTACATATCACGATAAATATATAAAGATTATTGATGCCCGTTGGAACGATCAGTTGCACCATCCATTGTATGCTGCAGGTAATTAATATATATCTTTGAATTTGATACATTTTTGTTTTCCTAACTAATGTATCTATTATCTTGTTTGCTCACAGTACATTCTACATATTTATAATGTAGGTTATTTTTTGAATCCCGAATTCTATTACAGCAATGTCGAACTACACACCGAAGCAATAGATACGGACTTGCGGGTATGATTACGGGAGGTATTAAAAAAATTGTTAGATGCAGATGATCAAATTGATGCAATACAAGAGGTGAGTGGGTGGTTACTTGAGAGAATTTAATTATGCTACCAAGTGCACTACACACCGAAGCAATAGATACGGACTTGCGGGTATGATTACGGGAGGTATTAAAAAAATTGTTAGATGCAGATGATCAAATTGATGCAATACAAGAGGTGAGTGGGTGGTTACTTGAGAGAATTTAATTATGCTACCAAGTGCCAACTGCCATACTCCCATACATGCTTATATCTAATTTTCACATTGTAGATATCTATATATACACAAAAGAGAGGAACCTTTGCTGACCCTCTTGTGATACGATCGATTGGAAGGATGCCACCTGGTATGACGATGAACAGAAGACCCCACCCAATAGTCTTGAATTTTGATTTATTTATCTTAATTGATTAGAAGGACTTGAGGATTACGAATATCTAATTTTCTTTATTTATTTTTTGCATTTCAGCTGATTGGTGGATGAATTTTGGAGAGAGTGCTCCACATCTAAGGAAAGCGGCTGTTCGCATCCTTAGTCAAACTACAACATCTTCCAACTGTGAAAGAAATTGGAGCACTTTCTCTTTGATCCACACAAAGGCCAGAAATCGGCTTACCATGCAGAAACTCAACAAGCTTGTATATTGTCATTACAATCTGAAGTTGAGAAACAGAATTAGGGAGAGAAGGTCAAGGGATGATCCTGCTTATTGTCCTATTAATTTGGATCACATATTCAGAGAGGACGATCCCTTACTCCCATGGTTAGCCGAGATAGAGGATCCACTACTAGATTCAGATCCGAAGTTTCAGGAAACAGTTCAAGAGTTGATAGATTCGGATATGGGTGAGGCACCTGCAGAAGGTCAGCCACCTCAGGGAGAAGGTGCCAGTAGGACTAGGAGGAGTGGGAAAGAACCTGCTTTTGAGAAAGTTAGTTCCACCACCGTCTCTTCGAGTAGCCATGGTGGAGATGGAGGAGCAGGAGACAGTGGGACAGGTGGTACTAATGAATACTATCAGCATGATGAAGACGATGACATTCCTATAGAGGAAGTACATGAGTTACCTCCATCTGGAAGATTTGATCCAAGCCGTGGTTATCAACGGCGCCGAAGAAATTCACCACCTGGGGCTGGAGATAGTAGTCAGCAAGGAAATATGGGTGGAGATGTTGGAGGACAACAAGCAGCATCATGGACTGATTCGTGGAACCCTAGTTACAGTGGACAAGGACCCTCACAATATTTTGACTATTTTCCATATGGTCAATTACAACAAGGAAAAGAACAATCTTCAACTTCGGGGCCATACTCATATGGTGACTATGGTGAAACGCAATATGGTAGAAATTCACATGTACCACCTGGTCCACCTCCACCTCCTCCAAGTTCTTTTGATGCGGGTGCAGCTACCTTCTTTGGATTTGTGGATCCCAATTCTCATCAATATCAAATCCAATATGGTGCCAGTGCCAGTGGATCAAATAATAACACTAATGGGGATGATGATAACCATAGCCCCTTGAATCTTAGTAGACATTCCTTTTGGTGGTGATTATTGATTAAGGTATTCCTATATCCTTCACTAACTCTCTATTCTTTGTCATTTTTAAATTGGTGTTGAATGTTGATTGTTGATCACTTCATAGTTCATTCACTTGATTGAATTTGAATCATGAATGTTGAAGTATTGATATTTGACTGTTCAATATTCACTAATGACTAATGGGTATTGTGTATTGTCACTATTGTGTAATGACCTAACTCTTAAGTCTTCTTATTTTTTAATTCTTAATTTCTTATGCTTTTATTTCATGAATTCATGTTCTATTTTTTTTTTATGAGCTTTCCATTACTTTTTAAGTTAGCATGACTAAGAAACATAAAAGCATGTGAAAAAACTAATTATTACTATTATTTTCTATTTATACAGCGATACAGGACCTCATGTATTGAGGGCACCGCTACGCCCCCTTTTCTTACTTACTTTTGCAAAAGAACCACATTTTCTTTCATTTTACAATTTTCTGGATTTTCTGGAATTTTTTCAGATTTTTTCGGCGATTTTTTCAAATCGCACCGCTACGCCGCTACGTATCCCTGCTACGCTACGTATCGCCCGCTTCGTAGCGGTTTGGCGGCGGGCGTAGCCGCTATTTTCATCCTTGGATGGTGCTGTGATGATCGCAGGTGGGCCACAATTGATCTGAGCCTATCGCAGATCCTGGATGGATGTCGATCTCTTGAAAACAAATCCTCTATCTGTTTTTTCTTCAAGAGAGAGATTTCTCACTGATTATCTCCTTGAATGAATTCTAATACTGAAGGCTAGAATTCTGCTCTGATACCATGACAAACTCACGATTGAAAAGAGTTTTGGAATACTCTTGAGAATGCATTATTTTGTGTATCTTTCTATGGAGATTATACATCAATATATAAGTATTTACATGCCTTTAATCCAGGCTCTAAGAAAGGAAAACTCTCTAATTACATCAATCAGTAATCTAAGTTAAGAAGGCAACTAATTACAACAATTGTTATTCTAAGCAAAGAAGGCTACTGCTGTCTCCATATTTGACCCAATTCAATCCCACGTGAGATATAACAAGGAGTTGATTACGGATGGGCTTTGGGCCTCTGATTACTGATGGGCTTTGGGCCTATTTAACAGAGCCATCTCAAAGTTTTTCCATTACAATCGGATTCCACCAAATGTCGCTAATTCGCCATACTATTGGTCCATGGTTTATACTATTGCTGAGGAGGGGCCCAGAGTTAAACCTCCATCGGCTTATGAGATTGGTGGAAAGTATCTTGACATGGAAGTTGACGATTATTGGAGATACTCGGAAGATCACTTCAAAACTTGGGAATAGTATGGGTGCACGCTTATGTGTGATGGGTGGACAAGTAACAATAGGCGGCACATTATTAATTTCATGTCTTACTATGTAACGGGAACAATTTTTGTCAGGTCTGTAGATACAAGCAGGCATAGAATGGATGCACAATATTTGTAAAGTTTAATTGATGATACCTTGGGTATGGTTAAAAATTGGCACGAATATGTTGTTGCAATTGTGACAGATAATGTGGCTAACTTTAAGGCCGCAACGAAGAAATTGCATAAAAGGCATAAGAGCATTATTTGGGTGTCGTGTGCGGCACATTGTATTGATCTCATTATGGAGGACATTGGCAAATTAGATGATGTCCGTGATACTATTGATGAGGGAAAGATGGTGACATCTTTGATCTATAACCACCAGTTCATGACCGATCTGCTGAGAGAAATGAATGAGGATCGTGAGATTTTGAGGTCGGGTATCACACACTTTGCTATGCACTTCGTGGCCCTTGAGAGGCTTTGTCGTGCCAACGCTAACATAATGCAAATGTGGACGAGTACAGCATATGTGAATTCAGATTTTTCACGTCAACCTTTGGCACGCTGTGTACAATAGATTGTCCTTGGAGAGGATTTTTGGAACAGGGCAGAAAGAATTACCAACTTACTCGAGCCTCTTGTCTTGGTCTTGAAACTAGTGGATGTTGATACGAAACCCACAATGGGCTTTGTGTATGATGCCATGGATAGAGCAAAGCTTGCTATAGAGCAAAGGTCCAGATGTAAGTATAGGACAACCAGATGCATCAAAACATACACGTGGCGGGTAAATTTTGACTATTATGGTTATTAAAAATACTAACTAGTCACTAGTAAGTTACTGTTTATTTTGGAATCCAATAGTCAATACTTAATACTTAATGACGTCATGGCATGCAACATACTACTTGAACCCAAGCTGCTTCTATAGCAAACACTTTTCCAAGCACGAAGAAGTTTTTCGTGGCTTGAAAAAAACGTTAGAGACCATGACAGATAACCCACAACATCAAGTTACAATTCTTAACCAGGTAAAGATGTCATAGATCATGACATTGTTATTCACAGATTTGTGGGCTAAGTGCTAACTTCTAAATTTTAACTTTTATAGTTGAGAAACTACAAGGGTGCTCTAGGTAGTTTTGGATCAGACGCGGCCATATTAGGTCGTAAGCGGATGGATCTAGGTATTATTTCAATACTTAAATTAGATGAAATATAGTAATTTATGAACTATGACAAACAATTGACTATTGTTTTGATCTTTTAACACAGCTGAATGGTGGGCTACATTTGGCGATGAGGTTCCCCATTTAAGAGCTTTTGCAAAAAGAATATTGAGCCAAACAGCCTCATCTTTGGGCTGTGAAAGGAATTGGAGCACATTCAGTTTGATACACACTAAGACCCGTAATCGCCTTACTATTGTTAAGTTGGAGAAGTTGGTCTTTGTCCATTAGACCATGAGGTTAAGGGCAAGGTATCTGACGAGAAGAGACAGCAGAGACTACCAACCGATTAATTTGGATTATATATTTGAGGAAGATGACCCTTTTGATGAATGGTTGGCTGAAAAAGAGGATCCAGTATTGAATGATAACAACATTCCTCGATGAAGCAATGGCTGATGTTGAAGACTTTCAGTCGGACGAAGGATAGAATTCCCCATCGCAACGTCCCACTCGCATATCTGCTATGCCTACTTCTACAGCGCCATCAGCGCGCGATAAGGGTAAGGGTGTAGCAGTCTTGTCATCGCAAGGCTCACAATGTGGTCATAACCATGAGCCAGAGTTGACACGTTCTACTTCGGAATGTGTTGCCGGGGCTAGAGATAGATCAACATCAACTGGTTCAAGTGGCCTGTTCTCTAGAGACCCAACTTTCCAATACAGGCGAAAGTCAAAGGATAAGAGCACCCATGCAAAGACAAGTCAAAGCCAAAGGTTGGCCACTCATGACGAAGAACAACACAAAACATCATATTCTAGCAAGAGTGGCTCACGAGAAGGAGGTGAACAGGGTCAGAACGAGGAGGCATATGAAGGTAGTGACGGTGGTGGTGGTGGAGATGACAAAATTAACATATATGACCTATGATGCCCAGATACGGATACTGGACACGAAAACGAGCGTCCGATACGTCAACTTCAAAATTTTAGGATACAGATATGGGTACGGCATTTTTAGAAATATCTAAATATAAATATTTAATTGGGATTTTATTTTAAATGAAATATATATATATTGCTGGAGCTGTCAATCTCTTTATTTTGCTGCTGTTTTTTTTTATTATTATTATAGCTGGGCTGAGCTTGACTCAATCTGAAGCCCACAAGATGGGCCCTCACTTGAAATTGGAGTGGGGAATACATGGGCCTTGGCTCACTTTTAAATAAGAGTGGGAGACACAGTTTTACATAGTAATGGAAGACACTTGAAGAGACCCATGTGACACCCACGTGACAGAGATGAGATGAGAGGTAAGATGAAAAAAAAGCATCGTCTCTTTTCTTATTTCTCTTTTCTCTTTTCTCTTTTCTCTCTGCCCTAATGATAAAAGAGATGAGGGGAGAGAGAAGACAGCAGCAGCCGGCAACGATGATGGTGGAGATGGCGACGACGATGTTGGAGGCGGCGATGATGCTGCTGCGACGTCGGTGCAGGTACGCCCCTTTTTTTCCCCCCTGTTCCTCTTCTCCTCTCTGGTTTTTCTTTTTTCTTTTCTCTTTTTTTTTCTCTTCTTCTCTGTGTCTGGGTGGTGGAGATGAAGGGGAAGGGGTTCGGCAGAGAGAGGGTGGGGTTGTGGGTGGTTAGGAAGACAAATTTCCGTTATTTTCGATTTTTTTTTATAAAATACAACACAGCCGTATCCTTATTTTTTTGCACCGTATCCCTACCGTATCTTGCGGTATCTCGTACCCGTATCCATATCATACCGTGTCTGCACGGGTACCACGGGTGAGTTGCCGTATCTGGGTATCATAGTATATGACCCGTTACATGGTGGTCCAAGTGAGCCTGGTGGGTCACCTAGGTGGGGCAAAGGTGAAGGAAATGAGACATCAAATGAATATCCTCAGCCGCATCAAATGGCATCGAGTCCTTGGATCACAAGTTCTAATAGTTCATACGGGTATGGGCAACAATATGGACACTCACACCATGATCCTTCATCTGAGTATTGGCAGCCGCAGCAGTATGGTGGATACGGTGGTCCATCGCATGGGTATGGGCAACAACAGTATGGAGTATTACCGGTACCCATACCCCCACAAGTGCAACCACCATATGCATATCCCCAATTTCAAGTTATGGCTCCATCATCAAACTATGGAGAAGGTCCTATAACTCCAAGAGCAGGGCAAGGGTTCTTTCATTTTGACATTGCTCAATACTATCGTCCAAGTCAAAATAACGACGAAGATGAAGATCTAGAAGCCGCAAGGCATTCAACATGGAATTGGTATTTAAATTTTTATATGCTATAAATATAATTGAAGCATAGTTACATCTTTGATCTTACTAGTTGACTTGATAATTGAGAGCGGATATTGAAAGTTGGAGACATGTATACTGTATTCTGTACTTTTTAGTTTTAAATTTTAATTGCCATTAAATTATAAAAGGGCTAGCAATTATGTTATTACTTATTAATTATTATGGATATATTCATTAAAAAAAAGGCAAAATCTATCCTTAACATACAAGAATGATCAATGAAGAGAGTTAAACTATATAAATGGATGGAGGGAGGCAATAAAAAAATAAAAAAGGAGAAAACAACTTTTTTCCTCCTTTTTTTTCAGTTTTTCTTGCGACTCAAGCCGACTCGGCCGAGTCGAGTCCCAAGTCCGTTTTTTTTATTCTTGTTTGGAACCCTACTTTTTGGCCCAAAACAACAATGTGGTAAAATCTTAGCTGTTGATTCCTCATAGATTTCGTGATATTTGCAAAAAAAAAAAAAAAAAGTCCAGACTGTTGGATCATGATTTCTGGAATTCGATGGGCCCCGTTTGCAAAATCCAAACCGTATGGTCTCTTCAGATGGCCTAAAAAGGCTATGGGGTCAAATTTGGCAGCCTGGTTCATCATCAATCATGAGAAAATGGCAAAAAAACTCCTCACGATTGATCTGCAATAGTGCAAAAGGAGAGATTTTTTAGGAGTCCATTTTTTTTTCCAGAAGGCCAAACACGGCTAGGGACTCAAATTTCAACAACTGATTCATCGTGTATTTTGAGATATTTGTGAAAATTTGCAGACCCATTGCATGATCCGAACCGTTCAGTCTCTCTAGAGAACCAAAATTGGCTATGGGGTGAAAGTTCCAGCCTTGATTTTTATGGATTTTGAGAAATTTGCAAGACTCTTATAACTGTTGGATCACACATCCTACTGATAGTAGGAATCCTCTCTATTTACCAAACTTGGAACTCTTAGAAATCCTCTTTGAGGATATCTTGGTTCCAGGAGAACAAGGGAATCCTCTAAATAGAAGATTTCTCTATGTTTACCAAACTTGTCCTTCATTGTGAATCTTTGACTTCATTGAATTTGCTCTTCATTCCCCAAAATTGTTTGTTTTTTTGCTCAACAATTTTTGGATTGGAGCACAAATTTCATTATTATTTTTTTTATTCGGGTTTCTAGAACTGATTGTTTATTTCTGAATCAGAATTTATATCTCCGGATTGGATCTCATCCATTAGAGCCCCCCACTATATGCACCCAGGTCTGGTTTGACATTAGTAAGATGTACTCAGGAGAAAGTCATATGATTGGAAGCTCTCCATAATCAACATATAGTGGTGTCTTGGTCATCTCTTCTGAATGGTGTTTTAAAATTCTCTGTTGAAGATGCAGCTCTAAAGAAACCTGGTCTGACAAGAATCATTGTAGTTTTGTGAAATGACAAAGAGGAAGTATTATTCATGTTTTCCAAGTATGTGGGTGGCTGGGTGCTAAAGATTCAAATGAGATTGGTGTTGGCTATCTAGGGAGCCCTTCGGATTTCTCGCATTCTTTCCAAGATAGGTCAAGTATAGAAAGTGATTCTCTAAATGCTATCTCATGGGCAACTTTTTTACACAAGGGGAAACGGAAATTCCAGCTTTACTTGAATGAGATAAAAATCCTTATCATCTTCTATCCAAGTGGTTTTCAGCATGTTGGTAAATCAGCTGAACAGCACGGTGGACTCATTGGCTAAGCAAGGGGTTGTTAGGAATGTTTCTTTATATGCTTCCTTTTTTATTATATATGCTTCCTATTTCGTAATACTTATGGTTTAACGGTGTATGGTAAAAAGCCCTTGTACCCCTCCTTCCCATCTACACCATAGATGAAAATAGCGGCCGCTACGAAGCGTAGCGGCCGATATATCGGCCGTGGCGGCCCAGGCCGCCACGCTAAATTGAAAAAAACAGTCATCTGACCGCTACGTGAATGTAGCGGCCGCTACGCGAATGTAGCGGCCGCTACGGCCGCTACAGGGCCGCTACAGGCAGCTACGGGGCCGCTACGGGGTGAGAAAATTTTCTATTTTCCAAATTTTTTTAAAATGCATAATAAAACTTATTTTTTTTCTTCTTCTCTCCAAATAACATTTCTACACAACTCTTTTACCCTTTTATGTTTAAAAGAACACCAAAAAGCACATGATCTCGCCGAATTATAGTCAATACAAAGAGTTCTTCTCAATGATTCTTCTCTAAGTACATCCTATTAGACACTCCCTTTGGTATATGCATTTTTTTCTCTAGGTACTCTTAAGTCTTGACTTCATGACATAGTTTTTTTTTTTATAAGCCTTTCATTAGTTTCTAAGTTAGCATAACTAAGCAACATGAACACATGTAAAAAAAAAAATCATTACTATTATTTTCTATTTATACAGCGATACAGGACCTCATATAGTGAGGGGACCGCTACGCCCCCTTACCTTAGTTACTTTTGCAAAAAAAATACATTTTCTCTCATTTTCCAATATTCTAGATTTTCTAGAATTTTTTCAAATTTTTTTGACTATTTTTTCAAATCGCACCGCTACACCGCTACGTAGCGCCGCTACGCTACGTATCGCCCGCTACGTAGCGTTTTGGCGGCAGGCCGCTACGCCCACCGCTACCGATATTTTCATCCTTGATCTACACTCTATCAATGAAAGTTACCCGTTATCTGTGCATTCACAGCACTAACATATATAATAAATATAGATAAACTGTATTTTCAATAGGCATTTGTAGAGTTTTAAAAGTTCATATTCTTGCTCTCCCTCACCTTCAATAGTCCCTCCCTCAACCTCATCGGGCTTGCAACACTTAAGAACTCTCATTCACCTCGTCAAACAGTTCATACACCCACCCACCAATAGAAAATATAAGACCTAGAGTTTTTCCTACCTCTCAGCTAATGCTAATCATCATCGTCATCATCAAAGCCATGTCCCAACTATGTTGGGGTCAGCCACACGAATTTTGTTTCTCCACTCCGATCTATCTTGAGCCAAATCCTCAAATAAGTTAAACTTCTTCATATCTATTTTACTACCTCCATTTACGCCTCTTTGGCCTCCCCGTCCCCTTGGTGTGCCATCAACCTTTATGGCCAAACTTTTCCTTACCAGCCTATGTTGGATCTGCCCAAACCATCTCAAACAGGTTTCTCTAATTTTATCCCCTATTGTTCGCTAATTTTACATGTAAAATAAAGTGTAGTAAAGCATCAAATCAAGATAGAATAAAATATAATGGGATTATGATGGTATTTTGGTTTTGGTATGGATTTTTTTTTTTTTTTTTTTTTGTATAGAAAAAGTAGATATTTTTTTGTCTTTTAGTGGAGAAAGGTAGTTGTTTTTTGACTTTTTTGAAAAAGATGGAGGGAATTTTGAATTAAAGTGCTATTGATGTGACCCCTTGTCTGAAAAATTGAGGCTTTACTTGACTTTTACTAATCTAGTAAAATGACAAACAGGCCCTGAATGCTCTTGAAAACGCTCATTTCTAATTTTATCCTTCCTAGTTTTACCACACATCCGCCTTAATATTCTCATCTCTGCTACATCTATTTTGTGCATATGCTGCTTCTTGATTGGCCAACATTCTGCTCCATAGGTCATAACTGGTCTAATCATTATCATAAAATTTTCCCTTCAATCTTGTTGGCATTCGTCAGTCACAAAGCACTCAAGAAGCAAGTCTCCACTTCACCCATCCCACTTTTATCCTATGGTCGATATCTTCATCACGCTCCTCATCCTTACTAATTATAGAGCCAAGGTAGCGGAAAGAATCACCTTGACCGGGTAAAGGAGCTAATGCTATTTATATATATATATATATATATATATATTACACATATATACAATAAATATAGATATGCCATATTTTCAATAGTCATTTGTAGAGTTTTAGACATTCATATTCTTGCTCTCCCTCTCACCTTCAATAAACCCTTCCTCAACCTCTCATCTAGCTTGCAACATTTAAGAACACTTTCTCCACTCATTGAACAGTATATCCACCTTCAATCCAGCAGCAACAAGTGCTCACCGTGTGAGAGAGAGAGAGAGAGAGAGAGAGAGTTGTTGCCAGATGCAGATGTCGTCAACTGTGCATGGGCAGGAACCTCGAGATGGACCAGGATCTGCAGCTGGAGAGAGGAGCACGAGCAGGGAGAGGGACAGATCGCAAGAGGAGAGTGCTACGAAAAAAAAGTTGAGAGGAGCAAGAAAGAGGTCACTAGGGCTTTCGGCATGGGTATTTGGGATTTTTTTTTTTTTTTTTTTGGCTCCCATTTCATTGACAACTCACCTTGCACAAAACCTGAACAATATAAACAGTATATCCACCTCCAATCCAAAAAAAAAAAAAAGTACTCTCGCTCTCCTTGTAATATCTAAGAACTCGCTTTCTTCTCATCAAACAGTGATCACTTCCTATCCAACATGTACTCTCTCTCTCTCTCTCTCTCTCTCTCTCTCTCTCTCTCTCTCTCTCTCTCTCTCTCTCTCTTCTAGCTTGCAACATTGAAAAAATCCCTCCCTCCTTCCCTGCTTCCCTTCCACCTTCCACCCAAGCACAAAGATCCAAATACATTAATCTCTCTGCCCAAGTGTATGAAACTCTATTCTAATTAGATCCATATGTCAGAGGCAGCCCTCTTAGACTTTCACTCCATATGACCTCATTGGAGTTGACTATGAAGCAAACAAGGCAGTACAATGCAAGAGCATTACTATGCTACAAGATACTATGCTAGAATGTGGAAGGTGATTCAAATTTGACTCATTTATAACTCACATCGCAGTGATAACTGGTATTGCGTTAAAAATGGGTGTGGTCAGTATGGATACAGGTATTGTACCTGAACCCGTGTTGGATCTGGGTCATCCGAGCTGTTTTCATCCCCAATATCAAGAATCAAACAAAACCCATTTGGATACGTATTTTGAAGTCTCCGGGTATCATAGGTTAGAATTTGTACTATTAGAAAGATGGGAAGGAATGCAGTAACTCGTCCAAATAGATAATATATTTAGACATAATTGCTATTACAGAATTAGAATGAAGAGTGAAAGATGGCAATACCGGCCGAGGTGCAACTGAAATAGTTAAGAAACGGAAACCATGCATATCCTCAGGTCCCAACTGAAGCACAGCTGATGGAGGTGCTTGTTCAGTTTGACTGCCTGGTTCAATCTGGTAGGCAAAAATATTCACAAAATAAGAATTAATGATCATCATCATCAAAGCCTTGTCCCAGCTATGTTGGGGTCAGCCACATGAATTCTATTTCTCCATTCCGATCTATCCTGAGCCAATATAAGACTTAACGATTTAAGGAAAAAAGCTTCTGTCATCATTCTTACAAAAGGATCCCAGACCAATAAGATCTCAGGCGATTAAGCCACTGGCTCTAATTGTATAATATAAATATAGAATCATCTGAAGAAAACAACTTATGAGCAAATGGATAATGTTTCGAAGCATAAGCATTAGAAGTTTAGAACTACAGCCTCTAGTACCTGCCTTGGTGCAGGGCCTGCTGGGATGTTGACCATCGTGGTTGTCACTTCAACCACTCTTCTACGAGAAGGTACTCCCACTTCTGACCCCGTTTTCTGCTTTTCAGGCCAAAGATGGACCCTAACCCCAGAACATGGAGCAAGGTTCGTAACAAATATAAAGTGGCTTTTGCCATTATCACCCTGGCCATAAAGTTAAAACTGTTAAGTGACCATCCACAAACAAGAGTACTTAAAATCAACTGTTACATTATTTCATAATTTCACAGTGATTAATCCTTATATTAATCAGCAAATACAAGAAAGTTCGAACAATGCACTTGAAAAAAGAGTTTATTCTTCAATAAGCAAAATTATAATAAATCAATGTAAATTGAAAAACCATTTTATTTTTCAATATGCAAGAGTAAGGAAAAGATGAAACTGTAGAAGATAACAGACCTTAAGATAGGCCCAGCCCATCAAGACCCATGTATAATCCCACACGTGGGATATTGTCTAGATTGTATAGCTACTTTCTCTCCTCTTATTTCCTTGTATAGATTAGGAGATATTCTTTCATTATTCTAATTGTATTTTAGCATGTTTAGAGCCTTGATTAAGGCACAATCTGATTGTAAATATAAGCAGTCGATCCTCCATTGAGGCACGACCTTCTCTCCATTCTTCTTCTTTTTCTTCTTCCATATATTATAAAATGGTATCAGAGCACTGGATCTCTTCATATCAAATGTCTCTAAGTTACAATCCCTTCTCAAGGATCTGAAAAGATGACTCTCTCACAGCAAAATCACTATGGCGACATTCTGCAAATTGGATATCTGAGGTAGGCCATCTACTGCTGCTTGTGATTTCCTAGTTTTTCAGGATAGTTTTCATCAGATCCGTCCAATCTTGAGGATTTTCAACAGTTTGTTAAGCAACCTGATCTGAAAGATAGTAGGAAGTATCACACAAAGGACTACATTCACTGATCAGAGTTCTGATCTCATTGTGGGCCCCACGTGACCACTCTAGCACTAAAACAGGAGGTCGTCTGGCCCTGTTTTTGCTCTTTTTTGTGTTGTGTTTGCTTTGGAGTTCATCCTTGTGCTCCAATAACGAATCTGAACCAGATTTCAGCCTCTCTTGCCGCTTATTGCTGACTAATTGCTGTTTAGTCCTCTCCATCCCTCTCTCGGCTTGGATTAGTGAAGAACAGACCTTCTTCCTTCTTGGTTGCTGATTTTCTGCTTTATCTTCCTCTGTTGCACATTCTGCTGCAGTAGCGATCATGAAAAAATATGATGTCATCCCAATCAAAATTAATGGGCATAATTATATGTCCTGGTCCTTCCATTTAAAGAACTTTATTGAAGGACAAGAGCTGTTTGGTTATCTTAATGGAACCATAACTAAGCCTCCTACTCCAAGTACAACTGACTCCAAAGCCCTAGCCACCTAGTCCAAGGAAAATGCTAAAGTGGTTACTTGGATTCTTAACTCTATTGATTCCTCTTGCCGTGGCTCTTCAAGCCTATACTATAGCAACCGATATGTGGGCTCATCTCAAAAAGGTCTACCATGAAACCAATAAAGCCCAGAAGTTTCACTTGGATAGTGAAATTGCTAATTGCAATCAAGGGGATAAATATGTGCATGAATACTTTATTAGTTTTCTCACCTTATGGACCGAAAGGGATTCTATGTTGATCCAAACAAAGTCTCTCCTAGATTTCTATCTGAGGCTCTCAAATCACAAGAAGAAACTCATATTGGCCAGTTTTATATGAATCTATGTCCAGAATTTGAATCTGTTCGGACTACTCTCATGAATAAGGAAATTTCTGCTAATCTTGATACCTGCTTTCAAGAAGTCCTATGAGAAGAACTTCGTCTCACCTCACAGCGTGCTATTCTTGAAGAACCAAGCACCTTCCTCGCGTCTCTTCCAACTGACTATGCTCTTCTGGCAACCCCCAATCCAAAGCTCACTCAATGTTATGAATGCAAAGGCTTCGGCCATATTGCCAAAATTGCCACAAGAAGTTGGTTTGCAGATATTGCAAACGCTCTAGTCATCTTATTGATGATTGTCACAGCCAACAACGAAGGAATGAGACACAAAAAAAGAAGCCTCTCTCCACTCTGCCAAGACATAATATTCCAACTGCATTCCAGGCTCAAACACCCTTATCTGATACAGGAAGCACTTCATCCGGGGCTGTAACCATGACTCTTGCTCAGATTCAAAAATTGATTTAAAATATAGTTACCTCAGCCTATGCATCTATGGGCTTTACCGGCGGTCGGTATCAAACTCATTCTCCTATAGCATTTCATGCCTTCGATTCTTCAGCATCTATTTCTTCTCCTATCACCTCATCCACATGGTTTTTAGCTTCAGGAGCCAAATCACATGACATCTGTAGAACATAGCTTTACAGATTCCCACCCTTTTATGGGAAAAGAAAAAATAACCATTACTAATGGAGACCAACTACTCATCTCTGGAATTGGTACCATTACTTTATCTAGTGTCTCTGACCAATCCATCACACTTTCTAATGTCTATTTTGTTCCAAAATTATCAGCCAATTTACTTTCTATAAGAAAACTTATTGATGATGGAAATATTATTCACTTTTCTTCCTCTGGTTGTGTTCTACTGGGGCGATAAACTGGGAAGGTGATGGCGAAGGGGAGTAAACATGGGCGTATGTTTTTGCTGGACATTGGACATCATTCCTTCTTTGCTTCTTCTTCTAATAATTTCAATAAATTGTAGACTATTTGGCATACACATCTTGGTCATGTGAGCAATGCTCATTTAATTTCCTTGTTTAAGATTGGTTGTTTGGAATCTACTTTTGCTAAAAACATGATGTCTTCTTTCTCTTGATCAAAGTGTGAAACTTGTTTAATTTTGCCTTTTTCTATTCACAATTCTCATGCATTGGAATCTTTTGACATTATTCACACTGATGTTTGGGGAATTGCTCTTACCTTAAGTAGGACGGGATTTAAGTACTATGTGACCTTTATTGATGATCATTCCCGTTATACTTGGATTTATTTCATCCGCTTGAAATCTGAAGTGTTTCCTATTTTTCAAAGATTCTATAAAATGGTCCAAACCCAATTTAAGAAAGCTGTCAAGATTCTTATATCAGATTCTAGTGGAGAATACATATCTCATGATTTCTCTATCTTCATTTCTGATAAAGGCATTCTTCACCAAAAATCATGTCCGCATACTCCTCAGCAAAATGGAATTGCAAAAAGAAAGAACAAACACATTCTTGAAACTATTCATACTTTTTTAATTGCATCATTAGTTTCTCCCAATTTTTGGTGTGATGCTGCACAAACAGCTGTGTATCTTATCAATCGTCTCCCTAGTACTGTGCTAAGAAAAACTACTCCTTACGGAGTTCTCTTTGGTCATACCCCTTCATACTCTCACTGGCGTGTTTTTGGCTGCCTGTGCTTCGTTCACCTTCCACCTAATAAGCGCACTAAGTAATCACACCAGGCTACCAAATGCATCTTTTTGGGCAACAGTAATGAAAACAAAGGGGTTTTGTGTTATGATCAATTCGAAAAACGTATGCGAATATCTCGTAATGTGATTTTCTTGGAATAGAGTCCCTTCTTTTCTTTACGTTTGGATAGTCATCATATTGTTGTGTCCTATATGCCGCAATTCCCGGAGTCTGCTTCCCCATCAACTCTTCCCAAAGTCTATGTCCGGCGTAACACAGTCCCTCATATGGTGACTCCCTCTCTTGATCATCTCCTAGTACCGCCTACTGAACCTTCAAGTAACAATGCTTCTTCTAATAGCATCACCTCTCTACGACACTCTAGTCGTCCTTCTGGGACCCTAACCGCTATGGATTTTTTGCTCTTTTTACTTCCTTGGATAGTGCTCCTATACCCACCTCATATTCACAGGCCTCGAAGATCGCTTACTGGCAAAATGCTATGAATGAGGAATTGCTTGCTCTTGAAGCAAACCAAACATGGGAATTGGTACCAGGACCTAAAGGAGCATCTTTGATTGGCAGTAAATGGATATACTCCATCAAAGTTCACTCTGATGGGAGTCTTGATTGCTATAAAGGCAAATTGGTTGTGCAGGGTTATAAGCAGGAATGTGGAATTGACTATAAATAAACATTTGCACCAGTGGCTGGCCTTTATGGCAAATGGATGTCAAAAATGCTTTTCTTCATGGGGACTTGCGATAGGCTGTTTACTTAAAACCTCCTCTAGGATATGCTTGTCCTTCAAAACAAGTCTGTAAATTGCGGAAAGCTCTTTATAAACTTAAACAAGCTCCCAGGGTTTAGTTCGATAAATTCCAGGCAACAATTCTTCGAGCCAGATTTTGTCAAAGTCACTCTGATAGTTCCCTATTTCTGGGATGGACACCAAAGGACTACACATTCCTCTTAGTCTATGTTGATGATATGATTATCAGTGGCAATGATATTGCCGGCATTACGGATCTCAAACACCATCTTACTCGCCACTTTAGAATAAAGGATCTTGGTCCTCTCACCTACTTTCTGGGGCTTGAGTTTGTGCGTAACAAATCAAGCATTAGGGTCCATCAGCACAAATATGCTACAGATTTGATCACTTCGGCCAGGCTTGATGATGCTCACACTTTTGATACGCCTATGGAATTGAACAGTAAAATCAGTACAGATGATGGCCCTCCTCTGGATGATCCCTCTATTTTCCGGCAGATAGTTGGTAGTTTGCTTTACTTAACTATGACTCAGCCGGATATTTCTCATGCAGTTCATACGATTAGCCAGTTTGTAAGCACTCCCCCACAAACACCTTGCTGCTGCTTTGCACATACTCTTGTACGTTAAAGGAACTCTTCACCATTTCTCTTCCACCGTTATGGTACTCTCTGCACTTATCAGCTTATGTGGATGCTGACTGGGCTGGTTGTCCAGACTCTCGGCGATCTACCATTGGCTGGTGTATGTTTCTTGGGAATCTTTAATTTCGTGGAAGTGCAAGAAGTAAACCACCGTATCAAAGTCTTCTGCCAAGGCAGAATATCAGGCGATGTCATCCGCTAGTGCTGAAATCATCTAGCTACGCCGTCTTTTTTGTGAATTAGGTGTTCTTGTTGATAGTTCTACACCTCTTCATGGGGACAATACCAGTGCTACCAGAATTGCCAACAATCCTGTCTTTCATAAAAGAAAAAAGCACATTGAGATTGAGTGTCACTTCATCCGTCAGCATGTTGTTACTGAGAAGATAACTTTGCCTCATGTCTCTTCTTTTAACCAATTGGTGAATATATTCACAAAAGCACTTCCCAAAACGAGTCATCATGATCTAACTATTAAATTGATGTTTTCTACCTTACCACATCAAATTTGAGGGGGATAACAAGCCTTAAGATAGGCCCAGCCCATCAAGACCCATGTATAATCTCACGCGTGGGATATTGTCTAGATTGTATAGCTAATTCCTCTCCTCTTATTTCCTTGTATAGATTAGGAGATATTCTTTCATTATTCTAATTGTATTCTTAGCATGTTTGGAGCCTTGATTAAGGCACAATCTGATTATAAATATAAGTAGTCGATCCTCCATTGAGGCACGACCTTCTCTCTATTCTTCTTCTTCTTCTTCCATATATTATAATAGAAACATCATATTCAATAAGCAAAATTATGAGAAATCAATGTACATTGAAAAACCATTTTATTTTTCAATATGCAAGAGTAAGGGCAAGATGAAATAGTCGCAATCTACATATATATCCGTGTCCCTTTTGCAACGGAAAGATTATTTCTTTTTTCCAGAAACTTGGCATTTTAGGTATTAATGGATACAGATATCAGAAGCAGGGGAATTATTTAGCGTTGATGCATTACTTAGCACTAGTACAGCTATTGTAGGGACCCCTTACCAGATTTACCTTGGATAATTATCAAATAATAATAAACTAGATTACGTAGAATAATAGGTGCCTCCTAGACTCCATTGGTGCATTTAGTGAAACCACATTACTATGTATTAACATCACAGATATCACATGCATGTATAACATAGGAAATGGTGGAGAAATAAATAATAACTATAAATTATGAGAAATATTGCAATAAACAGCACTCAATGTCTGAATAATTAGGAACTATAATAGATTGTACGTAATTAAGTACTATCTGAAGGTTATTTTAGCAACTACGATAAATTCAATAACATTATGAATAATTGTGTTTCATTATTGTATTGATAATATTACTGATACTAATATAGTAACCTTAACAGCTAGTATCTTTAGTCCATTTTACCCGCAATTATCAATTTAATAATGTCAATCGTTCTTGCTTAGAATAATTAAAAATAATAAAGAAATTAATTTTAAATAAATAAAATAATTATTACATCCTGTAGAAGAGTCGGTAGGGCATGAATTAGATTTAGGGTCCATAGCTTGTTATTTAATTCGCAATAAGGCCTAATTAAGTGCAATAGGCTGATGGTCTCTACTAGTAATTTGTGTCCTAGTCCAGGTACAATGTGGATCTGTCTCTGTTTCTTTTGTTCTCAAAGGACTTCTTGTCATTTTTTTAGCATTCTGCGTTGCTTTTGCCATTAACATATAAGCAAGGGTGATTTTGATAGCAAAAATTAATTTTTACTGAGTTGACAAACTTAGGTAATGTTTGGATCGTCTTAAGTTTGGGTCTTAATGTCTTGTGTCTTAAGCACTAAGACAAAAAAACTAAATAAGATTGTTTGGTACGCAATAACAACATGTCTTAAGCGCTAAGACGACTTGTTATTTAAGACGAGATTTGTCTTAATTCTAGGAGCTCGAAATCTAGCTCCTGGAATTAAGACCCCAACATCTTAAGCGGTAAGACAGTTCAGGACTTTAAAATAATTTTAAAATTCTCATAATAACCCTCACCAATATCAATGGGTACAATAGCATTTTTTATTTTTTATTTTAATTCATTTATATTTTCATTTTCATTTTTATTTTTATTTTTTGAAGTTGCTTTTTTGAAAAAAAATTGATTCTAACTATTGGATTCGAATATGTTTCTAAAAATATGCAGCAATTATGTCTAGAACTGCCCCCTTATGCTCTTGTGATGGGGGTCCAATGAAGAGATTCAGGGCAAATACTGTAAAAAATCGTGAGAAATGGTTTTACAAATATCCAAATTTTGAGGTAAATTTCATACTAATTTTTTAATGATTAATATTATTCTAAACTACTTGTTTTTCATTTTGGCAGAACCATAAAAGGAGCATTTAAATGGGACAATGAAACCAATGAGTAAAAGCTTTTGTTTGTATGCTCCAAAATTTTCAAGTTAAAGGGAATCACCGCCAAGTGCAAATAGTTCTAGATGTGGACTCAAAAGTGTTTTTGTGGCTTTGGTTTTTTTTTTTTTTTTTCATTTTGGTGGTCGTTATAGTGATGTATCTTTAGTCCTTTTATAAGCAAACTATTAGTAAAGTTTATGTAATAATGTTGGTGATTATGAGGTGGAACATGCATTGTGATAGCTAAAACATGATTTTTTTTTTTTTTTAAGTTTAAAAAAAACGAGTATAGAGTGTACTGGGCATTGTCCAAGTTAAAAAGAAACAAATTTGGATTGTCACAGATGTTTTTCAGGCTTAAAACCATTTTTTTTTAAATGATAGAAATTACCCTTAACTTAAGACATGAATAAAATGCATTACCAAACAGTCTTATTCAATTCAGATCTCATAGCGTTCGGGTGTTGCCAAACGATCTTATTACAGAACAGCTAATCAGATCTTAAACTCGCAGCTCTAATAAGATCTTAAACTCACAGATCTTTTTCAGACAGATGAAGATGTTAAAAAAATAAGACGATCTTAGTGTCCAACTTACCCAAAGATTATTTACAAAATCAAATATTTAATCGTATCTTATAATTTCCTTTTTGGTTTTTCCATCTAATGTGGATCTTCTAATTTAATCGTACCCAAAGACTACATGATCGAGTCTCTTACTATTCCTTTTCCACGTAATCTCTTGAAAGATTACATGCAATCTGGACTCTTAACAGGTTAATCGCTAAAACATTGGGCAACCATATGAATGCACCCAAATCATGAAGAAAAGGAGACTAGAAAGACCTGTGATGCAGTAGTGGTGGATCCTACAATAGGCCCAGCGGCTTGCTCTTGGTTGACTACAAAGGTTGGCTTCCTCTGTCCTTCGAGTTGAAGATACTGACTTGGAGAGGTCTACAAGAAAGTCGGAGGAAGCAATGCTACACAACCAGTCTCGGCTCGATCTTGAATGGGGTGAAGGTGGTGGTTCTAATTTTTACTAATCACTTCAAAATGCTTTAGCATTAAGTTCATATGCAGCATTCTGTTTTGAACAATGTGACTATAGTCAGTTTTTTGTTATTCCGTGTTCGAGAAGCTTGATTATCACATATATTATTATTTGATGTCTTATTATCCACAAGGGAAGAGATACTCATGTAACTCTTGACTTCATGGTTCAAGGAAAAAACTATTAATTGGACAAGATTTTAATTTAAAGAAAGATGCTTTCACATGTCAGTCAAATACCGATTTCCTCTCATTTCCGTATCGGTCAATTCTAATTCGATTGGTTGTGTTTAGCTGTCATAATAATTACGGATATCATCTTGAGCAAGTCATAGCAAACAAAGATGCCAACAGCAACTAAAATACTAGCACAGATTACTACTTAGACTCCTACTCCCACTTCGGCATGCCGATGATTTTTCTTTTTGCTTTATATAATATTCCTTCTTTATTTATTTTTTTCGTGTGTGTGGGAGGGTGGGTGTGGTGGGGGTGGGCAAACATTTTACTTTCAAGTGTTCCTTTTTGCAGGTATTCATCAAGTATGGCTATGGGTGGAGTGAGTTGATACCTGTAATTTTGCTCAAGTGTTGTCTAATATATGGGATTCATGTAGATAGATTAATGACATTGGAAAGTCGTTTATTTTCTATTTCTATTATTTCATTGAGATTTAATGCTTTAGAATATGATGAGAAACTTGGGTTCCTTTAGAATAATGCCTTCTTTTGTTATTTCCAATTAGTTGGTTAAAAGTAAAACTCACTTATTTGTTTGACTAAACATATAGTTCTACCTCTTTAATCTCCTATTTTTTGGTCAATTCTAATTCGATCGTTTGTTTGCAAACTATGTTGAACTAATGACCAAAAAGCATCTCGATTAAGTCACAGCAGATGAGAATGAAAAAGAGATCTCTAATCTCTACAACTCCCAATTCATTTAGATTTTAGATAATCTAAATGTATGAAATCAAAATCAAAATCAATTTCTATTTATAAAAATAAAGAATTATATGATACTTTTTGCAATGACTTCTATTGCCCTGCTAAGCACGGGCGTATTTTGCTAGTACTTAAGTTATGCTAGAGGAAAAAAAAGACAGTTCTTTTAGTTTCTGGCACTAGTTTATTACAACTAAACCTGCATATTTCTGCTTATCCAGATATGCTGTCTTACCTTTACTCATATCAATTGATATTCAAAAAACAGATTTTCCTGTCAACATTGATATATACAACGGATGTATCAACACTTGGATAAATGATCAATGCTAGATAGAGGATCAAAGATCATAAAATGAGCAGAACAGCAATAGTTTCAATTTTTCAATGGCATAAACTGATCCAGAAAGAATATAATTTCAGCCAAGCTAACCAGTTTCCTTATGTCCAACCATCTTCTCCTCCCATCCATTGCTAAAACTGTGACAGTAGTCCCTTGAATGTATAGATCCCTATCAAGGCTATCATCAGCCCAATTAACAGATTTAGGACATGGAGAGAAATTAAGCATTTTAGACCCTGCAAGTGAAATACCTAAACTTAGAATGTCAAGTTAATAACTTCAGTTCATAAAGGTAACAAAGAAACAAGTCGTCGTCGTCGTCATTCTCCCAACTATGTTGAGAGGTCACATGGATTCTGTTTCTCATGCTTTCTCAGATTGCATGCTTGAGTTGTAAAAATGTTGTAACTAGAAAGAATTTTTAAAAAAAGGACGAAATTCATAAACGAAATGTATTGAGATATTATTAGAGAGCTGCTAATGCCACAGTCAAAACTTCTCTTTCCACATCCCTTATTTTAAGAATAATATAACCATGTGTGAAATTACCAAACAGGACACCATTCATAGTTTCATACATCACCCAATTTCTCTCTACACTCACCCACCCCCATCCCCACCCCCGCCATCACTGCCCCCTCCAGCAGCACTACCGGAGGGGGAGAGGGACAGGGACAGAGAGGGAGAGAGGGTGGGAGAGGGAGAGGGAGAGGGAGAGGGAGGGAAAGAGACAGGAGAGGGACAAGGAGAGGGAGAGATAGGCTTGTCAATTCAGCCTGTTGAAATGGGTACCTGGCCTGAAGACACCGGGCTTTCAAAAAGACTTGAGCCCAGCGGGTTGGGCTTAGACAATTATTTGAAAGCCCGGTCAAAATGGGACTGGGAATGGACAAAGCATGCCCTGCCCGTTCAGGCCTGGCCCGGCCCACCTGCAATATAATTTTACTAATTTCAATCTAAGATAAATAGTGCCAATCTCTGTCCTCAACTTCAATCTTATGATTATAGATTTACATGATCTACTTCTCGTTGCTATTGATCGTATTAAGAATTGTCTTTCTTTCTTTTTTTTTTTTTTAATATTGTCTAAAGGAGAATAGTATTACTTTTATTCATGCAAGTGATATTTCAATCGAAGTTAAATAGTGTCAATCTTTCTCCTCAACTTCAATCAACACATCTATTTTACTTTGCACTATATAAAAGAAGAAAACAGACACCAGAAAGGAGCAAAAGAAGAGCTCAAGCAACCAAAGAGACCATCTACAGGCCTTGTAGTTGTATACCCATGCAATCAAGCAAACTCGGGACCCATACAAATGGTTCCAACAACTCCCTCCAAGTGGCTATGTTCACAGACTCAAACCCTATAGACCAAGTGTTTAATGCATATAACTAATAATGCATAAGATTTTGCTAATCACATCATCAGTTATGTTTCGGAGTTTTTGTCTCGTGAGATGATGTTTCGGGATATGTTCTATATTTTTTTTATGACAATCATACTATATAGATAAAAGTTTTTGTCAGCATGCGTGCCAAGTACATATTTTTAACTCCTCTATGTTGCTTGTTGCATTGCATTGCCGGTCCCAAGCCCGGAAAAAAGGAGGGTTTAAAGTTCGGTTCACATCGAGTGTCCAGTGACAGTATAGGAATAATTAGATAATGTTTAGGTTATGTTCAAGATCGTGGGAAGCCCAGGCCCGGCTAAGGCCCACACGGGACGGGATTTGACATAGGCCCTTTCAATTTAGGGTCGGGATTGGACAACCCCCGGCAGGCCCGTCCAATTTTCGAGACGGGATTGGACAACCCAAGCCCAGGCTCGTCCCGTCCCATTGACAGGCCTAGGGAGAGAGAGAGGGAGGGAGAAGCAAAGTGGGTGGCGGCAGGCAGAGGCAAGCCAGCAGAGGGAAAGAGGGAGAGGGAGAGATGGCGGCGGCGAGCAGGAAGAGGAAGAGAGGGTGGCGGCGAGCGGCGGGCGGAGGCGGGCAAGCATAGGGAGAGAGAGGGAGAGGAAGAGTGGGTGGCAGCAGGGGCAACAAGGGAGAGAAGGCGGCGGCGGCTAGGGAGAGAAGGGTAGGGAGAGGGAGAGGGAGAGCGGGTGGAAGGCGGCGGGCAGGGATAGGGAGAGAGACAGGGAGAAGGGGAGAGGGAGAGGGAGAGCGGGTGGAAGGTGGCGGGCAGGGAGAGGGAGGGAGAAAGGAAGAGCGGGCGGAGGGTGGCGAGCAAAGAAAGGGATAGAGACGAAGGGAGAGGGACGTTAGAGTGAGGGGAAGAAAGGGAAGGTAGAGAGAAGGTGAGGGAGAGAGGAAGGGTAATTTGGGAAAAAAAGGGTGTGTAGAGAGAAATTTTGGCAATTTTTTTACTTAAGCAGTGTGTAGAGAGAAGGGATGTGGAAAGAGAAGTTTTGGTTGTGGCATTAGCAGCTCTCTATTATTAAAAGTACTGCAAGATTTACCATATTTATGGTAGCTAATCTATTTAGCCATTGACAGACAGTTTTCATGCAATCCTGGTTAAAGATTCATCTCAGATAAAGTTAATTCAAAAATAAAAGCAGATTAGTGTAATTAAAAAATGAAGAGATATCTCAGATGAAGCTTTCATGTGTAATTGTGTATTAAAAATGCCAATATTCAGTCAAAGCACAAACCAACAAAGAGAATTGAGAAAAATTAAGAGATAGACAAGACATAAAATACTATGACAATGGAAACAAAGGTATTGATGCAAACATGCAGAACTCCAGATTTCCTTCCTCATCCTGTGGAATGTTGTTTCTAAACATGAATCTTTTTTTTTTTTATCAGTAACAGAAAATTTAATTAAAAAAAGAATGATTACAGAGTACCAATTACAACAAAGAGGGAGCATCCTCAAATGTTTAACTGGTACAACAGACATGTACCAGCCACCAAGCCAAACTATATTATAAAAGCACTTAAATTACATAAATCGATCCACCCCCATAATGTCAACTTTTGGTCTCAAGTAACTAGCTCAGTCTGCATCCATGATCAAACTACATAGTATGATATATCTTTACAACAGAAGGCCAGGCCTGTAGAATGAGTCAACTACTTGCAAGCTTTGCCCAGGTAGACAAGTCTCCCACTCTAGGAAGCAGTCTTCCAATGTACACGAGACTTCTGCCCTATCCATACTAGAGCCAATGTTGTCACGTGATATTAATTTTTCAAATAGGAATCATTCTAGCGGTAGTGCAGTTACTCATAAAGAGGGAAGAATCTTGGGACACACTCAAGTTTTTGGTAGGGAATAGGGGATTGGTGAGTGCCTCTTGCCCTCTAATTTTAAATTAAAGGCTTTATATGATTTCTACTTGCAAGGAAGCTTTGCTAAAGAATTGCATAAGGTTTTAGGGGTAAAAAGTGATGTCGATCAACTGAAACCATTAGAAAGGATTATGTACTGTAAGGGCTACATTGCATCCAAAGCTTTATCCTACATGGAGGTGTTTGATCAAGCACATGGGACTTACATCCATGTATAAAGGAACTGCCCATTGATGGGCCAAAACTACCAGTCAGTAGCCTCAATTGAGTGGTACAGCCAACTGTCACATTGGATGGCTTGTGCAGGCCCAACAGTTGCACTTTTGGGGCTCACATGTTCCTCCAAACACGTACATTTCTCAGCAACAGATATAAAGGAACTGCCCATTCATGGCCCCAAACTACCAGCCAACAGCCTCAATTGAATGGTACAGCCAACTGTCCTATTGGATGGCTTGTACAGGCCCAACAGGTGCACTTTTGGGGCTCACATGTTCCTCCAAACACATGCATTTCTCAGCAAGAGTAGGTGCCAAGTAGGGTTGTACATGGGTCCACGATTCTCCCACTACCCAGTGGTTCCGACCTGTTGTAAACCAGGTTTGGATCCTAATATCAGTCCCGATTAATAAATGGGTCTGGTTCTGGAACCCATTTATAGACGGGCCTGATTCCAGAACCACAATGGTTCCAACCCGCATACCCGCTACCCAGTCTGTATACCAAAGCCCATATATAAAATCCCTTTTTTCTTTCAAATCCCGAAGCATCGATACTCCCTTCACTCTTCTCCACCCGTTTCTCATGAGCTCGGTGTCTCTCTCACACTCAACACCAGTGGCCACCAGAATGGCAGAAACTAAGGACTAGGCAAGATTACGAGATGGGTATTGTGGGGAAAATGGCGTTGCCTTTATCTGCTATTCCTCAGGCTCAAGCGCAAAAGCTGATTGCAGATTTGTCTTCTGTGAGTTGGTTTGATGAGGGAGAGGGAAATGGGAGATGATTCAGGCAAGAGACTTCCATTCTTCCTGAGGTCAAATCGCATCATCTCAAAAATCATCATCATCATCAAAGTCTTGTCTCAAATATGATGGGGTCAGCTATCTCCATTCCAGTCTATCCTGGGTCAAATCCTTGGATAGGTTGCATTTCTTCAAATCTAGCTTTATTATCAATGAATATCTTCCAATATTCATGTAGCAGAAAATATCTTGCAATATTCAATCACATGAATTACAAGTCCCCAATTAAGAATAACAACAAAAGGCTGATGTATGGTTACCAAAATGCAGGAACTTCCAAATAGATAAGAGCGATTGTGCTTACAACCCCATTTTAAATAGAAAAAGACCCTAAAAAATCCAACCAGTGATTTATCTCTTAGATAAGCATATCCTCACTCAAACAAGTCCTATTTGAATTTAAATGAGTCCTATTTAATTTAAACTTCAGAAAAAGTTAAGAAAAGAAGCTTTTGGTCTGGCTTGGAGGGAATGTGGAGCCCCTATGGCCCACTGGTTGTCCCAGATGGGTCCCACCAGATTCAAGGTCCCCTGAGAAACCCAGCGGGTTGGGTTGTATCCTGGGCTTGGGCCTACTAATGCCCAATAAAATGTTGAGTTGCAGGAAATCTCTCCGTGCCAGGTCAGTTTCAGATCAGATTATCACCTTTTCACAATCTGTGTTGATTCTAGGCTTGGTTCAGACCCGGTCCTCTTGGAGCACCCTGCATCAATTCCTTCAGTCTGAGCCATTAGATCTTCATCTATTTAAGTTTCCAAGAAAGACATAAAATTGGCCACTGGATATTGACAGTAGTTGGTTGGAATCTGGTCTCATGGGAAAAAAACAACTAGTTGTTGCACGGTCAAATTTGAGGTTGAATGTCGAGCCATGGCCAATGAAATTTGTGAATTATTATGGCTAAAAATACTGTTTCAAGAGTTGGGATTTACATTTAAAAAAAGGGTGGACCCATGGTTTCACACATGATAGTACTTCTGCACTTAGCATTGCTACCAATACAGATTATCATGAGCACACTAAGCATATGTAGGTCGATTAGCACTTCATCAGAGAAAAAGTTGCAAAGAAAATACAGTTGTGGACCATACTCGTACCCAAAGATCAAGTTAAAGATATTGTGACAAATGCAGAGACTAGAAATCAGTTATGGAGAATATAGAGCATACCGACGTAACTCTTTGCATCTTCAACAAAATTGTGCTGTGAGACCAGAGGCGGTTGAATTTGACTTATCCAATTAAAACTCTGTGGTATCCCACTACGAAGCATCTTGGTAAAAACACTAAGTCTTTTTTGAGTGCTTAAAAACGGCTGGCCAGTTTCAGAATCTATCATACTCAGAAGTGTATGTGAGATCTGCAATAAGAGAATAAAACACAATTGAATGAAACAAACAGAAGGCACATAAAAAATTAAAAAATTAAAAAAGAATTAAAAAAATATTTGCTCCAATGTACCTGTACAACTAACTGATTACACCATAAAATAGACTGGTGATCCATCGAAAGCCACACGTTCTTCATGCCTGTGCTACCAATCATAAAACCATGACTAGCAGGAACAATTCCTTCGAGGGATGAAAGTTTTGTACGAACCTGCAAAATGAATAAAGCTGCAATGAATGCACTGAAATTGCAGTAACAGAAAAAGCATCCAAAAAAATGAATTGACTCTAAAATGGCCAACACAATTAATAGATGGAATTATTGATTTGAAGATTGAAATCAAATAGCAAATTATTCAAGGAGTTGAATTGAATCATATTGTCAATCATATAGAAAATAATAGGATTTTTTTTTTTTTGCAAGAATTAAATATAGTCAAAATTTTTAAAAATAAGCAAAAAATATAGCTAGTCAAAATCCACCAATAGTAGCATCAATGACATCACAATAAAACTTTGGTACAATCATATAAAGAACATTATTGATAAATACATTAATATATCACAAACGATATGTCTTAGTCGTAGTCGTCGCCGCGATCATCATCCAAACCTTGTCCCAACTATGTTGGGGTCAACCTACAAGAATTTTGTTTCTCCATTCCGATCAATCCTAAGCCAAATCCTCGATAAGTTGCACTTCTTCGGATCTATTTTTACCACCTCCATTCACGTCCTATTCGGCCTACCACTTCCCCTTGGTGGGTCATCAACCTGCATGGTCAAACTTTTCCTTATCGACATCGTTGCCAGCCTGCATTGGACATGCCCAAACCATCCCAAACAGATTTATCTAATTTTATCCCCTATTGATGCTACCTCTATCTGCTCTAAAAACCGCTCATTTCTAATTTTATCCTTCCTATTTTCACCACACATCCACCTCAACACTCTCATCTTTGCTATATCCATTTTGTGCATATGTTTCTTCTTGATTGGCCAACATTTTGCTCCATAGGTCATAACTGGTCTAATCGTTGCCTTGGAAAAAAAATCATCCAATTTTGTTGGCATTTGTCAGTCACAAAGCACTCCAAAAGCAAGCCTCAACTCCAACCACCCCGTTTTATCTTACGTTCAACATCTTCATCAATCTCCCCATCCTTACTAATTATCAAGACAAAGTAACGGAAATAATCTATTTGTGGTATCTCTCGGGCTTCAATTCTCACAGTAGTTACAGTTTTTGTATATGCCCACTAAAGTTGCAATCCATATATTCTGCATTTGTACTGCTTATTTTAAAAACTTTGGATTCTAAAGCCTCCTGCCATCTCTTGAGTTTTGCATTCACACCATCTCTTGATTCATCCACCAATACTATACCTTCTACAAACAGCATACACCAATGTACCTCCTCTTAATTATGAGCAGTTAACTCATCCATATCGTTTTCCAACAATATATGTGTGAATTATATGTTTAAAATATCAACATTACTAAGAAAAGTAGATGGGTTGCAACATTTGTTCTCTCTTTAATCAACATTATATGGTTACCATACCCCTGAAATTAAAGAAGCGTTCATGAAGAAAAGGCCAAAAAAAACTTTAAAAAAAAAAAAAAAAATGTAGGATGAAACCCATATATAAAATCAACTATGCTCTAATCACATGCATATTCTTTGTTTATAACCAAAAACTCTCCAAATCACACAAATTGAAGAACTTCAAAAATTACGAGTAAAAAATTATTAGTATTAGCCATTCTGCCATTGCTAAGCTAAGGCTATTCCTCACCCGAATCATAAGATTCGATAAAATAATCATTGAATTGTAAGATTCACACATGAATCCTAAGATTCACTTGTTAATTGGATTCATTTAATTCCGTGGAAAACAATGCAAATTGTAGATTTCGGGATCGAGTTATAGGATTTTAACAAGAAGAATGTTAATAAATTGTGTTAAATTCTACTTGTCCTACCTAAGCAAATACCTGATGAGCTATGATGCCCGGATACGGACACGGGTACGGATACGGGACACGGGAACGAGCGTCCGATACGTCAACTTCAAAATTTTAGGATACGGATACGGGCACAGCATTCTTAGAAATATATAAATATAAGTATTTGGTTAGGGATTTATTTTAGGTGGAATGCTTATTTTATCTCAATTTAGAGCTCAAATATTACAAGGCTCACCGTTTGTTTCAAATTTTCAATGAGGTGGGCCTCACAATACAATATCTCATCATAGAAAAAGAGAAAAAAAGAAAAATGGGCCAAGTGGCTAATTGGATCAGTAGCCCAACATCAAAAAGAGAAGAAAAGAAAAATGGGTTGAGTGGCTGACGGGCTCAGTAGCCCAACATTAAAAAAAGAAAGAAACAAAACAGGCCCAACGGGCCCATACTCATTTATAAGAGTGATGGGTTCTTTTCTCCCTTTTCGTTGGCATCTCTAGGGCATGAACAAATGAGAAAAAAAAAACCGAAGAAAGAAGAAGAAGCAAGAAAGAAAGAAAGAAAAAAGAAAGGAGGAAGAAGAAGAGGAGGCATACCTGGCACCTGGAGGTCGAAGCAGCGGTAGTAGTCGAAGTAGCAAGCCAGCAGCAACAGCAGCAGTCGAAGTATGAATGGAAAGTAGTCAAAGCAGGAGCCCCAGTCGAAGCAGGTGGGTCTCCTCCTCTCCTCCTTTTCTTTTTTTTTTTTTTTTTTCCTTTTGATCAAACTAAGAGGGAGACAGAAATTGGTCAAAATGGAAAATCTGCCGAAATATTGGGTGAAAAATAACACAAGCCGTATCCTGAAATTGGCCCCCCGTATCCCAGCCGTATCTTGCCGTATCCCGTACCGGTATCCGTATCGGACCGTATCGGTACGGGTACCACAAGTAATTTGCAGTATCCGGATATCATAGCTGATGAGTTGTACTAGAATCGGTGGAAACCATGTCAAACACCTGCATTGGTATTTATTACCATGCTTCTAAGCCCCTATGCACAATTCTTTTGAGTAAGCTTGTTTTTGCTATTCAGTGGACAATGAGAAGAGGGTACTTTATTGGTGATCATAATTCAACACTCAAAGTCATGATAGAGTTGGATTGCTTGATGCTAAGAGATTTAGACAAGAATGATGAGAAATAAAGAGAAAGATGAGGAATTGAGAGAGATTGAAATAGTGGCACCCTCTAGGGGTAGACAACCACTCTCATATAGTTGATTCATTTCCACAAAATTATAAAATGGACTCCTGATATTTCCCAAATTACATGTAAGCCCAAATTACATTCAATGCCCAATAGTTGTCAATTCTGTTCTAGACACCGTTCTGGTTTGACCCTGTAGTGAAATGTTTCAGCATTCCGGTCAATTCCATTCCGGAAAAGACGCGATTGAAAAATGAAAATATAAATATAAAAGTTGAATGCTAAAAATGAAAAGACCCTAAGATTGAAAAAATAGTTGAATGCTAAAATAACACTAAAAATGCGTACTTACATCACTTAAATTAAACTACACTACAATTAATCATTTCTAGTATCCACAACATGTGAATGGAAGTATGAAACCTTGGCCGTAACTGGGCGGAATTGGTCCGGAATTAAAGCTTGAACAGACCAAAATGACCAGAACGAACCGGAATTGGGAACAAAAACTTTTAGGGGGCCATTCCGCTGCGCCCAAGGCTAATTCCGGCCGGAATGGAATCGAATTGACAACTGTGCCCCTCCCCCACCCCCTCTCTCCTCTTTCGTCTTTTCAAGCTAATGCATATATAATCACTATGCAGAACACCATTCAACCAATTTTTTGTCACCGTTTTTGTGAGAAAATCTGCAATCTAATTATTTATACTTGTGTATGCTAGCACCAAATCTTTTCCTTCAATTTTTTCCCTGGTCAACCCCAGCATATTTTGTCCTCTCATGATACACTATTTTGTTCACTCATGATACATTGCATTTTTAGTTAGCTTAATTACTGAATCACTCCCACAATGTAGAGTCATAGGTATCCTCAGCTTTACAACTTATAACGCCCATAAGCCATGGCTCAAAATTCAGCTTCAGCATTCGATTTTCCATGAAAACACATTTTCACCAGCCATAATACAAAATCCGATCCTAGAGTTTCTGCCTGTATCAGATCTCAGCACTTGATTTTGCAACTAGTACTTGTTTATTACTTTTCCATGAAGCAAACCACATTTTCACCAGCCATAGTACAACATCCTATCCTAGAGTTTCTTTCTACCCGTATTGGATCCTGTACAATCAACATCAGTATATGCTTCCGCTTTCACATCACATACCCATGGATTTTATATAAGATACCTTGCCCCAGTGCTCCTTTTATGTATCTGAGGATTCTGTGAACAGCATCCAAATGATCGTTCTTGGAAGCACACATAAATTGACTTACTAATCTAACAACACAGTTAATATCAAGCCTCATGCTGGTTAGATAAATTTGTGATTCTTCCAGATTAAACTACTTGAATATTTTGGTTAAATGTTTATAGAAGTTTGAACATTTTAGGTACATTTAATTAAATGTTCACTTCAGTCTCCTGTTATGAGAAAATGACTCCTGAATTATCGAAATGTCCTTCGACTGACAATCAAATCAAATCTTAAGGTAGGCCCACCTAAAAAATGCTCATTGTGGGATCACATAAATGGTGTAATGACAGTGGGCTCTCTTAAATGATAAAGGACCCACAAGATACTCGTTAGATCCAACTAATCTATCCACCTATGAGATCCTTTGATGAATTATGTGAAGGATGGGTTCTGTAGAAGGGCGGATGCGTTGGATGAAATCCATGTATATCAGGACGAAGGATGGGTTGCATATAGGTGGGTTGCTTATGGTGCATACCATTTATGGAAAGGTAAGATGTGCAGGATATTCATTTGATGGGTCTAGCATCAAAGTTATCTTTGTCATGATTATGTTATCACTTAATAGAGGTTATTTAATGTGATCATAGCCCTGAGATCACCTTTCGACAGTTTCCAAATCTCTCTATTGTCTCTTACTCTTTTCTTTTCTTTCATTGATTCTTATTCTTCTTATTTATTTAAGATAAAAATCAAATCTTCCAAGTATTTACTGAACTTAAACAGGTTTAATCTTCATAAATTAGCATTAGACGGACTTTCACTCTGATCTAAGCTCTTCATCCAATCAGTCATAATTAGATGGTTGAACTACTGGGTGCCTTCCCCCATTGTTGCAGAGGCATAATGCCCAAGATACGGCATGGATACGACAAAGACACACCGTGGACATTGCAGGGACACGAATTTTACACATAAAAGTGAGTATCAAACATGATACTGTTAATAACCAGTAACACCAAAAGCTCGAGCTGTTAGTGAATGGCATAAAAATTTATATCAACACCCCCTCTCGAACGGGAAGCCGTTTGAATTCAGAACCCAACAGAAAAACGGAACAGACAAACCAGACAAACAGATGGAGGTGACATGCCTTCCAGGGGTTTCAAACTCGTGACCTCTGGCTCTGATACCGTGTTAATAACCAATCACACCAAAAGATCGAGCTGTTAGTGAATGGCATAACAATTTATATCAACAGATACAACATGATATGTTGCCCATTCTGAAGTATCGGTGGATCATAGTTGCCATGTACATGATCAAGGTAAATTTTTTAAATGTATGATTAAATATTTTTATTATTAAACAAATATAACAATGTGATACATAAAAGAAA
The DNA here is from genome assembly GCA_028538565.1 of Umbellularia californica. Taxonomy (NCBI): domain Eukaryota; kingdom Viridiplantae; phylum Streptophyta; class Magnoliopsida; order Laurales; family Lauraceae; genus Umbellularia; species Umbellularia californica. The sequence continues at coordinate 49,557,245 of JAPQWN010000004.1, forward strand.
GTTAAAAAGAGTACACACCCTCAACAACAATTCAACATAGCTAGTTTCATGCCAACAGTTTAACGTAGCTGGTTTCATGCTAAAATGAAGCAAAAACTCTAGTAAAATCATAGTTTCAACCAAGCCATTGAAGTGCTTTAAGTGTAGAACTCAGCACGCCAAATCACAACATTAAATGGTAATCCATTCATTATAATGATAAGAGGGATGTATTGTCAATATAGTCATGTTCCTCTATATATAACAACGACAGAGAATTTGATGAGACAGTAACTTCCTTGTGCACAGTCCACTACAATCTTCAGTGTGAGATACAAGAATCAAACCTGGTAATCACGAATACCACCAGAAACAGAGATGATGACAACATGAGAGAGTGTAGGAGCAGATAACCAACGACCAGCACGAGTGGTCTGCACCTCATATCCCTTTCTCCATTCAGTATTTACTCTTGAAAAAAAGTGTCCTAAAGATGGTTGTAATGCCACAGGAGGCAGCCTGTACAAGTAGTTTGGTTTGTCAAGCACTTGCTGATTGGGTTACAAGAGAGAATATATATATATATAGGGGGGTCTTCATATGCATCTATCCCTCACCATTTTTGGTGAGGGACACCCCTTTTGGGGGTGTTTCAAGTACAAAAGGGGTACAAGAGGGGTACTTTGTACCTCCCTTTTGTACTTGAAACAGCCCCAAAAGGGGTGTCCCTCACCAAAAATGGTGAGGGATAGATGCATATGAATATTCCCCATACACACACACACACACACATATATATATATATATATATATATATATATATATATTGAAGCAGAAGGTGCACAATATTCACAGTGAAGAGATAAAGTAGCCACAAAGCTTACTGGTGTGGGCTTGAAAGTGTGAGAACTGTTTCAACTGCTGATTTCCTTAGATGTGGGTGGACAATTGCTGCTCTGGCAACAAAACCACCCATAGAATGGCCAACCAAAATTACACTTCGTGGCAAGCTAACAGTAGTTTCACCACCTTCCTTAGATCGAGCATCACGGGACTCTTGATACTGATCCAAAATCTGCAAACAGAAAAATGAGATAAAAAATGGTCTAGATATATGCATCGTCATATACATAAAGGGAAACAGTGGAAAGTAGAAGGACAAACTCATGAATGAAAAGTCTATGAAATTTTAGGCCCTGAGAAAAAAAAAAAGAAAAGAAATAGGAAAATTTTTTAATCAGTAACGTTATTTAATTTCAATAAGGATATCTGTAAACAATCATAGAAACTTAGGGACTAGTCTGAATAATAATCACTGTTGGATTACATTCCAATGGTTTCTTAAGTTGCATTTTTCATGAACTTTAGTTCGGCAGTGATTATTATTCAATGGGGATGGATTTTTCTTAGGGTATCTTAAAAATAAAATAAATAAAAAGAAAAACCAAAAATGCCTTAACATCCTCCATTCAAAATTTTCACAAAAAAAAAAAAAGGCTGTGTCCTGAAAATAAGCAAAAAAGAAATGTTTGTGAAAAGCCATAGACTCCTTAACAACTTCTTTTGCCCCAACACATCAGCTGCTTTATTTGACTCACATGAATAAATAAATAAAAGATAATCGTTTTGGAGCACTACTGCCACATTTCTGTTATAATGAATGCAAACATTCATTGCTCCCTTCCCGCCTTTTTACCCATTTGATTGCATTTCTTGAATCACAAGAACCAGTCTGATGCAGGCCAGATCCATGATTGGCCAACCCATTGGGCCCAAGTCCACTAATAGCCCATAAAGAGAAGACTTCCATAACCGTGCAACCCAAGTCTCTATTTTATTTTAGTAATAGTTCTTAGTTAGAGATATTTATGAATTTAATTAGAAAGTCCGCATTAGAATTTTTTTCAATTTGATTTGTTTCTAAGAATAGGTTTAAGTATGAGTCTATAGAAAGGATTGTAATCCCTCTTGAGGGACAATGCATTGCTTAATAAAATTTTCTATTGAGCTTTCTCTTGGTTGTGTGTCTGTGGTGTGAGACCCAGACAGTTTTGATCCTATGGATCCCTATCCCTAAGCCTTTGGCTTGGAGTTTAGCCTGTTGGCTATCGTCCTCCTTCCCTAAGCCTTTTTTCTTCATTTCGCTGCATCACACCTGAGGAACCAAGCCCTTTTTCTTCATTTCACTACATCATACCCGAGGAACCAAGCCAGGCACGAGTCCCACCTCATGTGACACAACCAGTGGCCAGCCCATCTCTTGGATTTTAATTCAAGACCATCTTCTGGGCCTAAGTTCAGGTTAGACCCGACCCAAGTGTCAGCAAGCAGACAAAAAGGGGTATTGAGAGAAAAGTGGGCCCAGCCTACAAGGGCCAAGCCCAAGCAAACAGGGAACCCAGCCCAGCCAAAGCACAGTTTTTCTGCTTGATCAATCTGAGCCGTTGGTTCCTAGAAGTCAAGATGAAAATATTTGGGTCCTCCGATGAAGTTCAAAAGATTTTATATAAGCAAAAATAAGGTGCTTGGTATTTTGAGAAAGCAATCTACTTTGAGCAGTTTCTTAGCTTCACGCAAGGAAAATTTACCGTTGCTGAATACACTGATCGAATTCAAGCATTGCATAACTTATGTGCATTGGATGACAGTCCAACACATGATTTAGCTCGATATATCAGAGGGTTGAGACCTGACATTTTAGAGAATATTAATCACTGCAATACCATTCAAGAAGCATACAGCGAAGCAATCCGTGTTGAACACACACTTCAACAGTCTCACATGCCACAGTCTAATCTCAAGAAGGAAAATTTCAGCCAAGTGCAAAAGCTCATATTGTGGAATTACAATTTGCCGAAGAGACTACTCCCACCCTTGTCATGCTTAGACTTCTTACCACCAATGAAAAGGAAGTCGAAGAATGGAAACAGACCATGATATTCCGGACACGAGTGAAGTGTGAAGACAGGTTAACTAATTTGGTTATTGACAATGATAGTGCAATAAACTTTGTTGCATAAGAGGTAATTGATAAACTTCACTGGCCAACCAAAAAGCAAGCCAAACCTTACAAAGTTATATGGTCCAATGGATCTCTCATTCTTATGATTCACAAATGTTTGATATCTTTCAAGATTGGTGGTTATGAAGATAAAATTTGGTGTGATGTCATCCCTATGAATATCACTCATATTCTTTTGGGATGACCATGGCTCGTGATCGAGAAGTGCAACATGACAAAGAAAAACATATTCATTCTCGTGGAAAGGACAACGGGTTTCCCTCGTTCCATTGCAACTGACACCATCACCTTCAACTGAGGAACCAAAGAAAGAGCAAAAAGAGGATAGCAAGGCTGACATTGAGAAGCAACATCAAAGAAAGGAAGATGCCATGACAAAGTTAGATGATACATCACTTAGCACACCTAAGATGGATGGTACTTCAAAAGAATTCGAAGACAAGAAGCCCAAATAGTGGTGATCAAAAGATGCAAGTAGCAAGAGAATCAGAGGCAAGCATTGAAGACTTGGATATGGATAGTAAGGAACCTAAACACCCGATGGATCTGGTCGAAATGCTACTTCCAAACAAGCCAATTGAATCATCTGAAAACAAGTCAATTATTCCAACAAGTTCGGAAGAAGGTCCATTAGTTGCATTCCCTCCCATTGACTTTATCTTTGGAGATCAACAATGGACACTTGGCGATTGCAATTTGATTTTGTAGATTCTACAGTCATTCTTTCAAGCAAGCTCAAACCATCAAAAGAAGCACTATCTGAAATTTTCTTGGAGCAAAAGATTGAGTGAAGTTTCTAAGCCATGTCAAGAGCAAGAAGATCAAGAACAACTAAAAGTTGTACGCTTGGTTTTCAACCGAGCAAGAAGATCAAGAACAACTAAAAGATCAAGGACGAGTTCCCTCCAAAAGAGGGGGAACTGATGCAGACCAAATTCATGGTCTGCTAGCCCATTCGGCCCAAGTCCACTAATAGCCCATAAAGAGAAGATTTCCATAACCGTGCAACCCAAGTCTCTATTTTATTTTAGTAATAGTTCTTAGTTCGAGATATTTTTGAATTTAATTAGAAAGTCTGCATTAGAATTTATTTCAATTTGATTTGTTTCTAAGAATAGGTTTTTTGAGTCTATATGTAACGCCCCACCCTACACCCATGCATGATATTGTCCGCTTTGGCCGATGAGGCCTTTTGACCCATCAAAAGGCCTCATCGGCCAAAGCGGACAATATCATGCATGGGTGTAGGGTGGGGCGTTACAAATGGTATCAAAGCCGAGGACGGCTCTATTTCCAGTGGGGGTGAATGTGAGGACTTGGTCCAGGCGGCACCCTTAACCACGGGGCGGAGCGTGTCAGCAACGGGCTTCAAACGGTGAGTCTCCGTTAGCCTGCATCAGAAATATCCAAGTCCTAACCCTGGGCTTATAAGTCAAACCCTGTATTAACTTAGCATGAGGCCTTTTGGAGCTTAATGGGTTCCGAAAGCAAAACCTTGAGGCAAGATTGGGCCAGAGCCCACGGGGCCCGAGCCGCATGAGCCAAAGCGGACAATTTCATGCCGAGTTGGGCGGGGCTGTGACAATTGGTATCAAAGCCGAGGAAGGCTCTATTTCCGGTGGGGGATAATGTGAGAGCTTGGTCCGGGCGGCACCCTTAACCACGGGGCGGAGCGTGTCAACCACGAGCTTCAAACGGTAAGTCTCCGTTAGCCCGCATCAAAAATATCCAAGTCCTAACCCTGGGCTTATAAGTCAAACCTCATATTAACTTAGCATGAGGCCTTTTAAAACCGTGCAGCCCCGAAAACCGTAAGAACTCCGTAGTTAAGCGTGCTCGGGCTGGAGCAGTACTAGGATTGGTGACCTCCTGGGAAGTCCCCGTGCATGCACGTGGGCCAAAGTGGACAATTTCATGCTGAGTTGGGCGGGGCTATGACACTATATAAAGGATTATAATCCCTTTTTAGGGACAATGCATTGATTAATAAAATTTTCTATTGAGCTTTCTCCTGGTTGTGTCTGTGGTGTGAGACCAAGATAGTTTTGATCCTATGGATCCCTATCCCTAAGCCCTTTGGCTTGGAGTTTAGCCCGTTGGCTATCCTCCTTCCCCATGCTGCTTCACAGTAATATAGCAATAACTTCGTTTCATTGAATTCCTTCACTCAAATGGGGTCCTAAAATGTTAGCACGACCACTGCACTGCCATACATAACCCCTCCAACACCATCCATATGCATCATTAAAAACAGGAAAATAATACTTACTCCAAGCTGCTCATCTATATTTAATAATTAACTTTATTAACATTTGATCAGGTGGTTTCCACTTTACCTTCACTTTTCCCATTATTCCACCACCCAAAGATGAGGCTCCCCACTGGAATGTGCAATTCTGTTTGGGTGCAGCAGTGAAGAGGAGAGAAGTGCACATTTTCAATGGAAAAGGTCACAAGCTTGACCCCTCCCCCTTGGACTTCAAAATCCTCAAGACTACAGATTTTTGCAAAAAAAAAATCTGCATGAAACATTGCCTTAAATTGTTGTACAATTCCTGCACTGTTGAATGAATCAAAGGTCATTATAACATGCATTTATGAATATTGAATAGTCAGTCCCCAGTTCACCTAGGACATATCTAATACCACCATTGCTAACCATGTGCATATGAATATGAATAGTCAGAGTCCCCAGTTCACATCTGACATATCTAACACCACCGTTGCATGATATGAGAACTTTTGCGGAATCCTAATATGGCACACTCATTGAAGATGCTCCTACCGCTCCTCAAAAATCAAAAATACGTCCAGCCACGTCATCACTGCAGACTCTTGATTATCTAATCATGTAGACCTTCCCCTAGCAAAAATTTTGTAATTCAGTCATTGTTGTTTATGAAGTCCATCTAAGAAGGATTCTCCATTGTCAGGATAATTCAGCATCTCACCTTTGTCATGTGAGAAACAAATAGCATTGAAGTCCACTCCAATACACCATAAAAAAGCATTCTGCTGGTAAATTGTTTGTTGCAATTTCATCCATATAGATAATCCACCATATAGATAAACCCACCTGAACGGACCACACTTCATCCATATAGATAATCCACCATAATTTTGTTGCAATTTCCTCATTCATCTCCACAATCTCTAGTGTCAAGACTGTAATTTATCCTTTATTACTCTTCTAATTGTTGCTATTTTCTCCCTTCTCTCCAAACACCTAATATTCCATGTGATGATCCTCACTGATTATTCAACTCATTCCCCATAACCCCCTTACCTTTCTCTTCATGTCCCTCCTCTGCTTTATTCTCTCTTTTTAACAGTTCCTTGGTTGCTCTTCTTTATTACAATCACTTTGCTCAAACTTCTGCAGCATCTTATGCTATCCTTATCATCTTCTACACGGACACTCCATGTTAACAACCTACCCATGGTGGATCCCATCATATTTAGATCTATGTTATCATTTCATTGGTCCCACTAAAAAAAAAAAAAAACTAGGCACTATACAACATATGATAAATCAAGACTATAGTTCCATTAATTAAGGGGGTGTTTGGAAACGAGATATTTTAAGAGATTTTGCTATATTATCTCCTATTTTAGAATATAAACTATTAACCTAGAAAGGAGGTGTTTGGATTACTTAGAAAGTATCTTACAATATCACACTTTCTTCCAAAAACATTCATATTAGAATAATCAAGGATATGCTGTATAAAATAATATTTTGTTCAAAAATCTTTCCTAAATACAAACGAGAGTTTGCGTAAAAATCATTGGAGAATTCATGAGCAACCATTAATAATAGTGGCCCACTATAAGCCTTAACATTTATCACTCCCACTATAAGAGTGGCCCCACAGTGCTTACAAATTTAATGTGGGGTAATATAGCCATATCACGATTACATAGCCCCTTATTAACTATCAATAGACAATAGTAGGTCCGTCCTACAAATGTCATAGTACGGGCTTTCATTGTGATTACCAACATTAGGTGGGCCTCACACTACCAAAATTAATCGGGTCCGACGATTACCAAGATTGAATTGTGTGATTGTAATTATTAGTTTGCCATCATTAAATGGGTCCCACTATTTAATAGCTCCCCTAGTGTTAATATGACTACCAACATCAAATGGGTCCCACAATGATTTCTCATAGAGGGATTCATCAATGACGTCTGATATCAGACAAGATTTTATAAAGAAAGTAGAAAAAGTCATTTGTGATAATAACCATTAGATGTATTACAGTATGGTTACCAACATTTGGCGAACCCACCTTAAATAAACAACATTGGTTGGATTTCATGATTTTGACATTTAATCTTATAAGTTTTTAACAATAAATGGGTCTTATCATGATTATTAACACCTATGATTACTAATTAGTGGGTCCTACATTGGGTTAATTGATTACGTTCTCTCCATTTCTTGTTCAATATATCATCTTGTGAGGTTTTAATAAATTTCCAAAAACTTCAAAAGTGTATTAAAATCTGTAAAAATTGCCAAACACCATAAGTGACACAATATAATAATGACACTATTTTATTCTATGATAACAAAATCTTACAACATTAAAATTGGTTGATATTATGTTATGCATTCATCCAAACACCCCCGAAGACAATGATCCTCTGCTAATCAATTCCCACAGCCTACACACCACTACCAACAATACCTTACAAAAGGGAACTCGTAGAAGATATCCTCAATGAGTAGGTGGTATCGACCAGACATGGAGGGCACCAAAAGTACCTACTTAAGTGGAAGGCCAGACTTGAGACAAATAGCACAAGGATAACAAAAGAGAAACCTCAGCAGCTTAATCCAGATCTCCTCGAGATCTACTACAACTTTCTTTTACCATAGGCAAAATCCTCCCCTATTCATAGTCGACAAAGAAGGAAGAGGAAATCACAAAGGCAGACTTCTTTGTTGTTAGACTGCTATTGTTTGGTGTTAGATCACAAATTGGATGAAGATCCACTGTAGATCAACGGTTGGATCTAGCCCAATCTAACCTATGATCAAGATGAAGACCAAATGTGGCAAACAGTAGGAGAAAACCTTATGTCACAAACATTAGGGAGACCCCACATTGGGATGTGCCACATAGGAGGGACTAATGAAGAAAGAGGCATCCAAGAACAAAAAGAAGACCAATATCAAGGGGGACCCATCTAGGGTCCACCTGTTGACACTACACAATGTACGGCCCATGTCTCCAAGCCCATTCACAACCCGAGCCATGTTATATTCATTTATCTGTTTTGTTTTGTTTTTGTAATAGAGTTCAGTATTTGTGGGTCCATTAGTTTTATGGTCATGTTTTAATCTCAACCCTTTAAAGTGTTTTAACAGATGAGATCAAGTCTAGATTAGGGTTTTGTCATAATAAAGCCTTGTAAAGACCCTTTTCCAAGTTAATGATGAATAACATAATTATTATGGGTGTTTATGCTCTCCCCCTCCTGATATAAAAGGATCTGGTGCGAAGCCACCTGTGCGAATCCAGGGAATCAGGTATTCTTCTACTTCTCCTCTTTCCATCATTTAAGTTACTGTCAGTTTCCATCTCCCAATCGCCATCTTCCATCAAAACAGCCCCTAAACCCTAATCCTCCTTGGTCGTACAACCCTAATACCATCTAAACCCTAGATCCAAGCCAACCACATCAGCCACCTGACATCAAACCCCCAAATCCCATTGACCGAATGCCTCTACTATACAAATACACCAGCCGAACAACAAACACCCAGCCTCTTTCGCAAGCCAAGCACCATCCAAGGCCATACCCTATTCGTCAAACCCCCTAAACCCATCTCCATCTCCATCGCACCCCTTCCCAACCTAGATCAGCCCAAGCCAACCTTTCCCAGACTAGATTCAGGCCCAGCAAATTGCAAACTCAGCCCATTGAGGCCCTGCCGAACCTCTTTTGGGCCACTACCCTTGGCCGAACCCTTTTCATAGGGTTTGGAGCCCTTTCAACCATTTGTTCTCAAACCCTTTGCTTATACATATCAGATATGAATGCGTTTGTGGACTATTTAGTGATTTAACTGCAGGATTCGTCAATTAAAACAATCTGAATTTTCCTTTCCCATCTTCACACTTCTTAACAATTTTTGAATCATCGAACTTGGCTCTTTTATCAAATCCTTAAGGGGAATAATCAATCTACTTGACTTTTGAATTGACCCCTAAGCTAGTGGAAGGAATATCCTTCCATTGAGACCCTCGATTCTAATTTAAGGGGTCCGTATTGTGGGATTGTGACAAGGCCTAGATTCATCACAAGCCTCCCATTTGAATTTTACTAAAAGAGGTGGTGCAATCTGAAATGTAATTCTATATTTTTAATCGGGAATGCTAATAAAAAAAATTATCTCAAATAGTCATATAGATTAGCCTTGCATGGTCCTTCACTAGTAGTAGACCACAACATAGTTGGGACAAGGCTTTGACGATGATGAAGATGAGAGGGAAGCGCAGTGTCGCCTGTTGTTCTTTCATCACTATGGAAGAAGAGAATGCTAGATAATCAACATAAAGAGTATTCAGAAGACACCTATGAGATGAAAAGAAGGCTAGCTGGATGGATTATGGCACGGATTTTAGTTTTTTTTTTTTTTTTTTTTAAGAAAGATAACTATATTCATAACTCAGAAAAGTTTATAATAGATCTATACTGGAAAAAAAAAAGGCCCCAAAAACAAAGGGATAAACAGACAACCCGTATAAGATAGAGCTGAACCCCCAAATAATAGGCATCTGCCCACAAAGGAAAAAACATATCAACAACCAGAAGAAATAAACAAGGACGGTCCCAAAACTCCCTCTTTTGCCAGGCAATCTGCTTCTGAATAAACACTTCGCTTAATTCCCTCTTTTGCATAGAGTTTGGTAGTTACGAAGCTTGAAACATAGTAAGCAATTGGGGAGGGGTAAAGGTGGGCACCAAAAGATGCTCCAAGCTGATTGTGAAGTGGTCGGGACCGCCTACGGTTCCTTAAAATCCATCACTCATAATGCAGATAGGTGCAATCCAGGGAAAGCAGAATTTGGTATGGGATGTCACATGATCACATCGGTTCTCCTTTGAAGGTTTCCTCATAATCAATAGACATCAAAGACTCCAACATGGTGGAGTTGATATCCACCCTGAAGCCTTAAGGAGTTATGTTATACAATTTACTGGGAATGTAATTCAGTAAATGCAATGGCCGTTAGGCTAGGTAGTGGGCATTTGAATATTGGTTTCTAGTGTTTGTGGTAGTAAGATCAAGTTCTTGGGTGATTCCACTCAGGTGACCAATCAAAACTCTTAAGATCTCAGCCAATAAAGAGACAGGTTGCTTTAGCGATTAGACACAAGTGTTTTAAAATTTAGAGATGGTTACGACTGTGATGAGTTGGAATATAAGAGGATTAGGTAAACCGGAGAAAAGGGCAGCTGCTAGAAAATTGGTAAAGAAACAGAAGATTAGTCTCCTATTGTTGCAGGAAACTAAAATTTCTAAAGACATAGATAGTGTCATTCAGGAGATTTGGGGGTCACGCAGATGTAAATTTGAGTGGGTGCTGATATCAGTTTGGAATGATGACATTCTGAAGATGAGGATGTTCTCAAAAATCAAAGGGTGCTAGCTATTAAGTTTGGTTGTGTTAAGGGGGACTTTACATGGATTGGTGCAAACGTCTATGGACCAAATGATGACTCAAAGAGGGAAGATTTTTGGGCCTTGGTCTCAGGCTGATATCAGTTTGGAATGATGACATTCTGAAGATGAGGATGTTCTCAAAAATCAAAGGGTGCTAGCTATTAAGTTCGGTTGTGTTAAGGGGGACTTTACATGGATTAGTGCAAACGTCTATGGACCAAATGATGACTCAAAGAGGGAAGATTTTTGGGCCTTGGTCTCAGATATGTTGTTTCAATGGCCTGAACCATGGTGTATTGGAGGGGATTTTAATGTTGTTAGATTCTCTTATGAGAAGAAGGGGGGTAGACGAATCACTCGGTGTATGGAAAATTTTTCTGAGTTCATTAATAGGAATGAACTAAGAGACATGCCTATGGTGGGGAGGAAGTATACATGGTCTAACAACCAAGAAAGAGCAGCTATGAGCAGACTGGATCGCTTTCTTGTTTCAAAGGAATGGGATGAGTACTTTAAGGATGCAATTCAATCAGCTTTACCCAGGTATGTATCTGACCAAAGCCCTATTAAATTCGGTTTGAAAATTGTCTGCTTCTTCATAAGGATTTTTTAATGAAGGTGAGAGAATGGTGGAATCTTTTACAGTTTTCAGGTTATGCAGGCTTCTCTTTAGTAGTTTAGTGAAGAAGTTGCAGGGGCTTCAAGCTAGAATCAAGGAATGGAATAAGCAGGAATTTGGTTGCCTTGATGACAGAAGAAACATTCTTGAAAGAGAATTGGAGGATTGGGACAAGATAGAAGAGGAAAGGCAGCTTGATCAAATAGAGATAAAGACAAGGAGAGAAGTAAAGTGTAAATTGTGGAAGATTAATCGGATGGAGAAAATATCATGGAGGCAGAAATCTAGAGCTTTATGGTTAAAGGAGGGGGACAAGAACACCAATTTTTTCCATCGGATGGCTAATGTTAGAAGAAAGATCAATTATGTTGGAGAGATTAGAAGAGGAAACACTATGCTTCATAAACCAGCAAAGATCAAGGAGGAGATTGCTCGCTTCTTCAAAAGTTTATACTCAAAGGATCATTTCGTTAGACCGACGTTGGATGGGATTCACTTTCCCATGATTCAGGAGGACCTCAAGAGTTGGTTAGAAAGGGATTTTGGCGAAGATGAAGTCAATGAAGCGTTATTAGGACTGAGAGTGATAAAGCTCCAAGACCTGAAGGTTTCAACTTTACCTTTATTAAAGCTTCTTAGAACATTCTTAAGGAGGATTTTTATCGTATGTTGTCAGAATTCCATTCAAGGGGGAAATTGAACAAGGAGATTAATGCTACTTTTATTTGTCTCGTTCCAAAGTTCCAAATCCGACAGTTTTGCAGGACTTCAGATCCATTAGTTTGGTAGGGTGTATTTAGAAGTTGTTATCAAAGATTCTGGTTAACAGACTTAAAATGGTTCTTCCTCTCATCATCAGTCCATATCAAGGGGCTTTTGTTCATAAAAGACAAATTTTGGATGGCATTCTAATTGCTAATGAACTCATAGATTCAAAGAAGAGGGACAAGTAGGAGGGTGTTATTTGCAAAATAGACTTGGAAAAAGTCTATGATCATGTGGATTGGGATTTTGTAGATTATATGTTTGGTAGATTCGGGTTTGGGTCTACTTGGAGAGGGTGGATGAGAGAGTGCATTTCTTCCACATCCTTCTCAGTTGAATGGTTCCCCAACACGACTTTTCCAGGCCTCACAAGGTCTAAGACAGGGTGATCTATTATCTTCCTTTTTCTTCACCTTAGTGGCTGAAGCTTTGGGTGAGCAGCTTTCAAATGCAAAAAATAGGGTTTGATCAATGGTTTTGAAGCTGGCAAGGGGGGAGAAGTCATCACATACCCTCAATTTGCAGATGACAGGATTTTGTTCTCTTCTACAAGTTGGGACGAAATTGTGACCTTGAAAAGAATTTTGAAATGTTTTCAGTTAGTTTTAGGATTGAAGGTTAATTTGTCAAAAAGTTCTTTGGTGGGGGTAGGTTGTTCGGAGGCGGATATTCAAATATTGGCGGACAGATTGCATTGTAGAAAGGGGAGTCTTCCTTTCCAATATCTTGGACTGCCTATTGGGGTGAGCCCTCAGTCGATTGCTTTATGGGATCCGGTGGTGGAAAAGTTTGAGAAGAAACTATCTACATGGAAAATACAATCTTTCTTTAGGAAAGAGAATTACAATGATAAAATCTTCTTTGTCCAACTTACCAGTTTACTACATGTCACTCTATAGGATGCCGATGGCTGTTATCAAGAAGTTGGATCAAATTCAGAGAAATTTTTTATGGGAGGGAAACTCTCAAAGAAGCGTGATGCACTTGATGAAGTGGAGTGAGGTGATTAAACCAGAAAAAGGGGGGGGCGGCGGTTAGGCTTGGGAAATTTGGACCTTGAAAATTGGTCTTTATTAGCTAAATGGCGGTGTAGATATGGAGAAGAGAAAGAGGCATTGTGGAGGAGGGTAATAGTGTCTAAGTATGGGGAGGATGTTTGGGGGTGGGTGCTAAAAAGAGTCCATAAGCATAAGTTGTCTACTTTTTGGGCGGTCATTTCTAGTTTTGGGGACCAGTCAAATATCGGGGGGAGGTCTTTGCTAAAGATTCAGGTTTTGTGTGGGGGAAGGGGAAACTGTCCGTTGTTGGTATGATGATTGAGTGGGTGTTGGTCCTTTAAACCTTCTATTCCTAGACTGTTTAGGGTTGTGTCAAAAAACGACAATTCAGTTAAAGAGTGTTATGTGTGGGATGAAAATGTGTTGTCTTGGAATATTAGTTATAGGAGGGCCCTCCATCGGTCGAAGGTGGAGGTCAAGGAGTCTTTGTCCAATCTTCTTTCTAACATTTTCTTATGCAGGGATGCAGCTGACTTTCGTATATGAAAGCCTCTTTCTAAAGGTTTGCTCTCCTCAAGGTCATTCTATAAGGAGATTGATCATTTTCATGCAATATCATCTCTTTGTGCAGCAGTGTGGATGGGGCTTGCTCCACCTAGAATGGAGGCTTTCTGCTGGTTGGCAATGGCGGGCAAAATCTTGACAACAAATGTTCTAAGAAGAAGGGGGCTAGTGACTGATATTATTTCTGATATGTGTTGCCTTTGTAGAGGGGAGATGGAGTCGATAGATCACTTGTTCATCCATTGTGGTGTCGCTTCGTCTATTTGGGGGTTTTTCCTCAAACAATGTGAAGTGAGTTGGTGTTTTCCCAGTTCTTTACCGATGGTGTTTGAAAATTGGAGGAGGGCCCCAATTGGTGGAAATGGTACAATCTTGTGGAGGACTTATCCCTTTTATCATTCTTTGGTCAATATGGAACGAGAGGAATGATAGGATTTTCAACAGGAAAGAATTGTCTCAAGAGGAGCTAATTTCAGCTGTGCGATTGAGGATCGCTAAATGGGCTTGTGCTACAAAAGAATTTACAAAAATTAAGATAGATGAAATTTTGAAATTTTGGGGAGTTTCTCTGATGACAAGTGTTTTAAAGAAGAAAATGATAATATCTCGGTGTTCTCCACCATGCGGAGTCCTAAAATTCAACGTTAATGGAGCGGCAAAAGGAAAACTGGGTAAGGTTGGCATTGGAGATGTTCTAATAAATCATAAGGGGGAAGTTTTGTTTATGTTCTCTAAATATGTGGGGACCAAAGACTCTAATGAAGTGGAAGTCCCGGCAATTCTAGAAGCCCTTCATATTTTTCATACATCATTTCATCATTATCTTATTGTGGAAAGTGATTCAGCTAATGCTATTTCCTGGGTGAAATCTTTGAGGGGACCATGGAAAATGCAATATCTCTTCAATGAAATTAGTCATCTAATTTTTAACTTGCAAGTTACGTTTCAACACATTAGAGATCTGCAAACGGGATAGCAGACTCTTTAGCTAAGCAAGGGTTCATAGATCTTGTAATTTAAGTGCCTCTTTATTGTAGTATGTGGCTGGTTCATTTCTCTTGTACCAGTTCCAATATGGATGGCGTTTTTTTTTTTTTAAAGCTGAGTTGTACTTCTTTCCTTTTTAAATAAAATTTATTGTTACCGATCAAAAAAAAAAAATAAGTGTTTTAAAATTCTTCTCCATAAAAGGTTAATCGCTTTTGCAAGGTTTAGGAATTTTTCATCTTTATGATGAACAATTTTCTTTATAGTATAATTTTCTTGCACCATATAGTTCCACTGTATTTTTTACTCAATAAAGAATTTTTTACAAAATGAAAAACATACTAGAGCTTTGAATCAACTTATCAAAAAAGATACTCTAAGACTTTGAATTCTATGAAATTACAGCCATACCCTGTGGATGGCATAAACAACATATTCAGTGTGTTCTTCCAGTATCCCGCCATCCATTGCAGAATGCTCCCCTTCAAGATCCACGGCAAACCAGTCCAGCATGCTAGTGTACTGATTAGGAGGCGTGAAACAATCAATATCATCCAATGCATTTAACCCTCTTTCTTCAGGTGTCAGGGAAGCATCCTGATAAAAGGTAGGCTCAAGTGGACCTCCCTGATAAGCCCTATCAGATTCTGCAGCCAAGGAGCGCACCTGGAAGAAGAAAGAAGGAAAAACAGAGACCAAAAGGAACCAACATATATGTTATCACCCACGATTGAAAGCATAACAATAATAACCAACTCTAGCAAGCTTCTACATGCCTGTAAAATGTAAGCAAAAGGATAATGCTAGTGGTGGGAACTAATAAGACCGCCCTCAAACAACATGCAATCATTGAAGGCAGAAAATGAAGGCCCAACATATAATTATGTCAAAATTCATTCACAGATGTTCATGGACTAAATTCAAGATTGTGAGCAACTTAGAGAAAAGAAGCACATATAAGTCTCCACCCACAGGCAAAAAATGTTCGGAAAGTGAAATATGCCTATAAGTTTGCAACAGTACAGAGGAACTATCAAGTAGATTACCATTTCAACTCTTCAGTCACATAATGTGACACAAATGGTAAATGGAACAGTTGAATCATAAACAATAACTATTTAACAATGGCATTTTTTGTCATTTGGACTGCACCTTAATAAGGATATATTTGTAATATGATATGTGATTACACAATAAAATAAGAAAAATGATCAAATTCTTAAGAGAGCAGTGGACCATCTTTAAATTCCTCTATCTTCTTATACAGTTATACTTCTCAATTCTCATTACTGATATATTTGTTTCATTTTTTTACCGATCTCTTGTGATCAGAAGCGCTGATTTGTTATTAGAGTTTAAGGCGCTGCTGATGGCATACATTACCTAGGGCTGATATCATAATCTGTATGGATGTGATTGTACAGATGTGGCAAAAATCCTCTATGTAAGAAGTACTTTGAAGGCTTTTTTTTTTCATGAGTTCTAAGGACTGATCAAAGTGTGTTAAGAAGGATCTAAAGAAAATTCACCAAATTATTGGTTTGGGTTTTCGGCATATGCAGTGATTTTACAAGGTGCACACCCCCATCCACTTTGGTTTTCAAAGTTTCTTAACATTTTAAGTGAGATTTTATCTATGTTAGGGGTGAATGACTTGGGAGGTATGGCAGAAGCTAACACATTTGAAATCCAAGCTGAAAAAATGGAAAAGTATTAATTTCAGCTTCAAAGAGAGCAAAATTGCAGCGATGTTATCTCAAGTCCAGAATTTTGATACTTCAGAGCAGAGCCATGAGGTAAGGGTTCATATATCACTCTCACAACCACAGGATTGAGGATTCTCACTTCTGCCCGTGTGTGTCTGACTTTGAAGGGCTTGTTGGAGCTAAGACAACGTGGGTTTTTAGAAGCAACCAGATTCTGAGATCTCAATCAGCCAACCAGTTCTCTAACTCCGCACATTCCAGAAAATCATAAATGAGTGGGACATTTAGAGTTTCTCAGCTGGTCAAATTCGTTGCGTAGCAACTACAGTTTGTAACTTGACTGATTCATAAAGTTAGCAGATAATTTCAGATTCTATTATTTGCAAGAACAATAGATTCTTTTCTAACCTGTACAAAACGTCAACTAGTAAAAACCAAAGCAGATAAAAAGAAAGAACCTTGCCTGTTTGTAGCTACCACCATTGCCGGGGATGAAAAGAACCGGAACACCACTCAATTTCTCGAGATGCTCCTTGAAATCAATCTTCTTCCACCCCTCATGATACAAGAACAACCCATATCTCTCAGATGAAACATTCCGCGGAGTAGAGATGGGAATGTAAGTGGGATACATGTAGGTCATGACGCAACCGCTCGGAACTGGCTTTAACAAGCCATAGAGAGCAGCAAGACCAATCCATACCGAAAACACAACAAGAGCAACCACTCTGCATTTCGCTCTGAAACCCCACATACTTGCATCAATCTTCTACTCCCAAGCAAAACCCATTTAGAAGAAGATGAAGAAGAAGAGTTTCCCAGCCACAGATAAGCTCAGAAACCCTATCCCCAGTTCTAAAAAAACCTAGTACCACTTTTTTGGATCCAGTGACTGATGAGATTATTGAAGATCCAAAGGGATCGAGCTGAATATGAAGGGATCTAAAGCTTCTTCAAATGAGATTACCATTCCAACTCAAAATGTGACAATAGAACATCTCGATCTACAGTTCCACTTGGACGAAACCAGCATCAATTGCAAAGACCTCCAGAAACCCTAAGCAGCTCCAGAGATCTGATCCACCTCAAAAAAAAAAAAAAAAAAAAAAAACGATCTGGAAGCTAGAATAGATTGATCCGTTCAAAGACTATCAGGTAAAAAAATGGAGTAGTGGGTGGGTTAAAAATTGCATCTTGCATCAAATCAGCTCTGTTCTGAGAAATTCCAACGACAAAAAAAAATGCTATCTTTGAAAGGAACTGCGGTTGATGTAGGATTTAGGAGCGAGATTGTTCGATTTTGAGCTTGAATCGAGAGATCCGCGCAACGATCGTCTGAGAAAGAGGAAAGTGGAAGAAGAATCGAAGTGGATATCTCACGGAAGGGAGAAAGGAAAGGAGATTGAACAGATTTTGATGCGGTCAGAAGCGAAAGCTGCTGTCTTGATGGAGGAGCGTGGGGTTTATATACAGTGGAGCTGAAAGGGTTTACGGGTTGTATTCTGTCGGACGGTTCACCCGATGCGTCCTCCGTACGAACGTGAGGTGGAGCTGCATTGGTAGCCGGTAGCCCACACCACCCCAATCCGGATTGGCAAGGTCTTGGGCCGCCATTAGGGTTGCTAAAGGGACATTCTTGGATCGGAACCATAGTGGATCTTTATTCTTTTTTAAATAACGATTCTAGTTTCGGACCCGATTTTGACTCGAAATCTGTTTTGTTGATTGATGAGTGTTAAATATTGTATATTTTACCCTCATTAGTTCGAGTTTTATCAGCATCTCATATACATATTATTTGCTTTACACAAAGATTTTTATCATTCTATCACATTAACGGATTATCGGATTATCATGTATAAATTTAATTTTTTGTAGTAGGGTTGCACATGGGCGGTTCGGATCAGTTTAACACTAAAACCAACAACCAAACCGAACATGTCAATGTTTTAATTAACCGATCCGATCCGACCGATGGAGAGGGCTTAAACCGAACCGAACCGTTTCGATTAAAAAATTGTTTTTTATTTTTTATTTTTTTGAAAATCAGACATTGAATATTTCAAAATGATGATACCCCGTCCTTTGCATTTATTCCAATGTTTAATGCAAACATAAAAATCCAACATTCCAGACTAGACTAAACGTGTATAAAAAATAATTCTACTCCAAAAAGAGAGTTTGGACTAAACGCAAGCGCAAAAAAAAAAAAAAGAAAAGAAAAAGAAAAAAAAACATTAACCAACTTGCAATGAAACATTTATTCCACATGATATCATTTGGAATTACAATAGAATAATAGTTAATGTCAAAAAAAGTCACACACAAACGGAATTTGTATCGGAACCCACTGTATTTTTCAGAAAAGAAGGTTTCTTAACGCATTGATTAGGTGAGACCAAAACCAACGATCAAAATGCTAGACTTTATTGGTTTTTCTAACATTCTCAAGAGTGTAACCTTCTGATAAAAACTTCATTGAAACGAGGTAAGAATTATGATGGAAGAAAAACACACTGCACAATAATCCCTCCATCTGCAATGAAGTATCAAAAAACATTTGAGAGATTAAAGGAGATGCACTGAGGCAGTGTTGACGGTTGAGTTCAAGTAAGAATGGAGTTGTGGAATGTAACTTTGAAAGTAGTAAAAAACGAAACCCTAGGGGTAAAATAGTTAAAAAGCAATATTAAGTTACTGCATACGGTCGGTTCGGTTTAAGCGGTTAACCATGGGCCCAAACCAATAACCGACCAATGTAAGCGGTTTTTATAATTTTCAAATCGTTAACTAAACTGATCTATTATAAACTGATCCTAACCGCCCGGTTCGGTTTTTCGGTGATTCCAGATTTTTTGTGCAGCCTTAATTTGTAGCACATTTTTATGTAATTCTCTTGTATAGGTAGACCCCGCAACTACCTCAACCTTCCGGCTAGTGTTCTAAGGCATCAAAAAGAGATTTTCAATAAAGAAGTTACATGAAGAAATCTTAGTGAAGTGTTGAATTCCAAGATAAGAGGAGAAAACTTTATGGATAAAAGAAGTCATTTTCTAACCGAAAGGATTGATTCGTGTATTGGTTAGAGTTTAGGTTGGTATGGAATATGTTATGTGCAAGGTCTACGACCTTACTGGGTCGGTTGGGCCCAACAACAGGCCCATTGACCCGTTTTGTTGATAATTATTTTATTAATTGTATTTTAGATATTTAAGTGGGTTTAGATCATGAGCGAGTTTCTTTTAGCATTAGAATAGTATCTGCGAAGTTTCGTACGATTCCAAGTTCATTTGTTAATAGCAGGGGGGTAGTTTGCAATTTAGGGAAAATTGAGTGATTTCCAAAATATTCGAAACGCCGTGATTTATGGGTGGAAAGGTTTCGTCGCGCTGACCATTTTTGTCTCTTGTATCATCGTGATCCGACAACTAGAAACCCTTCAAGTGGTCCATTCTTTCACCAGACCCATTTAAAGGGCAACTTTGGTCTTTTCCTCCCTATCTTCTTCTTAAACGAGATTAACCCTAATCTCTCTCATTATTCTCTGCAACTAAACGAAAGCAACTGCAGCCCCATTCTTCTTCTTCTTCCTTTCACTAGCCAGATCTCTAGCCGAGAGAGATCAATTCGAAGATCCAATCCGCTAGTTCTCATTCTCTCGAACTCCTCTTGCTTCCAGTATCAGTTTGGTAAGCATTCTCATACTTTCATCTTTTCATTCGTATTCTCTTTGGTTAGATTTAGGTCTGATCTTAATTCTTTTCCTTCCTATCTTCTTCTTAGCTTCCTAGATTTCGTTTTATCGGGTTAGATTGTGGATTTTGGGGTAGAAAGGCTTCTCCTCGAGTTTTGCCCAAATTCTATCATCTTCTTTGTTGAGGCAAGTAGATCTGCATTGTATTTTTAAGCATGCATGTTTATTTCTATTTGATTGGCTATGTTTTCTTGTTAGAGTTACCTTAATTCCAAGCCTGTTTGTTATTGATTGAGATTATATGCTAGATTGGGTTTTTTAGGGTTTTGGGTCAAATAAAAGATTGTAATTGGTAGTTATAGGTTGTGTTTAAATTATTGAAGATGATGGAAATGATGAATGTGATGATTGGGGAGCATGGTGGCTCATTGTATACAGGTTAGCCATGGTTTGGCCGGAGGAAAAAGGGCAAAAAAAACCAGTTTTCGGCCATTTTCGGGGTTCGGATTGCAGTTCTGATCGATCGGACCTGCAGTCCGATCAATCGGCACTGTTACTTAACTGTGGCTGATTTTAGACCGATCGATCGGACCTTTTGTCCGATCGATCAGATTATCTTTTTTTGACAGCACAAGCAAACTTCGGCAATGCATAACTTTTAGTCCGGCCGTTGGAATTCTACATGGAATATACCGTTGGAAAGCTCTCGAGATGTAGAATCCAATGATTCTAGTTTCATCACGATCGGAGGTCGGGAAGTGATGTAAATGTTCAAATTATTGTATCAGCTCATGTTTTATTGTAAATGAGACTAATAACTTAGGTTTGGGCCTTAGATGCTGGAAACCATGCACCCACACTCATTTGACCATTAATGGGGTTAAAATCGTAGCACGTGGCTTGGTGTGTTTCGTGGGTTGTCTAGGTATTCGTGTATTGCACATGATTTAACCGAATGCATATGAAATTATTTCATTAGATGCTTAACATGATTGCAGACCAAGGAATTTTCCTAAAAGCATCGTTGATTCAATTTCCACACGTACTCCGCTAGAACATGTGGAATATGAGGATGACACCACTTGCCTAGGTTAGATTGTAATTCCCCCTTGACTTGTGAATTCTATCCGTTGATATTATTCATTGTATACTCTTTTAGCATAAAACACTTAACTAATTATGAAACATAAATTCTTATAGAATTTAGGCTTGGACCTGACTTAGAGTGTACCATAGGAACCTTGTCTTGTATTGATGAACATGACTGGCTAGCAATGAAAGGGATTAGTACGTGGTTTGCTTGTATGGTATTGTCTCGAATGAGATAATCCCTATGATCGTGTCTTGTACATTGAACTAGCCAAACTTGCTTGTCTTGTTTATCCTTATGTCAAAACCTATTAAATTATTGTTTGCATATCATGGCCATCTGCAGTTTGGGGTTTATTGACAAACAGGTTACTCGGTTGTCAGGATGGGCAGTCGGCTTTGGACGGCGTCCATGGCGTTGAATAGCTGGGAGCGGGCATTGGACAGTGCTGCTATTCCCAGGACAGGGAGCTAGGATCCTACTGGAGCTGGACTTTGATATTAGTAGTCCAGTTTGGGATTGTTACTGGTACCCCGGGAGGTGGCATTGGACATCCTCGGAGTCTCCCTCTTGTTCTTGTCTTGCATTGCATGATAGTGGTTATTGTTAGATGGTTGTTAGGATTCTTATTATTACTTCTATCGATCATTATTCTTATAACTTTTGATTTAATAAGAAGTTATTATTCATTGACTGATATTCCATATGCCTAGACTTATATGAGGTCTGAAATGTAATATCCTCACAGCGGACTTACGATCCGTGGGCCCAAAGGACAAAATTTTTAATTAGTCCTAAAATTCACTCTCCGGATCCAATTTATTCTTAATCGGGTTCGGGGGACGTGACATTATGGGTTCAAATCCAAAAGGCACATATGCTTTTGGAAGGAAAGTTTGTTGTAACCAATCAAATTGAAGTTATCCATGTGAAAGCAAAAGAACCAATGAAAAGCATTCAAATCAAATTCAAGCAATCCATGTGAAAACAAATGAGCCAATCAAAAGCCTTTAAGTTGCAACCAATCAAATGGAAGCAATCCTTGTGAAATGAAATAAGTCAATCAAATGTGTTCCATGTTTCTACAAATTGGGATGTATTTGTAGAGTGAAAAAGAAGATCTTTTGGCAAGTTAGTCTTTTTGCAATTTTATTTTTACTTTTAGATTGTAATTAGGAGCTTCTTTCTAACTAATCTGGAGAGAATGTAATTTAAGATCATAATGAAAATTTGGAGCTTTTTCTTAATGTTTAGTGGCTATAGCTCTTGTATTAGGCTTTCCTTTTAGAGCTAAGTAATGTGATTAGTTCAATTCCATGCATGTTTTAGTTTAAATTCCATACTTGTGCCTTGATTTATTAGTAGATTTTAGATCTACTTATACTAATCCCTCTCATTTCTAATACTCTTATCTCTACGCTTGATGCTTTGTAGTTGGATTAAGTTCTCTCACATAGCATGTTCTAAAGCCCTTATATTTAATCTTTTGTAGATGATTTTGATGATTTATTGTTAGGGTAGCTAGATGATGATCTAGGATCTTGGCCTTTTATTTTCTTTACTTTGATCTTCATTGTTATATCATCAAATCCAATTAGGCAAGAGATTGCTAATTGGATTGTAGATTTAGGAGTTAAATTAGAACATACATTGAATTAATTACATACTTAGTGATTTTTGGATTGCCTAATCTCTCACTTTTATTGTTGTTAATTTAAATATTTGTTTGATTTGTTATTTTCACTTCTAAATTGCTAGATCTACATTTCAAATCACTCGTTTTAAAATCCTACATATTTCACACTACATCTTCAAATTAAATCTTCCAGTTCCACCACCATTCATCAAATAGTTTAGTGTATTTTGTTAGATTAGCTTATATCTTATTCATTTCATGTTTTAAACTATTAATTAGAGTAGTTTAGTTGCTATTTTAATTTTGTTTCACATTTCAATAGATTAAATTCCATTTTTTACACATAGGTTAATAATTTTAATTGTTCACTTCAAGTGTCTATATTAACTATATCTTAGTTCAATTCTACTTTAATTGGATTCATTGCTTCTTCCAACCTCTCTCCGTGAGATCGATAATCCGGACTCTTTGGTCCGTTACTACTTGACGACACCGTAGTCTTACAGTTAAGCGTTGCACATTCTAGTGTCGATCAGGTTCCAGACCCCGTTCCGATAGGGAAACCCGGATACGGTTCTAGAACCGGGTCCACTTAGATGATTGGAACCTAGTTCCAAAATCAATTCTAATTTCTCTTTATTCTTCATTTTTCTTAAAATAAGCATATTATTCAACTTATAACAGTGCATAAAGTCTACTACCTCCAATATTATACATAAAAATGTCAAGAAAAAAGTTGATTTTGAGGTACAATTTGCAACATCAAAGGCTCATATGCCGGGTCACGGGTCCACTAGTCGGAACCTATATAGACCCGGAACCGGACCTGTTTATCAATCGGAACCTAAATTGGGTTCCTGTTCCGGACCCGGACCCGTTTATGAATCATAACCTAAAATAGGTTCCAAACCCAGGTTTTGCAGGTCTGAACTTCCGAGTAATTGGCTAATCGGATACCCGTTTACAACCCTAGCCACCATGTTAAAATTCCTAAGACTGTAAATAGCTTCAAATGTTGTTTTGTGAAGCATATTTGTTTAATTGTTTAGCAAGTGGAAGAGTAGAGGTAAACTTGGTGATTTTACCTTTGTAATGTCCGAGTGAGAGAAATCACGCGAAGAATTAAAACTTAGGTAAAATTTCATAAAAGTATTAGAGTTTTTTCTACCTTTCAAAATAGGATATAAAAAATCATTTTATTATAAAAAAAAGTTAATTCGTTTTGTGACCTTCTTTCAAATACATCATTTTCGGCAGTCAAACTCCATCTTTGGGGGCTTTTTTTTATAAAATAGCAAAATTGTCCTTTTTCTTAAATTACTGAAATTTTTTAAATTCATTTATCCTATTATTTCTATTTCATCTTCCTCCTCCCAAACCACCAGCATCCATTGAGAGCTTCTCCAATGAAATTCACTGGAAGGTTTTGTTGCCAATTTAAAGATGATAAGTTACAAACCAGAGATAAAAAAAAAAAAAGATGCTTGGTTCTCAATACGGCCACAAATGGGTTAGAAACTAAAATTTAATGTTTTTCATGAATAGACGAATCTTTCATCTTTTTTTTTTTGTATATATAAATATAAATATATATTTATCTTATATTCTAAAACAATTTCTATTGTGGGTTTTCTTACCTTGTAATCTATAAGATACAAAATTATTCTGCTATGGAACATTCTGAGAGGCAGATGGATAGACCGGTCTTATCAATTGGCTTTTCTTTCAAGAATGTTAAGTTGCTTAGAATAACACTCTGACAATATACCATTCACAATTCCGTCCACATGAGTTTTGTGAAGAATGATAAGTCCCACATTACTATCATCTATTCTAACAAATCATGCAATTTTCACCTGCATGCTTCCGCATTACAAGACGGGCAAGTTTTTGAGTTTTTTTTTTTTTTTTTTGAATGATGGCCACACATGCCTACATGTAAACCAAGTTGGGAATTACATAGCATTTATTGATTAAATTGTCAAGAAGATACAAGCAGGCTTAAAAATGACTTATGCTCTGAGATTTTCATGCAATATATATGGAGTAGTATTTCCATATTTAAAGATGTCGCAAGCAAAAGAAAAGGCATTAAAAGAACTTGTAGGAGTTTTGGGGAATCATTTAGGATGATCCCATCATTATGTTCAAAAATTACTAAGTAAGATTTGAGAAGTTTTGTGAGATATGAAATTGAACATATTGTTCTTTCACGAGTTTTTTTTGTTATAGAAGGTTGTCGGATTTTCATAGGCTTAGATGGAACATTTTTTAAGGGAAAGCTCAAGGGTGTTTTGTCAACCATCATTGCTTTTGATGATAATAAACAATTATTTCCATTGGCTGTTGCAGTTGTAGAGACTGAGAACTTATTTTTATGGATGATCTTCCTATATTATTTGAATATTTCTTTTCGTGATGACCAATTTACCTTCACGAGTGATCGTCAAAGCAACCTGGGGAAGATGTACGGTCTCATCCCTTGATTGTGTGATTAGTGGGTAATTAACTAGTTTTTTCGGAAGTTAGATTAGAGATTAGATGATTTTGGAGAGTTTGGACCTAGTTGGAAACTAGGGTTGCATAAAAAATCCGATATCACCACAAAACCTAACTGAACCAATCGAACCGAACAGTTCGGATCGGTTTATAGTAGATTGGTTCGGTTAATGGTTTGAAAATCATAAAAACCGCTTACATCGGTTGGTTATCGGTTTGAGCCCACGATTAACCGCTTAAACCGAACCAACCATATGCATAACTTAAGTATTGCTTTTTTTACTATTTCAGCCTTAGGGTTTCGTTTTTTACTACTTTCATAGTTACATTCCACAACACCATTCTCACATGAACTCAACCGTCAACACTGCCTTAGTCGCATCTCCTCTAATCTCCCAAATGCTTTTTGATACTTCATTGTAAATTGAGGGATTACTATACAAGGTGTTTTCCTTCCATCATAATTCCTACCATGTTTCAATGAAGTTTTTATCAGAACGCTGCATTCTTGAGAATGCTAGAAAAGCCAGTAGAACCTAGCCTTTTAATGGTTGGTTCTGGTCTTACCTAACCAACGTGTTAAGAAACCTTCATTTCTGAAAAATACAGTGGGTTCTGATATAGATTTCGTTTGTGTGTGACTTTTCTTGACATGAACTATTATTCTATTGTAATTCCAAATGGTATCATGTGCAATGAATGTTTCACTACAAGCTGGTTATTGTTTTCTTTTTTTGTGCGCTTGCGTTTAGTCCAAACTTTCTTTTTTGAATAGAATTATTTTTTATATGCGTTTAGTCTAGTCTGGAATGTTGGATTTTTATGTTTGCACTAAACATTGGAATAATGTAAAGGACGGGCTATCATCATTTTGAAATTTTCAATGTCTGATTTTCAAAAAAATAAAATAAAAAACAACGGTTTAACTGACCGAACCGAACTAAACATTGCGTAAAGGACGTGTTAAATCATTTTGCATTAAACATTGCGTTTAGTCCAAACTTTCTTTTTTGAATAGAATTATTTTCTATATGCGTTTAGTCCAGTCTGGAATGTTGGATTTTTATGTTTGCACTAAACATTGGAATAATGTAAAGGACGAGGTATCATCATTTTGAAATTTTCAATGTCAGATTTTCAAAAAAATAAAATAAAAAACAACGGTTTAACTGACCGAACCGAACCAAACTGTTTGGTTCGGTTCAGTTTGGTTTAAGCCCTCTCCATCGGTCGGATCGGATTGGATAATTAAAAAATCGATAGGTTCGGTTTGGTTGTTGATTTTAGTGTTAAACCGATCCGAACCGCCCATGTGCAGCCGTATTGAAAACCTAGAATGACCTTGTTGTGAGCCTTATTGATGGTATTGCCCCTGTGGAGCAGTAAAAAATGGTTTATGGCAATTGACAGTAGAGAAAGGTCTGTGTTACTTGCGAATTCCTTGCCGAAGTCCAGAGTAGTGGTCTGAGCCCACACATGTTGCCAGAGTTCCTTCCATTTGTTTGATAGAATGCTTGTACTCATAGCGCACTTGAGTGGAATCAAGTGAAGGATGTGATATAGGATATCATTAGGCAGTTGGCTGATTCGGTCTCTGCTGCCCTCTTCGTCTTCTTCATCTTCTTCTTTGTGGTGAGTAGTTATCTTAATCTTAATCTTCTTGTTCTTGCTGCTGCTGTTGTTGTTCATGGAGGGTTTTTCCTGCTGCATTGCAACATCTGCTTCTTTGATGGAATAGGTGGTTGGCATGAGGCATCTTCCTCTTCTCTTCTCCTCCATATCATTGATGTGGAATGAAGTAAAGGAGTTGCCACAAGCCATGGAGCAGGAGCAAGAAAGTGGATCCGGAACAGATCTAGAAAGGTCACATCGCCCACCACTGAGGACTATAAAGTTGGGTTGCAAAGGTTCCGATCTAGTCCCGACCCGATTCTAAATAACGGCCCGGACTCGTTTCTAAATAACGGTTACAGTTCCGGATCTCAGAACCTGTTTTGTTGGTTCTAGACCCAATTTCGATAGAAAAGCCTGGTGTGTTAAAAAATTGTATCTTGCATCAAATCAGCTCTGTTCTAAGAAATTCTAAAGACAAGGCCTTTAGAATATTTGGTTGACTGAGGCCTATAATATAAGGGCTTTTTGCTCCAAGGTGTGTTTCATTAAAGGTCTAATTGAAATTCGATCTTAATGTCATGATTAATTTAAAGGTTTTACCCCTCTCTTAGAAGTGTAGCAGCTTCTCTCTTACTATGTTTAATGTTAGCAAGATTAAATGAGCAAAAAAAAAAAATCATTGTCTCTACCTAAAAAATCAAATTCAGATTACCAAAGTGCTTAAATTGTTTTGTATACAAGGAATCAGGTCAAATCACTTGAGATATGCTATATATTTTTTTATTTTTGATTTTTCCTTTGATTTGCTTCTAAAGTGTTACAACACCAAAACTATATTTGATTTCCTAATTGAAAGGGAATATGTTCAATTGAATTCTATTACTGCCTTACAAAGAACAAATTTCACTCACTTCCTCCAAGAAAAATAAATATTATAATCCAGTCTGTATTAAAATATTCTATCTTTAAATGGAGAAAAAATAAGATTTAAAATATAGATTTTTGTAGTTCTATTTTTGTTAATGCATCTCAGTTTCTACCAAAAAACTCGGGCTTATGATTCTCTTTGTGATTATTTTTATTTTTTATTTTCCCATGGTATTCTTCAATTGAGTTTGTTCTTTTCTAACTAATAGTTTGATTGTAGTTTTTTATATTAAGTGTTATATTATAGTCAAATGCTTGACATTCCTTTTCTTTTATGCTCTTCTTTTGATAAGCTCAAAATCTGATTTCCATATCTTTGGATTTAGTTTTCTTCCTTTTTCTTTCAATAGTGGTCTTATAAATTTTATCCATATTGCTTGACGTATGATTCAGTTGACCCCATTACCATGTTTTCTATGCGTTTTTTTGGTCTAGCGTTATCTCCTCATCCCTGTCATAGCCTTTTGAGATGTGGTAGAAGAGCTAATTTAGACTTTCAATGTACATGACCAAATTGTTTGTACTAGAGTAGAGCATTTGATCTTATTATTCTATTATTTGTCCAATCCATGGTGTTTGCTTGTAGTTTAACTCTTCAATGCTGTACATGCCTTAAATTTCTTGATCTGACAGCTTGATTGATGGATGTTGTAACTTTTACTGTAGTTAAGGCATGCTTTGATCCTTTCCATGTATACATCTGACGAAGGAAAAGTCTGATTGAATCTAAGTGAAAATCTAATTGAGTCAAGCTAAGGAATCAAGTATGTTAGATCTTCTTTGCTTTTCGTTTGCTTTGAATTACCATTTGTTTATTTTTATTTTATTTTATGTTAGGACTTATCCATCCTTTCTTGTATAAATAATGACAAGTCCAATCCTTTTTACTCCCAAATATTGTGTTTTACATTGCTTCAAAGGCTAAAGAGGCTTCTTCTTTCCACATCAACACATAAGCCATGGGTCAAAATTGAAAAAAAATGAAATAGATACAAGCTCTCTTTTACCCCCTTTCTTTGTTGGGACCTTTTATAAACCTTCCTAAACAAATCTTCAATATTTGCTTTTTGAGTTTGATAGGTAAACAACTGCCAGCCACTTTATCATTTTCAGCAATTTCCTAACTCATTTGCAAACCTCATTTGCAAACCTTTAGCTGTTTGCAAAGTTGTCATGATTTTGGAAACATCCACCTCAGTTCATCAAGTTGTTGTTCTGCATTAACGTCAAATTTTATTTTTGAACTTACAACACACCTTTCATTCCTCGTGCTATTTATAATTGAAAGTGATTTTAGAATTGCCCAGTTTATTACTTTTTGGGTTCCCAAAGCAATTCATAACTTTGAGGTGATTTGAACACTTACACAGAGGCTGGTTTCTTTTTGACAACTTTTTATATGTTTTAGACTTCCGTTTTAGGGAACTGATGCCATCAAGGAAATTCCTATTTGGTCTATTTTTCCTACATGTTATATTCTGATAGCTCAGATAGCATTAATATGTTATTAATGATGTTACACTAATATGATTTAAATTTACACCAAAAATGTACATCAAAATTGATTTTAAAATCCTTTTACAACAAAACATCATATTTTGCAAATACCATGTAGTTACCTTGTTCATGAATATGGTTGAAGAGTTTCACCATTGAACTGCACCATAATGGCACATTGGCAATCGCTCTTAAAGCCTTTCAGAATCATTTAAAGTTCCACTACAGATCGTCGCCCTTCACATAATATGAGATTTTATATGTTGGGTACAACACTTTGGTCTTTTCCTTCTCTGTACTTCCACAAAATATAAGTTTTGAGCGTTGTGAGCCCAAGGTAGTGAAACATCCACTTTTGCTGTTATTGCTACTGTGTTATCAACTGTGATGATCTCTCTGTTGCTCTTTCAATTTATTATCATGCTTGATAGTTCTCTACACCTCCTTCTGGTGAATTCTACATTGATAGAGATTGGATATCTTCATGGACTAATATTGTACATTGATAGCTTATTTATTACAAAAGGTGGCTCATATTTTGTATCTAAACTTATACTTTTTGAATATTTTTACTAAAAATATTTTAAAGTCAATGATGGATATGATATTCTGTATGTACACATATTTCTAATGTTGTAAGGCAAATCATGTCCCACCCCTACTACACTCATATTCTCTCACATTTTCTGATGATCTGCAAAATCTTATGCATATTCATTAATTTCTTATTTTAATCAAACAAACTATCTTCTTATTAAGTACCATTGGAATAAAATATAACAATATGCTATAATCTAGATGGATTCATCATTTCAATAGCTGAGATTTACAATAGGTTTGTCCAATAGTAGAGCTCAACTCTCTTACCTGACGATTGTTTTCTTCTATTTTAATGTGCCTCCTGTCATTACGATGTATGAAATAACTTTCCAAGATGTTCTCCTGTTTTTATTTATTCCAAAAATATGGCTCCTTCATTTAGGATTCTGCTTATTTTTCTTAATTTCTTTAATCTTAGTTTTCTTTGATGGAATGCTTACCTTCCATTTAATTTAGCATTTGTTGGAACATATGTACATTTTTGCAGTAAATTTAAATAATTGATAGTTCTTTTATTACTACATTTGATGCTATTTTTCAATGGATTCCTTGCTCTTTGTTCTTTTGTTTTAAATTGCTAATGTTGTCCATTTATATGAAAATGGACTTCTGATATCATTTTTCTTTATCTTTAAACGCAAATAAATAAGCATCTAAAATGGGAATCTGGGTAATTTTTCATTAATTTATATCAACTTACTTGATTTTTGTTGTTTGCTTTACCATCATATGCTTTAAGAAAATTTACATTTTGAAAGACATTTTACATAGTGTTAAAAGGTTAAATTCATACTACATAATTTAAATATAGTATCAAAAGAACTGAGCATAACTTAAATATAGTATCAAATCTAAAAAGTGACTGACTTGTTCCTTTCTATAAAAGATAACTCCAAAAAGCGTCATCAAAGGCAACACAACTCGGTACACCAAGTTGTCTATTGAACAAAAAGAAAGAATCAATATGGAAAGGAGGGAAGCAAATAAAAGGATACAAATATTACAAAGTGAAACAATAGAACCTGCTGCAAAGAAGAAAAGATATGCTTCTAAAAGTGCAATCCCACAAAAGCAACATCAAGCTTAGGTTTGCTCTAAATTTTATGATACATTTATGTTTATAATTACAATGAATAATAGTATTTTTAATTACTAATTCCAATATTTGTCCTAATATAGGGCATGCAACACTGCAAAAGCGATTACAAAGAAAACAATGGTATACGTCATTGCCAAAAGAAAAAAAAGACGCACTTCTTCTACGAAAAAGGGAGGCTTAAGCTAGAAAAAAGTTACTAAAAGGAGAATCTTCTATAAATCATACTTCATCATTTAATACAAGTCAACAAGCAGGTAACTAATTCTATACTCTTATGTGTAAAAATATTTCTAATTAAATATTTATCTTTTGCACCAAATAGAAGGCACTAATACACAGCTGGGTATCGGTCTCAATGATATTCCTGCAAATATTACAGCGCAAATGGAAAAAAGAGTATACCATACTTATGAGATTGGTAAGTTCTATATTAAAAAATTAATAAATATGTTCATCTGATCTAATATATATTTATATTACAAACTTCTGAACATTATATATATATATCTTCTACCAGGTCAACATCGAAACAACCCGTTGAATTTGATGAAAATGCTTTTTTAAGTGTTTATTTAGAAAACACTTCTACATTAAACTACAGACAAAAAGGTAAACATATTTATGCAAGAAAATAGCTTAGGTCTATTAAAAGAACCGAATTATACTAATGCAATTTTTACATGCAACTATGTATAGTTTTAACATAAGCATTCCTTCCCAACCATCGATATTAGAACAAAAACCTTATTGTAGCTATTATGGAGCAAAGAGATTTGCTTATGAACCAAAGGGTTTTTGTTGTTCTATTGGCCAGGTATTACTAGCTTCAAATTTTGTTCCTGAAGAGCTTCTAGCTCTATTCACATCAAATAGTGAAGAGGCAGTTCATTTAAAAACACATGTAAGAACATAGAACAATACATTTGCATTCTCCTCCTTTGGTGTCAAACATGAAAAAGAGCTTTGTAGGAGGAACAAAGGTATTTACACTTTTAAGGTTTAAGGCCAAGTTTACCATTATATTAATGAATTGCTACCTCCTGATGGCCATCCATCATATCTGCAATTATATTTTTATGATACTGATCATGAAGTGGATAATAGGATGTATTAGTCACCAAAGCATAGGCCTGATGTTGTTCAAAAGCTAATGGATATATTGACCATCAATCCTTATTGTGAATTTTCTCGATCTTTAAGAGATTTGTCCATCAGCGATGATACAAGAATATTCATAAGATGTGATCCTCAACTTGATCAAAGGGTATACAATGCACCTTCAGCATCACAAGTTGCAAGAATCTAGACTGAGAATTCAGATACCGACCAATCAGCCGAATGCGACATCATCATATATAGTCATTCTGGACACAGTCACAGAATTAAGCATTATTTTAGTTGCTATGATCCATTGGAGTATCCACTTCTATATTCTTATGGAGATTCAGGTTAGCATAGAGGTATCAAACGAAGACAGAGAAACGAGCTGTTAAGTCATCCAAATATAGTTTCGATTGATTATTTGTTGAACAAAGAAAAGCGAGGTATATCTTATCTTCATATAAACTATTATAAAATCAACTTGAACACTAAAAACTTATAATTTTTTTTCCTGTCAGTTTCAGAGAAAAAAGTCCAGCAAACGAAAAAATATCATGTCGACAATATTACTGTTATAAATTACAAATCCGACCATCTGAAAGCTCAATTTTACTACATTTTGGTCGTCTTTTACAATAGTATGTTGTTGACATGTATATAAAACTTGAAACTTCTCAGTTGGATTACTTTCGAAATGATCAAAATTCAATCCGAGCAAATTTATATCAAGGGATAATGGATAGCATTAGCACTGGTGAAACTTCTAGAAAGAAGATTGGAAAAAGAATAGTACTGCCATCATCGTTTATAGGAGGTCCAAGAAATATGCGTCGTCGGTACCTTGATGCAATGGCATTAGTTCAAAAGTTTGGCAAACCAGACATCTTCCTGATAATCACTTGTAATCCAGTTTGGTCAGAAATTAAAGATCAACTTGGTCATCATGAAGAAGCACAAAACAGACCAGACTTGATTGCAAGAGTTTTTAGAGCAAAGATAGAAGAACTTAAACTTGATTTAATGAAGAACAATATTTTTGGTGCAATCGCAGCACATGTATATGTCATAGAATTTCAAAAAAGAGGACTTCCACATGCTCATTTCTTACTCATCTTGAAGCACAGGTACAAACTTAAAACCCCAACGATGCATGAAAAATTTGTGTCTGCTGAACTTTCCAATAGCAGAAGCTATCCACATCTATACAAAATGGTTGTTCAGCAGATGATGCATGGACTATGTGGGAATTTGATTCCGAATAATGTTTGTATGAGAAATGGACAATGCAAAAATCACTATCCTCGGGAATTTTGTTATGTCACAACATAAACAAAGAATTCTTATACATTATATAAAAGACAAAACACTGGAGAAGAGATCAAAGTTCGTGGTTGTTTGCTGGATAACCGATGGGTAGTTCCATATAACGCGTATCTATTAACAAAATTCAATTGCCACATGAATGTTGAAGTTTGTTCGACAGTTAAAGCAGTAAAATATTTGTATAAGTATATTTATAAATGACATGATAGAGTCATGTTTAATGTTGGCAACAATGTTGTTCCTGAAGATATTGATGAGATACAACAATTTCAACAAGCAAGATGGATATCTCCTCCAGAAGCAATGTGGAGGATTTACCAGTTCTATTTAAATGAAATGTATCCATCAGTCAAAAGCTTACAAGTTCATCTAGAAGATAATAAAATTATTGGATTTCGAGGAGATACGAATTTGTTAAGCATCTTGCATAATCAACAAGCATCTGAAACAATGTTGACTGGATACTTTCAAATGAATCAGCTAGATAAAAATGCTTGCAGATTTCTTTATAAGGAATTCCCTGAATATTATGTTTGGAATGAAGATAAAAAATACTGGATCCAAAGAAAGCAACATAATGCAATTGGCAGACTTGGTGCTGCAAGCCTAGTTGAGGGAGAAAGATATTATCTGCGATTACTATTAAATCGTGTCAAAGGAGCTACATCATATCAAACTTTACAAACTGTCAATGGAATTAAATTTGATACATTCCGTAATGCAGTAGAACAATTCGGTTTGCTTGAATCTGATAACAATATTGATCAATGCTTAGAAGAAGCATCATTGTTCCAAATGCCTTTTACATTGCGGTGATTATTTGCTAAACTTTTGGTTTACTGTGGATTGCATAATCCTGCAGCATTATGGGACAAATATAAAGATGCGATGTCTGAAGATTTTGCAAAAACAAACTTCATGTCTGCAAGGAACATTGAGGCAAAAGCATTGCAAAGTATCATTTACTTCTTTCAATCAATGGATAAAAGTATTAATGAGTATGCTTTATCAGTAATAATGATTGTTGATAGTCCAGATGAAAAGCTCCTAAAATAAATTCATAAAGAACTAAACATCCCAATTTTAGAAAATGAGTTGTTCACAATTCAAAATTTGAATCCTAAACAAAAAAAAAAAAAGATTATACCATCATATTAGAAAGAATAAGAAGTGGCAATAATGGTGTCTTCTTTATTGATGGTTCAGGAGGAATAGGAAAAACATATTTATATTGAGCTCTACTCATAACTGTGAGATTAGAAGGACATATTGCTTTAGCAACTGCCACATCTGGCATTGCTACATCAATTTTGCCAGGGGGCCGCACCCCACATTCACGGTTCAAATTACCATTAAATTTTGAAGATAGATCAACATTTAATATATCAAAACAAAGTGACCTAACAGAGCTATTGCATAGAGCAAAATTTATTATTTGGGATGAAGCATCCATGGCAAATAGGCGGGCAATTGAAGCACTTAATGTTATGCTGCAAGATATAATTGATTGAAAACTACTATTTGGAGGAAAGGTAATAGTATTTGGAGGAGATTTTCGACAAATACTCCTTGTTGTCTTTCGTGGTGGAAAAAAGGAAACAATTGACGCAAGCTTGGTGATGTCAGAATTATGAAAAAAAATCCAGAAAATAGAACTAACAGAAAATATGAGAGCTAAAATAGATCCACATTTTAGTGAATTTCTGTTATGTATTGGGAATGGAACTAAAATAGCTATTTCAGAAGAAAGAATTTAAATTCCAAAAACAATGCTCATTCCTTACATAGATGACATTAGCTCAAAGTTCAAACTTATCAATTGTGTCTTTCTAAATCTCATCATGAATGGATATGATGCACATTTCATGACAAACCGAGCTATATTGATAACAAAAAATGAATTTGTTGATGAGCTGAACCAAATCTTGATTGAAGAATTCCCAGGAGATTCAATCAAATACTACATTTTTTATTCTGCAATAGATGAGGCACAACAAAATCTACCAGAAGAATTTCTAAATGGGTTGACTCCAAGTGGATTGCCTCCACATGAATTAATATTGAAGAAAAATTGTCCAGTCATCTTATTACGTAACATCGACCCTTCTTCTGGTATTTGCAATGGCACTCGATTAATTTGCAGAAATTTAAAAAAAAAAATGTAATTGATGTTGAAATTATTGTGGGTCATAATGAAGGAAAAATGGTGTTTCTACCACGAATCCCATTGTAATCAGATCAGGATGAGAAATTTCCATTGCCATTCAAGAAAAAACAATTTCCCATTCGTTTGAACTTTGCAATGACAATAAATAAATCTAAAGGGTAGACATTCGAAAATGTTGACATTTATCTACCTCAACCTGTTTTTTCACATGGACAACTATACGTTGCCTTATCAAGAGTTAGATCAGGTAAGGCCATCAAAATATTAATAAATCCATCTTCCAACAACAAGAATGAAGCATCATAGACAAGAGATGTTGTCTACAAAGAACTCTTGGCACTTGCTTCTAACAACTAATGATGCCAAACATATAATACATGTATATGTTATCACATAGACCACTTTTATACATTTACTTATATATCATATATTACAAATTATATATGATTCATAAAAACTTGAAATTACCACCTTATTTCATTGCCCCATAACCTATGTCAACACCTAGATGGCTTCTTATTCTTATACATTTCTTCATACATAATACATATTGCTCTAACATACCAATTTATATGATATTTTTATATTTTCATTTCTATCTCTCTAATATTAATCATTTTTTCTCTTTAGAGCTAAATAACACCAAAATGGTTATTTATTTATACTTCAATACAAATAATTCAAATATACTATTTTACATCACAAAATCATTAACCTTATTCTAATATAGTAACTTGAAATAATAACTATGACATCTCATAAGCATCCATCAAAGTGAGCACTCTCAAACATAACTGTGCTACTCATCGTTTGCATCTAAATATGAAGCAACAGATAGGCTACGATGGATACAGTATCTCTTGGAACCATTGAACTGACTTTCCTCTTTAATGTCTTCTATGCTGGTTTCTTTTTAATAAAATCAATAAAATCATGTTATAATTTTCCATCACTATTACTCATGATCAGTAGTGGATAACCATACTTTTACATGCTCCCCTACAAGTCAAAATGACTGAAAAGACCACACCTTACTGGTCTGTGAAACCCGTACAATTGTATCTAGGTTGAAAATGATTTTTTTCATGGTTTTTTTTAAGTTTCTCACTTATTATAACGTATAGCACTCATGATCCTTTCTTAGTACCCCTTCAAATAGTCCACTTTCATGTTCTTCTGTCCTCAAGCTTAGAGCACCAGAAATTTGTTCTTTGTTTGTATTATTCATAAATGCTAAAATTTAGCAGTACGTATGTACGTATGTATATATATTATTAGGGCAAGGCTCTCCGAAACTCAAGCTTAGGATAAGATTCCGTAAGCTAACGCTTCTGAGGCCCATCCTGGTCCATCCAAATGGACCAAACATACGAACCCCTTAAATTGCACATGCCCACCAACTTTTGGTCAGATCCAAATTTACTAGACCGTTGGATCAACTATGTACCGATTCGAATGGAACGTTGACCATCAAACTTTTGGTGCCCAAATGCAGATGATAGAAACCACAGTTAGGGCTAGTTTTTTTTCAGGAAGGGAGGTCTCAAGGAGTCCTTGAAATCCCCCCCACACACATCCCCATGTGGGTCCCCAAGTGGGCCCCAACACACAATCGAGCTTACTTCAGCTTACCTTATCCTAAGCTTCGGCTTAGAAGAGCTGGCCCTATATATATATATATTCTCATTTTATCTTGCAATGACATGAACAGCTCATCCTCTTGTTTCTTTAAATCCATATCATCAAAGCTGGAGCATAAACGGTTAGACTAACAAATAAAGGCAACTTGGCAACTTACAAGAACAACAGAGGACAAAAACATCTCTTTACTGTGGAGTTGACTGATGAAAATGTAAGTAATGCATTGGTGTCTAATGTTACTATAGATAATATTTGCATTATAGGATGCTCTATCCTTTCAAAGGATCAATTTCTTTTTGGTCTTTTTCCTTTTTATGATATCTCATGAGTTATGTCTGTAAAGATCATATATTTATGAAGCATGCTTTGTACATCTAAATTTCATTTTCTGCCATAATTACTTGAATCTTTCATTCTATTTGTCCCTCAAATATGTATACGCTAGATAGACTTACTTGCTTTTGAGTTAGGGACTTAAGGCCCGATAAAGTTTAATAGGGCAGCAACCAAGTTCTTCCACGAGTTTGAGCTTCAAAAGGTTTACTACATCTCCAATAGAGTACCATATTTTGAAATTCATTGATGTTATAATTAGGGGATAAGTATATCATATTTTGAATATAAGAGTCCAATTATGGCCCAAACAAATTTGATACAACTATCAATAGATTATTTTACATGGATTTCTTTATTTTTAATGTCTAATGATAATATAAATGCTGCAAGATACCTTAATTAAAGACATGCCTGTTTTCTCAAATTATCATAAAAAGTTCTATCATTTCTGCATTTTAGACTTTATTTTCTATTACACAAAACAATCCGTGTCCCCAATTTAAAAATTGATTTGAAGATTTTTTTTAAAAGCATAAATTTACTAAATAGAAAAGAATTTTAAAATATCAAAAATAAGATTCTTACTGTAATATTTGTATTTTTTCCATTGCCTTATACATGCTACATATTTATTATTAACTCAGTAATATCCATTATTGCTTCTCTAATTCAAATTACAATCTTTCTCTTTTCAAGCTACTACTCTTCTAAACATACATATATAAAAAATGGCAATGCAATATCAACTGCTTAAAGAAATTAATGACGGAACTCAAAGCTGGATTACAAAGGTTTGCATTCATGAAATGACGTCCACAATCTTCAAAGAATAGTAAATCAACTTACCAACACTTAATCTTGATTGATGAATAGGTATTATTTCATCTATAGTTGATATTATCATGAAAACTAATATCCTATTATATTATTAATCCAAACGCTTTGTTTCTTCAATATAGGGGACAAAAATGCAAGCAACAATTTTCAATGATGACATCAATATATTTGCTTGAAGAATCACAAAGATTGTACATACTACATATCAAATGGTCTCCTTAAAAAAATTCCACCGCAGCATAAACTTGTCGAGCATGACTATCAGATGATCATAAACAGTTATACAAAAGCAGAAGTATTTAAAGAGGCATCCATCATCAGCACACAAAAAAAGTATAATTTCACCCCTCTCAAATCCACTTCCATTAATCCTAGCTCAACAACAACAGCAGGTATCAATCCTCCAATGTCTCAAATATATCAGTAGTTTTAATATTGAAAAATAAAATCCTTAAAAATACTTTCTTGCTTTTTAGATATTATTGGCGTTTTCTTGGATATTCTCCCAAAAAAAAATTCAAGAGGAAATGGGACAACAAAGATGTATTAATTCAAGAAATAGTTGTCGTTGATTCAAAGTATATTTTTCACATTCTCAAAATCTTATTACTTTTCAATGTATATATATTTTAAAAACTTTTCAAAGATACCCACAAAAAAAATACTAACTATTAAACTTCATTATTGTATAGTTTGGAGCCTATATTTCTATCTGCATGGGACAAATTCATAGAAGATGAATGTAAAATAATATTCAAAATCTTACTATCCAGGCAATCATTGTCGCCACAAATCTAGCTCCAAAAGAGTTTAAAGGTATGAAACAAAAATGGCTAAATTAATTTATAATATCTACCTCATTTCTAATAACAATTTTAGGATAAAATATATAGTTATTTGAATACTGCTATTAATTCATAGTACTCATAATTTTTAAATTATAATTGGTGTTTTCATCCTCAATTAAGGAAGAAGGTCATTTTCAACAAGGTCATCATCAAATATTCTCATTAATCCAATCATACCCGAAGCAGAAGAAATGCTTTCGTTATGAGTATCTTCTTTAAAAAAAAAAACATTACACATGCTTAAATAAAAAAAATCAAACTAACTAATTGTTTTTTGCGTTTTATAGCTCTATAGAAAAAAAAAAAGAAGTATTGGATGATATTGTTTCAAAGAAATCATACTTACAACTACCAAAGCCAAAATATTTGGAAACAACATCGATCCAGAAAATCATGGATTCTGGACAACTTGTATGTATCTATTTACTCCATTTTATTATTTATTCCACGTGTATAACATCATAATTATATTATTATAGGATAGCATTCATTGGGTCAAATTAAGTTCAATTACAGGCATACCAGAATACCAACAGTTCTGGTATATGGCATGCAATCATTTCAAAAAAAAAAAAAAAAGATACAAGAAACGAACGGTTCATCATTTACATGCCTCAATTGCAATAAATTAGACACTGCAGTACCAAGGTACGCTAATAATGTAGACAAATTATGTACTTTACATTTATAAATCAAAACACATATTAACTTTCATTAAACTGTAGATGCATTATCAATGTTGAAATTACAGACTCAACCACGTCTATTCATGCAACGCTCTTTGAAGATGAAGCACAAAAAATATTCTCTTGTACAGGAGAATATATTACGAATACTCAAATGAAGGTGATTTTATTTCAATAACCTTTGTAATTCTCAAATATAATCTATTCAAATTGTTTTGAAATATAATCTTTATTTTTTATCTTTATTTTCATTTGCAGGAAAATCATGATCAAGTCAAAATATGGATGAAAAATTGTCAAGACAAGATTTTTCTTTTCTGCATCAAAGTACAAGAACATCAGGGTGGTCAAAAAAGGGCCATTATTATCACATCATAAACGAATGAATAGCTTTTAGTTTGTTTATTTAGCAAAAATGGTATTTTCTCATCTATCCAATCACTTACATATCCAATCATTCTAATTAAAATAGCTACCCAATGATAGTTATAAAACTCTAAATGCTTTTACAACTCTAGCCTAACTCATTATTGAGTCAAATTAGGTTTCTAATTGAGATAGCCAATCAAAAATTGCACAAGAAAAAAAAAAAAAAAAAAAAGAAAGAAAGAGGAAGGACTATTAGACTCATAACACTATTCTTGCACTAACTTTAAAAGTATTATTCAAAGTAACATTTATAACTTTGGTACTTGTTAACCCCTTCCTGAAATGTTGAAATATTGTATCCTTTATAGGATCAAAGCCGATGGCATATGAAGACAATGATAGCCGCATAACTGTAAATTTGAAACGCTAATATTGTTCTCTTTTTTTTTTCTTATGATGGTCATTTTGTAATAGGTAGGATGTAATTAACCAATAGCAACATGTAAATTTCTAAATGATGGGATTTATACAATCCTTGTATCTATTACTTTTGCTTTATATTTTGTAAAAAATTACCACATACATATTTACTGATGGGAAACTTTTAATCTGAGACTTTACTTTCATTCTTTTACTATCTATAATTCACCAATATCTATTCCTATAGCTCACCGATTTGTCTATACGAGAGACAACTTAATCCAGTTAGTTTATATATATAATTCTTCTCTCCTCAAGAACCTCACCAATGTGTGATGAATGTAATCCAGCTCCCAGAGGTATGCATCAAAGAATCTGTACTAGATACGTTGTATCCCTATTTCATTGCTTCTTTACATCATATACTTTCCCTGCATGATGACAATTCTTCCCTTTCGTTTATGACAGTTCCCTTTTTTTTACATATTAAACACGACTCTCAACTATTTCGTCTCCCTAATGGAATTATTATCAATTCTATGTTCATCTCAATTCATATTTCATCTCAATCTGCTTTTATGATTACCAAATGACTGTTGGTCTTGCATTACAAACCATGACTACATTGTATTGGATATGGTTTCTCCATGATATTTTTAATGTACAGAAAAACATCAGTCTCTCTCTATCTCCTCATCTTCCTATGTCTATAGATTGTTCTCTTTTTAATTTCTCACTAACTTCATCCTTTTCCTATGTTAGACAGAAGTTGAGCTTTGCCAATGTGAACATACATGACAATTCACATCTTGACTCGTTCATAATGCATACGCCCTCAAAGAGCTCAACATGTAAGTGCTCTTGTAGATTGTCTTATTTTTTTTTTCCTTCCTTGATTTTCCCTTTCCTTATTCTATTTTATGGATTTCAATTCTTGGAATTTCATCTCTTGCAAGTATGGAGACAGGATACTTGAATTTCTTGAACTGTGATTGTTTACAAACATTATTGTCGTTTTCTATATTTTTTTTTGATATGAAACATTTAGCTACTATTCTAGGTACAAAAGATGAAGAACCCGACACTACTTAAAATATACTCAAGGTTCGTCTACGGTCTACTTGCTTTTCATCATGATATGATTATCTTTTTCTGCTTGGATCAAGCGAACATAATTCCAATTGAGAAGTACATATTGATTTATATTTCAAGTTGTATTCATTCTATTTTATCCTATTCACTCCAATTGCATTTTGTAAGATCTTTTTTTATGTCTTCTGTATGCACAAGGACTGATCTTGTGAAATAGAATTATATGTTCTTTTATTTTTCCATATTGAATGTTTATTGCATTTTAGACTATATCATGTATGAGACTTTTTCCTCTCTATGTTTTCGTGTAAGAGCATTGAGCTATTCAATAGAATACATCCTCTATTTTTTTTCCTCTTTATTTTCTTTCTTATAGGTAGTTATGCTATTTTTATGTAGGTTTCACACAACTTATTATGATGTACCTAAGTAATAACATATGTGGATTATTATGTGTGTGCCCTTACAAATGGTGTCCTTAGCATACAATGGGGGGCAAAACCTGGGGTAATGGTTTATATGCTTGCTCACCAAAGGCACATAACTTTCATGGTCGGGGAACACAATTTTAACTCTACGCTACAGATTTTGTTTCATTTGAATATAATAACATAGGTATGATTCATTTTATACAAATTTTTCTTTACTCTAAGTTCAAATATCTTTCCATAGATTTCACAAAGTAAATGGAATAAATGTACCAATCCTATTACACCAGCCACAAAATGAAGGCTTGTAGAATCTCTAGCAACAACCTACAAATCCCATGAATTATAATGTTTGTACCCTTAAAAGGAGTACCAAATCTACAGTCTTTTCTAATTTGTAATTTTCTTTTTTTTTTTTCTGATCGAACTAAATTGAGCATGAAAAGCAATGTATAAATGTTGGACATAATATATTTATATTATATGTATGTGTTTTGATAGGGAGCTTCAGTTAAAAATCTATTGCATTTTATTGTTACGACGTTGTTGATGGATACAAATCAAGAATCCATATATGTAGCATAGGCAAGTTTATTATCATCATGCTTCTTGTTATAGCTGTTATCATTACCATCCTTGTCATCATCATTGTTGTTACAGGATTTTTCCAACGATGGTGGAGATAGAAGAGTAATAGAATCCAAATTATAGTCAAGAAGCTTCTCAACTCGGGTCAACTTGAATTCATGTAAAATCTTGCACCTCAGATTTCTTTTCTTTAATTTGAAGCGATGATAGTTTTCACTTACTTGGATTTTTCTTGTGTATTACAACCACACTTTCATTCTCTCACTTACAGCTATGTGCAACGCACGTACTTTCCACTAGTTTTAGAAAAGTATTAGAGTTTTTTCTACTTTTCAAAATAGGATACAAAAAATCATTTTATTTCATAAAAGTTCATTAGTTTTGTGTCCTTCTTTCAAATGCATCATTTTCGGAGGTCAAACTCTATCTCTGGTGGGTTTTTTTTAAAATAGCAAAATTGTTCTTTTTTTAATTACTGAAAGTATTTAAATTTGTTTATCCTATTATTTCTATTTCGTCTTCCTCCTCCCGACCCACCGGCGTCTATTGAGAGCTTCTCCAATGAAAGCCACTAGAAGATTTTGTTGCCAATTTAAAGATGATAAGTTGCAAACCAGAAATAAAGAAACGATGCTCGGTTCTCAATATGGCCACAAATGGGTTAGAAACTAAAATTTAATGTTTTTCATGAATAGATGAATCTTTTATCTTTTCCATGACATTAAATCTAATAAACAACGCCAATGTTCATTTTATAATGATACTTTATATCTATATCTATATCTATATCTATATCTATATCTATATATATATATATATATCTTGTATTCTAAAACAATTTCTATTGTGGATTTTCTGACCTTGTAATCTATAAGATACAAAATCATTCTGCTTACACTTAAGCATGGAAATGAATTACATTTTGAGAGGCAGATGGATAGACCGGTCCTATCAATTGGTTTTTCTTTCAAGAATGTTAAGTTGCTTAGAATGACACTGACAATATACCAT
Source organism: Umbellularia californica (assembly GCA_028538565.1). Lineage (NCBI taxonomy): Eukaryota > Viridiplantae > Streptophyta > Magnoliopsida > Laurales > Lauraceae > Umbellularia > Umbellularia californica. The sequence continues at coordinate 49,601,072 of JAPQWN010000004.1, forward strand.
TCGCAATTCCTTCCACATGAGTTTTGTTGATAAGTCCCGCATTACTGTTGTCTCTTCAAACAAATCATGCATTTTTCACCTACATGCTTCCGGGTAAGTGTTTGAGATTTTTATTATTATTATTTTTTTGAATGATGGCCACACATGCCTACATGTAAACCAAGTTGGGAATTTATACATAGCATTATTGATTAGATTTTCGAGAAGATACATGCACGCTTAAAAATGCCTTATGCTCTGAGATTTTCATGCAATATGGAGTAGCAATTCCATATTTAAAGATGTAGCAAGCAAAAGAAAGGGCGTTAAAAGAACTTGTGGGAGTTTTGGGGAATCATTTCATATGATATTATGTCAAAAAAATTAGTAAGTAAGATTTGAGCAGTTTGGTGAGATATGAAATTGAACATACTATTCTTTCACGAGGGTTTTTTTTTTTTTTGGTTATACAAGGTTTTTTATGGTTGTCGGATTTTCATAGGTTTAGATGGAACATTTCTTAAGGGAAAGCTCTAGGGTGTTTTGTCAACTATCGTCGCTTTCAATGGTAATCAACAATTATTTCCATTGGTTGCTGCAGTTGTAGAGACTGAAAACTTATTTTTATGGATGATTTTCCTAGATTATCTGAATATTGCTTTTCGTGATGACCAATTTACCTTCACAAGTGATCGTCAAAGCTGCCTGGGGAAGATGTAAGGTCTCATCCCTTGATTGTGTGATTAGTTGCTAATTAATTATGATGAGTGGGTAATTAACTGGTTTTTTGGGAGGTTAGATTAGATGATTTTGGGGAGTTTGGACCCAGTTGAAAACCTAGAAGGACCTTGTTGAGTGAGACCGAAGGACTTCATTAAATCCAAGCCAGAGGTGGTTAAGTATCTTGCATCATTGATTATCACCTTCTTCATCAAAATCCCCTTCCCCTCTTAAATTCTCTTGATTTGATTTCTTTTGGTAAGCAATTTCCTTCCCAAATCCCTTTTCTTGGTTAATTGTTGGATATTATTGCTAGGATGCAAACCCTTTTAGTTCCACTTCCCCTTTGTCTTTGGTGTAGGAGCGCTATTTGGGGAATTCCTTGTAGATAGCGTGAGATCTTGAGAGGACTTGAAGACATTAGAGAGTCTTGTCTAGATCTAACTTGAGGTAAGTAAGCATATATAATTACATAATATGCATGCTAGTTTTTCTTGATTTGATGATTTATATACTCTCTGGGATGGAGGTACATAGTGTTTAGAGGGGTCATTTGCCCCCTCACAACTTGTTCATTTCTTTTAAATGAGGAGAAAGATATGGATAGAAATATCCCCTCTATAGCTTTTCTGTTTCTCATTTTTGCACCTCAACAATCGCTTTTTACTCTTAATAAAGAATGGAGCTTTTAAAACACATAAGGGTATTTTGGTATTTTACTCATAAAAAAGATAACTTGTCAAATCACCAATAAGGTATGCATTATGTAGTGGTTTTTCTCCCTTTATTCTTTCTTTTTTTGCCCATTATTGAGCCTAGAGTCCTAATCCTCTCAAAGTTTGAAATTCATAATCACCACAGTTGGTTTAATTTATTATCACATTTTGAGTTTTTAACATTTTACTTCAAAATATGAAGTAAATTAAATCTAATTTAATTCCTAAATAAGAAATTTCAAGTTCCTATGAATAAAGGATCTTAAAAGCCTTTTTATACTAATTACATGTCAAAGGTTTCATTAAGATTAGTGGTTTTATTAAAGTATTAGAAAGGATTTGGGTTCTAAATAATGGGCCAAAAGATCAAGACTTTTTTAAACATCGACCCCATATTATGATCTACACAATTATTTAATTTAGTTTTTAATTAAAATCATGTGCTGATTAATAAAAATGATAATATGGAATTTTGCATTCTTCTCTAGTCTTTCGTACCCATTTTTATCATTGTTGGATATAAAGAGCAATCTAAATTCAACTTTTCTTAATATTTTTGTGGTATAATGTAATAACTAGTCTATAACTATTTGTATCCATTAGAAACTTTTGTCCCCCTAAGAGAAAATCATGGCTCCGTCACTGTATACTCTAGATTACCCTAATTCAAGCTCTTTTCATGGTTTTGTATTAATTACATGTTAATTGGACTATTGATTGTGATGGAATTAGGTGTTGCATGTGATGGATCGGGCCTTGGTTACGCTTAGTAGGGTTCATTGAAAGCTGTTCTCTTAACCCTTCAGAAAGTTATTTCCTTATGCTTCCCTCAGTGAAAACACCTACAAAAATCTCAAACCTTCCTCTTTAGCAATAAATAAATAAATAAATAAGAACCTTCGTTACTGTAAAATTCCAGTTTCTCAACCTTTAGAAACCTCTCATTTTCACTTTTCTTACATCCAAACACTATCTCCTCAATTCGTACAAGACATATTTTTTGAGATGATTATATATGCCCTGAATGGACCAAACACAGCAAGGCCAGCATTGTATAAATAGACCTGACATTTCAAGTCCTAATACTTCGGAAGATCACCTTGTCCACAGCTTTCACCCACAACCAAAGGAAATTTGATGAGTTCGGGAATGCTTCATCAGATCAATGGGCATCTGTGACAAGATGCATGAAAACTCATGTCATCCAAATGCAACTGAGGGACTTCCTTGGATAGAACTAGACTCCGTGCAGCTCCAGAATGACACTAAGACCCTCTTTGTCTGCAGAATTCATTGTCAAATGGGCTCCAAAATAGAACTAGTCAAGAGGTGACAAAGAAGGAAGGGGGTGAAGGATGCAACATAGAGATGTAGACCTTTCCATCTCTGTTTTGGTCAGTTTATTCACCTATTTGCATCTTCATTTTTAACCACTGAAAGAAACAAAGTCCTCGGAACTTATAGGAATTCAATTACATGAAACAAACAAGCCTAGGAGTCCTCATAATATCAATATTCACTGGCTGTATAAAATCTCTTATTATTCATTTTTTTCATTCCAAGAAGCAATTAGCTTCTCCCTGGGATTTTATTCAGTTAGCTTGCAGGAGATTTTATACAACTGATCAATTTTGATAGGATGAAACCGTATCGTTTTCAATCCAATTTGAACCATATATTTCAAGAACATCTAAAGTGGGGCCCAGTAGATGATTACCACCCAGACGTGTAGATGCAACCATGAATCTTTAGATGGGAAAAGGCAGCAAGCTTACCTACCAATCATTCATGATTGGGAACCAAAAATTATTTAATATTGCATGAGTCAAATTATCATGAAGGGATAAAGTTGAATTCGGGCAAAAAGAAATCAGAGATCACGTCTAACAATCAGTAGACTGACTAACGCACCATGAGGGCCACAACATGAAATTGCTATCGATGCCTAATACCGGGGTCATTGTTATGACATTACACTAGGGTGTATATGAAAATGAGATATTTCAAGAATTTTTTCTATTTTATATATTAATTTATAATATAAGATATTCATCTAAAAAAAAATTGTTAAGATAACTTTGAAAGTATCTTATAATATCTTACTTTCTTCCCAAAAAAAACTTAAATATTAGATAATTCAAGAATATTCTGTATAAAATAATCTTTTCTTAAAAAATCTTTACTAAATACGAATTGAGAGTTTTAGTAAAAGTCATTAGAGAGTTCACAGAGGAGTGCAACCATGACTCTGAATATTAGACTACCAAGGCAGGCCCGTGCTAAAAAAATATTTAATTTGGAGCTATTTTTGATATATTAACTAATAAGAAGAAAATAAAGCTAAAACAAACAAAAATATCAATATCATCTTTCAAATTTTATAAATTAAAGTTGGGAGATGCTCTCACCTTACTATGAGAGATAAGGTGGGTGCCCTCACATCTTATCTCTCATAATAAGGTGAGAGATGCTCTCATTAAACTTTATTTAAAAGAAAAATATGTAATAAAATTATATAATCTGCAAATCAGATTTAAAGTATAAAAACGTCAAATATTTTTTACTGTTTTCATGTAAAAAATCAATGAAGATTTTTGAAATGCTAAACAAATTAACAAAGATATAACAAAATTTTTTAAATAAAAAGGTAAAACTAATATTTGAAATTCATGATTTGTCTTATGGATGGATATCACATCATTACATAATTACAGAGCTCAAATTAATGAACCTCCCATAGTGAGCCAACCTTTACCATCATGGTGGTTATGTAGTTCATTACTAATGGCACAATATAGATTAGAAATGTATTAGAACAAATTACATAATAAATAAACTTAAAAATAACAAAAGGGGAAAAAAATCTAAAAAGTGAAAACAAACATGACATTAGATGAAGCAAAGATACATAACAGATCAATTGATAGATGGGAAAAGCATAATGAAAGAGCAACACATTTTTTCTAAATCCAATGATAAAAGCAAACTAAATGGACCTCTTGGGTGACACTAACATATCAAACTTGATTGAAGAAGTCTTCCGCCTGATATTCACGAAACTCACTTCTTCTCCATTTTCGTACTATTTACAGAGATATGATTTCTACTCGTAGTTAACAAAAAAGAAAAAAAGCATTCAACACATGATATTCGAAAGAGAAGTACTTTGAATACACGTTTGAGGTATAAATTTTCGATCAAACTTCCACAGTTCCACTACTCCAAGAAAAATCAATCTGAAAAAGTGGGGAAAAAAAAAAAAAAAAAAGGCAAGAGTGTCACGACCCGGGCCCGAGATCTGATTACTTCGGACGGACCCCCGAGTCGCGGAACCATACTTACTCCCGTAAATCCTGAATTAACCGAAGTTAAGACAAGACTCACAAGGGATATCAAATCACAATACCTGTCAATGTACAATGTGCGGAAAACATGTATATATACATTGACTACAATTAACTTTACACGAAAGTAAAGTTCCATTATACAAATTTACAGCCCACTAAAACCAACACTGCACACTTAAAATACAATGCAGTTGGTATTTAATCACAATCCAAAATTCTCTATTACAAAATATTCATTCTACAATCGCCCTCCGACTATGCCCACTCCGCTAAACCTCCTAGAGGTAACGGACGGGCCTCCTCCGCAGGCTGCGCGGCCTCGGCAGGACCGGCACGGGCATCTGGGCCTGTCATTTAGTCACATTAATTAAGCACAAGGCGGAAGGGCAAACCATTCATGGCCGAGGCTTCAAGATTGTTTCACTTTTCATTACATGACTTTTCACAATGGTGGAAATTTTCCAGTGTCTTGATCAGAGAGCACTGGCATTCCACGAGGCTCCGGAACGCCCCTCACATCTACTGCAGCAGGAATTATTCATTCATTCAAGTTACTGTCACCTTTAGTGACTATTCATTTCATTTCATTTCATTAATTCAATTCATGTATTCTGTCATTTCGTGCATTATGTCAATGACGTTCACTATGTCAATGAAGTTCCCCTCTGTGTCACTTCATGTATTCTATTCATCTCTTATCAATTCTATTCATACTTCTAAGCCAGACAAACGAGTGAAGCGTTAGTTATCCAATGTACATGTTATTTTTGATGAATATCACTTTATGTATTTGATTTGTACATTGAGACGACCTTCGCTAACACCTATGTAGGCTTAGACATCAGCATGGAATAGCCTGTACAAATTAGGCTTCATTTCCATAATCTTTTCTGAGTTCATCTCAGCTGTCGGTTGGCCTGTCGGCTGACCGACCATACAACGTCGGTTGACCTATCGGTTAACCGACACTTTGTCGGTTCAAGTTCCAGAAGCTGGATTTCTAATCCATTCTCTGATACATTTGTCGGTCAGGCTTCGGTCATGTGTCGGCTGACCGAAGATACCATGTCGGTTGACCGACCTATTGTCGGTTCGAATTCCAGAGAGCTGGAATTCACTGAGACAGATTTCAGATCTGTCGGTTAGTCCGTCGGTTGACCTGTCGGTCGACCGACACTACCATGTAGGCTGACCGACACAATGTCGGTCAGAATTCCAGAGAGCTGAAACTCTCCGAGACAACTCCCAGAGCTGTCGGTTAGCTTGTCGGTCAGGTGTCGGCTAACCGACACATGCTCAGAAGTTCAGTTCTGAACTTCGGATTTTCTGAAGCAAAACTTCCCGAAATTGAGTCAAATAGACTCCAACATCTCTAAAACACTATAAATCATAAGAATGCATAAGTACTTGCCTTTTGTGAAGGTTGAATGGAGAATAAACCTTCCTTAGCTTGTAGTTCCAAGAATAAAACCTCAAGTCCAAGCTTCACACCTCCAAAATTTGTAAACAAAGTTGAGGAGGATGAAGTAGAGGATGAAAGCTTCTTGAAAACACTTGTAAACTCCTTGTTTACCTCTTGAGTGAGTGAGATTGGAAGAAAAGAAGAGAAAAAGCAAGAAGAAAGGTGCCTAGGGTTTGAAATGCTTTAAACAAATGAGATAATGATCTCATTAGGGTTCTCTTAGCTTATATAAGCTAATAAATTGCATTCAAGCCCATGAATCTCACTAAATTACAATTTAAGTCAAATGAAGGGTCATTTGACTAGATTCTTGTCAAACGACTTCGAACCTATTATGAAAGTTGACGTACTCGTCGAGATACACGCGTTGGTATCAAGAGTTTCCGTATTCGACGAAATACGCGAAATTTCGTATTTACATAAAAGTCCTTCATTTCCATGTTTGAGTCTAAAACTCCATTTAAACCATGCAAATCCATTCTTTACCATTCCATTAAGCCCAATTGATTCATTTGAGGCTTATTCCATGTCATTTGGTCATTGACCATCATTAGCTCAATTAACCGCAGTTAATTAGCCTTAAGCATAACCAATCCACTTAATCTTTTCATTATCCGTTCATTCCATTCATTTGGGACTAACTCATCGAGCTTAGTCATTAATTACCATTAAACTAGTTAAACATGGTTAACTAGCACTAATTTCAATTAACTAGAGTTAATCTTGATTAACTCGGGACGAGACCTGACAAAGAGAGAAGTATATAAATTAAATGCCAAGAGAAAAGGAAATTTTGACGTGGCCTATAAATCATAAATCAGCATCTGGTGGGGCCCATTATACATGAATCCTAACCATTATCCAATCACAATGATCTAAAATTGGTGAATTGGTGAAGATAAAAGTGAGTGAATTAAGAAGAAACATTCAATATTTTAAATCTTGCCGCTCTTAGAAGAATCTTTGAGGTGAAGAGGCAAAGATTTATAACAATATCCAAAGTAGCGAGCAAAAATCTGCATAAATACAAAAAATCAAATGAGGAAAATATGATTGTAGATATTTAGTTTATATACCAACAAAATAAATTTTTAAAAAATCAAGAGTAAAAAATAAACATTAGAGAATGAAAAAAAAAAAATTCCTTTCATATAATCATAAATAGAGTATTAATATAAAGAATATAGAGGATTTTTACCGGAAAAAGCAGATTATGTGACCATTGTACCAAAAATGTAATTTTAAGTGTCTTTACACCAAACAAATCATAATGCCCGGAAAACGTATTTTTTCTTCAATCTTTTCTAGGGTCGACGTCGACCTTCATTTGTAATGTTAAGGGTCGATTGAGACCCTGTGGTCTAGCCTAACCTTCTTCACATAACCCCATTTACTTTCTTTATAGGGTCTCAATCTACCTTTATTTATGTTCTTAAGGGCCTCTATCAACCATGTAGTGTATCCAGATGAAAATAAATTAGGGTTTACAAGCATGAATAACTAGTGCAGTGGGGACATAAAGATGGAAATAGCTAAGTTTACCATTTCAAAGATTTAGAATAGGCCTTCCAATCCATTACAGTTTGGAATCAGCTAAAAGATGGGAGAAAAGACATGGTAGAAAATCATAGTAGTTTACCTCGGCATAACATTTCAAGCCTAATATTTGATTAATCATAAGAAACAATTGGTTTATATATTGCATTCTAATCAAAATATAATTAGTCATCAATTGGTTTCATTACCCCTTATCACTTCCTTGTTCTACTCACTAGACACCCATGTATTGGAATACTGCACTAATAATTCAACAGGAGAGAGAGAGAGAGAGAGAGAGAACAAATCTATCCCAGCTAGAGTAATCCTCATTACCACCTAATCCTGTTTTATCTTTGTTTCAAATGAAGAACTTCTTGAATGTTTCAATAAAGTAATAAAGGTAGCCATGGTCTTGAAAACAACCTAGATTCACATCATTTTTTAACTTTTAGTAAATCTCCTTTACTCTAACCGTGTGTTTGGGAAGGAGGGAAAATGGGGAGGAGGAAAAAAATGGGGGGAAAGTTGGGGGAAAATTTTTTTGGAGGGTGTTTGGGAAAGGAGGGGAGGGAAAATAGGGGGGGAGGGGGAGGGAAAATGAGGGGGAAAAAGTTGCAAAAATTTCCCCCCCAAAACAGGGGGGAAAATGAGGGAGGGAGAGGGAAAAGTTTGGAAAATGACCAAACTACCCTTGTGTCCTTTGTTGTCCTTTTGAAATTTTTATAAAAGTAAGGACAAAATGGTAATTTCTCTTCTACCTCACAACAAATAAAATCTTACTTTTTCACTTTTCTTCCCCCTACTTTTTAACTTCCCAAACAAGAGGAGGTAAAATTAATTTTCCCTCCCCTTCCATTCATTTTCCTTCCCCCTCAAATTTTTCCTCCCCTCCCCTCCCCCCTTCCGAAACACAGTGTAACTAAGACAGTGTAACTAAGCAAATAAGATAAAAGAAAATCCCAAGGTCTCTACTTTAAAAAAAAAAAAAAAAAAGAAGCAGGATGCCGTTTTTAACTGCTGCGTGGGCTCATGAAGCTGGATGGGACAGAAGCTGGGCACGTTCTAGGTGGCAATATGGTCCATGCATGGAATTTCCACAATCGGCGATGAAGTTACGTAATACAACTTTTACGTGCCATGTACGACTCGATGATGTGAAGTCCTTGATTTGATAAGTTTTTGGACCTTTGCTTGATTTTGTCAAGGAGAGACTGTAGGATTTATTAAAGAGGGAGATCAAAGGATTGGGGGAGAGATGCTAGGGAATACAACTATACAGCAGAGAGTGCCCACGATTTTCCAAGGGGCTTGCTATTGGAATACAAAAAAATCTTTTTTCCACACAATTTCTCTCCACACACATCGTAATATTTCAAAATTTATATTTTTTTTTTCCCCACACACCAAATATCCCCATTTTAGCCCCCTCTCCATCGTCCTCTTTCTTCTTCCCACACACATATCATTCTATTTCTCCCCACACACAAAATCGATCGAACACTCCCTCCTTCTCCGGCGTCTCTGTTCCTCCGACGTTCCCAGTCATCTACACTATCTCCTTTTCCAAAGGTTAATCTCTATCTCCACCATTTTCATTTCATTTTGCTTCACCATTTATTCTTTACCATTGTATCCATCTTAGATGTGTTTTTTTTCATGCAAACTTGTTATGGGGATAGATTCTCATTCAATGTAGGATTTTTTTTGATGCATTGGGTCCGGATTTTTTTTGATGCATTGGGTCCATCGTCTTTTGCCTTTTGTCGCTCCCAGAGATCGTGCTGTTCGGACCTGAAGGTCCGAACAAACTAATTTTGTTCGGACATTCAGGTCCGAACAACATTTTGATATTAGTGCATTGGGCCCAGGGTTCAGTGATCAAGGCACATCATTTCATTACATATCATGTTATATCCAATTCTATGATGTAAGCAATTGACCAGCACATCATTTCCTTGACACCCCAAAACAGAAAATGATAGCCACTTGATCATCCATTCTATCATTCACAAGTTGGGCCTGTTTGTTTGCAAAAAGAGTAAAGTCAACGAGGGCTGAAATAAATTTTCACCCATGGATTCTTTATCTCATGAGGTGTTTGTTTGCATTGGCTTAAATAATTTGATAAATAAAGTAAATATGTCTAACTTACTAGAATTAGTAGTTACTCCGATCCAACTTTTTTCTCTCCCACAGTTTGGAAAAGAATACTGCAAAACCTATATGAATTCTCTTACAATGTTTGTATTTTTATTTCAGGTATGGACCGACCGAGCTCTTCTAGGGTGCGACCCACCGCTTCAAACAAAAGGCGTTACAACCAAGTGGAAGAGGTTGCAGAAAAACCTCTTCTTAGTGAGGAGGGCCTTGAAGAACAACCTGATATGGATGTGGAACCAGGCCCGGGGCCACAAGACAGGTCCTTATTGACCAGCTTTGATACACATATAGCTGAGTATATTTGGAGTGGACAGGTGTGTTTCGTTTGTTCCATATCAAGATTGATTGATTGATTGATTTATTGGGGAATATCTTCGATAATGTATCAATTGTTGAATGCAGGATCGAGGAGCACTGAAGTGTCTAAGCCATGGTCAGAAAGTACCATTGTGGCAATGGCAACTGAATGGGTCTGATAGGTTTAGGCATTGGATGTCTAGATCCAGATTGGCTCCCTTAGTGACTGCATCATACCGCAGTGTGAATAAGATTATTGTATCGGGTTTTGTGGAGAGGTGGCAACCCGAGACTAACACCTTTCACATGCCATTTGGTGAGATGACCATCACTTTAGATGATGTTGCATCCATCTTAGGCATCCCAGTGACGGGACGGACTGTCTCGTATAATGATAGAATGGCATATGAGGAAGCTCAAGCACTCCTTGTTGATGCACTGGGAGTAGAGCCCATAGAGGCACATGATGAGCTGATCCAAGTGCGGGGCCAATCTGTTAGATTGGAGTGGTTACGGGGAAGGTTTGGTGGAATGTCTGACGAAGATGGGGAGGAGATGATTGACTGCGCAGTTAGAGCTTACCTTCTGTACTTATTGGGATGTACGTTGTTCACAGACAAGAGTTGCATACGGGTGCCTATCATATTTTTTACACATCTGGTGGATTTGGACAACGTACATTCATATGCATGGGGTACTGCTGCACTAGCATACTTATACAGGCAGATGGGGCTAGCAACTCGGCATGAAGTTAAACAAATGGCCGGTTACCTAACTCTATTGGAATCTTGGGTGTACGAGCACTTCGAATGTTTGGCTCCAACTCCAAACATTCACTATCATCCAGATCATCCCCGAGTCCATCGATGGGTCCCTCGTAGGGAGTCTGCTCCTTTACAAGTACTACGAGAGAGACTTGATTCAATGAGCACTGACTTTGGTAATTACGCATACTTTCATACTCACTTTCTATCACCCGAAGTTATTATTCTTTATTATGTATCTTCATATCTTATGCTTTGATTCAATATTTTCAGGTCACTTGGGACCCATATCGTGATGTTAGGCGCTATCACCCTTTCAATGAGGTTTCATACTACTGTGGATGCATCAAGTGCATGGACGTGGTTGAGCCTTATCATCCGGATAGGGTGCTCAGACAGTTTGGGAGAGTACAAACTATTCCTGCACCGCCATTAGCCCCCATTCGAGCTACGCGAGGCCCGACTGCCCGTGACTACCATATTGCGTCTCAATACATGAATCAAGTTTGGGAGGGATGGCCTAATCACCTACTGTCTGCATTGAACCGTAGTCAACCCGTAAGGCGTCCTGCAGATTGCGTACTCGGTTATATGGATTGGTATAAACGAGTCTGGTGGAGGATATTACAAGACCCAAACTCTCACTCTAATTTTGTTCCCCGTCCGAAAGAAGCACAGTCTAGCAGTATGGTGGACTATGAGCAGCGTAATTCCGATGCACTGTTCATTCTTGATGAAGTGATGGGAAGGGGTGAGGACCATTGGGTTGAAGACCCACGGGGACTATATACTCATGTGAATCAAGTTGCCCATGTATTGCGGGAAATGTCAATAGCCGATGCTCAACGAACCATTCGACATCCGCATATGAGTTCACAAAGCTACAGCCGTAGCAGGTCAACACGGGGAAGGAACAACTAAAGAAATTTGAAGAAGTTTGAAGAAATTTGAAAATTTGTATTTCAATCAATTTGTTGTACTTTCGATGGTTGTACTTAGGAAACTTTTCTATTGAATGAATTACTTTGATTGAATTACTTTGAATGAATCAAGTTTTTATACTTTTGGAAATTGTTATCTTTTTATTACAGATGTAGTGTTCGGATACAGAGGTCCGAACAAATCCTGTTTGTTCGGACGTACAGGTCCGAACAAGTGTTGTTTGTTCGGACCTGTATGTCCGAACAAGTGTGGTTTGTTCGGACATACAGGTCCGAACAAACCCAGTTTGTTCTGACATACAGGTCCGAACATACCCTGTTTGTTTCAAATGTGTATGGAGTTGTACGAACACACCGATAAACTTAATTTTTATGTTAATGACAACAGTAAAAAATGAGTGCAATTCATGCAACCTTGAACCATGCATAATTGTCCTTGAACCATGCATAATTGTTACATTCAAACTGTTTACATTCAAATTTCAAATATCCAAAAAAAACTTGTTACATTCAAAATTGTTACATTCAATCCAAATTTATTGTCTCACATAATGAGACGTCTGGATTTACAAGCTCTTTGAAACATTTGATCCGATTACTGTACGATAACTCCCAACCATCAGCACAGGAATGGTGATACTGTATCCACTTATTTGCAATAGGCGGAATTGGATGTCCTGGTTCTAAGAACAATTGAACAAAATGATTTTGATTAACAAAACCTATTGTTCTCTCATTCTAAGAAAGCATAGGAACTGGCACAGACCGTAATGGGAGGAAAGTCAGACACTGTTCTAAACTCAAGTGGTATAAAATCAAATTGTAACGAGATGCAATGAGATGGCCCATGTCAGGCATAGTCATCCAGTAATCCATTGGTGGGTTGTCATCATAGTATGATAATGTATCAATCAATTCTTCAACTCTGTTCTCAACCCCATATAACTGTTTGTAGTGATCCACATGTGAGAGCAGCTCCTGTAATAAATCTCTCCTTACTTGTCTCCATCCATCCTCGGTTAGGTCAACCAATCCAGCGATGACTCTGAAGCCACAGTTACCATCAGCTGAGACGTCCTTTACATGTCGAATGTAAGGTCTCAACCCCACCAGAAATGAGAGCACATAATTATTCGTGTTTTTTGACCTCGTACGAACCGCTTTAGCCTTTTTTACTATATTCGGTTTACACATCAGTCGTCCTTTATCCTTTGACTCTGTCTTTGAAACAGATATAGGAGAGTAACTATCCTGTACAGATGGTACCAGCTCGAAAGCGCTTCTATCTCGTCGAGTTGAGGTGTCAACTTTCATTGATGGTCTATCTCTTGGCCTTGACTTTACTTCGGGTTCTATTAAATGAGTACTTTCTGACATAGCTAGCTCTCGTATCTTCTTTAGAAGTTGTAGTTTTCTTGTGGAGTCATACTCGTTGAACCGTTTTTCAAGTAACTCCAAATCCGCCTTACAATCCAACCCCGTAGAATGACTTTTTGGTGGGGCAGTTTGCAACATATCAAGCTTACACCAATGTGGATGTACACAACTTAGAAGAATAGGCCGCCCTTGACTTATATATTCTGCAATCTCGTGCGCACAGGGTAATCCATGTGTACGTTGAATAACACAACCACAAACACTGGCGTTAATCCCAACTACGCTGGCTCTCTTGGTTTCTGTTAAGATTTTTTCAAGTGCATTTTTTGAGACATTTCCACGAAGTTCTTTGTATTCAGCCGGCTTGAAATTATGTTGCACAATTGTCTTACTTTTCTCGAACGAAGCTTTGATACCGGTATGCTGCAACTCAAGCAAACTATGGATTTTATTCCAACAAGCTTCAAAATTTCCTTGACTTGATCCAAGTTGCCTATTGAGCTGTGAATGTGAACTCTCGGCCCTGCATAGAATTATTAAAAGGTGAGGCATAGTAATTAATATGCATAACTCAAATGATCAGTAGTCGTTAAAAAATACCTATTCGATGTAGTATTTCCAAAATGGATACATTTATCTGTCCATGCAGAGACAAATCTTTCCTTGTAAGCGTCCAACCAAGTACCTTTCACGTAAGAAAGTGCACCGGGATACGTACTGAATTCTTGATTTAGCTTACAGAGTTGTTCACCAAACTCCTCTTCTGTGGATGAAGACACCAACATATTCCAGCTCATAATAAACCTGTCCCATTTTTCTTTCGTTTCGAACAATTTCTTGCATCTCGCCAATACATTTCTATTAATGTGCCATTTGCATAATAAATGAGTAGCACCAGGGAATACTGTGCTAATGGCTTTCATAAGTGCTAATTCTTTGTCCGTCACAATCACACCGGGAAGAATACCATCACCAATAATTAAATGCAGTACACCCAGTGCCCATGCATAATTCTCTTCACGTTCCGCCTGAAGGTATGCAAAGCATACAGAGAAGGTCATGTCTGTGGATGTGACTCCAACAATCTCCACCAGAGGCATGCGATAACGATTGGTCTTATAGGTACAATCCATTATTAAAACATGTGGAAATGCACGCAACAAATATAAACTGCTTGGGTGTGTCCAAATCAAGTCAGTTACAGTCTCGTTATTCTCACAATTCTTATGCCATTCTATGTAATTGTGCTCTGCCAACTTCCCGAGCAGCTGTTGCATCTGACTTCTTCCACCTCGCTCATTAACTTTATATTTGTAACGTGCATTGTATATTGTCTTCATTGTGGTTACGTTTAAGTCACTTCTTTGTTTCAACGTAACCAAAATTTCTTTTGGTCTAACCATGCTATTAGACATATCAACCAGCAACTTTGTTTCCTCCTCTGACAATCTACCTGCAAATGAATGCCCCTCTAAATGTTCTGCGGCCGAGTGATTATGCACGCCACATACAACCTCCAACATCCAATCATCATTTGAGTCTAACTTTTTGCCCCTTAATGCGAAAGGGCATCCACATTTTTTGGAACCTGTTTGTTTGATCCTTTTTCGCTTTTGGCGATGTTCATGCTTATATTGTCCGCTTCTCTCGCATGCAAGTAGTACTCTAGTTTTGACACCTACCCGAGCAGCATTTGAAACCTTTATGACAATGACAAAACCGTTTTTCCTTCCTACAGTACGAGCCCAACTAATCAAGGAATCCCGACTGTGAAATACCTACAATAAACAAATTTATTACGAACTTAGTAACGAACAATTGTAATTTGAGTAATAAATCCACAGTACGTCTTACCTCTTGAGTTATAAATTCACTGGTATAATCCATGACAAATTCCGATCCAACTTGACTTTCCTGTGTAGACACCTGCAGAAGAAATGTTTGGAGTCAAACTGTTCGGATACACAGAGCCGAACTATCCAATAATGTTCGGGCTTTTATATCCGAACAGACTCAGTTTGTTCGGACCTTACAGTCTGAACATATCGGGGAGTCTGCAACTTCCCAGTTGAGAAAAATTTCCCTAAAATAGCAAAAAACACGAACAAATCACATTGAAACGGACCTTTCCACTGCTGCTCTGATTGATAGGCACGATTTCATTGTTCTTTTCTTCCTTTATTGCACTAGATAGATCTAATAAAAAAAGTTAACTACAAGAAGAAGGAAAGAAGAAGGAGATGGAGGAAAATGAGTTGGCTAAGAACACAAAATGGAGGAAGATGAGATGCCAAAACAACAATGAAGTGGAGAATAATGAGAAGTGGAGAATGAGATGTGGAGAAGATGACTTCTGTGTGGGAGTACAGTGAGGGAAGAAGAAGATCGACTGTGTGTGTGAAAAGAAGAGAGTTTTTGAGTTTTGGAGGGAGATTGGATATTTTGGTCATTTCATAAAGGGGTAAAAATGTAATTAAAAATTATTTAGATTCCTTGTGTGGGAAAAGGATTTTTCTGTGTGCCAATAGCAAGCCCCTTTTCCAATCGCCAAAAAGTAAGGTGTTCGAAGAAAAACTAGCATGTTATCTTAGAAAGAGATTTGATTAAAGCCGCAACGCTATTTTGAAAATAACGATGCTACCGTCTAAAACATAATATAATCAAGCAATTTTTATTTATAACACTATCATTTCTATTTCTCCTTGTCCATAACCTTTCCTATGATTGTCTTTTCCCTTATATGCTTTCAAATCACTAGAAAAGCCTAAGATTGGTTGGTACACAAGATTCCAAACTTATTTAACACTTAAACTACTACGTATCACTGAAACTACTACGTATTGCTCGCTACGTAGCATTTTGTCCACTGATTGTTATGCGCACCGCAACCGCTATTTTTATCTTGAAAAAAAAAATTAGGGGCGGGAATTCTAGTTAGAATTTAAAAACTATCATTTAATATTAGTCCGAGGAGGGCGAGACTTTCATTCTATAAATTGATCAAAATAGCGGTTGCAACGAGCGTAGAGGCCAATGGTCAAAACGCTGCATAGCGAGAGATACGTAGCGGTTACAGTGACATGTAGCGGTATAAGTTTTCCAAGTGGATAAAAAAATTGAATATTGTATAACGAACAATCTTGTATTTTTTTTAGTGATTTGATACCATATAAGAGTAGAGACAACTTTAGTTATGGCTATTGAAGTGAAGAAATAAGAAAAGCAATGTTTAAAATTAAAATTGTTTGAATAGGCTTTAGACCATAGCGCCGCTATTTTTAAAATAGCGAAGCAACCTACGTAAGAGCCCATATTTTAAACCATACTCTCTAAGACCTTTTTTTTTATAACCCATTTTGAATAGTAAGGGTCCTGCAAAATGACATGGCACTCCTTCATTATTCTATATCACAGTTCGAAGACTTAAGGAGAACAGTTAGAAAAAATAGACTCCATTGGAAAATCTCAAGAACTCTAGTATAAAAAAGTCGAAATTGTCTCTGTATCTAAACACCTAAAATCTTGGGAAATAGTTTTGACTAAGATTTGGACTTCTTGGAAAACAGGAAAGGAACCGACTTCATAAATTAAGGAAACATGAAGACAATAAGATATGAGATTTGCATCATTAGAAGTTTCGATAAGGATAGGTTCCTAAAGTTTATCTCCAATTCAAATCAAATGTGAAACTTGCGAAATAATGTGGATTTCCAAATTTGTAGGGATTATGAGTTGCTTGGGAAATATTGGGAGTCTTTGAATGTGGAAACTAAACCATAATATTGGAGGCACAAAACACGTGTAACAAACTTTAAAGTTTCTTGACTATAATAGATATATTAAAATTTTAAATTCACCTAGAGAAAACTCATTTTAACTTAGCTAGATAGATTTAATTAGCAAGGTTGAGTTCTTGCATCATCCGAACTCTTTAATCTCTTAACCATAATAGATATATTAAAATTTTAAATTCACCTAAAGAAGGTTAGCAAAAGTAGACTCTCGATATAAATTCCATGCAAACTTGAAATTACTCTACAATCAAAATTGAAATTGGAGTTCCAGTTTCGCATGGAAATCGAAATTGAGATTCAATTTCAAAATCGAATCCTACCCTTTAATAGATATATATATATTAATTGGCCTCACAATGCCAACAAATTTAATATAGGGTCCTATAACATTTCTTCATATATAGCCATTGTTAATTACCAATATTAAATGGATCTTACAAATGTCACACTAGAGGGCTTTCATCATGGTTACCAACATTAGTTGGATCCCACAATAAAATTCGTCAAGTCTCATACTAAATACTAAGATTGAATTATGCGTCTCCTAGTGTTAATATGACAACTAACATCAAATAGCCTCACAATAATTTATCTTAAATAGATTCATCAATGATGTCTAACATTAAATAAGTCTTAAACAAGAAAAGAAAAAGATGAGGCCATTTGTGATAATCACCATAAGATGTACTACACTATGGTTACCGACATTTGATGTACCCACCTTAATTAAACAACATTGCTTAGATCTCTTGGTTTTAACAGTTAATGATACCATCATTATTAACACTTGTGGTTACTACTTAGTGGGTCTTACATTGAGTCAAATGATTACTCTACATTTTTTGTTCGTTCGGTATATCATCTTGTGAGTCTTTTATAAATTCCCAAACACTTCAAATGTACATTTATCCAAACACCTCCCTAATGAGCAGAAGGATAAAAAAAAAAAAAAAAAACACAGTATACACGACTTTTTATACCATAATATTATACCAATTTACAAGCTTGGCACCTATGATACATTTTTATGCCATACCCTAACATGATAACTACATCTACTGAAAATAGTAAAGGGAATATAAAAAAAAAATTGAGTTTTTTTTTTTTTTTTTCCTTTAGACCCTAAAATATGCAGGTCCACGCCCAATCAAGTATGAACATTTCAAATTCCACACACTGACAGATCCGCTATCAAAGAGCTAATAACCTGATTATTTAAAGTCATGGCTCAAATCACACCATGCTTCACATAATCCTTATTCCTATACATAACAAAAATAGAATAAACACCACAACGAAACCTTTATTATGGGTGCTTCATCGGTAGCTTAATTCTTTGCTTGCATGAACCAAAAAGCGCCAACAAATAATGATCATACATGAAATCTGTAAAAAGAAACAGTAAACTATCTTACCATGTAATTAAATATCATTCTTATGCATAACCAGAATACTCATCAGGCAGAATGGATACGTTCTTAAAGTCTCTGAAAGTAATCCCATAAAGGCAGAGTATTGGGTACCTTAAAAAGCCCTTCAATATTGTGAAGAAATTAATCACATGAACAGGAAACTTCAAGAAGCTTCCATGATGATCCTACCAAAGGTATGTATCCGAGCTGTGAGCGAAAGAACCAATGAAATTCTAATTTTCTTATACCAATTACAACAGAGTAATACATTTCTTACTATCAAAATTTACTTTACAGGTAAGATGGTGGAAATGAATGAAAACCCACTAAACTTTGATCTTACCTTAAAAAGTCCTATGACCTCAACAAGGAGAAAACAAGAAAAGAACACCAAGCTTTTCACCACCCAAGGTAATTCAAAAGATGAAAGAAGAGAAGCAAAGGATAAAAAAGAAGCAAACAACAAAGGACCTGCACATACCTCCTTCAACTAACTTAAAAATGGTCAATATCAGTCACAGGTGGATTAGATTTCACCTTTCACCACCCAAGCAAATCTGAGACTCTGAACCTCCCATGCTTTGGATCCCTGGCCACCCTTTATATATATTTACACTCAGATTAAGGCCACTGTCTTATAATCTTCAGTTTGATCCCATGGTATGTCTAAAATCCTGGATGGAAGTATGTTTTTTGTTTTTCCAATATGAGTTCTTTCAATAATTACTGGCCCAGTTGATCTGCGGACGCTGTGGTTGCTGATAAACACCAGTGGGCGGGCCCACAATCTCGACAGGTCCAGCCATGGTCTGAGACTGCTGTAGCAAGGGGTGGACAGTTGCCGCTGCCATTGTCTGTGCAGGGTGGTATATCCCAGTGAATGCACCATGGCCTGCCTGTGTAGGGAAGGTCACATGCTGACCTTGAGGAGGGAGGTTGTAGAAAGAGCTAGCTTGCAGACCTGAAAGGTCTCGGCCTGGAGCAGGAATCCAAACAGTCGAACCTTCACTCTGCATAAATTAAGGTTACAATCATAATGTTATGAAACTATGTTTTTCAGCATATTGACAAATGAATTCATGGTTTAAAATATTAAATGATGTGTTATGTATCAGCTGCAATGAACCACATATCGGTAAACATTATTTTGAATATATCATAATATCAACCCATTTTCCAATATCAATCAATAATATGAGACAGGATAAGCTGATATGACCAATATTATCGGTGGCCAAGGACTTGATAATCACGAAATTGATTTTATTATGAAATCTTTATTTCATAGGGTATTGGACTCCCAGGACTTCTAAACAGTGTCCTTATTTCAACAGGGCTAAAACTGAAGAATCAAAGGTGAAGATCCATGAGGGTCATCAATGATTTCCATTTTGATATGAAATGATTACCCAACCACCATCATAGTAAATTAAATCTCAATGGAAGTGATGATCCTATCTAAATCTATACCTTATAACCTTCACCACTCATCTCTTTAATACTCCCTTTTACCAAAATTCTCTTTACTATGAATTCCTAGGAACTCCATATCAAATAGGCAAATGCACCTAATGCAATATAGTACAAATTGTAGCACAGCTCTCTTTCTAGGGTTTACTTTGTGGGTCTACTTGAGAAGATACCAATTACTGGATGAGAAGGATTCATTATGGATGACAAGACGAGAATACGAAGACAATGCATAAAAAACTAG
Source organism: Umbellularia californica (assembly GCA_028538565.1). Lineage (NCBI taxonomy): Eukaryota > Viridiplantae > Streptophyta > Magnoliopsida > Laurales > Lauraceae > Umbellularia > Umbellularia californica. The sequence continues at coordinate 49,621,294 of JAPQWN010000004.1, forward strand.
AAGAATTACACAAAAAGCCCATGCATACATGGAATAGGCGGTATCTACCTCGGGGGGATAGGGTCACTCTCATGAAATCCACTTTTTTTGTTCTTTTTTCTTTTTTTTTTGAATGGTTGACACTCTAAAATTTGCCAGTGTACTATATTGATGCAGCATAGACCTCATGGTCACGTGTGTAGGGCCCACATAGATTTAGGAATTTATTTTTATCTCAATAGTTTCTAATTTTATTGTAATTAGGATAAGATTCTACTTTCCTAGTTTAAGTAGGTTTCTTAGGGCTTAAGTTATCTTTAATATTTATATGGCATTGTAGAAAAGAATTATTCAGTTGTTAATTAATGAAATTGGGTTTCCCATTGAGGTGCGTCCTCATTTATTATCTCTACGGAGATTAATTGTGTCTTCGGACATATGCTTCGGCACCCTTTATGCTTTTAACACTTCCACCGCAAGCCCTAACACTAGGGTCTGCATCAATTGGTATCAGAGCCGCACGATCCCTCGATCATCGGCGTGATTAACCCTATCCCTCTTTCCGTTCACTCAGCCCCTAGCCCCAATCCCAAATCCCTAAACATCAACACCCCAAATCCATATTTTTTCCCAAACCCCAGCACCAATCCCAAATCCCTACCCCAAATCCCTGAGCATCAACACCCCAAATCCATACTTTTCCCCAAACCCCAAATCACCAAACCCGAAACCCAAATTGCTTCCCAACAGAGCCAGATCATCCCCATCCCCTACCCAACAGAGAGAGAACGAAAAGAAGAGAAAGAAGAATAAGAATAGAATAACAGAGAATTAAATTTTCATCAGCAAGTGGGCCTAGATTCGTCATATTCCATAAATATTAAGCCATCCATCTTCAAATAGCAAGATCTTCTCCATCCGGACTCCGATCGACGATCCGTCTTCACATGTGCACTCCAATCAATGAGATCTACACATCTGGTCAATTTGATTTTAATTTTGAAGAGCATTGAATTTTTCAGTCTTTGCATCAAGTTAATATGGAATTGTCAGCCAAGATGGACTTGTAACTTCTTGAAATAAATAGAAGGTTTACAAAAACCAACAAAGAGTTCACAAAAATCAACAAAAAGGCTAAAAGGATGACATATGCAATTAGATATGGGAAAAGATATTATGCAAATAAAGATTGCTTTGAGCAGTATATTACTTTGACATAAGGAAAATTGTCTGTAGAGGATTATGCTTATGAATTTGAAAGGCTACATTATTTATGTGAATTGGGAGATACACTTGATTTCAATCACTTTCTCAAAGGTTTGAGACCAAATATATTGAAGAGTGTGGAGAAGGAATGCAACAATATGTATGAAGCATTTTGGGAAGCGATCCATATTGAGCGTTTGATAAGGCGTTATCGCCTCTGAAAAGTCAAGATGCAAGAAGAGAAGTCTCTACCAATCACAGAAGTCTCAGTAATGGAACCACTCATGGAGAATACCTCCCGTGAATCTGAAGAAAAGGAACCTGAGTCTCATCATTTACAGGTGGAACAAGAAGAAATGGACAATGAAGATAACATTAAGGAGTCTAATCATCTAATGGATCCTATGGCAAGCCCTCCTCCAAAAAATCAAATTAATCTATCCGATGAAAAGACCATTAATCAGGAGATTGTCAAAGAAGTTTGCATCATCAACATTCCTTATATTGACTTTGTCCTTGGAGATTGGCCAATTCTAATGGAAGAATGTGTGCAATTGGCCAATATTTCAAGAATTAAATCATCACTTCATTCGATCTCACATTAATGCAAAATCCAATCACCAAAAGAAACTGTGCCAAGAAGTTATAGATCGACCGACAAATCGGAAGTTCGTCAGATTGATCTTTGATCCAGGTGGACATTTTCCGAACTCGAGGTCGAGTTCTTTTTCAAGTGGGGGAGAATGATGCAGCGTAGACCTCATGGCCACATATGTAGGGCCCACATAGATTTAGGAATTTATTTTTATGTCAATAGTCTCTAATTTTATTGTAATTAGGATAAGATTATTGTTTCCTAGTTTCAGTAGGTTTCTTAGGGCTTAAGTTATCTTTCTTATTTATATGGCATTGTAGAAAAGAATTATTCAGTTGTTGAATACTGAAATTGGGTTTTTCCATTGAGGTGCGTCCTCGTTTATTATCTCTGCGGAGATTGATTGTCTTCAGACACTTGTTTCAGCACCATTTGTACTTCTAGCACTTCCACCACAAGCCCTAACCCTAGGGTTTGCATCATATATCTCCTTTCAAAATGCCAATGTCAATCATTGAGAAGTTGGATCACATTGCAGGAATTTTCTATGGGTCGGAAATGGTGAGACAAAGAAGAATAATCTTTTAAGGTGCAGTGAAACGGTTAAACCAATGATGGAGGGTTGAGTATAAAAAACGCGGGTACCAAGAATTGGGCATTGCTTGTCAAATGGTGCTGGAGGTTTTGGGATGAAAAGACATTATGGAGGAGAATTATATCTTCTAAATATGGTGAGGATAGATGGGGGTGGGCTGGTGGGTGGGCTGGTGGGTCCCTGATCGTGTCCCTAGGTATTGGGTGTTCAGGTTGTGGGATGTCATTTCAAGTGCAGGGGTAGAGTCTAATAAGTGGGGTGGGTAGATTCATTTTTGGTTTGATGAATGGTTGTGAGAGGGTTCTTTAAGTATTCTATTTCCCAAATTGTTTAGGGTGGCATTTAATAAAGAGTTTTCAATTTAAGGTCGTTATCTGGTTGAGAAGAACACTAAGTCAAGGGAGGTTTGATTTTAGAAAGGTCTTGCATCCGTCAGAGTTAAGAATGAGTCCATGTTGAGTCTTCTTTATAGGATGAGGCAGATTTTCGCATTTGGAAGTTGCATCATTCTGAAAATTCTCCTCTAAGCCCTTTTGGAGGCCTTTGGAAGGATCATTGATAGAGGGCCCATGTGTGCTTAGGTCCAAATGGGTTTGGCTCCTCCTAAAGTCGAGGACAGAATGGTTGGCGCTGGCCAACAAAGTTTCCACAGTTGATAATCTCAGGAGGGGCATAGTCTTGGAGCCTATGTTTGAAGTTTATATCTTATGCGAAAGGGACGGGGAGATGGTTAAATCCCTGTTTCTTCAACCCATTTTTACTTCTTATATATGGGGACCGCTTCATAACAAGTGTGGATTGTTGTGGCGCTTACCCATAGATGAAAATATCAGCCGCTACGCTACATCGGCCGTGGCGGACGGCAAAAAGGCGGGTATCGCTCCCCGTAGTGGCTGTAGCGGCCGCCACATTGCGGGGTGGGATATTACACACACACACAGCCAGCCCTAGCCCATTCCCTTTTCACTTTTTGTCACAGTAACTTCTCCTTCACTGCTGTGAAAGCCTCCCAACTCCAAAGTTTCAACTCATTTTCAAGATTTTACTACAAGACTGTACAAGTAAGTGAGTAACATCAAATTCGAAGGAATCAAACACAAACAACTACAAGATCCAAGGCCCAAGCTTCCATTCCATCTAGGTATGTTTTTCTTTTGGATTTTTTTCTAGTCTTTTAACTTTTGAGATCATCTATTCATCTCTTTCTAAGAGTAAGTACTATAAAATGCTTCCTTGTCTTGTAATATGATGAGATGCATGTTTCCCTTTAATCATGCACACATATTTTTATTTTTATTTTATTTTTTGCTATTTTTTAATTTTTTGAAAAAAAAATGATTACTCATGGACAGCCCATGAAACCACTTGAAAATGCATTGTAAATGATAGATCTATGTTTCCCATAGATCAATCCATCACATTTTGAATGTTCATTGATTTTTCTTTTTTTTTTATTTTCGGATTTATTTATTTTTCGAAAAAAAAAAAAAGTGAATACTTACGGACAACCAATGAAACAACTTGGAAATTTCTTTTAAATGATAGATCTATGTTTCTCATAGATCAATCCATCAAATTTTGAATATTTATTGATTTTTCTCTATTTTTTATTTTCGAATTTATTTATGTTTTGAAAAAAAAAATCTGAATAGTCATGGACAACCCATGAAACCACTTGGAAATGCATTCTAAATGATAGATCTATATATTCTAACATATATTGCTTGTTTTATTACATGTTTAATTTTTTTATTTCGGATTCTTGTTATTTTTTGGAAAAAAAAAATATTTTTAATAATGGAATGCCAATCAAATGTATTTAAAAATGCTCCTAAAAGTTATATCTATGTTTGGCATAGATCAATCCAACATATCTTTGTCTTTTCCTAATTCTATTTTATTTTCTATATATACAGCGATACAAACTTGCTTTGTAGCGGTTTGGTGGCGGGCGTAGCACCGCTACTTTCATCATCGCGCTTACCATCTTCACTAGAAGAGTTGACTAAAGCTTTGAGATTGGCTCCTTTTTGGGACTGCAATTTACTTCCATGCAGAGTTGCACTTAGGCCATTCTTTGGTCCATTTGGATAGAGGAATGACAAAATTGCTAGAGGTGCTTCAAGGTCCATGGCCAAGAAGCTTCAAGTGTTTCTTTTTAAAGATGAGGTAACTAGGTCATTTACAAAGAGGAATTTAAAGATATTAAGGTTGATAATATCCTGCATAACTGGGATACATGCGTGAGGCAAGGATCAAAATAACGGTTGCAACAGGATAGTGTCCAATAGCTAAAAAACTACATAGTGGTTGCCACGATACTTACCGGTGTGGATTTTTAAGTGGTCAAAGACTCAAAAGGATTCAAATCTTGTGCAACAACTAATTTTATGTTTTTTAGTGTTCTAGAACGTAGCACTGCTATTTTCAAAATAGCGAAGCGGCCTCAACCGCTACTACCAATAATGCCAACTGCTACGTAGCTTGAACCATGGCATGAGGTCAAGGCTTTGAAAGGTGAAGAGTTCAGTTTCTTCGTCTCCTCCAAATGGTTTCTTAAAATCTAACATGGACGAGGCAACTAGAGGAAGGCCAAGGCCGACAAGCATGGTTCGATATATCAACTATAGTGGTCAAGGCCGCTATGCGTTTTTGAAAATAGTGGTGCTACAGTTTAAAACCTAGTAGAGCCAAACAATTTTAATTTTAAGCATTGTTTTTCCTATTTCGCCTCCTCAGTAGCCTTTCCTAAAGTTGTCTATGCCCTTATATGGTTTCAAATCACTAAAAACACACAAGATTGGCTGCTATACAAGATTCAAAAAAACTTGTCCATTAAAAAAATTCACTGCTACGAATGACCGCAACCGCTACGTATAGCTTGCTACAAAGTGTTTTGGTCACTAGCCGATATGCCCGCCACAACCGCTATTTTGATCCTTGCCCACAAGTATTGGCTATGTCATTTGCAATGAAAAAGACGTGTTATTTATGTTTTCTAAGCATGTGGGTTTTATAGACTCCAATGAGGCGGAGATGCTTGTGATCTTAGACTATGCATATATTTTCTTCTGGTTTCTCCGGCAGCTCGGTTATTGAGAGTGACATTTCAAGGCTATTTCTTGGTTGAAGTTTGCACATAGTTGCACTCAGAAATTCTTCTATTATTTTCAAGATATCAAAGCATTTTCTAAGTTTGTAGAAGTGTTTTCTAGCATGTGGGAAGGTCATCAGACGACTTTGCAGATGTTTTGGCCAAGCAAGGGTGTAAAGGGCTATTCCTTTTATTGTTGCGGTCAGGTGAAGTCCATTTTGTGTGTTTTGGTATAATGCTCTTCTAACTACGCCTTTTGTTTCGATGTTGGTTAGTTTGTGTCATGCCCTGTATTTCTTTTTAATCCAATAAAATTTGTTGGTTATTTATCTCTCTCTCTCTCTCTCTCTCTATATATATATATATATATATGCTATATGCTATAATTTCAAATAAAAAGAGACAAGCTTGGAATGAGACTAAATTCCTTGCAAACATTACAATAGATAAATCTGTAACATAGGAGCAATATGACGTTGGGGTTCTGCTACAGAGTCTTGTGACGTGGTCTAATAGAGTAAGAAAAAAGAAAAAGAGGGAAAAAGCATTTTAGAACTTTCCAATATTCACCCCACAACAGCTGCGAACTACTACATATTGTTGCCATATATTCATATCCAAGTCAACTGCAACCGTGCAACACCTTCCGTGATTGTGATTTTAAACCATGCCTGTGATTGGCAGTGAAAACGGAAGATTACAAGGGTTTTTTCCCTTGTTTGTGATAAGCCTGTGATTGTCCATGAAAGTTTGGGAATAATAGTCACTAATGGGTTTTTCCATATCAATGGTCATAATCATCAAAAACAGATACCTCCATCCAGAAGGGAGAGAAAACACATGTTTGTAAATAAATGATAATGGTCGCCAGATATCAAGATGCTGACTTAGCAAGCATTACTATCTAGACTGACAAAACTTTCACGCTTGGGAGAAGCAACTTATGAATTATGACCAAACAAGAATAGAAATTTAATTTCAATCAAAGCAACAATAAGCACACCTGTTGTCCAGTAATATAGACATTGTTTTCCTTGTACTGAGAAGCAGAAAGATCCTCATTGCCAGTTGAGTTTCCTGTGCTCACAGGACTGGGACTATAACCAGCTGGAGCAGAAGTGTATGGTCCATATCCAGTTGGCATTCCAATGTGGGCCGAGTTGCCAGCATTAGTTCCAGGCTTGTATTGAGAAAGGGAGTATTTTACAGCAGAGGCAGCTGCAGCTGCTGCAGCAGGGGGCTGGTAAATGCCACCAGTAGGAGGTTGCTGAGGGAAACCAGTATTGCTTAAAAAATGATGGATGGTTGGAGGAGGAACATAGAATGGTGGGAAGTACTGGTTATATGGAATGTAGTTTGGAGGGTAAGGAGAAATGTGTACTCCAGCAGGTTGCCGGAAAACGGGAACTGGTTGCTGCGTAACAGCTATGGAGTTCTGCATAACACCAGAAGCTTGGGTGGCAAGAGGTGTTTGACCTGCTGTAGATAGAACCATAGAGTTCCCACTCTGCAAAAAGAGAAAATCATAGGCAAAGTTCGTCAGAAAATTAGACCCGGTTGTCAATACCATAACACAAGCAAATATATATATATATATTTAGAGAGAGAGAGAGAGAGAGAGAGAGAGGGAGAGAGAGAGATGCTCCTATAAGTTACTCTCATGGTACTATGAGAGTAAGGGGTGGGGGCCCTCACATTTAGGCTGTTGGCATTGAATATGGATGTGGATCCACATGGGGATGGGGGGAATTTCAAGGACTCCCTGGGACCCTCCTCTTTGCAAAAAATCAGCCCTAACCGTGGTTTCTATCATCTCCATCTGGGCACCAAAAGTTTAATGGTCAACAGTCCATTCGGATTGGTACACAGTTTATCCAACGGTCCAATAAAAATTCGGATCGGACCAAAAGTTGGTGGACATATGCAATTTAGGGGCTTCGTGTATTTGGTTCATTTGGATGGACCAAGGGTGGGTCCCAGAAGCGTTAGCATATGGAATCTTATCCTAAGCTTGAGCTTAGGAGAGCCTCTCCTAAGCTAAGTTTAGGATAAGGTAAGCTCAAGTGTGTGGTGGGGCCCACCTGGGGATCCACATAGGGATTTCAATGACTCCTTGGGATCTTCCTCTCTGCAAAAAAATCAACCCCAACCGTGATTTCTATCATCTCCATATGAGCCCAAAAGTTTAATGGTCAATAGTCTATTCGGATCGATACATAGTCGATCCAACAGTCCAATACATTCGGATTTGACCGAAAGTTCGTGGACATATGCAATTTAATAGAGTCATGTGTTTGGTCCATTTGGATGGACCGAAGGTGGGCCCCACAAGCATGAGCTTACGAGATTTATTCTAAGCTTGAGCTTAGGAGAGCCTCTCTCTCTCTCTCTCTCTCTCTCTCTCTCTCTCTCTATATATATATATATATATATATATATATGGGAGGTGTTCCTATGAGAGCATTTCTCACCTTAATTGAGATAGAGTGGGGGCCCTCACATTTAAGTTGTCGGCATTGGATATGTATGTAAGGGCCCCCACCTTATCACTCATAATAAGCTAAGAGATGTATATATATATATACATATATATATATATGGGAAGTGCTCATATGAGAGACACTCTCACCAACTTTATGAGAGATGGGTGGGGGCCCTTGCATTTAAGTTGGTGAGAGTGGATATGGAAGTGAGGGCCCCCACCCATCTCTCATAAAGTTGGTGAGAGTGTCTCTCATAAGAGCACTTCCCATATATATATATATATATATGGGGGATATTCATATGCATCCATCCCTCACCATTTTTGGTGAGGGACACCCCTTTTGGGGGTGTTTCAAGTACAAGAGGGAGGTACAAAGTACCCCTCTTGTACTTCTCTTGTACTTGAAACACACCCAAAATGGGTGTCCCTCACCAAAAATGGTGAGGGATGGATGCATATGAAGACCTCCCTATATATATATATATATATATATATATATATATATATATGAGCAAGGCTCTCCTAAGCTCAAACTTAGGATAAGGTAACCTCAAGTGTGTGGTGGGGCCCACCTGGGGATGGGGATTGGGGGGGATTTCAAGGACTCCCTGGGATCTTCCTCTCTGCAAACAATCAGCTCCAACCGTAATTTCTATCATCTCCATATGGGCCCAAAAGTTTAATGGTCAACAATCCATTTGGAACGATACATAGTCGATCCAATAAATTCGGATCTGACCGAAAGTTGGTGGATATGTGCAATTTAGGAGGGTCATGTGTTTGGTCCATTTGGATGGACCAAAGGTGGGCCCCACAAGTATGAGCTTACGAAATTTTATCCTAAGCTTGAGCTTAGGAGAGCCTCTCTCTCTCTCTCTCTCTCTCTCTCTCTCTCTATATATATATATATATATATATATGTTTGATTTGTCATCTGCTATGGATTGCTATCCTTTAGCGATCCAAGTGATTACAATCAACGCTCTATTCGACTCAGTTGTAGCGTTTGCTTGGGTCATCTGTGGATTAGGTTATAATGCCTTTTCCTGTCAGACCTCCCAAAGTCACCGTCCAGAAGACTTTGGTTTGGTCCATTTTGAAATGGGTCAGCCTCTGGTCTTCTTTGATCTTGGCCTTTATTTTCACCATGCCATCACTTTTTAGTGTGGTATTGTGAAAATAAGGTGTACCCTGGTCGAATATTCAAGCGTTATGCTCTCCTAGGCGATGATATCGTTATAGGAGATGCCAGAGTCATTGAGGTTTATCAGGATATATATATACGATGCCTCAAAGATAAACAACACAAATATCTTATTGGGAATTACCAAAAAAAAAAAAAAACTAATTTCCAGTTTGCCTAAGCTTATCCAATCATGTGCTGAACAGATCATTGATGTGACGGGTTTCATGGTCGAAATGGAACAGAATGCACACCCATACAAATATCAGATTGAAAACTTCTAACCCTTGGCAACAGAAAAGAGACCAATTAGGTTTAATGGCTCAGACCTTCTGCAAATTTCTTTTTTTTGCTACATTTTGGACTTGAACGCATGCTCTCCGACTCACACATGCAAGTCCCTTACCATATGAGCTACAGCTTGGGGACTTCTATAAATGCTATTTTTATTTTTGGATCCCAACAGCTGTGGTGGATCTCATGCGATCAATAGTCAGAAATTAACTAGAGGTACATGTACCATAGGCCATCTTTTGAGGGTTAGGATCCTATAATCACACTTAAAACATGTCCTGCTTGCATTTTGAAAGCTACTAGACTACTAGTGCACTAAATTCTTCTGGAAATGTAAAGAGTTGATGAGCAGAATGGTCGGGCTCAAAAAACTAATAGACCTCACTCTTGTAATTCTTGAGAATATCATGGACCTAAATGCATGCTGCATTCTAGTGCCATAGGTCCTGAGAATATCAATTGTGTGATTTTCATTTACAGGTTGTGACTTGTGACTCAAAACCCCCTTGCGCTCACTTTTTTTTTTTTTATATTAATCTTTGGTTCATGTATTAGTGTTAGGTAGAAAAGGCTACTACTTTCATTTTGTACTGATGAAGCTTGACTGCCTTCAGTAAGCTAATCCTTCCTTGTATGTGTGTATTTGGTTGTGTGCACACGCACATGATGGAGTGTATTTATTTGTTTGATGTGTGCGTGGGGAGCGAGTTTTTTTTTCTGATGTGTGTGGAGAGTGTTTATTGGTTTGATTTGTGTGTGTGTGTGTGTGTGTGAGAGAGAGAGAGAGAGAGAGAGAGAGAGAGAGAGCAGGCATCATAGGTGGTCCTCATAGTAATTTCCCCAAATAGTATCAGAAAGTTTGATAAAGACTAACAAAGCAGCATGTATACCATATAGGCATGAGGAATTTACTAAACGGCTTATAGAGACAACAGCTAATCATATTCCACACAAATTAGGGCTGTATCACACCATCCTTAATTGTGGGTCCCATTTTTGTTGCCAATGGATAAAAAACCAGCAACCATTTTTCCTTTTGTGGAGAGGCATAAAGATGTTTAAAAGGTCATTTATATTCATAATTATTGCTCCAAAGAGAAAAACATCAACCAATTCACCCAGTGAAATCAAAATCAACCACTCCTTAAAATGATCAAGGATACATTTTTCAATTTGTTACCTGAAGTTACAGAAAAGAGGGGGGGGGGGGGGGGGGGGGGGGGGGGGGGAGAGTCCAGTGAATCGCTCGTCACACACCTTATCTTTGTTTTTTCTCTAGTACCTCTCCAAAATCTTGCAAATTCTTATCTTAAGAGGTTTTCTCAATAACTAGATAACTCTTAAAAGAAGAAACGCCATAAAATTGAAACAAAGGGACTAAAATTAGTGGTTCAGCTATGATTATTCCCGCCTAGACGAATTGCTTGAATCCTAAAATTTGATGTAACAAGTATCAAATCATAAAATTCACACACGAATCCTTACATTTCTTCTAAATGAGATTCATTACATAGATGCAAATCCTTTTCCCTAGGATCCACCTGAATCATATGATTTTAACAATGGTGTGGAGTAACAAGAAACGGAAAAAATTAGGAATGAATACGTAACAGGGAATCGATGAGTAAGCATAAAAATAAGAAAAAGAAACAACGAATGCAATTTAAGATTGTTTTGATCATGCAAGTAGAATGCCAAAATTAGCACCTATATGACAAAGTGAATGGGTTAAAAGTTCAAGGTAAAGGAGAAGGGGAGATCAATATAAGACCTTGCAGATCGGAGCAATGAAAGGCATTAGAGATAAAACTATAGAAAGCATAGGTGATGGAGGTGTGAAGACAAGCCCAACGAGTCGACCCAACCCAACCCAACCCAATTGGTCCAGTAAAAGCTGTACCATTATTGTATAGCATATTTTATTATTGTGATAGATTAGATTACTCTTTCCTGCTGTTGTCATTAGATTAGATAATCATTTGCTGTAATTACAACATGTATGGAAAGTAAGGTATTATAAATAGTGAGATCGAATACAAAGAATGATACATTTATTCTTCCAAAGATCCTTCTTCTTCTCTTGCTTTGGGCTTCTCACATGGTAAGATATAATTTTCAGTTGTCCTGGAGGGATCCTACTTAACCAGATTGATCAAATAAAAAAGGTGGTCTGACCTGGTGCCTGTCATCCCTGTCCAGTGTTTAGAGAGGCTAACTGTGATAACCTGGGCCAGATTAGGCCCAGATTAGCCTGGCCCATAAGGTACTAGGTTGGGTTGGGTTGGGTTGTATTAATTGGTTTTCTTAACCTGCTCCCAACCCATTAAAGCCCATTGTTATGGTTAGATTGTTAGAACGATATCTCCTTGAGAGGAGGTTTCTGTTCTGATACCCAGGGAGCAGTAGAGATCGAATCTTATCCCCAAAAACAATTTAAGAACTCTCGTTACCTTTTTGCATTGTTTTCCATTCCATTTTGGGTTAAAGAGGAGAGGAGAAGGAAAGGTACAGAAGGAGCAGAGAAGGATATCAAGGAGGGAGAAGCCTGAGGACCCAGTGGATGTAGTACTCGAGATCCCACATCAACCGCGCCACGATTTGCTACACTAGGAGGTGAGTGATATTTTGAAGTATACAGAAAATTATAATTATGGATGGTGGGTTTCAGTGTTTCCGTCGATCATAACCCAAAAAGGGGATCAATGAAGATCTGGTTATCAACAGATATGGTTATTGGTGATCCCCTCATCAAAATAGTATTAGATTATAATCATTTCTATCTATTGGATATTATAATTAGATCTCTTTTCTTCATATATATCTTAGCTATAGAAGAAGAATCAGATGATGAAGCCCAGGCTACAAATATGGTTATTGGTGATCCCCTCATCAAAATAGTATTAGATTATAATCATTTCTATCTATTGGATATTATAATTAGATCTCTTTTCTTCATATATATCTTAACTATAGAAGAAGAATCAGATGATGAAGCCCAGGCTATAGTCTGGTTACAAACCAAATAGACAGATACAAGATCTGTCGATTTGAGTTGTGTGATCACATGGCCCATCTGATCAGGGATCATTCCCAGGGATCAGAGATCCCACCCTTGGGCGACCAAGGTGTAGTTAGCCTTTTTTTGAAACTGGGCCCCATCAAGCCCTAGTTGAATCCAAACTGTTACTGCATCGTTAGTTTGGAGGATTTTGGATTTTTAGTAGATCAGGATGTGGGACCAGGTGGGTTGCTTGATCCAACATCTGACCCAGGGATCTGGTAGCAGACCCCTGGGCGATCCTAGTGTAGGGGGACAGATGTGGAAGTGGGTCCCATCTGGCCCCATCTATTTTACTTATTTGCAACAAACACGTCAACAGGCAGTTTGGTCGACATCTACCGTGGGACCCACTAACTAAGCCAATCACAGATTGAGACCCCACATTTCGAAGAGGGCCCAGGGACGATCTGGATGGTGGTGGTCCCATGAGACCTAGGCCACATTTGCCTAGTATCCAGAAGCTTCAATTTTGTTAACCATAAGGGTTATATATGAATTTTATTAGGACTGTGGGACCCAATAAGAATGTTAAGACGGTGAATCCAAACCACTAGTATGACAACTTAGCCCTAGGCGACCTTGTATGTTAAGGCTGATCTTAGATCAGATTAGTGGGACCCACTGGATTTTATACCAATATGTTTAAGCAGAAACAGTACATGTATTGCATAAAGTATACTGTAACCTGTTAATCTTATCAAGGATCAGAACCAGCCATCATCTTGGCCCTGTTTGGAGACCAAGATGGTCTGGATCCATGTCGTTTAAACCACTAGGGACCCACAATCTCCTGTCATCCAAAGTATTGGGCGTGAGACCCATGTTTTAGAGATGATGATGGACTGTTCTTTGTATTATAAACTACACGGACGACCACTGTTGATATGGAACAGTTTCTTCTTGGATCTTCCAGAGGCTTCATTTGAATTGATTATGTACAGAAATGTTACCTGAATCATATATTATGCTAGAAGATATAAACTAATTAGTGTCTTTACAGATTTATTATGGACTTCAATCTTAGTGTAAGGCTTGGCTGTATTACATAACTCGGATATATATATGATGCAACCTATAGTGAGATCATGGGACCCAATGTTGTAAGAATAGTATCATAGAGATGGGTACCAAATGTTGAATTTAAGTGGGGCGTATGTAAACCCGATTATGTGGAACTAGTCTTATAACAATGTAATTAGTGTATAATTCTATAATAGTGTTACTAAATGCATAATAGATATAAAGGACAAACAACTTTGTAATGAGAGTACTTTGATATGAACATCATATGAAATGTCAGTAAGCATCCCTACTTTTGGATATTGGATTGATTAGTGAACCCCTTGTGGGCCAGGAGGAATAAAGTTGGATAGGGACTGAAAGACTGTTTTTGAAATTAATCTCCTTCAGGGAGTTTTGAATGAATTATGGAAAGAACTTCCTTTTGGGAAGGGTTTGAAACTCTGAAAACTCTTACGGTAGAGTTCCATTGTATGATAAGAACCTATAATTGGGATTACCGAACTTACCAAAATTAAGGACTGAATATGATACCTCATTAAATAATAAGAAAATCTATATGAAATCTGTCACCTCGTGAATTCTTCTGCGCTTCTGTTAATACATTATAGTAGTAATGACCTGTGTATTTGGAATATTATTCACCAGTTATCTGATGAGTGGTTTGCCCCACTTCAGGTGCGCAATGTTTGGGGGAGCTTGGCAACGATGGGAATCAGCCATTGGACTTCAACATGCATGGCTGATGGGAGAGCGTATAATTGTGATAGAAGAATAATACTTAGAATTTTAGTGACTGTTTACTCTTTAATGATATTGAACTTGTTATTACTTCACTTCTGTTTAATTGATCTTTTAAATAAATTGAAATTAAATGCATTGCTCAGTTCCTTGGCATTACTTGATTTATGTGGCGATTATAATTTCCTTATAGTAAGGCCCCGGGTCCTGATGAGCTCCGGGATTCGGGGTGTTACACTAACGAATAAAGAAACATCAAAATTCAGTTCTATGCATCCAGATTAATGTCTCTTGGACGGTTTCTCACTCATCATCTCTTCTATGGTGGTTAACTAGTGGACCCAAAACCAAATTTAATGTATTATCCTCATCCTTCTCTCCATTATTAGCATTATACAGATAATCTCCACTGTGAAGTTGTTTGCTAGTCATGCTCCATTTTTTTTGGGCTCTAGTAAATACTCATGTAATCACAAACATGCTACCCAAGTCCGTCACTAACTGAGAACAATCAGGATCCCTGGTTGTTGATCGTGCTCTTTGCTAATGCTAGATGATCGCTGATGCCATCCATCTTATTAATTATATTAAACACTTCTTGCATCAGTTGTACAGCTGGATACCTTGAAAATTCTCCTTTCTTCGAGTGGATATACCAAGGTACTTATGGGGATAAAAGTAAGGCCATATGGTTCGGATTTATTTCAGCTTCTTAGAAGGGTAACTTAGAATTTTCCAACAACCTAATTAGGGCTGCACAAGTCAATTAAGGCTTCAACTGGGTGGATTTGTTTACTTGTAGATTATGGGGTTTCTTGCTCTTGGTTGCGCTTTAAGTCAATTTGTGCCCTTGGATGCTATGAACCCCAAACCACTCCCCCACCCCCCCCAAAAAAAAAAAACCAAACCCCCTTTTTTCTCCCTACAACACACATATACACCCTCTCAGTAAAAAATAAATAAAATAAAAAAAAATAATAAAAAAGTAATAAAAACCTAACCCACCCCCAGGAAAAAATAAATCGGGGCATCATTCTTCCATGATAGAACCAAATCAAATCAGCAGTCTTGACTGTGGATCCCAGCAATGGACTTCACATGCATTTATAAATGAATGCACCAGGACTATTACAGTATTACTCTTTCACAAAATCAAACCCATATTCTTTAGCAGGAAAACACATAACAAAAGAACCCAGTGGAAATTTAAGTTAATATTACATTACAAACCTCCTGAGGGGATGGGCTGCTCTGGGTAGGTAACACTGTTATGTTTCCATTGTACTTAGCAGCACCAGGTGCAAGAAAGGGAGAGAAGCGGCCATCACCATCAGCACTTGGTCGGTAAAATTGGGTATAATAGCTTGTGGATGGATCAAAGGATGGCTGGACCTAAAAGAGGGGAAAGAATCAAATTTTCGAGATGAGAATTAAACGGAGTCACTAGCAAAAGCAACCTACAAAAATGCTTTCTTCAAAAAATATTCAACTAGCAAGTAATTTCAAATAAACCAAAATATCATGCATTTCATGGAAGACGACATATACAAAGTTCTGTTACCATTTGCTCAGAGTTCTACAAGCATGAATTTTATCAAAATATTAACTCGCCGGAGTCGAGTTCTTCCAAGCCGAGGAGTTGATGCAATACGGCCCAAGAAATTAACTGGGCCCACACATTGACCCAGAGATCAACCCGGCCCATTGTGTTCAATCCACATGCCCAATGGTGACCAAGAGTCACTGTGGCAGCAACTTCTATCCTGTTTCTATTTCTCTTGTTATTTCCTTTTTTAGTTAGATTTCTATTTTATTTAGAAAGAATTGTTGAGTAGGAAACAATCCTACTCCTCTATATATAGTTGAGTCCCCATTGTAACTGCTTACGCTATTTTCAATTAATCAAAAAATTATATGAGTTTTCATGCGATCCTCGAACGAAAAATAGACCAATCTCTTAAGGGAACGATTGAATCCAAAGATGGGTTCCAGCACTAGGGCACACTCAAGACTATAAAACACTCCATAATTGAAGAAAACTCAGATAATTCTTTGATTAATAGAAAACTGCATAAGCATCTACAATGGGGACTCAACTATATATAGAGGAATAAAATCGTTCCTCTCTTACTAGGACTTTAAGACTTTCCTAAACAATGTTTAAATAAAAAAAAGTAACTCATAATAGCAAGCCTAATAAAATATTCCCAACTTAAAGACTTCCAAATAAATCAAACTACTTAATAAGACCAGAATAACTTAAATACCCACAATTAACTAACTGGTCTTGTTGGGCCTGTGGGCTGGGCCTAATGGGCTCGAACGACCCATGGGTCATGGGTCTGGCGTGCATCATTGTACATGTGAGCCCACCATCTTTTAACAAAGACAGAAGATACCAAAAAAACCTAACCCATTGGATGACCTAACCCATTGGATGACCCTAGCCATCTGGTTTCCACTTATTGATGTGGGCATCAGCTGCAATTAAACATTGGCAAGCTACTAATTGGATACGAATCTTCTAGTTGAAAGCCATTAGAGCATATAATAATTGATCCCACAACATAAACAGTTTGGATTACCAAAACGTGGGTCTCGTCTATCAATTATCTAGTCATAAAGGAATTGCGACTTGAAAAAAGAGAGTTGCAACAAATTGAAAAGGCACAAGTACAGCTTTGTGGAATTTTATCCTAAGGCATCAAATGCCTGAATAACAAAACATGCAGAAAGTAAGAGAAATGACAGCTTACAACAAAACTTGGAAGTCGAGAAGCATCTCGTGCTGGAGTCTCAGAGCTTTCAAAAGGTGTGAACTGGCTCCCAAGCATTGGCGGCATCAACCCAAAAGCCGAATAGTTTGGAGCAGTATGGACCACCGAGTACTGAGGTCCTCCTGGTGGCAACATTGCCTCTGACTTGGATTGATCATATTCTGGTCCTGCAGAGATACTGGATGGAACATCAGCCTCTCCAGGTGATACATTTTCTGGCGTGTGCGTTGGTGATTGAGGATGATCTGGTTCATCTCCTTCCTGATCAGTGGGTGATAAATTTTGAACACTGCACTAAAAACAAAGAGCAATCAAAAAAAGAAAAAAGAAAGAAAAAAGGAAAGGAAATTGAATTTAATATGAAGATTTAGACATTTCTTTTCTAAATTAGATAATAACAGGACCCTGGGTCACAACAGATGTACTGTCTGTTGAGGAATAAGTCCTGTAAATGTGGGCTCCATGGATTATGGGTGCCCAAAATTTTCCTGATGGAATTTGGGAGCTTTATCTTTTGTCACGACAATGACTGCATTCCGTAACTGTATATTGTAGGCCACTGGAAATGCCGGAAAATGCCAGATTAGCAGGTTTCTTGTCAGAATTCATAGTGAACACTTCACCAAGAGTCTGGGAGCACCAGAAAAACTGGAACTGCTTGTGGTGGACTGTTTTCATCTTAAATTGCAATTTGTTTCCTTTCAGCTAAAACCTGAAAGGAAACTAAAACAGACTCGGCAAAAGGTACATTGTATAAGCTACAAGACATAGGATGTAATTGTTAAGTACATTCACATGTGCCAATTTGGCAGACATTGTAAAAAAAATGCATCACAATTAGATTGTATTGAAATCTTACAAGGCATATCAGACATTTCCAAAATAAAGTTGGCCTGCTCCAACTGTTCACTTTGAGCCGTAACTTATTGGTTTGGTTATGAACAACTTTAAGGCAAATATCCAAGATGGAATCCTTAATGCATGTTGTTTGTAGAAGACGAGGTGCTAACTAGGCTTTTGAGTCAAATGGTTTTAACTTTGAAAATTAGCAAATAGAAATAGAATTATACAAAGTACAGTTTAGTCGTTTTGAGCAGTAGAAAGTGAATGAGATATCTTCCTTAAAGGCCCTGGGGTCTGATAGTTTCAACTCCAGTTTTTTCAATCATATTTGGAAAACCACCAACCATGATCTGATGGAACTCATGACAAACTTCTTTGATTAGAATCACATCCCGTGGCCGCCTCAACTAAATTTGACCAACTATTGTGTTGATTCCTAAACATGAGGGGGCCGACAAACTAAAAGAACAAAAAGTCTATTTGGACAAACTCTATGGACAGAATTTGGGACAAACTGTCCACATGGCGCAATGTGATTGGGCTCTCTCAAAAAGTTGAATGCATTGTCCCAATCACGTTGCGCCACGTAGACAGTTTGTCCGAAATTCTGTCCATGAGTTTGTCCATATAGACAAACTGCTAAAAGAAACTCGGCCCAAACCCTGTGTAAATGTGGCTTAGAAAGTCATTTCAAAAATTCTTGTGGGAAAGCTCCGACCATAGCACCCTAATCTTATCTCCCCCAACCAAGGATCTTTCATTCCGGATCCCTAGGCAGCAGACCACATCATTATCGCCAAAGAAATCATTCACCACATGTCCCAGAGATGGCGAAAATGTCCACTGCTTGCACTTAAGGTACACATTGAAAAGGCCTGCATGTCAGTTGGACCTTTCTCCGATCTTGTCTGCTCATTTTGGCTGCAGCCCTGTTTTCACTAAGTGCGTCATGCTCTGCATCACATTAGTAACTTATAGGGTCAAGGTTAACGGATTCTTTACAGTCAGCTCTGTAAGCCATGGTCTACAACAAGACGACCTACAGGCGTAGCCCTGGATCCTCGATTGGAGAAATAGATCAATCTCCCACTGGATTGATTGAATCCAGAGATAGGCACACTCAAGACCATAAAAAGCCATAATTGAGAGAAAACTCAACCCAAATATTAATTGATAATAATAAGCATGAATTACACGATAAGGAGGTCCATCCATAAATATAGAGTAGGATCAGTCCTCTCGGTAGCTTAGACACCAAGACTTTCCTAAACAATAAAGGAAACTAATCACTAAACTTACTTAACAATCCAAATTAAATAAAACTCCTAATTTTAATTACTTCTAAATAAATCAACTCTCAAAATAAGATTCCTAATTGAATGGATGTCCCATTGGGCCTATGGACTGAGCCCAATGGGTTGGCCAACTTATACATCCACTGTGGGGAAGCTATAGCTAAAGCAGTGGCCATTCAAAGCTCCACTAATCGGATCTGCCATCCTGTAGTTGCACCCCACAGAAAATGAGTCAACGTCGTGCAATTTTCCGACAACTTGCTCTTTTTCGTCCATCCAAATAATGGGTCTCTCAAAGCTTTATACAAACTAATGCCCACATTCCAAGAAGAGTCGGATCAATGGGTTAATACTCTCAGGAGTCAACTGATGTTCCCATGGAACACTTGAGCACCGACCATTAGAGGCCTCCACTGTTTTGGTCATGCCAAAAATTGTACAATCCAAGACTGATCTAGGCAACGCACTCTGTATTTCTTGATCCAACTCAGCTGTTTGGGCCTGATCTGTAGGAAGCATACACAGTCGCATCACTAGTTGGAAAGGTCAATTTGTTTCTCCAGCAGGCAGAAAAGTCCTCCAATCAATTTGGACTATGATACCCAATTACTGGTTAGCACAAGAAAAACTACCAGTCAAATTGTGAAACAAATTCTACTCATTGAGCACTTCTTTTCTGTGGTCAGGTAAGACTCTGGCATGTTACTCCTTCAAACCTGTGGCTTGGGATATGGTGACTAGACCACGGATTTTTAGGTGTTTGGGACTCCGCAATCTGAAGGTCCAACCATAGCATTTTACAACCATAAAGTTTGGCATTTTCTCAATCTCCCAGACACTTCATGGGTCAGGATCCTCACTAAGAAATATCTTAGGTCCACTTTTTCTACATTCCAACCTAAGGCATGGATTACACCTTTTGGAAGCTATTGCTCAAGCATAGATGCATCATACAAGTAGACTACAATGGGTCCTAGGAGATGGAGGTAACATCAATATCTTCGTATGGATCCCGCAGACCGCCGGTTGAGCACCCACCCAAATCACCAAGCCTTGCTCAACAATCCACAGCTACCAACCCGAGTCAAAGAACTGATGATATGTCAAAATAGGACATCAGTGTAGGACAACGCTGAACTTGCACCTGTTTGGGATAACACCATAGTGAACTGTATCACAGGCCTACCTTTAGGAGGCTAGGATACTCTGCTGGGGCTCTGAACCTACTGGCTTTTGCTCAATAAAAGCATTATACAAAGCCGACTCTTCCCAGTAAAACCCTATCTACCCAGGACTAGGCTCTGGAAGTTAAACATGCCATCAAATTAAAGTTGTTCCGATGGCGCCTTTTACAAGGCGGATTAAATACCAGCACTCAACTTAACAGACTAATCCAATCATTCAGTGCAATTGCATTTGTTGCCACCAAGAAAATGAAACCATTGACAAATTATTTTATCACTGCCCTGTCACCAAGCTTGTGGCAAAATTTCCCACCGCACATCTCTAACCCAATTGCCAACCCAACTATGGGGATCTGGTGTTAGCACGCTTCTCCTGCCTCTCCCTCTTTGGGGCTTGTCAGAACATGGTATGTGTGGAAATCCCGGAACTCATCTCTCTTCCACCCACACCCATGGCACCCCTTAACAATCTTCAACAGATCCTTAAACTTCATGCACCAATGGGCCCTCATCACAACCACGCTCACTGTGCAACCTGGCTACATGGGCACTCCTGCATTCTGGACTCCACCTCCGCAGGGGATCATCAAGCTTAATTTTGACAGATTGACCAATCCAACCAAAGAATATGCTGGCTTCAGGGGCATATTTTGAGATAACCATGGAATGTAATTATCAGAGACACCGGTCAGATGAAGATCTCTCACCCAATACTCTACTGTCGGGCCTTGAATTAGCGATAACCATCAGCATCAAATACATGATCCTTTTTTTTTTTTTTGGAATGGTCACATACATGATCCTTGAAGGGGATGCTCTCATGATCATCGAAGCTTTCTATGACACAGATTCATTCTCTTGGGACCTCACAGTGTTATGGAAGAAAATTGTACGGTGTCTTAAATGATTAAATCATTTGACCATTTCTGCCATAGTCAGCAAAAAGCCTCATGAATACCCTCTGGTGCCAACTTTTACCGTTTTCCATAGAGCTCTTCCAGCCCATATTGACACACTTCATAGATAGGCAATGCAGGAATCTCAGCAGTGCCAGAGGACACAGACGACCACTGCTGTGTATGGGGACAGAAACTCAGTACCTTAGAATGACGATGGATAACTTACGCCCTCTTTTGCTTATGTTTGTTCTGCTACTTTTATGTTTGTTTTGCACAAGACATCTTTTAGTTGATATAATCCTACTTCAGTGATATTGGATCGTATATAAGCATAACATACATTTGATGTGGGGAGAAGCACATAGCAGAGCAACCATGAGTCCCTGGTGGAAGGCAACAAGCTGAAGACAGACGAGTAGCAAAAGTTAAATCGAAGAATCTGGTCATAGTATGTGACTTAGATGGATTATATCTACATTGGAGCAGTATGTTCAGGAAATCAATGTTTTCATCCAAAAGTTTGGGAGAGAAAAAGGGAATTTTTTGTTTTTTATATTGAATAATGAGATGAAGGGATTTTGATTGGACCCAATGGTAGAAGGGATCCTCACACATACACCATGGACACCCGACCATTGAATTTATCACAATTGGAAACCAAAGGAGTCTTCCCAAATAGGGAGCATTTGCTTAATGCATCCGAAATAATGAGAGGAAACAAGAATTTTCATAGAATGCATTAATGAAAGACTACAAGAGGATTCATAGAGAATGGGATATCAATACTTCCTAATCAACGATCTTAGACAGGTTATACTATCCTCTCCATGAGATGATTACAAACCAATCTTTTTTCTACTAAATAGTATTTTTGTCCCTATCTCTTGTGGATTACATGCCAATCGATTATCATTTATTTTGTGGCATGAATTATCTTGCTAGATCACAGAAATCTTCTTTCAATTTTCAAAACTAAGATTGAATGTCTACAAAAATCTTCCTGAAGATTTGCATAAGTAAGAATGCAGATCTAGGAAAATTTATGGGAAATTATTTTGATAAAAGAGTGCACATGTTTGGGCCCAGCGAGCAGGCTGACCACGGATTGGACCCAATGGGTTAGTCATCCATGGGTTTGGCCCACTATTGTTTACCTCAATGTGCTAGTTCACAATGGGTCCAATAAGCTGGCCGACTGTACAGTTATTCTTTAGCCTCCTGTTGGTCTCAAGGCCCCTGGCTACATCAGATTTTTTATTTCATTCGCAATGAGGAGAAACTAGAAGAATCGAAATCTATTCAAGGCATGACTGAAGTAACATCCAAAGGGAGGAAGGTAACGGTGAAAATGGAAACTTTTGGCTGTAATAGTGGAACGCAGGATCGCAGCAGGACGCAAAGGGGCCAAGTTTGTCTCAAAAACATTAAAGGACAAACAGTGGTGGGGATGCCAGCACACCCATGGCTGAGTAGTGCTGGCACCTTCATATCACACATGCTCAGGGATCGATCGCTGGGTCCTTCAGTTTAAAGCACCACCCCTGACCAGTAGCCTAGCTTAGTATAAAAAGGAAAAAAAAATAGTGGTAGGAACAACATGCCTGCGAAGAAGAGGAAAGGAGTGGGTGTTGTTCAGGTATCAAAAATCGTAGAATGGCTGCAGACAATGCATGCAACCATGTGGAGGTTGTCACTCAGATGGTAAAAAGTAGACTTTCATCAGATGAGTTGGTGTGTGGTGGAAGTTTTTTTCAGAAACTCAGATTAAGTGTGTGGAGGGGAGATATGATGCTTCTATTGCTTCAGTCCATGGAAAAGACATTATGTTTTACAGGAACAGGTGGCCTCATGGAACAATATCCTCTATTCCATGGAAAGATAAAGAGACTTAAATGCAAGCACTGAATAAAGAGAAACTAGATGAGATGCTAGAAATCCCTTTGCATATATGAGATAAAAGGGTGTCATTGAAGAACTAGGCAATAATTTGAATAAGCCTTTTCTATTGCTAACGACACTATTGAGAAACGCATGTTTTCGGTAATACATTTACTGTCATATTTCGAGAAGGTAGAGATCTCTCCTGTTGAGATATCAAAGAACAGAAAGGAAGTCCAGCTCTCTTCAGAAGATGATCTGTTTCTATCCAGGAATGGAGATGTCTCTGCACTGCAGTTGTTAAGGTGGCCTAGAGGTAGGAGAGGAGAAGAGATATTGATAATGTAACCTCATTCTCCAGAAGAGTAATGCCAGCCAATCACGTGGGGATGTGGATGTGTTTGTGACGAGTAAGGTGGCCAAGATGAAGGGACCTCAACTAATGGCCAAGATGAAGGGACTTCAAGTAATGTATCTTTTGTCAGCCTCAATAGAATTGGATCAATTTCAAATTAACTGCCACAAACCAAACAAGGTTTTGCTTTCCATAAATAAGGGACATAATGCCAAAAACGCGCTCAGATGGATATTAGGCCGAGCATTACTGCACCAATTGTTAAAGACAAAAGTTTGTGAACGGAAAGAATTCTTATGCCAATAATTTGATCCCATCTCGCCCAGATAAGCCAGAAGTCCAGCAATTCAAAACCAGACAAGATCGGAATCCTGGAGCTAGAGTCTTTCATCTCTCACCCATAGCATCACAATGCAACAAGTTCTTGGAAAAGACTATCAGACTACCTAGAAGCAAGACCGAACAAGGTTTAGGGTGCATTAGTTGATAACAATGGGACCCTCATTTTGGAAATGCAGGCTGTTAGGGCTTAAGGATTCTAACCAAGCATGACTCATGGCAATGAAGGAAGTATTAAAGATCCTTCACAATCATTCAAGCAAATTGATCGTGTAAAATTCTATGATTCATATTCCAAATCCTACGACTTGTATCGAAGCAAAAGGAAAAGGAGTCGTATCTATATAGTGAACCCCAAGCATAAGTCATGGCAATGAAGGAAGCATTAAAGTGTAAAGAAATAGTCCAACAGGTCAGCTCGACCTAATGGGTCAGCAACCCATGTATTGGGTCAGCCCATGTATGAGTTGTCAATAGATTAGATAGATATTAATTTCCTTAGTTAAGCCTGTAATCATGTAATCAGATCTCTAATGAGATCAACTAATCTAGGCTACAGTGTATAAATGTATCCTACGACCATTCAATCAATACAGAAAATCTCTTGCAACTTCTCTCTCTCTTGTATGCTTCGTATTCTTCTGTGATACTTCTGGCTTGGTTCAAGCAACTTTCACATATTCTTCTGTAATACTTCTGGCTTGGTTCAAGCAACTTTCACATGGTATCAGAGCTCTGTCCATTTGATCGTCTGTCCATTCAAGTTTGAGAGAAGTTTTGAAACAGCATTGTTCGTCTAATCAAGCACTAGAACATATTGTGATCAAAGGTGGCCCACCTGTTGATCACCCGGCATCAGGAAAATCTTCACATCTTGGTCGTCCATCTTCCCTGGGAATTCTGCACATTTTTTCCAAATTTTTTTATCATCTGAGGTAGGCCATACTCTCTAATTTGTACTTATCTAATTTGAGCAAATAGTTTTCATCTAGACCGTTCAAATTTCTGGTTTCACAAGCTTTCATCAAAATTCCACCTAGAGGAGTTTTGGATTTTTGAGGTAAAGATCACTGTGTGATCTGATCATCCAGCCGATCATCCAGTGGGGCCCACAAATAAGATCTGTGCTCAAAATCATGCTCGCCTGGACCTATTTTTGGAATTTTCTAGATTTGTTTGGATCTATTTGCTCTCTCTGGATGTGATCATCCTTCTGATCATTTAGTGGGGCCCATAGCACTCATCTGTGCTCCGATTCAAGTCACCTGGAACTTCCTCATTGGATTTTTTTCAAATCCGGTTAGTTGTTGTGGCTGGAATTCACATCTGACTTGGCTTCTAGGGCTGGATTTCTCTTACATTCAGTCTGTGAGCAATTAATTTTGTACCAATGTCCTCTGATCGAACTGTATCGGGAATTACTGTCAAACTAGATGGCACAAATTATCCCTATTGGTCCCATCTCATGCAAAATTTCCTCAAAGGTCAAAAACTATGGAAATATGTTGCTCAGCAAATCCCTACACTAGATAGTAAGGATGCTACGTTTGAGGAATGGGAAGCTTCTGTCGGGAAAATAAACTCTTGGATTGCCAATTCAGTCACTCCATCTATTGGGAACCAGTTGGCTAAATTCAATTATCCTAAGGCTGCTTGGGATTATTTAGCACGATTATATACTCAGTCTAATGCTGCTCGCCGGTATCAGTTAGAATGGGAAATCAAAAATGCAGATCAAGGCACTGACTCCATTCATGATTTCTTCATCAAAATGACCGCCTTATGGGATCAACTGGCTCTAATGGAACCCACTTTTAAAACAACTGATGATGCTCACACCTTTGAAGTCTATAGGCAGCAGACTCGCCTAGTTCAGTTTCTTATGGCCCTCCGCCCTGATTTTGAACATGTTCGTGGTCAGTTATTACATCAGTCACCACTGCCTTTCGTTGATACGGCACTCTCGGAACTTCTAACAGAAAAGCAAACTCAGCTTTCCCTTACAAGGAAGCAACATGTGGAATCCACACATGTCCTGTCAGCAAATGTTAGTACCCCGCAGAATGGTCGCTCTTCTGGTACTAATGACTTTTGCAACTATTGTAAGAAGAAAGGACACTGGAAACGAGACTGCCCAACCAGACCTCAAAGGCCAAACAATAAGAGCAAACAATCTGGTCAGCAACCCAGTCGTGGTCCCATGCAACCTTATCCCCAGCGACCCTATGCGGCCAATGTTACTGAAGATGATAGTTTTGTGCCTCCGCAAATGGATCTTACATCTCAGATTCAGGCTATGGTTGATGAACGCATGCAACAGTTATTTCTGGCTTCCTCCACTGGTTCTGCCTCTCAGATGGCCACTACACCCTCAGCCTCTGTTTCTGCCATGACCATTTCTGGTCCGTCAGGTGCTCTTGATACTACTTGGATTTTTTATTTTGGTGCATCCTATCATATGACAAATGATGTTTCCAAACTTCATAATTGTTATACCCGTGCGAGCTCTCTCACCATCCATACAGCTAATGCCACTCCTCTCCCAGTCTCCCTTATTGGCTTTGTTTCTAATAAGTTGATCTCTCTCACTAATGTTTTGTGTGTTCCTCACCTGTCTATCAACTTAATCTCTGTTAGTCAATTGACTTCTTTTGGATTTCTTGTCTCATTTTCTTCTCCTGGCTGTTTTGTGCATGATCCGCGCACCGGGAGACAGATTGGGATCGGCCTTAGGTCAGGAGGACTTTACTATCTCCACTCGCTGCACCTTCCCTCATCCAGCATAACCCCTGCCGCACTCGTTTCATCCACATCACCCTTTGCCCTTTGGCACTCTCGTTTAGGCCATTTATCTTTAAATAAAATGAAGTTTTTATTTACTAGTGGTGTCTTTGGAAACATTTCTGTATCAGACATTTCTACTTGTTTTGGTTGCCAATTTGGTAAACAACATGCATTCCCTTATAATAAAAGCACTTCTTTTACTAATGCTCCCTTCGCTTTGGTACATTCTGATGTCTGGGGACCTGCCTCTCAGCCAACGAAATGTGGTTCCATTTATTGTGTTGTTTATTGATGATTTCACTAGATATACATGGTTGTATTTAATGAAAAACCGTTCTGAGTTATATACTATCTACACTGCTTTTTCCACCATGGTTTCCACTCAATTTGACACAAAGATTAAAATATTCAGGTCTGACTCCGGGGGAGAATACATGTCCCACAAATTTCGTTCTTACCTAACCAGTCAAGGAACTCTAGCACAATTATCCTGTCCTGCCACACCAGAGCAGAATGGTGTAGCAGAACGGAAACACAGACGTATCCTCGAGACTGCTAGATCCTTGATTTATTCCTCACATGTTCCTCTGCAATTCTGGGGGGAAGCGGTCCTCACTGCAATCTATCTGATTAACAGAACACCATCCTCTGTTTTATCTAGCACATCTCCCTATGAAAAATTATTTTCATGTAAACCTAACTTATCCAATCTCAAAGTTTTTTGCTGCACCTGTTTTGTTTTGTTACAGGATAATGAGAGGACCAAACTTTCCCCAAAATCCACTGTCTGTCTTTTTAGGATATGGCATCGAACAAAAAGGCTATCGATGCTATGATCCTAAAACCAATAAGTTACGGGTCTCTCGTAATGTCACCTTCTTGGAACATATACCTTTTTATACATTACCTACACAATCCCCTTCTCCTGAACCACCTACAGTCTATCCTCTTGATCCCTTTCCGAACCTGTTTCCATTCGATACCCCTTCTCCTCCCCCCCCCCCCCCCCCTGCAGGTATATCATCGTCGACCCAAACCTCCGTTTGCTCCTCCGGAATCTGCCGCCCCACCTCCTACTTCTGACCATGGGCCTATCTCCTCTGCTCCAGATGTGCAGGATCATCCTCAACCTCGAAGGTACCCCTTGCGCACCAGAATTCCTCCATCCCGTTTTGGCTTTGTTTGTACTGATCATTTTTCTCCATCATATAAGTCCTTTCTTGCAGCAATTCATACTTTGGCAGAACCACAATCCTATAAGGAGGCCATTACTCATCCGCACTGGAGAGCAGCCATTGCCGAACTTGTAGCTCTACAGAAAACTCACACATGGGACCTTGTTCCTCTTCCCTCCGGGAAACGGGCTATCGGCTGCAAATGGATTTTTAAGATCAAGACCAAATCTGATGGTTTTGTTGATCGTTATAAGGCTCGCTTGGTTGCAAAAGGCTACACACAAGAATATAGGGTAGATTATGAGGAGACTTTTGCTCCAATTGCTAAGATGACAACAGTCCGTACTTTTATCTCTGTTGCCGCTGTTAGACGTTAGCCCCTCTATCAGCTTGATGTCAAGAATGCATTTTTGAATGGATTCCTTCAAGAAGAAATCTATATGCATCCTCCTCCAGGCGTTGTGAGACCTCCTCATTCTGTGTGTCGTCTCAAACGTGCTTTATATGGACTCAAACAAGCCCCTCGTGCTTGGTTTGAACGGTTTAACACTAGCATTATTAGCATTGGTTTTTCTCAGAGTGCTCATGACTCCGCTCTCTTCACTCGCTATTCACGATCTGGTTGTGTTTTCCTGTTACTCTATGTCGATGATATGATTATCACTGGCAATGATGCTTCTGGTATTCT
Source organism: Umbellularia californica (assembly GCA_028538565.1). Taxonomy (NCBI): domain Eukaryota; kingdom Viridiplantae; phylum Streptophyta; class Magnoliopsida; order Laurales; family Lauraceae; genus Umbellularia; species Umbellularia californica. The sequence continues at coordinate 49,649,764 of JAPQWN010000004.1, forward strand.
ATCCTTGAAGCGTTTTCTTCATCGACAGTTTGAGATGAAAGATTTGGGTCATCTGCTGTACTTTCTGGGCATTGAGGTTGCCTACTCTCCCACAGGATATCTTTTATCCCAACCGAAATACTGCAATGAAGTTCTCCAAAGAGCTGGACTCACAGATCTTAAGCCTGTCTCTACTCCAATTGAACATAATCTGAAGCTCCGAACTACTGATGGAGATCTACTTTCTGATCCAACTCGTTATCGTGAGTGGTTGGCAGCTTTGTTTATCTTACGATTACCAGACCAGATATTGCCTTTGCGGTACATGTGGTAAGCCAATTTGTTGCGCAACCAACTCATATTCACTGGGTTGTTGTACTGCGCATACTGCGATACTTACAAGGAAGTTCCAACCGTGCCCTCCTTCTTTCCTCCAGTCAAAATCTTACCCTGCATGGCTTTTCTGATTCCGACTGGGCAGGAGATGTCAATGATCGGCGCTCTACAACAGGTTTCTCCATTTTTCTTGGCTCCTCTCTTATCTCTTGGAAGAGCGAGAAACAGTAAGTTGTCTCACGATCTTCCACTGAAGCTGAATATCGTGTTGTATCTCACACCACTACTGAAATTATTTGGCTTCGCTGGTTACTTCGGGATTTAGGAGTTCTAGTTCCTAAATACACCCCTCTTTACGGACAGTGAAAGTGCACGGAAACTGGCAACAAATGATGTCTTCCATGAACGATCCAAACATCTTGAAGTTGACTGTCATTTCATCCGTCAACATGTTCGGAGTGGTACTATAAAGCTTTTTCACATCTCATCAGTTGCTCAGATAGCAGATTTTTTCACCAAGAGCCACTCCACTTCTCGTTTTTCGGAACTAGTTTCCAAGCTCTCGATGGTCACATTCTCCCATCCAAAGCTTGAGAAGGGGTGTAAAGAAATAGTCCAACAGGTCAGCTCGACCTAATGGGTCAGCAACCCATGTATTGGGTCAGCCCATGTATAAGTTGTCAATAGATTAGATAGATATTAATTTCCTTAGTTAAGCCTGTAATCATGTAATCAGATCTCTAATGAGATCCACTAATCTAGGCTATAGTGTATAAATGTATCCTTCGACCATTCAATCAATACAGAAAATCTCTTGCAACTTCTCTCTCTCTCTTGTATGCTTCGTATTCTTCTGTAATACTTCTGGCTTGGTTCAAGCAACTTTCACATATTCTTCTGTAATACTTCTGGCTTGGTTCAAGCAACTTTCACATAAAGATCCTTCACAATCATTCAAGCAAATTGATTGTGTAAAATTCTATGATTCATATTTCGAATCCTACGACTTGTATCGAAGCAAAAGGAAAAGGATTTGTATCTATATAGTGAACCCCAATTAGAGATGAATCTTAGCCTCTGTTTGGAGTCCCTATTTTCAGCCTCTACTCTAAATGTCTAAAGCGGGTAGAGTTTTGGAAAATAAGAGTATTAGGCAGACGTTTTCAGCTTCTATCCGCTTCTAAAAACCAAAGCCTCAAATTCTGGGCAGTAAAAAGTAGAGGCTGGTGAACAATGAGAGGGCGTCCTTTTAGGGGCAGTCCAGTTTTTCTTCTTTTTTTTTTTTTTTTTCCTTTTTAAAGATTCTTTAGAATTTAGGTGTGAATCTTAGAATTTGATACTTGTTTCAAAGAATCTTATGATTCAAGTGATTCATCTAGATGGGAACAGTTACATACGAATGGTTAATATTAACAATTTCTTCTTTTTTAATTTCGTTTTTGATACCGTTTAATTTCTAAGAGGTTATTTCATAAGGAAATCTCTCAAGAATTCGTTTGATTTAAGGAGGTTTTAAAGATAAATAAGAAAGGCATGACTCGAGCATTTGAGTACAGATGGGGTTTCGTCTAACATTCTTTTTTTTTTCTTTTTTTTTTTTTTTTTTTTGAGTTTTTTTCCCCTTTCATAGACACTTCTTTGACTTCAATATTAATGTTGATGATTTAGATACTATTCACCAAAAAAAAAAACGTTGATGATTTATAAGTAATTTTTATTTTTTGATTTCATCACCATATCAAAGCCTTGTCCCAACTATGTTGGGATCGGCTACATGAACCTTGTTTCTCCATTCCAATCGATCTTGAGCCAAAGCCTCCGATAGGTTTCACTTCATAAGATCTCTTGTTACTACTTCCATCCGCACCCCCTTTTTCCCGTAAATCGTTTATTATTCTTACTAACTTTGATATCCTAAACATATTTAACTATTCACACATATATGATACATCATTTATAACTATATTAATATATTTCAATGATGTTCTTTATATGATAAAATCATAATCTTATTTTGCCACTATATTAATGCTATTATGCATTGAAAACGGATGAATTATGAACAACTACTTTTTCCTTTTTTATTTTTTATTATATTTTATTGTTTATATGAAATATAAAAAATCAGACAATTCGCAATACAATTCACGATATGATTCGATTAAACCCCTCAAACAATTTGCAAAACAATTTTGTTTTTCAGAACAATGCTTACGACTACTTAGAATCATCGCTTTCATTATAAAAGATGGCATGAGATTCATGGTTAAAATCAGAAAAATGCAAACAACAATCAAATCCAATTAGATCCAAAGACAAATGACTAAGATCAGAAATCCGATCTAGAATTGGATGGTCAGAGTTAAAGATCTAATTTAAAGACTAAGTAGAATAGATCCAAATGCAAAATCCAGGGGATCAAGGATCAGTGGCTAAACAGGTTGATAATCATATTCAGAGATCTGACCCAAAGAACAGACATAAAATATTAGATCTGATCCAACAAATATTCGGGAATCATGGTCAGATCCAACAAACAGGTGATCAGAATAAAGAAATCCAACCTCAAGACAAATGTTCTAATCCAATCATAAATTTATAACTGAAGAAAAAAGGGAGAGATGTCAAGAGACTTGTGGTGCACACTTATATGTTTAGGTCTCACCTTCTCATGAAGAATCGATTACATTTGAGTTGGCTGAAGCATTCATGGAGCAATTTGCGCATCATAAGAAGACCCGCAAGGATTGGATCAAGACTTAACTTATATTCAGGCCCCAAACAGTCCCAATTATTAAATAAATTTTATGTCAGGGGCTGTTTTGGCAAAATAGAGAAAAATGGGGGGGGAGATTTAACTGCAAAACCCAGAATTTTTCTTCAGAACTGAACCTGTTTTGGGGCCTAATTTTTTGGGCCAACCTGAGCTCAAATCCACTAGGGATCTGTACCCCTAGGGTCGCCTGAGGGTCCCCATGGGACTGGTGGACCCACTTTCCATGACTGTATGCTGTGCGGGGGGGTCCTAATTATTTTTTTTTCTATAATTTTCCTTAGCAATTATTTTAGGATTCTTAGTTTTAGTAGGAAAGCCTACTTGTGTTAAGAATAGTAAATTCCTTTTAATTAGAACTATATATGTTAGGGTCGACTGAACATAAACAGAAGACAATGAGTTCAATAAAGTTTCGATATAAATCTCTTTTAGAGATTTGTTTCTTCCTCTCTCTCGGTAGTATATGACTTCTTAGAGATCGAGAAGGCACATCTAAGGTCAATGTGTGGTTTCTCTTTAGTTTTTTGTTTAATTCTGTATTTTTCTGAATTTCTTCAATCTACTGCCACATCCCATATTTGGAATTTTTCTGGTTGATTCAATTCCCCCCCATCCCCCACTGACAGTTTGATTCTCTAATTGGGACTGCATCACCTCTATGGAGCCTTGGGGAATCACCTTACCCACCTTTTAACACACTAATAAATACTTCTATGAGGACTTCAGTTATCTTTTATTCTTGCACTTAAGTGAAAAAGTTTAACATTGATATTGCCCTAGTGTATTTCCACAAGCACAAAATTCTATGTAATATTTTATCTATAATAATGCATTTCTTAATGACAACACGTATGGACCTATGATGCCCAGATACAGCATGGATGTGATAGGGACATGCCATGGACATGGCAGGGACACGGATTTTCCATATAAAAAGTTAAGTATCCGATACGATACGACACGATACGTTGCCCATTTGGAAGTATCCGTGCATCATAGATACGGACATAACAGTGAATTCGTTTCCAGGCAATCCATGTCAGACACCTTGTGTTCATGTTACAACAAGATGTAAGTTCAAGCTACACAAACCACAATCCAAAATATTAAGAGACCATAAAGCAAGTTAAAACCAAACAAGGAAAAGGAAATAGCAATGTTAAAGCTTTGGACCTTGAAGAAGGCTCCTCTGTAGTTTCTTCTGTCTCCTGAGATGATTCAGACAAAGGTGGTGAAGCAATCTTATCGCTGTTTGGGCCATTTGCAAAGCTTGTACTCATTGCAAAGCTAGCATCAAAGCTTCCAAAACTTAACCCACTCCGTTCTGCTTCAGGGACCTGAAGATGGTTTGGGATAATTACATTTCGATTATCTGAGAAATGCAGGTCCTGAAGCTTCTTCTGCAGCTTCAAAGTTGTTTCTTCTGCAGGTGTGACACTCGCCGAAGTTAATGATTGAGTGCTGGTTCCAACTACAGATGTGCCGACAGTTGAGGAGAGTTGAATGGCACTGGGATTTGTAGGCTTCGGTTTCCACTCCTTACTAGGACCAACAACTGAATGGAACAGTTAATAACTGAGTACTAGTCAATGTTGCATAATTCTGGACTACTAGCTTGCAATTATTAAAGAAATCAAGAGCCCATTCCCGATTTAAAGCATAATATTTTTCAGAAAAAATATCTTACTACAAAAAATGGTTTGCACTCTGGAGTTCCTGTCCAACCATTGCTGTAGGACCCTGCCTGAAGTTAGAGATAGTACTGATCTAAGGGGAGCTTATCAAGTAATGGGATTCTGTGGATGGTTATCATAGGATTTAAGGATGGTCTCTGTGTCTAAGGTTCTTCACATATGAAAGACACGTCAATACACACATACATCAGTTTGACGTACCTTCATATTAAAGAGTAAGAATTTAAGATGAAAAAGGTTTCCTACAGTCATCTTAAAGGTTTCCAATAGTCATAAAATAGAACTCTTCAAGACAGAGTCAGATTAGGGGGACAAGGCAATGATGGATGATGATGATTATGATGCTCCAATGCCAGTACTTCTCAAAAAAAAAAAAAAAAAAAAAAAAAGGGTAACACAGTGGAGACATCTCAGGAGATAAACATTATGCGCTCTGGTGAGTTGAAGTAAATATAAACAATAAGATTAAAAGAAACAAAGACAAGATAATCAATCATGTATAAGGTAAATATAAATCTAGCTGCATATACATTTCTATAACATTTTCTGTGATCTTTCACAACACTTTTTACTGAAAAAAAAAATACTGTGAGTTCGATCCGGTCCCAAATTTGCAGCGAACCCCTTTGTGGGGTCCACGTCAATGTCTGTCAATCATGAGGGGGCAGGAATAGAAAAGTCCTAGTGCAGACTATGACAAAAAAAAAAAAAAAGGGGGGGTCCCATCAGATCATCCTAGCCCTTGAAAAAGCAATTTTTTTTCCTCAAAAGAGATTAGATTTACCAACAGGTAAGCCCCACATGGATATCCCTAACTTTTGAATCCATAACCAGTTCTCAAAAGATTTACTTATTAACCAAGAATGTAGTGTCTCACGGTTCCCTGTAGGGGTTTCCATGGGCCAGGATGAGCATATCTATGACCGGCCCGTCTTTAGAAGGCCAAGTCGAAAACAAGCGTACGAACCTGCCTGAGACCGGCCCATCCGGAAACGTAAGAGGCCCAAGCCCGCTCAATTGGACAATCAGGCCACGCCAAAGTGAGCTTTCTATAACTAGTTCGGGGTTTCTATCACTTATTTAGGTAAATTAGTCACTAAGGGCCCGTTTGGATGTTTACAAAGTAAAATATTTACATATTTAAATATTATAAGAATAAAACAGTACATAATAGAATAGTGTAATATTAAAATATTGTAATATTTTTGCTATTTGGCAATTTTTGAAGAATATTACAGATTTTAACTGAGTTGTTTGAAATGTGCTATAATTTTAATATATATGAAAAATTCAAGATAACAATAAATTAAAGTCATTGATTATACTAAAGTTCATTATTAGAAATTTAGAATAATTTCATATTAAAAACTTTAATTTATATATAATTTAACACATTTGGATGATAAAGTAGTGTGGTAAAGTAAAGTACAACTGCCACGGTAGACTGTAGTAAAGCAAAGTCAATACAAAAGGCAACTATTTTACTACCCTCTCTCCCACTTTACTTCACCACATACTTCATCTAACCTTACTTTACCTCAAAATTTACCATGATGTGACAAGCCTTTATTTTATTTTATCACACATGTAAACAAATACGCCTTGACCTAGATGCGATATATTATCCCTTCACCATGTTTACAAGTAAAAGTAGTGTCGTAAAGTAAAGTCTAGCCACCATTTACCATGAACTTTATCACAAGTCACTTTTTTTTTACCATATAAAATTTTGGTAAAGTGCGATAAAGTAAAGTCAAACAAAAAGAAATTACTTTACCACTCTCTCCCACTTTACTTCACCATATACTTTATCTCACCTTTACTATGAAGTGATATTTACCCTTTACTTTACTTTACCATACATGTAAATAAATACATCATGATCGATTTGGTGAAGTCATTACTTTACCACTTTGTAAACTTTATTTTGAAAGATTTTTAGATTGTAGAAAGTTTTATACGGGAGAGTTGTAGGAAAAAATACTGAGCTTTTTGAAAGAAAATGATCTTTTCTTCATATCTTTCTTAGGTTACCAAATGCACAAGTTTTTTTTCTTTAGAAAATGAAAGATTATATTCTATAAATTTGGTTTTTTTTTTTTATGAGAACATATTCTATAAAATATTACTTTCTTGTGTTTTCTTATGCATCCAAACAAACCCTAAATTACAAGCACTACTTGATCAGGCCGGACTTCAGTCTTCCTATAACCTTAATCCAAGCCTGGCCCAAATATTAAAAAGGCCTAGATTCTATATCCAGGCCCAAGCCAAATATTAAAACCTAAGGTCCAAACTCAGCCCAAATCGGATTGGGCCTGAGTTGGCCCCACCCACGAGCACCACTAGTCCTGGTGAGCACTTTTGTGGGATCCACCTAGAAGCATGGAAAAGGGGACGGAAGGATCTTTTCCAGGAAGGCCAAACCTTGATTAAGGCCCCCAATTTGACAACTTTGAACCTTTTATGCAAAATTTTAGTTTTCAAATAAAAAACCAACAGAAAAATATCGCTATGATCAGAAAAACACCTCATACCTAAGTGGATGATGAGGCATCTCCTACTCACATAGGCACCCAAGGAATGCTCGTGTAGGTTAACTTCCTAGTACTGCAACACAGATCCAAACTAGCTATATATAAAATATATCAAAATGGAATTTGGGGCAGCACCGTTCACAGAAAGTCATTTCGATTGGCAGGGCAAAATGGGCCCCACAAAAGGTTCCTATTCTGAGACCAGCCTCTCTAGAAAATCTGCTTACACGTCTGTATCTAGGAGATGATTAGAATACAAGCATGTAGACACTTTGTAGGCACCCATTAAACTTAAAAATCCAACCAAACTGATCTTAGTCTCGTCCATATATCCATGTATTCTCATTCTTGAACCCCCACCCCACCACAAAAAAACCAACAAAAAAAAAACCCAAATCATGGTTCATTCCTGAGGAGAATGATATATTTAGTTGTCAAAATGAATAAAATATTCCAATCCGGGTCACTTATCAGAACAGAACCAACACCCAGCCCTTCTGCCTCTTTCAATAAAAAATGTCTTGTTCCATTTTGTTTTTTGCCTGTTTCAGCTGCGCAGATTTTGGGACTTTTTTTTTCACATTTTTATGCGTCCTCTAAGGATAAAAAAAATAAGGGGTTCTAAAAGTCTGTTCACGTCCTAACTGAATGGGAGGCTTAAAATAGAGAATATGTGCAAATGTGCTTCACTGTGTTATCCGTTGATCTTTCTATTTAAATGGTAACTAAGATGCATGACATTGAAAATTTTGACATGTAGAAGTAGCAATTCGTAGTACACTACGTGAGATGATATAAACAAGTGTTGTTTTAGCTTTATACTACTTTTACCTTCTTTCCTTTTTTCTGTCATGTGTTTTCAGAAAGGTCCAGAATGTTAAATTCAGGGCCAAACCAACATGGCAACTGAAATGAATCGACGATTACGATTATATGTTTTCATAGCACATGTACAGCTTGTAACTGGCCCTAATCCCACACATGCAGTGTGGCCATAGTCTGGTGAAAAGCCATGCCACGGACGATTTCCAAAAATGCCAAATTAGAAGATTCGCTCTTCAATTGGTGACTCACATATAGTTAATGATGGAACAGAACAGTGGCCCAGTAGAAAACAGTCAAACTAGAAATAAAGGATCTTTTTATTCTGGGAGATTTTTTAAGCTATCCTCCATCCACAATGGTTCCCTTGGAGAAACTCCGGAGTTCAGATCACCTAATGATGATCCAACATTTGAAGAAGATCCAACAATAAGAGCCACATATAAAGGCAAAGACCACAAGTGGAGCACCACCAACTCACCACATCCAGCCCCATTGATTGGCCCGCATTTGGGTTCATGGCCTATATGTGTTGCACAAAACAACACAGACATACTACTGTTCAAATTCTGTATTCATTAAACTATGTTTTCAAGTTTCTAAGAATTTTTTTTTTGCTTTTTCTCAAAATTTTTAAAGGTCACTGGGCATAGGGTAAGGCTTGAACTCGGCCAAGTCGACTCGACTTGAGGGTGAATAAGTCACCCCAGTCCAATTTTTACAGCCTTGCTACAGGTGCGCATGACACAAGACTCCAACCCCCACTTCTAAGCCCACCCTACCACAATCATTGGTGACTTCTTATGTAGTCTCATGAAAATAATTGAGATTATTAAAGATCTGGTGATATTTAAAACCCTTAGATATAAAGAGTTTATCACATTTAATGATTTACTCACAAAATAAAAGTGGTTTTTACAATGAAACCAATATTTGTGTCCATTCATTCATCACGAGCTCCACTATAGACAAACTTGCCATTAGGTTAGGCAGACTTGCAGATCCAAACCTTACCAGTAGAAGTCCTTTTACGTTCGACATACTACTGTTTATGTTTACTTTCAGGCAGTCAGCTGAAGAGTTAGGTTATCCTTATCTCAGCAGGGAGATTTTTGGAGCAATGTCTAACCAAAAAGGGGGGCATTAGATCAATGACCCAGACAGTTTGATCCACAGAATTCTATAAAAATTTAACAAGGAAAGAGGATGCTATGCATATCCATGACCAAAGATTACATCCTTCCTTGTGAATTGTGATATATTACCTTTCTGAAGACCAACAGATTGTGACCGGTTGCTGTAATTAGAGGATGGCCTACTGGAAGAACCGCCAGCATGAGAAGACAAAGGTTGACCTTGAGATGCCTCAGAGGGAATGTTCCTTTCAGCTGCCTGAGATTTGCTTGGAATCTTCCCATGTACAAAAATATTATCAATTTCTGAATCAACCTTCTCACTTAAAGATGGCATTTCGGAATCAACCACTTCATGAGGCACAAACTTGTTAATCTGCACATGGTTTGTAGATTCATGTGAGACAGGTTTACTATCGGTGGGTATCACAGTAGTCGGCTCAACATACATCCGTTGACTTCCTACTTCGCGTTTGATTGTGCCCACAACACCAGGGACACGTGAATCAAGAGATGGCACTAAGACAGGATCCAAGGATGAAGAGTAGACTCCTGAGACAGCTGGAATCATGGGAGAAGTTAACTGCTCCGAACTTGGTGGACCTAATGTGGGCTGTCTCTGTTCCTCTCCAATAACAGCTGCAGGGCTATTCTTCATGTTGGCAGACAATGGCGGCGCAGCTCTCATCTTAACACCAGCAGAATTTTCTTCGAGTGCAGAAAAGCCACTGCCCTCAGGTACATGTGACTCATGTCCATGAGTGGAAATGTCATCCACTACATTAGTGGGTCCATTGGCCAATCCAGTTACAGGACTGCAAGAGAGGAAAACAAGAAACAATTTATTGGTTAAACAATAAAGCTTTTTATCCATGTACATGGAAGTTGAGAAAAACAAGAACACTTTCTAGCTATGCAAATGAAAGTTTTAGCAGGATATTAAAACAAATAAAATGGAAAAGGGTTGGGGTTTTCTTTTTGGAATGGTGAAAAAGTTTTAGGACACGCTTGTGTAATGCCAAGGATTCCTTGGTAGAGTGGAAAAGCCTCCGATTTTCCGCACTTACCACGTCTTTTGCGGTTTGGAACAGCACTTTTCTATGCTGAAAGAAGACCAACTGAACTATTTTTTCTCAAGTCGGCAGAAATCATTTTCTTTTGGGGGGGAGGGCGTTCGGAACCACTTTGCCGCATCACCATAGAAAAGGAGATTTGTGGTACGCAAAATTCCAGCCTCACCAAACATGTTATTAGTATTCGATTCTTGGGAAAGCAAAAGGAAGGAATTATAGGGTCCAAGACAGACTACCAAAGGCGGCACATGACCTGGGGATCCAAATTAGTATGTGATGCACCCCACATCGATGGGAGATGCTCAAAAGTCCATTTTTTACCCTTCCAGGTTGAAAGAACCTAGCCATCCAATATTTGGACCTGAAATACATGGTTAAGGAAAATATATATTGCAATGATCTATGGGCCAAAGGATGACCAGGATCTTCCACAATTTGGAAGGTTTTGAAGGCATCCCACATGCATAGATGTGCCCATCCTATCAATAGTCACAGCCACTGAAGTGACCGAACCATATTGGGGCCCATTCCAACAGAAAGGGTGTAACAGGAGTACACTCAGAGAAATACAACAACACACAATTGCCCAAAGATAAAAGAGTGGAAGAAGGAGGTGATGCACTACCTGGTTGTTGCCTTGATATCAATGTCCTGCGTGACTGGCAAAGTCGACGTAGAGCCTCTGTCTGTGCTTTGATTGACTCCATTTTCCTTCCCTGCATTAGCATTCCTCCCAGAACCAGCATCTGAAAAGTATAATAAAAGTTGCATTATTTAGATAAGTTAGTAGTTAATAACCTCTAGCATAGGAAGATAGTGCAAAATCTCATTAGCATAAATGGTTCAAAATGCAACCATTGTATTATATAATCACACAATGCAGGAGGACCATTTAAAAGTGATGAGAGCAAGAAGTGGGAATCCCTACTAAATGGGTTAAGGAAAAACATGAGAGGTAGGGAATCCTCAAGTGGAGATTATACACTTTCACTTTTCTACATTTGGCATTCACTGCAGAATCCAGTGAGGATAAACAGGACTAATAAAACTTCTGAAAAAGAAGATTAGTTTCACCAGTGGAACAGGTGCTTTAACTAGTAATAGAAACCAGTCTATACCATTTGGCAAGAAAACCATATCAGTGGGGCATATATGACATACCTCCAATGCTGGGAAACCTAAACAGGAGAAACACCAAATGGGTTTCTCCCCTTTTCACAACATCCAAACATCCCCTACATGTCAAATCACCCGTCTGACATCAAACCAATCATTTTCAACCGGGGTGATACAAACAGCTGATGTGCCTCGAAACAGAAAAATATACTGCAACAAAATGATACTATATTCTATATACGGCATGGCTTAGATACAAACATATCCCAGGCATGATCTGACTTCTGAGCACACAAGCGGTATGCAAGATTTTTTAAAACTTTAATTTATAATTATTTGATTTTTATATTCTATGGTATTGTTCAAGTTCTTTTTGTTATCCTTTAAGTGATGCTTCCTACTTCCTACCTTTATGTTTTATGAGGGTGATATGCTACTTGAGCAACACTCATGACATGACTTGATGATTCAAAGAACCTATATGAATTTATGCCAAGAAGTTTCACAAAGGATGCAATTTTCTTAGTTTGACAACTGATAGTAAAGTTCAGAAAGATGGAGGCTTTAAATATGGTTTTCATAATGATTTGTAAAAGGCCTGCAATAGGGTGTTGAGCCAATTAATTTGGTGACGATTAAAGATAAAAGGCATACCTAATGACTTGATCAAAATTCTACAAGACATTTATAAAGGGGCAGAAATGAGCAAGAGGTGATGAGTAGGATGATAATTGAATTCCAAGGTAGAGTATAGTTGCACCCAGACCCCCTACCTATTTTCCTTGACCATGGATAAAATAACAGCATGATGCAGCACCACATCCGGGATCAAAATAGACCAACACCACAAAGGGGGTTGGCCAAATCCTTTAATGGATTCACCACACACAGAACACTCATGATTAAAGAAGCAAACACAATCAAAGGGAAAAATTGAGCAATCCTATTTGAAATAATGAAAGGTGCCTCTCCCACTGGAGGGGTTACATATTTATAGCAAGTGTTGGACGCTTGGACGTCCCCTTTCCTGCTAGGACTCTAATTCCTAAATATTAACACAGCTAAATTCAAAAATAGAAATGATGCAATACGTCCAAAAGAGGCCATGGGCCTACATGATGGGCCCAGTCATCAAATCCAGCCCTTTGGGTGCATCCCACAGGCCCAAATTGACTGAGAATGTTACTATGGAAATACTTCTAAATTTATCTAAGGGTTGATTAGGAATTGTTGCTTATTTTATGAGAATTAGTAGCTTCTATTTTCATTATAGTTCACTGTTTTTAGTAGTCTTAATACATTATAAATAGAGTAGACCTCTATTGTAAAGCATGCTATTCTTTAATCAATTATTTTCTCTGAGAATTACTCACATGAGATATAGATTGTTTCATGGTTTCGTTTGTGCCCTAGTCGCTGGAATCCATCCTTGGATTCGATCAATCCTTCGGGAGATTGATCTACTACCCGATCGCTGCATCAAGAAAGAACCCTAATTAACTCAAAAATCCACAACAACTGTCCAGCCCCATAGGGGTTGTGAGCTGAACCCAATTGGCTTGTTTGACCCATAGGTAATGGGTCTGGCCCCGTTGACCTGGGCCTCTAGCTCAACTTGCACCACAGCAGCTGTCCAAGATGCAATTCCATGGTGAATATTTTTTTACAAATGGCATGACACTCATCTGTCGGTTAAGAAAGGAAGTAAATGACATAAAAGTGCAATTTTAGTGGATTGATGAGTACATAAACGAGTTAGTTAAGAGTGTAAACAACTTTTTACCCCAGTATGATAGATTTAAATATCTAGGGGTCTATTTGGAGGGGAAAAATGTACAGTTTGGATTGGATATAATGAGTAGGATTGAATCAAAACGTACAAAGTGGAGGCACGATAATGGAGTACTATGCAATTGTCGATTGCCACTTCGATTGAAGGACCATTTTTTTACACGGCAATTAGACGAGCCCTATTGTATAGAGTCAAATATTGAGTAACAAAGTGCACATGGAGATGAGCATACTAAGGTGGACGTGAGGAGCTTTCACGAAAGTATGGAATTAGGAAGGAGTACAAAAACGCAAACCCACAGGTAGCTTTAACAGAAGAACAGAATTTGTTTTGAGATGGTTTCGAGGCAAGTAATGTATAAGTTAAAATTTCTCAGCATGATGATGAAATGAAAATAAAGGACGAGACAAGACCTTTTTAAGGAAGTAACACTCTCAGAAGATGTTAACCACATTGTGTAACAATAGTACAGTACCATTCAAATATACAACAGCAGCCAAAAATAGTGCACATCGTTGTCAGGGTTTTTCTTTTCTTTTTCCTTTTCTCTTTCTTTGAACAGTCTCCCATTCATGAAATTGAGACAGAAAACACTTTTTTATCAGAATGTAATTTAACTACTTTCAGGGCATGTATTCCATTTTCCCAGGGAAGGGAAGGGCTTGCACATGCTGTCAGCAAAGTAGAGTCATGGTTGGTTACAGTATCAAAATGAATAGTCAGTTTTCTGAGCAATATTATTTTTCCACCCTCCAACAATGGTTCTGTGACCCTTAACCTTTTCTTTTTTGTCCTTTTTTTTTTTTAGAAAAAGTTCTGTGACCCTTAACCTTTCACCTCCATTATAAAAGCCACCCTTTTAGGAACCCTTTTTTTAATGGCCTTTTAGGAACCATTGAGGTATGCAAAATTTTCCCTTAGGATCTTCTCATACAAAACAACTAAGTAATATAAATGTGATACCATGAGAGATATAACGAGAAGAATAGCCTCCCCCTCTACCACCACCCCTAGCCCCTCTTCCTTGCATGCCTGGTCTCCACCTGGATTCCACGGGCTCCTTAGTGTTAAGGTTCTGCAGGAAAGGACATTCAATATGAGTACCTTGTATCACCGAAAAGGAAATCTTAAGATCAAACACACACAAATATATATATATATATATATATATATCATAAGATCAACCATATATATATATATATAACCGCTGCTCTTCCCATTTGCATTCTGCTAAATGGACTGACAAACAGACATGAAAAAACATTCAAAGATTACTTTCCCTCATGCAAAGGAAGTCAATTAGTACAAAAATCAATCATGAGACACATCTCAGCCACAATAAGAGATCATGTTGCACAAGAAGACAATGATGGCACATATTAAAATACTCACTAACTCTTGCTTAGCACTAAACCTAGTGGAGTGCTGGAATTAGAAAGATCTGCTCCCAGAGACTCAGCTATGAAGAGAAAATTAAATTACTAAACCTATAATGTATAAAGACTTTGATGATAATGATGATAGTGCTAATGATGGAAATCTAATTCTTGGTTCACCAGACTGGAATTCAGTAAAAAAAAAAAAGAGCAAACATATAGTGTATAGGACTGGTGGTGGTGGTGGTCATTAATATCACAATCATGATGATGAAACAGACGGCCCTACTGCAGATTTTTTTTTTTTTTTTTTTGGCTCTGCTGAATACTCAAACACCCACACACTCGCAGTCCCTCACCATAAGTGTTACAGCAAAAGGTTGGTCCTTGGTTGTTTCTGTGGAAGAAAGGTGCCTCACTACTGAGCTCCCAGTGGATTGGCCCTACTGCAGAGTTAGAAGGTGAGAGTCACCATTCAGTCTTAAATAAAACTGTTTCATTACCTATATGATCTTAATTATTTGTGATACTGAAGGTAAGATCACTGCAACTTTGCATGAAAAAAGATAATAGTCTAGACCCTCTAGCTCTAGGACATCAATCTTGTCTGTTGCTATCAAAAGTCTACTAGGAAGCCAACATAAGGCTTTTACAAATAACAAAATATGAAAAATCCCACAACAGAATATAGAAGCAAGTTAGAGACGCATATAACTTCTATACTAGCTATGGTAATACTACTTATTCTTGGGGATTGACCCACACTCCAGCTACATATTGTGGGGCATTTAACATCTTTTTCATGCAGCCAACGATCATGGAAGATCTAAAGGGGCAGTCCCAGAAGTTAAAAGGTGTCCAGTTGACACAAAATTAGGTGACTTTCAAGGATTATTTTATTAACTATCCAACGAGCCCGAGTATGCACAATTCTAACACGAATTAGAGAAGGTATAACCCATTTAGTGATAGGACATTTTGGAGGTATATATTTTAGGTGTTTCAGTTGTAAGCTCCTTTTATGTGAAGAGTCCAAGTTACCTCATATTAGAAAATTTTATGTGGAAACTTTAGTTGGAATCTCATGTATCTAGCAGTGGTCAAATGACATGAGAAAGAAATCCATAATATGCATTCATGGTCAACCTTTAATAATAGAGACCTTATTTTAAGAAATATCGAGTGATTAGAGGTTTCCCTCTTGTTATTTGGACAATGTGATGTGATCTCCTTCATGGTGTGAATCCTTGAATAAACTCCCCGCAGAAGAGGACCGAAGCGTGAATCTGATGCCCCCTTCCTGCATCCCTTTTTTACCATTGCCTTGATATTTTATTTTAAAAAATGCAACATTTGGGGATTCTAGAAATCTCAAAAACTAGTATAAGCTAAAAATTCAAATAAGAATTGGATTAATTGATAGAAAAAACTATCCAATTTGGATAAATTTCCCCATCTCATCTCATTCTCATCCTTGGACCACCTGGTAATATGGGGCTCCATCAATATGCAGATCCTTTCCTTCTCAAATCTCAAGGGCATTCAAACAAAGTCTAGCAAAAATGAACATGGAAATCACAAATTCAAAAAAGAGAGAAAAGACAGAGAAGGAAACTTAAAAATCGGATGAGTTACTGAAAGAGTGAAACCCAAACAACACACGAAGCTATTGGTGTTTGAAGCATGCGAATGTCGGTTTGAACCTTCAACCTCCTAATTCGACATTTTAGTGTGAATAACATAGTTTTGTATTTCCCACCATAAAGTGGCTATCCCCTTGAACCAAGCAGAAGGATTTCAGATTGCTAATTGTGGAGCCCCCTTCAATTTAAGATCAGAAATTTATATAGAAGTAGTATGCACCAAAAAATGTCACATTGGAAGAGCCTCCCAGTATGTTTTTTGGCCTTTTCCTGAAATAATGCTGAATTCTTGCTCTCAAAATTACTCAATTTGAGAGCCTTTCTAAACATCCCCCATTATTATGTATGAAAGGCTTAGAGTTCGATTTTGAAGTTGGACTCCAATTTCTCAATTGATTGTGAAATTGGAGTTCAATTTTGAATTCGATTTTGACCGACCTTTATCAATTGGAGTTTAAACCAAGAAAGAGTCTTATTAACTGGAGTTTAAATCCAAAAGAATTTTAATCCTAATTGAACTCTTTATTTAAAAAGAAAAAGACTCTTATGAATTGGATTTTAAATAAACTTTATCAATTGAACCAAAAGAATTTTAATCCAAAATCTTTGTCATCCGAAATCTTTATAATACAAGAAGATTTTGGGCCAGATATACTAGCTTGAATTTTATTGTGGGTCATATACTAGCTTGAATTTTAGTATAATTATCTTCTAAATAAAGATAAACCAATGTTTCTTTAGATAAGCAGACATTTCCTTTTGGAAAGAGATTTAATAATTCAATCCTTTCCTCTTCAAGTCCTTATCTTTACATTTGAGTTTTGAATCGTTTGAAAGAGGATCCGAACTCTTCCACACCTAAAAGGACTCTTTCCTAAATCCCTTTAAAACGTCTCTAACGAATAGGAGAAGATTATTTTCACTGTAGACTTCTCTTGGCAGTACAAATCGTTCTTTCATGTGATTTGGACTCTTCCATTCCTTATATAAAAACTTTACCATAGTATTCTGTTGTTGCTCTTTAAAGTTATAGTTACCATCAAGTTCATTGTCAGGGCTACTTTAAGAACTTGATTGACGCCAATTTCTACTATCTTAATGCTCTTTGTGTTTTAATTTCATTTTTCTTTTGTGTTTTATTTCGATGTATATTTGCATTCTTTGAACGGAAAAAATGGGTATTGAGTTTTAATGGATTACATAGTAGATGGGGTTTTCCTCTGATTTTATCTTTCATTTTTCTTTCCTTCGATTGATGTGTTGCTTGTAATATTTGATCCAGTAATTATGTCTTATTGCTTCTTAATTTTTACTTGATCTCTGCATCATTATGTTTCTTCTAAAAGTTTTTATTTGCAGTGGTGGTGTTGCCATGAGAAAGCATGCTCAATGAAGAGGTATAAATTTGACACAAGATGCAAAAGTGAAAATGCATTCAACAAAAATTTCATAAAACAAAACAGAATTAGAGGCTCCTTTGCCACATTTTCTTTTTCAACTCATTGTTTTAAATGATTTCCCCAAGAGGATCTGGACTCATCTCACCATATCTCTGTGAGGCACGGATGGGAGGCAAGCTTGCACTTTACATGCTATGGGTTTTGGCAATGGCAACACGTCCGGCAAGTTGTTGTTTGTCCCTTGGTAGCTTTGTTCTTCTCTTGTGTTTATGTTTCGATATATATTTTCAGGTGAAGTACTCTAGGGAACCGGACAAGCCACAAAGTGTAGGATCTCTCCCTCTCCCTCTCCCTCTCCCTCTCCCTAGTCCTTGCAATATTGTGGAATTTGCAAGAGGTTTTTTCCCCCTATATTGTGCTACTAGTCCTAGGGTGATACTTTAACTTAAGGACCTAGAGATCGATCCCTCAGCATGTGTGAGAAACAATGGTGCCAACACCACCGAAATTGTATTGGCTCCTCATCTGAATAGTTTATGACATTGTACCAGAAAATAACTCTTAAGTTTAAATTGATCTCTTGATCATGTTGAGTTAAGTTAGAAAGTTGCCTATGTTTTTCTTTTCTTCGTCTCCTCTCTTATCTCTTATAGTCTTACAAATTATCAAACGAAACCACTTGAGTCTTATCTTATTTGGACAGATTACATTTAATGTGATGAGTCTAAAAAGGATAGCTTGATTTATTCTCTAATTGGTGTGGGCCCACATTCTTCTCATTAACTGCTATTTTGATGAGTCTTTTAGTCGGCCTTCAATTGGAATTATTAGTTACCAAAGCTATCAAATCACAATCAGCGAAAGAACTTTGAAAGCTTTGGTAGATTATGGAATATTAATAACTGGGACTAGGGGTGTTCATGCGCTGGGGTGAGGAATATTCAGGCCTGGCCAAACTTAAAAAATATAGTCCCAATCCCGACCGAAGCCCAACATGGGCCGACAAAGTCAGGCCCAATCCTAAGCATTTAGTCAACTCAGAGCTGGGCCGAAACGGGCTTTCTACCAATTCTTTGGGAAATTACACTTTATTACAAACATTCATAAGCTAGGCCAGGCTTAATCAAAATATATTTGAAAATATGATGGGGCTATCAAATGATTGTCATGATTTTAAAGAAAAAAAATATTGAAATTTGAAAGTAAAATTTGCAATTGATTTTCAAACTGAAGGGTCCCTTATTCCGAAATTTTTAACTTATATGTTTATTCATTATAGAGATCAATTTATTTATTGCAATTTTGGGAATCTTAGTATAAATCATAAAAAAATTATTTTAAACTTTTTATAGATTTTCAATAATTTTATAAAATTTTAATATAATTTTAATATTATAAATTATATTAGCACGGGCACATTTTTCCAGTACACAGTGAGACTCGTAAGAACATTATGTGGATGACCAAATCAAGGCCTACAACTTAAAAAGGCTGAAGATCCTATATATCCACTGACAAATATAATAATGTCAGTTTTTTAATCCATTTATCATGTATAGGAACACGGTATGTTGCAAACAAAAAGCATGCAGAAAACCATGAGGTTTCCTTATAAATAACAATTATTTTGAAAATCAAAATCATATAACAAATTGTTCAAGGATGAATCCAATGGTATCATGGATTGTAAGATTTTTATTTTTCTTAAAAAATCAATTTAAAAAAAAAAAAAGAGGAAAAAAAGTAGCTATTCACAAATCACAATGCATCCATTTCCCATCCTTAGCAACAGATGAATCAAATGGCATCATGAATTGTTAGATTTTTATTTTTCTTAAAAAAATATTTAAAAAATAAAAAAATAAAAATAAAGAAAAGAAAAAAGTAGCTATTCATAATCCAACCATTTTCCATCCTTTGCATTTTGCAACATAAATATAATGACAAATAAATTATAATACAATCATATGAATATATCTTTTCTAAAAAAAAAATACAATACATCATTAACATAAATTAATATATCATAAATGATACGTGTAAATCGTTTAATATGTTTAAGATATCAATGTTACTGGGAAAGATAACAAGTTGCAATAGTTCTTGTTCTCTTTAAGGGTGAGTTTGGTTCGGCTTATCAAAATATAAAAGTGTTCTTTTAAATAACTGTTAGAAAGCAACTTCTTAATAGCAACTTTATCTAAAAAAATATTGTTTGGTTAGCTCAACTTTTACAATTTCTTTTTAACAGCAAAAGCATCCAAGCCTGTTTGGTTAGACATATAAAAAAATAATCTTAGCATATAATAATTGAATAATTTATATAAATCTTTATAAAACAATTACACTATATGCAGAAACCATGTAGGTAAAAAAAAAAATGGCCCACGCATCTAAAAACTTAGTTTTAGTATAAATATTGTTTTGAGTTCTTTCAAGAAAACATTTACATCTTTTCTAAAAAAAAATGTAGATGAAAGAGAAATTTAAAAGAGGTGGTGGTCAAATGCTTCTTATTATTGTGGCATAAAAAATAAGACCAGCTAGGCAGCATGGTGCATGAGTATTGCTCCAACTATGGGACCTACACTTTGGATGGTTTAGATTGGATTGCATGTATGTGGCATTTCGATCGCTTGTTTTCAGAACACCACAAAGTGTTGCATTATGGAAGATGCACATTGGAGATTGATGAAAAAAGAGCAGAGCCTTTTTAGTTAAAAATGAATGCTTTCATTGATATATTATGAGTTATACATAGTAGTCTTATTAAAAATGACAATTGTTTTGTTGTCAAATCACAAATGGATATGCTATTTGATTAATTGGCTTGGTTGCCTAGGTTCTGAACTTCCTAGACACATGAAGCTCAAGTTACTGGTATTTTTTTTCTCCAGCAGCCCTCTCTCTCACACACATATCTGGTCTTCTCTAGATTCTCTCTCCCCTCCATCTCTCTGTTTCTTCCCTTCTATCTTCTCCACTCCTCTCTCACGTTATTATCCCTCGAACCAAACACACCCATCTCTCCTTCCCTACCCAACCAAACCCACATTCATCTCTCTCTATTTCTCCTACCACCCAACCGACCCTTTTTTTTTCTCTTCTTCTTCTTTATTTTTTCCTCCTCTCCCTCCCCCAGCCACCTTAACCATCGCCCCTGTATTCTTCTCTGTGCAACCAACCAACCCCTACACACTCAACTGCACTCCATCATCTCTCATCCATCCACTAGCCCTATGTCTCTCAGTCGCTCCCACCTCTCCTCTCCTCTAGTTTATTTCTCTCTACTCCATCGCTCTGTTTCTCCCATCCTTCTCCACCCATCTCTCATGTTTTTATCACCCCAACCAAACACACTCATCCTCTCCTTCCCTACCCAGCCAAACCAACCCACATTTTTCTCTTCCTTTTATTCTACTTCTTCTTTTCCTTTTCTTGTTTTCTTTCTTTATTTCCCCAACCAAACACACCCATCTCTCCTTCCCTACCTAGCGGAACCTACCTTCATCCTTTTCTATCTCCTCTCTCCTACCCAACTGACCCACTTCTTTCTCTTCCTTCTCTTTTTTCTCTTCCCTTCCTTTCTTCTTTTCTTTATTTCTCTCTCCCCCTCTCTTAACTTGCGTTCTCTGGTAGAATATTTTCAACAGCTCATAGGTGAAGACTGAAGAGGAGAGATGGCATTAGATAAAAAGGAGGGATGAAAGGGTTATGGTGTAAGGGAGGGAAAGAAAAAAAAAACAAGGGAAGGACATTCAGTTCCCGCACTAACTCCTTCACAAGCATACCACTTTCCACAAAATTGAGAAAGTCACTTGTACAACGTGAAGTGGTCCCCCGGATGCTTCATGGGAAAGTTGTATTTTGACTTTCACTTATTGTAAAGCACTTTTAGAAATGTAATTACCAAAAACTGCTTTTGACACTTTTGGGCTTTTCAAAATCAAAAGCCCTAAAAGGGATTTAAACAAGCCCAACCAAACGCACCCTAAATCAAAAAATAAAACAAAGCCCAAGTCATCAATCTTATATGATGCCTCCAAAAGTATAAAAAAAAAAAAAAAAAAAGGTTTTCAGAGAGGAAAAATGAAAAAACCCTATATATACAATCAAATGCTTTAGTTGAATGATTGTTCCTTATTCATCTCTAAAACTTCCCCAAAATTGAAAAAGTTCTTAATAAGAGGTTTCATTAAAGTAAAAAAAAGTTTTCAATCATATGGAACGAATCAAACAACAATTATCTGCAATGTAAACCTGAAGAGTACCAGTTAATCAAGCAGAATTTAGACTCAGATAAAACGGTAAGCAACCACCATTGTCAACAAAGTGAAAAAAAAAAAAAAAGTGGAACTAAAATGATGGCGGCATGAGACAAAAGAAAATGTCTACCTCTTTTCTTCTGTCTCGCTTCCTTCTGACTTCATGAAAGGTATCTGGAATAGAATTTCACATTAGCATTTCATTATTTTTTATTATTGCATTACATTAAATTTTAAAGTAGCAGAACATAATAAAAATGTGTAAATATATGAAAGAAGCCTATTTTATAAGAGGAAAACATCAACGAAGTGAAAAGGGCCAAAAAAAAAAAAAACAAATGAAGTAGACAAAAGCTGCTGCAAACAGCAATCACATCAACTGAAGGACATCTTCATTAGTAATGGACTAGAGTGAAACTGCTTACTCTTAGAACATGTGAAAGGAGTTCTATGCCACACATATCAAGTAAGTCAATCAAGATATTAAGTTTATAAAAAGAATGACAAAAGACCATGTGCAACACAATAACCACAAAACATACAGATTCAGAGATCAATTTTTAAATAAAACAGACATTTCTGAATATCTATTCTGAATCTCCAATAGCAGGCTAGTCGGCTAGATGTATGGAGCATACCCAAACACAATATTTGAAGCAATGCACTACCAGAGTCGACATTGATTCAAACACTCCCATGTGAAGTCCTCAATATGACCACTCTACCCTGCCATCTGACAAGCGATAACATTGAAATGATCCCGAGCTGCTTGAAGGGTCCCAGAAAAGAACAAAGAAAACATTTAAATGGCTTCCCACCTATAATACACAGATATGGCATGGATACAACAGGGGCATGCCATGGACATGGTGGGGACACAGATTTTACACATAAAAAGTGAAGTATCGGATATGATATGTTGCCCCTTTTGAAGTATCTGTGCATCATAGCTTCCCACAAAGCACATGCTGCCACATAACAATGGCCTTTAGAAACTGAAACAAAACATTACAAAATACGAATTATAACACTTATTCCTACTGGACCCAAAGTACCAAGAAGTCCCTTGTTGTTTTAAAACAGATTGTCCCCTATTGTTTTAAAACTGATAGTCTCCTATTATTTGGCTTATATTGTCATGCTCTGTGCTTCTAATGTCTCAATGTTTTAATTACTCAACTAATGAGTTGTTAAGAACACAGAAACATAGACTTAGACCGGTGTGAATTTAATGAGAAAAAAAATTGTAAACTGGAATCGATTTCAAATGAACCAAGACTTAATTTTAATGGATCTTGGAGGAACCTGCACTGGAAGAAATTAAAGGAGGGCTTTAACATCCAAAGTCAAGATATAGCTTATTATTAAGAATAAGTTAACAAAAATACCTAACTCTGCAACCATAAATCGAGGTACCAGACAAAATACTTTTCCTAAGAGCAACCCTCGAAGGATACTAGTTTTCCATCAGACACGGGCAAAAATAGAAGCAGGTCCCATCTCTATTATTTACATATGACAACAAGGATTTTGATTAGAACAGTGATAATGTGCTAATTGGTCATTTCCAAATTTAAAAAAAAAAAAAAAAAAGGAAAAGGAAAAGTTTTTGAATGGTGACCAAATTTGTTAATGCTTAGCAGCATAAGAGACATATACTGAGAAGCAAAAGCAAAAACCATTTAAAAAGAAAGGACTCCCCGAACAAAGAGGGAGAGCTTAAGAAGAAGCAATCTTGATACGCAAATCTGATCTCCCAGCCCCCTCTTTAGTTAAGCGGTCGGTGATGGCATTGGCAGATCCAAATTTCAATAATTGCAAAGTATCATACCCAAAAATCTTTTTGTACAAATAGTTCAACACATTAAACAGGCACATCCATTGTGCAAATAAAAACCAAACAGAAAAATCTCTATGGGTCACCTCAATCATCTTCAAGAGGCTAGTAAAAGGTTATAAACACCCAAAAACCAAATGAGACAAAACCTGGCAACAATTAACAATCACCTGCACCATTTCCCTAAAAATGGCACCTAAATATCAGATCAGCTAAGTATATTGCTTTATTCGCTTATCATTAAAAAAAATAGAACAGCGTTCACTGAGGATTCATGTTCCAAGGTTGAACAATTATGCAAACAACACAGGCAAGTGATAAAAAGATATGGAAAACATAATTCAGCTATCTCTATAGCTAAGGATGCATTTTATGCTCAGCTGATCGCATGCTTCCATATCGAAATTGCAAAAGACAGCATTTTAGCAGGAACATAAAGTGCCACAATTTTCAGAGAGGGCATGAAGTTTTGTCACTGTTGATTCTGCGATCAAAGATGTTAGCTCTGTCCCAAGAAAGAAACACTCAAATGACATTTCTATTCAAAACTCCATCCAATACACAAACATTTTCTCCCATGAGAGACATTCACCCACTACAAAAATAGCGAATTGTTCCTGGAAACCCAATGGGAATAAAAGGGTTTCACCAAATCTTCATAAACACACCAAAATCTTCATTTAAAGCCCATTTTCCCTCCTGATCACAGTGAGCTCGAAAGCCCAAATAAAGAAAAAAGAAAAACCCATGAATCCCAACCTAAAAGTTCAAAAAAGTCATCATACTCTCCATTCAAAACATTACCCATCCTCCAAATCAAGCTCCCAAGCTAGAAGCAAACGCCCATCAGATCACGAAAAGAGACATTTCCAGAAAATCAATGAAAAGCCCAACTGATTTTCACATTTTTTTTTTCTCATAAGACACTGCAAGGGCAATAAGGACCAGGATTTCATCGAAAACATCAGAACCCCATCAAAAACCAAGCACCCAAGTTTCCATCGGGAAATGGGGAACCCAGAAAAGCAAACAAACAGCAAAGCATTAAAAACCCATCAAATCCCAACTCGAATATATCACAATACAATCCACCGTTCCCCGCAAAAACGAAAACCCACTTCCGAATCAATTCCAAATCCAAAACCAGAACTCCAAGCGTGTCGGATCGCAAAAGAAGACAGAACACAGACAAATATTCCCCAAGCAGAGACGAGAAAGACCCAGATATAGATCGAAGAGAGCGGACAAAGTACCTTGAAAGAGGAGCCTCTGGGCTGTTTCGTTGGGATCCATGGAGCACTCCTTGAGCATTGCATATATCTCTTCATCGGTGTGATTCCCAGCAATCTCCTTGATGTTTTGAATAGTCTGCCTCATGTTGTTGGGGATCGTTACCCTAAAAGTACTCATCTTTGCAAAGAGAGAGAGAGATTTGGGTTTCCTTGGTATTTGATTGATAAGGAAGAAAGAGCATGAGAGAAGAAGATGAGCAGAGGATGTAGACTTTCTTAAGACAATGGCCCCTTCTTAAACGAGTGTGGAGAGAGAGAGAGTAGGGCTTCTTTTTTTTGTTTTCTTTTTATGGAGCAAAAGATGCATGTCTAATGTTAGATTGATGAACATGTTGGCATTACTACATTTTATTTTATGTTTTTGGGACAACCCTGGCCCTTTCATTGGTGGCCCACTTAGTGGTTGAGAGAGAGATGGGTGCCATGGAGTATTGTGGTGAGGAGGAATGGTTACCTATGATTGATCTAAACTGAATCAGACCCATGCATTGTAGATCCGACCCATTTTAAAATTGTTCTCATTGGTGATTTACTATGTAGTTAGGTCCATGACTGACGTTGACATACATCTTTGGGTTTTTGTTTTGGACATTGTATTGAAAGATGTGGTTAGATTTAATTTTAATCACAGTTTTAGGGGTTGTTTGTCTTTCACGCATGAGAAATGTAAATACAATTTACACATGTAAATGATAAATATTCAAATTTTAAGTATGTAACATTTACACATGCATTTTTTTTTTTTACAACATGTCTGATTATACCATTTTCGCAACATTTACATATATGATTCATTTTAACATGTTTGTTTTAATTATATGTGTACATATATTAGATGATTTTGTAAATGAAACTTATTATTCACTAAATTAAATTCTACTATAATGATTTGAAAATGAGACAAAAAGGTCCATTTTATATCAAAACTTTTATTTGCATTTTAGATCCTTTAAAAGGAATATGTCTTTCAACATGAAATACACTTTTAAAAAATATACATTTCTATCAATGATTACCTTCACAAAAATGCATTCCATAACATGTTTGGTTAAGCAAATATGAATTTATATTCTTATAGTTAAGCAAATAGCATTATTATTATTTTTTTATTAATTAATATTTAATTCAATATTAATCTTAATTCATTATTTAATTTGCATAAAACTTAACCCATGCATCTCATAAGCTTTATGCTAATATTAATCAATTATAGAAAGTTCTTAAAATTAGTATTTTGTGGCTAAGTCCAATCATATTAAAAGTGTCAAAAATTTGTTATGGTTAGGTGAAATTGCATTTATACATGATTTTTGAATAATCCCATAATGCTATATAAAATACATTCTTCCTTCTCTCTTACATTCATATATACACGTTTAAATATTTTTAAAGTATTGCATTAATAAATAACTCTAGAAAAATCATTGAGATATTGGAAGAGAACCAAAATGATAAGGTAATTAACAAGTTAAAATTTTATATAGAAAAATCATTGAGATATTTATCTTATAGATTGTCCCTTAAGATTCTTACTTTCAATATGTTTTCTGTCTTACAGATTTTGTCTCTTAAAATCATTGGAGCTACTTTCATTTTCTAATATATTTTTTTGTCTCACAGATTTTGTCCCTTAAAATCATTGGAGACACTTTCATTTTCTAATATGTTTTTTTGTCTAAAAGATTTTGTCCCTTAAAATCATCCATTTTGAGACCTCTTTTTTTATTATTTTTCTAATGCATTGAAGGGGGGTTTCGAACCCAAAACCTCTTTTACGTAAATGCCCCAACACCAAAATGTCCGCATCAAATATTCTTTGAAATCGCATGTGTTTTGGTATTCTCCATTTCCCACCTTCCCACCTCAAAATGTATTCAAATTTTAGTGCATTTACACATCTGATTTACAAGAAAGATGTGTAAATAATTGTATGCAAACATGACTCATACGTAAATGTTACTCATATTCACCATTTACATAAGTAAATGGGTGTAGACAAACGACCCCTAAAATGCATAGCAATTCTATAAATATATATATGGGAAATTTTTTTAAATGGTTGAAAATGAAGACTAAAAGGCTAGGTACTTTTTATAAATGGAAAGGTTATTTCATGTTATTTTTTAAAATTCACTTTTGTTTTTTATTTTTTTATTGCTTCAACTAAAATCTTATGTATTGAATATAAAATTAGGCTTTTTTTCATATAATGGACCCACGTAACATTGATCTAAAGGGGTTATTTGTAAAGTTGGTAAAGGAGCAAAAATGGAACTTATAAGGTGACTGAAAATTTGGAGCATTCCCTAGGGCTATTTGTAAAGCTAGGAGAAGAGCAAAAATGGAACTCACAAGGCACCGGGGCATTCCTTTAGGGGCTATTTGTATAGCTGGCAAAGGAGCAAAAATGGAACTGACAAGGTGCCGGAAAATCTGGGATTGTCTTCGTCAATATTTGGTGCAGTTGCCAAATGAGCGGGAAAACCTCATTTTTGTATTACTTTTCTTTAAAAGTGTGGACGATGGATTCTTACCTCTCTAAGTGGGATTTGAGTTCCGCGGAAGAGGAAACACGTGTTTTCATCTTCCTTAGTTGTACATAAATGCCCCTAAATTTCAAATATCTCAAGCTAGCATTAGACGCATTTGGAAATAAAATCATGTAAATATGCTTCTAAGTAATAGTTTGCATTACCAAAGGACAAGTCCCACTATGTGTAAAATATAAATTCATTAACAATTAAGTTTACTTAAGCTTGTAACTCAATTTGACAAGTAATATCACTTTCTTTAGAGTGAAGAGATGTATAGACCTATATGCTCCTATGAGAGTTACTCTCACAAGGTGTGGGCCCTCACATTTAGGCTATTGACATCTAATATGGATGTGAGGGCCCCACCCATTACTCTCACAGTACCATGAGAGTAACTCTCGTAGGAGCATCTCCCTTAAATTTGACCTACCTGACTATTCAATGTGATCAACCATACTTAACTAGTCCTTAGTATGATAGATATGAGTGAGACATGCGCACGTGCACACTCTGTGAGAGTGAAAAAGAGATGCACACACCATATACCACAGTTCATCCACTTTGTCACACTTCCACAGTGAGAGCCTGCCCCTTTACTAGCCTAATTTTATACTAATTATATCTATCTACGCTAATTAGTATGAGTTAGTAGGGGTAGATTAGTATTTTCTTAGGAATTAGGCATATTTATAGGAATTAGACTTCTTTTGAGATTCCTTAAATTGTTAGGTTGTTAGATCAACTTTTATAGTTAGTTGGTTAGAGGCCCCTAGAAATAATTTATAGATTTTAGGAGGGTTTCTCATGAAGAATTTGCATTTAAAACCTAAAATATCTTAAATGGCCATTTACTTATCCTAAACTACAACTAACCAAGAAGGGCTCTTTAGACATTACACTTTCAACCAAACTCTATAAATCAAACCCAAGCCCCATCCCACGCCATTCATCTCTCTCTCATTCCTCTCTTTTTCCCTTTATTTCTCTTTCATTTCCCTCTAAAAAATCCCTTCCCTCCATCAAAGAATTCTTAGATCTAGGGTTTCCTACATCAAGAGAGCAAGAGATCTCTCCAAGCTAATGCCATTTCCAAGTTAGAAAAACCAGCTCTACCTCTAGATCTTCTTCTCTTCTTCACATCAATGTAAATTTCCCTTCCTAGCTTAATTTCCTTGTACATCTCTTTCTTCTCTTAGAGTTCCTTTCCCATATGCATTTTCTTCTTGGGATTTGAGTGTAGTAGCTGTAGATCTTGATAAATCTAAGTTTTGGGGACTGCTTTGGGTATTGGAGAGCTTAGAGCCTTAGATTAAAGAATTAGAGCCTGGATCTTGAAGATCAAGCTAGGAAACCTTGATTTGGTCCAAAAGGCAAGTTCAATATACTCATTTAGCATAGAATGCATTTCTTGTTCCTTGAATTCTGTAATTTTCATTCATATGGATGTTTGAATGCTTAGATCTCTCTCTTCTAAGCCTTGTTTTGTGGATTTTGGCCATTGATGGATGGGATTTTCCATTTGGAAGATCAATGGCTCATAGGTGATGAAATTGTGATGGTTGGAGGAGTTTTTATGTTTATGTATGGTTTTGTGATAATTGGAGACAAGATTGATGAGTTTTGATAGAAAATTGGACGAATTGGAGAAGTTGCAGAAATCCAAAAATCTGGAATTCATGTGTATCCGGTTGACCGCCCCTCCTGGATATCGACCGGAGACACTGCGAACTCCAAATTAACTGAGACCTAGTCTGTCAGCCTGTTATAGGAATCTTAGTGTAGCTAATCAACCGTCCTGGCCAAATTTCAACTGAGTAAATTGCACAAAGTCAAACAACTAACAAACCAGGTCTCGGCTACTCTTGTATAGCTAGTTGACCGCCCTTGTAGGATGTCAACCAGCCATACTGCAGAAATCTCAAATCCGAGACTTGCTTGACAGGTTTTTCTCCTTTTGGTCTGTGTATGCAGTCGACTAGAGCGCCCAAGATGTCGACTGGATACACTGCACCTAAGACAACCTGAGAGACAGATCCCAGATCCCTTCAGTGCATCTAGTCGACCACCCTTGTATGATGTTGACAGCATACAACGTAGTCAGAGCATTCCAAATTCTGCATTCTCTATAGTTTGATCTTATGTGGGGCTCATTGACCTTACATGTGGACTTCTATTGATGAGCCAAGCATGAGTCAAGGGTTAGGTTTAACCTTGACCCATGTGGCCACCCAAAGTAGGGTCTAGGGTTATAAATGGAATCTGATTTGGTCCTTAAAAGTGGTGTTAGATGCTCGTAACTTTAGAGCACCAAATATACTCCTCTTGGCATCTAAGACTTCCTTTCATGATTGAATTGGATGAAGTGGGACCTTGGACCTGCAATTGTGACAATGACCAAGGTGGGCCTTTGTTATTTCCTTCCTTTGATTGGCATGGATGTTACAAGATTAGATGTTGATTATTTACTGTTCACTCTTGTCTTTACCATTGTTACACCTAAGTAACAGATGAAAAATGAAGGACATGTACCTAGGATTCCTAGAGGTGACCTGGTATGTGTATGGAGAAGACTTTACTCGAGTTTGTGGCTAAGCGGGCTATTTTATGGCCTAAGTAATGGATGGATGAAATGACCTTGGAGTAGATGGATGGTTTGCTTATCCCAGGAAACCATTTATGGACGGGATATGAAATGGATCAATATGATTGATTTTATACGTGAAAATGGAAATGGTATGGAAATGAATGATGATCATGATCATGGATCATGGATATGGAAATGAACGATGGATATGGGTTATGGACTAAGTTATGGACTAGATTATGATACTAAACCTTATTTGGACATGTGATGACCTTGTTCGTGCAAGGATAGCCTAGCCAGACACTGACCTATTGTATGGTTCCTTGTGAGTCGACATGAAACATTCACTCGATTAATATGAGCTTGGCCTTGGCAATAATCACCCTTAGTAAGAGTTGATTTTATATAGTGGCCATCATGATGAACAATAGGGGTGGACATACGCCAATGAGTATCACATGACACTGTCGGATACTATTATACGGTCGGCAAACTCCGGTAAATTAGGTAACGGCCGAGTTATTATCCCATGCATTTCCACACCACAACTCGAAGGTAGTAAGGGAGGGCCATAGCATAATATCATGCGGTTCTAGCCTATGTGAATGTACCTCATAGCTTAGATGGTTATTTAGCATGCTTACTTTATATTGATCCTTGTTGATATACATTGTGCACAATTGCTTAGTATTGTACCTTTGTTACTCCATTAATCATATTATTGTCTTTATTCCCTTTTGTTGCATCCATACTACGTTACTTGTATACTATGTTGTTAGGTCTTTTGGATTTAACCCATCATATTTGGTGCTTAGGTGTCATTACCGACCCCATCCCCGAGAGTGAGGCGGTCCTCGAGGCACCAGCTATAGACGAGTACCGGTGGGGCCCGATTGACCCAAAGGTGGTCTGGAGGATGGAGAGCCTGTACTTGTGGTTTGAGCGATATCTTCTTTCGTGTTTTGGAGTGACCCCCTTGTGGTAAGATTAGGGGCATTTATCCAGTTATGTATGTTCTGCCTTTAATTGCTTTATGAGACTGAGACCTTACTATCTGCTTATGCTTATATGATATTTGCTTCCGCTATTTTCTATGTGCTTCTGCAATTAACCATTGTTATGAATATTGTTAAAAAAATTTCAGTTGGACCTCTTGTAGACCTATGATCCTGGAAGTTCCAGATTTATTCGAGAAGTAGCGCCAAATTCAGGTAACTTGGCGGTAAACTCGGTATCCAGAGTTGGGGCATTACATCCACTTAGAGATGTCAAATGGGCCGGATCAGCCCGACCCGCCAGTCAACGGCCCACGGCCCTGCACGGCCCATGCCATGGGCCGAGGGTACCAGGCATTTCAAGCCCGTTCAGCCCACTAGGCACGTGGGGTGATCCCTGCGGCCCGCCAGGCACAACTAGCCTGGCCCGCTAAGCACGGCCCGCCCAAAAATTGCTATTTTTTAAAAAATTGTCCATTTGACAAAATAATAAATAGCAAGGCTCATTTTATACATATAAATGGCAAATCTACCAACCTCATCCAAATGCAATGAACTCCAAGAAGTAAAACTCAGGTCCAATGGGCCGAATATGGATCAAACCCAAGCCCAAAATGGATTGCACGTTCATTAGCTCGAGTTTGCATTCAAACTTAAAAAATCCGAGCCCAAGCTCAATGCATATAATATTAAATTATATATTATATGTACCTATGTTGTATTCATAATTTATATTTAAATAATAGCATTAAATATATGCAATTTGTACACTAAAGCTCAATTTAATGATCAAATTTCTCTTGGGTTAAAAAATCAAACCCCAAAACCAAGCAAGCCTAGCCAAAATTGGGTTTTTTTTATTCAGGGTAGGACATTTAGCCGTCTGCATTCCCTAACTCAACTACACCTCTAGGAATTAGATGCTCCCTGTACATCCCACCATTGGTCCTTATTCACTAACCCCTTGAAAAAAAAAAAAAAAAAAAACACATCTTCCTAGGATTTTGCCAAATGTGGCTTGAAGCTACAGCAGCACAATTAACTACCAATATGCAAGGTGCACATATTAAAGCAAAATGATCCTGGATACACTTTACATAAAACAGTCTCAAGAAAATTATACAATCCATATTTAGAGCCCCAACAGCCATAAAATGGTCATATAAGGGGTATTTTGTGTCCTTTTCAATTTTACAAAGTCTAAATACTCTGACCCTCCCATTCTTCTCAATGGAGTAGGTCGAGTTTGACCGAGCCACTTAAATATCTTTATCATTCTCCGTGATTGTGTTCTAATTTTTAATTTTAATATCGAAAAGGAGAAAAAAAATAATTGAGAAAAAAATTAAAAGAGGCACGCCGAGCATGGCAGGCATGAAGAGTCGGCATGGCTCGTTTGACATGCCTACATCCATTGATGAGCACGAGACTTACACGTGAGATTAAGTACCAATTGAAGATTTTCTGACACTCCACATCATATGCCCCCAACCATAATCCAATAGGATTGAAGTCCGTGGTGAGATGTATACATTTCACCATAAAACTGATAAACACCGCGGAAGCTTCTAGTAAATAGATGGTACAATAAACGTTTCAGAGTAAGTATGCAATTAGATTATTATGAGTTAAAGTTTTACAATAAATAAAAGTATTTAATTACAAGGCCAGCAAAATAATAAAAGGTTTAGTTCCCAAAATGTGAAGGCACTTGAGTGCAGTTCACAATGACTCAATAGATGTCATATGCACATCACTCATAGTTATCAGGTTAATCTGCTTGAAGCACCTCCTCATCGGGATAAGGTGGCTTGGTACCTACACACCAAGTGTAGCATCATCAGACTATAACAAGTAGGCATGCAAATATACATAAATAGTAACAGATATGCAAGACCAAAGCGAAGTAAAACACAACATAAACATGTGAAGAATAGTGATAGGAAAAGAAAGACCAATAAAGACAGAGTTATAAAACAGACTCTAACAATATAGGCAATCCACATAAGCTAATACCATGATATAACACAGACTCTAACAATATAGGCAATCCACATATACTCAAATCAAATACAAATCAATGTTTTGATTCGAAAGATCTATCTTTTAAAATCCTTTTTTATAGAATTAAAAAAAATAAAAATAAGACTTCATTCACTTCAAAAGAAATAAAGACAACTTAAGCACTACTTATCAAAGATAAGCATAAACCATCAAAGGAATCTAATCCTAATCCTAAGCATGACCTATCAAATCTAAGCGTAAATAATCAAAGGTTTTTTTTTAAAAAAAGAATTTAAGTATTGAAGTTTGCTAATGGCACGAAGACAACTCTATTAAAACTAATAAACACACATAATATGGGAAACAACAAAGAAAAACTTCATAAATAAAAGGAATTCACTTGACTTTTTCTGGGAGCTATAATCTAGAAATTCAGCCAACCATTGCAAAGAAAACAACTTGAATTCGCATTAATATCATCATCTTTTCTTTACAAACTCTCATTCTCAACAAAACAATTACCCGGACATGGCCCATGGCATACTATAGAGAGAACGGGGGAAAAAGAGGAGAGGGGCATAGTTGGGCATCCTAAGCTTGTATGGCTTATGGGATGTCTACCCCCTATATTTATAGTTTTTGGGGAGCTGAGTTTGGGTTTGGAAAGAACTCTATCTTGGGATCCAAGTTGGGATAGAATTGTGTTCGAAATCTTAGATCTCTTATTTTTATCTGCTTGCCTTTAATGTCGTCCTCGATTTGATCTTCTCTTGCTCTCGGCTTCTCTGGAAAAGGGCACCACAAATGGCTAAGAAATAACTTTAATTTGAAAAGTAAGATTTGTTGTAAAACTTGGGATACTTGGAAAGGCCCTCTTAGATGTGTGATATTTTGAGAGGAGATGTGTTGGACCACACCTTTTTTTAGAATTATTTGCTTGCAAAAATTCAAGTCTTGGAAGCTTGGAGATAATTTTTGGAAACTTGGTAGCAAGAATCTTGGACTCTTTGCAATTTGAAATTGAATTTAAATTGAGTTACTTGGTTGCCTAAATATTCTAAACTTGAAATTCTTCATAGCTTGCAACTTTCTTCACTTGGTCCCACTTGGAATTGAGAAAATTCTCAAATATGAATTCAAATTTGTTGAACATCTTTGAACACATGTGGGGCCCACATGGAATTAGGATTTCCTGCAAATTATAGTGTTGTCTCGCCTAAAAGTACAATAGTCAAATTCCTGAGGTCATATCTCCCTCAATAAAGCTCCG
Organism: Umbellularia californica; assembly: GCA_028538565.1. Classification (NCBI taxonomy): domain Eukaryota; kingdom Viridiplantae; phylum Streptophyta; class Magnoliopsida; order Laurales; family Lauraceae; genus Umbellularia; species Umbellularia californica. The sequence continues at coordinate 49,684,222 of JAPQWN010000004.1, forward strand.
ATTGACGCAATATTGGGCTCTACAAATATCTACTCGAAATGATTTTTCCAATGGTAGGTAGATTGGTTTGATCCGATATTAGGTTTGAAGGTTATGATCATTACAAGTTTGCTGCCCTCGAGAAAGGCGAGAATGATTGTGCAAGAAATTTTGTCCTCCTTCATTCTTTGGAATTATTGGCAATCAAGTCTCTTGATCTCCTTCCTTTTTTGCCTTTCATTTAAATGTTAAATTCCAAGGGGTCTTTAGACATGAATTGAAAATTTCAAAATTTGCAACATGTATGGGGACCATTGTGAGACCCCGACCCCTAATTTCCGGGATTAGTGTTGATTTATTTGTGGATTAGTTTTCTAAGTGGGATTGGTGGCTTTTTGGGCAAGTTTGTGGATTCGAATACCTTTCTTTAGTTTTGGGGAGTTTTGAGAGCCAGTGAACCTAGACAGTGACCATAGGGTCTTATTTTTTTTTTTTTTTTTTTGCGTGGTTAGCATGGGGAGGTTCTTTGTGATTCCTAAAAATCCTCATTTTGACTTATTCGACTAATTTCGTCATTCCTTACAACTTTCATGTTCACTCCGTACCCATTCAAAGTTCCGAAAATCAGTTTTTCCGGCCTTGGGGGCAAAATTAGTCTTTTTACACCAAATCTGGATACAAAATTCGATATTCCAAAACCCGCAAAATATATACTTTTTGGAAACTATATTTTTTTCGAACAACTTTTTTTTTTCGTCGAACTCATTCGAGGCATGGAAAACCATGTTTTTAGCCCGACAAGTTTGTTAAGTTGTGGGACCCACCTTCATTCTCTATATAAAGAGAACTCACCTTCACTTTCCCCTTCTTCTTGCTCAAAAACATTGTAAAGGGGTTGCAACAACCACTCTAGGATTTTCTTCCCTTCTTCTTCTCGCTTCTTCCTTTTCAATCCATCTCAACTCTTACCAAATGGAAGAATGGACTCCATCATCTTCTTTCCCATCTTGGAGGCTTTCCATTGATACCATTTGTAGAAGAAACCACCTATTCCAAGGTTCATTTTGAGCAAGCTCTTGCCATTTGAGGGTCTTCCATGTAAGCTATCTTTTTCATCTTTTAGCTTTGTGTTCTCCTAGCCCTAGAGAGTCCCCATCTCCATTATTGGGAGCTCTCCCATTTTTATTCTTTGTTTTGGCTATTTAGGGTTCTAAATGGGTTGTATTTTGGGGGTTTTTGTGTAGCTTGGAGATCTTTATCTTGGGAGTGTGTTTAGGAGCTTGTTTAGCTATCTTGGAGGCTAAGGCAAGTGGATGAATGGATGTTTTTAAGTATTAGCATGTTTTATGAGAAAATAGGAAATTTCATTACTTGTTCTTAATTAGTGATTTAATACTTACTTCTGATTATGCTTTTCACTATGTCTCTATTGATTTCGAAAATGTGCATATTCATGAGTCTTTCTCATTTGTTTAACCTCTTGGAAATGTATATATTTTGTTTTGGTTAAATCTTGATTTATGTGTTACCTATGGATTTCATATATGATGGGTGGTATGGTGATAAATGTGATGGATTCTTAGTGTATGTTGTGGAATGATTGGTGGTGGATTAAGGGTGGTTTTGGGAAGGCAAAGAAACCCTATCACGGAAATTTATTGAGGAATTTTGTCTTACCAATGTGTATAAGGAGCTCGGAATGTCCTTGATCTTCAGAAGTGCCAAGCTAAAAACAAGACTCGACGTAGGAGTCCCTTATTCACATTGATTTAAATCTTGAAACCTCAATGCATAGTCCGGAATTATATGGAAATCCGTTTCTGTCTTATTTTACTCGTTTTGGCTAAAACATCTAGATTTAGTTGCTTTTGCCCGTTTGGACTGACCCATTTTGGACTATTTAGCTCATTTTGACTAAAAATAAACAATTGCGGTATGTCGTTCGTTTATCAAAAAACATTCAGTTTTGCTAGCTCGGGTAACCTGTGACTTTTTATATGCATATTGGGAGGACTACTCTTTACATGAGCGTGGGTGCTTTGACTTGGCCTGTTGAGTAGTTCCTCGTCGTATTTTGAGTGTTCGCTCGTTTTGATTTATATGTCGGCACCACTAAGCTTGAACAACCTTGTCGACTTGATCCACCGACTTGGGGTCCCCCTTTCTGTTCTGACAGCTGCAGTCTGGATATTATTTTATTCTGTTATCCAATTCTGCGGCAGTGTTTTTGTCTAGCTATATGTATATATATTTAGTTGGTTCTCGTCACTTCGCGTGTTTGAGACCAACGCCTTTAGTGTGCTTTCATCACATTAGTGATGGAGGATTTAGCTTTATGTGGTTGCCATCTTCCCTTATGATTGTGGCTCCTTTAAAGAAAGGCTATTTGCAGGGTCCATATATGGACTGGGTTTGCAATGTGAGGAATACCTGATTTGTCAAATATCTATGTTGTACAGATATTTTAAATGAACACTTGTTTTGTCAGATCTCCATGTGGCTCCCTTGAAGAAGGGCGATTTGCAGGGTCCGTATATGGACTGGGTTTGCAATGTGAGGAATACCTGATTTGTCAAATATCTATGTTTTATAGATATTTTAAATGAACACTTGTTTTGTAAGATCTCCATGTTTTACAAATGCTTTAAATGAATATATGTTTTATCAAGTATCCATGTTTTACTTCCATTTTACATGAATACAGGATTTGTCAGATATCCATGATTTTCCACACGTTTTGATTATATGCAGCTTTTGATCAAATAACATGATTTATTACAGGTTTTATTCTTCAGTACATTTATTATCTTTTCACCCACCTGCTACACCGTCGTGTTTGACCCACTATTTTGGTACTCAGGTTCAGACTTCTCCGCCCTGAGCTGAGTGCATGTGTTGGCTGTGGAGCCATGAGTTTGCAGGTTGTAGTGTCGGCTATGTCATGTAGACATTGAGCTTGACATCCGAGCAACGTTATATGTGGGGTAGTGTTTTTTTAGTTTGCTATTTGTATAGCTTTTATTAGCCTCTTCTTGAGATTGTAATTAACACACCTTGATATTAGTAACTTAAACACATATAGGAATGTAATATCCTGTTACTTTCAGCCATGTACTTTGTTATGATGGTTTGTTCCAGTCTGATATGGTTCTTGATATGATAGCTATATGTTAGTGGTTGAGTGCAACATGGAATCCAATGGCCACGGACTCCGGGTCGCAATGCCATGAAAGCTTCCGCAAAATATTCAGAGTGTGTTGAAATGTGTTATCCTCACACACGCGGATCCTGGGAGAGATATCATTCTTACTTAATCCCATTCGTGCCCCATGAGGTCGGACCGCTACAAGGTCCGGGTTCGAGGGCATGACATTCACCATGGCGCTCCCTCCACTTTGGGATTCACACCCAAGGTGCTGGGTTCCCAAAGTGGTCCTATTCATAAATATTCTCCCTCTTTCATGCTGCCTCTCCATTTTCTCTCAAGACGGGCCCTGATTTCTGAAATTCCCTATAAAAAAATAACGACAAATAAAATTATCACGTTATTAGGAATTAGACAATGCAAGATATGGGACCTAATTCACAATAAATTAATGCATGATGTGTCACCATTTTATCTATTTGTTTTAGTTAAATCAATGGTGAAAAGAAAATTTGTCATTTCATGTGTGAATAAAAAACTATGAGAGATTAATTGTGGCTTTTCATGCTAACGATAGAAAGTTTCATGATTTTATGTGCAAATGTAATTTTCAAAGAATTTCAATTTGAAAACGCATAATCATGATTTTCAAATGAAATCAAGCATGTTTTGATGACTGAGTCCTTAATTAGTTAGAATTAATGATGAAAATGCACAATTTTAAGGACTTACTGGTTAGGTCGTCTACCTATCTGCAAAGCTAGAAATCTGAAGACCATCTCATCTACGGTGTGCAATTGTGTGGTGTTTTAACTACCTCTCATTGATCATTTCACATGCATTACCACTACAAATTGCAGAATAGTTACTACTAGTTTTTGCGTTTTCAGGTGTAGTTATTTATCTATTAAAAGGATAATAGCCATGATGCTCATTCAATTTTAGAAGTTTCTAAATTGAAGTGAATATTTGTTTCAGCTTGCCTTTTCACTTTTGACTTAATTCTCTTCTACGTATCACAGTTAAAGATATTTATATGACTTTATTATCTCTCCCTCTGAAGGGACGGAGTGGGGGTCACTGTCCTCCCAGATTTTTTGAAAAGCTCTTTGTATGCTAAACTACTTTTTTATATGTTTCTTAACTCTCTTAGGGTGTGTTTGGTTCGGTTGGTTAAATGGGCCTTTTGGGCTTTTGAATTTTTAGAAGTCCAAAACCCCAAAAATGATGTTTGGTTATTCAAAACTTAAAAGTACTTATTTTAAAGCAAAAGTAGAAAACCCATGTTTTGAAGAAGCAGACATGTACAGACTTGGCATTCAAAGCCGAAGTGGGACTTTTGTGGGATGTGGGAAATATGCTAAGGTGGGAAGCGGAAGAATGGCAGGAACAGGGCAGGAAGCGAAAGAATGGCCGGAACCAAAATGATTGTGGGTTCCGATTTCTTCTCTTTTCTTATCCATCTCTCGTTTTACTATAAAATGCCCTCAGCCTTCTCTTTAGACATGCTCTTCTTGGATTCCATTAAAAAAATCTACAATGGGATACTGTTGCTCAAGTTTTGCAATATTCAAATACCGAAGGTATGCCTCTTTCTCTCCTATCTGTATTTCATTGTTTGTTTGTCTTCTTTTTTTTATAACTTTTCCTCTCATTCTCCTTTTAGTTCCATAATAATATTGTACTATGGGGAAATGCAGTTGATTCAAGATTCTATGCTCATAATTTTGGAGTTTAAAATCTTAGAGTTTATTTCATGACTCTAAAGTAATATTTGGGTTTCCATGTGATTTTATGCATTCATGGCTTAAGACCATACACTTAATAGCCCCAGAAATAAATCCATCTAAAAAAGTACTCTAAAGAAATTTGTGAAATAAGTGAGATCAACAAATTTCGAAATGGGTTTGAGATTTTTTTTTCTCAACAAAATAAAGAGGAGCCTTATATATTTGCAAAAAACACAAACCCCAACCTTGCATCATATCGAAAAACACTCCCTCCCTTTCATTGTTGTGAGTACTGCTCCTACCATCTCTAGCGTTGGATCTAGTCGTCCCCTACTATTTTTCTATCCCTACTGTTTTTCTTCTCCTCCTCTTTCATTCTTCTTTTTCATTTTTTCTGGTTGTTTGTTCCCTTCTTCGTCATCAGAGAAACAGGGTTCTATTTTACTTTCATAACATTTAACATTTTTTTATGCTTATTTCTCCTTCTACGTGTCAATTGATTCTATGTATAATAAAAGGCCCATTGTTGATTAAAGTGAATACACATAGATTAGGTGTGAGAATAGGCATGAAAAGGTGTATACACAGTTTGTTTCTGTGTAATGCTTATGACACCTAATGCGCCGAGACATCTTTTCAAATTTAGTGTATTTATTTTATAAAAAATAGTACAAATTTATAAGTCACTATATGTAAAGTTGTTTTTTATATGTTTAACCAAACAACCATGCATGTATTTGCTGTGAAAAAGCATGCGTAAAAGTGGAGCTAACCAAACAATATTTTTGAGAAAAAGTTGTGATTAAAAAGTAGCTTTCTAATAGTTATTTCAAAAAAGTACTTTTATATTTTGACAAGCCGAACCAAAGACACCCTTAAACTCTAATGAAGTGCGAATTACATGGAGATCGAACAAATGTGAAAGATTATCAATGAGCACTTACATGGAAATCGAACAAATGTGAAAGATTATCAATGAACACTTACATGGAAATCGAATAGATGTGAAAGATTATCAATGAACATTATGTTTTACTTGGAGAAGCAACAAGGTATCATTCGTGTGAGGGCCCACCCCTTGTGGACCCTGACTTATATTTGAATTATGCTAATCATACTATTTTATATCTATTTATTCTAATTAATAGAGGTTAGTAAGAGTCATTTATTGGGTGTTTTGAAACGAGATATTTAAAAAAAAAAATCTATATTATCTACTAGTTTAGAATGCAATCTATTCCCTTAAAATGGAGGGGTTTAGATAATTTAAAAAGTATCTTACAATATCTCACTTTCTTCAAAAAACCTTCATATTACATTATTCAAGGATATGTTGCATAAAATAATCTTTAAAAAGTATCTTCTAAATACAAATGGAGAGTTTGAGTAAAAACCATTGGAAAGTTAATGAGCAACCACTAATTATCATGGCCCACTATAAGTTTTAACATTTATGAATTCCACTATTAGATTTGCCCCACGGTGCTTACAAATTTAATATGGGGTCCTGTAGCCATATCACAATTACATAGCCCTTATTAATTATCAATATTAGGTGGGTCCTACAAATGTCATGCTAGGGGCTTTCATTATGATTACCAACATTACGTAGGTCCCACACTGCCAAAATTAGCCGGTTCCCATGATTATCAAGACTGAATTGTGTGATTGTAATTATCAATTTGTCATCATTAAATGGGTCCCACTATTTGATAGCTCTCCTAGTGTTAATATGACTACCAACATCAAATGGATCCCACAATGATTTCTCATAAAAAAAACTAGATAGGGTCATTTGTGATAATCACCATTAGATGTGTTATAGCATAGTTACCAACGTTTGGTGGACCCCCCTTAATTAAAAAACATTGCTTGGATCTCATGATTTAACATTTAATGATCTTATATATATATATATATATATATATATATTTTTTTTTTACAATAGTTGGGTCCTACAATGATTATTAACACAAGTGATTACTAATTAGTAGGTCCTATTTGGGTTAATTGATTGCATTCTCTCTATTTCTTATTTGGTACATCATTTTGTGAGGGTTTTTTTTTTTTTTTTTTTTTTATAAATTGTCAAACACTTCAAAGGTATATTAAAATTTGTGAAGATTGCTCAACACCATAAGTGACACGATATAATAATATGACACTATTTTCTCTGTGATAATGAAATCTTACAATATTTAAAGTTATTGATTTATATTACGCACTTATCCAAACGCCCCTTAGTATTTTTCTAGGATTTTAGCCTATTTTCTAAGAATTAGTTCCTTTTTTTATTTATAGAACCTATAGAGTGTGTTAGATGGACTTATTAGAGCATGTTAATTAGAGACCCTTAATAGTACATATGATTAATATGAGAGATTTCCATTTGAGAATTTGCAAACTGCACCTAAAAAAATACCCAAAGAGCCCATGTACTTATCCAAACCTAGAACTAAACCAAAAATGGCACTATGGACATTTTACCCCAAACCAAATTCTATATATACAAACTCACCACAACCATTCCAAACGATCTCTTTCCTCTCCCATTTTCCCTCCATTTCTCTCATTTCACTATTTTCCCTCCAAGATTTCCCTCCAATTGCCCCTCTAAAAACCTCATACATGGTTTTCTACTACAAGGAAGGAGAACTCTCTTCAAGCTACTATTGTCTCCAAGCTAGAGGATCTCTTTCATCTCCTAGTTCTCTTCTTTCTCTACAAGACAAGGTAATTCCCTTCCCTTGGCTCAATTTCCATGAAATCCCCTTTCTCTCTCTAGAATTCCTTTCCCTTGTGCAATTCTCTTGTGGATTTGGTTATAGGAGTTGTAGATCTATCTACATCTAAGTTTTGGGACTGTTTGAGAGATTGGAAGCCATTAGAGCCTTGGATCTTGGAATTGGAGCTTGAATCTCAAAGATCAAGCGAAGAAATCATACCTTTGAAGTAGAGGCAAGTACAATATACTTACTTAGCATAGAATGCATGATTTCCTTGTTTAAATTCCGTATTTCAATTCATATGGACTTTTGATTTTCTAGATCTATCTTTTAAGCATTGTTTCTTGGTTTTTGGCCATTGGTGGATGGGATCTCCCATTTGAAAGATCAATGGCCCAATTGATAATGGATTTGTGATGTTGGATGGAGTTTGATGTTTATAGATGATTTGGTGATGATTGGAGACGAGTTAGGTTGATTTTGATTGAAATTGAAGTGAGTTGGAAGGGTTGTAGAGTTCTGGAAATTTGGATTTCATTTGTACCCCGTCGACCACCCTTGGAGAATGTCAACCGGATGCACAGTGAATCCCAAAATAACCGAGAGCTAGTCTATCATTTTATCTCAGGAATTTCAGTGTATTCAGTCGACCGTCTTGGCCAGATGTCGACCGAGTACACTACCCATAATCCAAAGATTGACAAACCAAGTCCTAGTATTCCATATGTAGTCCGTCGACCATCCTTAAAGGATGTCGACCGGCCACACTGTAGAATTTCAAACTTAGAAACCTGCTATCTTGGTTTTTATTCTTCTGATCCATGTGTATGTGGTCGACCATGACGCCAAGGATGTCAACTGTATACACCGGACCAGAGACAAAACTGGGAGACAGATTTCCTGTCTTCTTCAGTGCATCCGGTCAACCACCCTTGGGGGGACGTTGACAGGATACACTACAGACATTGAATTCTTGATTCAAGGGTTGGACTTAACCTTGACCCATGAGGCCACCAAAGTAAGGTCTAGTGTATTAATTGGATATTTATTCAACCCTTAAACGTTGTCGAAGATGCCCTTAACATCAGAGCACTAAATACATATCTATTGGCATCTGAAACTTCATTTAGGAATTAAATTGACTGACATGGAGTTGGACCTGAAAAGGGGGCCATGACCTAGGGTAGACCTTTGACATTCTTCCTTTGATTGGCATAGACATACGGATGTATCAGATGATCTTCATTGTTGTTCACTCTTATATCTATCTATTGCCTCAACCTGTTAATTAAATAGAAATTGGAGGAGTCGAACCTAGGACTTCCTAGTGATGACCCTGATTATGAATGGAGATCACTTGACCCGTTTATGTGGCTAGGTGGGCCATCCTATGGCCCAAGGAATGGATGGATGTAATTACCTTAGAAATGAAGATTGTGATGAGGACTTAGAAACCATTTATGAATGGGGGATGTATTGGACATTGCTGGATATGGAATCCAATGGAAATGGACAATAGGTGATGTATTGAACATTACTGGACATGGTGGATCATGGTCGTGGATTCGATTATGGATATAGACTATGGATTGTGTATATGGATTGGACGTAGGTACTGGGACTTGTATGGATATGAAATGACCTTGTTCGAGTAAGAATAGCCTAGCCAGGCATAGAACTTTACTTGGTTCCTTGAGTCGGCGCAGGACATTCACTCGGTTGTTATAAGCTTAGCCTTGAACTGATCATCGTTGGTGGGAGCTATTTATTATAAATGGGGCTATTATGATGAGCCATGGTTAGACGGCCGATAGACTCCAATAGTATATGTTTCATTCACAGCTGGCAGACTCTGATAATGGCTTATACTAGTATATATACATTCGCCGCTAACAGACTCCGGTAATGCATATATACTTACTTAGGGATTTATTAATTCGTCGGGGCTTATCATCCCTTGCATTGCACTATTAATCCCTACTGCAATTGGTTATCACTATGGGAGGGCCGCGGCATAATATGTCGCGGTGGCCAAATCGTGTGAATGTGCCATATTGATAGAATGTGAGTTAAATTGTTTTACTTTTATGTTGATCCTTATTGTTATACTTTGTATGATTGTCTAGTATTGTATCTTTGTTACTTATGTGATCTTATTATTGTTTATATTCTCTTTTGATGCATACATCTTATGTTATTTGTATACTACGCCTACCAGATCTTTGGATCTGACCCATGATTTGGTGCTTAGGTATTGACATTGACCCCGTCCTTGAGAGTGATGCGCTCCTCGAGGCGCCGCTAGTCGATGAGTGTGGGTGGGGCCCAGCAGATCCGTAGGTGGAGCGGGAGGATGGACTGCCTTTACCTGGGACTGGAGCAATCTTCTGTTTTTGGGTTTGAGTGTCATTTGTGTGAGCATGGGGGATTCATTTGATATGTATACACTATTATTTTACACTTTGAGATTAGCTTAGACTCATGCCCTGCTTTGCACTTGCTTTATGAGACTAATACCTTATTTGCTTCCGCATTTATTTGTTATTACTTTCGTTATTTTCTATTTGCTTCTGCACTTAGCTGTTGATTTCAAATGTTGGTAAAAAGTTTTCAATTGGACCTCACCATGGACCTACGACATTAGAAGTTTCCGGTTATTCGGGAAGTAGCGCGCCAACTTCAGGTACCTTTACCTTAGCGGTAAACTCGGTATCTAGAATCGGGACGTTATAATTCGTGTTTCCTTTATTTGATGAAGGTGTTCTTTTGTGTAGTACTAAAAACCCACAATGGCCTTTCCTGGTATCCCAATTATAATGAATGAAAAGGGTTGTGCTTCTCATCTTTGCTTCAACAGACCTGTAGATTAAGAAAGGTATATAATTTTATATAGATTAAGGCCTTGTTTGGTATCTCTAATCTTTTTTTGGATAGACCCATCAAAATAAAGCCAATAAAAAAAGAGAGGCTACAATCAAATGAAATGTTTTGTAATGCAAGGATCTATGTTAACTAGACTTTTTATATCAATGGTTGAAAGGTTTTTTTTTACAAATTTATCGAGATCCACAAGTTATCAAGCCTTGAAAATTGACCATATGGCCATGCTAAGCCTTCCAAAGATATCCAACGGTTTGGATCTTGTGTATAGGCCCACATAATCCAGAAAACTACATCCAATGGCTCACGTTTTTTGCACATATCTCGAGATTGGTGATGATCCAATGACTGAAAGCTGGTCTCATGGCCATGTCTGATCTTATGAACATTTTCAACGGTTTGGATCTTAAATTGCACTCCCAAAAAAAAAAAAAAAATAGAAAAACATTACTTCTTATGGACAAATCCAGTATTGAGCATAATACATCAATGGCTGATATTGTTTTCCAAATATTTCGAGATCCACAGGGTGCCAACCCTTGAAATTTGACCACATAGCCGTTTTCAGATTTCCAAAGAGATCTAACAGTCTGGATCTTGAGTTTGGGGCCCATAGATTCCAGAAAGATGCATCTTATGTCTTTGTTTTTTTGCACACATCTCGAGACTGGTGATGACCCAACAACTAAAATTTGGTCTCATGGTTGTGTTTAACCTTGTGAATATTTTCAACGGTTTGGATCTTGATTTACCCTCTTAGATTTTGAAATAAAATAAAAAAAAGGACCGGGGCGCGAATAACCCAGGAACACTGTTCTGTTGGAAGTAGGTGGGCCTCGAGGATAAGTATTCGAAACTTTTGATCCACTTAATGCAAGGATCAAATATCCATAAGGCCAAGAACCCAAGCCCAAGATCTACAACCCTAATCTCATACATTAAGATCAAACATCCATCAAGAAAATAGATCAAGAAACAACAAGCATAACTAGATCTACTAATTCAAATAGATAATAGATCTATACCTTTGGATCTTAGTTGTACTCTAATCGAGAATTAAATCTCTACAAAAAAATTTTTCCCAAACATTGATCTCCCTTGCCTTTGTGTTCTTCCACGCTATGACCCTCTTAGAAAACTTCTAGAGGAGAATAGTTAGATTTCTAAATAGAAGAAAAACCCTAGCACTCTAGTAGGAAACCAGAGGAGAGAGAGGAACTTGAGAGATTATTGTGTGTAGAGATCTCTAACCCTCACATCTTATTTATAGTTTATGGTACACCTCCTCTTGGACTGAGATTAAAAGCCTCATTTCTATTCTTAGTAAGTATCCTACTCCTTATTTCCTTACGAGTTCGAATGAGATTAGTAACCTTCTTTTATTAGGGCTAGCATGAGGATCACTAGGGATTCTTTAGAACTTGGCTCCAACTAGGAATTTAGACCCCATATCTCATGTGAACTCCGGACCTACAGTTAATTGCAAATAAGTCTACTAATTAAATGCAATTGCATTATAGTTTTAGGAATAATTACAATAAGACCCTAAACTTCCCAATTACTACATGTAGGCCCCTCCATCAATTATATCAATGGATCTATTGGAATAGATCTGTCTAACCAAATTGAATCCATCTTTATTATCCTTATGACTCAATTAATCACAGTAATCATCAGGACCATCCAATTAACTCTTAATTGAGATGGGTGCTCACTCACTAATGATAAAATTCATTAATTGACACATGGGGATATTTATTAGGATATATTCTATCTTGAGAATTCTATGTTCTCACAGCCCCACTACTACGTACCCAAGACGTCGAGGTGTTGACCTATAATTGGCCTCACTCATTGATGACTCAAAGTAAATATATAGTAGAAACTTGAATCCATTAATCTCTCAGGATTAAGAGCCCATTTCTTTGGAATTATGAGAGCAGTCTTTTAATCAAAGACATATTTGTACAAGGTGCTACTCATGGTCCTTCAGTACATCCAATGTACCAACACAATGATTCAGAGTTTTACACTCTGATGATCAAGACATATCACACTATCTCATAGTCAAAACAGTACTGCAACCTTATCAGATGAGATGCCCAATCTCATCACTGGCTGTGAATCAATTTAAGTATAGGATTTGTGATCTATGTCTCATGTATGCGGACCTCATCCAAATACATGGATTACATCTAATATACTTATGGGCTCCTGTTTATCTTATGAACCATTATGCCAATTCGTATTGGTCATGTGCAAATATAGAATAAAATACCATGCATCTCATGAATAAAGCATGAAAGATAAATTAATTAATTAAACAAAACAATTTATCTGGATTATCCACTGGATCAAGGTCATACAATCTAGCATGTTCACCCGCCTCTAATTTTCTCCCTCGACCTTTTACATGCATCCAATGGTGGGTTGTGGGAAATAAAGGCATTGCTTCTACTTTTCTACACCATTTAAAGGCTACCAAACGCTGTCAAACGTCTCTATTCTCAAAATCTTTGCCGGATTTAGAGATTTTAAGAAATAGAGGCGAAAAATAGTGATGCCAAACATAGGTAAAAAATAGTGATGCCAATTATCTTCATTTGGCTAAAAGAATCTAGAGATTTTCATGAGATTGAGTATGTTTTTTCTCCAAATTAATAGTGGTGCTTGGTACTCATCATATTAATCAGCAGTTCAAATGATTCGTCGTTAGATGTTGGACCACTAGTACAAACTGATAATCTAAGTAAAAGGGACTTCATTACAAGCCAAGAACTATATGTAAATAATAATTTTTAGTAGTCTTTTGCATTTTCAAGATAGTTGTCTCCTCTAGCATTCTATAGTAATGTATTGATCTCTATATTGTAATGGCTCAAGTAGAGTGGAATGGGAGCTTGTGATGCTCATGTATTGTTGCAACGAACTTGGAGAAGGGATTAGTAGTAGTTATCTTTTGAGTTGGAGTTGTAGGCCTCACTGTGAGTGGAATAAATCTTTTGTTAATGCCATTGACTGTGGCTTGCAAGTCTTGATCATGCATTAATGTATGAGTAATCCCTTACCCGAGTAAAAAACAAAATCCTTAATCAAGTGTTAGCCATTTGTGTTGGCATTAACTTCCTCTGTAGCAACTTGTCACATACCATACTAAGCACATTGAATTTTGTTTGTGAATGAGTTCTACATGCTATTGGGAATATCACAATGAGTACGTATGCTAGCAGATAATATCAATACGGGCCTAAAAAGATATTGAGTTGTAGATTAAGATGATTAAAACTTAAAAGGTCCAAATCATTAGAAGTCAAAAGGATAGTAAAAATGGGACTGAGTTCTCTTGGACATCAAACCTTCAAGTTTTGAAAGTCTCAAGAGGTTGTGGTTATGCACCTTGGTGTTATATGTTCACTTAAGATATTAATGACTTTATTGGTCTTCTAAATGATTCTCAATTATTTAACGTGGATAATGTAATGATGTAGATTTTCTAGAAAGACAGCAACTAGGTTGACGACTATATAGTTGTTTATTTTCTTCCATAGATTGTATGCATAAAAGTGGCATGACAATTATCCCAAATCCTATTTAATGACTTCAAAGATACTTTTTGTTCTACTCTTGAGTGCTAATAGTTATATAAAATGCTCTTCATGTTTCATTTATTTACTTTGAAATGACCAAATGAGGCAAGAAAGGGGCAGAGATAATATGAATACCTGTGTATTGGCCTTTGGGGTGCTAAAGTGAAGTGTTTAAAATATTGTATTAACCTCACAAAGAAATGTAGGAGTAAGAAATTCAAGGATTTAAACTTTGAAAAAAAATAGAACAAAGTTTCTTCTCAGATTAAGATAAGTGAAAAAGTTCAAACTAGTAAAAATAAATGGACACAAGCATAGATACCAAGGCCCCATATATAACTGTTAGGAAAACTGAGTCGCCCGCCATCGGGCCAACTTCGGATTGAGCCCGCTGGTGTGTCGCGGATGAGCTTCCAATAAGTCTTGATTTGGTAGAGTCAGATAGGGATCAAACTCTTGTTTATAGAGTTTGGATCAGGATTAAACTTCTGGTTTGGTAGAATACCACGCTGGTTAGGAGATGTGGGATTTCAGAAGGGGTATAGTCCATAGTAATCATAACTCTTAAGGGATTGCTCTATATAAGGGAGATGAAAACCCTTCTTATCTTGCAAGTAATGCATTCTTTTCATAAATTGATATAAAATCATAAAACATTGAAACCAGATCATATTTAGATTATATGGGATCTCTCTTTAAATTGCCATAGGCGGCATATTCAAAACATATATATGAGGAATGCTCATGTGCATCCATCCCTCATCAAAGGGTGAGGGATACATACACCATTGAAAATATTTCTATGCAAAAGAGGAAAAGCCATATATGATCATTTGCGAATATTCACGTACAAAGAGGGAAAGCCATGCAAGTGTCCCTCACCCTATGGCGAGGGATGGATGCACGTAAATATTCCTCCATATATATTAATTAGTCAGATTAAATATTAACAAATCAATCATAGAAATTCCATTCACTTAGAAATTCCTATAGAACCTAAATCTAAAATTAAAAGATGAAAATCACATATTCATTCTAAAAAGACTCAAATAGTGCTAATCAAATAAACTGGATATTAAAATTGAACAATCCCTCCCATCAACATTCCAAAGCAAGTATACAGACTGCATGCACTTCAAAACGCGTTGACTAACTCATCAAAACACCAAAGATTCAAATTTTAATTCTTCTAAAAATTCTTTATTCTGTTAATGGCAATTTGTACATATGTATTAAGAATGGACAAAACATCCCAACCAAAAATGGAATTACAAACACCCTACACTGGGCTATACTTTGTTTTTTTTGCTATTGGAGGGTTCCCAACCCTTTGGGTTGGACTAATCCCTCCGGGCCCAGAAGGAAGCCGGGTAGACTCTCCTGTAGCCCCAATGAGGTAGTGCAGTTTCAAACCTACAACCTCCGCATGCAAACCCTAGTCCTAGGCCAACTGAGCCACCCCTTGGTGTTCTACACCCAGCTATACAAAAAAGAGGAAACAACAAAAACCAAGAATGGCTGCAATTTCTTTTTACATGGGCTGGGAAAACAAGCAAGCAAGCAAAGTGACATGCATGTTCTCTTTTTGTTTTAACTCAAAACTCTGTATGATGGTGCCTGTAGCTAGTACGATTAAGAAACTAAAAATATCAGGCATGGTTTTATTGAATTGCATCATGTCAACGTCCATCCTAGACTTGGCAACTGGCCTGTCCAAGATTTGGGCCACATTGAAGGAGGATGGGCCAAAAATCAACAGTTATAACAAGCCTCAAAATAACCAATCGACCAGAAAACCTTGCAACCAAACAATTTGAAAATCATACAATCAAACAGTATGAAAGTCCTACAATCAAACAGCCTGAATACCCATAACCAAACAATAAAGAAAAAGTGGCTGAGTGGGCCTGAATGGACCGCTACACCAGCCCATGTCTAGGCAACATATTGGCCCTAGAAATTGGCCCTAATGATGATTGTAGGAGGGTCTAAATGGTCTGCCAGACCAGCCCAAGCGGTGGATGCAAATGGGGCCTGAAGAGAACGGTTACAAAAGCCCAAATGTTAGCTCTAACTTGACCTGAATGGGACTGCTAAAAGAGCCAAATATCATCTTAAAATAGGCTTTTAATTTAACCCCATGGGGACTGTAAATGGGTATAGAACGGAGCCCAATGATGGGTGCCATAAGCCTAGAAAATAACACAATGGCTGGTTGTAAATAAGCTCATAACATAGCCCAATGATGGCTGTCAATGGGACCTAAATGATAATCCAAACTGAGGCTATAATTGGACTTGGAAATGACTGCCAAACAGTCCATACTGGGCTCTAGAATGGGTCCAAACAACATATGAACCCATTTCAGGAAGTCAACCCATCCCCTTGAACCCATTCAGAAAACGATATCAGTAAATGGATCTGACTCCCAAACAGTCCATGTATGGGTTGTAAAATGGGTCTGAACAACGTATGAACCCATTTCAGAAAATGAACCATGTCTGGACCCACCAGTTTAATAAACAATACCGGCCAATGGGCCATATTGCCAAACAGTTCGTATATATGGGCTGTAAAATGGGCCCACGTCTGAATCTATTTTAGGAAATGAACCCATGTCTGAACCCATTTAAGGAAATAATATTTATAAATAGATTGAGAATATCTGCCAAACATTCCATATATAGGTTGTCGATAGGCCCAAATTATGTCAGAAAATGGGCATGAACATGACTGTGAAGCAATGCATACATGGATTATAAACCAGCCCAAACAACGGTTGTAAATTGGCTTAAAAATGGTTGTAAATCAGTTCAAACAATGGTTGTAAATGCGATTGAAATTGGTTGTAGAACAGCCCAAAAACTAACTGTAAATGGGTTTGAAAGTGGTTGTAAATTGATCTGAACAATGGTTAAATGGGTTTGAAATGGTTGTAAATTGGCCCAAATAATATTTGTAAATGGGCTTGGAAATGGCTGTAAATTAACCTAGCCCAAACGATTTCCGTAAATGGGCTTGAAAATGATTGCAAACCCAGTCCACGCAACAGTTGTGAATGGGTTGAAAAATGATTGTATCGAAACCCAGTCCAAGCAATAGTTGTGAATGGGTTGAAAAATGATTGTAAATCAACCTAAACAGTGGTTGTAAATAGCCTTGAAAAATGATTGTAAATATACCCAAACCAACAGCAATGAATGGACTTGTAAATAATCATAAATCGGCTCGAACCATGTTAGTAAGGGCTAAACATAACTGTCATTCAGGTCATACATGGGCTGCTAAGGAAATGGGCCTAAGCATGACTGTAAAATATTGATTAAGAAATAGATTGCAAGGTAGGCCAAATAAAGCCTGAAAATGAGCCTCCAGCTCACCCCACATATAGGTTGTAAATAGTTTTAAAACAGCCAAAAAAAAAAAAAAAAGTCTAACTTTGACCTTTAAAATAGCTAAAAAAATGGCTATATGCAAGCCTACCTTCACATTTTAAAATAGCCCAAGAAATGGCTATAAGATGGATTTGATCCAAGAGCCATGAAAACATATTAAGAAAAAATAAAATAAATTCAAAATTAAATATAAACATACCTAGACTAACCGACAAAATAAATGTTGGCCTCTTTCCAATCTTTCGCTTAACACCATCTATGTCATGATGTCATTCCTTACTATATCATCCCAACTCATTCACATGGTTTCCTCCCTAAAATGTATCACATAATATCTATATGACTATCTCTTATAGTTACCTATCACAATTATATTATTTACGTTCATTTCTCCTATTCTTACTTGATGATAATAACTCAAATGAGTGGTGTGGCAACCAGGGACCAGCTAAGTACTGGATCACATTCTTTGTTCTGAGCTTGCTCTCTCTTTTTTTTTTTTTTTGGTGTTAATAGTTTGTAGATATAATTGTTGGAAATTTGGAATATAATTTTTTTTATTTTTTTTGCATTTTTATGTATGGAAAAAACTGTTTTTGTGTTTGCTATTTACTTTGATTTGATTAATAATTTTTTTTAGCAATGTTGTGATATGTTGCACTATTTTTTTGTAATGATTATTTTCTTCTTTCTTGATGGTATTTGTAGGTGGAACTTCAATGGAGTATTGTTTAGTTATTGCAAAGGAGAATACTATTCGAAGGTCATCTTAATAATATCCATGAGGATTTTTTTTTTTTTTTTTGTAATGACTATTTTTGAATGTAGGTTTTCTTCACATGTGATCAGTTCTCTTTTAGATATCTAAGCTTTGGAAGATTTTTATTTACATTTTATCAGTTTTTTAACTTATAGTTTTTATACTCTATTTTACTTTTTTTTTATTGATAGTTGCCGATTTTTAATGCCTTCTTATTCTTTTATCTTTTTTCTTTTGGATACTAATAGAATTAAAATGTTAGACTCCTCTACTAGATTTATTCAAATGTTCCCTTTAGACTTAGTTTTTAATAATATTTCTAAAAAATTTTGAATTTAAATATATTTTTATTTTTTGCATGGGCTTAGCTTGGGCCTTTGTTGCTAGAATATACATATGATAAGAAAATGCAAATGTTGCATATCTGAAACACATTACCACATTTGTTGAATCACCTTTTTCATGACCATCCAAAGATCTTCAATGTATTTGTATTTTTTTGGACTACTTAAAAAACTCTCAAAATCAATGAAGAATTAAGATCATATAAAACTAAATGTCCTAATGTTTACTATTTTGTTTTTCTGAATATTAAACTATTCAAATCATAAAAATTGGGGGCACATAGAAGTGTAGAAAATTAGATCTATATGTTGAGAACTTTTTTTTTTACAAATCACTCAAAATCTATGGTTTATATATATGTTGAGACTTAAGATAATACTCAAGATCTATATTTTGAGACTTAAGATAATCAACTTCAAGGCCTTAGAGTTTATTAGTTTAATAATCAATTTGAACAGTTTCGATTAGAAACATGGGCCATAATAATAAGAAAAAATAAAAGTAGTTAATGGGCCCCATAAAAGTGCAATCACTTAAGACTGTAATTGGCCTATGGAGAGTTTAAGGATGAGAGTTTTTAGTCATGCTATATATTTATGCATCAATATGTTAGCCCAACTGGCCCAGTGAGAAGTCCTAAGTACTAATGCATCATTGTGCTCAATGCACCCAGTCCATGTGGGAAAATAGCTTGGTTATCTAGACCTTCGAGTGATATGTGATGCCTTAAAATGTTTTCTGTCTGGGGATCCTTGCTATTCATTCTAATTGTAATATTGTTCTCTTGTTATCTTCTTCCTTATTACCCCCAGTGCAATTTTTTTTATATTCTAAGATCACATTGTTTAAAAAGATGAATCCAGCCATTATCCAAGGTTAGTGAAAATTGGAGGTGTTCTTCGTAATAGCAAGGGTTGAAAGAACTAGTTGGTCCCAAATGGGTGTCGGAACCGAACTCACCGAGAACCTTGTGCGTTCCGATGTGAGATAGACTTGCGAACTCACTGCAAATGCTCTCAGATCTATTGGATGATCAACCAAGGGTTCCCATTTCCCTTATATAGAGCAATCCCTAGGAGTTACAACTCTATCCGAACTCTACCCCTCCTGGAATCCCACATCTCTGCGAATGCTCTCAGATCTATTGGATGATCAACTAAGGGTTCCCATCTCCCTTATGTAGAGTAATCCTTAGGAGTTACAACTCTATCCGGACTCTACTCTTCCTGGAACCCCACATCTCCTGACCAGCGTGGGAATTCTGCCACCCGGGAATCTGAACTTGATCCAAACTCTACCACCAAGAGTTTGATCCTTATCTGACTCAATCAGATTAAGACTTGTTGGGAGTTCATCCGCGGTATACCGCCGGGCTCGATCTGGCGTGGGCCCAATGGCAGTCGGGCCACACAATTTTCCTAACAATGGTGACATCCTTTTTATATTTTCAAAGTATGTGGGTGCTCAATGCTTGGAAATTCCAATTTCTATTCAATGAAATCAAGGCTTTTATCTGCCCGCTTTAATGTTGTCTTTCCTCATGTTCTTAGATAGACTAACTTTATAGCTGATGCTTTAGTTAAGCAAGGGGTTAAGAGGTATGATTATGCTATTGTTGGGTGGTTTCTTTTTGCATGTATTGGGTGGGCGAGGGTATAATGCCCTTATATCTTTTCTTCCTCTCACACTATAATCTCTTTGTTTAATGAATGGTTTTGTTACCAATAAAAAAAATCCAGCCACCATCAGTAAGGTAGCCAAAACCTAATTTAACCTTGCGCCCACTAGTCCTTTATTTTCAGTCACTAAAATTAAATGCCTCACCATGTGCAAGCATTATCCAAGATTTCTCTTCATTTTAGTGATATATACTATTAGATTAATGTGTGAAATATATTCGGAACATTTTTTGCACATAAGAAGGCACACAATTTAATTGATTTGGATGAAATAAAGGTAGGCTCCATAATGGTGAAAACCAAATTATAGCTATCATCAATAGTAAAGAAATGACAAACACCATCAACATGAGTAACTTGGCTGTCTCTATTTGAGTTGACTCAGTCATACTTGTTTGATTCACCAACTAGGTGAACTACAGAGTTGACTCTATTAACAGAACTTGGACAAATCAAAACAAGTAATAAAGCAATGATAGTGGGAAAGGAACCAACTTGATTATAGAATTACCAAAGGGGTGAAAGCTTTCCAATATCAATGTAAGAAATATATTGGGGCCACCAATAGATTGAAGGTTGGATCACCCATCTGCTCAATAACTTGTCTGATGTATTAGAACACAATGATTCCACTTCATCATGTTGGTAGTTGTGATGAGTGATTTAATTTCATCTACTGTTATGAATATGGAGATGGTGGTTGTTTTCATTAATGTTTGCAACATAACAGGAACGTGATCATGGTGTATTGATGATGTGCCTTTGGAGTTTTATTATATGTTAGAGGCATCTTAAGATTTTGTGAGATTGCCTTTGCAGCTTTATGATTAGCTAAGCAATGCTTTGGATTGACCTAAATGACTCCTTTAATTATTTATAATCGTGCATGTATGACAGATACTTCTTTTTTCTTTATACCTTTTGAATTTGAAATCGATGAGAAAGATGAGGACAAGTCCTTTGGCGAATAAATACATATCGGCCCATGCAACTCTTTCATAATTGGTTAAAAATCCATTGTTTTATGATTACCCTCTCTTCAAACATAGTAAAATTAAGCTTTATTAATAATGGGGGGTCAACAAGCCAAGCCAGCACGCGAGCTAGCTTGGCTTGGCTTGGCATGACCAAGCTCAACCTAGAGCTTGGCTTGTAAGCTTGCTGGGACAAGTGTAAGGTCCTGTCCCGAATAACGCTTGAATTAGTGCGATGTAGGGTGTATTGGTGTCATTAACTGTGTTTTAGTGTAATTAATTATATTTAGTGATTAATTAGAGAACTTTTAGGGTGTTCACTTGTTTTGGAGTTATGATAGCCTGCCTTTTTGGTGTGATTTGAGGACCTTTAGGCCAAATTAGATGCCTTTTGGGGGTTTATGCGCAATTTCGGGAAAGGGTAAGGGTGTGTTTGGAAATTTAGAAACTTGGTGTCTTTGGGTTCTTTGGATAGCTCTCGTTATACAATACAACTTTTGTGTAGACCCGATCACATTCGAAGCTCTTTTTCGTAAATGCAGGATTTTCACTAAACCTTCCCTTTATAAACAATGCATAGTCGATCCTCCCCTCATTTCTCTTGTGCTATAGTTCGTAGAACCCCTCTTCTCCATTTCTCTCTTCTTCCTTGTCCTTTCTCCTCCATTTCTCCATTATATCCGCCTCCAAAGGCTGACCCACACCTTTTAGAAGCTCTCCTTGGCATCATCTCCATCATCTTCCCTATTTCTAGCAGCTAGTGTCAGGCACCGTCACGAGTTAATCAATATTAATTCTAATTAATTGAGATTAATGTTAGTTAATCATGTTTAATTAGATTAATAATAATTATTGACTAAACTCAATGAGATTAGTCCCAAATGAACTTAATGAAGTGATAATGAGGAGATTAGACAAATTGAATGAGAGTTAGACTTAAACAAAGGAAACAAGGACTTTTTCGTAAATATGAGTTATCACATATTTCGTCGAATACGGAAACTCTTGATACCAACGTGTGTATCTCGACGAGTACGTCAACTTTCGTAATAGGCTCGAAGTCGTTTGACGAGAATCTGGTCAAATAACCCTCCATTTGACTCAAAATATAAATAACCTTGATGAAGTGGACTTAAATGCAAAAGAGAACTTATGTAAAAGGAATAAACTCCTTTGAGTTCATTATACTCCGTTTCATTTAAGAGAAAGCCCTAGACACCTTTCATTCTTCCTTTTTCTTCTTCCTTCTTTCGTTTCAACTCCGTCAAGTACAAGAACGGGATTTTGAAGTGATTCTAGTGAGGAGAACTTCATCTTCTCCACCTTCTACATCTCCTTCTTGGAATTCTCTTGAAGAAAGACACTCGAGTTGAGAAGTTCCTTCTCAAATCCAAGCTAAACAAGGAGTTTTTGTCAATCGACCTTCATTAGAGGCAAGTGTAAATGCATATCTATGATTCCAATACTAGTTTACAAGTTTGTTTGAATTATAAGAGATGGGTTTTCAAACCCTTTCTTTGTCATAGAATGGAGATTTTTAAGGATTGAATGGGAAATGATTAATGGTTATTCCAATGTATGATTTTCTTGGATTCTATAGACTATTGAAGAGATTTGAGTTCTTGAAACTCAGATTCAAGGATTTGCTTCAGAAGTTCTGAAGCTCAAAAAAGCCATTCTGGGCAAATTTCGGCTAGCCGCAAGGTTAACTGTGAAGCCAACCGTCGAAATCCATAAAATGGGCGAGCTTCTGGAAAGCAAACCGCCAAATTTCGGCTAGCCGTAAGGTAACCGGGAGGTAACCGAAATTGAGTCAGAATTCCTGTAAAAAATGTCAGCTTCTGGAAAGCTGACCACGAGCTGACCGCTGAATGGCGGTTAGCCGAAATTGAGATTTCGGCTAGCCGCTAGCTAAATTTTTGCTAGCCGCCAGCTATATTTCGGCTAGTCGCCGACCAAGTTTTGGCTAACCGCCGAGTGAGCTGGATGCTGGCCAAACATTAGTTGTAAGTGAAAATTTGGCCAATCGATCGGACATAGTGGATTTTGAAATTGTGGGTGGAAATTTTTGAGAACTAAATGCACACATTAAATATATAAATGTGATGTCCATCGAAGAATAACATGTGCATTTGGTAACCGATGTTTCCACCTAATTAGTTGTCTAGATGTGGAGGAAAGTTGAGTAGAAACAGAAATGAATGGGGAGTTTCTAACCCGTTTGGAACTAATTTAACTCATCAGGAACAATACTGACTAAATACAATGAACTAATGAACAGTTACTAAAGGTAACCATATAATGATTAATCCTACTGCAGTAGATGAATGGGGTGTTCCGGAGCTCCGTGGTGATGCCAGTGATCTCCGATCAAGACACTGGTAGATCCCACACATAGACTGAAAAGTCACTGAATTGATAAGCCACCTAATAATAATGGACTAAAGAGTCCCATAAGCCATCTAATAAATATTCAGTGTAATGAAATGAATGAATAAACTGATTAACTACTTCCATTGGGGAGAAACTGAATTGATCGAGAATAATACTGTTATTGTTGTAATTTAGTCATTTCTATAATTGGCTATACTGTACAGGATTTCGTATTGTTCTAGATTTAATTGTGTAGAGTTATTGCATTGAGAAATAACAGGTTTAGCATGAATTATCATAGATTGTTTATACATTGCTGAACCGTCGTGTTCATAGTATTATTGATGGCATTATATGCCCATTTGCCCGTCCCGGCCTTGCGAGGCCATCTTGCCAGCGGAGGAGGCCCATTCGATACCTCCAGGAGGTCTAGCTGAATGAACATAGATCGGAGGGTGAACGAATAGAATGTTTTGGCAATGTTTAGGAATTGTTTGGATAAATACTTTTGTAGTAAAATATTTTGAGTTGTAATAGATACCGCCTGCATTGTATTTTGAGTGTGCAATGATGGACTTTGCTGGACTGTAATTTTATCTATGTGATCTTTAGTTTTAATGTAAAGTTACTTATTGTCAATGTATATATATGTTTCCGCAAAAATGTACATTTGACAGGTACGCGTGTTAGATCCCTTATGAGTCTTGTCTTAACTTTGGTTAATTCAGGATTTACGGGAATAAGTATGATGGCATCGCGACCCAAGGTTAGGCCCCGATTAGTCCGATCTCGGGCCCGGGTCGTGACAGCCGGCAACCACCATTCATGCACAGCCGACCACTATCCATCTCCTCACCTCTATTTCTGCAATTTAGTGAGTTTCCCTTCCATTTCCCTCTGTTTTCTTTCTATTTGGACCTTAGACTCATTCATGCAGAGGGAGGAGATTCATCTTCTTTCTTGTTTTCTCCAATCCTTGGTGTCTAGGTTGTTAGAATTGAGTGTTGGGAGTAGATTGGGGGCGGCTTGACTATAAAGCAAGAAAAGCCCTTGCTTTAGGCCCCAAAAAATAATGTCCCATTTATCATATCCTACTAAAGTCATATTTTTACATTAAAAAAAGCAACTGCAATCCTCTTTTCTCTCCCAAAAAATAAAGCCCATAATAGTAGTTAGTACACATCCCATCTTTTCACATTCCAAAAAACATTAAAGCAATTGTCATCCTTCTTTTTCTTTGTATATTTTCAAATCCCAACAAATATCAACCTCCTTGCCACATCACCAATGAGGTTTTCAAATGAACGTTTCTCTTATAGATTAATGAGCTACATTTAATTCAATTGTTTCTCACATAAGCATTTAACCGTTTCTCTTGCCATATTAAAACGTCTTTATCAAAAGTCCAATCTCTTCCAATGCTTTTCCATCTCAGGTACTCTTATAACTCTCCCACCTTCTCTGTCTCTTTCATAGACCGCCTTTCTCTGTAAACTACTTTTTATTATTATTTCTAAAGCAATATTCTTCTTTAGAGATTTACTAATATGAAACTATCTTATTTTTTTTTTATAATATATGTGGGTATTTTTTTATAATATATTTTTGATAATATATGTTAATCATAACTCACCAACTCAAGTATAAATTTTTTTTCATATTGAAGTAGGTGCATCAAATTCAAAAGTCATCCACATCTACAATTTTTGTGGCCAACAATGATAAATCACTAAATTAAGTTCTATTGTTGTATGCATTTATGACCTCTTTAATTCCAAGTTCGTATTGTATGTTTATTATAGTTCTTGTTTGTTTTACTTCTACATATCATTAGTTATAATTTATAAATAATAAATAAGTCTACTAGAAAATACGAATCCAGGTATTGAATGCTTAAAAAAGAAGAAGAGAAGAATAGGTATTTTAATTCAATCTAAAACAGGAGCTCTTGATAAATTTGTTACAAACAATAAACAAATTATCGCTAAATATTTAGGTAAATATTACATAAATGAACAAGTAATTGATGTAAATGAATTAGAAGATAATAAAATAATAGAACAAAAAGATATAATGAAAATACTCATAATGACAGTCAAATCCTTGATAAAGAAAATTTTAAAAAAATATGTTAGCAAAACTAGAATATAAAAACTTAATTAATAATTTTGCATCACTAAAAGTGAGAAAAACAGATTTAAAATTTTTTTTTATAATAATATTAAAAGATAGAAAATGCCTCATTTAGGATTGTCGCTTTAGTTCTCAAATTATCTCAAGCTAGCCTTGCAACGGTGAGTAACAATTGGATGCGTGTCAAATTTGAACAAGTCCCAATCAAGCGAGGTAGTGAGTGCGAGGGAATTGGATTGATCATAAAGAGGTCTCATGCACCCAAGAAAGGGAAATCCACAAAATGTTTCTTATCTTATAAAGAGATGTCCTTTAGGAGAGCCTTTCTCCTATACATAGTACATAAATACATATATAAATAAATATAATAAGTCCTAGCAAAGTCTTCAAATCTACGCACCTAAAAGATTTGTCCGACCGTATCCTTGATAGACTTTTTATGAAAAACTGAAAAATAAAAGCCCTTCACCTTGCAAGCTTTTTGATGGCTGAGGCAAGGCCAGGCCAAGATACCCCCACTTGAGAGCCCCATTAACAGCCCTGCATGTTGAAAACATCCTTCAAAGTAAGTTACATCCATACATATGAGTGATTTTTTATGGTGCTTTCGACCTCTTGAACCTAATAGATCACATTTTGTGTTTTCCTTCCCCATTAATAACTTTTTATCTAGTCCCTTTACTAGGTACCAAAAGATAAATAAATAAAACTAATCCATTTCCTTTTTCATGTTCTCTCTCTCTCTCTCTCTCTCTCTCTCTCTCAAATATGATTTGCGAATCTTGAGAGACTTCTAGCTACCAGAAAAAGACAAACATGAATGTAAGTTTTAAAAATATGAGATTCTACCTGTACGATTGCATTCAGACCCGAAACTTACCTTTAAAAGGTCAAAGTTTAAGTATTTTCGGAAAAGTTATTCGTACAATAAATGCACGATATTGCATGACCGTAGGATATAGCATAATGCAATAAGTGCAATATAGCACGGCCCCTCGGATATTGCACAGTGTGATATGTGCAACATTGCATAAACCGGACGAACAACTATGCAGTAAATATTTAACCTTAGACTGTTTAGGAGCACATGATAGGTCTTAGGGCAGTTGTGCCGGAAAAATCCATTTAGAGTTTTCTCAACATTCAATCCTCATTTACATCTGGGTATCCCCTTTCTTTTAACTTAGAAAATCTTACATACTGTTGGAATTTGGTTTATTTCTATTTGGAAAAAAATAATTTCTCTCTTTTGGGATGACTGACTGATACAAAACTCATCAATTTTCCTCCATTGACTTTTATTGTAAGACTTATTCTCTTCTGTGATAGCTATTTGTACAGCTTCCTATACAAACAGGACTCAATTACTTGAACCCATTGGCATGAGACACTTCATAAGTTAAAAATGGAAAACTTTAAAAAAGTATACATTTTTTTTTCATTTAAAAAAGTACATGAAGATCTGAATATTTCAAAAAAGTTTAAAGCTTTTCAAAATTCTTTTAATTAAATCCTCTCCATAAAAAATTTGAGAAATGACAAAAATGCCTTTCCCTTATGACATGTTTTTGCCTTTTTTTCAACTCTTTACTCTCCAAAACTGGCCGTTTTGATTTTAATGATCATTAATGAAGCTAGTTTTTCGTCATTTGGATTCCCATTTTTTAACCATACAAGTATTAAGGTTGAAGTGGGCCCCACTAGGTCATTTGAATTCCACTCGATTATTTCTCTTAATTGACTTATTAAAAGGAAAATCTGAAAAATGATATGAAGGCATTTTTGTCATTTCTCAAATTTCTTTTATGAGAGTACTTGATTGAAAGAATTGGGAAAACTTTTATATTTTTTTGAAATACTCAAATCTTCACTTACTTATTGAAAATGAGCCAAAAGTTTTATACATTTTTGAGAATTTCCCATTATTTTCGAAACTACTTCTAAATAGAAAAGATGGATAAAAAGTGGTGGCTTTTATGAAGACCTTTGTTAGGTAAATTTTTTTTTTTTCACTGGAGACTATTTGAAAGCCTTTGATTTTATCACTCAAAAGAGGTGATGGGTATGAATTTCTTTGAGAAAGAAGGATAATTTTTGGGATACAGTTTGAGAAGCTTTTGTATGGGAGACTTGGGGTTCGCTGTTAGCACATGATTCTAAGCTCTTCTTTTCTTTTTTTTCTCCATGTGATCACAATAAATTAGTATAAACTTTAACAAATTGTATCAGAACAATTGGTTCAAGCTGCTTCCCTGCACCATGTAATGTACTTGCAAACCGCGTCCGCACACAGTAAATCTATTGTTACTGCAAGAATCACAAATGTAAAGTTTGAGGTGGAGAAATTTGATACACTTGCAAAGTCTTTAGTAAAGAAGTTTGATAGGAAAAGTAATTTGTGATTTGCTGGTTGAGAAAAGTCAAAAACCCCATGCATAGGTTGAAATTAATTTCAACAAGGACTGCACTTTGCATTATATCTTCTTCCCAATTTATAAATTTAACTTTTTATCCTCTCCGCAGAATCTACACTAGACACTATTGAAGAAGAGGTCTGGTAAGTTGCCTCCTCATCAAAAACTTGAGAACCTTTTTGTTTTATCAATTCTTTTAACCCGTCTCGACAACGGGACAAGTCGCATTAGTTCTCACTTGGAGGTCCAGGATCCCACATTGGTCTCCCCCTCTTCTTTCATATGTGAGTTTCCCTTTTTTTGGTATGTGTGACTTTGTCTCTTCTTGCAACTACGAGTTCTCCCTCCATGTTGCGGGTTCTTTTTCTCGGATGTGCAAGTCTCTAGGGGACCCAGCCCCCCCTTCACTAGGATACCAAAAAAAAAAAAAAAAAAAAAAACCTGTCTCAATATCATCTCCATATTCTTTTTTATTTCCTTTATTTTTATGTTACCCCAGCCAAGCCAAGGGGGTACCAAAAATCAATCTGTGACAATCCGTGAAAAGCCTTATCTCATTTTAGTTGGGGTTCATTTGCCCTGCCAGTTTGTAGGCATTGTGTAGGAGGCACATGACCCGTTCATCTGTTGATGATATCAGGAGACCGGAGGACCCATCCAATAGGTGCTCGGAATTGTGGATAAGACATCTACTAAAAATTAATATGTGACAATAAAATTGAATGACTAACATTTGAGATAACCAAAACACTTTCACCACTGTCGAAGACTGCAAAACCGATCAGCCTATGACCCCACCGACAAACTACCTGGCATTGCTTTATGACTTATCTTGCTTTGGACATCCTTGGTGTTGTGGAAATTACTTACTAAAAATATACAATCGGAAAAAAAAGATAAAAAAAATAATTAATGAATAAAAGTGGACGTGAGAAATTGAATTAAGAAAGAAATAAAAAATAGGCAAGGCACACCAATTAAGGTGTTTTCTTAAAGACAACAATTTCCAATATGTAGGTGGTTTTGATGAAATTATTTCCGTAAGATACAATGCCAAACTCTAACTCAAAGTCTGCACTTAAAAATCAGAAAACAATCTATAATCTCTGTATTTTTTAATGCAATATAAAGAATTTTGAAAAGAATTATAAATTATAAAGTTGGAAACTCTTGGAAATGGAGTCACATCCGATCATAAATGACCCAAAAAACACCTATCACGCAAATGGAACAGAAACACTTTAAAAAATATAAAATTTGAAATAATTTGAAAAGGAACACTCAAGCGTCAAATGCCTAACCCCAAGGGGTAGCTCAGTTGGCCTAGGACTACGGTTTGCACCCAGAGGTTGTAGGTTCGAAACTGCACTATCACACTGGGGCTATAGGAGAGTTTATCCGGCTTCTCTCAGGGCCCGGAGGGATTAGTCCAGCCCAAAAGGGTTGGGAACCCTCCGATAGCAAAAAAAAAATAAAAAGTTTCAAATGCCTCTTGAGATATTTGCTTTGTAGAAATTAATATCCAACACTAGTTGGTCTCAATCACAGTGTCGCAATAGTCGCCCAGCACTCTTGTTGGGACGCACCTAAGTCTAACCTTATTGGTCATTTTGCCTTGTCGTCTCTTGTTCCCCAACACCCTTGGGATGTAGATAAGTGCATGGCGGTCCAACTGAAAAAATGGAGTAATAGGCCCTATCAGTATGCGCCGGACACTATCAGTCTCATAACCAATTAAAGTCATCCATTTGTTACTTCACTGCACTGCATCCTCATCCAACTAGGATCAGTATCTCTCACCAGCACCTGTCATGTAATGAACCCTAGATTGACCAAAGGCCTGTTCAGGTTGACTCAATTAAGGGCAGGGGTGCTCATGCACAGGGCCGGGCTTGGGATTTTAAAACTTTTTGGACTAGATTGGGGACTCAAACTCCTGCACTTTGACACACGAACAAATCACCCAACCACTTGAACTACAACTTACGATGGTTATGAGAAGACCTTTTTTATTTTATTATTTTTTTATATTATAATAACCATCATCCAATGAGCTCATGCTTAACTTTTTTCAGGTAGGCCAGGCTTATGGTCTGAGTCGGGCTAGCACTGGGCTTAGGCCAATGGTTTAAAATCGGCCCAGCCTATTGATGCAAGATAGACCTATGGGACCCAAGAAAATTTATGATTTATGATTTATTTTTATTTCCCTAATTATTTATAATTAGTTTTCTAATTTTATTGATTTATAATTAGGGTAGTTTCTAAGTTACTTAGTTTGTTTAGAATTCTTAATTCCTGAGATTTCTTTTCTTTTAGAGATCAGAATTCAAAGTTGATGGTTAAGATAATTGAGTTTTATCCCTTTTCAGGTGTGTCTTCATGAATAGTGTCCGCGGAGACATTTGATGGTGCCCGTGGATACCTTTATTTTGCTTTAGCGCTTTCCATGCAAACTCTAACCCGAGGGCTTGCATCACCCATGAACACCCCTAATTAAGGGCTTAGCTTGAGCTCGGCTCAATTAACAATTCATATGGACCAAGCCCAAGTTCGGCTTCTCATCTAAAAAAAAATAAACCTCAAGGGGTAGCTCAGTTGATCTAGGACTATGGTTTGCACCCGGAAGTTGTAGGTTTGAAATTGCACTACCACACTGGGGCTACAGGGGAGTTTACCCAGCTTCCCTCTGGGCTCGGAGGAATTAGTCCAGCCCAAAGGGTAGGGAACCCTCCGATAGCAAAAAAATAAAAAATAAAAATAAAAAAATAAAAAAATAAAACAAAAAAATAAAATAAAGTATTTATGAGGAAGACAAGCCCAACTCAAACCCAAGCTTGAGCTCAACTCGTTTATAATCAAGCTTGGGTCCAGTAAAGTGATTACAAACGAGTTGGGCCCGGCTCCTCAAGCTGGAGCTGAGCTTGATCTGTGGATCAAGCAAGAGAGATTGAGCTCGGTTAAGCCCCACCCCTTGCACCCCCAGTGGCAAATCTAACACATAGAATAACTCTAATACATATCATTATAACAGTCCATGAAAAACTATGAGAAAGATTTGCTTCAAATTCTATATATAAAATGGATTCAGAATCCATCCAAAAATCATGATATAGTTTAAAATTTAGGGCAACGTCTTAACACAATTCTTTAATCTGATTGATTGTAAATGGTTAATGACTACACAAAGAGTACCCGAAAAGATGTTAACACAAACTAGAAAACCTACTTTTAATAACTACAGCCGAAAATAACTCAAATTTAATCAATCCTAATTTAGAAAAAATTAGGAAACTAACTCTGATAACTGCAATAACTTCATCAACCAGAAGTTAAATATATATCCCTATTTCTCAACACTCCCCCATCAAGCTGGTACATAGATACTATACCCAGCTTGGAATCATATATTCCCTTTCTTTTGCAACTTCTTGGACAAGGAACTTCGTTAGCTTCATCTTCAGCACACATAACCTTTGACAGATCTTTGTTCTGTTACTGCAACTTGACTGACGAAAACAATGAAAAATCCCTTATACTCCACAATGGAAACTATACACTCACCAACATTATTGATTAGTACTTTGTCACGCCTGTGGCCCCCTGTAGAAGGGCGTTGGGTCCTTCGAACATCTGCCTACTCTAGAGGACTGGGTATGCAGCGATGCATAAGTCCCACATTGGAAATGTGCAAGTCCTCATCCCGGATATATAAGTGCAGCCTAGCCTTAATCACACATGAGGCCTTTTAAAACTGGACAATATCATGTGGGCCTGGGTCGTTACCATCGGTATCAGAGCCTGGTGGGGAACTGGGTATGTAACGGTGTGTAAGTCCTAATCTGATGCTCCGCTCATCTTAGCGCTCTTGCTACTGGGTTGATTTTGAGTTTACACATCAGTCCTGATCTGATGCTCTGCTCATCTTAGCGCTCTTGCTACTGGGTTGATTTTGAGGTTGGGTCGACTTGGACTGTGGCTGAAAACTGAGCTCTGCATTGTTGGCCTAGCGGTAGTTTACACATCATCTAGTGGTAGTTTAGTGCCCAAATACAATCTAGCATGAATGCAACTAGCAGCATATAACACTTTTAGGAAAGAACAAGACCTTCATTAATACCCCCCTTTGAATCCACTATTGAAATGTGATGAAAATCCAATACAGATTTAGAGGAGAATTTTTCAAACATCAAAATTGTTGATGCCTATCTGATGGGATTTGCTACTGAGAGTCTGAATATCCACCACACTCAGTAGTGATGTTGATACAGAAGTAAATATGCTAGATCCTAGATGCATACATGCTAAATGCAAGTTCCTGTCCTGACAGAGGTGATTCTGGAATAATTCAGGCACAGGCAACCCACTTTGATTGCTTAAATCATCAAAATAGCAGCAGAAACCATAATTTTTAATTTTTATAGAACCAGATGTGGGGATGAGTAGGAATACAAGTATACGACCCTATGAAAAATCTAAAAATCCATAATTATCATGAGCCAAGATGAAAATTTGTTTGTAAAACTGACAAAGTAGAGAAGGGAAGAAACCCTACCAACTAAGGTCCAAAAGTAGTGAAAATTTGTTGTATGACCCACAGATACCTGACAAACCAAAACATATGGAATACAATTGCGGTCAAACAGTAAAAGTGGACCCCATAGTAGGATTGTAAAAATCTTTAATCGGAATGCGGAAAGTTGAAAAACACCTGCTGAGAGGCTCCAAAAACTCTCAATAATAAAAAAAAAAGTGCTTTATAATTTCCCACAAAGTCAGATGAACCAGAAGTGGGCCACACTGGTCGATGGAAACTTCAGTCATTGTTTAATCCATACTCTTCAGTAAGCTAAGACAGATCTGATGTGTCAGGTGTATTTCTTTCAGAAAATATAGACAAAGAAGACCACCAAAGAGGAATCCAGATTCGGAGACTATGCAAAAGAGAATAAATCAGGTTGCCTCTCTCTCCAAGACCAGGTGAATCTGTGGTAGAGACTAGAACATTCTGAAGCTTGTACAGGCCAACAACGGCACTGGTAACAAAAAGTCTCAATTATGTAAGTTGATGGACCCTCAAAGAAAAGGGATAGATCGAAGATGACATGGACTAAGGACTAAGGATCCATCAGAAGAAGTGCAATCTATCCAAGGATTTGGCCCAAGATATAATAGAATGGTGAAACATAATTTGTACAGTCGACCCCAACATAGTTGGAACAAGGCTTTGATCATGATATATAATTTTTTTATTTTTTTCTGTTATCTTTTTATAACATGACTCAAACACAAGATCTCAAGGTTGCAATAATGAGAACCTCCCACTGTGCCACGGGCTCTTATCCAGAAATATTAATCTTAAATGCAATATGTCATACTTGTGGTCAATACATCACAACATGCCCAATTGCCCACCCACTACAGAGAAAATATTGCAACCAAGTATGAGTGAAAAAGACGATT
This sequence comes from Umbellularia californica, assembly GCA_028538565.1. Classification (NCBI taxonomy): domain Eukaryota; kingdom Viridiplantae; phylum Streptophyta; class Magnoliopsida; order Laurales; family Lauraceae; genus Umbellularia; species Umbellularia californica. The sequence continues at coordinate 49,717,805 of JAPQWN010000004.1, forward strand.
ACTATAGAGGAAATAAATTAAAGCTATGAAAGATCAAACATAATGATCCTACACCACATATATCTCTTAAAATCAACCACTTGAAGCATTGGTCATTTATTTTGATAAATATTTCTCAGCCCATGTAAGATATATGGAAAATCATCAGCATCATGTGGCTTGACAATTGACATTCATAAATCATAAGTTTCAAATGTGATCTTATTAAATAGTTATAACATAATTATACATCATGACCCCAAAAATTCAAGAATATCAGATACTTTGCCTGTGTAGTAATCTGGATATATTTTGTTGGAGGGTTCTTGAAGGGCAGATAAATTAGTCACACCTGACACACCACAAAAGGAATGTTAAGAGAACTTAATTTATGCATTTAATTATTTCAGTCTTATTGCAACAAATTAGATGAACTAAACTGTGTATTGAGGCAGAAGTAAATGAGGAACCTGAAAGAACAAGAAGGGTCTTGCAACCGGCATTGTTCCCAAACAGAATATCAGTATCCAATCTATCACCAACCATGCACATTTTTGAAGTATCAATACAAAATCTGCAGGCCAAAGAACATAGGAGTACTGGCTTATTAAGATTAAAGCAAGATAAAAAAAATTTCTTTAAAAGAATATGGTGACAATGCAAATCAGTGCAGAATTTTTTTTGCAGCCGCTAAAGCATCAGGACAATGTATCAGTGTCAGAAGCAACCGCAAATTTGAGGCACCAAGGCATATCATGCAGCAATTGTATCAATGGTACATCTTCTTCACCAACAATTTCTCTTCCACAATCTACATAAACTTGAAAACAAGAGAGCATAAAAGGAGGAATCCACCACTATGTTCAGTCAACTCATCATTCTCCCTATTTCTCTTCTTTTCCTCTTTTTTTTATTTTCCTCATCAACCACACTGAACACTACTTCCATGTACTCTCATCTTCTTACATAAAAAATCAAAGGCTCCATGAATGGAATGCCATCTTAACCTGATTTCACCTTTTTTTTATTTTTTATTTTTGAAAATCAACAAAAGGGGAGATTTTATACAAATCAACAGCAAGATAAAAAAGAGGAGGAAACTGTTGAGCAAGAACATGGACAATCAATGAAAAAAAAAAAAAAAGGACAATAAAAGCTACAAAGACATTGAATTGCCTGCTACATTTCTGCTCTAAACACCCCTACCTTTGGTAACAAATATGCCTTAGTAATCCAATCCCTTCGAATATGGTCCTAACCATTATGATATTTTGATGAGAATGTTGCGTGTTCCCAAAATATTGTTAAAATATTGGCCAATCATCATCAAAGACTTGTCCAAACTATGCTGGGGTCATCTATATGAATTCTGCTTCTCCTCAGATATCAATACAGTCAAGAAATTCAAAAGACTGACTAATAACATTATTGTTAAAATTTGATTTGTATTGAATCCTAACAAAAAATATTCAATATATGCAACGAATCCCATTTTGGGCCAGTTTGTTTCCCTTAGTTATTCATTTCCCATCTTCCTTTTATTCTATTTCCATAAAAGGAAAAATTATTTGATGCCCATTTTTTAAAAATTCATCTCTCGCCTTCATTTTCAACTACTTATGGTATATGTCACATGCATTCAATTCCTATGTATTTTAATGAAAGCAAACAGGCCCTTATAGGTGAATCTTATGATTCAAGTGTGCATCCCATGATTTGACACATGTTTTGTCGTATCATATGATTAAGATGATTCATCCGGTGAGAAATAGCCAAAGCTGAATAGTTAATTTTAGCAAGTTTTTTACTTTCTTTATTTTCCAGCGATCTTATTTTAAGAGGTTTTCTAACCATTAAAAAAGAAGAAGTCATCTATTTATTAACAAAGCCTAATTTTGCGATTTGGGTGTGTTTTTGGGGTAAATAAGAAATCACATGTAACTAGATTGTTAGACTGTATATGGATTTAGTCATTCTCTGTTTTTAATTTTTATTTATTTTTAGTTTCTTTCTTAATGAACTTTTTTATAACTTCCAGAGGCATCCTAACCATCAAAGGTTAATTATTTGGATTTTTTTTTTCATTTTTAATTTAGTCTTATTTGTCATTATGTGGAATTGTGGGCAACTACGGATGAAAAATTGACAGGTTACTAGTAAGTAGTTTTATTTTTTTTAAAGTATTCTAGGATTCGTAATATGATTTGATTCACCCCCTTGAACAAATTGTAATACAAATTTGATTTTCAAAACGATGGCCGACATGCATATTTAAGGTTTGGTTTCTCTTTGCTCTCTTTAGGGCTAAAACTTATGCGGAATTGAATAGTAAGGTCATTTCAACATTCTCAAAGCGTTATTTTGTGAAGGAAAAAAAGGATTGGTATTTTTTAGGTAAGATTGAATGAGTTACATGGGCCTTGGCATGAGCGATCTTCACAAAGGTGTGTGTGTAGGCTTGTGTTTTGATTTTTGAGTTTTTATTCTAGATATTAGGTAGAATATAAAGATTTAGTAAGCTTTTTTTTTTTTTTTTCAAAATCTTCATTGTATTTAACTTGAATTTATGAAAATCTTTTTCTTAAAAAATGCCTAAAATACCCTTTTTTTGTTAGTATATGCCTTAAAATACTCGCATGAAATATGTTAGAATGACTTAGATTGGGTATAAGCTATTAGTTTTCAATTGATTTAATGATTGAGCTAAAATTTGTTAAAAAATCTCATTTTTTACTTAGGAGAAATCGGTTTTTTTATAAAAATCTTTTGTTTTTTTTTCTCCTCAAATTACTCAAGGAAAAAGTGATTAAGCATTTTAACTTATCACAAATATACTAGTTTTTTGAATAGTTAATTAGTTATTGGTTAAAGATATTAAATTTAATTGCATAATAAATAGATTTTATAATTATATTACTATAAATTTTAGCCAATGATCAAAATAGCGGTTGTGGCGGGCGTAGAGGCCAGTGGTCAAAATACTATGTAGTAGGTGATACATAGTGGTTACGGTGAAAGCAGTGCAACGGTGTGAACTTTTTAAGTGGTAAAAAGAATCCAAATCTTGTGTAGTACCCAATCTTGTATTTTTTTAGTGATTTATAATCATATAAGGTAGTGACAACTTTAAAAGAGGCTGTTGAGGAGAAGAAATAGGAAATTAATGTTTTAAATTAAAATTGCTTGGCTCTACTAAGTTTTAGACCATAACGCCGCTATTTTCAAAATAGTGTAACAACCTCAACTGCTACGGCCGATAATGCGACCGCTATTTTTAACCACGTTTTTAGAAAATATATTTCACTATATCATAAATATTATCAAACTGAATAAATTTCAGACAAAATAGTAACACAAGATTTTAATGACTTTGAGGGACTGATAGTTTACTTTGAAACAAATGGATTCCATCATTTTCCAATATTTTGGATTTTTATACCAAATTTTGTGGGAAGAAAAAGAAAAAAATTTACACCATGACAGTTTGTAATAGCCATAAACTGCGATGTATCGGTGTAACATATCGGTTTTCAAGATTGACTACAACACCCACTAGAACTGTGATTTTGAACCATGGTCTAGACTATTATACAAATACCAATTCCAATGTCACCAACACTGTCTTTAGTAGTTCCAACTATATATATCATCATCCCCAAAGCCTTGTCCCAACTATGTTGCGGTCGGCTACACGAATTATGTTTCTCCATTCCGATCTATCTTGATTCTTGAGGCAAATCCTCATATAAGCTACACTTCATATCTATTTTACTACCTTTATCCACGTCCTTTTTGGCCTACCCCTTCCCCTTTGTGGGCCATCAGTCTTCATAGCCAAACTTTTCCTTAATGACACCATTGCCGGCCTACGTTGGACATGCCAAAACCATCTCAAACAGGTTTCTCTCATTTTATCCCCTATTGTTGCTACCCCTAAATGCTCTCGAAAGTTCTCATTTATATATATATATATATATATATATATATATATATATATAAGGGATATTCCTGTGCATGGTGAGGGACAAACTTAATGGGACCCACCTAGGGACCCACTGATCATGGGAGTTGTGGGGGATGGGAAGAGACATATTGGACAAGACCATATATCAAATTTAGGGTTAATCCCATGCCTCTAACTCCTTCATCCATGGCCCACAAATTTAATGACTTTGTATTAGAGGAAAAAATTTGACCCCTCGATCCAACGGTCCAATCCATTTGGATAGGTGAAAATTCAATGGGTCTAGTGTACTAAAGGAGGTTCCATGTGTGTAGATGATTCAGATGTGTTATAAAGTCAACCCTACTATGTTGTCCCTCACCATAGCATGGTGAGGGATGGATGCTCATGAATATTTCCCTAGATATATGTATATATATATATATATATATAGAGAGAGAGAGAGAGAGAGAGAGAGAGAGAGAGAGGAGTTTTCAAGTGAGCATATGATCAAATAGCCTATATGCACACAGCCAATGAGGTGTATATATATATATCTGTTATCCTCATTTTGAGGTGTATATAGTCGTTATCCTATGTATGAGGTGCACATGGAGCTTTCCATGCACACCTTGCTATGGGGCCCACATGTTGGCCCACTTCGGAATGGGACTTGGGGGGATTAGAAGATCTAGTTGGGGCCCTCCTATGTACAAAAAACCAGCCCCATCCAATCATCCTAACCATATCATCCGAGGCCCACAAGTCTAGTCCATTCAGATGGGTGTTTAGTCGATCCAATGGTCTAGTCCATTCGGATGGATGCAAACCTGCGCGAGTGTGTGGCGTGGGGGATGTGGTGCGGGGGTGGGTTTTTCCACTAGGATGTACCATCAGGTGCGCTCCACTAAGGGTTCACAGTGCACGCTATGCACGAGGTGTGCATAGGATAATTTTCTTATATATATTTATCAGGTGCGCGAGGTGCGCATGGAAGATGGGGCCCACCTTGGGGCCCACATGGGGATGGGGCTAGGATGATCTGAAGATCTGGTTGGGGCCCTCCTCTGTTAAAAAAAAAAAAACCATTTGATCATCCTAACCCTTTCATCCATGGCCCACAAATTTTCACCGTTTAAAATGGGTGCATGGTCGATCCAACTTTCAAGTCCATTCGGTTGGGTGCAAACCTAGGGGACGAGTGACAAGAGGGTGGTCCAGTTGGATGGACCATCAGGTGGACCCCATTATGAGGTGCGCACGGATGTGCACAAAAAAAGGTGTCACATATATATATATATATATATGGGTAGCGGTCCTGTAAGGACCGTCCTTACACATTTGTGTAAGGACTCATCCAAACCGTCCATTCTTCCTTCAGATCCAACGAACGAGATGAGTCATATATATCATATGAGAGGGAAACGAAAAATTCCCAAATCGGAAGGCCATCCTCTCTGTTCTCTGTTCTCTCTCTCCCAGCGCCCGATTGAAACCCATCCTCTCTCGCGATCGCAGAACTCCCTCTCGGCATCGGAAGAGCGCGGAAAATCCCCAAATCGGAAGAAACCTCCCAAATCGGAAGAAAAGCCCATTCATTTTCAGTTTGTTTATCGAGTTCTTTTGTTGTTAAGGATTGCAGGAAGTGCATAATTTCTTCAAGGTACGAAATGGGTTTGTTGGGGTTTTTTTTTTTTATGAAATGGGTTTGTTGTTAAGGATTGCAGGAAGTGCATAATTTCTTCAAGGTACATAATTGCTTCAAGTGTAAACCCAACAGTGATTGTTGGGGTTTTTTTCGCCGGTCAAGGCGACTGATTTGAAATGGGTATGAAATGGGTTCTTTGAAACTCTGTCGACTAATGGGTTTAGATGGTTTCTTTTATTAATGGAGGTTATACTAATGGAGGTCTGATTATTTTTGTTTGGTGATGAACTATTTGTTAACCCACTGTTTTTGAGAAGTTGCTTCATGCTTGCCATCAGAGCTAAGGAGAAAAGGAGCAAATATACACATTGAATGGGAAAATGGCGAAGATTGAACTGCTAGGGTCTTGTATCTAGAACTTTTAGAATGTGGCCCCTCACTTCAGAAAATGCAGTCAATTTGTTGCCTTTCCATGGCTTCACATGCATAGACTTAAGATTATCACTGGACCAAGGATCATATAGTTCCTTTTTAAGTGTAAGATGAAAATATTGTTTTTATGAGCAAATCTCTAAAGTGTAAGTTCATACTTAATGGGCTATATGACCTGAGAATCCAGTGAAGTCCCGGTCTTCAAAATGCAGGAGCTGTATGAATCTTGTTTCTATGATGCCTTGATGAAAGAAGGACAAGGGGCTTGGGACACGACTGAACATCTCCTTAAATTTAGCACATGTATTGATATATAGATGTTTCCATACTTCAATACCATCAGTGAGTTTCTAGAACATACCTAATACACCTGATAAGAAAAAAAAAAAAACACTGATTAAAACTTGATCCAATGATATCAATGTTATATACTATCCAGTATCGGTAATGTTATTTACATGATATGAATCTGGTACGCTGGGCATGTAAGTTTATATTCAGTAGTGTGTTAGAACAAACTTCCATCAAGTGTGTCAGTGACCAAGAACTTGAATTTCGCCAGTAGAGGCTTCAAAGCCATCATCTGATTCTTCCAGATGAAATGCTTCAAAGCAAACTAGTGAAACTCGTCATCTGATTCTTGTGCAATAGAATACTGTCAAGTAAAAATTTTTCTCTAATGATCAGATACTTCTTTCAAACTTGATGCAGTAAAAAATTTTTGCGGGACCAACTCCAGGAAGGTTACAATTTTGCTATACATGGATGACCTTATCTCTTTCCACCCAGCTCTGTTCTCCGAGACCTTACCCGCCGGTAATGAGGTAGAAGAGTTCTCCAGCTCCGACCATGGTGGTGGGTCACCTAACCACTATGGAAACAATCAGGTATCTCTCAAATGAAATATTTTGGGAGTTAATTTAATTTATTTTATCTATTTATTTTTGTGTTGAGAATATATGATGTGCAATTATTTTATCCTTGAATTTTTTTTTCATGTATATTCTTGGTTTGCTGTTCACATTTGGCTATGGATGAGAAGATGGAATCAGCTGCATCTTCCATGAGTAAAATATTCATACCTGATGTAGACGATGATAAAACCCCAAAGGTCGGAATGTATTTTCATGACTTGGAAGAAGCTTACGAATTTTATAATACTTATGCGAGGGCTGCTGGTTTTGGAGTTAGGTGTGGTTCAGATAAAAAGAAGAGGGGTGAAGTATGTTGGAAGCAGTTTATGTGCGCCAAACAAGGTCAAAGAATAGAACGTGGTTATGTGGCATAGAAGCGTGTTCCATATACAAGAGAAAATTGTGGAGCGGAGATGATTGTGAAAAAAATCACAATCGGTCACTGGGTTGTTAACAAATTGGTTGTAGAACATACTCATATCTTATCTACTCGGCGTAAAACTCATATCTTTCGTTCACATCGTAAGATTACTCCGGCTCAATCAAACTTAATAGATGCATTTGAAGAAAATAACATTCGTCTTGCAAATCAAATGGGACTCTTAAGCACACAAGCTGGTGGTTCATGAGCAGTTGGTTTCAATGAGCAGGACATGAGAAATCACCATCGAGATAAGCAGAAAGCAAAGAAGGGGCGAGATAGTAAGATGTTGAATGAGTATTTTGAATACATGAAAGAAATGAATCCTGGTTTTAATTATTCTATAGAGGCAGATGAGAACAATCAAATCAAGCATGTATTTTGGGCAGATCACCTATGTCGGCTTTTATACATTGTTTTTGGTGGTGATGTTACTTTTGACACAACATATCAAACCAATAAATATGGTCTTATCTTCGGTGCATTTATGGGAGTAAATCACCATGATCAAACGGTGATCTTTGGAAGTGGTTTTTTTTTATCAAAATGAGAGTTTTGATTCATTTGTGTGGCTATTTAAACGCTGGTTGGAAGCTATGCCTGTGGGTCCACCACAAGTGATTGTAACAGACCAAGATCCAGCGATGAGGAAAGCAATTAAAACCGTTATGCCTTCCACAATTCATCGATTTTGTCTCTGGCACATTATGCAAAAGTTGCCCAGCAAGTTAGGTGGAATTGCAATTCCTGCTGACGGGCTTATGGATGCAATAAATAAAGTTGTTTACAATGCTGTCTCAAAGGATCATTTTGAGAAGGAATGGGCTAGCATTCGAAATGAATATAAATTGAAAGAAAACAGTTGGCTAGAAGACATGTACACGCTTCGTGAGATGTGGGTACCAATTTTTTTAAAAGGCATGTTTTTTGCAGGAATGTCATCATTGCAAAGAAGTGAAAGTTTCAATGCATTCCTTAAGCAGTTTGAAACACATAAGTGTGGTTTGCATGACTTTATGATTCGCTTTGAACGTGCCATCACACGTCAAAGGTATCAAGAGTTAAAAGCGGAGCACGAAAACTTGCAAACGAGGCCAAAGCTACTTACTGATTTGGAGATGGAAGAACAAATGGCCGGAATATATTCGAGAAAAATTTTCCATGAGTTTCACGTACAATTCATGGCGATGGTATCATCCATTCCAAAACTTGTAAAGGAAGATGCGGCAGAGAGCATCTATGATGTTTTTTCCATGAAAAATAAATGCAAAACTTCTGAAAGGGTCATCTTCAAGAAAGATTCTAAATGTGCAAACTGCTCTTGCCAACTATTTGAGTTTCGAGGAAAGGCAACAAATTGACTGCAATTTCTGAACTGAGGGGCCACATTCTAAAAGTTCTAGATACAAGACCCTAGCAGTTCAATCTTCGCCATTTTCCCATTCAATGTGTATATTTGCTCCTTTTCTCCTTAGCTTTGATGGCAAGCATGAAGCAACTTCTCAAAAACAATGGGTTAACAAATAGTTCATCACCAAACAAAAATAATCAGACCTCCATTAGTATAACCTCCATTAATAAAAGAAACCATCTAAACCCATTAGTCGACAGAGTTTCAAAGAACCCATTTCAAATCAGTCGCCTTGACCGGCGAAAAAAACCCCAACAATCACTGTTGGGTTTACACTTGAAGCAATTATGTACCTTGAAGAAATTATGCACTTCCTGCAATCCTTAACAACAAACCCATTTCATAAAAAAAAACCCCAACAAACCCATTTCGTACCTTGAAGAAATTATGCACTTCCTGCAATCCTTAACAACAAAAGAACTCGATAAACAAACTGAAAATGAATGGGCTTTTCTTCCGATTTGGGAGGTTTCTTCCGATTTGGGGATTTTCCGCGCTCTTCCGATGCCGAGAGGGAGTTCTGCGATCGTGAGAGAGGATGGGTTTCAATCGGGCGCTGGGAGAGAGAGAGAGGTGCGAGAGAAAAGAGAGAACAGAGAGGCGTTCTGCGATCGCGAGAGAGGATGGGTTTCAATCGGGCGCTGGGAGAGAGAACAGAGAGGATGGCCTTCCGATTTGGGAATTTTTCGTTTCCCTCTCATATGATATATATGACTCATCCCGTTCGTTGGATCTGAAGGAAGAATGGACGGTTTGGATGAGTCCTTACACGAATGTGTAAGGACGGTCCTTACAGGACCGCTACCCTATATATATATATATATATATATATATATATATATGGAAATTCTCAAAAACTCCCCTTTCTCGAAAGGGGAGTTTCAGCCCCTATCTAATAACCAATGATTTGTTAGTATTTTAAGAAATCCACCTCTGTAGGAGAATATTTAGGAGAGAGAATCGGATATGTGTATCACCAAAGGCACGTGTCACGTATATTGGCTAAAAGAGGGGCGTCTTTTTTAGAAAAACACACAGGGAGTTTTGTAGTGTAACTCATATATATATATATATATATTGTGACATGAAGGACTTGAACTCACTCACAAATGCACCCATGCCCTAACCAGCTGAACTACAACTACGGACTATGTTGGCTTTTACTGGAAGTTAGTATTATACTCAGATGCATGTTCCCAGCTACAGCATATATATGACGTGCCATGGATGGAGCAAGAATACAACTTCTACGCATTACTTATCGGATATTATGTTCTAGGATATGGATACTTGCCTAATTTTTAAGTGTACAAATATAATAGGATGTGGTGGCTTATACTAGATACTATTGAGCATATTGATTCCACATACCTTTCCAGTAAAAAATCCATCAGAAAGGTTGATGGCTTTCCAACAACCACTGGTTCTTTTTGAGTTGATCCACATACAGCAGCAACCATGCACCCTGCACCTAAAATGCAAAAAGCTGTTGTATAAAAAATGTACAAACAGTTTTCTCATGTGCTTCTGCACTGATAGTAGGAGTTTGGGTATGACAATTAAATGGCACACAATTAGAAGATACCTGGCCATTCTTGTAAATCAGTCATATGACCAACAGCATCTCGATTGGTGGCAATGAAAAGGCATCCAGGATTTTCACGGATGCACAAAGTTGCATACCTGCAAGTCCGATATTTGATATTCAGACCTACCTTTTGGTAGACAAATAGAAGCTCAATGAAGAAGTAATATCATGAAGCCACAGGTTTCATTATCAATGGTCAAAAAGAAGGGCCAAAGATTTCATTATGTTGACTTCGAAGACAGAAGAGGAGTTATGTTGTGGACAGGCTATGAAAACCATACTCATAAAATAGTCCATCTAATAGTGAAGAGGTGATTGTCTTAAGTGGAAAACCTTCCCATCCCAAGGTTCAAGCTTTTTAATCTCTACTTCTTAGACACCACATTTGATGCAAGTTTGGAAGCTTGTGAGGCAAGCTGAACCCATCAAGATAGGCCAAAGGTCCATAGACCGGAACAAGGGCCGTAAGGTACATCTGGGACTCACGTGTACACCAGGAGGCTGAAGGCCCCTAGTGCTCACCATAAAAGAATATGGGTTTATTTTAAAACCCAGAGGGTCTACACATTTTTTCACAAAAATTCATTTTTCAAGTTGCGGACTCTCGTAAATTGTAATCATATAGATGCAGTTTCCCTCATCATCATTACCTCTTTGTAAAGTGCTATAAATGAATTAGTCGTGTGCTCACAGAATGCACGCAATTCATCAAGTACATGATTAATCAAACCTCTCCCCTCTTTCTCTCTTAGTTCTAGCATGTGCTGGACTACAGAAAAATCGAAGATGAGCACCATAAAGTTAGGGAGAGGTATCAGAGCCCATAGAAGCAAGGCCACTTGTCCAAGACTGAGATCTACTGGTCCAAGGCCCACAGTTCTATTGTAATCTAAATATGAGATTGATTTTTACTATTGTAATCTAAGTTGGTTAGAGATGTAGTTTCCTTCATTGTCATTACCTCTTCGTAATGTACTATAAATAAATCAGTCCTGTGCTAAAAGAATGCACACAATTATTCAAACCTCTTCCCTCTTTCTCTCTTCGTTTTATCATGCGGACTACAGAAAACTCGTGGATGAGCACCATGAAGCTAGGGAGAGTTATCCGAATCTGAAAATTTTGAGTAAAAAATGGGGCCCAGCTTGAATGAAGGCTCCCATATGTACCAAGCCCTAAAATTAAGAATTCTTGTGTCTTTGCACATGAAACCCTTGGCGAACTTGCCAATTTGGTTATTTCTTTTGTTAAAAAGTCCTTTTTTTTGTAAGGTCAATATTTTAACTAGTCAAAGGAGTCATTTGCATTTGGTTGTCACTTCCAACCATAATGATTATATCTGTTGTTGATTCCCAATAGTCTGAAACATGATTTGAACACTACAGAGTTCTACCTCGACAACAAATACAGGAGGAAAAGGGACAAAGCATCTCACTGTAGCTTGTAATAGTTAATATAGTGGTCAAGGCCAACAACAACTGCTCCAACCTGCGAAACAGAATTGCAACTAAATTAATCATATGGTGTATAGGATAGTGAACTCTTCACGGCTGCTTTTATTTGTGAAAACAAATAATTTTCCTGAAAGATCAAGCAAAAATTGAAATAAATAAATAAAAGGGATGATGCTACATTACACTCTTATCATGATCGAACATGAAGTTTGGTTTCAGCTGTACCCTTTTGTCACCATCATCCTGTAGCAAGATCCATCATGTAGTATATTGTAAAATAGAACGGAATAGAAAAATAAAAGAAATAGGATGGTCCTATAATATTTACATGGGTATTTTCTCCTATGATTGGATTGCATGTGCAGTCCAGCTCTATGGGCCCACATTTGATCAATGCAGCCCCTTTGGCGCTTTATAAACCAACCCCCCCCCCCCCCCCAACCCAACACACACACACACACAAAAAAAAAAAAAAAAACTCCTCCTTTCCTTACCGTGCCCCCATTTATATGCTCATTGAACCTTTGCACACCATTGGATTGAATCTCAAAAAGGAAAAAAAAAATATGGTTAATACTTAGTAGACCATGAACTTTAAGGCTGTTAAATCAAGGGCTAATATAGTTTGATGGGGCTATTTTTTGCATCACCATATCTATAAAGAGACCTTTCCATCCATCCTACCCTTAATGATGGTGAGCTTCCAATTGGGCCCCAGGAGCATGACCACATATCCACAGCATGCAGTCTGCTCATAGGAGAATATTTCCCATAATTACTTATGTATTATGTAAATATCATATGAGATACATGAGGAGAATCATATAACTAGTTTTGGAATGATAAGTTTTGAAACCTGAAAAGGAGAATTCTCATTATGTTTTCTAATTAAAGCAGAGTAAGAGATTATGAAAGCATCAGTTCAAGCCATGAAAAAATTCAGTAAAGACTTACGGGGCCACCAAGACCTGTATAACCAGCAAGCTCCAATTCCTCTAAAATCCCTTCCTCACCTATAACATACACCTGCAAACATTTATTTTCATCCATGTTCACTCGCGAATTTTCTCAGATGGAGAAAATGGTGCATTTATATGAATCTAGGAGCATGCAACAGAGGTAAAGTGTGCCTGACAGGCTGACACACATAAGGCCCAAAGGAACAACAAAAAGAAAAAAAAAAACAAAAAAACAAGTGGAGAGGACTATGACTACAAGACTTATGTGCCATTTGGAAACTCTAATCTAATTAATAAGAGCTAATTAGATTAAGGTCTAAAATAAAAGCACTAACTTTTAAGTTCTAATTTACAATTAGTGTGTTAGATAAAATTACGAAAAAAGCTCTTATTTCATGATGTAATTGGGCCTACCACCTACCTTTTAATATTACAATGTAGAACCCTCCATTTGCGTCATTTTGAAAATTTATGAGGTTATTTTTATATAAAACATAAATTTTGCATTGTCCACCTCTGTCTGCTGTCTAAAAAAGAAATAAGCAGCCCCCTTATCTTCTTCTTTTTAGAGGTAAAAGCTCAAATTTGTAAATAAGCTTGAAAAGTAGAAAACTAATTAGAGATTTACCAAATGCTCTAATATTTAAATAAGATCTAAATCACATATTAAGAGCTTATTTTTAGAGTTGCCAAATGGGCCCTACACAATTTTATTTGAACAAAAGAAAGAAATAAAAACATGTGGAGATAACTACATGATGTTTCCAACATAATATATTTGAAGGACATTTTTCTTGTTGGTTTAAGTAGGAAAATGTATTTATTATTCTGTACATGTAAGAAAAGACGAAGAAGTTGGATGATATTTTTCCATGGAAGGGAAGCAACAGCACAAGGGTTTCGCCTAAGAAGGGTGGTTGGTGGGGGGTGTGGTTGGTGAGCCCACTTGGTGGACCAAGTGGGTTCAGATCTGGGATTCAAATGCACGGGCTCAGGCCAATAAAATTTCTAAACTAGCACGCTTGGATCCAAGTTTTACACACAATGATCCAATGGTGATATATTGTGATCATACATCTGCACAAGACATTGCGAATAATCTAGTGTGTCATGAGAGAAACAAAATATTGAAGTTGATTATCATTTTGACAAAGAGAAGGTCAACAATAACTATACACATACAAAGGAGCAGTTAGCGAATTTTCTTACTAAAGCTTTGACTAAGAGACGATTGTCTCACGCATTGTCCAAGCTTAGGCACAAAAGACATATGCACCAGCTCAAGGGGTAATCTAGCGAGGCGGAGTTTTCAGTTTTTCCAAAACAATCCAATGGACTGTTGTGTAATTTAGGTTAACAATGGTTTTTTCTTTTTTTTTTTTTTTTCAAATTTGTCATTAATATAAATAGTTAAGAGTGGTCGTGCATCCATAATTGGGACGTCCAACTCTTTTTTCTCATTCAGATTCCTCTCTATTTCCTCATTCTTCTCAATTATTCACAGTTTTTCAAACGTTTGTTCATTAAAACTTAAATAGATAAAAATATGTAATTCCAACACTCTCCATGGTAGTGGCTTAGTGCTGTAGAGGATTATTCCCTTTGTCGTTCTCTTGGAAGGAAAGAAATGATCATATTTTTCAGGGAACCTCATAGCCTTTGAAGTCACTTCTGGATGTGATGGTGAAGAGGATAGTTGTTAAATACTTAACCAGCCAAAGCCACCGCATATCATACTTTTCATGAATCCATTCACATCTCTATCTTCACGAATGAATTCATTCACATAACCAGCAAAAGTCACAAAAAAGAAAAGAAAAAGGAGTACAGTAGGAGAAGAAGAGGGAGGGGTGTATAGATTCTCACATGGGGAAGAAATGCTCAATCCTTTCTAGATGAGGAAGATGGATCATTGAAGAAGGATCTTGGATGGAGTGCTTATAGCAAATGAATGCATTCATTCCAGGAACAGAGATAGAATTATTGGTTTGATTTGTAAGTTGGGTCTTGAAAAAGCCTATGATAGGGTGGATTGGGTCTTCATCCAATATTTGATGAGAAGAATGGGGTTTGGTATTAAATAGTGAACTTGGATTATAGAATTCGTCCGCAGGGCTACTTTTCCAAATTGGTGAACGGCTCTCCTAGTGGGTTTTTCTCAGTGTTACACAGGCCCAAGGCCCAAGGCCCAAGGCCCATGGAGGTTTTAGCTATATCTCACGTGGAGAGAATTGTTGACACAGTTGTACATGACATGCTATTCTTATTAGTAGCTTTCCTATCTTAGCTAGTTTATTACTAAGCTTTCCTATCTCTAGATGGATTGTAGTTTTCTTAGAACTAGAATAACTCTTGATGTAATACCTATATATAGTTGTGGCTTCTCTCAAATAAACACACGACAGGATATTCTAAGTATTGTTTTCAACAACCATGGCTCTCAAGGATCTGTGTTCATGAAATTGTCATGGTATCAGAGCGAAGTTCAAGAAAACCTTGTTTTTGATTTTACATAGTATCAAGGCATTAAGAGATCATCGCTGATCATCCCTGATCATCACAGATCCTCTCAGATCAAGACGTGGCCCACTTCAGATCGTCATCAGCTCCTCTGCAAATCCCTTCTATCATGGTCGACTGGAATTATCCAACTTTATGGTGATTTTTTCAAGATTTTATGAACATCAGAGGTAGGCCATCTACTAAATTCTAGGGTTTTTCAATTTTCTTCATAAGATTCAATCTCAGTTGTCTAGATTCTCAGATCTTGATCCTTTTTGAGGATTTCTTCTTCCATCAGTTGCGGATTTTTCATCTCATCTCATCCCTTGCCTCTGATCTGTCCTAAGATCATCTGGTGGGTCCCACGAACAAAACCCATCATCTGTTCCTGTTCGTCAGGCACTTTCTGGGTTGTTTTGCATTGCTGGCTCACACAACTGTTCTGGGAACAGTTTCTGATTCTATTTCTGCATTAATTTCTGCTTCCTGCCTGGATTTCTGCTGCTTACTATTTTGTTACTTGCTGCTGTGTTCAGTACGTGCCACTACTGCTGTTGTTTTCACTTGACAGGGCCTGTTGTGCACAATTTTTTGTGTGCTGTTTTTGGTTTTACATAGTTTAACTTCACTAATTGCTCAGTCTTATCACTATTAAATCATCTCTTTTGGCCAACATCATCTGCAATGAAAAAATCTGAGGTTACCTTGATTCGATTCACGGGAAAGAACTTCCCTGCTTGGTCTTTTCAGTTCCAAATATACCTTGAAGCTAAAGAATTATGGGGATATATTTCTGGTTCGGACCCTATACCTACCGAGGATGAGAAGAAGATCTCCTCTTGGCTTACTAAAGATGCCAAAATCAAAACATGGATTCTGGGATCCGTTGAGCCTCATCTAATCATGAACCTCAAACCCTACCCCACTTATAAAGACATGTGGGGGTATCTGCAGCAAGTGTACAATCAAGATAACTCCGCACGTCAATTTCACCTGGAATGTGCGATTGCTGAATATGCACAAGGGACCTTATCGATCCAAGACTACTATTCGGGATTCCAGACACTATGGTCGGAATACGATAGTATTAAGTATGCAGGCGTGGCTGCAAATGTTTTGATCGTCATTCGCGATCTTCAGGCCTCTAGTCAGCAGGATCAATTTTTGATGAAATTACGGACTGAATATGAAAGTGTCCGATCTGCCCTGATGAATCGGATGCCTCTACCTTCCTTGGCTGTCTGCTTAAATGAACTCTTACGCGAAGAACAACGCCTTACGACCTCGGCTCATATTGCTCAACAAAAGACTGAAACCTATTCAGTCGCGTCCTCGGCAAATAAAACTTCTCAGCCTCCGCCTTGAGACTTGAGCAAAACCCAATGCTATAGTTGTCAAAAATTTGGGCATATTGCATCTCAATGTAAACAGAAAGTCTGCAGTTACTGTAAAAAGTCGGGACATATCATCTCTGAATGTCGCCGCCGTCCACCACGTCCGTCAACGCAGTATCAGACTCCACAGTATCCGGCTCCGCAGAATCAGAATACACAGTCTCAGACTCCTCATGCATATGTGGCTTCCTCGGTTATGCCTGTTCCTACATCTGCACCCCCACAGCCTGGGCCCTCATCATCTCTCACTCCTGAATTGGTTCAACAAATGATTATCAATGCCCTATCTGCCTTTGGTCTCTCAGGTAAGTCACCTTCATCTTCTACTTCGTTCCTTGATTCAGGGGCGTCTAATCATATGACGTATTCCCACACCCCTTTCTCCAATATGACAAGTTACAATGGCCATTTTCAAATACAAACCGCTGACGGCGGACGTGTTCCTATTACTGCTATTGGAGATATCCCTGGTCCCATCCCATTGAGAAATGTTTATCTATGTCCTAATTTAACTTCCAACCTATTATCAGTCGGGCAACTTGTTGAAAATAATTATAACATCTCCTTTTCTTCTTCTGGTTATATTGTGCAGTACTAGATGTCTGGGAAAGAGATCGCGAGGGGGCTTAAGTGTGGACGCTTGTTTCCGCTGGATTTTTCTAAAATTTCTAGGAACCAATTTGACAATAATGTGTTTTGTTTTTCTCTTAAAGATAATTGCCAGTTGTGGCACAATAGACTCGGACATCCTAATTCCAAGGCTTTGTCCCTTATGTTAAATTCTGGTTTATTAAATAAATCTCTTGGTTTATCTTCTTGTGTGCCTTTTGATTGTGCTACTTGTAAAATGGGAAAAAGCAAAACTCTTCCGTTTCCTCATTCCACTTCATACACCTCTCAGTGTTTTGATTTAGTTCACAATGATGTATGGGGAATTGCTCCAGCTCTTTCCCACGCTCACTATAAATATTTTGTTACTTTTATTGATGATTTCAGTCGGTTCACATGGGTCTACTTCCTGCATTCAAAATCTAATGTTTTTAATGTTTTTTAAAAAAAATTAGCTTATGTTGAGAATCAATTTTCCACCTGCATTAAAATCTTGCGATCTGATTCTGGTGGGGAATATGTGTCTTCCGATTTTCAACGGTTTTTGCAAAACAAAGGCATTATCTCTCAAAGAACTTGTCCTCATACTCCCCAGCAGAATGGAATAAAAAATAGACATCTCCTTGATGTCACTCGTTCCCTTCTTCTGGAATCATCGGTTCCCACTCGTTTTTGGGTTGAGGCACTGGCTATGGCAGCTCATCTTATCAATCGTCTGCCCTCAACCTCCATTGAGAATCAAAGCCCATATTACCGATTGTACAAGACCTCTCCATCCTATGATGATCTGCATGTTTTTGGCTCCGTTTGTTTTGTGCACTTGCCTCCCTTTGAGAGGACAAAACTAACGGCACAAACCGCTCAGTGTGTGTTTTTAGGTTATGCACCCTTCCAGAAAGGGTTCCTTTGTTATGATCCTCACATTCGTCGTTTACGTACCTCTAGGAATGTCGTTTTCTTTGAACATCAGTATTTTTTTCAAAAACACATTGATCCTCCTAACGACTCCTCTTTTGTGTCTTTACATGGTTTTTTTGACGACCCGTTAGTTGTTCGATTTAACCCTAAATTTGTGTATCACAGACGGAACAGCGCAGCGCCTACCAGGGATCCCCCTCCTGATCTTCCTCCGGCACCCGGTCCACAACCGGCACCTGATCCCTCTGGACATTTTTCACTGCGTCGCTCCACTCACATTTCGGTCCCACCAGCCCGTTATGGGTTCTCCCATACTTCCTTAATGGCCACGTTGTCTTCTTCTTCCATTCCCCAATCCTTTTCTCAGGCTTTGCAGGATCCATGTTGGAACAAGGCTATGCAAGATGAATTGGATGCTTTAGCGCAAAATCATACATGGGATATTGTCCCATCTCCTGTGGGTGTCAAACCTATTGGCTATAAGTGGGTTTTTTCTCTCAAGTTAAAATCTGATGGCACGTTAGATCGATATAAGGCGCGTCTTATCGCTCTTAGAAATCGGCAGGAATATGGCATTGATTATGATGAAACTTTTGCTCCGGTTGCCAAGATGACCACCGTCCGCACTATTCTTGTTGTTGCTGCCTCTCAGTCTTGACCTCTCTATCAAATGGATGTCAAAAATGCGTTTCTTCATGGTGATCTCAAAAAAGATGTTTATATGCGTCTGCCTCAGGGCTGCTCTTCTAGGAACGATATGGTTGCCAAACTTCGTCGCTCCCTCTATGGTCTGAAACAAGCTCCACGTGCCTGGTTTAAGAAATTTTAAGTTGCTCTTCTCCACTTGGATTTTCATCCAAGCCCATATGATCCTTCTATGTTTTTACATCATGCTCCATCCGGGATCACTGTACTCCTTGTCTATGTTGATGACATTGTCATTATTGGTCCTAATGCCAATATGATTCATAATCTCCAAGCGTCTCTTCGGGAGACATTTCACATGAAGGATCTCGGCCCCCTACACTTTTCCTCGGTCTTGAAGTTCATCAATCGCCTCAAGGTATCGTTCTCAATCAGCACAAATACACTGTTGATCTCATTGCCTTGGCTGGTCTTACTGCTTCCGCTCCAGTAGATACACTAGTCGAACTAAATGTTAAACTCAATAAAGAGGAGGGTGACCTTCTTCCAGATCCTACCACATATCGCCAGTTAGTTGGTAGCTTGATCTACCTCATGATCACTCGCCCGGATATTTCCTATGCGGTCAACCTCATGAGTCAGTTCATGACTACTCCTCGTCATCTTCATATGGTTGCTGTTTGCCGCATCATTCGGTACCTTATTCGGACACCAACTCGCGGGTTGTTCTTTCCATCAAACAATCCTCTATCTCTCAGAGCTTATTCCGATGCTGATTGGGCTAGGTGTCCGGATACTCGCAGATCGACAACAGCATGGTGCATGTTTTTGGGTGATAGTCTGATTTCTTGGAAATGCAAGAAACATGAAAAAGTTTCCAAATCTTCTACCGAGGCTGAGTACCGAGCCATGTCTGCTGCGTGTTCCGAAATTCTTTGGCTACGCGGACTCCTTTCCGACATTGGTTTTCCAGCGGACGGTGCTACCCCCCTCTATGCGGATAATACAAGTGCTATTCGGATTACTGAAAATCCGGTTTTTCATGAACGCACTAAGCACATCGAGGTTGATTGTCACTTCATCCGTGACGAACTTAAGCGTGGTGTCATTAGTCTTCCGCATGTCTCCACCGAGCTTCAACTTGCTGATATTCTTACTAAAGGCCTTCCACGACCACGTCATCAGTTCTTGGTTAGCAAATTGATGCTTGTTGATTCTCCCGCATCAATTTGAGGGAGGGTGTTACACAGGCCCAAGGCCCAAGGCCCATGGAGGTTTTAGCTATATCTCACGTGGAGAGAATTGTTGACACAGTTGTACATAACATGCTATTCTTATTAGTAGCTTTCCTATCTTAGCTAGTTTATTACTAAGCTTTCCTATCTCTAGATGGATTGTAGTTTTCTTAGAACTAGAATAACTCTTGATGTAATACCTATATATAGTTGTGGCTTCTCTCAAATAAACACACGACAGGATATTCTAAGTATTGTTTTCAACAACCGTGGCTCTCAAGGATTTGTGTTCATGAAATTGTCACTCAGCATCTCGTGGACTTTGTCAAGTAGACCCCCTCTCCCCATCTTTTGGAATTTATTGTTTTCAAAGCCATTAGTAGAATGGTGAGAGCAACCGCTAATGCAAGCCTTATCAATGGCTTTCTCCCTGCACCAGGTGCACCTTTTACTCACGTATAGTTTGCAGACGACACCTTGCTCTTCTGTGATGCAAAGGTAAATCAAATAAGGCAATATTATTGTACTTTGAAGCAGTCTCCAGTCTTAAAATTAACTTCTTCAAAAGTCAACTAATTGGCATCAAGGTTTTGGAGGATCAGATGGTGGCTTTTGCAGAGATGATAGGCTGTAAGGTCAGTAAGCTTCTTCTTATTTGGGCCTTCCTCTTTGTCTTGGCGCTGCCTCTAAATCTCTTTGGTCCCCAGTGATAGAAAGGACGGAAAAAAAAAACTCTCTACAGGGAAGGCTAGAAATTTATTTGTTGGTGGTAGAATCACTCTTATCAAGGCGGCCTTATCGAGTCCTTCCCATTTACGATATGTCCCTCTTTAAATGTCCAATGGAGATTATCAGACACTTAGAGAAACTACAACGTGATTTCCTTTGGTAGGGTAATGCTCAGAAGAGGCAGTTTCATTTGATCAAGTGGTCGAAAGTTCATCAATCTAAGGATCAAAGTGGCTTGGGAATTGGACCCCTTAAGTTAGGGGATGAAGCTGATAGCCTATGGAAGAAGGTTCTGCTTTCTAAGTATGGTGTCTCTAGAGTGGGATGGAGCACTAAAACCTCCTTGCCCTGTCATTCGGGCATTTGGAGGCATCTCTTCAGTTCAATCAAAGGCATTTGGCTAGATATTTGGGTTGGAGATATTTCTTTGGCAACCAGATTCTCTGAGCTTTTTTGTTGTGCGCAAAATAAGAAAGTGGCAGTGGCAGACTACATGGACAGGGTTGGTGACCAAGCAGTTTGGGGACCTATCTTCAGAAGAAATTTTACCGATATTGAGCTCCAATTTCAAGCCTTGTTGTCCTATCTTGGTAATGTGACTAATGTCTACATTCCTATGGATGGGAAAGATAGACTAATGGATATTTTCAGTTAGCTCTTCCTTTGATTTTATGAGAAAAGTTGAATAAACAGATTGTAGCCCTTTCGCTTGTTTGTGGAAGTTCAAAGCCACTCCCAGAGTCCTTGCATTTGGGTGGTTAGTGCTTCAAAGTGGTATCCTCATCATTGACAACTTAAGGTGCAGGAAGTGCATTTTGGTGAACGCTTGTCCAATGTGTGTAGCAGTAGCAGAGACAGTTCATCATTTGCTACTTAATTGTAGATATGCTAAAATGTTATGGACGTCGATCCTAAACTTGTTTGACGATAGTGGGCCACTTCCGAATTCTCTATTGAAGCTCTTTGAAGCATGGAAAATGGGTGTGGGCTTTCTTGGAGGGAGGGAGGATAAACCCTCTTTCCTAGCTATCATTCGGACCATCTGGAAGGAAAGAAACAGGTGTTGTTTTGAAGGGCTATCATCTTTCCAGCTTGCCCTGGTGGACAAAGTGAAGTTTCTTGTTCCCTCTTGGGCAGTCATTTTTCCTTCATTTCAAGACATATTTTTCCTTCATTTCAAGACATTCTTATTGCGACAATTCTAAGCAACTGGAACAAAGTAGCTCTCTCCTCTCCAACTGCTCCTGCTATCCTTCCTAGATGGTCTCCTGCTCCTTTGGGTGCCTTGAAATTAAAATTTGATGGGAGTGCTTTGGGTACCAGGGCTGGCTGGTATAGGAGGCATTTTTCGCAATAATTGGGAGGCCTCTTTCCTCTCATTCTCTGGTCCGGCAAGTTATTGTTCGGCCAATCAAGTCGAATTGATAGCTCTTAGAATCAGGCTTGAGGAAGCTTGTCACCATAACTTTAAGGGTACTTTGGTGGGGACTCATTTTGTGTCCTTAGGTGGGCTTCGGGCAAAGCTACAGCTCCGTGGTATCTTGCAGACATTTTGGAAGTGATGGATCTCGCTTTTTCATTGGGAGCATCCCTTTCTCACAGCAAGCAGATCGCCTAGCCAAAGAGGAAATTCAGAATCCCAACTTTGTCATTTTTTGTTGATTTTTGCTGCCTTTTGTTTGTATTGGTGATTGGGACATTTGTCTTTTGTGATATTGTTGGGCTAAATTTTTGAGTTCTTTTTATCACTTTTGGGTTCAGTATACCTCTCTTATACTGTAGAGTTTTTTTTTTTTTTTCCTTTTAATACAGAAAAAGGAAGAAAGAAAGTGACGAGGAAGTTGTAAAGATTTGATGACGTCAACCAGCCTTTTAGAAGATGTCATTGTGTATCCTCAAAAATTCAATTTTCACCATACTCATCTCTCATTTTGGTTTCATTGTATATGTGTTGAACACTTTGATATATATTGTTACATCGTTCTCTAACAATTTAAGCTTTTTAAATAAGTGGTTGTCAACATGCAACCCGGTCGGCGCACTTTTTGGCAACACGCACTTTATGCTTTGATACCATAAAGAATTTCAAAGAAATAAATTAATTCTATAAACTTCACTGTAAATATGATGTGAGAAAATCCTCTCAATTTATACATGACAATAACAAGACTATTCAAATTCAAACTCAAACCTAAAATCTCTAACAAATCTGTCTAATAACGAAAATGAGCCTAATCCTATCTTATCTTCTAAGACAAGACTCTCTAACATCCCCCTCAATCACATGGTTCTTTCATGGAAAGGATTTGTGATTGTTAATATGAAAAATAAATAAAAAAACCCTCCTTCGACCTCTAAAAAATATATATATATATATATATATATCTTGCAGAATTGATCAACATGTCTTCTTGGTGATCACCTTCTGTCCATAGATCCATCACTATTGTGACACGCTCCTTTTTGAGTCATCGTCGGTGCCAATGGCCCACTAGATCAAATCTGCAGCAATTTCTTCCAAAAACTTTGAGTGTGCAACTTGATGAAATTAGAGAGATCGTAAGGTTTGATTGTTTGGATTAATGGATGAGAGAGGACATTTGATTTTATTGAAAAAAGGAAAATTGATGGTGATTATTGCAAAATATAGGACTGTGCTTGGTTGATCGCAAGATCAACATCAGGCCCCGGCTCTAATACCATAAAGAATTTCAAAAATCAATAGATTGCCATAATTTCACCATAAGTTTATTATGTGTAAAGATCCCAATTTATAGAAAGGTAATACACAAGCATTCCCAAATTCAAACTACTCCTTGTCTATAAAGATAAGGAGTCTAACCATAATCTCATGAACTAACCAATATATAATCTCTAACAATAGGATCATCTCTCTCTCTCTCTCTCTCTCTCTATATATATATATATATATATATATATATGAGAATATTCATGTGCATCCATCCCTCACCAAAGGGTGAGAGACACTTGCATAATTGGAAATATTCATGTGCAAAAGAGGAAAAGCCATATATGGTAATATGCAGAAAAAGAATGTTAATGTGCAAAGAGGGAAAGCCATGTAAGTGTCCCTCACCCTATGGTGAGGGATGGATGCACATGAATGTCCCCCCCCCCCCCCCCCCCCCCAACACACACACACACACACACACACACATATATATATATATATACACAATACTTATACATGTGTATATATAGAGATAATATACATAGAGAGAGAGAGGGCTTATCTAGTGCACGCAATGCGAATGGAAGCTTCCATGCTCACCTCGCTATGGGGTCCATGAGGGGCCCACTTGAGGATGGGACTGGGGGATCGCTTCATCTGGTTGGGGCCTACCCGTGTACAAAAAAAAAAAATGAGCCCCATCTAATCATCCAACCCCTTCATCAATGGCCAACAAGGTTCACCCCTTAAAAAATTGACATGTCGATCTAACAGTGCAGTCCATTCGAGTGTAAAAAAAGAGGACCAGTGTAATTTAGGGGGTCTTGTGCCTGTGATCCATCCAGATGGGTCATTAAGTGGGCCCTATTATGAGGTGTGCAAGGCATGAGTTATGCATGTGATAAATTTTATATATATTTGGAGCACAATAAAATGCCTAGGCATTTTGAAAAGAAGAAATGTCTCTTTTGTTCAATGATTAAGAACGGAGATGAGTTCGTGAGAAGAGTTGCTTAGTTAAAATTGTTATCTTCTTAGGGAAGAAATCTAACAGCCTAGATTTTCTCTTCTTTTGAAAATAAATCAAGGGATTGATTTAACTTTCCTGCTTTTTTGCTTTTTCAAATAAGAATGGGTACCTCACGGTGTTTCAATTAGAAAAAGGCCATTAGAAAAAAACGACATTACAAAGTTCGGCAGGGGATTAGAAATATGAAAATTATGAAATGTATAAGTAGGCAAAGAAAGAATTTACGAAAGTAGTAAGTGATTTGCAGTTCAAAGCATATGATGACCTATATAATAAGTTGGGAACAAGAGAAGGAGGGAAGGGTATTTTTTAAATTACAAAAATTAAGGAAAGGAAAAGTAGGGACTTAGATCGTGTCAAATGTACAAAAAGTGATGACCAAAAGGTTTTAGTGGAGGACCACAATATTAAAGAAAGATGGAGTGAATATTTTAACAAACTTTTAAATGAAGATTATATAGGAAGCATAAGAACAAGAGAGGATCCTTTGTTATCAAGACATACACTTTACCGGAGAATTAGGGTAGTAGAAGTAAAGAAAATATTGACATAAAAAGGCTAAAGGGTTAGAGGACATTCTGATGGAAGCTTAGAAATGCTTAGGATAAATTGGGTGCATTTGGTTAACTTTTCTTTATTGACATAAAAGAACACAAGAAAGGCTAAAGGGTGATCAGAGGACATTTTGATAAAAGCTTAGAAATGCTTAGGCAAATTGGGTGCATTTGGTTAAGGAAGCTCTTCGATAAGATATTAAATAATAAAGAAAATGTCGGATGAATGAAGAAGTGTTGTGACTATCTACAAGAACAAATGAGATATACAAAACTGTACCAACAATCATGGGATCAAACTTATGAGTAACACTATAAAACTATGGGAGAGAGTGATGCAGGACAGGCCCATGATCCCCCATGGGTCGACCAGCCAATGGGCCCAGCCCAGCCCATTCAACCAATCATCTTGGGCCCGGCCCACATATTCTATTATATTGAGAGTTTTTATTTATATTTTAAGTGTTTTTTATATTTAGATGTTTTAATCCTGGACATCAATGTGTTTGGATGGTCCATATTAGTTCTGGATTTATGTTTTCTATTATTTAAGTGATGTAAAGCCTCCTTGGTTAGGCAACTGAAGATTTATGATTAATGTAAAAAAAATGAAGTGCTTTTGGGTTTCCTGAGTTCTCTTTTCCTCGCCTGTGATAGGGAGTTTGGCGTGAGGCCATTATTTTCAACGTTTCCTTAACCTACCCCCATCCACCTTCTATCCCCATTTGCCCACCTCAGCATCTCAATTTGCCGTCCACATCAATTGGTATTAGAACCGAATATTGATCCAACCCAGATTCAAAAATCGACTTGGTTAGGTATTCCCTTTCTCTTTCCTTGATTTTGTTTCAGTCTCCACCCCCTTCTTTCTATTTCTACATTTGATCGAACATCATCCCTACCATTCCAGGTCACCATCAATGAACCACTTTGGCATCATATCCAGAGTAGTTGAATCCCATCCCCACACATCCCACATGTCTCACATCTCTGAAACCCATCATCGAAGTGGCTGCATCATCCCTCCTGCATATTTGGTTCATACACCAACCAGATCCAGCCCTTAACCCCAATAACTGAAACCATCGGACCCCAGATCCCTGCCATCCAAAACCCTATAAGCCCAAATCAACCCAATCCTCACAGAGACGCTAACCCTAACACAGTCTGGACCCAAACATAAATGTAAACTCGACAATTGAAACCCAAACACAGCCTGAACCGAACCCAATCAGGATTGTAGGTTCCCTATCTGAGTGCCATTTGGGTGTAATTAGGTTTACTCGGGCTGGGTTGGGTACCTCTTTTTTTTTTTTTTCTTTGATTTTTATTTACGGGTGTAGAATTTAGAAAAATATATAAACTTTATATATGCTATTTATTAAACACCATAAATACATCTGTTTACACTAGCAAATACCTAGGTCGAACTTGGGCACCAGAAGTGTAGGCCTGAACCCAACCCGAATTCATGCAGCTTCAAAATCCAGGCCCAAGCCCGACCTCAACCCCTACAATCCAACTCAAATTTCAAGTTTTGTAGGGCACACAGTTTGGGTTTGGGTCCGTAAGTCACACCCTAGCATGCCACTTGGGTACTGTTGAACCATAATGCCTCATTAAAAGAATACAGATTTTTTTTACCTTGATTAATCTTGACGTAAACAACTCCAGTAGAAAATGGAGCTACTAGGCTACTACTAAAATAATCAACTATGAAAACATCTATAAGACCTTTCAGCATTGTACAACATGAAAACCTTAGCAATCAATGATCAATGTATGAAGCAAGAAACTGACCTTCTTCTCCTGAGGGAAGTTGATAGATTTCAAGTACATTGCAGCAGCAAATGATGAGCAGAAAATCTCTTCCTAAAAAATAAATGGAAGAAGAAAAATCTGAATAGAAACTCAGAATTATCATAGCAGATAGATACTAAAAGAATGGATCTTGCTCATTACCTCACTAACTGTAACTCCAAGCATCTGGAACTTTTTTGCATATTTCTTCCTTGACTTTGTTGAATTGTTTGTCACAAAAATTAGCTTTTTTCCCTGCCAAAACAGGTTAATTCTTAAAGCTCATTAGGAAAAGAGATATTAAGTTTTACAATCACCTGTTGGATCCAGATACATACATGAAACATAAATGGCATATCTATTGCCTTAAGAAAATTTATTTGGTTTCAGAGATTAATATAAACAAACCTTAAGAGAGTAAAATGCTAGAAATCACGTGTAGCCCACCTCTTGCAATCACTAATCAAGGGGAGGAGTGATAAGACCCTCTGGCATGGACAAAGGTTACACCAAATATCACTTGGATTGGGTTCCATGAAGATTTCAAGGTGACAATATCAACATTACGAAAAGTGTTAAGGGGGAAAAAGAGAGGGTGTCCCAGTAGAAAGGTGAGAGATGAGTGACAAATTGGGTGAGTATCAATTCATAAGGGGTATTGAGTGTGAAGGAGTTCCCTTGATCATATGGGGGGCCTTGGTGGACCCCGGAAGAGTGTGGCTCATTTATTTACAAGCTGACATCTATACATTCATCCCAATCAAAACTAAGTTACAAGAAGAACTAACCCCATCTTCAATTCGCAGTACTCGATGTTCAATTGCAATAGAAGATATCTAAATCAGTCTCACTATCACAATAACATAAGCACACGCAAATAAACACCTAAATGAATGACACAAATGGCTAGGTATCTACTCTCCCTGGGTTCAGAAGCTCCACCATAGACACCATGTTGGGAAGCTGATATGAGGTGGCCTTCTCTTCTCCTCATAGGACCATATCTCTCCCCATGTGGTCTCCTCCATCTATACGTATTCTAAGGATCAATTTCAATGGGAATAAAATTGGCAATCCAGACCCTTCTGGCATCATAAGTATTTTTAGATATAATTGGGCAGTTTGCTTCCTCTCTTTCTCAGGTCCCACAGGGATAAATACAGTTAATGACGCCTAGTTGAATGCTATGAGGACGGGTCATAGGGAAGCAGCTAGATTGGGTTTCCATTCTTTCATATTGAAGGGAGATTCTCTATACGACATTCATTGGATGATGGGGTCTTCTAGATTTCCTTGCCATATGCCAGATTTAGATGAGGAGGTTTTAGAGCTTGCTTTGAAGATGAATGTTTCTTTCATTCATGTGTATAGCCAAGGAGGGTGTAGGGAGGATGACCCTAGTTTTGAAAAAAAAAAATTCCCCCTTTTGATCGTTGTCTGTTTTGGGTTTTTTTTGGGGGTCCCAGTTGTAGTCTTCTTTGTTCTCTTTCTTTGTTTCTCCTTTTCTGTTTTGCTTTCCAGAATTAGAAGTCTCTTATTATGCTGGTAAGCTTTTTCAATAAAGTTTTGGTTGCCATTCAAAAAAAAAAAAAAATTTCTTTTTGACACAAATGAAGAAAACCCAAGAATCAGAAGAGATGGAACTAAAATAGAATGGTGGTCTTCACCTTAGATCGAAGCATTTCTAACGTCTGGGGTACACCATCGATGAGCTTGTCCCCCTTCCAAATGACTCCTGTTGAAGGAAAGAAAAACAGGGGGAAAAGAAGAATCAAAAGCTAGATAGAGATGGAAGCAGTTGAAAGGAATGGGGGAAAGAGATTTGAGCTTCTTACCGTCGCAATCGAAGAGAAATGCTTCCACAGTGTCGAAGAGAGCTTTGACGTTTTGGCTATACAGACGTTCTGTTGTAGCGCTATTTCCAATAGCGTCTTCCATTGAGAGAGAGAGGAATGAAATGAAGGGTCACACAGTCACAGCTTCTTCCTGTGGCGTAAGATGTAGGTAGTTATTTATAGGTACATGAGAGAGACATTTATAAATTTGGGGTGTTATAAAAAAATAGTTTAAAAATGGGTTTAGAAAATAAATAAATAAAAATACTAGTATGGATTTTTTTTTTTTAAAATTTTCTTTGAGGATTTTACCAAAAAATACACCGTATTTGGCCGTTGCACGATGTTAGTCGTTAGGCATGGTTTCAGGTTTTTTTTTTTTTAATTTAAGATGGGCGACGCTAGCGTAGCTGAATTTAAGATGAAAGGACATAAAACCATAGTTACTCTCATTCCCTCTCATTTACCTTCGAGGAATTTCTTAATTGGATGACTCCAAACTTGGATACAAGCACACACTGTACAGAAGCTGCAAGCAAGGGGGAGCAGCTTATGTCTCTACCCATTTCAACCACAACAAACAAGAATGTCACCGTGTCAAATTCCCCTCAGTCAACACATACTGCCTCTCTCGGTACCAGCTGCACTCTAGATGGGTTGCCTTCACAAATTCCAGACTATCACATACCAGAAGATGTGGATTCACCCGAGCAAAAAACCCATGCTTTGCCTCTTAGTTCAAGTTCACACAATAAAACAGGGGACCCATCGCTTCTTCACCTGAATTCTGAAAATTTTCAACCTGATTCTCTGCAAATCTCTACGTACCAGCAGCTACCAAGTCAGCCCCCTGTTATGCAAGAATTGGGTTCCTTAGAGCATCAAGGTGAGGTTACTAATTCTCATACTCACCTGTACACCATACCAGATCAACAAGAAACACTCAGTCATTTAATTTAGAATGTTGCATCTCAGCTTTTATGTGGTGCTACGGATGCCTGCCCACCTAGTTACTGACTTGCCTTCATGGACAGCTGGTTATTGACTTGCCCGTCTCAAATTCTTCAAATCTTACATCCACCAAACCTACAAAAAAGTCTCCTAAAGCAGTAATAAATATTGGGCGTCAGCCATGCTTATTTTGGGCGACGCTATCATTCATTGTAAAAAAAAAATGAAAAAAACGCAAAATAAACGATCTTGTGTGGCGGGAAATAATTTTCATTATTTTGTACAATGGCCAAATACGGTTCATTTTCCGGTAAAATCTCTTCACAATTTTCTCAAGGTATTTAAAAGTTTATATATATATATATATATCCACTAAGGTTTTTCAGGTTTAAAAGTAGTCCAATGTTTAATTCTAAAGGATTTTACTGAAAATATTCTCATTACATCGGTGTTGCACAAAATAGTGCCTCCTAGCTTGGCAAGCACAAATGAGTACTTGAGAGGAGTGACGCTAGCATCGCTCATCTCTAATTAAGCGACGCTATCATCACTCTCCATAACTATGGGAGGAATACTTTTGTGCTACGTGAGTTCAGAGGCACTATTTCGTGCAATACTCATGTAATGAGAATTTTTCAATAAAATCCTCTTAATTATACATTCCTACGTTTTTTTATTTTAATAACTTTTATGTGAAAACCACCATCAGGGCTATGCTGAAATTTTATAAAAATGATAGTATTTTGGAAACATCACCATAGTCATGTATTATTTTCCTTCTGTGGTAAGAGAAATTTTATTAAAAGGAAAAGGAAAACAACAACAACAAAAAACCGGCAATTAGGATGGAGGCAAACAACTCCTCAACCACTCCGGAAGAACACCATCCCAACGAAAGCTTATGCCCAGCCTAAAGCAATACTTCGGCTAAAACATGAGCAACCACATTAATAGTTATAGACATAAACACAGATTCAACAAAGGAAAGGCAACATCATTGATTATAAACTTCCAAAATAATAGAGTTGATGGCCCAATTCATCTTTCAATTAATACTATCGATTGGTTCATTGCCATCCGAATGCAGCGCAATTGTGGAGCAATCTACTTGAAATGCTTTTTTTAGCGCGAAGAGAATAGCCCCCGCATCTCCTTTAAAAGAAGAGAGTTTTGGCCCAAATTGATCTGTAAAAATGTATAACACATCATTAGAGGCTGCAGAGGAAAACCTTGAGATCATAGGAGAAAGAAGGGCATCCTTATTGCTTCCATTATGTTAATAAAATAGCACATATTATGAATCGCTCTAATAGAATTATTTGGGTTAATAACGATGCTATTGAAGATAAAATTATTTCTCGCATTCTATAACAACCACCAAGTAGAAAGGGCCATGGAAACAAGATTTGGACCTTCCTGGCCACTTTTGTTAAATTATATCCTCTTATAATTCAGGCTGGGCTCAGGGACAAAGGCTCTTGAGATGGGCTGGGCGGGAGATACCTTGGGTTAAAAAAGAGAGAGAGAGAGAGAGAGAGAGAGAGAGAGAGAGAGTTAACAACTAGGTCGGGTTGACCCTAGATAAACCAAAGGCAAATCCCACTCCGGGCTCAATTTGGGCTTGTGTTTGAACCCACTAATTGGGTTTAAGCCATGATTTTCCAGTTCGATAATGAAATGGGTCTTGCCTGGCAGGCTGGTGAGTTTGACTGTCTTCATGACTTCATGTCTGTCTGCTAGACCAGGCCAAAAATACATGGAACTCATACCCAAATTGTCTTGAACTCGGACAGTTTATTTTGGTATGGGTGAGGTAAAGTTGATTAGGACAGCAGATTGTATTTTGGTATGGGTGAGGTAAAACCTGAAACCGCCATGATAAAAAGTGAAAACATAAAAAATCATAACTTGAAGTATTAGAATTTAGAAAACATACCTACTAGATATTGAATCTTTAGGATTTCTTTACAGTGGATTTTTGCAAAGGAAAGAAAGTGAAGAATTCAAGGTGAAGATCCACAATGAGCCCCCAAATAATATCTCCATCTGTCCGAAAATGATTACCCTATTCATCACCCTCATAAATTCTGCCAAGTAAACTGATGGTCCCATCAAGAGTTTTAGACTAGATTCTTCAACATTTATCTCTAAATACGTTAAAAGTGAAAAGATTTTCCCTCCTGATTTCAAGAATTCCAAATAGAGAAAATACTCAGGCTCTTTTCACCTTGCAAAATGTTCAGTCAAGAATCAGCTATCCATTTTCCCTATGTCAAGAGACAGCTACATGTTTCCTGAAGCACATCAGCTAAAGATGATTTAAGTGCTCTGAAGGCTTGCAGAAGAGAACCAAATCCTTTCATGATTATAGAAGAAAGAACAAGAACAATTCAGCATTCTCTTCAGGAATGCATATATGAAACTGAGAGTTCAACTTAGCATGG
The DNA here is from genome assembly GCA_028538565.1 of Umbellularia californica. NCBI lineage: Eukaryota > Viridiplantae > Streptophyta > Magnoliopsida > Laurales > Lauraceae > Umbellularia > Umbellularia californica. Next base: position 49,749,892 of record JAPQWN010000004.1, read on the forward strand.
ACAAAAGTTGACAAATCTAGGAAAGAACCCATCATCAACCCATCTGAAAAATATTCATAATAACCATCTTTCCCCCCAGTACAAGAAAATAACACAAAATACATTGTCACTAAAAGAAATCAAATTCAAGATAATTATCTGAACTTTTGTGATCAACAGCACGGATATTGGCAGCTGCTGCTGCCTTCTCACTCGTTGATCCCACAGGCATCGGAACGCACTCTATCTCTACTGGCTTTGGGATCTCTGGTGGGGTTGCACAGCGTATTAGAGCCCAATTCACACCTTCGAAGAAAGGGTGCTGCTTTATCTCTGTAGCCCCACGCTTATATGCCAATCGATGCTGTGGCTCTTTGACAAGCAGCCCTCTTATGAGATCTCTAGCTTGGAAGCTAACGCCTGGAGATTCTGGGAACCGAAGAGGCTGGCCCACAACATTGAATAGTGTGGCCCGGTTTCCTGAACCTTTGAATGGGGTCCTGCCAAAGAGAAGTTCATACAAGAAGATCCCAAAAGTCCACCAGTCAACAGCGCTCCCATGGCCCTCGCCTTTGATAATCTCAGGAGCTAGATACTCATGGGTCCCCACAAATGACATGGACCGGGCCCCAGTTGGCTCAGCCATAAGCTCAGGCAGAGGGCTGACTTGATTCCCAATATCGTTCTTTGGCTTCCGGTCCTTCCTTGACTTGCTAGAGAACAGGCGCGGAGAAAAGCATGTGGGAGCTGCCACACACGTCGGCTGGATACATGAAGGTTCGATGCATGCCGGCTGGACACAATAAACAGGATTCTTCTTTAAGTGGTCGGATTCACTAGATGATGATTTGATAATTGTTGGACTGACAGCACACCGGAGGGAGAGATCGAAGTCAGACAGCATGATGTGTCCATCTTCCCTAACAAGGACGTTTTCAGGCTTTAGGTCGCGATAGACAATACCAAGCATGTGTAGGTACTCCAGAGAAAGGAGGACCTCAGCTACATAAAACCTGCATGTTGGAAAGAATTTTTTTAATGATCAAACAGATATAGAAAGCAAACATTACTACCATCCAAGATCAGCACCATGAAAACATATTGACCCTCTTATGGTCTTTGCAACACATGTAAATGAAATGATCTCTCTAGTGAAATTAGTAACCAGTGTTTTTAGCAATGTCAAATGTGATTATGGATGTCCTTCAAATAGCAACCAATTGAATATGTTTTCAGTCTAGATGGTTATCCATTCCACAATGCAATTGAAATTACATTGGTTTAAACTGTGTGTTTTTTTTTTTTTTTTCTTGGATATCCCGCCGAATCTAATCAATATTGGTGATTGCCACTCATAATGATTCAAGGCAGAATAATGTATTCACTATTGCCCCAAAAGTAAACCAAAAAGACGGCCATCCACTCTAGCAAAATTAAATCAAGATTTAAATTTTTTTTTTCTTCTTTACTATTTAATCGATTTAGGCTGACCAAAACCAGTATGATCTTCACAACCTCAACCCCAGAACTTTCTCCCTTCTTGAAACCTAACCAGTGCACCTGAGTTGTTAGTAGTCATGGAATCCAAAAGTAAGACGTGCCACAATCAGTAAATATTTTGGAGTTATGATTTTTTTTTTCGAAATCATTCAATCTGTACACTAAAACCAAAACATGTTGACTGAATCATGAAATTGTCTCATTCTTCACACTAATTCCCGTATTTATATCCATGTGCAGTTGTAGTTGTTCTAATTAATGGACAAAAGTGCATACGGATACATAGTATTAATATAAGATCTATGTTTCTTTTGTATATCCTACAGTTTGTAATTTTGTACCTTTAATCAATAAGCTTTATGTTACCAATTCCGAAGAAAAAGTGCACAATGATGTGTTCAAAAAATTAATCTGGACAAATGGTTATGATCAACTATATTCAGGCTTTTTTTTTCTTTCTCTTTTGCTCCGTTAAGTTGGAATTATTCACATGGCTGACTTAGAGTATGAGCAGTACATAATATCAAGGGAATCCATATTCTTCTAATGTCATCTTTTGTTCCATGACACAAACTACTAAGGTAAAGCTTTCTTGTGGACTGTTTCACTTACCATTATTAGAGAAATGTTTCCACTGTCAGTTTTCTTATACAAACTTTAATCTAAGGTTTTTTTTCCATAAAAATACATAAATATATACTGTGAATGATTTGGCAACTTTTGACTGATATGTTATGCATTAAGGCTCAATAATGTGCATGATGAGTTTTTCCAAATCAAGAATGCATTTTTCATGTGTTCTCCACATTAAAGAACTGAACCTCACGTAACTCACGTGCTTTACATGTACATGCACGTGTCAATCATTTTTGTAGCTTCAAAGAGAAAAAACAAGAAAAAGATAAGCATGGGAATTTTAGCATTCTTGATCCTTTGCAAAAGGCCAAAGTTTAAAACACAGGCCCATGAAAAGGTTTGCTAATGTCACACATCATTCTTTCCACGCCCATTCCCAAGAAGCCATGTGTGCCACATCCAGCCCAGCCGTTCATCAGGTTAGGATTACAATGCAGATGCCCAAAAATGGGTCAGGTCACGGGTGCCAGCAGCCCCCCTCAGTTTGGCCCTGCAAGTAGATTACACCTTACATGGCTTTTTGAGATTTTGGTTAAACTGTTCATCTCCACCAGGTGCAAGGACTGTCTTAAATTGTCAACCAGAATATCAAAGAACTAGACTCCACCTCATTGCAGCATGCACAATCTCATGGAAATGTGTATAAAGAGTGAGTGGTGATATTAGCAAAGCCATGGTGTTGGCATTGGAATAACAGATGTTAATTATAATAAATATTTAGAAGCCTGATCCTAATTAACATCACATTCTATTCCAATTTAAAACAGAGGGAAAGGCCAGGATCATACTTCACTGCTTGTTCGGTAAAATGCTTCCCCGGTTGTCGCTGCCGAAGGGTGTGCAGGTCACCGCCGGGACAGAACTCCATCACCAAGCAAGAGAACTTCTCTGTCTCAAAGTGAGTATACAAGGTAGGAAGAAAAGGATGATCCAGAGATTGCAAAATCTCCCTCTCCGTTTGAGCTCTTAGAAGTTTCTTACGGGTTGCAAGAGAGCCTTTGTCCATAACCTTCATTGCAAAATAGCTCTTGGTCCCACTAAGCTCTGACAGGTAGACGCTTCCAATGTCACCACATCCCAACCTCTTAAGCAGTCTAAAATGGTTCAGACCCAAACCACCATCTCTTGCGCGGACAGCTTGGATGGCTTCCCATCTCGAATCGTTGGCTTTGTGGGGTTTGTTAATACTGCTGCTTATGCTACTACAAGTGCTATCATCACTCACATCACTACTTGTACTTGCACGGCACATACTGCTCTTGCCGCTCTCGACAAAATCCAGACGGTCACTGATTTTGGTGCTTCCACTACTCTTAGTGAGACTGCTTGTCCCATCACTGACTTTGGCAGAAGCCGAGCTATCCTTTATGCTGCTGCAGGTTTTCTTTTCCTGATCATAAGTTCCTTCCAAAGGGCCTGTGGTCTCATTTATCCGATCCAGTTCTAGTTTTGGTGCTTCTGATGACGGATTCAATTCACCAGCATCTGAAGTTTTGGTGGGTTTTGAAGTAATCTTAGAAAGTAAAGGATCATTAGACCCTTTTTGTTGTGTAGAGGGTGTTCGGTCCTCTATAGCTTCTGAACTTATCTGCTTCGGTGCAGATTGATGAGTAGATCTTGGTGACTTCCTCGGTGTAACTGGCTCTGATTTGCTTACCTTTGAGATCTGCAATGGAGAAGGTCTGTGAGCATTTGCCTCTACTTTTTTTTGAATGGTAGCATTTGGCTCTACTGATCGATTACTGCCCATCAGCTGCTTCTGTTCAGAGGAAGTTCTAGCACCAGCCTTTGAAGTCATTGATTAAGATTCAGATTTCTCAGACAGATCAGACAGAAGTAGCACAGACCCATTACTCAGCCTCCATGTTCAACTTTACTGATGCTAATGTCGCATTGATAACATTGAATCTCTTCTTCTCCATCACCACTCTTAGTAATGCAATCTCTGCAATACGTGAATCAACAAGAACACTCTTAGTTTAAATTAATTACAATAAGGAAAAAAAACATTTAAATCAAACCAACAGAATTACTAAATTATTCAGACAGATTCGTATTCATGATCCATTAAAAAAACATTCGTATTCATGACTTTCTCTGCATAGGCATAAATCAACAAGATCACATTTAATGTTAACAATCCAAATTTATGAAAAGGAAAAAAACAAGTCATTTTCGACCAAACCAACAGAAACACCAAATCATCAAGACACGTCCACATTCATGATTTTTAGAATAGAGAACTTTACATAAAGCAGATTAGAACTTAAAACACACTTTGGGTACATTTGGATGCAGCCCAAGTAGCAAATGATTTAAACATCTGGCACATTGGAGCACTGAGGAAATCACTAGAAGTTCCAATCGTTGAATAGAGAATTTTTTTTTTTAACAAAAAAGGGTACTGCACCTAATGTCTTTTTCTATTGCCATGATAATCCAAAAGTAACCATCCATTAAAGGATAAAATTGCAATTTGTCCAAGTGCGAACCAGCCTAAAAGATTCAACTCATTACCTTAACACTGTAAATACTAATCCTAATGATGGATCTAAGTTCCACATTAAACCAAACCCCCCCCCCTCCAAGTGCGAACCAGCCTAAAAGATTCAACTCATTACCTTAACTCTGTAAATACTAATCCTAATGATGGATCTAAGTTCCACATTAAACCACCACCCCCCCCCCAAACCCAAAAAAAAAAAAAATGGAAACCCCAGAAAAACATTAAAAAAAATACCAAAAAGAACCACAACAAAGCCAAATCTTAAACAGAAGCAACCCCCAAAGAAAAAACTCATCCCATTCAGCGGGAAAAAAAATGAAAAATAAAAGGTTTTTTTATAGAATAAAACCAGATGCAGTACAAGAAGTGCATGTTAAAGTGCATCATGTACAACACAGTAAAAAAAAGAGGGTGTTTTGCCTGAGAAATGGTGGAGAAAACTTTTCACAATACAAATTTGAAGAACTGTGAACAGTTTTATCCGCCTTTTCTCCACATCCAGACAGCCCCAAGGAGTTCTGATGTTTTGCCACAACAGTTAGTCCTCCAATTCAGTATGTTTGAAAGTTCAGAAATTGTTGACAGCATTAGTCCAGAGTACGCGTTAAAAAAATGGGTACTCTCAATACACGATTTTTCAATTTCTTTGCCCCATGACAACTGCAACCACCCATTCCCTCAAAACATTACAAGTAATTTCAATCTGGGGCACATTCAACACAAAGTTGATGGAGTGATACTAACAGAAAACGGTAAAAAAATGATATTTCCATCATACCCAGAAAGACCCACCAACAGGAAACGATTTTAGAACTGAACATCTACACATATCAAAATGCTATGTTTCTACTAAAAGAATGATAAAAGCAAACCCAACCAAAGAAAAGGGAAAGTATGCAAACAAACAAAAAAAGAATTAACTGCAAAAGAAGAAGATAAGCATGGAGACCTTTACCAAATGCTACTTCCATTAATCTGTCAACAGATCAAGAATCTCAGGGAGGAAGATGGAGAAAAAGCTAAAAACACAAGATTCAAGCACTTGTACTGGAAACAGATGTTGAACAGAGAGACCCATCTAATCACCACCCACACCACAAACACAGATCCAAGCCCCCACAAAATGAGAAAGTAGTGAAAGAAACAACGATTACAGAAAGAAATCCCAAAAGATTACCAGGCTCCAAAGATCAGAACTTTACAGCGTTGCTGTGGCCGAAAGATGGAAAGAAAAAAAAGAGTTTTTGTAGAGAGAGAAAGAGCTCTTCTTCCCTCCAGTCTAGTCTCTGGTGCCTACAAATAAAGAAATACAAATGAAAACATTGGGGTATGAACAATGAATGGATTGGTATGGAGAGAGGGGGAGAGAGAGAGGGGGGTCAAAGGCTTAAAAGCAGAGCTTTTTTGCCCACCAATTATTTCATTATTTTTCTGTCCCCAATCAAAGGGCCTGAATCAAAACACATGGTCTCCCCACTGTCTTTGGCATTCATTCCATATCTTACGGCTGAAGTTGCTAAAAATGCCCATCTTATATCTGGAAATCACGAGCTTGCCATAACCATGAATATGGAAGGATGTGAGTGTGCTTGAGATGGACCTGTAGATCAGTGGACTGGCCCAATAAGGGTCCTACTTTAGACCCGATCAGATTGGCAAGTGTGTTGTCCACAGCTTGAGACAAGAAGTTTAAATGGTAGTTGATCCGGGCCGCAGGTCTGGGTAAGTGAATGGTTACTTTAAGAGACACGGTAAGAAGCTGGTCTTATTAAAAGTATAAAATTACAAAAATCAATGCTTCAAAAAGTGTTAAAAAGTGAAAATCTGTTCTCTCATCCCTTTAAAAGACAAGACGCCTCTTCTTTTTATCCAAAAGTTGAAACATTTCCTTCATATACAAAGGAAAAAAGTCAACATAGTTTCTTCAATACCACAAAATAATAGAGAGTCAAGAAGGAGGATTTTGGAATTTAATATTTTGAGAGGACCCATCTTCTTTTCATGGCTCTTAAAGTGACCGTTCGCTTGAATTCAATTTACAATTGAACTACTCTAACTGGCCCTAAGGGCTTGCTTCTTTGTAGTTATTTACATACGTAAATGATTCACGTGTGCAAGATTTAAAAAAAAAAAATGGTAACAAAGATTTCATTAAAAGAAGGAAGAATAGAACATACCAAAACTTGAAGAAAAGAACATGTGCAAGGATTATGCGTCATCATGTCATTTTGGGATCAAAGGTGTGAAAAAAGTAAAGCTTTCACTCTAATAAAACTGATGTGAAAGTGATTCATAGTCGTCTTGCAAAGAAGGCACCAATACACTTCTCACATGGTAATTGCATCAACCACCTTTATTTCTTCGCATTCTTGTGGGCCCCATGTTTATAATACAAACTGTTCACTCCGTTTATTGAACTTGTAAACCCCATCACATTGAAGCTCATTATCTTAAGTCTTCATAAAATTTGAGTAATTTTTTTTAAAAAAAAAGAAAGTTTCAACCTAGTGTGGGCCCCTCATTCATGATGTGAACCGTTCAATATTCTTAACTAATGGGAAATAGCATGCCTTTTGGTTTCACATCTTAATTCTTCAAGGATTTTGAGAAATTTATGAAAAAATTCAAAACATCCAAATACATCTAAAATCAATGGATGTACTCATTTACTCATATGTGAAAATGGTAATTTTGACAAACATGATAATGTTTTCACACGTCTAACATTTGCATAAATAGCATTTGCATTATGTAAATTTCATTTTAGTGTCACACGTGTAGAAGGCAAATGGCCCCTTATTTGATTACCAAATCGGGGGTTAAGATATGTTGGAAACTCATGGCATGGGTTAGGAGTGTAACACTAATGTGGGCTTTACTTGATTTATACAATTAGTAATGTTAAGTTCTTTGTTTCGTTATTTGAAAGAAAAAAAAAAACCCTTAGATTTTAAGATGCATAAAATTCAATTTAAAGTCTCCTAATAAGGTGATATATGGAAAATAAAGAACTTTCTATGGTTTCTTGGTAACTTTGATGGACTAGGGAAGGAGTCCTAAAGCTTAATTACAAATACAATAAGATTGGGTCCATTCCAGCCCTCTCAATCTGGACTAGCAAGTCATCATGCACCTATAAGAAGATCATGCTATCATCTGAAAAAAATTTATCCAATCCAATTTAAAGGCACGAAGGAAGGTATTCCTGTACTCCTAACTTATTTTTATGTGGTTATTGGCTTGAAGATCAAGCCATGATAATCATAAGATTAAGATTTTAGGAAGACTAACATATGACGTCAAAGTTGTGGTCATTGATCACATTAAAAATAAAAAGAAGTGCTTAGAGTTATTTTTCTATGGCTATTATTTTAGAGGGACTCCTCATACCCAAATAAAATAAAAGTTATATTTGATTTGGAAACATCAAAATGCTGCAAAACTCCAACCCAACCATGCTCTGAAGAACAAAGAAGAGTCTTGCTCTCGGGTTTTTCTGTAATGGTTGTCAGGGGCAATGCAGCTTGAGATAAGTATTCAACAAACCTTGTGCGCTCTTCTTTGTGCTTGTGAGGTTTATTTATAAGATCAGGAGATTGGTTTAGTAATTTGCAATAACATGAAAAATTATAGTATGAGGGAACCACAAAGTTGAACAACAGTTTCTTAAGATTGGATTCAAAGTCTAGTCAAAACCCCAAATCAAAATAGTTTTCTAATAGAGTTAAAGCAAATGGAAAACAAAGAATTTCATAGATCAATCGAAGTAATTCTTAAGATCCTGCCTACTTTTTGAAGATCCACACAACCCAAGCCCAAGCAGAGACAAACATGCCCAAACTCTTCTCTAATTTTGGTCTTCTGTAATTATTAAATCTAAGAATCAGTTTTGAACAAATATTTCATAGAGATTCATGGCTAAATAACAATTTATAACCTACTTTTTATTTAGAAATTAGTAATAACTTAATATACATTATTGTATTGTTTTGTGTAGTACTATAAATTGGGGATTAATTTAACCAAAAACTTATAAGGAGTTTCGCTAAACGCCAAATAATAATAAGGATTCAAATCTTTGCCAAAAAAAAAAAAAAAAATGAAAACCAGGAGTTGAAGTTTTATTATTCGAAGAAAACGCCCATGGGTTGCTATATTGCAACTGATTTCCTTTTTATAAAAGCCTCACGAATCTCCAGATCAATTTTTCAAAAGGGGGATTGCCCATTAGGACTAGAGCATCCTTATCTTCTTTATTCCTCTCTTTTTAAGTTCACAAAAGATTTACGTTGATCCTTTCTCATATGTAAATGTACATTTAAGTTCATAGAAGAGGATGTCACCATGTGATATATAAAAGTTCTAAGCTTCAAGTCCAAAACATTGACACAAGAAGAGAAATAAATACTTTACCATTTTTGGGTCAAATATTATACCAAGTGACATACATAGAGCCCTTGATGATTTGAATGAATTGAATATTATACAACTACACGACTGGCTTATGCATTTACATATAAAAAAGAATCATCGTATCTCTTCTATCAACTTAAAAAAAGACTAGAAAAGAAGATAATAATACTCTACTATGAATTTACAATGCCCCTTTTAAAAAACCAAATTGATATAGGGTTCATGAGGCTTTTGTAAAGGGAAAGGAAAACCAATTATGATACCACAATCCATTGGCATTTTCATCAAAAAATAAACCTTAAACTCTCAGTTATCATTCTTTGGAAAAAACTTGGATGATCCCTATTACCATTTGACATTTGGCGAAACTCCTAATAATTTTTTGGTAAAAATTCCTATAAATTATTTAGTTTAAAATGTTGATCAAAACTAGAATTGATTAGACAAAATTAAGTCATAGTTCAAATATAAATCCAGGTATGAGACTAGGGGCAAGTCAAACATATTCAAAAGTAGGTCCGAGTTTCACTGGAGCCGACCTAGAATGTTACAACCCTATCAAAACCATGCCTATCTACTCACTAAGTAGCTAACTCATATATTAAATGGAAGTTTGGATCCTCCGAAGCTTTGACTAAGATAAATGTCGAGTAAAAAAAGTTGAGCTTCACACTTGGCCCTACCAATTAAAAATCTGAGCATCTCAAGATCAACACCCTACTAGTAAATGGGCTATCCCCAATTTGCACTCCAATAGGACTTCATCCTGTCATAAGATTGAATACTTGACTGAAAACACGATTAACATACTTTATGTATCGGGTAGAATTTTGGGGATATGCCATTCAATGGGAGGAGATCTCTTTTAAGTGGTTTGTATTTTTAGTAGGTGGGCCACACCATGGAGTTCCACTCCTTTAACTTGGGACTTCTCTAAGTTAAAGCCTTGTGGATCAATACTCATAAAATGGACATTTGGTTGAATAAAGCATGATAGGATTTTGATAATTGACATTATTAGATAGTTGAAAATCCACTAGTAGCTCAGTTAGTAAGGCACCACCCTTCCACAAAAACAACTAGGGATCAATCTCCGGTAATAGTGCTAATGATGAGGGGCTTGTGTGGGTGTGTCGGGGTGCTTGTGTGTGAGTACTTACTGACCTTAAAAAAAATAAAAAAAATAAAAAAAAAAAGCAGAACGAAATGTCACTTATTCATTTCCTATAGTAGTGAGCTAAGCTAGAAAAACCAGATAAGAGGCCTCTATATAGGATTGTACCTGACATGTAATACCTATTTTATTTTTTCATTGAAAGATGGGATGGAGGCTTGTTTGTTTCTTTGGTGGTTTCTCTTTTTTCTTCTTATCAAGTTGATTTGCATTATGGTTTTTCTTATTATAGTGATTCATGATCGAAAGATTGTTCCTTTTTAGAATACTTCACAGTTATGGGATATTTGGCTTAGCTTTAGGATAAATATGAGCTTTAAGGGTACAATGAGATGGAAAAAATGGTTAGGAGGAAGACCTAAAAAACTTAAATAACATTATGAGAGGATTCACATTTTCCATAAGCTTTAAACAAGTTGACAATATAAGTTCTCAATCCTAAGTAACAACAATTAGTGTTGATTAATCTTAATTAGGTGTTAATTATATATTTTTTTAGTTTAGAATATCTTTTGAGTTGGTTTGGTTATGATTAGACTAAGTTCCGCTTAAAAATTAAGGGGTAGAGTTGTAATTTGGCTATTGAGAAGGGTATTTGTGTATTTTCATAAATAGGTCAAACCTTAGCTTATTAAATATCTTAACGTGTTATGAGAAATCTTTGTGGTAAACTCATGGTCCTATGATTTTCAAAAATCCTTCATTAACAGTTTGACACTTGTGAGGGGACATAGTCGTCATTTTCATAAAAGTTGAGGCTTTCTTTAGGATCTCAAAATACGTCATTATTAGACTCGTTGGAAAGTAGATTTAATTTCAAGAAACTTTTGTTCTTGGCCTAAACCCATTCGACACCCAAAGCACTTCATGTTCCGCATTCTTTTCATTTAAGTGGGAGGGACATAAGTGTCATTTCTGAATTTCCTTCTCCTTCTCCCTTCCAGTTATGCTCTTAGGCGAGGCTCAGTGTTGCTCGGTTGTTCTTCTTCCTCCTCCATTTCTCTAAGAAATTCGAGGTATCAATCCACGAGGATTTACTCCCCACATCGTCAAACCCTCGGCCATACCCATTTCTCCCCATTTTGTGCTAGGCGCCCTATTGACAAGGTCTTTTTCTCTGTCAGGCCTCCAATAGGTAAGATCCTTCTCCCATCTTCTAGATGCAAGTTTAGGACCTTATTTCCACCTTAGATATCAACAGGCATGATGATTGGCCAACTCCTTTGTTTTTCATTTTTCTAGGATTTTGAGCTAGAACTTTAGGGATTTTGGGGAAAAGAGGAATCCTAGATATAGCTCGTGATTTCAAAGGGTTCTTGGTTGATTTGGAGGTTCCGGGCAAGTAATAATCCATATTTACATCTTCAAGCATGTTTAGTAATTCGATTTTGGAGAATTATACATGTTAGGGTACTACTTATGCTCAATTGTATGTTAAACCATGGAATGCTAAAAAGAAACTTTGTAATGTGTTTTCATAACCTTATAATCATACGAGGGCCCTTAGAAATGAGTCTAAAAAAGAGAACTCTCCCAAATTTTGAATAGTTTAGGGGTCATTTGATGGTTCGCTCTAGAACCAATCAATGGTTGGCCTAACATACCAAAAAGCAGAATGACCAACTTGATTGTTTGGCTGTTTGGCATGTTGAATTGCCTACTAACAGAAACACTCGACAGTTGGTCAAGTCCAATTGTTGAATATAGAAGCACTAAGGCCAACCGCCAATTAATATAAAAGTTATCCATTTTGTGCTTTGTGACGTTAGCCTTGGGTTTGACCATAATGGGCCAATATAGGCTATACTCTCTGACCTTTAGTGGACTGAAACCTCGATCTTTTGCAAATGTACCATAGGCTCTAATAGATAATTTCAAAACCATTTTTGGTTCGGGGTGTGTGCCCCCACATCTCTAACGAGCTCAGTACAACGCTCAACCAATATACTACTGTACCTTATCACCAGCAGGTACTGAACTTAAGTTGGGATGTGGATATAAACCCCATGCTCATCAATAAGGTTAAGTATGTCCAAGAGAAAGTGATGGCTGAATTAACTTCATCTATATCCGGCTGCATTTTCTTGTTATTCGATGAAATGGGAGATACCATCGCAATAAATACTTATTATAAGAAAACTATACTTTCCCCAAGATAAAAGGGAAACACAATGCAAAAATGTATTTTTCATCACATCTCATTTTTCAAATACAAATTTTTATTTAGGCAAGAAAGTGTGGACTCGAAGTTCAGACTTGCAGGTGACATATCATTTATAGAACATATGACCAGCCCTGTCTATCCTCTAATACACAAAATTACACAGTTGTTCTAAATTATAATTTGATGGCTACAAACGGTTGAAGTGCAAAAATGTGGAAGAAATCGCTGAAGTGTCGTTTCTGAGGCCTCGAGGACCATTGGGTACATAGGAATCTAGTTCCTTATATTTTTTTTTATTTTCTTATTAATTTCGAGTTTAGCTTCTAAGATTGGCATCCCTATGGGTGGTTGGAGTTTTAGTCCAAGCATGACTCCTTTCATCACATTACAAAGACCAATTTTCTTTTGTTGGTAATTGTGAAGACAATTTACATGATGGGATTTTGATATGGGGCCATTTTATCCTCAAGTAGACATTGAAATTAGAAATTAAAGGAAAATGGAAGAAATTAACTTCATGTAATGTTAAAATCCCCTCCGGAGGTTCTAGATACCTTGGGTAGTGTAAGAGCTTTAAGTTGCAACAATTACAAAGTTTCTGCTTTTTAGAGTGCAAAAAACTTCTTCTTTCTCCTTGGTCTTGCTTCCTTTTCTTTCTTTAGTTTTTTAGGATCTTGACTTGAATTTTGGATCTGATTCGAATCCTTTTTTTAGCTTAAAATGACCTATTTATATAGGTTTGAAAGACTTACAAGTGGGTTTGGCACAAACCCCCATATTTCCCCCCATTTTCTCCACCAAAAGTCGGTTTTTAGAAGGTAGGGTTGTAGGAATTGTATGGGGGGTTGTGGCAGCTGTGCATCTTATGAAAATGGGCACCGCAGGTGGTTATTTGAGACCTTGTGATGTTGAACGTGACTTTCCCAAGCCTAAGTGCCAAAAGGTGGCTGAGAAATAAGTAGAAGGTCCAAATAGGTATATGAATCCCTGCCAAACCCATTACTTGGGTGATGTGGGATGTAGGACTTTTCCAACACTCTCCCTTACGTGCAAGCCCAACATATTTCATGGATAAGCCCATCATGTGAGCTATACAAGAATGACAAAAACTGGCTCTAATACCATGTACCAACCCAAAAGCTTAAGCTAATAGGTGGAAAGCCTAAATAGGTATATCAAGTCCTATCAAACCCATTACTTAAGCGATGTGTGATGTAGTACTTTCCTAACATCATAGGTACATGACAACTTGAGGTTTTGATATGAATGACCAGCAAAGAGGATTTAATATAGTATCAAAGTAAATCAGTCGTGAGTTTGAATCTTAGGAAGAACGACTCGGCACAAAAAAGATATGCGTGTCACCAAAAGTGTGCCTACTGGGTTCCACCTAAGGAGGAGTGTTAAGGAGTGGGCTCCCCAAGGTGGTGTATCTAAAAGTATTTATATTACCTCTACTAAAGCCTTGAGGTTTTGGTAGGAATAATTAGCTAAAGAAATTTAATATGGTATCAGAAGTGGTCACAAATTTGAATCCCAAGGAGAATGACTCGGCGTGGGAAAAAAATGTGTCGCCAAAAGGACGGGGATCCACCTGAGGGAGAGTGTGAAGGAGTGGGCTCCACCCGAGGGGGAGTATGAAAAAATATTTATGTTGCCTCTATTAAAGCCTCGATATTTTGGTAGAAATGATTAGCTGAAGAAATTTCAGAGGATCATGGAGAAATGATTCACATAAGTGCCTCATGTTGAAATTTGATTTATGACACATATCATGCTTCTTTGACATTTCCTTGGATGTGATTTGGTCAAATTCAAGTAGCACATATCACACATTGATTAGAACACGTGCCATTATGACTTGGAAGTGTGTGGAACCCATTTGAAGTGAGAAAAATGACAAATGATCATAAAATACATGAAGGGTTGTAAAACAAACATTTACTTTCAAAGGGGTCGCAGACCCCTTCAATTCTACTCGGGGGTCGTAGAGTGCCATACCCTGGAACTCCTCCGTTGTTTTGGTCATTCTCTCTCATTTCAGCTCCGTTTGCTCCAAATTTTTTGAAGGTAATTTATTGACATCCCTTTTGTTGATTTTGCATTGGATTTGGAGCTTTTGATTTTCTTGATCATCATAAAGTGGGGCCCACCAAAAGGTGCATTGTTTGCACTGTTATGGCTTCAAATGGCTTCTAATTCACTTCATTTTTTGTCTTTTAGCTTGGACATGCTTCAACATCATCTTAATGATCCTTCGTAGCGTTTTTGAACACTTGACTTAATCATTTGATGGATGGAGTGAATCTTGACCCTTGATTTGACCTTGTGGACTTGATTATACTTCATAGGTCAAAATTTGACTTCATACGCCCAAATTATGCTTCGTAAGCCTTGATTTGACCACATGGCCCCATGTTTGTCTCGAATTTTCTTTGTAGATCCTGTTTGTGGCTTATCCTTTTGAAATTTCATTTTTATGTGCCAACGGCCAATGGGTTGTTCGGATGCATGTGTGGTACAATGTTACGTCATGCGTATACAAGCATGGGATCCTAGTTGTCAATGACCATTAGAGAACCAAGGTAGTGACATGCTATGGATAACTACAATCTCATGTCTTCATACAGATGAATGGCCTTATACCTACATGTGAATCTCAATCTTGTTCTTAGGATTGGTAATGTATACTACCATACATTACTTTTTATTATTTAATATTATTGATATAAATAAAGTTAAGAGACCTCTGCTTTGAGAGATAATGACACCCTTATGTGGTTATGGATTTGCCGGAGGATAGATGGGTATTACGAAGGGTTCAAACCGCGATTTTTGGAAAATTTAGACCATCGGAGAAACCCATGTCCCAAGCTAATCTAGAGTCACATCGAGAAGTACAAAATGCTCTAACTAAGTCGATCTTATGGCTTAGCGCGCATTCATATGCCTTGCTTTCACCTATGGACTTGATGGGACCCATTGTATGGTTGGTTGGTGTGGCTCACAGTCATGCAATGCACCCTTTCAATGCACAATGCACTCATTTTCACCCATTTTAGGGCCAACTCCAACATGGTGAAATAATGCCTGATGTTAGGGTATGATGGAATTGGATTCCCTAGACTTACCTCATTATATGCATTCTAACACTTGCATGTTTATACCTAGTTCTATATTTTACATGTTCATATTCATATGTTCATGCTATGTTACATATTTAGCATACTGACGCACATATGTTCTCATCATGTTCCATGTTCTATGTATGTATGTTTGTCAGCTCATGCAAGCATCATCTTTAAGTATATGGGAATAATGCTTGTGATTCCCCCGAAGAAAGGCAAGTGGGTAAAGTGGTACAGCCTACTTGCACAGGAAGGGGCCCGCATGTAGGCCTGGGTTTGTGGAGTTGCCTCCATCCTATAAGTCATTAAGCATGTTAAGTTCATGCCTTGAGTATAAGGCCGGTGGTAAAGTGGAACAACCTGCCTACATAAGAAGGGTTCACATATGGGTCTGAGTATTCAGAGTTATATCCCTAGTACATGGTTCACGCATTTCAAGCTCATGCATATGCACAGTTTGATATTCATTATTCATGTCACCATCACTGCTTTGCATCATGCACACAACTAGTTGTATTGTGCTTCACATGATATGATACTCCTTTATGTTGGCCATTTATGATACTGTATAGTTATATTTACATGTATTAACGTGTCTACTCTTTGCAGTTTATTTGAGTTTGTATACATACATATTATCCATGCTAGCCTCACCTTATGTTTTCTATAGCCGACTTATATACATAGATTTGCAATTATGAGCTGTATACTTACTAGGACTATTCCATAATTTAATGATGCTACTCTTGGCACTGTAGGTGACAACTCTACTACCGGTGTGCAGGAGATTGTGGAAGTCGAAGCGACTCTGCAGTGCTTCGGGGAGTGAAGTGCAGACGATGTAATATGAGCATCAAGCTTGGTACCGAGGGATACATTATCACTTTTTGGGGATAATTATATTTGGACTGGCCTTTGTTGGCCTTTTATCTTTGGGTTGTAATTAATTCACTCTTGTTATACAACTTTAACATGTTTGGAAGGAACTATCCTATTTTAGTGTCATACTCTACTCTTGTGTTTAAGTTGATATATGCAATCTGGTATTGTAACATGAGATCATGAACTTGTGTGAAATACATGTGTAACGACACAGAATCCCAGGCATAGGACTTCAGGTCACAACATGATGTAAGCTTCCACTAAATGTTTATTTAAGTGATGGGATCTTAGTATCCCCACTCGTAGATCCTAGGGAATAAGTATTTCATCAAACAACTCCAAAGACTCGTGCCCCCAAGATGCGAATCTGTGCAATAATCTATTTTGAAGGCGTGACAGATAACAAGAGATGTTTCCTACCTCAGTCAGGGGCGGAACCACAGCCCCCCCGGGCTTTGGAAAATCCTGTTATAGGTCCAAAATGCAAGGTCCCCCCGGGCTTTGGAAAATCCTATTATAGGTCCAAAATGCGCCCCCCTACACACACATTATAAAACCCCTTTTTCGAATACCCTTCTCTCCACTCTCCAGCCTAGCGAAAACCTCTCCATGCTCCAGCCCTAACTCTTTTCCTTTGCCCACCTCCTCTTTCTCTTTGTCTCTATGACTTGCGAGACTACGACAGTGCGACTCTCTCATTCGCCATGATTCTCCTAATAGCTATAAGAAGTGATGCAGGCTGGGACATTCGAAGGAGAACCTTGGCGAATGGTAGGTTCTATTAGTAGAAAGTTTAGATAGAAGTAGGATGGATAGTCTCGGGATGCCACTCAACCGGGGGTAGTGGATGCCCCTCGACACTACTAATCGCGGATGTCACTCAACGTGACCAAGCCACA